>BSBM01000096.1:35084166-36343333 GCA_027924585.1 Larix kaempferi
AATTCTTTTATGAATTTTACAACTTCTTCCTCTAATGCTTCACATCTCATCTTTTTATGTGATAACTGTTCTTTCAGAACATCATTTATTTTCTTTGTTTCTTCTAGTTCTATCTTTAACAAGCTACAATATGTACTCGGTTCTTTAGCATTCTTTTCATACTACACTAACAACTGTTTTTGTTTCCTCTTCTTTAATCTGAGTCTGTTAATTTCTTCCAAAGCACTAATCAACTCACCTTCCATATCAACAACAACATCTTCATCATTCATATCCCTTCCATCATCTTCAAGATCTTCTATGGTCATAAGCACAAAATCATTCATTTTATCTTGACAAGATGACTCAATGTCTGAAACTTCTGAGAGATCAACATCATTTGCACATAAACTTTTCTTTTTGTAGTTATTATTTTTATTGTATCTTTAAAATCTATGTTTCTCTTCATCAATAGAATTCTGACATTTTTCTTTATAAGGGCATTTAGATGCAAAGGGCCCTACCTTACCACAATTGAAACATTTAAAAGGCAACTTCCCTTTATATTTTCCTAAACCAGTTTTCAGTCTTCTTACAAATTTTGCCTCAATCTCTTCCATTTCAGATTCTATTAGTTTGTCTGCTTTAAAAGATGCTTCTCAATGGTAGCTTTATCTTTACTGATTCTCATTTCATAGGAAGTTAAAGTTCCTAGAAGTTGATCAATAGATAAAGTTTTTAGATCACTCATTTCTTCTATTGCATAGACTTTTGGATTGAACTTCTCAAGTAGAGATCTCAAAATCTTTTGAACTAGAGGAGCTTCTTTAATCTTCTCACCAAGGCCCTTCATGGCATTCACAAGCTCTTCAACTCTCAAAAACTATTTACTAACATACTCATCCTCATTCATCTTTAGCTGTTCAAATTTCAATCTGTAAGTTTGAAGTTTGGCATCTTTCACTTTTTCATTTCCTTCATAGCTACTAATGAGTTTATCCCACATTTTTTTGGTAGATTCAAGATGCATTACCTTTACAAATTCAGATTCAGAAAGACCACTCAGAATGGCATTCATTTGGTTTGCATTAAAACTAAATTCTAGCTTATCATCTTTGGCAGCTAGAACAATAGGTTTTGTATATCCAGTTTCTACCACTTCCCAAACATCAGCACCTAAAGACATTAGGTATGTTCTCATTCTAACCTTCCAAAGGGAAAAATTTGTTCCATCAAACATAGGAGCTTTATTGGTTGAACCATCATGACTTGCCATGTTTAAGCTTATCAGATCTTCCTTAGACTAAAGGGTCTAGCTCTGCTACCAATTGTTGAAAGTATCAATTAATTAAGAGGGGGGCGGTGAATCAGTTAATTAATAAGCTTAAACAATCTTTAAAAATCTTTTCCTTGATATCATATAGCAGTCAGGGTGTTGTTAGAACCTTTACATTCATTATTTTAACAACAGAAAGTTCATTGCTAGTAGATTTAATATATAGGCACAGTACAATCATTCAGTCACACACATATACACATAGACATAGATTTTTCATGAGGAAACCCATAAAGGGAAAAAACCTCTTCTTCTTAGGATGTCAGGAAAGCTTCAACTTCTGTACATCATTTTTATCTTTGAGCTTCTACTCAAATGAGGCTACAACCTTCGAATTACAAGCACTCACTTGTAAAAGAGAACCAACTCTTCTTCTTCAGCACCCATTGAAATACGAGGACAACAGTCCTCCCTAGCACCTCCCTTCCACCCTAGTAAGAAAAATTTCAATCAATTATATCACACTGGTTCAGATATATCAGTACATACCCTTTTTTATTTTGTTTTGTGCTGCTACAGCTTGAGTTTTTGGGCATTTTGTTTTTCATTTAATCGAGCCATACATTTTTGTTCTCATTTTCTTCGAATCACAGCTTCATCCACAACCACTCCCCTTCATTCTCTCAAATCTCACCTTAATTTTGTTCTCATAAATTGTTTTTTATAGATGCTGAAGTTATATGCCTCGATATCTTTAACTTCTAGATATACCAATTCTAAAACTAAAACTGTCTTTTTAACTTCTAGAATTTACACGCTGTAACTGACATTTTAACTGTATCTTTGAATTCCATAGTTTACACGCTGTAACTGACTAATTAAAAATATGTTTGTGAGTCGCAGCTTGTTTGAGTCACGGCTATTTGAGTCACAACTATTTCAACCAATCGATAATTTGTAAAAAAACCGACCGCAAGAGTAAATCTGACAATTACATGTTCAGAGAATCACCTGTATAGCTCAAACCGTAGCTTTGTTTGGCGCTTTCCTCAAGAGTCAGGTAAATGAGGTCGTTGCGCACAGAACCCATGTCCCATATTTTTGAGATTCATCTCCAGCTGCCCACAAATCGAGACATGAATTACTATGTTCTTATCTAAGTCACGATCGTCTGAGTCTCAGCCGTCTGAGTCATGGCTTTCTGAGTTATAGCTTGTCTGAGTTGCTGATTCACATCTTGTCTAAGTCACAGTTGTCTGAGTTATAGCTTGTCTAAGTCACAGCTATTTGAGTTATAGCTTGTCTGAGTTGCTGAGTCACAGCTTGTCTGAGTCACAGCTGTTTGAGTTATAGCTTGTTTGAGTTGCAGCTGTCTAAGTCACAGCTTATCTAACAACATTCTTTTCTTGTATTTACAAAATCAGTCGCTGCTTTCCAACCATCAATGACAACTGAATCAAAGTGCCAACAAGCTTGATCAGCTCATCAAGGCGCGTGCTTCTATCCTTTCAGAAGTTTGAAATTCAAAATTTGAATTTTTAGGGTTTCTCTGACAAACCCTAATCCAACTCCAAATCCAGTTCCTGCAAATCAAGTGGATTGGGTTAATCCTAGAAGAGAATGGATTGGTGACCTGCATAAGTGAGGAAGTTCATATTTCAGAAGGAGATGAGGCTAAGGCCTTACATAAGAAGATTACAAGCAATCTTGACAGGTATGACTTATCCAGGTATGTTTCGAGATTTGTTCATGATTAAGTTTATGTTATGTTTGTCTTCATATTATTATAGTTAGTACAATCTTGATTAAATATAGACTTGCCGTATCACCTTAATAAAATTATGAATGCATGATAGAAGATATTCATTGATTAGGGTGTTGACACTTATGATTGTACTAATGCATTATGGTGTTGTACGAGGCTTATGTTGTCCACTAACATGAAAGGTACACCAAGAAAGACAAATCATGTTCTAGTTCGAGAACATATGATCACGGTGACATGAAGACAAAGATTCAACCATTGTCATGAATCACATAGAAGATCTACTTACGAGGTATGTATAACTTGGTTCTATAATGGTTAACTTATGAGATATGCATGTTACTAGCACAAAACAAGACGACATCATGTGGATATGTTAGACATAACTAGCTAACATACTAATCCAAGTATTTTTTTCCTATATCAAGTTAGAATCCTACCTTGTGATAGGATCTCTTATATAAGTATACATGGCATGATTGATAATGATTATTCATAGGTTTGAATAATCATGGGTGTATGCATATTATGTTTCTTACCTTAATTGATGATATGACTAACCAGAAGAGTCAAGAAAGTATAGGTTTGAGTAATCACGGGTTTAGGCATATTATGTTTCTTACTTTAGTTTATGATATGACTAACCATAAGAGTCCTTGAATACTAATGCTTATTATTTCTGTTTGAAATGATCATGACTATACATGCTTAAGATTATTGTGTTTTGATAGTATTGAGAATATACTAATGAATGTATGAGATCTCGAGGATAACACAATAATGATACTAATAAACATGCATAGGGATCGAGGATGAATATAAGATCAAGGACATGTAATCCAGGAAGCAAAGATCAAGAGGTAACACACTCCAGTAGTTTCTGCAAGGATGCAGATATTCAGAGGGAGTTGACCACTTGTCACAATCCAAATCAGAATGGAGTTGCAGAAAGGAAGCAAAGACTGAGAGGGAGTCAACCCAACAAAGAAACAAAGATAAGTATTTGACTTATCATTTCTTGCATATTTGATTGTTTAAATAATATTGTTCAATGATGTATATACTGATGTCCCTAGAATTAGGTTGTGTATTATGCATATTAGAATAGTTGCATTGATGAACAGTATACTACTAATATGCATGTGATGGGTAAGTGACCTATGGCACTGTACAACATTCCATTGCTACTTATCTAGAATGAAACCTCTTTGTTGACATGTTGGGAGTAGTGCAAACTCTTAACAATGTTCTGGTAGAGATTGGAAGGTATCTGGAAAGTTATAGGATATGGATGAATGTTGTATTGAAGCATTGGCTAAAATAATTGCATGACTGTATGACATATTTTTTTATGTGTAAGAATTTTTTATGAAAACTACGAGATGTTTCTAATCATGTAATTTAACTTGTTTTGTAGGAAAGATCATATACGAGCACCTACAAAAGAAGGATTACAACATTTGTTTCAGCAACAAAGTTATCTATTGAAGATATTGAATAAATTGAACTTCCCAGGATTCGGGAAGAATGCCATGATCGAGGAGTACTAGTCAATCATGAAGAATGATGTTTGGGATGCAATCCCAATGCCTGAAGGGATGTCTATTGTGACTTCCAAATGGATCTATAAGATCAAGCATGTTGCAGATGATAGCATGGAGAAAAATACAAAGTGAGATTTGTAGCTTGTGGCTAATTATGAAGAGACTTTTGCATATGTAGCTAGATACACTTCCATCAGATCAGTACTTGCTCTGGCTGTAGTGATGAAGTGGAAGATTCACCATATGGATAGAGGGATTTCTATCCAGTTTGGGATTTACCAAGAGTAAAGCGGATTCCAACCTTTACTACAAGTTTGAGGAAGGTAATCCATTGATACTGCTATTGTATGTGGATGACCTGTTTGTAATAGGTGAGGATAGATTGATTGCCGACACGAAGAGGAAGCTTGCTTCTGAGTTCAAGCTGAAGGACTTGGGTATGATGCACTATTTTCTAGGCATGGAGGTGTGGTAGAGTGCAGATGGAATATTCCTTAGACAAGGGAAGTATGTAGTAGAGATCCTCAAGAGGTTCAAGATGATGGAATGTAAGGCCATGGCCACACCTATGGCATCGAACCTGAAGCTTCTATGTGATGCTTCATCTGATTCAGTTGATGTCACTGTGTATCATCAGATGATTGGGTCCTTGATGTACCTGATGAACATGAGACCAGATATTTGCTTTGTAGTGAACACATTGAGCCAATTCCTGAAAGATCCCAAAGGTGTTCACTTGGTTGCTGTAAATCATATTCTAACGTACTTGAAGGGTACGGTTGACTATGGGATCAAGTATGATGCGAATCAAAAGTTTAACCTGTAGGGTTATGTTGATTGAGATTGGGCAGGTAGTGCTACAGATAGGAAGAGCACTTATGGGTGTTGCTTCAGTATGGGATTAGGTGCGATCTCTTGGTTTAGCAGGAAGCAGTCCTGCATACAGCCAAAGCAGAGTATGTTGTAGCTTGTTCGGATAGTTGTGAGGAAGTATGGCTCCAGAAACTATTGTCTAAGTTATTTGATCTCCCACTGGAGGTTACTGGTATCTTTTGTGACAACCAGAGTTGTGTGAAGCTGTCTGAGAACCCAGTGTTCCACGATAGGTCGAAAAACATAGAGATCAAATATCATTATATCAGGGATATGGTGCATAGAGGAGCAGTGAAGCTCCTATATTTTGCGATGGATGAGAAGATTGCAGATGTACTAACAAAACCACTAGCCAGAGTGAAGTTCGAGTACTTCATAGAGAGGCTTGGTGTTCTTCAGATTGACGACACTTCAAGGAAGAAGTGATGGACACATTTGCAAAATCCATTCCAAGCATGGTGAGAGGAGGATCCTTCCATGGCTGTGGATATAAGTGGTGGATTATGAGCATCAGGACGATGCTCGAGTTACTACTCTGTATGTGTATATATGCATCATGTTGGATGCTTGATATGATCGGTTGGATCATTTATATGTATATGTATGTATGCATCATGTTGGATGCTAGATATGATCAGTTGGATCATTTATATGTATATATATGTACGCATCATGTTGGATGTTGGATATGATCAGTTGGATCCTTTATATGTATATGTATGTACGCATCATGTTGGATGTTGAATATGATTAATTGGATCATGTGTATGTATCCGTAGATGCATCAGGTGGATACATTGTATGATCAGGTAGATCATGTATGTTGATATGTATCAGGTATGATCAGGTGGATCATGTATTTGTATATGTATCAGGTGGATAAATTGTATGATCAGGTAGATCATGTATGATGATATGTATCAAGAAGATATTGTGTATGCATCAGGTGGATGCATTGTATGATCAGGATGGTCATGGATGACGAGCTTTAGGATGTTGCTCCAAATGACATGCAACAGGATGATGCAGTGTTGATGATCAGGATGATCATGTGTACATCATGATGATGTATGGTGAGTACCAGGTTGATACTCTGTGGCCATGGACAGGTTTTGTAGATGATCATGTAAGTAGACCTAGGAGATCTGGACAGGATGAAAAAGGACTCAGATGCTCTTTCGAGGCTTTGCTCTGGGAGGACATGTAAGTAGACCTGGGAGATCTGGACAGGATGAAAAATGCCTCATATGCTCTTTCGAGGCATTGTCCTATGGCATGTAAGTAGAGCTAGGAGATCTGGATAGGATGAAAGAGGCCTTAGATGCTCTTTCGAGGCATTGCCATGACCACATGTAATTAGACCTGGAGATCTGGACAGGATGAAAAAGGCCTTAGATGTTCTTTAGGGTTCTTGCTTGGCAAGACACCCTTTTAAGGTTTTGTGGTAGGAGTCACATGTAATTAGACCTAGAGATCTAGACAGGATGAAAAAGGCCTCAGATGCTCTTTAGGGTTCTTGCTTGGCAAGACACCCTTTTAAGGTTTTGTGGCTGTCACATGTAAAAGATCCTAGGAGATCCTATAGGTTGGAGTTGTGTGCCTGTAACAGCCTAGGATACTCTTTCGAGGTTTTGTCATGCACATAATAATTCCTGAGGATTCCACAGTATGGCCAGTGATGATGAAGACCTGTAGGTGGTGGGCCTACATCTAGTATGAAGAAGGACTGGCTCTATAGAACTTCCTATGATGAGTAGATTTAGAGATTGATTGAGATAGCAGCAGCAATGATGATGACGATGATTCACTGATGATGATCCAGAGAAGAAGACTTATGCTAGCAGATATGTGATGAGAAATACCTTCCTAGTTAATAGGGAGTGTTGATGTATATGTAACTTCAAAATGTATTTCCAATATATGTATATTGTATTCCTATAGAGATGTTATTATTCATTTATACGGAAGTGTTTGTATTCCTATAGAGATGTTATTAGTCCATTATACAGAAGTGTCATCATTTATATTGTAAGTGTCGTAACTTATACTTGATGGGTTATTAGACCACCTTGTTGGGGTCAGCCTTGTATAAGTCATGTGGGTCAAAGTGTTATTAGACAACCCTATTGGGGGTCGGCGATGTGGGTCAAAGGGTTATTAGACCACCCTATTTGGGTTCGGTCCATTTAGAATTATGTTATGTGGTTAAGTTAAGGCCGACCTAGTAAAGGTTATTAGGAAAGTCAAGTCAAGTATAAATAGAGTGCGGGAGGCACTCTATTCGATTATTCTATTCTCACACACACTCTTTGGAGAGTGGCACACTTGTGGAGGAGGATAAGCTACTTCTAGGAGATGTCTATCTGTTATGCTTGGGTTGTATCATTGCTCTATCTATCTCTGAGGAAGTTATTGGGGTTTTTCACCTTGATGGTTTTCCCCAAGTAAGCTTTGTGTCTCTTGTGTGCTTGCATTATTGTGTCCATGATTGATACGTTGTAGATATCATGTACATGTTGTTCTCTCAATTAAGATCCTAGATCAGATTGAAGTAAATTTTGAAAAACTAACATAATCATCTTGACTTACACATCGATCATCTGATGGTTGTATTCCTCAGGGGTCAACGGTATAATATTCATTTAAATCCTCATAAGTGCATTTTTTGTGTCGATTCCAGATGCCTCTTAGGCTTCGTCATTTCAAAGGATGGGATCTACATCGATCCACTCAAGGTGGAGGCCATTTTTTCCCTAACACTAACTACAAATATTACAAAACTTGAAAGTTTGTAGGGGAATGAAAAATACCTATGGTGTTTCATGTGCAATTTTGCAGAGAAAACATAGGGATACATGTGGTTGTTGAAGATGGATGTCCCATTCATTTGGGATGAATATGCTCAATAATAATTTGACAAACTTAAACATGCCATCACTCATGCACCCGTTTTACAACCATGAAATTATACCAAGGATTATGTAGTGCTCTGGTTTTTACAGCAGAGCACTGTGTAATTTTCTACGTTTTAACTTTACCAGTTTATGGAAGTAAATTTCTAAGAATTACTATGTGCCTAACTAATATTTAGTGTACTGTCGTGTTTTCTTTTATCACCTTACATTCGTAATTTAAAATAGACAAACATACCAATATTTTCTTTCCAACAATCATGTTCTAGCATAAGAATATGTTTCACAACTCAGTAAATCAGTAAATAGCAGTAAATCAGTAAATAGCAAGTGATGCATGTTTACAGTAAGTTTAAGCATAATAGTAAATAACGGAAATTACCTGATGCTGATGCTAACCGTAAGTTGTAGCAGGTTGTATAACCCCTTAGACAGCCAAACTGAAGTGTCCACCCTACCGACCAGCTATAATCTTGCTGGCCCTTGGAAATCAAAGGATTTCCAAGCCCCCGAGCCCACAATCTGATAATCCCGAGAGCAGTCTTTCCTTCTGTCCTCCAAATCTTTCTGTTCGCCAAACTTCTTTTCTTCCCCAATCAAAAAAAAACCCCCCTCCAACCTTCAACCTTCTCCCCCTCTATATACATGTCCATCCTCGAGAAGACCTTGGGCTTACTCCACAGCCCCAAACTCCCCCTCTCGAGCCCCTCAAACCTTTACTCCTTTCCCTAGTTCATTCATCCACGTCTCATTATAAAAATGTATAATTAATTACTCTTATGGAAAATTCATTTGGTTTTGGATTGACGGTCGTAATTATTTATTACGGTGGGAATTATCACCCCAAGGTTATCCATTCGGGACAAGTTTCATTAAATACAAGTCTATCCGCCATCCTTGATATTTTAATGTTATTAATGTAATTAATAAAATATTGTAATTAGTTGCCCCCTTGTCAACTTGGACATGATGTGTCTTAATGATCCACCTTATCCGTCGAGACTACTTAGCTTGAGGTTTAAATTCCAAGATTAACATTGAATAATTAAATATCCATTTTCCATCACATCACGTTTATTCCAAAAATGATTATCTTATTATGGCTAACTTTTGAAATGGAATTAATCACACAATATTAATTTATAAATCAATATTTTAAATCTTACTTATATTGCATTTGTTACGATAGGGATATAAATGTTTGCTGGAATATCATTTATTAATTAATAATAATAATTAAATCACCCTTTGACAATAATAAAAGGTGAATCAATCATAGTATTCTTAATTATTTGTTCATCACATGGGTACCCTATCATCAACATAGCATCCTTGTTCTTATAAACAAAGCACTTGTGAGGGCTTAAACAATTTTACTAATTACTTAGACACTATCGTTACCCTATTCACAACAGTTCTTCTATAACAATGTTAACTGACGATACTTGTCTTAGTTTATTATTACAATGTTTTCATATAATTACTAATTCACTTATTTACACATTGACAACCTAACCATTCATTACCTAAGTTGATTGATGTATCCTTAACTGAGTTATCTATGACATTTATACTACTATTCAAGCATGACAAGTATGTTATACACCAGTAATATTGTACACGTACAAGGTGTGCATGCATGGCCAGTGTATGCACATGTCGGATATGTACTATAAACAAACCCCATTCCGCCTATGCATACTTGCTAACTAACAATAGTATCTACCCCCATGCAGAAGAGCAAGCATAATATATAGTATAATTACTTTAACATCCTCGGTTATTTAACAGTTAACCCTTTACGATTTAACGTCATTGCCTTTATGTTTACATTAGTTTAATCAATCAAGTACAGGAAGGGTGCCTACTTCCACTAACTCGGAATCAAGGAATACTAAACCCCCAACAGTACTAACTAACACATCCTCCCATCATAACCTACGTCCAGCATCCTCCCTATCCTCCCTCTGCTAGTACAACAGTGGATGTCGGACTCACCGATCTGACCACATAGAACTTGAGAGCGATAGCGTCGGCTGAACAGCGGACCTATCCTCCCCTAGCAGGCATCCGACCATCGTCATCACAACAACATGGGGAGCGTGTCTCAGCACGGCCCTCCCACGACCTCGGGTCTCATGGAACCATAGGGTGGGAAACACATCCATCCCTCTCAACATACTGGGCCTACGCCCTTATCAACTCATACTTGCTGCTATCGGGATTATCAGTTTGTGTTATCGTATCCTCATTTTGGCTGCTAAGGTTTGCTGTATGAACATGTTTTTCCTTTCCAATATATATCAGATCAAGTAACTGGCTATCCCATAGCCCTTGAGTCCTGTAGGTTAGTATTTTGCAAAATACAATTTATAGAAAGCATTTTCCATTGATCGCCAATTGATCCAATTTATCATTTTATTTCATGTAACCTTTTTAGCTCATCATAGATGCGTATGACATATAACATTTCAATAATTCATATAAGAAGATGGTATCCACGTACCGAATCATATATTTCACATTTCATTAATGAAAACATATAAACATATACTGCAATCGTAAAATAAGGAAATCATATGATAATCATGACATCATAACCGCATAACATAGTAACATCATAATCGTGGTGAAATCATAAAACAGAGTAACATCATATAATGAGGTCCAATATAGTTTACTCAGTCGAGCTGAGTTTAACCGAATATATAAGAAATACAGTATGGTGTGTCTAACTAATAAATATGCCGAATCAAAATATGGGGCATTACATACACCCACCCTTCGGGAAACTTCGTCCCGAAGTTATGGTCAAAATGGCGAGGGAAAGTCTCGATGCATGGTTTCTGTGACTTTGTAGGTAGCAGACCTTGGTTTATACTGGTCCCATTGGGATTTAGTTGACAAGACATGTCGATGCTATATTATAGTTTTACTTCTTTATCTCATTAAAGAACATTTAGATTTAATCCTCCTGTCGAATCTCATATTATATCTAGAATTATTATAGGTTTTAATCAAGTGCTATCCACCTTGGCAGCATACTTTTAACCTATAACCATATCCCTTAAGTCACCTCATCCATATCAGTTTATTCGTCACACAACCAAGTCTTCATCATAAGCATTTATTGGTCCAACTTAGCATAAAATAATCAATGATTAAAATGGAGGTCTTTAGAACTCATAATTTGTATTCACTCAACACGCAACTACCAAGGACCCTTAAGGTTGGCATACCTCTCTCAGGGGAAGAAGGTTCATTTCCTTTAAATCCTAAGGTCATACATTATTATTTCCTTATCGGTAATAAGCAATAGCAAAACTATTGTAACATTTATTAAAGTAGGAGGAATTTTATTATTATTATTATATATATATATATATATATATTTATTTATTTATTTATTATATATATATATATATATATATATATTTTTTTTTTACAAGGTTTTTATGACTATCATTCTCCACAATACCTCAATTCATCATCTTTCAACTCTTGCAATGCACTACTGCTCATTAGACATAATCGTTATTTACAAATTTCAGAGTACTTGATGTGTTATTTCTGTTTTAGACTGTGGGTTAGACATTATTGACTCTTAGTTGTCTTAAAAAGGTTACTATTAGGGGCGACCACTCTGCAATTTGTAGACACCCTACCATGTCCTTTCTATATTTATTATCTATTTAAACTCATGTCATTTCATTAATTACTTACCTTTCTTATCTTATTTATTCCAAAGCCATGTTTCCCTTAAATTAGTAGTCTTCTAATAAGCTCTATATGCAATCTCCTCGTTAAGTACATTATGTTTTCTATAATGTGATTCAAAAGGGATACCTTGTCCCTTTAGTAGCAATTTGATTTCCATCCATTATCTTGTCTTTAAGAATATATAACGCATTTTCTAAGTTTTAGCTTTCTTTGAGTTCATTAGGCTCGACCATATCTCCTTGTAGTAGAATTTCAACATGATATGCTCTCTTTCTTTCTCTTAATCCAAAATTTTAGTTCTTAGCAAAATAATTCACACTTAGATTATCATAATAAATAGGCACAATCCCCAATATCTAATGATCTAAAAATGACTTATAATTAACATATCTCATAATTTTATTTTATTTTTTTTTTTATTTTTTATTTTTATTTTTTTTTTCCACCAATTTTATGCACATTAAAATTAACTTCTAGTTGTAATTATTGTTTCAACTTAAGGGCATCATTATCACTTTATAATCTTGAATAGATTTAGGATCCTTGGCACTTCTTTCGCCCAACTAGGCTTCTTCTCTTGGTTAGATTCCTCTTTCGAAATAGAACTTGAACTTGATGCATGGGGCATCTTACAAGTAGTTTCCTTCATGAGCCTCTTCGTTGTGATTAAGGAGACAACATTCTTGTTCGTTTCTACCTTGCATAGGGTCAATCGAATATATTCAAAAGATATTTAGGTCACCTAAGTCTTGTTTCCAACTTGCCTTGCCATTGACTATCCGCCTTGTTGATTATCTCACACGTATTGTCCTTCAAAATGGTTTATTTCTACTTCTTACTTAATATAATAATTTATTATTATTATTATTCTATATATATATATATATATATGAAAACTCCAAAGAGTTATCTATAGCTACACTCCTCTAAATAAGCTATTATCCTTGTAAATCTTAACTTAACCTCGAGTTCATCTATACATAAGGTGGCGACACCAAACCACTATTATTTTAGTTAGGACCTAGTACCTTGTACACTTGCTCAATGATTTGATATATAATTAATATGTGAATCAACTCAACCTTCACCTTGTTTAATCTAAACAAAACAAAATCCTTTATCACACATCATGATACACTAAGGTTTAAATGTCACGAGTCATAGTTAAAATAGTCTTCCCTAGGCGAATGCATGTCGTCACATCCTCCCTTCGGCGTAAGCAGTCACCAACGACTACCACTACTATGGGGCCACACCCGCAGCGACTTCGAGCTGAAACCTCCTATGGTACTTCATTTGACCTCATATCAAACTAACTTGATTGGTCTCTTAACCTTAACCTAATTCAAATTAATTTATCTTAAAATTTTGAATCCTCTAATCAACTTTAGGTTTAATTAAAGTTAATCCTAAACATAGAGACTCTAACCATAATCTAACTTTTATTTATATGAATTTTAAATCAACCTAAAAACTATTATATATATATTGCATTAATTTTGCAATTATATCTCACCGCACCATACTTTTAGCAATATATATATATTATAAATATCAATTTGAAAGAACTACCATTGAACTTTTAAATAATTAAATTTTCAAAATTAATTAAATTTAAATTTTATAACAATTAAAATTTTAAAATTTAAATAATTTTAAACATTAAACAATTTGAAACATTAAACAATGTATTTCAAGTTTTAAACCATTTATTATATATATATATTTATTTTCATTTTTAAACACTATAACATCTCACGCGGACTTCGACGCGCGTCCACCCTACCTACCTCCTCGTGTCTCCCACTCCACCGTCACCTTCTCCTATCCCTTTCCACAATCGGCACCTCCTCACGAGGCATGAAGTTACCCCTCCAAGGCCATCCACCCACTACCACCTGCTCCACCTATTAACTTCGACCGGGTTTCTACCTCTCGCCAGTCCAACCGGCTCAAAGATCGACGAGGAGGCCTGGGCTGCATGCCAGCCACCTGGGCTGCATGCACCCCCTCTCCCCATTAACCACAACGTGGTGCCTCCCCCTACTAAGCGGTGCTTCGTCTCCCGCGCGCGAGCCTGGTCTCCCATTCAGCGCGTGGGTCAGGTGAGACCATTCAGTGCGTGGGTCTGGTCGGTGAAGGTAGGGTGGTGGCCGTGCATGGTGAAGGCGCTGGTTAAGGGTTGCAAAAGAACTACCATTGTTCAAATCCCAGCTTATGGGCTTCAGTCGGTTTGGGTATCCCGTCTGTTTGCAAAGGTTGTAGATGTAGAAATGCTATCCGGTGGAATTTATCAGGTTGCATGTCTCGGAGTTAATCTCTATTCGGTTTCTTGACAGGAAGACCGGTGAGCCAGCTGTAGGAAAGACTCGCCGAGAAACTCTTCTTCGTCAACTTACAACAAAAGGGTCAGATTTACAGCTTGTAACAAAAGAATGAAATTCTCTTAGGCTCAGCGCTTGGAAAAAATTGTTGGGTGCGTAGGCCCCCCTGGACTTGGCCTTCGGTTGCCAGCAAAGCTCTCAATGTTGAGCGCTAGGGTTGGGGCCCGATACACCTTTGGAACAAAGAAAGCTATGCTGAGCTTTGAGGTTGGGCTGTAGTGCTGCGTTGTCCCCATTCGACCTGAGAGATGGCTCTTTGAGTGCATCGACCGGTCCTGGGAGGATCAAGGTATGAGGGATGCGATGCATTTCCAGGAATCGCGACCAGGCTGTAAGAGCCATGGACTTCGAACACGGATATGACGAGGGAAAGCTGTTGGATATTGTCGTGCAATGGGTGTTTAAGAAGGGCAGAAAAATAAGCTTGAATGTGGCCACATATCCAACCGATCCTCAAGAAAAAGTAGAAGAGTCTGAAACCACTGTGTCATCGCCGCAACGGCAGAATGGGAAAGATAAGGTCCCGCGTATTGTGGGCATGGGTGGATTAATCAAGCTTACAACGCTAGCCAAAAAACTCTTCAAAAGGCCGAGTTCCAATGTTGGCACATTAATCAGTCAAGATCGGCAAATAGTGATGTTTAAAAGGGAAACATTGGTAGCTGCTACAGAAAATTTTCATGCTAATAACAAAATTGGAGAAGGCGGATTTGGCTCTGTATACAAGGGAACTCAAGATGGTAGACAAATAGCTGTGAAGAAACTCTCCGTATATTCTAAGCACGGAAAGGAACAATTTCTGAATGAAGTTAATGTTCTCCCCAAAATCCAGCATCGAAATATTGTAAATATACTTGGCTATTACTCGAATCAGAAATTATGCTTATCTATGAGTACTTACCGATTGAGAGCCTAGATAAAATCTTATTCGATCCTTACAAACGTGTACAACTCGACTGGAAGAAGCGTCACAACATCATAGTGGGAATAGTTCGTGGGCTTCTTTATCTTCACGAGGATTCTCAACTGCGGATTATCCATCGGGATATTAAACCAAGCAACATTTTGTTGGACCAGAAACTGAATCCTAAGATAGCAGATTTGGGCTTAGCAAAAGTTCTTTCTTATGAGACTCACAACGGCGCAGAAGTTGCTGATATTTACGAAGGTGAGATTCACATCACCAGCCAAGATGACACTTACAGCACCACAGGAATTGTTGGAACTATCGGGTATGTTGCTCTGGACGACGGCAGGGAAGAGGAGGAATTGAGAGTGAGTTGTACACTCGTTGATGGGGAGGTGGAACGCCTGGGGTCGATTCTCGCGAGCAATGAGGGAGGCCTCCGTTGCACATTCTACATAAATAATGTCGAAGGAGGTCAGTTTGATGTGCCAGGTCGCCGTGTTGGCGATGGCCCTCATTTGCAATGCGGATGTAACGCTGAGGTCCGATTACTCCCCTGCTCGCATGTCATCGCCTTTTTTTTTTTTTCTCTTCTTTGCTGAATGAAAAACAATTTTCATTATAGTATCGAAAGCTGTATTTTCTGGTGGTAACAATTCACGGTCTATTCCACTTCCAATGGGCTACTTTGAGATTTATTATAAGAGATTATCCTTTATTTATTATTTATTATAGAGATTTCTTGATGAAGGGTATCTAACTATCCCGGCCACACCAATTTTTAGCATAGTTGAATTTTAAGTATCTCCTCCTCCCAACTACTTTGCGATGTTCTAACTAAGATTACCCTGCAGAAGGAAGAAAACCAACTGATACTAACCAAATTTGACTAATATTCCAATTAATTTAATCCTATTCTTCATTTCATTTTTATTCTTTATTTATTTATTTTATTAATTATGATCAGAGTTAATTCAATTTACCTTGTTCTTCTTTCATTGCCCATATATATCTTCTCCTTTGGAAAGTTTCTATCATTTTCTAGTCTTCATAATTTCTTAGCCGTTTCTACCTTTGAGAATGGGAGTACCTTTGAGAATGGGAGTGTCATTTGGCACAAAACATGCTACGTAGTTTTACCAAAGCAAATATTTACAAAACAGCGACCTTTTAATCTGGTTTTGAAGTCCCATATAATTTCGAGCAGCAAAACATTTTTTTTTTTTTTTTCCAGCTGAAATTTCACATGTAAATACACCAAAATCTGAAGATATTGGTGACTGGAAGCTTTCTGTACTTCCATCCACAAACTTGCTCCATAATTTGAAGATTTTCTGAATTATTCATGGGAAAACATGGCTGGAAATTAATCATAATGTTTCTGAACATAACCTTATTAAGCATGGTTGTCCAAAAGGCAAAAATTCTGCACTTTCCTCTAAAATGTTAAGCTGTCCTTGGGTTAAAATATCAGAATTTTCATCCCTAGAATCAGACCAATACTTAATATCTTTCGAGGTTTACTACCGAGGCTTCTAGGGTTGTACATAGATGTATCCCTTATGCAATGGAAAGAGAATTTGATCTCGCTTTTATAAATTTTTATGTATCCAAACTGAGTGTGGGATTTCCTCAAATCTATACTTTGGTTTGGAAAAGCGGGAAGAAAGGTTCTTAGAGAAAATACAGGAAGTTCTGGCTTGACCCAAGGAATCGATCGGTGGGCGGAGGCAGTTTCCACGGCGCCAAGGAGCTTTTCCTCTCTGACCACTTCGATGTCCAGAGTGCTGACACAATCGAGGGCAAATGCACTGTTCACAGCTTCGAGTTATTTGACCCAAGAATTTCTTCATTTAAGGTAATCTTAATAGAACTCTGAAATTTATGATATGAATTCGTTTAGCATAACCTTCCTTGATCTGAGCGTTATATGCATTAAGAATTTAACTGTATTTACTCATTTGTAGATTTATTTTAATACCTATGGTAGAAAATAACGCTTCTGTACAACAGTCATTTCTGGCATAAATATGATTTTCTCTGATGATGTTTCCCATGTCCCAATTTAACTGTATTGTGAAGCATATTTATTTTCACAAACAGCCCATGGCATTTTTGAAATACCATTGACAACCAGTTTTAAATTATCCTACAAGATCGTTACAAAGGTTTCCTAGTGTAGTGAACTCTGCTACAAAGCTGCTATATAAAACACACTTAGCATTCTGAGTAAAACAAAAAAATTTAACACGCCCAGTTCCTTTCGATTGAAAGAAACCATACTGGTTAACAGTTTTGAAAAACCTTTCAATGCTGATTTTATATCATCCTACAGGATTGGGTTTTATGGGAACTATGTCCATCATAGTGCATTTATTCCATACTGGAGCATAATGCACATTATTAGTCATTAGTCACGGATAAATGTTACTTAAATAGTCACGCTGAAAAGCTGAAAAGAAAACAACATTGCTCCAAAACCAAAACCAAAACCAAACTATCTTGACCCTGATGACTGGCAGTTTAGTATTTTCATTTTGACATTGCCAATCTTTTTCTGCAGAGTTTGCATTCTTTTCTATTATTTGCACAAGTTTTACTTTTCTTTTAATTTATTTTTAAACTAATTACCTCAAGAAGAGAGTGAAATGCATAAATCCTGTAAATGCATACTCTTTTCAATTCTACTTTTTGCCCTTTTTACCATGTAAAATTTAGTGACGGCAATCTTGTTTGTAAAAGAAAACCAAACAAAAACAACAACAATAAAAAAAAATAGGCCATTTCAATAATATGCTTATGTTGTAACACTATTTACAAGGCTCTCCCTTTTGGCAGAAAATATACGAAAGTAATTTTCTTTTTCTCTATTGCAAAAACTAGATACCTACAATTTCCAGGTTATATGTATATATATATATATTCTGTTAGAACTCCTTTGTTTATATTATATACCAAAAAAAAACTAATCATATTTTTGTTTTCTATGAGTGCAGGTAATTTCCTGGTGCTTACAACCATTGGGAAGAAGGATTTTGTGTAACTTTCTGTGTGTGTGTTTTGCAGGTAAATTTTTTTTTTTTTTTTTTTTTTTCTTTTTTTGCTAAGTTCGGCAAGAGCTCGAATGTAGGTAACTAATTGAATTTTCTGGTGTAGATCCAATTTCTTAGACTAGTTTTTTTTTCAAAGTGAGTAGGCCCTTAAGGTCTAAGTTTCCGAGCCCGAAGCTCTGATACCATCTGTAGTGCTCTGGTTTTTACAGCAGAGCACTGTGTAATTTTCTATGTTTTAACTTTACCAGTTTATGGAAGTAAATTTCTAAGAATTACTATGTGCCTAACTAATATTTAGTGTACTGTCGTGTTTTCTTTTATCACCTTACATTCGTAATTTAAAATAGACAAACATACCAATATTTTCTTTCCAACAATCATGTTCTAGCATAAGAATATGTTTCACAACTCAGTAAATCAGTAAATAGCAGTAAATCAGTAAATAGCAAGTGATGCATGTTTACAGTAAGTTTAAGCATAATAGTAAATAACGGAAATTACCTGATGCTGATGCTAACCGTAAGTTGTAGCAGGTTGTATAACCCCTTAGACAGCCAAACTGAAGTGTCCACCCTACCGACCAGCTATAATCTTGCTGGCCCTTGGAAATCAAAGGATTTCCAAGCCCCCGAGCCCACAATCTGATAATCCCGAGAGCAGTCTTTCCTCCTGTCCTCCGAATCTTTCTGTTCGCCAAACTTCTTTTCTTCCCCAATCAAAAAAAAACCCCCCTCCAACCTTCAACCTTCTCCCCCTCTATATACATGTCCATCCTCGAGAAGACCTTGGGCTTACTCCACCGCCCCAAACTCCCCCTCTCGAGCCCCTCAAACCTTTACTCCTTTCCCTAGTTCATTCATCCACGTCTCATTATAAAAATGTATAATTAATTACTCTTATGGAAAATTCATTTGGTTTTGGATTGACGGTCGTAATTATTTATTACGGTGGGAATTATCACCCCAAGGTTATCCATTCGGGACAAGTTTCATTAAATACAAGTCTATCCGCCATCCTTGATATTTTAATGTTGTTAATGTAATTAATAAAATATTGTAATTAGTTGCCCCCTTGTCAACTTGGACATGATGTGTCTTAATGATCCACCTTATCCGTCGAGACTACTTAGCTTGAGGTTTAAATTCCAAGATTAACATTGAATAATTAAATATCCATTTTCCATCACATCACGTTTATTCCAAAAATGATTATCTTATTATGGCTAACTTTTGAAATGGAATTAATCACACAATATTAATTTATAAATCAATATTTTAAATCTTACTTATATTGCATTTGTTACGATAGGGATATAAATGTTTGCTGGAATATCATTTATTAATTAATAATAATAATTAAATCACCCTTTGACAATAATAAAAGGTGAATCAATCATAGTATTCTTAATTATTTGTTCATCACATGGGTACCCTATCATCAACATAGCATCCTTGTTCTTATAAACAAAGCACTTGTGAGGGCTTAAACAATTTTACTAATTACTTAGACACTATCGTTACCCTATTCACAACAGTTCTTCTATAACAATGTTAACTGACGATACTTGTCTTAGTTTATTATTACAATGTTTTCATATAATTACTAATTCACTTATTTACACATTGACAACCTAACCATTCATTACCTAAGTTGATTGATGTATCCTTAACTGAGTTATCTATGACATTTATACTACTATTCAAGCATGACAAGTATGTTATACACCAGTAATATTGTACACGTACAAGGTGTGCATGCATGTCCAGTGTATGCACATGTCGGATATGTACTATAAACAAACCCCATTCCGCCTATGCATACTTGCTAACTAACAATAGTATCTACCCCCATGCAGAAGAGCAAGCATAATATATAGTATAATTACTTTAACATCCTCGGTTATTTAACAGTTAACCCTTTACGATTTAACGTCATTGTCTTTATGTTTACATTAGTTTAATCAATCAAGTACAGGAAGGGTGCCTACTTCCACTAACTCGGAATCAAGGAATACTAAACCCCCAACAGTACTAACTAACACATCCTCCCATCATAACCTACGTCCAGCATCCTCCCTATCCTCCCTCTGCTAGTACAACAGTGGATGTCGGACTCACCGATCTGACCACATAGAACTTGAGAGCGATAGCGTCGGCTGAACAGCGGACCTATCCTCCCCTAGCAGGCATCCGACCATCGTCATCACAACAACATGGGGAGCGTGTCTCAGCACGGCCCTCCCACGACCTCGGGTCTCATGGAACCATAGGGTGGGAAACACATCCATCCCTCTCAACATACTGGGCCTACGCCCTTATCAACTCATACTTGCTGCTATCGGGATTATCAGTTTGTGTTATCGTATCCTCATTTTGGCTGCTAAGGTTTGCTGTACGAACATGTTTTTCCTTTCCAATATATATCAGATCAAGTAACTGGCTATCCCATAGCCCTTGAGTCCTGTAGGTTAGTATTTTGCAAAATACAATTTATAGAAAGCATTTTCCATTGATCGCCAATTGATCCAATTTATCATTTTATTTCATGTAACCTTTTTAGCTCATCATAGATGCGTATGACATATAACATTTCAATAATTCATATAAGAAGATGGTATCCACGTACCGAATCATATATTTCACATTTCAATAATGAAAACATATAAACATATACTGCAATCGTAAAATAAGGAAATCATATGATAATCATGACATCATAACCGCATAACATAGTAACATCATAATCGTGGTGAAATCATAAAACAGAGTAACATCATATAATGAGGTCCAATATAGTTTACTCAGTCGAGCTGAGTTTAACCGAATATATAAGAAATACAGTATGGTGTGTCTAACTAATAAATATGCCGAATCAAAATATGGGGCATTACAGATTACATCCTTTGTCTTGCTTCTTCTACTCCCACTATTGGTATGGTTTTAGTATAGGAAGATAGCCACGCCCAGGAGCATGTGATATACCACCTTATTAAGATTCTTATTTATTATGAAACCTGATATTTACATGTAGAAAAGCTAGCTCTTGCAGCACTCATTGTCATTCATAATTTCCGCCACTACATCCTCCTCCACACTATCACTATTATCGCCGAATATAACCCCATGTACCACATTCTCATGCGTAAGGTACTGGGGGGAATATCACACTGGATTATGATTCTCCAAGAATTCAATCTCCAGTTTGAGAAGGCCAAAGCAAAGAAATATTTGGTTTTTTTGGAACTTATTTGTGATCTTCCTCGTACTAATCAAGAAAGTGATCCCATGGAATCTCTCTATGATGAGTCCCCTATTTCTCATTAGTACTTTCGACTCTTGGTATGGAGACATCACATTGTATCTACAAACCCAACGATTCGGTCCTCAATTATCTCGTGATGAATGCCGTCATGTTCGTCACCACACAAAACATTACCTCATCATTGGTGATACATTATCTCGTCCCGGTATCGATTCCATTCTCTGACATTGCTTAACTCATGAGGACACTGAGCATGTTTTCAATGATTGTCACTCGAGGGAATGTGGCAGTCATATTTATGGGATGGCGACGACCGAAATTTTTTTATGCGATCGATACTATTGGCCTTCCATATTCAAAGATTGTATCAAATCATTCAAGAAGTGTCCTCCTTGCCATATTTTTCATTACAAAAGCACTCACACCCATCCCCATTATATCCAGTTATCACCGTCTATCCCTTTTCCAAATGGGGCATCGACTTCATGCATTGTAATCCTACCACGGTCGGGGGGAAATGGTTATGTCATTTTTGTAGTTGAATACTTTACCAAGTGGGACAAGGATATGCCTACAATCAAAGAATACGATGAAATTTCCACACTCTTTATGTTCAACCATATCATTGCCATATTCAGAGTCCCTCAATCCATCATCACCGACAATGGATCACATTTTTTAAAACAATATGGTGGATGACCTAAGCACCAGATTGGGCTTTTAGGACGAAAACTCAACTTCCAGCTACCCTCAATAAAATGGACAAGTAGAGGGCATTAATAAGGTCTTGAAAACCATGATTCATCATATGGTGGGAAAACACAAGTCCAACTGACATGTCATGATTTTTTCATCCCTATGGGCATATAGGACTTCTGTTAGAACTACCACTAGTTTCACACCTTTCCAGTTGTTCTATGGACTAGATGTAGTACCTATTAAGTGTGAGATTATGTCACTAAAATTTGTTGTCAAACTTTTATCGAAAACTACTGCCGAGGACGAACGATTTCTATACCTGGAAAAACTCGATGAAACCCACTACGATGCAGCTCTGGATAATGAAGCACATAAGAAATGCATCAAGGCCCAGTACAATAAATTAGTGAAACCTTGTATATTTAACAAGGGTTATTTGGTCCTTACTTATGACAAAAAACAAGATAAGCTGGGGGAAGGTAAGCTTAAGTCCATGTGGGATGGTCCATATGCAATAAAAAAATATTTTGGAAAAGGGAGCCTATGAACTAGAATATTATGATGGGATATATTTGGGGGATCCTCGCAATGGGATCTACCTGAAGAGGTACTATGCCTAAATCATTATGCATTATTACTTTGTATATATTGTACATGATGTGTGTTTTTGTTTGGTGTGAAAATTTTATTTTGTGTGTTAGCGTCTCATCATTATGCTTATACCATGTTCTTCCTAGAGGTGCAGATGGAAACTTGCTACAGATTCACAGATGGCACTAGCCGGCACACTCTCAACCTTGCTTCAGCGGGATGGTTACTCTATTCCTCTATCGATGAACTCATAATATCAAAAGGAACATTCCTATTTTTTGCCACCAACAACACTGTTGAGTATCACGCAGTGATTGGGTTATTAACCAACGCTTTTTCCTTGGGTGTAGACCAAATTGTTATGTATATCGATTCACAGTTAGTGGTCTCTAATTTAAACCGTGTCTACACTATTCATGACCCCACATTACTCTATCTGTTCCAACGAGTACGTTTCTTGGAAAGATCCTTTGAATCCATTCAATACCTACATATTCCGACAAGCATGAATGCAGTTGCTGATTCCTTAGCTAACTTAATTTTAGATTGGGACATTGCACATTCATAAACATTTTTATTAAAAATATGCATAAAATGACATAACATGTAATCTAGTCATAGTATATAAGCCAACATCCATGAAGATCCCAAAATTATCATATAAGACACAGTATATAAAACTGTTAGATAGTGTTTTTGAATATATATCATCATGTCCAGTAAAATAAAAAAAATGGTATTGATACAAAAAACATGAAGCTCATAACTTTTAGTAGAGTCTATCTACAAAATATGAATAATGTGACCTTCAATACATACATCATACATAAGATATATCCCTGTGGATTCTCATTATAACATATAATATCCCAAGCTATTCGACGGAGCAGCCGACCAAAGTGTCCTGAAACTACAGTTGTATGGCGTTCATAATGGCGAGGTAAGTCATTGATGGATATGTTAGGAATATCTAATGGCAGTCTCTAGAGGTTCTCCTCTAGCTTGTTTAACTCCTTTGCTGCATCCTGTTGAGAAACTCCCATCTCTCGTACCACCCCTCTCCTTTAGATAGAAGAGGAACCTATTGGTCAAGATGGGCCAACATCTACATGAAACATGTGTGAACTATTACTACTACCCAAAAATATTTAAAAACCATAAAATGCATAAAAACAATAAGAGTTTAATTCTTACCAATGTCTCCCCACTACTCCCCCTCCAGAAGCGCTACTCCCCCTCCAGAAGCACTAGGTATAGGTATCCCCTAAAATTGGTACCTGCATATGCATAATCCTCAATCATGAGGAGATTTTCATAGAGCCACCTGAAGAAGGTAGGCCCATAACTGATCATTGTTCCCTTGCCTCCATGGAGGGACATAAACTATGACGATCAGACCATATGAGGATCTCGGACATCGAGATCATCCAACTCAACCTGTAGTATTAGCAGTGTAACTCGCTCTAGGAATAACGAGACCATGATGGATCCATATCCAAACTGCTTCAGCTCACCCCTAAGGCACTTGGTGAGTTGATCCTTTATATTTGTGAGGAGTCCCTCACACTAGTTGAATACTGTTGGTGCCATACACTTAATATCATATATCATCTGGGATTTGGTGGCTTGATGAGAATCCTTGTTTCCCACCACCCACTCTATCGTAAATAGAACAGTCCTCAGGGGTCGATCTCATATGTTCTTGATGGAAATTTTCACACCAAGGATCTCTGCCTCTCGTGTATAGAATTGTGCTAAAAGACTCTCTGTTGAATGATCACTAGGTCGTCGCCTGGATAGTGAAACTGGGCCTCCCTTTCGGGATAACCCCATCAGGAAGTAAATATATTCAACATCCAATGTGAGGATATGGGAACCTATTGAGAAATGTTGTTGATTCGGATCCCATGGCCTTATGCCTTGTACATCGAAGAATTTTAAGAGTCCACATCTTTGCAAAGCATTCATAGAATGTTGATCGTTCACCGCTTGGGAATCTTCGATTTTGTGCTCTCTTTACTTACATTGGACCATTGTATTGGATGTAAACCGGCATGAACATCAATTAAACAGGAATTAGACTCCTTTCATGGTTTTGGTTTGGGTCTTTTTGGCCCCAATATTTAATTTTCATTATGGATCTACGTCGGCGCATCCCACTTTTGTAGACATTGTGCTAGAGGCGCACTTTCTCCATGGATGAAGCATGTCATACCACTATCGAGGTACTTCTCACAAGGGGAAAGTGCATCGCATAGGGTGCACATAATCCCCTTCTTTTCGAGTCCAAAAAACCCCAAAAATGATACTTAAATAAAAAATCAATCAACTGAAAGGGTAAAGCATAAGGTTGAGGCCTACATGTCACTGACAGGTCGTGAAATAGCTGACTATAGTGTCCACAATCAACATCAGAAAAATGAGTGCCAAATGGGTGTTTTCACTATTCCAAATTGGTAAAAAACAATTGGTAAATATTTCTTTACTATTTGACTTTTTATATAAAAGAAATGGAATAGTTGGTGACCTTTTTACATTTTAACACCTTATTATGAATTCTAACTTCGTTTTTGGAGTTCGTAGATGAAGAAAAGTGGTGTTTTGACTTTATTGGTGACCATCGTGCATTGTTCATACTTGCTATCAAGTGTGAAGGAGTGTTCGAGCATTTTTTATGATATCCTGATGCTCGTTAAAATCAAATATTAATGGAATCGAGCTCACTTTTGTTCTTTATCGTGCTTGTTGGCCCGGTTTTGCAACCAGGCTTAGTGCTATGGGCACCTGCTAACTAGTAGCAGCAGTTTCAATGGAAATAAATAACAATAAACTAATTAAACAATACTATTCATGGATCTAAGCAAAGATATTAAGCAAATAACAAAAACAATTTAAGATCAAGAACAAGAACATATAAAATAAAGAATTTGTATTGAAAGAATGGGGCAAGCAAGTGCTTGCGGAATCAATACCTCTAATGGTGAGGTTGAATAGCTCCAAGGATGAGCAACTTCCAATCTCCAGTGGTCTCTTCTCCAATGTGGTTTGCAATGGCTAAAATGCTCAGGGGAGATTTCAGCAGCATAAGGATGAGATAATGGATGGATGTGAAATGAGGAGCCCCTACCACCTTTTTATAGGTTTTGGTGGTGGGAGATACCATTTGTGGTTTTGTGGAAACCAAATGGTATTGACCAACATGGTTTAGGTACTTTTCCCTCCTTTTTCCTTTTTTGAATAAAAATAATATTTTAATTCCCTTTTTAATATTTTTGGGAATTTGGACCCTTTTTGAGGGTTTTTTATGATTTTCTTGGAAAAATAATCTTTTTTAATGGAAAAAAGGGGTGTACTAAGGTCTTTTGGTGACCTTTTGTTGGTTTCAGAGGCTCAGATGGTGGAAAAGTGGACAAATGGGTCATGTGAGTAAGGGAATGAGCTAGTGAGCACTTTTTAGGTGTTAACAGATTGCCCCCTGATGTGTGAGGGCAGGAGCTCATCGTATGGCCGATAGACATCATAGTTCTTTGTCCTTTTTTTGGGGTTTAGGGGAGAGAAGAGACCGGTTGGAGACTGGAGCCACGGTCCTTGGAAGCTGCAAAAAACAACAAATATTACATGGCCTCAACATGAATGAGGTATAATCTCTGATAAAGGACGAGGCGGGCATTCCCATGCTCGTATCAAGGCATATACAAAACAATTAGTCCCAAGAAGGGGGATCTAATACATGAAGAAATATACTGGTACATCGTAATGGTCCAGAGGGGACATTATTGTGGGATATACTCATGATCATGGCTGATCTCAATAACTGATACAATGGAATAACTGTTGAACTGCTGAAACTGAAGGTGTCCAACATCTGTAGGGACTCAAAGACTGTGAGCCATCTCTGGGAAGTATTTGTATCTGTATACTCGAGGGAGTATAAAACTGGGGTACATCTGAATACTGTCGCCATACGCAACCCGGATATGTATAGAAAAAATGTAACTGGTTGTATCCATAGGTAGACTCTCAAATGTGGAGGAGCCAGGTGGTATCCGGGGTCTTCGACTAATAACTGAACGCACCAATACCGTTTGCGAGTCTCAACGATGCGATCAAGGTGTTGAAGTTGAGCATGTGAGAAACAACCATTCGGAGAGGCACTGAGGATTCCTCTCGAAATGATTCGTAGGCACTCATCATAAATGGTAATGAGTCAAAGACACAGGGACCTCTAGGTCTATCCTCTGGAATCAATGTGGTTGTCGTAGACAGAGGGAGACCAGCAACTATCAAGGCAATGATGTTTCCTTGATAGGAGCACGAGGTGTAGAACTGAAGTGATGTAGTTTTGATGGTAGGACTGACATACCTCTGGGGAAGGGAAATAACTGGGTCAAAAAATGGGTAGACTCAAACTTCCTTTGTTCAGAGCATGATGACATGGTTGACCTGGCAGCGTAGGGAACTGACTTGCAGGTGTGGGGGTCATCTTTTTAGGTACTGAAGGGTATGTATTGACTCTGGGGGGGGTGAAGCTGATGGTAGCTGTCGAGGGAGTTTCAGGGTGACATACTGCAGAATACTCTGAACAAAGGCGACCAAAGTGGGGAAGCTGCTATGTGAGTAGACATGATCTGTTGTGGCGCCAAGAGGCACCATTGATTCCTTCTTCGTAGTTTTAATGAGCTCAAAGAAGGGATAAAAGTGTGCTCTGGAATGGTACTGTCCTGTGGATTTTGCGAGCCCAGGACGGTTCATGCTCATGGTTGCTTTCATGTTTAGAGAGTCTGAAAGCGGTAAGTGGACTCTGTTGGTGTTTCTTTTTCGTAAGTTTAGTCTCCAAGGCCCGAAAAAGGATAAAATGATGCGGATGGAGAACTCTTCTAGCCGATGTGACTAGAGTATACCTTTTTCGTAATTAGTCCACAAGGTCCGGAAAAGGGGTAAACTTATACCAGGTAGACGCCCTTTCAGATACATTTAGCGAGCATGAAAGGAAGCAATATTGCTCGGCGATCTTTTCATTGTTTTAGGAGTCAGAAAAGAGCTTAACAGAAACTCCCTAAGTGCCTTTTTCGTAAAAAGGGGTTGCTCGGCCCGAAAAAGGGGTAAAATTATACCGAACAAAAAAGGATTGATGAGGGCGAGAAAAGGTCTCAAGCATCGTCATCAGTGCGGAAAACTGGATCCGGTGACCTAAGGATTGTTGAAAACGGAGAACGGCCGATGTGGCGCGCAAACCAAGGTGACGAGGGGGTCACAAGGAAAAATGCCCGAAAAATCAGGAGGTGAGAGCGAGAAATGATCTCGAGCATCATCACGAGCACGGAAAACTGAATCCGGTGATATAAGGCACGTCGAAAACGGAGAACGGCCGATGTGGCACGCAAACCGAGGTGATGAGGGGGGCATGGGAAAAAAAGCCCGGAAAATCTAAAGGTGAGAGCGAGAAATGATCTCCAGCATCATCACGAGCGCGGAAAACTGAATCCGGCGATATAAGACACATCGAAAACGGAGAACGGCCGATGTGGCACGCAAACCGAGGTGACGAGGGGGGTATGGGAAAAAATGCCCAGAAAATCTAAAGGTGAGAGCGAGAAATGATCTCAAGCGTCATCACGAGCGCGAAAAACTGAATCCGGCGATATAAGACACATCGAAAACGGAGAACGGCCGATGTGGCACGCAAACCGAGGCCACGAGTGAGGCCAAAAAATGCCTGGAAAATCTAAAGGTGAGAGCGAGAAATGATCTCGAGCATCATCACGAGCGCGGAAAACTGAATCCGGTGATATAAGGCACGTCGAAAATGGAGAACGGCCGATATGGCACGCAAACCGAGGTGACGAGGGGGGCATGGGAAAAAATGCCCGGAAAATCTAAAGGTGAGAGCGAGAAATGATCTCCAGCATCATCACGAGCGCAAAAAACTGAATCCGGCGATATAAGACACATCGAAAACGGAGAACGACCGATGTGGCACGCAAACCGAGGTGACGAGGGGGGCATGGGAAAAAATGCCCGGAAAATCTAAAGGTGAGAGCGAGAAATGATCTCAAGCGTCATCACGAGCGCGAAAAACTGAATCCGGCGATATAAGACACATCGAAAATGGAGAACGGCCGATGTGGCACGCAAACCGAGGCCACGAGAGAGGCCAAAAAATGGTGAAAAAATGGACTTCGTGAAAACGGGAAACGGAAAGAACCTGTATGAAGTTCTCGCTGTGCTGATCCCAACGGTACCAACGGTTTGAGAAATGGACTTCGTATGCTACTGTAATGGTTGTTTGAAATTTGTGGAATTTCTATAAATAGGGCGTGGGCCCCAAAATGACATTTCATTGTTACGTGTCAGTTTGATAGAGCTGTCAGAGCTATTTCTCGATTTGCGGGAGATTTCACCGTTAGTTTTCGATTTAGCGAGTTGCAGGTAACACTATTCGCCTTAACCTTGTCAATTATGTCTTTTTTGTTTGGCGGCGGGCCCCCGAAGGCCGCGAAGCTCCACGTTGACTCTCCAACGTGGAACCGCGCGGGTTTCGGGGCTGAACCCGCGATGAACCGCGCGGGTTCTAGGCTCACAGTCGCGATGTTCATCGCGACTGTGAAGTAGGAACCCGCGATGTTCATTGCGAGTTCATGGTGGATAGTCGCGATGTTCATCGCGACTGTCCGGCCAAAACCCGCGATGTTCATCGCGCGTTTTTTCATGGATCCTGCGATGGCCATCGCGGCTTTTTGTGGGAAAGCCGCGATGGGCATCGCGGCTTTTTGTGTAAAAGCCGCGATGGGATTTTTCTAAAATTTTTTGTGCTGGGGCTAAAATTTTTTTTTTCTGTTCTCCTGGCAGGATGTTGCGGAGAGCTCTGTCCGTGTGGCGGGAGAGGGAGATCGACGGTGATCTTATGCTGAGGATTGAGACTGATGGAGGGGTGAGACAGACCCTGGCCATGAGCGGACTCTTGAAGTTCGCTCAGATTCCGCCTATACGTTCAGTGAGGCGACTTTTGAACAAGCTCGTGCAGTGGTGGGTGCCGGCAGAGGGTGCCTTCATTATTGGTGGTGAGAGATTAGAGATCACTCTCACTGATGTATATTTTTTGACTGGGTTGCCTCGCTTGGGTGACGTGGGTGATATCTCGCCGATGTTGCCTCCGGGTGTAGATATGGAGGACCTCTTACATACTTTCTGTGTGGATGATGCTGTTTTGGTAAACAACTCTATTACTCTTAGATTCCTACGTGAGTGGGATATGCGAGCTGTTGGTGCTTGCGTTCTGAGGATACTGGGTGCTGCTGCACCACATCGTATGTCTGGGGGGCAGACGATGATGGTGGATTCCGTTCTACAGGGTACTTACTATGCCTGGGCGCAGATGTTCCTGGCTGGTGTCCGGAGAGATCTGGACAAGGCCATTAGAGAGGGAGGCAAGTTTTGTTACGCCTCGTTTTTATGCTGTTTTTTCTTTGAGCGGGTGCCGACCTTGCGGCCACGGGTACCCGTTCGTGCTGGGCTTCCGAGCGAGCCTCGTATGATGAGGTGGGGGCAGATGATGCCCCGTGCTGGCGGTGGTATCCGCGGCTACTTTACAGAGGATTTCTATCAGCAGTGGGAGCAGATGCCTTTGGTGATCGAGGATTATCCCTACGCCGGCATGGACTACCGGGGTGACCCAGAGATGCCTCGTGCCCCAGGACAGGCCTGGAGCTTAGACGGTATGTTTTTGTGTTTTATCTGATATTATATCATGTGTAGTTTGATTTATCATGATGATTTTGTTATATAGTATCTAATGGTTTACTTGCTTTGTGCAGATGTGGGTCCAGTGCCACCACCTGACTATGTGGCTCGGCAGGGGCGGGCGATGGTGGTCGCTCGTCCCCCTGTACCTGTACCTCCTCCGCGTGGTGGAGGATATGCAGCCCGTGGGCGAGGGGTTGGCCCTCAGGACGACGCCATAGATGGTGTCCGACGGACCTTAGCCCGGATCGTAGCTGGGCTCCCCGAGGATGGCTGGAGGGACCTTGATCGGGACATTTTGCAGGGATGTCTTGGTGCGCCGCCTGAGTGGCAGTCGCTCCTGTTGAGGGCAGCGGTGTTCGTGGCGAGCATGGGGGCGGTGGAGGAGATGCTCCGGCAGGGCCGGCTCAGGGGAGGATACGTCTGAGGGACGATCCAGCGGGGCCAGCAGAGCGGCGAGTTCGGGGTCGTCATGACCCGGCGGGGCCGGCGGAGGTGGAGTCGGAGGAGGAGCCGGAGGATCCTAGGGATCCAGATGAGTAGACATATTGTATCTGCCCCCAAATGCTGATGAGCATATGGGGGAGCATTTTTGTACGACAGATGTATTTTTTGTATATCGGGTGCTGAGGGCACTTATGACATGTTCACCATTTGATTTGTATATATATGTGGATATATATTTTAGATATATTGTCGTGTATGCACGTGGATGCACATTTGTCTTTTGTATATGCCCGTGGAGGCAGTGTGTTTGTTGATTTATGTATTCCCGTGGAGGCACCTGTTATGCACATGGATGCATTTTTTGGTTTGTTTGTTTTATGCCCATGGAGGCACATGTTATGCACGTGGATGCAATATTGGTTTTTGTATATGCCCGTGGAGGCACATGTTTTGCACATGGATGCATTTTTTGTTTATGGATATGACATGATGTGATTGGTGTGCCAGTCGAGGACACTGTTTGCCATATTATCTGCTACACTATTGAGGTGTCTTGGGACATGTGTGAATGTAATGGATTCAAACTGTCTAACCATTTGTTTAGTGCACAGGAACTTTCTGAAGAGACAGGGATCGCGTACCTGGTAATCATTGTTGAGCTGGGAAACTAGGAGCTGTGAGTCCAAGAAAACGTTGAGGTGACGTATGCTCATCTGGAGAGCAGCGGCCAGGAGACCGGTCACGGCATCGTATTCAGCTTGATTATTGGTAGCGGCACCTAAACATACTCCGTCAACGTGAATTAACTCATGTGAAGGGGAGTATATTACCCAAGCTGCGGAGGCGAGATTGGGAGACCAACGGCTTGCACCATCAGCGAAACCGACATGGCAGAGTGGAAGAGGTTCCATCTGTGGTCATGCAGAGAAAAACAAATATTTAGGTTTTTTGAAATTTTTTGTGAACAAAAAATGTATGCCTATACTAAAATGGACGATGGTGTCCATCATATTTTCTATGGGTAAAATCGTTTAAGGTACAACCCGTTGCGTGGGTTGCGTAGGGTGTTGCCTTCTGAATCGGTCAGAATGTATGCCCCCTGCCCAAGGCAGGTGTGTACAATGTAGGGGCCTTGCCACATGGACACGAACTTTCCCTTTCCGGTTTTGTCATGAGCTTGATCGTAAGCGAGGACAAGGTCTCCCTCCGAAAAGGTTCTTGGGTGGACGCGTTTGTCGTAACTTAGTTTCGATCGTTGTTTAGCAGCTTCCATGTTTTGAATGGCTGTGCGCCGATCTTCATCGGCCTGCTCTAGGAGCAGTAAACGTTGCTCGATCGGGGAAGTGTCCGGTAGAAGCTCAACGGCGATATGTAAGGCTGGGATCTGACACTCAATGGGGAGGACAGATTCGACACCGTGAACTAAATGGAAAGGGGTAAAACCGGTGGCGGTTTTGGTTGATGTGCGGTATGCCCATAGTGCCGAGAAAAGCATGTGGTGCCAATTGGATTTGTGCTTGTCTATAGTACGTTGGAGAATGGTCTTCAAGATTTTATTGATCGCTTCGACTTGGCCGTTTCCTTGGGGATAGTAAGCGGAAGAGAAATGGTGTTCAAATTTCAACATGGTTGATAATTCTTTCCAGACGGCATCTTCGAAGTGAGAGCCGTGGTCTGAGACTAGTTGCTATGGTACTCCGAAGCGAGCGATAACATTGTTGAAGAAAAATCGTGTTGCAGTATCGGCTTTGCAATTATAGGTCGGCATGGCTTCTGCCCACTTGGTGAAATAATCTACAGCCACCACGATGTGTTTGTGGCCGCCGGCTGACGGGGGGTTGCAGTCGAGGAAGTCAATGGCCCATTTGCAGAATGGTCCGACAGTGATGACTGGATGAAGGGGGGCCGGGGGGGTTCTTGCTTTGGGGGCAAATAGTTGGCAGTTCTGGCAGTGCTTGACTGTCGTGATGCAATCAGTGAACAATGATGGCCAAAAATAACCGGCCCGAATGATTTTTTGGGCGGTAGCCATGCCGGAGAAATGGCCTCCACAGGCACCGCTATGACAATCATTGAGGACTTGTTCTGCCTCACTGTGGGATAGGCAGCGTCGTAAGATCGTATCAACGCCACGTCGGTAAAGTACATCCCCAATCAGGAGGTATCGGGGGGCGTGGTGTCGTATGCGACAGTGTCCATCACGATCGATGTGGGGTCGAAATTTTTGTGTACGAAGGTAAGTCAATATGTCTCCATACCAAGGGTCGTCAGACGAAATGATGAAGATCTGCTCATCAATCAGGTCCGTTTGGATAACGGGTGATGTTGAAGAGGATGGGAGGTCTGTAATGAGGTGAGCAAGCGCGAGGGCTTTGGTGCTTTTGGGAGTTCTGAAAGTAAGGTCATATTCCTGGAGGATAATGACCCATTTAGCAACACGACCTTGTAGGAGCCGCCGGGTGAGGAGGTAGACCATGGGGTTGGAGTCGGCGACAACCGTAGTATGGCTAAGCAAAATGTAGTGTCGCAGTTTTTGTACGGAAAAGACTACAGCTAGGGCTAATCTTTCCTCGTATGGGTAACATAGAGGTGGGCCAGACAAGGTCTGGCTGACGTAATAAATCACATGCTCTTTGTGTGAGGCATCTTCTTGGACCAAAACTCTGGATACAGCATGTTCAGATGCCGAGACATAAAGGGTGAAGTCTTGAGAGAAATCCGGTGGGGATATCAAGGGGGCTTGTGTGAGAGCTTTCTTGAGGGCTTCGAATGCCGTGTCTGCTTGCTCATCCCAAACAAAGGGTATGTGGGTACGAAGTAAGCGTAAGAATCCATGGACTTTGGTGGCGTAATCAGGAACAAAGCGCCTAAGAAAATTGGACCGCCCTTGCAAGCTCTGAAGCTGCCGAAGCGTGCGAGGAGGGGGAAGCTCTAAGATGGCTTTGACTTTCAGGGGATCGACAGTGATTCCGTCTTGGGAAACAATGAAACCCAACAACCGGCCCGCCGGGACGCAGAAGACACACTTGTGTGGGTTCAAGCGGATTTTATATTTGCGACAACGCAGGAAAACTTGCCGGAGGTCGTTAAGGTGGTCTGATCGTTTTCGGGAACGAGCTGTGAGGTCGTCAAGATAGACTCGCAGGATATGGACCAAGTCATGAAAGCAATAGGTCATGGCTCGCTGGAAAGTGGCACCAGCATTTTTAAGGCCAAATGGCATGACGCGATAGGCAAAGGTGCCCCATGGGGTGGTGAATGCAGTCTTGTACTGATCCTCCTTGCGGATGTGGATCTGGTTATATCCGGAAAACCCGTCCATGAAGGATAGGACTTCATGGCCCGCACACTCATCAATGAGTTGGTCAATGAATGGTGTAGGGAAATTGTCTTTTGGACAAGCGTGGTTTAAATCGCGGAAGTCAGTGCATACTCTAAGGGTGCCTTGCTTTTTGTTGACAGGGACCGGGTTAGACACCCAGGTGGTGTACGGAATAGGATAAATGAATCCTGCTTTGCGGAGTTTCTCGACCTCAGCTTTAACAGCGGATAGCTTGGAAGGGTGAATGGGTCACTGTTTCTGACGAACAGGGGGTACCTCAGGCCATGTATCAATGTGGTGTTCAATAATGGCGGGGTCGAGACCAGGCATCTCGGTATAGGACCAGGCAAAGACATCACGGAACTCTTGAAAGAGCTTTTTGTACGCCTGAGTTTCTGCTTGAGTGCAAGATGCGCCCAGCGAGATGAGCTCAGGTTTCCCTGGTGTTGTGGAAATGTCTATCTGTATAGTGGGGGAAATGTTTGACATGTTCCCTTCTTCAAAGGCATCCGGTGCTGGGATGGGGTCCTTTAACCAATCGACCTTAGTGGGTATGAAATCTTTCGATTCGACCGATAGCTGGTTGGATGCAGTGGATGTAGATGCTTCTGGGAGGAAGTACGAGCGATGATGCATATCATCCCACGGGTAGTCGGGTGCAGTGAGTGTCTCCAAAATTTGCTCATCAATATTGAAGTAGTCAGACCATAAATCAAGGGGTTCTGGTTTGAAAGTTGTTGACATCATATAAATTGTATTGACTTCTTCCGACGAGGATGATGGCGGGGGGTGGATCTCCTCGATGAGGGGAGGAGATATCTCTAAGTCGACGTTGTTTAACTCATACAACGCTGCTCTATAGTCAGGTAGATCAGGACAATGGTGAGAGTAATGGCCGTAAACACTGCATATAGCACAAGGATGGTTTGTGCGCAGTGATTTGTCGCGAGGCTGTAGAGGTGGCTCTAATCTGACTACTGGGATGCCGATGTCATCGTCCAACATATTCATATGCTCTTGGAGTGCTGGTATGTGTGGGCATTGATGAGTTGGGTGGCCTATCTCATCGCATAATGAGCACTTGGGGGGAGCTCGAAACGCTGGTGGGGGTTTGACTGCCTTAGGGGGTGGTATAGCAGTGTATGGTTGTGGACCTCTGCCCCCAGCGGGCTTGATAGGAGGGGGAGGATTTGTTGACGACGAAGGGATATTGAGGCTAGGAGGAGGTGTCGTTGACGACGAAGGGATTGCGACACCAGGAGGAGGTTGATTTGTGGTAACAATAGGTTGTACCGGTTGGAGGATGACGTTTGGTGTCGGCGGTCGAACGGGAGGTGGAATATACCACACAGGTAATCCCAATGTTAGCTCGGGTAGACTAAGGGTAGCCATAACTGGGGCGCTTACTACACCCGAAGGAGGAAATAGGAAGGGGATGGTGTGGATAGGTGTAACACCAATGTGACTGGGGATCAATGGTGGTTGACCACCGGATGTTTGCGTATTCTGTGAAAGGGTACAGAGGTTTGCGACTTGGGTCTCTGGTGACGGTGGTGGAATGGCCTGGAATGAAGAGGTCATTGGTGTATCTGAATAAAGTCCGGGTCCCAAAGAGGAGACAAAGGAGGTAGTTGCACTAGAAGTTGGTTGTTCAATCATGGGAAGAACATTTTCGGGTGCTGCGGGGGCATTGGGATCATAGTAGGTGAGTTGGTCAATTTTGACCACGCGTCCCTCGTGGGGGAACATCATGGTGCGGAAAACGGAGGAGGCGACTGCTTTCATGGCGTACATGTAACTGCGTCCAAGTAAAAGGTTATAATCGAGCTGGGCGTTAATGACCTCTATGTCAATGAGCACAGTTTTCCCACCCAATTGGACGGGGACCTTGGGTAGTAGACCTTGAGGTTGAGCTGACCGGCCGTCATAGGCCCGCAATGCAGTGGTGGATTGCTGGAGAGTAGGGGATCCCAACTTCTGCCAAACAAACGTGGACATGACGCATGTGGAAGCACCCTCGTCAATGATACATCGATGGACGACAAGATTCCGAATAGAAACGGAAACTTGGACTGCTATGGTGGAAGGCAGACGTGGTTCGGACTGGTCCAAATCAAAGGTCATCAATTTCGAATCATTTGGGTCGATCGCCCCAATGGCGGAAAGTAAAGTCTTGCGCTGCGTAGGACAGTTTTTTAAGACTTCTAACGCAGACATGGCTGCGGGAGATTGAGCTAAGTCATCTACAATGTTGTAATTTGACGCAGCCCGTGCATTGGGGTTGTTATTTATACGACAGAGAGGGAAACGAGGTGCTTTAGAGGCACCATCGAGTGGAAGAGGTGGTATCCGTAACGTCTGATCGGAGGGATTAGCGTTAGCCTCCTTATCAGCGGGGGTAGCTTCGGAGGTAGGACCATACTGGTTCCATCAGGTTTGGATATTGACGTCGGCTGTGGACATCATCAGTAAATGGTGAGTGCCTGAATCAACCATGGATTGATCAGGAGCGGCGTAAGTGATTTGTTGTGGTTGCACGTTGCCCTGTGGGGGGGCTAACGGCTGAGTGTTCACCACTCCTTGTGTTGGAAAAGGGTTTTGTAGTACCAAAGGTTGTTGTGGAGGCGATGGAGGGTTGGGTGGCGACTGAGGAGCCGCCTGCCCTTGACGATGGGCGTCATTGGTCCATAGTTGTCGAGCTCGCTCCAGATGTGGGAAAGCGTGGGTATAGTGGCCATAGACACCGCAAATGGAACAAGGGTGGTTTGTTCGTAAATTAGCATTTTTGGGTTGCTTAGGTGGTCGATCAGGATTCTGATGAGCAGGCACCGCGTTATTGTTTTGCGGAGGATGGGTAGGTTGTGGAGCTTGGTTACGGTTTTGATTGTTTCCACGGTTGCGTCCTCTTCCGCGGTTTGGTTGCCCACCCTGGTTGCGTTGGTTATTTTTGTATTGGGGCTGCTGTTGTTGTGCGTACACATGCCCTTGAGCATTGGGGGGATTATGAGGAGCCGCAGGTGCGGGAGCAGGTTGCGGTGGATAGTATGCAGGTGGAGCTGGAGGTGGTCCAGTTGCCTGTTGGGGTTGTTGGTACCCCTGAGCTGGTGGAGGTGTGAGGTTAGCTGGTGCAACCGGTTGTGGGTAATTCATGGGATGGTGTTGGAACTGCATGGGGGTCTGTACCGTAGGTTGAGCATATTATGTAGGAGGTACATATGCTGATGGCGCTTGGCCATAACAATGTTGTGGACAAGAGGGTCCATGAACCTGATTGGTCTGGTTTGTTGGAGCATAAGAGGTTGTCGCTCCAGAACTCGATGTGGCCCTAGAAAGGTCTGGGGTGGGCATGGTGCTCACCATACTGAAAGGTTTTGCTTGCGGTGTAATTTGGCCAATAATGCCATCAGCGGCATGTGATGCCCCCGGTGCGTCACCGCGTGCAGAGTTTCCTCGTGGGGCATCCGGTATGATCGTGTATAAGTAACCCGACTGGGCGTAGATGAGATCAAACTGTTGGGCCTTGAGGATGGCCTCTTCCTCAGACTGGGGTCTTTCAGATGCTACATCCTTTGCAATGAGAGGAAGGAGGGATTTAAGGAACCAGTCTAAAAAGATTCGGTCGTCTAATTTGATCTTGCATAGGCTTCATCGCCGGTGCCAATCATGAATATGGTCAGTGATATGCGTGGCCGTGTTCTGTCTGCAAGACAGTAGGAATTCAACGCCCGCATCATAGCGGACAGGTAGCTGAAAGAACTGCAGGAAAGTCGAGGCAAGGGAGGTAAATGTGGCATGCGTCCCATGGGGCTGCTCGATATACCATTTGGCTGCGGAGCCAGTGAAGGTGCGTTGTAAAAGCTGTAGGCGGATTGAGTCATCCACTATGGAGTTGGAGGAACACCATAAATGGAAGGACATGATGTGATTCTGGGGGTCTTCTCCTGCCTTACCCTCAAACTTAGGGATGTCAGAGGGAAGCTTAGTGGGCATATGGGGCCACGCAGGATCATGTCTAATGGGGTCATTTGTGAGCCTAGCTAAATCTGGCAGGTTCAGACTCGCCATATATGGTAGACTAGCAGATGTGGTGACTGGAACTGGGACATGCCCGGCCATAGTGGTATGGTGAAGGGGTCCAGTAGCGCCTAAAGGTATGCTAGGTATGGAGGGTATATGCCCTCTGATAGGTGTAGTCTGGTATGGGCCAGCGCCTCCAAGTGCAACTTGGGTTACACTTGGGTTAGGAATCGCACTAGGGATTCCTGGGATAGCATTCCCAAGTGCAACATGGGTTGCACTTGGGTTGAGGATCGTACTAGGGATTCCTGGGATAGGGTTTGTGGAAACCAAAGGGGGTATGACCCCCATGTTGGGTGTACCCATGACAGGTGGTGGCCCTGTGTTAGGCATTCCTAAATGTGGAGTGTTACCCATATTGGGCATACCAAGGGGGGTGGTTGTTGCCGTGGATGGTGCTACAGCAGAAGGGTCTGCAGATGTCTGACCTATGGTAGTTGTAAATAGTGGATCAAATGGTGTTCCAGACATAATGGTGGTTGGTGGTAACTCTGTGGGGTTTTCGGATTCTACCTCCAAATCAAAGGTGAAGTGGGGTATATCAGAATCGGATGACTGTCTAATTGATTGACGATGTGTCGAATCAAGGGATAAGGCCCTGCGTCCGTGACGTGGAGAGCCAAGTGGACTAAACTCTGGGAGTTCGCCCTGTAGACGGCGAGAGCGTCTAAAATTCTCAATGGTGAGAATATGTTGTTGTATAAAAAATTTGTTTAAGTATCAGGTGGTGATATATATGTAAAAGACTCAAAACCCTAATGCAACCAAGGGGGTGCAAGAAGGGGAGTGAACAAAAGAAGGCTCTCAGGCCAAAAAACCAATCCTCAAAAAAGGCACTTATCCTAGCAGCTGTGCTACAATAAGTGGAGGAATGCAACAACCGGTCAGAATACCAACATGCAAACGGCTCCTAGAAAAAATAGGTGTAACTAGACCACAGGTAGGTTGAAATCATGCAAACACCTAATCTAAAAGTATTGTGACTCAAACAGACGATATCCTCTGCAAGGTGATGAAATCCAAGTCAGACAATATGAATGTTGAGACAACGGCTAGATATCCCCCTACCGGGAGGGACACCGGGTAATCAATCCTAAAGACAGGCTACTAGGATACTCCGTTCATGACGCGTCGAGAAAAGGTAAATCTGTCGTTTGGTCCTTTGATCGCAATATCCCAATACAGGGATATCCCGAGAACTGCGAATGGTAGCCCTTCGGTTACTGAATGGGTTTCGGTATCCCACTCAGGCTTCCGGAACCATCCTCGCGACTTCAACCCTCCTAAGGGAGAGGCCTTCCCACAAACCGGTTGTGACCGCGCCAAAAAGTACTAAGAGATTTTAGCTCCCTAATTGGACAACTTCTATGTCTCAGATGTAAGAACTGAGGGGTGTTATTGGAACACCTATCCCCCCAATACTACCTAGCTACAAGAATTCTTTCAGTGTTCCCCAAGTGGGGTTAAAAGTGTGTTCAAATTAAGGTACGTTTTAAGGCTTAGTTCAATTAAGTGATCGTGTGAGTGCACGTGAGGTGTTGTAAACTGAACTTGAAAAGAATTAAATGCTTTAAGGAAATTTTCAAAAAATAAAGGATTTTTCGAAAAAATAAAAAGCAAATATTTATGACTTTTCACTAAAAGGAATTTAAATGCTTTTCAAAAAATAGCTCAAAAAATAATGGATTTTTTGGATTTATGAAAGCAAATAATAGACTTCTTTTAAAAGAAATAAATGGATTTCTTCGTTTCAAGAAAAATTGCTAAGGGCAAGATTTTAAAGAAGTAAACAAGAAAAAATTTGAATCTAGATGAAAATGCAAAATGAGTCTTTCTTTCACTTTCTTGAAATTTTTTTAAAAAGATTGCTAGATATGCACTTTTAAATAGTAAAAAAAAATTTCAAAGCTATAAAATGTGCAGGATTTAATACTGTAAAAAATGTGCTATGGGTAGAAAGTACAGTAAAAAAAATATTTTTCAAAATCGGGATGGCCGAATGAAAAATTCAGCCGCGCGGGTTTTGGACGTACAGCCGCGATGGGCCGCGCGGGTTTTGGACGCACAGTCGCGATGGACCGCGGGGGTTTTGGGCGCACAGTCGCGATGGACCGCGCGGGTTTTAACCGCACAGGCGCGATGGGCAGCGCGGATTTTAACCGCACAGGCGCGATGGGCAGCGCGGAAAGTGGCCGCGAAGCCGCGGCGTGCAGCGCGGAAAAACGTAGAAAAGTCGAAATGGACCGCGCGACTGTCTGGGAAAAGGCCGCGATGGACCGCGCGGAAAAATGCAGAAAAGTCGCGATGGACCGCGTGACTGTCTGGCAAAAAACCGCGAGGCAGAAGCCGTGCACGGAAACCGAGAAACGAACCCGAAAATTGAAAATTTCGGGCTGTTTATGGGGCCAAATCTCAGAGCAGCAATGGATCTGCTGTCTAAGATGGCAGATCTATGGATCTAAAGGTTAAAAACTCATAAAAAACTAAGATTAAAGGCAAAACTAGAGATCTATAGTTCAAACCAAAGCGGAGTCGCCAAAAACTGTTGGCCCGGTTTTGCAACCAGGCTTAGTGCTATGGGCACCTACTAACTAGTAGCAGCAGTTTCAATGGAAATAAATAACAATAAACTAATTAAACAATACTATTCATGGATCTAAGCAAAGATATTAAGCAAATAACAAAAATAATTTAAGATCAAGAACAAGAACATATAAAATAAAGAATTTGTATTGAAAGAATGGGGCAAGCAAGTGCTTGCGGAATCAATACCTCTAATGGTGAGGTTGAATAGCTCCAAGGATGAGCAACTTCCAATCTCCAATGGTCTCTTCTCCAATGTGGTTTGCAATGGCTAAAATGCTCAGGGGAGATTTCAGCAGCATAAGGATGAGATAATGGATGGATGTGAAATGAGGAGCCCCTACCACCTTTTTATAGGTTTTGGTGGTGGGAGATACCATTTGTGGTTTTGTGGAAACCGAATGGTATTGACCAACATGGTTTAGGTACTTTTCCCTCCTTTTTCCTTTTTTGAATAAAAATAATATTTTAATTCCCTTTTTAATATTTTTGGGAATTTGGACCCTTTTTGAGGGTTTTTTATGATTTTCTTGGAAAAATAATCTTTTTTAATGGAAAAAGGGGTGTACTAAGGTCTTTTGGTGACCTTTTGTTGGTTTCAGAGGCTCAGATGGTGGAAAAGTGGACAAATGGGTCATGTGAGTAAGGGAATGAGCTAGTGAGCACTTTTTAGGTGTTAACAGTGCTCATAAAACTATGAGAATAAGTTACCGAGTTACATTTTATCACTTTTTTGGGCTCGTAAAACTCCCAGGAAAAAGGAACCCCTCAGAGTTCTTCTTTAAGTTCCTTTGAAGCTCTCTAAATAGGAAAATATTGCCAATCGAACTTGATTCTTCCACGCTTGTAAAAGTATTTGTAAGGTCATCTTTCTAGTGATATTTTACCCCTTTTTCAGAATATGATGACTACTTACGAAAAAAGAACACTGTGGTTAATCATGACTAGAAGAGTTCTCTCTCATGTTGTTTTATCCTTTCTCTGATGAGGATACTAACATTTTTGAAAAAGAACCATTTGGAGTCTTCTTTAGTTCTTTTTAGACTCTCTAAATATTAAATGACGTCGAGTTTTCCTTCTCTAAACTTGTTAAAATTTTATATTGAAGGGTCATTATTGGGACGAACCCCTCCTATCTCAAGTTCATAAAATATATCAGTCTAGACTCATCTAAAGGTTGATCTATACCGAGCATCTGTTACCCTTGTTGAGATATTGTAACTTCAAAGAATATTATATTTGTACTTTATTATTCTGGAGATGTTTCATTCCTCCTTGAAAATCTTATTGTATATCTAGAGATGTTTATTCCTCCGTCGGAATGTGGTAACTCGGGTTATTAGACTTCCCTAGTGGGGGTCGGATTTGTATGTGTTATGTGGGTCAAAGGGTTATTATACCACCCTAGAGGGGTAATCCCAGTCAGTTATAGTGGGATATTTAACCCATTGGTTAAATACGAGCCTACATGTTTTGTGTAAAAGATAAGTCGGAGTAGTGTATAAATAGAGGAGGTGTATTCCTCATTTTATACACTCACTCACTTGAGAGTAGTGCACTTGTGGAGGAGAGGTCTGCTATGATGGAGGAGGAGATCATGTCTTTGGTTTGCATCTTTGTATATTGCTGGTCATCTATATTGAGGAAGCTTTACTGGGTTTTCTACCCCATGAGGGTTTCCCAGGATAAATCTGTGTCTCTTGTGTTTATGCTATGCTTGTTGTTTCTTCAGTGATCCTATATATGCTATTATTGTGAAATTGAATGTAATGCTGCTATTTTATGTCTTATCATATTAAATCTTAACATGGTATCAGAGCTAACCTGAAGGAAGGCAATGTATGGCACTTACGACACTTGCTTTACTTACGACAATTTGAAGGTTAGGGTTTTATATAGCAAAACCCAGTCATCGTGGAAATTTCGCGGTAAATATATTTTGGTGAAGGTTAAGGATCTGAAACCTTTACAGGAACTATATAACATCTCCATGTATCTTGTGTCCAAAGGGAACCCTTAGATTCGTTGTACTTTGTAAGTTATGATCAGTACAAGTTAGGGTTTCTGCCTCTTCCAGATCTCAGTCAAAATCATGTGACCTAGGAAAAAAGGTCATAACTTGGGATAGGAAGATCCAAATGAAATTTCATAAAAAGTGACATGTAGTAGACATACTGTACTATCTCAAGAAACTTTTCCAGAGGCCTAAATTGAGATAGTGACACGTGGCACTCCGTACAAGTTCGCTCTTCTGTTTTATCCCATAAACAGGTTACGTTGCAACACTTGGAATAACTTGGGCTAGGAAGCTCCAAATGAAATTTTGTAAAATGTGAAAGGTATTACACAGAGGGTACTATTGCAGGAAATGTTTTCAGAGGCCATTGTTGAACCAGTGACATGCGGCACGCCGTAAAATTTTGCTCTCCTATTTTATCCCATAAACAGGTCATGTTGCGACACTTGGCATAACTCTCTCTTAGAAAATCCAATTGAGGTCAGACCTATCGGGATGGAAAGATGACAGGTCGGGCTACCACAAAAAATATTTTCAGACCCTGTAGAGTGAAACGTTTGGAGTTACAGCAGAAACAATCAGGTACATATTTCTGTCAAAATAGAATTATTTTTGGAGCACCTTCATTCATGAATTCCGGAATTTAGGGTTTCGGAGAAAGTTAGAATTTTTGGAATTGGAATCCATAGCTGAATGCTACTCAGGAAAATTGAAATTTAGAGTCCAAGATCGAATTTTTTGGTTGGGTAGAAGACCGGACTTGATCAAAACCCAGTTCGGGATTTTGATCGCAAAGATGGAAAATTAGGGCTTTAGCAAAAGTTGGAATTTTTGAAGTCTGTAACCACGGCTGGAAGCTCCTTAAAAAAAAGAGTTTAGAGTCTTGGGTCAAACATTTTGATTGGGTAGAAGGGTGACCTTCATCAAACCCTAGTTCGGGTTCCTGTCCAGAAGATCCAGAAGCTTCGAAGGCAATTTTGAGGGGTCAAATTTTGGAGATTTCAAAATTGAAGTATGCTAGTTTGATCAGCTTAGCAAGACACATCCTTCCATCCATTCAGAAGTGTGAAAGTCAAAGATTGAATTTTTAGGGTTTCTCTAGCAAACCCTAATCAAGCTCCAGATCATGTTTCAGGGGGAGTTGAGGCTAAGGCCTTACATAAGAAGACTACAATAAGTCTCGACAGGTATGATTTAAGGAGTTCAGGTATGTCTTGAAATCTGATTCTTGATTAAGTTCATAATGTGTTTGTCTTCATATTATTTATTCGTACAATCTTGATTAATGTTAGAATTGTCTTATCACCCTAGTAACAGTATGAATGCATGTGAATGATCGAAGAAATTCATTGATTAGGGCTATATGATTGTACTAATGCATTATGGTGTTGTGTGAGGTTGATGTTGTCTGCTAACAAGATACAGGTACATCACAAAAGACAAATCAAGTTCCATGACCATGACAACATGAAGACAAAGACTCATCCATAATCTTTGTTCTACTTATGAGGTATGTATGACTTTGTTATATTATGCTTAACCTATGAGACATGCAGGTTCTAGCTCACGGTCTCTAAATCATTGAAGAGATTGTTTAGGTATGTTGTACATAACTAAGCAGGTATTGTAAGTTTTAAACCTTAACAGTGAAATACAAATGTATATTGATTCTTAAGCATTAATAGAGAATACACAATGGCACACACATTACACAAAGATTTTCACCTGGAAACCCTTAACCAGGAAAAAACCAGCAAAACTTAGAGCTGCACTGCTCCTTTTCATTATATGTTTATTTAACCATGTACAATACAATAAATGGTATTCCGCAGCATCTAAAACCCTAATTTGTTTACCCGAAATTAGGTTACAACCCTAATCCCTTTTACCAGGATTAGATAGAGTACAATGGGTCGAAATAGCGAAAAAGCAAAAAGTAACCCAAAAAAGTTTGCAGACTCTGGGGGCCTAATGGCCCCCTCCGTGTCGTTTCGGAACCTAACGGTCCGAAACAAAGGGGGTGGGCCTTGTCGGGCTACCCCCCCCTCTAAACCCCCCCCCTCCGAACTACTGTGCAAGGGATCGTGTTGTACACGCAGTGACCCTGTGAAGAGATATAACATACCCAACATTCTCCCACTTGTTGTTCTCTTCACATATAGGAGAAATTTATGACTTCAACAATTCAGGGCAACAATGCCCATGTTCTCTTTACACCAAGAGAACTTTTGAGTACTCACAGACTTTGTCAAAGAGTCTGCAACATTTACCAAAGTGTTAACCTTCTCCAGCAACACTTTGTTTTGTTCAACCATGTCTCTGACGAAATGGTACTGCACATCAATGTGCTTTGTCCTCGAGTGATAAGTAGGGTTCTTTGCCAGAAATATTGCACTTGAGCTATCACAAACAATCTTTACTGCATTTTGAACAAAATTAATACCTGAACACAATCTTTGCAACCATACAGCTTCCTTACTTGCATGGGTAGCTGCCATGTATTCATCCTTTGTAGTTGAGAGTGAAACTACAGCTTGTTTTCTACTCATCCAACTGATTGCTCCTCCAAATAGATTAAAAACATAGCCACTTGTATATCTTCTATGATAAAGATCTCCAGCCCATTCAGCATCAGCAAATCCTTGTATATCTATCTCTCCGTTTAGACCGGGTCTTCCTTGGTAGCAGATTGCAAATTCTGTAGTGCCACGGAAATACTTGAAGACCCTCTTTACTACAGTCCAATGTTCCTTCCCTGGTTTTGACATGTATCTACTCAAAAATCCCATTGCATGGGCTATATCTGGTCTAGTATAGACCATGGCATACATCAGACTGCCAACTGCACTAGCATAGGGAACATGAGACATGTCCTCTACCTCTTCTTGTGTCGTGGGACACTGTTCTGCAGATAACCTTACACCTACAAGAATGGGCACCTTCACTGGTTTGCTTTCCTACATATTAAATCTCTTCAATATCGTTTCAACATATTTTCTCTGATTTAACCAGAGTTTCCTATTTTCGCGATCTCTTTTTATTTCCATGCCCAAAACAAAATTTGCAGCACCAAGATCTTTCATGTCAAATTCAGATGACAACTGATTTTTGACATCCTTGATTATTTCCTTGTTGTTTCCATTTAGCAACATATCATCAACATACAATATTAAATAAATAAAATGATCACCAGTTAGCTTAAAATAAACATAGTGATCAGCTTTGCTTCTTTAGAAACCAAGTCCCAGTATATAAGTATCAAATTTTTGATACCACATTCTTGGAGATTGTTTCAATCCATAGAGAGATTTTTTCAGCTTACAGACCAGCTCCTTTCTTCCTTTCACCACAAATCGTTCTGGTTGCTTCATATAGATCTCTTCATTAAGATTTCCATGTAGGAAATCCGTCTTTATATCCATTTGTTCTACTTCAAGATCAAAAGCAGCAGAAATAGATAGAAGAAATCTAATAGAAGTCAATTCTGCAACAGGTGAAAAAATCTCACCAAAATCGATGCCCTCAATTTGGGAATAACCTTTCACTACGAGTCGAGCCTTGTACTTCTCCACTTCACCTGCTGCATTTAACTTCTTCTTGAATACCCATTTGCTTCCAATAGGCTTTATTCCTTCTGGCAACTCAACCAGATCCCATGCCTCATTTTTTTCCACGGCATCCATTTCTTCTATCATGGCCTTCTTCCATAGTTTACTATCTTCTGAATCCATTGCCTCTTTAGCAGTTCTAGGATCATCATCAGTAATAGATAACACAAAATTAGAACGAAAATCAGGGGGACTATACCTTTCAACTTGCCTTCTTACTCGATTAGATCTCCTCAATATCGGAGTATGTGGATCCGCCTCTTCATCTGATTCAGACGATTCTACCTCCTCATCTGATTCAGACGAATCTGGTTCCTCAAAAGAGTCACCTCTTTCATCCTTGATATCAAAGTGTATCTTCTCTGAATCCTTTTCCTTTGGTACATCCTCAATCTTGGAAGTGCTTTCAACTTCTCTGAATATCACATCTCGACTGTAAACTGTTTGCCTTTTTACTATGTTCCATAGCTTGTAACCTTTCACTCCATCCTTGTAACCAATGAAGATACATTTTTCCGCTTTATTATCCAACTTGCTCCTTTTCTCCTTTGGAACATGTAAAAAAGCATCACACCCAAACACTCTGAGATGAGAGAGAGAGGGTTTCTTACCAGTCCAAACCTCATGAGGTGTCTTGTCAACCAACGTTGATGTGTGTGTCCTATTCACTAGGTAACACGGAGTGTCAACAGCTTCTGCCTAGAATAGTTGTGTTAGCCCTGCACCACTGAGCATACTCCTTGCCTTTTCCATCAATGTCCTGTTCATCCTTTCTGCAACCCCATTCTGTTGAGGTGTGTATGGAGTAGTCTTTTGCCTTGCTATTCCACACATTTTACAGAACTCCTCAAATTCACTTTCACAGAATTCTCCACCATTATCTGTTCTGAGTACTTTTATTTTCTTTTCAGTTTGATTCTCTACAAGAGCCTTTAATTCTTTGAATCTTTTAAAAACCTCAGATTTCTTATGCAGGAAATAAATCCAAGTTTTCCATGAGAAATCATCTATAAATGAAACATAATACACATATTTACCAAGTGATGGAACAGGCACAGGTCCAAAAACATCACTGTGTATTAACTCTAAGATTCATTTAGCTCTTACAACACCAGATGAGAATCTTGCCCGATTCTGTTTACCATATAAGCAATGTTCACAGAAATCAAAATCTAATGTGAAATCAGACATGCCTTCAGCCATACTTTTACCTTGTAATAGTCGAAGACCCTTCTCTCCAATATGTCCCAGCCTTTGATGCCATAGCGATGTCTTCTCACTAGAGACAGTAAGGACTCTGTCTTCTTCATTTTTACCCTCAGGAACAATAGTACTGTTACATCCATTTTTGAAGGTACTTCCCAACAACTTGTATAGAGTTCCAATCCAAACTCCCCTCATCAGCACCAGTGATTCTCGAACCATCTTGCATGTGTTCTTTTCAAATAAATTTTTCACACCTGCATCATCCATTTTACTTACAGATATAAGGTTTCTAGCCAACTTTGGAATGTGCAGAACCCCGGGAAGATTTTTAACCCTTCCATCTTTGAGCAGTAGCTTGATCTTTCCTCGACCTATGATTTTCGCCACCGCGTTGTCTCCCAGAAATACATCTCCTCCATCATACTTTTCGTATTCAGAAAACCACTCCTTGTGAGGAGTCATATGATAAGACGCACCTGAGTCAATCAACCACAAATCATGCTCTGCATGTGTACTTGAAGATGCCAGATACACATCTCCTCCTTCCTCTGTAGATTCTTTCCCATCTGCGGATGGAGCATCATTAGGTCCTCTGCTTTTATCAGTATTTTTGGATTTACAATCCTTCTTGTAATGCCCAGCTTTACCGCACTTCCAGCATTTTCTTACAGAAGGTCCTGGAGATTTAGATCTCCCTCTAGATTTAGATCTACCACCTAAAGACTTATTTTTAGATTTGTCTCTAGGGGAACCTTTTACAAATAAGGCATCCTTGGTTGCACTATCTATGGATCTCCTCCTCATTTCCTCCGATAGTAGGGATGCAACCACATCATCGAAGTTTAGCGTGGTTGCATTACTCCCAATAGCTATAACCAGATTATCCCATGAATCTGGCAAAGAGCACAATAGACTAATACATTTTTCATCATCAGCAATTGTAATACCAACAGATGTCAACCGACTTACCAGAGTATTGAACGTGTTTAGATGCTCTGACACAGAGTCTCCATCAGTCATCCTCAGAAGGTACAATTTCTTTCACAGAAATAACTTATTTACCAGGGACTTTGACTGATACAGATTTCCCAGTTTATCCCATAGCTTCTTTGCACTGTCTTCTCCAGATACATTCACCAATACCAAATCTGCGAGGCAAAGACAAATGGTGCTCCTTGCTTTTCTTTCCAGCTTTTTCCATTCTTCTTTTACCGCACCAGTGGGCATGGTACCTGGATCTACAGTGATCCATTGTTCTCTATCTACCAGAAGATATTCCATTTTGAGCTTCCATAGCTCAAAGCTCTGGCCATTAAATTTCTCAATCTCGAATCTAGAACTGCTCGCCATTCTTTAAAGAAAAATAAATCACCGCTGCAAATCTCCCAGTGAAACCAGGTTTATCACAAATCCAATATTGAGCCAAACCCTTGGAAACAAAGGCCTCCCTCTGAACCCAAAAAATGCTCTGATGCCAAATGTAAGTTTTAAACCTTAACAGTGAAATACAAACGTATATTGATTCTTAAGCATTAACAGAGAATACACAATGGCACACACATTACACAGAGATTTTCACCTGGAAACCCTTAACCGGGAAAAAACCAGCAAAACTTAGAGTCACACTGCTCCTTTTCATTATATGTTTATTTAACCATGTACAATACAATAAATGGTATTCCGCAGCATCTAAAACCCTAATTCATTTACCCTAAATTAGGTTACAACCCTAATCCCTTTTAGCGGGATTAGATAGAGTACAATGGGTCAAAATCGTGAAAAAGCAAAAAGCAACCCAAAACATTTTGTGCTCCACGCGGACTTCGGGGCCCTAACGGCCCCCTCTGTGTCGTTTCGGAACCTAACTGGGCAAGGGATCGTGCTGTACATGCAGTGACCGTGTGGAGATATAACATACCCAACAGGTATACTAATCCAGGTATATTTTCCTATATCAAGTTAGAATCTTACCTTGTGTTAAGATCCCTTATATAAGTATACTTGGTATGATTGGTTATGCTTATTCATAAAGTTAGTAATCAAGGGTGTATGCATATTATGTCTCTTATCTTGATGATTTAATTAACCAGAAGAGTACTATGATTAAACAAGAAAATGCATGAGTAAAAGAAGACTTCCTTGAAACCTTGAATACTAATGATCATGACTATACATATTCAAGATTATTTAGAATTAGAATGTTTTGAGAATATACTAATGAATGTATGTTTGTGTATGAGATCATGAGGATGACACTAGTGCACACTTGAGCATGCACAGTGGTACAGAATGAATAGAAGTTCAAGAGACATATAGAAAATCAAGCGGGAGGCAACCACACAAACATAAAAGATAAGTATTTGAGTTGTTATTTGAAATAGTAAATGATATTGCTTGTATGCATATTTGTATTCCTAGAATATATCATGCTGAGTGTAAACATTCATAGAGCATTGAACAGTATACTACTAATATGCATATGATTGGTAAGTTGGACAAACATTCCATTGTTGCTTGTCTAGAGTGAAACCTCTTTGCTGACATGCTGAGAGCTGTGCACACTCTCGATAGTATGTTCTGGTAGAGATGGAAGGCATCTAGATAGCCACTGTATGCATACAGGATATGGGAAAGTGTTGTGCCAAAGTATTGGTCAAAATAGTTGCATAACTATGTAAATGATATATGTATGCATAATAGGTTATCATGTCAATATGATTTGATGATTATGAAGTATTACTAATCATGCACTTAATTTTGAATTGTAGGAAAGATCGTGATGAATGATGAACACTGAACAAGCGATGGATGTTCAACAAAAGATTTACAAATCAAACACACTATAAAAGGCTTGTGGCTAGAAGATTCTCTTAGAAAGAGGAATAGAATCATGATGAGATGTTTTATCCAAGTGGATAGATAAGACCATTCTCTTAATGGTGTAATTAAAGAAGAAGTGTGAATCAGGTTATGTATGGGTTCCCAGGATCGATAATCAATTGATGAGCTTAATGATCACCATGGGTGCAAGAAGGAACTCACCACAGAGTTTGAATGATATTGAGGCTCATATCAGTAGAACCATCTAACGAGAGATGGCACAGATAGATATGCAGAAGATCATTCAATGCAGAGCGTGAATGATGTTTAGTCAAAAAGGGAGAATTGACAGTTTCTTGATAAGCTTGGGATTTACCAAAAGTAAATTTGTTCCTAAACTTTACCTTAAGGTTGTGGATGATGAACCTATCATACCACTATTGTATGATGATGATCTCTTTCTGACAAGGAATGAGAAACAGATCATGATGGCTACAGAAATGAAAATGAAACATCTCAGATTGATGCATTACTTCCTAGGTGTGGAAGTATGGAAAGGCTCAGAAGGAATCTTTCTCAACCAGGGAAAGTATGCTGAGAAATATTAAAAGGACTTGATGTGTTGGAATGGCCACTCTTGAAGTTCTTAGCAGATGACTCATCAGAGTTAGTGGATAGAACTCTGTACAGACAAAATATTGAGTCATTGATGTGTCTAACAAATACTAGGTCAGATTTATGCTTTGCTGTGAACACCTTGAGTCAGTATCTAGTGGAAACTAGATGTGTTCACCTGTTAGTTGCAAAGTATGTGATAAGGTACCTAAAGGATACGATAGAATTTGATCTATGTTATCTTAGAGATCATAACTTCAGATGGCTACACAGATCTTGATTGGGCAGAAATTGTATCAGACAGGAAGAGCGCATCGAGAGGATGTTATTGTCTGGGATCAGCCATGACCTTGTGGTTTAGTAGAAAGCAGTCTAGTGTGGCTCTCAGCACAAGCAGAATATATGGCTGCTTGCTCTACTAGTTGTGAAGTGGTATGGCTTCAGAATTGTTTGACTTAGATATAGACCCAACTGTGATCCTATGTGACAAACAGAGTTGTATCCAAATGGCAGAGAATCCAGTGTTCCATGATAAGTCAAAGCACATAGAGATACGACATTTCTATATACAAGATATGGTGCAGAAAGGAACTATAAAGTTCTAATTTGTAACAAGTTACCGATGTACTAACCAAACCTCTATCGATCTGATGTACTAACCAAACCTCTACTGATCCGATGTACTAACCAAACCTCTACCGATTTGATGTACTAACCAAACCTCTACCTCAAGTAAAGTTTTCCGAGAAAGAAGAGGAATTGCATCATCCTTGAACATATGTTCTAAAAGGATCCATAGACAGATGTCTCCGAGAAAGAAGAGGGATTGCATCATCCTTGAACATATGTTCTAAAAGGATCCGTAGACAGATGTCTCCGAGAAAGAAGAGGGATCGCATCATCCTTGAAAATATGTTCTAAAAGGATCCATAGACAGATGTCTCCGAGAAAGAAGAGGGATTGCATCATCCTTGAACATATGTTCTAAAAGGATCCATAGACAGATGTCTCCAACAAAGAAGAGGATTGTATCATCCGTGGACTTTAGTCCTAAAGTGAGTCGTAGACAAGATGTCTCCGAGAATAAAATCCTGAATGAACAGGTAAGGGGAGTGTATCGTCCTCAGACTTTAGTCCTGTGAATTGAGCCATAGACAAGATGTCTCTGAGAAAAAAATCCTAAATGAACAGGTAAGGGGATTGTATCATCCTTGGACCATAGTCCTGTGAAGTGAACCGTAGACAAGATGTCTCCGAGAATAAAATCCTGAATGAACAGGTAAGGGGATTGTATCGTCCTCAGACCATAGTCCTGTGAAGTGAGCCGTAGACAAGATGTCTCCGAGAATAAAATCCTGAATGAACAGGTAAGGGGATTGTATCGTCCTCGGACCATAGTCCTGTGAAGTGAACCGTAGACAAGATGTCTTCGAGAACAAAATTCCGAATGAACAGGTAAGGGGATTGTATCATCCTCGGACCATAGTCCTATGAAGTGAGCCATAGATAAGATGTCTCCGAGAACAAAATCCTGAATGAACAGGTAAGGGGATTGTATCGTCCTCGGACCATAGTCCTATAAAGTGAGCCGTAGACAATATGTCTCTGAGAACAAAATCCTGAATGAACAGGTAAGGGGATTGTATCGTCCTTGGACCATAGTCCTGTGAAGTGAGCCGTAGACAAAAGGTCTCCGAGAATGGAATGATAGGACTAGATCGTCCCTGGACTTCGGTTTAAAAGGTACATGATAGGACTGGATCATCCCTGGACTTCGGTTCAAAAGGTACATGATAGGACTGAATCATCCCTAGACTTTGGTTCAAAAGGTACATGATAGGACTGGATCGTCCCTGTACTTCGGTTCAAAAGGTAGATTATAGGACTGGATCATCCCTGGACTTCGGTTCAAAAGGTACATTATAGGACTGGATCATCCCTGGACCTCGGTTCAAAAGGTACATGATAGGAGCGCATCATCCATGGACCTATGTCCTAAAGAGAGCAGGATTGATCATCCTGTAATATGATCGTGTGTGTTGCAGGGTATGCTGTTGATATGGATACTTGTATTGATGTGTATACTTGTATTGATGATGTGTATACTTGTATTGTGTGGATACTTGTATTGATGATGTGTATACTTGTATTGTGTGGATACTTGTATTGATGATGTGTATACTTGTATTGGTGTGGATATTAATACTGTTGATCTAGCTGACGATGTTGTTGATCGTGTAGATCGAGATGATCCAGATGCTGTAGATCGAGATGATCCAGATGCTATAGATCGTGATGATCCAGATGTTGTAGATCGAGATGATCCAAATCCTGTAGATCGAGATGATCCAGATGCTATAGATCGAGATGATCGAGATGTTGTAGATCGTAATGATCCAGATGTTGTAGATCGAGATGATCTAGATGTTGTAGATTGATATGATCCAGATGTTGTAGATTGAGATGATCCCGATGTTGATGATCGTATGATGACAATGTTGATCCAGATGTTGTTGTAGTTGTTAGAGTGCTGCAGAAGATGAAGACTCAGTACTGAAGATGTTGATGTTCCAGTATTGAAGATGTTCCAGTAACTGTTTGAGTTACTAATGATGTTGAGAAAGCTTCCAATGATTTATAGATGTATCATGTATGATGTTGATGACTCCTTGCTCGTGTAGATGCTGTTATAATATCCTTCTCGTTAAGGGGGAGTTTTGATATATTGTAACTTCAAAGAATATTATATTTGTACTTTATTATTCTAGAGATGTTTCATTCCTCCTTGAAAATCTTATTGTATATCCGGAGATGTTTATTCCTCCGTCGGAATGTGGTAACTCAGGTTATTAGACTTACCTAGTGGGGGTCGGCCCTGTATGTGTTATTTGGGTCAAAGGGTTATTAGACCACCCTAGAGGGGTCATCCCAGTCAGTTGTAGTGGGGTATTTAACCCATTGGTTAAATACGAGCCTACATGTTTTGTGTAAAAGATAAGTCGAAGTAGTGTATAAATAGAGGAGGTGTATTCCTCATTTTATACACTCACTCACTTGAGAGTAGCGCACTTGTGGAGGAGAGGTCTACTATGATGGAGGAGGAGATCATGTATTTGGTTTGCATCTTTGTATATTGCTGGTCATCTATATTGAGAAAGCTTTACTGGGTTTTCTACCCCATGAGGGTTTCCCAGGATAAATCTATGTCTCTTGTGTTTATGCTATGCTTGTTGTTTCTTCAGTGATCCTATATATGCTATTATTGTGAAATGGAATGTAATGCTGCTATTTTCTGTCTTATCATATTAAATCTTAACAACCCTCCTCAAGCTCGCTAAAAAACAAAAGAGGTACTCATCAATCATGATGGGAATAAGGGAAGAGATTGTGTTTCATTGTAATTATGGTAGTACTTAATCACTCTTGAACATGGCACTTGTTTGCATGTGCATTAAAAAACTTGGTTAATCTGCTTTTCTTCGAGTCCCACCAATTCTATGAGTCTTTGCACTCCTTTGAGTCATCCAAATAATGTTTCCATCATTAGTTGCATTAGGGATCGATGTTATTCTTATCATGTCAATGTTTCCAAGTTATTCCATTCCCATGTTCAAGATATGTATGTTCATCGAGTCAATATATGCAGTTGTTATACATTATATCATGTCGGTCACTCTTGATTCAGTCTCAAGTGTCAGTCTACAGTCTGATATACTTGTAAACATATTTGATCGTGTTTTATGTCGATGATGTGGGAAACATCATGGCCCTCCTTGGACAAGTTTGTCCTTGTCGAATTCAACACATAATCCAGGGATTGAATATAGAAGCTAATCAAGTACCTTGGGCCTACATGCCTCAATGGTAAGTTACTTCGCTTTTAATAGTAAGTTCAAATCATTGAATTCTGATTGAAATATTCCACTAGGTGTTTGAACTCAACTCATAGATTCCAATTCAATGGTATGTACTATGATACCTTGGGAATCATTGACATCAATGGTGATTACTCTCATGCTTGTTAATGGTATACATCAATGATCGGTGTTAACACCCAGAAATTGTTCACTAGCTCATCTCCCTAGTCACATAACCCATTTTTCCACTTTTCCTACCATTTTGGCCTCCAAAACCCTCAAATGGTTACCAAAAAGGAAAAACATCATTATTTCCCTCTTCAATCAATGAAATTCCTTCAAAAGAGGGTCCAAAATTCCTCAAAATATAATAAAAAACAGAAAAAGTCAAAAAGAATTTCAAAAAGAGGGAAAAACCCTAAAACCATTTACCAATACTATAGGTTACCTAAAACCATGGGCCAATACTCCACAATAAAAAACCTCTATACAAAGGTGACGGAGGCCCCCCATTTCAAATACATCAATCACTCTTCATACCCTAATGCTGCCAAAATTCCTGTTGAACCCTAGCCTATCACCTTTAACTTTTGTTCACCACCATTTCAGTTGAGTCTTGGCCTCCTTTTGAGCATTTGGAGAAGGGAAAGGAACTCTGGATATCTAGTGGACTACTCTCGTACAGCTGCAAGGACTCCAACAACCTCACCATTTGATGTAAACACCCATGCAAACCCTTGTTTTCCCATTAATACAAACATTTCAAAATTCCATTATTGAGTTCCTCATGGTTGTTTACTTTTACTCTTACTGTTATTGTTAAATTTATTTTTTATGTTATCACTTGCACATGTCATATCTTAATATCTAGTTTTTATTAATTTCACATATTATTTTCTATCCATTATTAAACTGCTACTAAGGGTTCCTGAATCCTTAGTAGGTGCTCTTTAGCACGAGCTGGGGTGAAAACCCTAGCTACAGTTTTGGTGACTCCACTAGATCGATTCCGTTTGAATCTTTGGTTATTTTTCAGTTTTTACTTGTATTTTTAGTTTTTTTCTGCAGCTCTGGTTCACCCCTGGACTCCCATAATTGTAGATCTGGCCCTTTCCATCAGTATTAGCCTCAAAATTTTAGATTTAACGGCTCAGCCTACACTTTTCGCAGCTGATTTTCATGTCGTGGATCGGGACTATCGCGGCGATAGTCGCGCCTTTGTAGCGCACTTTTTTTCTCCAGAACCGTGCCCTGCAGTGCGGGTTCCAAACCTAAAACCACGCCCTGCAGCGTGGGTTCTAGACCTAAAATCCTGCCCTGGAGTGTGGGTTCTAGACCCAAAGTTGCGCCCTGCAGGGTGGGTTCTAGACCCGAAGCCGTGCCCTGTAGCGCGGGTTCTAGACCCAGATCCGTGCCCTAAAGCGTGGGTTCCAGCCCTGTAGCCACGCTCTATAGTGTGTGAAATAGCCCAAAATCTGTGCCCTACAACATGCTTTCCAACCCCGAAGTTGCACCCTGCTTCTATCGACCATTTCCACACCAACTTTTCTATAGTTTCCCGCACCCTACAACCACATTTTCCAACTTTTTCTACCCTAACAACCACCTATTTTCTTGCATCCTTTTTGCTAGCTGTACTTTTCTGCTATTTACTTTAGCTTTTATATTTCAGCAAGTTCATTCATTTTACATAGTATTTAATTCTTTCATTTCAAGCTTTAATTCTTTTTTTTCCATGCTAGGCAATTTTGGGTACACGCCACTTGTGCACACACTCTATCACCATAGTTCAAGTGAGCCTTAAAATCTACTTAACTCAACAAACTTTTAACCCCACTTGGGGAACACAAAAGAACTTTGTATTTAGGTAGGACATTGGAGATAGGCATCCAAATAACACCCCTTTGTCACTTACACTTGAGACATAGTTGTTGTACATTAGGGATCCAAAATCCCCTATTACTTGTTTGTAGGGTTAACAACGATTTGTCGAAGGGCCTCTCCCTTAGGAGGGAAAGTAGAAAGACTAGTTCCGAAAGTCTGAGTGGAATACCGCTCTCCATTCTATAAGGAAGGACACCTACTCATTGTTCTCGTCATACATACCATATTGGGTGCACGATGACCAAAGAACTGAAGCTTCAGGACACCTTTCTGGATGTACCATGAATGGGGTAGCTTAGTTTCCATTCTTCTAGTGCTCTTTTACCTGGATTCCCTCTCGGTATAGGGATAGCCTTATCCATTTGGTTCTCCATTTGGTATATCTTGATTGCGGATTTCATCACCCTGTTGGGGATCAATTTGAGTGAGGTTTCATATCTTTTAGATAGATGTATTAATTTTGAGCATCAATTCAATATGATATAGGATCTTAACTGAGAGAATAACATGTACAACATATCAATCACAAGAGACAAAAGACACATAGAGTTTCCTTAGAGAAAACCATAAAGGTGAAAAACCCCAATAACTTCATCAAAGATAGATAGAGAAATGATACAAAACCCAAGCATAAGAGATAGTCTCCTAACAGCAGCTTCTCCTCCTCCACTAGTGCGCCACTCTCCAATGAGTGTATGAGTGAGAAAGTGAATGATCAAATAGAGTGCCTCTTGCACTCTATTTATACTTGACTTGACTTGCCTAATAACCTTACTAGGTCGGCCTCAACGTAACCACTTAACATAATGCTGATAGGGCCGACACCCAATAGGGTGGTCTAATAACCCTTTAACCCACATGAGTTATACAGGGTCGACCCTATCAAGGTGGTCTAATAACCCATCAAGTATAAGTTACGACACTTACAATATAAATGATGAAACTTCCATATAGAGGAATAATACCATCTCTATAGGAGTGCAATATACATATGTGAAATACATTCTGAAGTTACAAATACAACAACACTCCCTCTTAACTATGAAGGTATTTCTCAACACAGATCTGCTAGCACAAGTCTTCATATTTGGATCATCGTCATCGAATCATTGTCACCATTGTTGCTATCTCAATCAATCTCCAATCTACTCGTCATAGGAAGTTCTACAGAGCCAGTCCTTTTTCATAGTGGATGTAGGCCCGCTACCTGAAGGTCTTCATCATCTACAAAGCCAGTCGTTTTTCATGCTAGATGTATCAACATCTATAGATCCAACCCTTTTTCATGTTGGATGTAGCACATCTACAAGGCCAACCCTTTTTCATGCTGGATGTATCACATCTACAGAGCCAGCCCTTTTTCATGCTGTATGTACCAACATCTACAGAGCCAGCCTTTTTTCATGTTGGATGTATCACATCTATAGAGCTAGTCCTTTTTCATACTGGATGTGACCTAGAACAAATCTAGGATTTATCACCACAGATCCAGTCCTTTTTCATACTGGATGTGACCTAGATCAAATCTAGGATTTATCACCACAAAGCCAGTCCTTTTTCATAATGGATGCGACCTATAACAAATCTAGGATTTACCATCATAGAGCTAGTCCTTGTTCATATTGGATGTGACCTAGATCAAATCTAGGATTTTCCACCACAGTGCTAGTCCTTTTTCATACTGGATGTGACCTAGATCAAATCTAGGATTTTCCACCACACAATCTCGCAAGAGCATCCCAGGACTTATTACAGGCACAAACCCCAACCTATCGGATATCCCGGGTCAGTATTACATGTGGTTATGGCACAACGTCGAAAGAGCATCCCAGGACTTATTACGGGCACACAGCAAAACCTATCGGATCTTCCAGGTTAGCATTACATGCCATAGGAAACAACCTGTCCACGGCCACAGAGTATCAACCTGATACTCACCATACATCATCCTTATGTACATCATCACATGATCATATTGATCAACAATACATCCACCTGATACAAATACATGATCCACTTGATCATATCAAGCATCCAACATGAGGCATACACAAATACATGATCCACCTGATCATATCAAGCATCCAACATGATGCATACAAAAATACATGATCCAACTGATCATATCAAGCATCCACCATGATGCATATACATAGCAGTAACTAGATCATTGTCCTGATGCTCATCACACAGTGCTTACATCCATAGCCATGGGAAGGACCCTCCTCTCACCATGCTTGGAATGGCTCCTGCAAATGTGTCCATCACTTCTTCCGCGAAGTGTCATCAATCTGAAGAACACTAAGCCTCTCTCTGAAGTACTCAAACTTCACTCTGGCTAGTGGTTTCATCAACACATCTACAACCTGCTCATCCATCCCAACATACAGGAGCTTCACTACTCCTCTCTGCACCATATCCTTGATATAGTGATATTTGATCTCAATGTGCTTCGACCTATCTTGGAACACCGGGTTCTCAGATAGCTTCACACAACTCTAGTTGTCACAAAATATACCAGTAACATCCATCGGGAGATCAAATAGCTCAGAAAGTAGCTTTCAGAGCCACACTGCCTCACAACTAGTCGATTAAGCTACGACATACTCAGCCTCAGCTGTACTCAGTGCTACGCAGGACTGCTTCCTGCTATACCAAGAGATCACGCCTGATCCCATACTAAAGTAGCACCTAGAGGTGCTCTTCCTATCTACAGCACTGCCTTCCCACTCCAAATCAACATAACTCTGGAGGTTAAACTTTTGATTCGCATCATACTTGAGCCATAATCAATTGTACCCTTTAGGTACCTCAGAACATGCTTTACAACAACCAGGTGAACACCTCCTGGATCCATCATGAACTAGCTTAATGTGTTCACCAAAAATCAAATATATGGTCTTGTTTTCATGAGGTACATCAAGGACCCAATCATTTGACGATACATCATGGCATCAACCGGATCAGATGAAGCATCACACAGAAGCCTTAGGTTCGATGCCATAAGTGTGGCCATGGCCTTGCAGTCCATCATCTCGAACCTATTTAGGGTCTCTACTGCATACTTCCCTTGTGCAAGGAAGATTCCATTTGCACTCTGCCACACCTCCATGCCTAGAAAGTAGTGCATCATCCTCAAGTCCTTCATCTCAAACTTGGAAGCAATCGTCCTCTTTGTGTTAGCAATCAATCTTTCCTCACCTGTGACAAACAGGTCATCCACATACAAAAGTAGTATCACTGGATTTCCTTCCTCAACCTTGTAGTAAAGGTCGGAATCCGCTTTACTCTTCATAAAACCCAAAATGGATAGAAAGTTGTATATCTTATCATACCAAGTCCTAGGAGCTTGCTTCAAGCGATACAACGCTTTCTTCAACCAGCACTTATATGACTCTCTGTCATGTGTCTCAAAACCATGTGGCTACTCCACATACACTTCCTCCTTGGCTACACCATTCAAGAAGGCTGTCTTTACATCCATATGGTGTATCTTCCATTTCATCACTTGCTTTATATTTCTCTATGCTGCCATCTGCAGCATGCTTGATCTTATAAATCCACTTAGAAGTCACAACAGACTTCCCTGCTGGTCTTGGGCCACATCGCAAACATCATTCTTCATGATCAATGGATCATGGCATCATCACTTCATCCAGGATCCTGGGAAGTTCAGATTCTTCAATAGAAAGATTTGTTGCTAAACAAATGTTGTAGTCCTTCTTTTGTAGGTACTCATATATGATATTTCCTACAAAAACAATTTAAATTGCATGATTATAAACATCTCATAGTTTTTAGAACAAATTCTTACACATAAAGAAATATGTGATACAATCATGCAATTATTTTATCCAATGCTTCAATACAACATTTATCCATATCACATAACTTTCTAGAGGCCTTCCAATATCTACCAGAACATTGTTAAGAGTGTGCACAACTCCCAACATGTCAACAAAGAGGTTTTATTCTAGATAAGTAGCAATGGAATGTTGTATAGTTCCATAGGCCACTTACCCATTACATGCATATTAGTGGTATACTGTTCATTAATGCAATTATTCTAATATGCATGATACAAAACCTAAGTCTAGGAACATAAGTATATACATCATTGAACAGTATTATTTAAACAATCAAATATACAAGAAATGGCAATTCAAATACTTATCTTTGTTTGTTTGTTGGGTGGAGTACCTCTCAATCTTTGCTTCCTTGCAGGAACTACTGGAGTGTGCTCCCTCTTGATCTTTGCTTCCTGGATTACCTGTCCTTGAACTTATATCCATCCTCGATCACTATGCATGCTTACTAGTATCATCAATGTGTTATCCTCGATATCTCATGCATAATCATATATTCATTAGTATAATCTGAACACTATCAAAACAAAATAATCTTAAACATGTATATTCATGATCATTTCAAACACAGATAATAAGCATTGGCATTCAAAGTTTCAGGGAAGACTTCTCTTACTCATGCATATTCATATTTGACCATATAACTCTTCTGGTTAGTCATATCATCAATCAAGGTAAGAGACATAATATGCATAAACCCTAGATTACTCAAACTTCTAACTTCATGAGTAATCTTTATCAATCATACAAAAGTATAAAATCCTTACATAGGGTAGGATTCTAACTTGATATAGGAAAAACATACATGGTCATCATATTTGATAGTTATGTCTAGCAATGTTTTTCTTGTTTTCTTCAATGACTTGCATAACTCATAAGTAGAACCAAATTATGCATACCTTTATGTGATCAATGACTATGGATGAGTCTTTATCTTCATGTCACTTTGGTCTTGATCTAGGACTTGATTTGTACTTTCATGTTAGCAAATAACATTCTCCTCATACAACACCACAATGCATTAGTACAATCATAAGTGTCATAACCCTAATCAATGAATGTCTTCTATCATGCATTCATACTTTTACTAGGGTGATAAGACAAGTCTAAAATTAAACATGATTGTTGCTAAACTCAATAACATGAAGAAAATCATATTATAAACTTAATCATGAACAGATTTCAAAACATACCTGTAAGTCATACCTGTCAGATTGCTTGTAGTAGTAGTTGTTGTTGTTCCTTTTGTTCTTAGGACAATCTAAGGAAAAGTGTCCTCTCCTTTGTATGTGTTGTGAGAGCTTGATCTTCATTCCCCATCTTTTCTTCTCAAGCTACAATCTGAGCTTCTTCCTGTGAGCATTATTCCCATAGCCTACTGAATGAGATACGTTTCTTCCTAGCACAAATTCCTTGTATGAAGGAATCCCATGACCTAGGAACACCATTAAGAGTGGTCTTTACCACTTCCCCATTCTTTATATCTTCTCCCACAGCTTCAAGTTGTTCTTTTATTTGGGAGACCCTTGAAAATTAAGACTGCATGGTCTCCGCATTCTGGATCTGGATGTTCTTTAGTTGATTCCTCAATATCATCTTCTGATTGATGTTCTTCCCTTCAAATAGCTTGGTCAAGGAATCAAACATCTCCTTAGGTGTCCTTAGGGAAGACACATGGGGTATGAGATAGTCCTTAATCAAATAAACAATGATTCTCTTGGCTTTGACCAAGTTCTTCTTGTGTGAAGCCTTAGTCTCATCTCCTTCTGGAACTGGAAGCTTTTCACTTATAAAAGTGTCCAAGTCATTTTCTTCTAGGATTAGCCCAATCCTATACTTCCATGCTCGAAATTTATCAGCCCCTTCAACCTTATCCTCAATCTTGGTGTTGTGAGACATATTAAAGAGTACTTTAAATGGAAATAGAAAAGATTTAGGTCTTATCACTTGATTTGCAAAAATCTGGATCTGGAGCTAGATTAGGGTTTGTTAGAGAAACCCTAAAAATTCAAACATTGAATTTCAAACTTCTAAAATGATAGAAAGATGTGCCTTGATGAGTAGATCAAGCTGGTATACTCAGAATTTGAAAAATGAAAAGTTTCACTAATCCAGATCTTGGAGGTTGAAACCCAGAAGGCTTGAATGCCGAGAGAGGAGGAGAAGAGATAGCTTCAAAACTGAAGCGAACAATGAACCAGCTGTGAGAAATACAAAGTAGTGAGATCTGGGCTATGAATAACATAGATGGACAAACATAGAATAAATATGCCACATGGAGGGGTGAGGCTCAAAGAGGGTTCTTTGAGCCTCACCTCTCAAACTATACTAAGAAAGACACTCAAAACCAATATCCCAATAATAACTCAATAAAATAAGAGAAATGTAGGATAGAAACCAAATGAGTAACTTGTTATCATGAGAAGGCTTGCTAAGACTTTATATAGCATTATTACAATGTGTCTTGAGGCCTTACCATGGGACAAAAGTATGTGCTACCAAATACCATGGATATGAGAGGGTGGCCTCTCCATTTAATGCTTTTATGGCTTATCCATCCGAATTTAGACCATATGCCCCCTAAAATTCGGATCATTCCTCCCCCCTTAGAAAATGATGGTCCCCATCATTTCATGCTAAAAAGAGACCCATGATTACAATGTGCTAGTTACCAATGAAGAGAAGGGTTTTGTGTGGTTGACCCATAACCGTGGGTTTTGCGAGGTTGACCCATAACCGTGATGGCAATGGCAAGCTTGATTCCAATGAAGAGAAGAGTTTTGTGTGGTTGACTCAGAACCATGGGTTTTGTGTGGTTGACCCATAACCATGGGTTTTATGTGGTTGACCCATAACCATGGTGGCAATGACAAGCTTGTTTCCACTGAAGAGAAGGGTTTTGTGTGGTTAACCCATAATTGTGGGTTTTGTGTGGTTGACCCACAACCATGATTACAATACATAACTGTGGGTTTTGTGTGGTTGACCCATAACCATGGGTTTTGTGTGGTTGACCCATAACCATGATTACAATACATAAATGTGGGTTTTGTGTGGTCCCACGCATAACCATGGGTTTTTTGTGGTTGACCCAAAACCATAGGGTTTGTGTGGTTAACCATAACCATGATTACATTAAGATTTTAAAAAATTGAAAATTCATGATCTTTGGTGTAGTTGATGTCTTGCTGCAAATCCATTCATAGCTTCTGATGCATGTACTGAAATTGAATTCCATTGAAGACCCATTTGAGATCTCGAAAAGACCTTTACATCCATATAACATACTTGCTCTGGGGTGGCCCAAAGATTGATAAAATGTTTGTTGAAGTTTAAGAGACGCGCGCACACTATTTTGCAGACATATGTTACTTCAATCGATGATATCTCTCAAACCAGAAATCCAAATGGAAAACCACGAAATACCCATTTTAGCTGACGGAAAGAGATTTCCAATGAGCTATTATAGAGCCTTTGAAACATTTTTTTGGAGTCTGTAGCATTTGTTTAAAGTTGTTGTACATCCGGCCGCATTGTGTACAAACATGTACTACTTCAAACAAACATATCTCACAAACTAGAAAACGAAATGAAATGCCGTGAAATACCCGTTTTAACTAATAGAAAGATCTTTCCAATGAGATATCGTATAGCCTATGAGACATTATGTGGAGTCTGAAAAACTTGTTTAAAGTTGTTGTACATCCAACTACATTATGCACAAACATGTGCTACTTCAAGCAAGCATATCTCACAAACCGGGAAACGAAATGAAATTCCATGAAATACCCATTTGAGCTGAAGGAAATACCTTTCTGATAAGCTATGGTAGAGCCTCTGAAACATCCTATGCAATCCATGGAACCTATTCAAAGTTTGTTGAATGTGAGAGTGTTGAGTATAGAGATGCCAAGGGTTTGTAGAGAAGCATGGGTTGTTGTAGAGGTTGTGGAACCTCCGTTGAAGCTGCATCATGCTTCAAAATATTGTCCCGATGGAGAGCGTACCCACTCTGATACCACTGATCTGGATCTTTGAGGCTAAAACCCAGAAGACTTGAATGCTGAGAGAGGAGGAGAAGAGATAGCTTCAAAACTGAAGCAAACAATGAACCAGCTGTGAGAAATACAAAGTAGTGAGATTTGGGCTATGAATAACATAGATGGACAAACATAGAATAAATATGCCATATGGAGGGGTGAGGCTCAAAGAGGGTTCTTTGAGTCTCACCTCTCAAACTATACTAAGAAAGACACTCAAAACCAATATCCCAATAATAACTCAATAAAATAAGAGAAATGTAGGATAGAAACCAAATGAGTAACATGTTATCATAAGAAGGCTTGCTAGGCCTTTATATAGCATTATTACAATGTGTCTTGAGGCCATACCATGGGCCAAAACTATGTGCTACCAAATACCATGGATATGAGAGGGTGGCCTCTCCATTTAATGTTTTTATGGCTTATCCACCCAAATTTAGACCATATGCCCCCTAAAATTCGGATCATTCACCCCTCAAATTTCTTGTCAAACTTCTGGATTCACTCGGGAGGACCCTGATTTAGGGTTTGATTTTTTCGGAGCTTCACCCATCCAAAAAGTTTGATATTGGTCTCTAAACTTTGATTTTTCAGAGGAGCTTCCAGCCATGGTCTCAGATTTCAGATATTCCAACTTTTGCAAAAACCCTAATTTTCGGCTTCACCCGATAGGACCCCAAACTAGGGTTTGATTTTCCCAGAGCTTCACCCAAGCAAAAAATTCGATCCAAAACTCTAAACTTCGATTTTTCTGAGGAGCTTCTAGTCATGGTCTCATATTTCAGAAATTCCAACTTTTGCAAAAACCTTAATTTTCGGCTTCACTCGACAGGACCCCAAACTAGGGTTTGATTTTCCAGGAGCTTCACCCAACAAAAAATTTTGATCCAAAGCTATAAACTTCGATTTTTCTAAGGAGCTTCCAGCCATGGTCTTCGATTTCAAAAATTCCAATTTTTGTGGAAACCCTAATTTTTAGGGCCAAAACTGAAAGTGCTTAGAATTGAATTCTGATTCGAAGGAAAGATGTGCCTTGCTGAGGAGATTCAATCTAGCATCCATCCTTTCAAGATATTTGGAGAGAAACCCCCAAAAAAAGAAGCCCTAGCTTCCGCAACTGTAGAGTGTCTTCTTCTCAAGTTAGCTCTGATACCATGTTAATTTTGAGCATCAATTCAATATTATCTAGGATCTTAACTGACAGAATAACATGTACAACATATCAATCACAAGAAGCAATCACAAGAGACAATAGACACACAGAGTTTCCTTGGGGAAAACCATAAAGGTGAAAAGCCCCAATAACTTCCTCAGAGATAGATAGAGCAATGATACAATACCCAAGCATAAGAGATAGTCTCCTTACAGCAGCTTCTCCTCCTCCACTAGTGTGCCACTCTCCAATGAGTGTATGAGTGAGAAAGTGAATGATCAAATAGAGTTCCTCTCTCACTCTATTTATACTTGACTTGACTTGCCTAATAATCTTACTAGGTCGGCCTCAACTTAACCACTTAACAGAAGGTTGAGAGGGCCGACCCCCAATAGGGTGGTCTAATAACCCTTTTACCCACATGCCATATACAGGGCCGACCCCATCAAGGTGGTCTAATAACCCATCAAGTATAAGTTACGATATTTACAATATAAATGACAACACTTCCATATAGAGGAATAATACCATCTCTATAGGAGTACAATATACATATGTGAAATACATTCCAAAGTTACAAATACAACAACAAGGTGTTTGCTTGCTCCTATACCCCCATTGGTTTAGTGTGTCTACCTTTTTATTTTTAGGAGTGTTGCTTATTGGTATTCTGAGCATTTTATTGCTGCTCCACATTTGTTGTAGCAAGTGTTTTGAGCTTGTTGTTGGCCTGGGAGCCACATTTTTTGAGAGCTCTCCTTTTGCACACACGGTTGCACTTGAATTTTTGAGCATTTGATCTCCCACAACCATTTATCACTTTTTTACACTTGTCACCATTTATTGACCGAGACACTCTTGATGCCTACGGGGCCAATACCCGCAGTATGGTTCGCTTGACACCACACATCATAGATGAACAACTTCGTCGCTAGATACATATCCCGACGAACCTTATTTTACTTATTATTCTGAGTTAGAGATACCCACATACACAACTCCATCTATCCCCATGGTTGGTACGACTTCCAACTTCTTTTACAGTGGGATTGTTGGTGGTGTTTCCACCACTATCCCAGTTATTACTTCGGCATCCATCCCCGCCATACCATCTTTAAGACCTACACCTAGCATTCTTGTCACTACATCCATCCATATTGTTACTGGATTTGTTACAACTACAGTCTCATTGGTGACTAGTAGTACACTTGGGGGCACAGGCTCTTCCTACATGATTCCCACACCTTTGACTAGAGGTCTGACGATTCCCATCCTGACTCATACCATTTCTCCCCACATTGGGAGCAGTGGCACCACCATTGCCACTACAACTAGCACAGATTCCCATACGATCATGTCACATCCTGCTATGAGTTTTCCGTTCATGGCTAGCTTCAACCTCCCTGATATAGCCATATTGACTACCAAGCCTATCCAAAAGGAACCCACATGGCCTCCCATGTGTTGGAATATTCACACCATCATTTTTATATTTTTCATGCTTGCATGCATCCAATCATCATCATGGTGGTCTCCCCAGCACCTAGAGCTTGCTTCTAGCTCTCCAGAGTCTATCTACAGCCCCCAATTGGCCTCCTACCTACCTAATGTGTCCTCCTTGACTTCTCTGCATGGAAAGTGCACCTTTCCCACCTACCATGACCAGTTTGGGCACCTTCTCTCACCTACCATCATTTATCACTCAGTTAGGGTTCCTTATCTCACCTATCGGGAGTTATCATTCAGTTACTGCATTGATTGAGTACTTATTCCACTGATTTCTTATACTGACTACTTGTAGCTTCTAGTTAGCTAGTTCTGAAGTTCCACTTGACTATTTGATAGCTTCATGCACCCCCCTTGGAGTCTCCATTCCATGATTTATGCCTAGATGGTTATGTTAGACTCAGTTAGACACACTAGACTGAATATTACCATTTATGATTGATACTATTGACTGGATGATGTCTCCATTGTTATCCAAGCTAAATTTTGAGTTAGACAATCTCATGCGTCCACCTTGGAGTTTCCATTCCCTGATTTATGGCTAGATGGTCGTGTTAAACTTAGTTGGACACACTTGGCTGACTCTTACCATTTATGACTGATACTACCAACTGGATGATGTCTCCATAGTTACTCATGCTAGACTTTGAGTTCATATTCGAATGCCCTACTTGGCTAATTCGAAACCTATATGATGTCGCATCATATATTATTGTATCACATTCTTTACATTCATTATTCATTGTATGGTATTGACATTGTCCATTATTCTGTGTGTATGAGTGATTATTGACTCCATGCTTCTCTTCTTCTTTACAAATAATCTTGAGAGTTTGATTGTGAGATTGTTACAGTTGCTAGATCCCTGCAGATTTTCGCATGGTCTCAGAGCAGTCAATAGCTATTCGAATTGCAACCATTGCAGTAGTTGCAACATTTCTTTGAGCAACTATCTTTCACTTGTGCACCGGAAGCCTTTGAGTTTCCACAACAAATCATGGTGTTATTAATTGAATTCATTGGAGAAATCCAGTGAGGTCTATCCAGGTGTGAAGGACTTAGTCTATGTTCCAAGTGTCCTTAAGGTAGTGTTCAGTCGAAGTGTAGCATTCTCCATCAGCAAAAAATTCTCTTGTTTTGCAGGTTTATTCACCCGTTCGGAATCTTCTTCAACTATTTGACTTTATCAGTTGAGATGGATCTGAATATCACATATTCCAACTATGTTGAGTGGAAATCCAAGATGGATATCTTCATGAGATATAAGAGCTTCAACCGAATACTCAACGGAATGATGGTAGAACCTCTCAGTGCAGTTGAAAATTCCAAGTACTTGGATAGGCTTGATGAAGTAGTTGGTCTCCTCCTTTTCTCAATTTCCGAATATCTTCACTTCCATGTCATCGATCTTACATCTCCTAAAGAGGTTTGGGACAAGCTCGAATCCCTTTTTGGAAAGAAAGATGATATGAAAGGACACAAATTGGAGAATGAGCTCATATGTTTGAGTCTTGACAGTTTCAAATCTATCAATTCCTTCCTCACCAAGTTCAAAAGCTTGATATCACAGTTGAGAAGATATGAGATAGTGAAAGAAGACAAGCAGCTTATACTTGTCATTCTCTCAAAGTTGGGGGAAACTTCTCAGTTTTTGTCTCTACTTTCCAGTCAGCTAGTTGTCCATTCCAAGATGGAAGTTTCCCTCACTTGATGATTTCATCCAATATCTTACTGAAGAGGAAGAGAAATTGATCTCTATGGGAATGGTCAAACCCAAATTGGATTAAGCCCTTACAGTTGCAGAGAGCGAATGGTAAAGGCAAGCAAAAGATTTTTGACAAGAGATCAAATGATACAAAGCATAGAGATACTCCATATCAGTTAGATGGGGCTTCGAACTCAAGGAATACCAAGCATTCTCAAAAGGGAAAGACCAACTACACATAATGTCTTAGGGGTTTTCATTCTAAGAGTACTTGCATGAAGAAGACTATAGATTTGATGGCTCAATTACTTGCGAAGAACAATCTTCCTGTACCAGCATGTGGAAGGAAGAAAGATCCTGATACTGAATCTTCTAGATCCGAAGGAAAAGAAAGATGGCATGCTATCATATCAAGTGCATCAACTGATTCTTATTTCATCATAGATTCAGGAGCATGATGCCACATGGATTCCTAGAAAGATCTCTTCTCTAGTTTTGAAAGCTCTATTGGCCCTTCTGTCAGTTTGGGCAATAATTCAGAAGTCTCCTCTTAGGGGATTGGAAGAATCAATCTTGATCATGGTCACTTTTATGATGTGATTTACGTTCCTTATCTTGCAGCTAATGTCCTTTCACTATATCAAATGACTCATATTGGAGATCCCAAAAGAGTGATCTTTACTCCATATGAAGTTGAGGTACAACACATGGTTTCATGGGAAATCATTGTAAAAGGAGTTGCAAATCATGAGACAAAACTCTATGAATTTTCACACTTCTCACCTCTCTAAAAGGAGTCTGCTCTTCACTATCATACTCATGAAGAGAGTAGACTATCTCATCTCAATCACAAGCTAGCTCAGACTGTGGTTGATGGTCTTCTAAATGGAAAGTTTTCTCATGACACTTTCGAAAGCTTCCTAAAGGGAAAACATACACCAAAAGAGATTGAGAAAAACAGGACTCTTGAAGAAGTGTGAATGCTAGATCCAGATCCACAAGAACTTGAAGATCTAGCACGTATTTGTCCAAATCCTATTTCAAAATGTGCCTCCACTGTTGCATCCTCCTTTGATCTTAATGAAAATCCATCATCATCTAGTCCTAGTTCTTCTATTGATTACAGTCACAATGGTTCAAATGAGACTACAAGCATATTCTGGAGCAATTTCATGACATCAACGCTTTTGGATATGTTCCTCCTTCGAGTGATGATGAGCCAGTTTTACTTGAGATTTCAGATTCAAAGTTTGGATGTGATGATGAGCTAGTTTTACTTGCTTCTTCTCATGAGATTTTAGATTCAGAGTTTGGATGTGTTGATGCATCTTCACATGATATGTCAGATTTAGAATCTGAAAATGGAGATGATGATAAGAGAATGCTAGACACAGATCCACAAGAACGTGAAGGTCTAGCAACTAATGATTAAGATGAGTGAATGGGAGATCTAGATCCACAAGAACCTAAAGATCTATCACCCGATATTCCTCCTCTTCCTCGATGGGTAGCCACTACACTTCGATATGTCGATGATTTGGTTGGTGATCCACATGATCATAGAAGAACTAGATCAGATTTTAAGAATGGAAGGTTTCATCCTTCTCACATTGTTGATCCATTTCAGATCGATCAATCCTTCTTCGGAAAAGGATACTTACCTCCTTCAACGGTGAGAGATGATATGCTTCATTAGCATCCTTTAGTCTATTTTGAGGGAGGGATTTCTTCCCACTGGGTTTTCCCTCTTTCCTCACTTAGTTTATTTAGATTTATTGTACGAGGTGACCTTTGGTCTTACTCACCAGGGCCCTATTTTTCTGTTTTCGGTTATTATCTCATAGTATAGTTTGCGGGGATGTGTTGGAATATTCACACCATCTTGGTGGTCTCCCCATCACCTAGAGCTTGGTTCTAGCTCTCTAGATCTTGTCTATAGCCCCCAATTGGCCTCCTACCTACCTAATGTGCCCTTATTGACTTCTCTACATGGAAAGTGCACCTTTCCCACGTACCATAACCAGTTTCGGCACCTTTGCTCACTAACCATCAGTTATCACTCGGTTAGGGCACCTTATCTCACCTATCGAGAGTTATCATCTAGTTAGTGCATTGATTGAGTAGTTCTTCCACTGATTGCTCATAATGACTACTTGTAGCTTTTAGTTAGCTAGTTTTGGAGTTCCACTTGATTATTCGACAGCCTCATGCGCCCCCCTTGGAGTCTCCATTCCATGATTTATGCCTAGATGGTGCTGTTAGACTCAGTTAGACACACTGGACTGACTATTACCATTTATGACTGATACTATTGACTGGATGATGTCTCCATTCTTATCCAAGCTATACTTTGAGTTAGAAAGCCTCATGCACCCACCTTGGAGTCTCCATTCCCTGATTTATGGCTAGATGGTCCTGTTAGACTCAGTTGGACACACTTGACTGACTCTTACAATTTATGACTGATACTACCGACTGGATGATGTCTCCATAGTTATTCATGCTAGAGTTTTAGTTTAGATTCGAATTTCCTACTTGGCTAATTCGAATCCTCTATGATGCCTCATCATAGATTATTGTATCACATTGTTTACATTCATTATTCATTGTATGATATTGACATTGTCCATTATTTTGTGTTTATGAGTGATTATTGAGTGCATGCTTCTCTTCTTCTTTGCAAATAATCTTGAGATTTTGATTGTGAGATTGTTACAGTTGCTACATCCCTGCAGATTATCACACCATGCCTACCAAACTCTTTTTAGACATCCCCAAGTTTGAAGGGAAGGTGGGAGAGGAGCCCCAAAACCACATCATTTCCTTCCACTTGTGGTGTTCCTCCAACTCCATAGTGGATGACTCCATTCATCTCCTCCTTTTACAACAGACCCTCACTAGCTCTGCAGCTAACTAGTACATCGAATAACCTCATGGGACACATTCCACCTTTACATCCCTTGCTTCGACTTTCCTGCAATTCTTTCAGTTACCAGTCTGTTATGACGCTGGTGTAGAGATCCTATTATCTTACAAACAGAACATGGCTACCCACATCATTGACCATATTCATGAGTTTCGTAAACATCATAGTTTATGCAATTTCAATTTAGATGACCGCATCTTCCTAGATTGGTTTTTGAAATATTTTATACTGTTTATTTCCAAGGATGAGGCATTTGAATGGCCCCAATCCAAAGAAGAATCCATTCTAAAAGACCAACAATTTGAACTCATCTATGCTCAGTTAGGATACCTATATTCCATTTTACCTGATGCTCCCCATAGTCATACCTCCATTCCGGATGCACTGAGGGAATCCCATGCTGCCGACAACATTATTGGGCATGTTGCAACTCATAATCATCCTTATACTGCTATGCCTCCTGCTAGTCCCCCGAATTATAATCCTACACTCAATAACGCCATGAGTTGACCCAACCTTTCACGTGCCACAACCCATTCCAGAGCTACACCCTCATATGTTCCCATAGCCCAATCCCTTCCTATTCATGGACCTTCATATCCAATGCATTGCTACAGTCACACACTGCTAGCATACACTACTCCTATTGCACCTCCTTCCTATTACCATCAACAAGATGCGCCTACACCAGTAAAACCTCAAGCCCCTACAGCTTACTATCCCCCGCAGGAAGCACCTGCACAACCTCAATCCCCTCAAGATTAATATCCACTGCAGGCAGCACCAACACCTGCTCAACCACAGAATCCTACTACCCCCCAAGGGAAATTTTATGCCCAACAAAACCAACACCAAACCTAGCCTTCCCAACGAAACCAACAAGGTCAACAAAATCGGGGAAGAGGACATAACCGATGGAACAAGCAACCCAAAGATAACAATGGCCAACCACCCGATCGCCCAAACAATAACGATGCCGCCCCATCTAATCAGAACCCTGATCGACCACCTCATTATGGAAAAAACCCCAACCTACATACGAACCACCCATGTTCTATATTTGGGGTATACGCCCATTATATGCACAATTTTACCCACTTAGAGAAAGCTATCCAACTTTGGAATGATCATACCCAATGCCAAGGAAATGTTGCTCTGCCAGCACCCCCCAACCCCCCACAACCTAATGCCAAAACAATGGTGTTAGAGAATCTCTTACCCACACAAGGTGTAGTGAACACCCAACAGTTGGTTCCCCCTCAAGGGGCTACAACACCACAACATCAAATCACTTATGTTGCACCGCCTAGTTAACCCATTGACTCAGGTACCCATCACCTTCTTATGATGTCATTGGATGATGTCAACCTTCAAACACGCTGAAATCAGTATGGTTCCACCACCGATCCCATTCCCACCGAAAAGGATAGTAATGCTTTTCCCATTGAGCAGTCATTATGCATACCTGCATCATTGTGTGATGGGCCCCCCAAAGCGCCCTGCTTCAATTTACATCACATAAATAACAACCCCAACGTGCACACTGCCCCCAATTATAATATCGTGGATGACTTACCCCAATCCCCTGCTTCTATGTCAGGCCTCGAAGTTTTGAAAAACTATCCTGCAAAGCGCAAAACATTGTTATCCGCCATAGGTGAGATAGACCCTTCCGATTCACAGATGATGGCATCATATTTAGACCAATCTGAACCACGCATTCCTTCCACATTAGAATTTCAACTTTCTGTGTCAATTCAGAATCTTGTTATCCATTGATGCATCATCGATGAGGGTGCCTCTACATGCGTTATGTCTACATTCATGTGGAAGAAGCTTGGATCCCCTACTCTACAACTATCCACAACTATCTTACGAGATTACAATTGTTGTTTCGCTCAACCCCAAAGCCTCCTAGCCAATGTTCCAGTCCAATTAGCTGGTAAGCCAATCCTTATCGACATTGAGGTCATCAACACACAACTTGACTATAAGCTCCTTCTTGGATGTAGTTAAATGTATGCCATGAACGTTGTTTCTTCATCAGTCTTCCGCATTATGATGTTCCTCCACGAGGGATGAGTTGTTAAGATCGACCATCTGTGATGAACCTGCAACAATTAATTAATAAGAATATGCGAAATAGCAGAAATGACAAAACTCAGAATCACTTTTATATTGATCGCAGGCCACTTCAAGGGGGAAACCTCCTTTGAGCAAGCTCAATAGAAATAACTTCACGCTCCTTCATAGGCCTCAACACACACTTATATACTAATTCTAGGCACCAATACCATGGGTCAGTACTATGTGTCAATACAAACCATGGGCTAAGTCTAGGCGCCAATACTATGAGTCAAAACCATGGGACATATAATACTATGGGACGACTTACAGAGCATATGCGTCCAATACTATGGGCTAATATAAACTATGGATCAACAAATACTACAGGACGAATTACAAAGCATATGCGTCCAACAAAAATATACTAACAAAGTAAAGACATGGGTTCCTAACATCCCCTCTCCCTCAAAAAAAGCTTTGTCCTCAAAGCTTTAAATGTGGAAATTGATGCAGAATCTGAAGGAGTGGGTCCCCTGTAGCATCCTTGGGTTTCATTCCGAGCCACTGGTGCCTTTGGATTTTCAGGGAGGATTGCATGGAAGGCTGTAGACGAAGAAGAACCATATCAGCGATGTGAAAAGTGTACTCAGAACGGTGCTGATTGGCTTGTTGTTTCAATTGAATTCTTGCCATGTGAAAATTGTCCTGCAAAATGAGAAGAAGTTGATCACGGTTTCGAAGAATTGAGTCAATTACTTGAACTGGTGGTGCATATACAAAGACTGCTTCATATGGTGTCCTTTGAGATGTGGCACTATACCACTGGAGCGCTTCTATGAAATCCATAGAAATAGTTGTCCAAATCTAAGGAGGGATGGGTAAGGGTTCGAGCAGTCCTGAAAGGAGGGTTGTTCCATCCTTGTTGACCTGGAAAGTATCACAGTCAACCACCATCCATTGAATTTTCCTTTTAAGTCTCTGCCAAAATAAGTTACATTGTTCCTAATCATACGTTTTAAGGAACCCAGAGTGCCGTACTGATGAAGAAGCATGGAGTTCATAGAAGAGATAGCCCCATTGAACAGATTGCAACCAATTTGGAATAAGCAGAGAAATAGCTGTAAGAGAAACTGGGTCATCAAATGTGCGAGGAGGAGCATCTTCCACCATATTGTCCTTACCCTTCTGGTAAGTGGTCGCATAGTCATAACCCATGAGTTGGATAACCCATTTCAGGTGTGTTGGGGAGGAGACCTGTTGTTCCAGGAAAGTTTCCAGATTCTGGAGATCAGTCTTGATGCAGAAAGAATTCCCCAATAGGGATGGCTGCCACTTCTGGACTGTATGCAGAATAGTCATCATTTCCTGCTGAGAGGTAGATGCGGCTAAATTCTTACCGAAAAGGTCTCTTGAAGGAAACAAGCTCATTGGTTCAGCGAAGACACCTGCATATCTATCCAAGGAAGTAGTGGAGACTGTTGATGGGTGCATCTGAATGGAATGGAGCTGAGCGATGACACCATGGGAATTCTTCTTAAGTATTTTTTTCAGGCGATGTGAACTGATGATGCAGAAAGACCCTGATTGTAAGCCCATAAATTTGTGTTGTGACCCATTGACTGAAAACTACATCCAAAGTTCAGCAAAATCCCATAACATGGGGCCAAGTGTGCATAACCATTGAACGCAAAAACCACATCACATCCTCCTAAGGACAAGGCAAACATGTGAGAGCACAGGTTATAATCTTCCATAGAGATACACACATTGTGACACTTCCCCTTGCAAGGTAAGGTGCCCCCATTGGCAACCATGACTTCAAAGTTGGAGCAAGGATGGACAAAACAATCAGCTTGTTTGGCAATCCGACGATTAATGAAGTTATGAGTGCTACCAGAATCAATGAGTATGGTAAGAGGGAGCTTCTTCAAGTATCCCCTGACTCGCATTGTTTGTGGGGTGGTGACGTCGGTTACAGCATGGAGAGAGATCTCGAGTGGGTCGTCCTGAGATGGGGTGTCAACAGGCAGGTGTTGAATGGTGACCTAATCATCTACTGTATCTGGAGCTTCTTCATCAAGTTTTGAGGCAGGCAGAGAATCCACATCCAAGAGATAGAGATTTTGTTGAACACATCTATGTCTCCGAGTGAATTTCTCATCACAATTATAATAAAGCCCTTTTTCTCGGCGTTCCTGTATCTTTGTTTCAGACAATTGATTGATAGGAGTTGGTTGAGGAGAAGGCGTGATGGGAGGTCATTGTGAACCCATATTTCTGAAGGAAACAAAGGTGGGTTTGGAGCGTTGTTGAGCTGCAATCTTGTCCTCAGCCAGCTTAGCCAACCCTAGGACTTCCATCATTGTGTTGGGACAAAACATTTTGACCTCTCAGCGGATTTCATCCTTGAGACCACCGATAAAACAACTCTTGTAGAATTCATTAGACAATCCTTCTATGTGATTGGCTAGTTTCTCAAATTTCGTCTGATACTCTCTCACTGTGACAGTTTGGTGAAGTTTAGTGAGTGCTCTTGTGAAGTCATCAAAAGAACTAGGACCAAATCGTGACAAAAGGAGTTGGAAAAAATCTATCCAGTTTGGCTCGGGATGAGCTTTGATGTGCCAACGGTACCATTGAAGGGCTTCCTGTTCCAAACGAAAGGATGCAAGTGGAACTTTCTGAACATCAAAAGTATTATGCAGACTGAAATATTGTTGTACTCGATATATCTATCCAGTCGGATCAATACCATTGAAGCGAGGAAAATCAAGCTTCGGCCCACGAAAATTGCTGGAAGAAGAGAACCCAGTGGCTGCAAAAGATTCTGGCTGTCAGTTATTGTTCATGGCTGAATGCTGAAGATGGAGGCTGAGAAATTTTTCATCCAGATCTTGGAGTTTGGTTTGGATGGCTGCAAGTGCTTCCTCCATGGTGTTTGCTCCTGTGTGAGTGACAACCATAACCAGTAATTTTTATTTTTTTTTTGGGGGGGGGGGATGGATAGAAAAACACAAACACAAGCTTATTTAGTAAGGGGAAATTTGGATTTGGGAAAAAATTGGAGGGGTAATTGGGGTTTAACTAGGTTTTTTTTTTCAGAAATCGATCGGCAACAACAGCGTGGAAGGGATCTGCAACGGCGTGGAAGGGATCGAAAACGGTGACTGGATCTGGAATGACTTTCAGAATAGATCTAAAATGGTTGGAGTTGGAGTGGAAGTGATCGACAACAGTTCAACTAAAAATAGATATGGACCCCAGGTATGTACGGCTTCCTAACAGTTCAGGGGTTTCACTCGGCCACCAATGCTGTCTGACGGCTTGCATATTGGGGCAGTACCCCTCACTCCATGGCTCAGGTAAAACTGATAACTGCTTTGCCACAAACGACAGCTCTTGGCTTACCTCACGGAAGGGAACTAGTCAATTAGGTAGGGGTCGTTGCCCTTTTCCCTGGCAGGTCCTCTCAATGGGCTAGCTACTTTGGGGTTCCTATGGTACTCCTCACAATGAGTTTTAGGACTTATGCCCAAGTACTTCCCAGATTTAAGCGGATAGGGATTATTCCCAAATCCAAAGCTGCAATAGATGTGAAAAAAAAATTTGGCAGAAATTCCACCCAATGAGCCCAAGAAAGTGCTCTGATAGTAGATGTGATGAACCTGCAACAATTAATTAATAAGAATATGCGAAATAACAGAAATGACAAAACTCAGAATCACTTTTATATTGATCGCAGGCCACTTCGAGGGGGCAACCTCTTTTGAGCAAGCTCAATACAAATAACTTCACGGTCCTTCATAGGCCTCAACACACACTTATATACTAATTCTAGGCACCAATACCATGGGCCAATACTATGTGTCAATTCAAACCATGGGCTAAGTCTAGGCGCCAATACTATGAGTCAAAACCATGGGACATATAATACTATGGGACGACTTAGAAAGCATATGCGTCCATACTATGGGTCAATACTATGGGCTAATATAAACTATGGATCAACAAATACTACGGGACGACTTACAAAGCATATGCGTCCAACAACAATATACTAACAAAGTAAAGACATGGGTTCCTAACACCATCTTACGTGTTATGACCTTGTTGTTGGTACAACAAATCCCATGTTTTTATGAAAACATGGGAGCCCCAAATTTTTATATGCAAAGGTAATGATTAAATTTCGTGGTCATTTTAGGGTTTTCCATCATGCTTTTATTGCTTTGTCATGATTTGATTAAGTTAGTAATTTTCCATTTTTAAAATGGCTTTCATTTTGCATTTTTTTGTGAGTTGTGGAAAGTTTTGATTTTCCCAAAAAGTCGGCTTTTTCTGAAACCCACAATCTGCAATCTGCAATGTCCATTGAGGAAGCTTGGTTTTCAGCTTTGAAACGTTTTCATTCTACAACTCGTAATCCGCAATGCAGATTGTGGATGCAGAATTCTTTTTCAAATAATTGTGGTTGTTTGCACCTGCAACCCGCAATGCGGATTGCACGAACACTTTGTAAATAGTTTTGCGTTTTTCATTTCCGCAACCTGCAACCCGCAATTGAGGATTGCAGATTGCGGAAGTATTATTATTTTTATTAGTGTAGTTTATATTTCCACAACCTGCAATTGCATATTACGAAACTTTTGGTTTATTAATACTTAGAGTTGTTATTCCGCAACCCGCAACCCGTAATTGTGGATTGCGGATTGTGCAAAGAATGTATATATTTGCAAAATAAATGTCCGCAACCTTTCTTCCACATTGTACATGTTTAATCTCAACCGTTGATTTGCTTTGATCCTACAGTTGATATTCGGTTATTTTTGTTTTGAATAATCATTTCGTTTTTTGTTTCTCTTCACCATTTTTTGAATTTCCACCAGGTTCTTACTGCGATTTTTACCTTCGGCCAAGCATTAATAGGTAATCATTGATCCAACTAACTTATAATGGTCGAATGATAAGATTTGACGTTAAAACATACATGAATTAATGAAAATCGTATCCTGTCTTAATCCAATTTCCGTCGACACATGCTTTGTGTTATTTCAACACAGATGTGATAATTGCAAGTTCCATACCATAAGATTTTAAATCATGGCAATTCATTACACTCATTCATTTCTGGAATCTTTATTGTTTTCTTTTCAATATAAACGTCAACAGGAGCAATTTTTTGGTCATCATTATGTTATAGAAAAGTCTTGTTAGTTAAATTTTTCCTTCTAACAATTGCATACTGTGAGCAAGATGCAGAGAAGTAAAAAATTCTTGGTCAGATTTTGTGACAAGAAAGAACTTCAACCTATTCTATACCAAGAACCTATGTCACCACCTTTTGATGCAGGTGTTCCAGATGAAAGCATCAATAGTTAAGAAGAGGACACTGAGATGTGAAAACCTGCACAGTAGATCTAAGAGATGATGTATACCTCAGAAGAGAATAGTTATGATTAAGCAGGAATATAGAAGAAGAGTGGTCAATGCAGTATAATGCGCAATAGAATAATAATACAGTTTAACTCAGATAGAAGCAAAAATACTTCACACACACTAAATTATTAATCACAAATGGACATATAAATAATAGAATGCATAAGGATTCGAATGCCTGAGGTGGCAATTCGAATTAGCCTTCATGGAGTGATCAAAGGATCACTGGAGTGTCATCAGAGCACAACTAGTAGTCTATCTCATCATCAGTGGAGCCATCAATGCACAAGTAACTGTCAATCGTCAGTCAAATTGAGTCTAACTAAGTGTGGTAGGTGTAACTGAATGTAACTAGCACACGGAGACACTAAAAGAATGAAGGAGGCTCAGTGGATGGTGGATGAGGAGCTAATTGGAGTCAGAATAGGTAGTCATGTCTCATCGGAGCTCAATCAGAGTGATAACAGCAGTGAGGAGTCAATCTGGACTCAAATCAAGGAAATAATAGTGGCTAACTGAAGTAAACTGGACTGGTAGGTGAGAAAGGTGCCCTTCTCATGCAGTAGGTGAAAGGAGGGCACATGTTGGCTTGGTTTTGCAACCAATCTTAGTGCAATGGACACCTGCTAACTAGTAGTAGCAGTTTCAATATTAAGCAAAAACAATAAACTAAATCTAAATCTAAAACTAAACTAGCATGTGCATATCATAATAAACTTTTGAATTGAAAACAAGAACAGGAAATAGAAAAAATAACTTTGTATTGAAAATGGGGGCAAGCAAGTGCTTGCAATAATAATACCTCCAAGTGATGAAGGTTGTTGAGTAGGTCCAAGGGTGAGCAGCTCCAAACTCTAAAGGGTCCCTTCTCCAAGGTAGCTACAATGGCCAAAAGCTCAAGGGAGATTTTGGCAACATGAGGATAGGAAGATGGATGGATGTAAAGTGAGGAGCCCCTACCACCTTTTTATAGGTTTTGGTGGTGGGGAATACCATTGTGGTTTTGAGGAAACCAATGGTATTGACCAACATGGTTTAGGTACCTTTTTCCCTCTTTTTTCCTTTTTTGAATATTTTGAATATTTTTATTCCCTTTTTAATATTTTTCGGAATTTTGGACCCTTTTTGAGGGTTTTTTATGCTTTTTTAGGAAAATAATTCATTTTGAGTGGAAAAAGGGGTGTATTAAGGTCTTTTGGAGACCTTTTGGTGGCTTTAGAGGCTGAAATGGTGAAAAAGTGGACAAATGGGTCATGTGAATAGGAAAATGAGCTAGTGAGCACTTTTTGGGTGTTAACAGATTGCCCCCTAATGTGTGAGGGTAGGATCTCATCGTATGGCCGATAGACATCATAGTTCTTTTGTCTTTTTCTGGGGTTTGGGGAGGAGAAGAGACCGATTGGAGACTGGATCCACAACCCTTGGAAGATGCAAAAATAAACAAATATTACATGGCCTCAATATGAATGAGGAATAATATCTGATAATGGATGAGGCGAGCATACCCATGCTCGTATCAAGACATATACATAACAATTAGTCCCAAGAAGGGGGACGTGAAAAAATACATACAGAATCTGCCGGTACATCGTAATGGTCCAGAGGGGACATTATTTTGGGTTGTACTCATGATCATATCATGACTGATCTCAATAACTGATACACTGGAATAACTGATGAACTGCTGAAACTGAAGGTGTGCAACATCTGTAGGGACTCAAAGGCTGTGAGTCATCTCTGAGAATTAATGTAACTGTATACTCAAGGGAGTATGAAACTGGGGTACATATGAATACTATCTCCATGTGCAACCCGGATATCTATAGGAAAAATGTAACTAGTTGTTTCCATAAGTAGACTCTCAAATGTGGAAGAGACAGGAGGTATCCGGGTCTTCGACTAATAACTGAAAGGATTAATACCCTGTGAGAGTCTCAACGATGCGATCAAGGTGTTGAAGTCGAGCATGTGAGAAAAAACCATTTGGAGAGGCACTGAGGACTCTTCTCGAAATGATTCATAGGCACTTCATCATAAATGGTGATGAGTCCAAGACACAGGGATCTCTAGGTCTATCCTCTGTAATAAATTTGGTTGTCGTCGATAGAGGGAGACCCGCAACTAACAAGGCAATGATGTTTCCTTGATAGGAGCGGGAGGTGTAGAACTGAAGTGTGGTGGTATTGATGGTAGGACTAACATACTTGTGGGGATGGGAAGTAACTGGGGTCATATATGGGAAGACTCAAACTTCCTTTGTTCAGAGCATGATGACATGGTTGACCTGGAAGCGTAAGGAACTGAATTGTAGGTGTGGGTATCACTGCTTTTAAAGACTGAAGGGTATGTTTGACTCTGGGGGGGTCAAGCTGATAGGTGTTGTCGAGGGATTCTCAGGGTGACATACTGCAAAATACTCTGAACAAAGGCGACCAAAATGGGGAAGATTCCCTATGAGTAGACGTGATCTGTTGTGGCACCGAGAAGCACCATTGGGTCCTTCTTCATAGTTTTAATGAGCTCCAAGAAGGGATAAAAGTGTGCTCTTAAGTGGTACTGTCCTATGGATTTTGTGAGCCCAGGACTGTTCGTGCTCATTGGTGCTTTCATTTTTAAGGAGTCTGAAAATGGTAAGAAGACTCTGCAGTGGTTGTGAGTACTATCCTGTTGGTTTTATGAGCCCAGGATGGTGATTGCTTGTGGTTGCTTTCATGTTTAGAGAGTTTGAAAGCGGTAAGTGGACTCCATTGGTGTTCTTTTTCATAAGTTAGTCTCCAAGGCCCGAAAAAGCATAAAATGATGCAAATGGAGAACTCTTCTAGCCAGTGTGACTAGAGTATTCATTTTTCATAATTAGTCTACAAGGTCCGGAAAAGGGGTAAACTTATACCAAGTAGACACCCTTTCAAATACTTTTAACGGGCATGAAAGGTGTTAAAATTTAATATGCTAAGACAGAAAATAACAGCATTACATTCCAATTCACAATGATAGCATATACAAGATCACTGAAGAAACAACAAGCACAGCATAAACACAAGAGACACAAATTTATCCTGGGAAAACCTCATGGGGTAGAAAACCCAGTAAAGCTTCCTCAATATAGATGACCAGCAATATACAAAGATGCAAACCAAAGACATGATCTCCTCCTCCACCATATCAGACCTCTCCTCCACAAGTGCGCCTCTCTCAAGTGAGTGTGTGTATCAAATGAGGAACACACCTCCTCTATTTATACACTACACTGACATATATTTTACACAGGTACATGTAGGCTCGTATTTAACCATTAGGTTAAATACCCTATTATAACTGACTGGGTCGACCCCCACATGGTGGGTCTAATAACCCTAGTTACCACAACTTCTCGGAGGAATAAACATCTCCGGATTCATAGTATAATCACATCGGAGGTATGGAACATCTCCGGAATAAATAATATACAAATATAATATTCTTAGAAGTTACAATATCTCAACACTCCCCCTTAACGAGAAGGATATTATAACATCATCTGCACAAGCAAGGAGTCATCAACATCATACATGATACATCTATAAATGATTGGAAGCTTTCTCAACATCATCAGTAACTCAACCAGTTACTGGAACATCTTCAATACTGGAACATCAACATCTTCAGTACCGAGTCTTTATCTTTTGCAGCACTCAAACACCTACAGTAACATCAATATCTGAATCCTCACGATCGTCAGCATCGTCATCACATGATCATCAGCATCGTCATCACACGATCATCAGCATCATCACCACACGATCATCGGCGTCGTCATCACACGATAATCAGCATCGTCACATCATCTTGATCTACAACATCTGGTTCATCACGATCTACAACATCGTCATCAGCATCGTCATCATACGATCAACAGTATCGTCATCATGTGATCATCAGCATCGTCATCATACGATCAACATTTTCCAGGGTGATCAATCCTGCTCTCTTTAGGACATACGTCCATGGATGATGCAATATATTCATGTACCTTTTGAACCCAAGTCCAGGGACGATCCAGTCCTATCATGTACCTTTTGAACCGAAGCTCAGGGACAATCCAGTCCTATCATGTACCTTTTGAACCGAAGCTCAGGGACGATCCAGTCCTATCATGTACCTTTTGAACCGAAGCTCAGGGACGATCCAGTCCTATCATTCAATTCTCGGAGACCTCATGTCTACGTCTCAATTCACAGGACCAAAGTCCGAGGACGATCCAATCCTCTTACCTGTTCATTCAGGATTTTTTTCTCGGAGACATCATGTCTACGGTTCAATTCAAAGGACTAAAGTCTGAGGACAATCCAATCCCCTTACCTATTCATTCAGTATTTTGTTCTCGGAGACATCATGTCTACGGCTCAATTCAAAAGACTAAAGTCCGAGGACGATCCAATCCCCTTACCTGTTCATTCAGGATTTTGTTCTCGGAGACATCATGTCTACAGCTCAATTCAAAGGACTAAAGTCCGAGGATGATCCAATCCCCTTACCTGTTCATTCAAAATTTTGTTCTCGGAGACATCATGTCTACGGCTCAATTCAAAGGACTAAAGTCCGAGGATGATCCAATCCCCTTACCTGTTCATTCAGGATTTTGTTCTCGGAGACATCATGTCTATGGCTCAATTCAAAGGACTAAAGTCCGAGGATGATCCAATCCCCTTACCTGTTCATTTAGGATTTTTTTCTCGGAGACATCATGTCTACAGCTCAATTCAAAGGACTAAAGTCCGAGGAAGATCCAATCCCCTTACCTGTTCATTCAGGATTTTGTTCTCGAAGACATCATGTCTACGGCTCAATTCAAAGGACTAAAGTCCAAGGACGATCCAATCCCCTTACCTGTTCATTCAGGATTTTATTCTCAGAGACATCATGTCTATGGCTCAATTCAAAGGACTAAAGTCCGAGGATGATCCAATCCCCTTACCTGTTCATTCAGGATTTTGTTCTCGGAGACATCATCTCTATGGCTCAATTCAAAGGACTAAAGTCTGAGGATGATCCAATCCCCTTACCTGTTCATTCAGGATTTTGTTCTCGGAGACATACGTCTACGGCTCTCTTTAGGACTGAAGTCTAGGGATGATCCAATCCCCTCAAGTCCACCAAGGACTTCATTCTCGAAGACATACGTCTACGGCTCTCTTTAGGACTGAAGTCCAGGGATGATCCAATCCCCTCAAGTCCACCAACGACTTCATTCTCGAAGACATACGTCTACGACTCTCTTTAGGACTGAAGTCCAGGGATGATCCAATCCCCTCAAGTCCACCAAGGACTTCATTCTCGAAGACATACGTCTACGGCTCTCTTTAGGACTGAAGTCAAGGGATGATCCAATCCCCTCAAGTCCACCAACGACTTCATTCTCAAAGACATACGTCTACGGCTATCTTTAGGACTGAAGTCCAGGGATGATCCAATCCCCTCAAATGTCAATCATGGGTACAAGTATCTTCATCCATACAAGTACATCAAGGCATCATGTATTCTCATCATCATAAACATGTATATATATCCTCATCATCAAAACATGTATCCTCATCATCAAGACATGTACATCAAAACATGTATCCTCATTATCAAGACATGTACATCAAAACATGTATCCTCATCATCAAGACATGTACATCAAAACATGTATCCTCATCATCAAAACATGTATATCAAAACATGTATCAACAAAAACATGTATATCAAAACATGTATCCTCACTAATACATCTATCATCAAAAGCATGTATACATCTATCATCAAAAGCATGTATACATTTATCATCAAAAGCATGTATTCTCACTCATACATCTATCATCAAAAGCATGTATTCTCACTAATACATCTATAATCAAAAGTAAAAATATAAGGGTCCTAAAAAATAATTCTAAGTAACTAAGTGCAGTAAAAGGTAACCTCATCATTGATGAGACAGACTTGTTATCAAATACTATGCTACTCCCCCTTTCGAGGAGAGTTCTTTTGAACTATACCAAGCTTGTCTCGAAAGTATTCAAACTTCACTCGAGATAGAGGTTTAGTCAAGATATCAGCAATCGGATCCTCAGTGCTTATATATACGAGCTTGATAGCTCCTCTTTGCACCATATCTCGTATATAGAAGTATCGGATCTCTATGTGTTTTGACTTATCGTGGAACACAGGATTTTCAGTCATCTTAATGTAGCTTTGATTGTCACACATAATCACAGTGGGATCCATTTCTAAGTCAAACACTCCATATAATAGCTTCTGAAGCCACACTGCTTCACAGCTGGCAGAGCAGACAACCATATATTCTGCTTCAGCAGTACTGAGAGCCACACTCGATTGTTTCTTGCTGAACCATGAGATCATGGCAGATTCAAGACTATAACATCCACCTGATGTACTCTTTCTGTCTGAGACACTTCCTGCCCAATTAAAATCTGAGTAACCATGTAAACGGAGTTCATGACCTCCAAGATAATATAGACCAAAAATCTAATGTACCTTTTAGGTACCTCACTACATGCTTTGTAGCTATTAAGTGAACCTTTCTAGGTTCTACTAGATACTGACTTAGGGTATTTACAACAAAGCATATATCTGGCCTAGTATTTGTTAAATACATCAATGACCCAATGATTTGTCTATATAGGGTTAGGTCCACTAAATACGATGAGTCATTAACTAATAACTTCAAGTTGGAGTCCATGGGAGTGGCCATGGCTTTACACTCCAACATATCAAATCTTTTTAGACACTTCACATCATACTTACCTTGATTTAAAAGATTCCTTTTGGATCATGCCATACTTCTAGACCTAAGAAGTAGTGCATTAATCCAAGATCTTTCATTTTCATTTCTGCAGCCATTTTCATGACCTGTTTCTCATTCCTTGTCAGAAAGAGATCATCGTCATACAATAATGGTATGATAGGTTCATCATCCACAACCTTAAGGTAAAGGTTAGGAACAACTTTACTTCTGGTAAAGCCCAAGCTTTGTCATGAAGCTTTCAATTGTCCATTATTCACACTCTGCATTGAGTGATCTTCTGCATATCTATTTGTGCCATCTCTCGTCAGATGGGTCTACTAATATGAGCCTCAAAATCATTCGAACTCTGTGGTGAGTTCCTTCTTGCATCCATGTCATATGTGTATAGAAGCCATATTCAACCTTGTAGCAAAGGTTGAGATCCACATCACCCATGATGATCATTAAGCTCATCAATTGACTACCGATCCTGGGTACCCATACAAAACCTTATTCACACATCTTCTTTAATTACATCATTAAGAGAATGGTCTTATCTAGTCCCCTGGAGAAAAACATCTCATCGTGATTCTCTTCCTCTTTCTAAGAGAATCTCTTAACCACAATCTTTCTATAGTGTGTTTGATTTGTAAATATTTTGTTGAACATCCATCGCTTGTTCAGAGTTCATCATTCATCATGATCTTTCCTACAAATCAAAATTAAGTACATGATTAGTAATACTTCATAATCATCAAATCATATTGACATGATAACCTATTATGCATACAGATATCATTTACATAGTTATGCAACTATTTTGACCAATACTTTGGCACAACACTTTCCCATATCCTATATGCATACAGTGGCTATCTAGATGCCTTCCATCTCTACCAGAACATACTATCGAGAGTGTGCACAACTCTCAGCATGTCAACAAAGAGGTTTCATTCTAGACAAGCAACAATGGAATGTTTGTCCAACTTACCAATCATATGCATATTAGTAGTATACTGTTCATTGCTTTATGAATGTTTACACTCAGCATGATATATTCTAGGAATACAAATATGCATACAAGCAATATCATTTACTATTTCTAATAACAACTCAAATACTTATCTTTTATGTTTGTGTGGTTGCCTCCCGCTTGATCTTCTGTATGTCATCTGAACTTCTATTCATTCTGTACCACTGTGCATGCTCTAGTGTCATCCTCATGATCTCATACACAAACATACATTCATTAGTATATTCTCAATATTATCAAAACATTATAATTCTAAATAATCTTGAATATGTACAGTCATGATCATTAGTATTTAGGGTTTCAAGGAAGTCTTCTTTTACTCATGCATATTCTTGTTTGATCTAGTTAGTTAAATCATCAACCAATATAAGAGACATAATATGCATAAACCCTTGATTACTAACCAATCATACCAAGTATACTTACATAAGGGATCCTAACACAAGGTAAGATTCTAACATGACATAGGAAAACATACTTGGATTAGTATACCTGCTTAGTTATGTACAACATACCTAAACAATCTCTTCAATGATTTGGAGATCCTGAGCTAGAACCTGCATGTCTCATAGGTTAAACATAATATAACAAAGTCATACATACCTCGTGAGTCTTTGTCTTCATGTTGTCATGGTCATGGAACTTGAATTGTCTTTTTTTTTTATGTACCTGTATCTTGTTAGCAGACAACATCAACCTCACACAACACCATAATGCATTAGTAAATCATATAGCCCTAATCAATGAATGTCTTCATGCATTCATACTGTTACTAGGGTGATAAGACAATTCTAACATTAATCAAGATTGTACTAATAAATAATATGAAGACAAACACATCATGAACTTAATCAAGAATCAGATTTCAAGACATACCTGAACCTCCTTAAGTCATACCTGTCGAGACTTCTTGTAGTCTTCTTATGTAAGGCCTTAGCCTCAACTCCCCCTGAAACTTGATCTGTAGCTTGATTAGGGTTTGCTAGAGAAACCCTAAAAATTCAACCTTTGACTTTCACACTTCCGAATGAATGGAAGGATGTGTCTTGTTGAGCTGATCAAACTAGCGTACTTCAATTCCAAAATTTGACCCCTCAAAATTGCCTTTGAAACTTCTAGATCTTCTGGACAAGATCCCGAACTAGGATTTGATGAATCCCACTCTTCTGCTCAATCAAAAGGTTTGATCCAAGGCTCTAAACTCTTATTTTTCTAAGGAGCTTTCAGCCGTGGTTATAGACTTCAAAAATTCCAACTTTTGTTGAAGCCCTAATTTTCCATCTTTCCGATCAAAATCCTGAGCTAGGGTTTGATCAAGCCCGGTCTTCAACCCAACCAAAAAATTCAATCTTGGTCTCTAAATTTCGATTTTCCTGAGTAGCATTCAGCCATGGATTCCGATTCCAAAAATTCTAACTTTCTCCGAAACCCTAAATTCTGGAAGCCATGAATAATGGTGCTCCAAAAATAATTCTGTTTTGACAGAAATATGTACCTGATTATTTCTGCTATAACTCTGAAATTTTTGCTCCACATGGTCTAAAAAATTTTTCTGCAGTAGCCTGACCTGTCATCTTTCCATACTGAAAGGTATGACCTCAATTGGATTTTCTGAGAGAGAGTTATGCCAAATGTTGCAACGTGACCTGTTTTGGGATAATACAGGAGAGCGAACGTGTACAGCGTGCCACGTGTCACTATTTGAACTTCGACCTCTGAAAACATTTCTTGAGATAGATTTCCCTGTTATCTTTCCATCCTGACAGGTCATACCTCAATTGGACTCTCTGAGAGAGAGTTATTCCAAGTGTCGCAATGTGACCTGTTTATGGGATAAAACAGGAGAGCAAACTTGTACGGTGTGCCACGTGTCACTGGTTCACCTTCAGCCTCTGAAAACATTTCCTGAGATAGTACCGTCTGTGTACTACTTGTCACTTTTTACAAAATTTCATTTGGAGCTTCCTAGCCCAAGTTATGACCTTTTTTCCAAGGTCACCTGATTTTGACTGAGATCTAGAAGAGGCAGAAACCCTAACTTGTACTGATCATAACTCATAAAGTACAACGAATATGAGGGTTCCCTTTGGACACAAGGTACCTAGGGATGTTATATACGACCTGTAAACTTTTAAGATACTGAAACTTTGCATAAATGGATTTATAGTTAAAGTTCCACGATGACTGGTTTTTGCTATATAAAACCCTAACCTTCAAATTGTCGCAAGAGAAGCAAGTGTCGTAAGTGCCATACATTGCCTTCCTTCAGGTTAGCTCTGATACCATGTTAAAATTTAATATGCTAAGACAGAAAATAGCAGAATTACATTCCATTTCACAATAATAGCATATACAGGATCACTGAAGAAACAACAAGCACAGCATAAACACAAGAGACAAATTTATCCTGGGAAACCCTCATGGGGTCGAAAACCCAGTAAAGCTTCCTCAATATAGATGACCAACAATATACAAAGATGCAAACCAAAGACATGATCTCCTCCTCCACCATATCAGACCTCTCCTCCACAAGTGCGCCTCTCTCAAGTGAGTGTGTGTATCAAATGAGGAACACACCTCCTCTATTTATACACTACACTGACATATATTTTACACAGGTACATGTAGGCTCGTATTTAACCATTAGGTTAAATACCCTATTATAACTGACTGGGCTGACCCCCACATGGTGGGTCTAATAACCCTAGTTACCACAACTTCTCGGAGGAATAAACATCTCCGGATTCATAGTATAATCACATCGGAGGTATGGAACATCTCCGGAATAAATAATATACAAATATAATATTCTTAGAAGTTACAATATCTCAACAAAAGGAAGAAAGGTTGCTTGGCGATCTTTTCATTGTTTTAGGAGTCAAAAAAGAGCTTAAGAGAAACTCCCTAAGTGCCTTTTTCATAAAAGGGATTGCTCAGCCCGGAAAAGGGATAAAACTATACCGAACAAAAAGGGATTGATGGGAGCGAAAAAAGGTCTCAAGCATCATCATGTGTGCAGAATATTGGATCCGGTGACATAAAGATTGTCAAGAAGGGGCAATGGCCATTGTGGCATGTGAACCGAGGTGATGGGTGGAATTTTAAAAAATTCCTGAAAAATCTGAAGGTGAGAGTGAGAAATGATCTCAAGCATCATCACGAGTGTGGAAAACTGAATCCGACGATATAAGGCATGTCAAAAATGGACGACAACCGATGTGGCATGCAAATCGAGGTGATGAGGGGGCATGGGAAAAATGGTCAAAAAATGGACTTGATGAAAACAGGAAAAAGAAAGAACTGTCATGAATTTCTATAATGGACGGTGGTGTCGATCCGGTTTACTATGGGTAAAATCGCTTGAGGTACAACCCGTTGCGTGGGTTGCGGAGGGGATTTCCTTCTGAATCGGTCAGAATGTATGCCCCCTGTCCAAGGAAAGTGTGTATAATATATGGGCCTTTCCACATAGACACAAACTTTCCTTTCCCGGTTCTGGCACTCAATGGGGAGGATGGATTCGACACCGTGAACTAAGTGGAAAGGGGTAAAACCGGTGGCGGTTTTAGTTGACGTGCGGTATGCCCATAGTGCTGGGAAGAGCATGTGGTGCCAATTTGACTTGTGTTTGTCTACAGTGCGCTGGAGGATGGTTTTCAAAATTTTGTTTATCGCTTCGACTTGGCCATTTCCTTGGGGGTAGTAAGCAGAGGAGAAATGGTGTTCAAATTTCAGTAAGGTTGATAGTTCTTTCCATACGGCGTCTTCGAAGTGAGAGCGATGGTCTGAGACAAGTTGCTTTGGCACTCCAAAATGCGCGATAACATGGTTGAGAAAGAATTGTGTTGCGGTGTCGGCTGTGCAATTGTAAGTTGGCATGGCCTCCGCCCACTTGGTGAAATAATCTACGGCCACAATAATATGTTTGTGACCGCTGGCTGACGTGGGATTGCAATCAAGGAAGTCGATGGCCCATTTGCAGAATGGTCCGACAGTAATGACTGGATGAAAGGGGGCGAGTGGGTTTCTTGCTTTGGGGGAAAAAAGTTGAAAGTTTTGGCAATGTTTGACTGCGGTGATGCAATGAGTAAATAATGATGGCCAAAAGTAACCTACACGAATGATCTTTTGGGCGGTGGCCATGCCGAAGAAATGGCCTCCACAGGCACCGCTATGACAATCATTGAGGACTTGTTCTGCCTCACTATGGGATAGGAAACGCCGTAGGATGGTATCAACACTGCGTCGATAAAGCACATCCCCTAACAAGAGGTACCGGGGGGCGTCGTGACGTATACGATGGCGTCCGTCACGATCGATGTGAGGTCGAAATTTCTGTGTGCGGAGGTAAATTAGGATGTCACCATTTTGAAAGTGATCGTCAATTAGATCCATTTGAATAACGGGTGATGACGAAGATGATGGGAGGTCAGTGATGAGATGGGGAAGTGTGAGGGCTTTGGTGCTCTTGGGAGTTTTGAAAGTGAGTTCATACTCCTGGAGGAAAATGACCCATTTAGCAACATGACCTTGTAGTTGTCAGCGGTTTAGGAGATAGACCATAGGGTTGGAGTCGGCGACAACTGTGGTATGACTGAGCAGAATGTAGTGTCACAATTTTTGGACGGAAAAGACTACAGCTAGGGCTAATCTTTCCTCGTATGGGTAACGTAGGGGTGGGCCAGACAAGGTCTAGCTGACGTAATAAATGACATGCTCTTGGTGAGAGGCATCTTCTTGGACCAAGACTCCGGACACGGCATGCTCGGATGCCGAGACGTAAAGGATGAAGTCCTAGGAGAAATCCAGAGGGGAGATCAAGGGGGCTTGTGTGAGAGATTTCTTGAGGGAATTGAATGCCGTGTCTACTTGCTCATCCCAAACAAAGGGTATGTGGGTATGAAGTAGGCGTAAGAATCGATGAACTTTGGTGGCGTAATCAGGAACGAATCGATGAAGGAAATTGGACCGCCCCTGCAGACTCTGGAGTTGTCGAAGCGTGCACGGAGAGGGAAGGTCTAAGATGGCTTTGACTTTCAGGGGATCAACAATAATTCCATTCTGGGAAACAATGAAACCCAACAACTGGCCTGTCGAAATGCAAAAGACAAACTTGTGTTGGTTCAAGCAGATTTTATATTTGCGACAACGCAGGAAAACTTGCCGGAGGTCGTTAAGGTGGTTTGATCGTTTTCGGGAACGAGCTGTAAGGTCATCAAGATAGACCAGCAAGATATGGACCAAGTCGTGAAAACAATAGGTCATTTCCCGCTGGAAGGTGGCACCAGCATTTTTGAGGCTGAAAAACATGACACGATAGGAAAAGGTGCCCCATGGGGTGGTAAAGGCAGTCTTGTACTGATCCTCCTTACGGATCTGAATCTGGTTGTAGCCGGAAAAACCATCCATGAAAGATAGGACTTCATGTCCCACACACGCGTCAATGAGTTGGTCAATGAATGGCGTGGGGAAGTTGTCGTTGGGACAAGCGCGGTTTAAATCATGGAAGTCAGTGCATACTCTGAGGGTGCCTTGTTTTTTGTTGAAGGGAATGGGGTTTGAAACCCATGTGGTATAAGCAATAGGATAAATGAATCCTTCTTTGCAAAGTTTCTCAACCTCGGCTTTAACAGCGGGGAGCTTGGAAGGATGAATGGGTCGCTGTTTCTGATGAACGGGGAGCACATCAGGCCATGTGTCAATATGGTGCTCTATAATGGTGGGGTTAAGACTAGGCATTTCGGTGCAGGAGCAGGAAAAGACATCACGGAATTCTTGAAAAAGTTTTTTGTATTCCTGAGTCTCCGCTTGAGTGCAAGATGTGCCAAGCGAGCTGAGCTCAGGTTTCCCAGGTGTGGTGGAAATGTCAATTTGTATAATGGGGAAATGTTTGACATGTTCCCTTCTTCGAAGGCATCCGGTGCTGGGATGGGGTCCTTGAGCCAATCGACCTTAGTGGGTATGAAATCTTTCGATTCGACCGATAGCTTATTAGATGTGGTGGATGTAGACGCTTCTGGGAGGAAGTATGAGCGATGATGCATATCGTCCCAAGGGTAGTCAGGTGCAGTGAGTGTTTCCAAAATTTTCTCATCAGTTTGGAAGTAGTCAGACCATAAATCAAGGTGTTCTGGTTTGAAAGTGGTTGAAATCATATAGATAGTATTGATTTCTTCCGAAGCCGATGATTTTAGAGGGTAGATCTCCTCAATTGTGGGGGGCGCTGTCTCAAGGTCCAAATTATTCATCTCATAGAGAGCTGCTCTGTAATCTGGGATATCAGGACAGTGATGTGATTAGTAACCGTAAACACCGCATATGGCACAAGGGTGGTTGGTGCGTAGTGATTTATCATGAGGCTTGGGATTTGGGTCGAGTTTGACAATTGGGATGTTGGGGTCATCGTCAAGCATTTGCATGTGTTTCAGTAATGCGGGTAATTGTGGACATTGATGAGTTGGATGGCCTAACTCATCACACAACGAGAATTTGGGAGGAGCACGAAACACGGGGGGAGGTTTAACTGCTTTGGGTGGGGGTACTGCAGTGTATGGTTGTGGGCCTCTACCCCGAGTGGGCCTGATGAGAGGAGGGGGATTTGTAGATGACGAAGGAGTAGTGATACCAGGAGGCAGTTAAGTAGAAGTGACAATGGGTTGCACCGGTTGCAGGATGACATTTGGTGTCAGCGGGAAAATGAGAGGCGAAATATAACACACGGGTAATCCCAATGTTAACTCGGGGAGACTAAGGGTAGCCATAACCGGAGCGCTTACTACACCAGAGGGAGGAAATAGAAAGGGGATTGTGTGGATGGGTGTAACACCAATGTGACTAGGGACCAATGGTGGTTTAGGTAACAAGGATGGTTGATTGTTGGGTGTTTGTGTATTATGTGAAAGAGTACAGAGGTCAGCGACGTGGGTGTTTGGTGACGGTGGTGGAATAGATTGGAATGTAGAAGTCATCGGCGCATCGGAGTAAAGTCCAGCTCCCACTGAGGAAACGAACGAGGTAGTTGCACCACAAACATGTTGTTCAACCATGGGGAGAACATTTTCAGGTGCAGCGGGGGCCTTGGGATCATAATAGGTGAGTTGGTTGACCTTGACCACGCGTCCCTCATGGGGGAACATAATGGTACAAAAAATGGATGAGGCAACAGCCCCCATGGCATACATGTAGCTGCAGCCAAGTAAGAGGTTATAGTCAAGTTGGGCATTGATGACCTCTATGTCAATGAGTACGGTTTTACCAGCCAGCTGGACGGGGACATTAGCTAGGAGACCTTGGGGTTGAGCCGAACGGTCGTCATAGGCTCGCATCGCAGTGGTGGACTGCTGGAGAGTAGGAGATCCTAACTTCTGCCAAACCAATGTGGACATAACGCATGCAGAGGCCCCTTCATCGATAATGCACTGATGGATGACAAGATTCCGAATGGAAACGGAAACTTGGAATGCTAAAGTGGAAGGCAAGCGAGGTTCGGACTGGTCTGAATCGAATGCCATCAGTTGTGAATCATTGGGGTCAATAGCGCCAATGGCGGAGAGCAGAGTCTTGCGTTGTGAAGGATAATTTTTCAAGACTTCTAAAGCAGACATGGCTGCAGGAGACTGGGCTAAGACATCTACAATGTTGTAATTCGACGCAGCGCAAGCATTGGGATTATTGTTGATGCGACGAAGTGGGAAGCGAGGTGCTTTAGAAGCACCATCAAGTGGAGCCGGAGGTATACGTAACATTTGATCTGTGGGATGAACGTTAGTGTTCTTGTCGGCAGGAGGGGCTTCAGGGGTGGAGCCATATTGGTTTCGGCGGGTTTGGAGGTTGGCATCTGTGGATGACATCATCAACAAGTGGTGGGTATCTGAATTGAACATGGGTTGATTAGGAGCGGCATAAGTGATTTGTTGTGGTGGCGCGTTTCCCTGAGGGAAAGCTAACGACTGAGTGTTCACTATGCCTTGGGTTGGAAAGGGGTTTTGCAGCACCAAAGGTTGATGTTGAGGTGGTGGAGGGTTGGGTGGTGGCTGAGGAGCCGCTTGTCCTTGATGGTGGGCATCGTCAGTCCATAGTTTCCGAGCTCGCTCTAAATGTGGGAAAGCATGTGTGTAATGGCCATAGACCCCGCAAATAGAATAAGGATGGTTTGTTCTAAGGTTATTGTTTTTGGGCTGCCTGGGATTACGATCCAGATTTTGGTTGGGAGGAGCAACATTGTTATTATGCGGAGGATTGGGAGGTGGAGGACCTTGATGTTGTTGTTGGTTGTTTCCGCGGCTACGTCCTCTTCCAAGGTTTTGTAGCCCTCCTTGGTTGTGCTGGTTGTTTTGGTGCTGGGGCTGATTGTGTTGTGTGTACACTTGCCCTTGAGTAGTTGGAGGACTTTGGGTTGCCGCAGGTGAGGGAGCAGGTTGTGGTGGATAATAAGCCAGTGGGGCTGGAGGTGGTCCAGTTACCTGCTGGGGTTGTTGGTAACCCTGAGCTATTGGAGGTGTTGGGCTAGCTGTCGCAGCTTGTTGTGGGTAATACATTGGTTGAGGTGCAGCTTGGGGGGCGTATGCAAGTGGTGCATGACCAAAGCACTGAGATGGACATGAAGGTCTGTGGGTATGGTGGTGATGTGCCATGGGATCATATGAATTGGTTGCTCCAGATTGATATGTATCCCGCGAAAGGTTGGGACCATGGCTAGGATGTGCAATGGAAAAGGGTTGGGGATGCGAGTCCATACGACCAATGATGCCATCTGTGGCATGGGATGCCCCCAGTGCATCGTGTTGGGATGACTCGCCCCGGGGGGCATCTGGTATAATGGTATACAGATAACCCGATTGGGTGTAAATGAGGTCAAACTGTTGGGCTTTGAGGATGGCCTCTTCTTTAGACTGGGGTCGTTCGGATGCCACATCCTTTGCAATGAGAGGGAGGAGGGATTTGAGAAACCAATCTAAGAAGATACGGTCATCTAACTTGATTTTGCAGAGGCTTCGACGTCGACGCCACTCATGAATGTGGTCAGTGATGTGGGTGGTCATGTTTTGTCTACGTCTGCAAGACAGTAGGATCTCGACTCCCACATCATAGCGGACAGGTAACTGAAAGAACTGCAGGAAGGTCGAGGCAAGGGATGTAAAGGTGGCATGGGTCCCATGGGGCTGCTTGATATACCTCTTAGCTGTAGAGCTAGTGAAGGTGCGCTGTAACAGACGGAGGTGAACAGAGTCGTCCATTATGGAGTTGGAGGAACACCATAGATGGAAGGACATAATATGGTTCTGGGGGTCCTCACCGGACTTGCCCTCAAACTTAGGGATGTCAGAGGGGAGTTTGGTGGGCATGTGATGCCACTCAGGGTCGTATCTGATAGGATCGTTGGTTAGCCTGGCTAAGTCTGGTAAGTTCAGACTCGCCATGTAAGGTAAACTAGCAGAGGGATGTGGCGTAGTGACTGGGACATGACTAGTCATGGTGGTATGATGTAGTGGTCCAGTAGCCCCTAAGGGTATGCTAGGTATTGAAGGTATGTGTCCTCCAACAACTATGGTCTGGTATGGACCAGCATTTCCAAGTGTAACATGGGTTACACTGGTGTTAGGAATAGTAGTGGTGATTCCTGGAATCTTAGTTGTGGTAATCAGAGGGGTTGTGACCCCTATGTTGGGCATACCCATAATAGGAGGTAGTCCTGTGTTGGGCATTCCTAAAGGTGGAGTGTCCACCATATTAGGCATACCTAGGGGGGTGGTGGTTTCCATGGATGGCATCGCAGTAGAGGGGCTTGTGGATGTATCTCCTATGGTGCTAGTAAAAAGTGGGTCGAATTGTGTTCCAACCATGAGGTTGGTTGGGAATAACTCGGTAGGGTTTTTGGATTCAGCCTCAGAATCAGATGTGAAGTGAGGCGTGTCAGAATCGGATGACTGTATGGTTAATCGATGATGTGTCAAGTCAAGGGATAAGGCTCTACGTCGGTGATGTGGAGAGCCAAGTAGACTAAACTCTGGGAGTTCGCCCTGAAGACGACGAGAGCATCTAAAATTCTCAATGGTGAGAAATAAGTTTTTGTGTAAAAATCTTTTGTGTAAGATGGTAATGTATAAAAAACTCAAAACCCTAATGCAACCAAGGGTGCAAAAAGGGGAGTGAAAATAAAGGCTCTCGGGCCAAAAAATCAACCTCAAAAAGCACTTATTATAGTAGTTGTGCTATAATAAGTGGAGGGATGAAAAAAATGGTCAGAGTACCAATAGGCAAACAGCTTCTAGAAAAAAGAGCTACTACTAGACCAAAGGTGGATTGTATCATGCAAACACCTAACTGAAAGTATTGTGAATCAACAAACGATATTCTCTGCAAGGTGATGAAATCCAAGTCAGACAATATTGAGTGTTGAATCAACGAAGAGATATCCCCCTACTGGGAGGGACACCGAGTAATCAATCCTAAAGAATGGAAACTAGGATACTCCGTTCATGACACGTCCAGAAAAGGTAAATCTGCCGTTTGGTCCTTTTACCGCAATACCCCCATAAAGGGATATCCCGAGAACTGTGAATGGTAGCCCTTCAGTTACTGAATGGATTTCGCTATTCCACTCAGGCTACCGGAACCATCATCACGACTTCAACCCTCCTATGGGAGAGGCCTTCCGATAAACTGGTTGTGACCATGCCAAAAAATACTAGGAGATTTTGGTTCCCTAATGGACAACAACTATGTCTCAAATGTAATAACTGAGGGGTGTTATTGGAAAACCTATCCCCTCAGTTCTACCTAGCTACAAAGTTCTTTTAAGTGCTCCCCAAGTGGGGTTAAAAGTTGGTTGAAGTTAGGGTAAATTTTAAGGCTCAGTTTAAATTATGTGTTTGAGTGGGTGCACGTGTGGTATTTTAAACTGAAATTGAAAAGAAAAATGCTTTGCAGAAAATATTCAAAAAACAAAGGATCTTTTGAAATAGGAAAGCAAATAATATGACTTCTTCAAGAAATAAATGGATTTCTTTTAAAACTTGCTATGGGAAAAATATCAAGGAAGTAAACAGTAAAATTTTTTATCTAGATAAAATGCAAATAAATGCTTCTTTCAATTTCTGAAAATTTTTAAAAAGACTTCTTAAAGGTGCATTCTAAATAGTAAAAAGATTTCTAGCTGTAAAAAATGCAGGAATTTTAATACTGTAAAATGTGCTAATTTGGGCAGAAAGTACAGCAAAAAATTAATTTTTTAAACGGATTGGCCGAATGGAAAAAATTGGCATCGCGGGTTTTGATAGAATAGCCGTGATGGACCGCACGGGTTTCTATCACACAGTCACAATGGGCAGCGCAGGATTCAGCCACGAAGCCGTGATGTCCAGCGCAGGATTTTGTCACACAGTCGCGATGTGTAGTGCAGAAAATGTCCGCGAAGCCGCAATGTGCAGTGCGCAAATTGGCCGCGAAGTCGTGATGAGCCGTGCAGAAAAGAGCCGCGCAGTCGCGATGAGCCGCGCGACTGTTAGGAAAAAAGCCGCAAGGCGAAAGCCGTACGCAGATGCCGAAAAATGAACCCGAAAATGACAATTTCAGGCTGTTAATGGCAATAAAAAGGGGCAAAATCCAGAGTAGCAATAGATCTGCTGTCTAGGATGGTAGATCTATGATTTAAATTGGCTAAAATGAACAAAAATTAAGATCTAAAGCAAAAAAAATAAAATTTTGAGATCTAAAGATTCAAGCTCCCCAACGGAGTCGCCAAAAACTGTTGGCTTGGTTTTGCAACCAAGCTTAGTGCAATGGGCACCTGCTAACTAGTAGCAGCAGTTTCAATATTATGCAAAAACAATAAACTAAATCTAAATCTAAAACTAAACTAGCATGTGCATATCATAATAAACTTTTGAATTGAAAACAAGAACAAGAAATAGAAAAAATAACTTTGTATTGAAAATGGGGGCAAGCAAGTGCTTGCAATAATAATACCTCCAAGTGATGAAGGTTGTTGAGTAGCTCCAAGGGTGAGCAGCTCCAAACTCCAAAGGGTCCCTTCTCCAAGGTAGCTACAATGGCCAAAAGCTCAAGGGATATTTTCGCAGCATGAGGATAGGAAGATGGATGGATGTAAAGTGAGGAGCCCCTACCACCTTTTTATAGGTTTTGGTGGTGGGGAATACCATTGTGGTTTTGAGGAAACCAATGGTATTGACCAACATAGTTTAGGTACCTTTTTCCCTATTTTTTCCTTTTTTGAATATTTTGAATAGTTTTATTCCCTTTTTAATATTTTTGGGAATTTTGGACCCTTTTTGAGGGTTTTTTATGCTTTTTTAGGAAAAATATTCATTTTGAGTGGGAAAAGGGGTGTATTAAGGTCTTTTGGAGACCTTTTGGTGGCTTTAGAGGCTCAAATGGTGAAAAAGTGGACAAATGGGTCATGTGAATAGGGAGATGAGCTAGTGAGCACTTTTTGGGTGTTAACACCACATGGCAGGGTAGAAGGAATGAAACTGAGTGGAAGGAAGCTCCGGGGGCTAGATAACTGAGGGATAGGTGCTGGGACTTATGACTAGAATGCATGCAAACCCTAAAAGTGCATGCATGACTTAAAATGCAAAGGATGAAAATGCTAGTAGGACTAGGATGGAGTATAGGAATATCCTAACACCCCCCTTAATCCATCTTGGGCCCTGGTAACTAAGACCAAAGGTCACCCAATACAATAAATAATAATAGTCAATAAACCGAGGAAATGGGGAAAACCTCATGGGAAAAATACCCCCCCTCAAAATAGACTGTAAGGCACACACAAAAATAAATGCTCCAAACTCAAGCAGATGTGATGCTTGGTCATATGTTTGGAGGTATCTTCTTCTTGGGAAGAAGTGGATCATGCTCTAAAAGCATGTGCTTGTACTTGCTCTTCAGATCGAATGTGATGAGAACAAATCCAAAAGTATGAGGATGATCCTTGAACTTGTGATTCGAATCAGTTGAGGTAGGATAAAAAAAATGAATATGCAGATAGTCTTTTGTCTTCTCCTTTGAACCATCATGGGTGAGATTATTCCAAAATGAACCATCAAATAATAATGATTGCTTGAAATCCAAATCAGATTTAAGACTTGATGAATAGTTTCTTGAGATCTCCTTTGAACCAGCAGGGGTGAGATCAAAACTATCATATGCATGAGAAATTATCCCAAGTAGTAATTGCTTAGAATCCAAATTAGATTCAAGACTTGAATCATGGTTTCTTGAGATCTCCTTTGAACCATGAGAGGTGAGATCAAAACCAGTAGATGCAGGGGAAATTATCCCAAGCAGGTGGCAATGGCCATATTCTTCAATAACATTTTGAAAGCATGGAATAATGATCATATAGTAGTAAATAAGAGGTGATTGCTTGAGGAGAGCGAATGCATTACCTCCAATATCTGATTTTACCTCCAAAATAATCATGTGATCATGATGCAAACCAACAGACTCTGGTGCAAGAGAGGATTTAGGACCTTCTGCAATATTTAGAGTGTGAGCTGGCGCAGAAAGAGAAGAAATTTGGAGCATGAGTGTAGAATCTGCAAGTTCTTCTTCTTTGTGGACAACTTCAATATGAGATGTGTTTGATACTAGTTCATGATCAATGAGATCATCAAGGAGGGAGAATGCATCACTTTTCTTGCTCTTGAAGGGGTTTGGACCAATTCCTTTATTCTCTTTACCAAATATTACATCCAGTTGGGCCCATAGCTCTTTTGGAGTTTCAATATCAACAAATTGGTGTAACATGTATTCAGGCATAGCATACAACATGGCTGCACAAGCTCTGTCACCTTCAATTAACCAGTCATACTCTTCTTCAAAGGATTCGAACTCTCTTTCAAAATAGTAATCAAAGAGACCATTTCTCTTCAAATGTGCTATCACATTCGGTTTTCATTCATCATAGTTGAATGGAGAAAGAATATCATAGTTGAATGGAGAAAGAGGAGAGATTTCTTCTGAATACATTGAAGTTATATAAGACCTACAAAAACAATAGAGAATATATGCAACTGCTACTGCTGCATAAACACAGAAACTGTTGCACTCAAAATCTGGATAATAACCTGCAAAAAACTCTCAGGAATGGAGATAAACAATACTCTCAACATGCTCTGATACAATGTGAAAATCCTCACAGCAGATCTAAGAGATGATGTATACCTCAGAAGAGAATAATTATGATTAAGCAGGAAAATAGAAGAAGAGTGTTCAATGAAGTATAATGAGCAATAGAATAATGATACAGTAGAACTCGAATAGAAGAAAAAATACTTCACACACACAAAATTATTAATCACAAATGGACGTATAAATAATACAATGAATGAGGATTCGAATGCCTAAGGTGAAAATTCGAATTAGCCTTCATGGAGTCATCAAAGGATCATTGGAGTGTCATTGAAGCACAAATAGTAGTCTATATCTTCATCGGTGGATTCATCAATGCATAAGTAACTGTCAACTGTCAGTAAAACTGAGTCCAATTGAGTGTGGTAGGTGTAACTGAATGTAACTGGCACATGGAGACACTAACAAAATGAAGGAGGCTCAATAGAGGGCACATGAGAAGCTAACTGGAGTCAGAATAGGTAGTCATGTCTCATCGGAGGTCAATCTGAGTGATAACAACAGTGAGGAGTCAGTCTGGCCTCAAATCAAGGAAGGACTGGTGGCTAATTGAAGTAAAATGGACTGGTAGATGAGAAAGGTGCCCTTCTCATGCAGTACGTGAAAGGAGGGTGCATGACAGGCTAGGAGGGCTGAAACTGAGTGGAAGGAAGCTCCGGGGGCTAGCTAATTGAGGGCTAGGTGCTGGGATTGAAGACTGGAATGCATGCAAACCCTAAATAATGCATTCAAACCCTAAAAATGCATGCATGACTGAAAATGATAGTAGGACTAGGATGGAGTATAGCAATATCCTAACATGAGATTCAATCCATGTGCATATGAATCCCTCAGAGGAAGAGAAGGAAGATTAGCGAAAAACCAACTAATCGAGATGATACCATTATCCAGAATTTTATAATCAATGGCCCTAAGAAGGAGGAACAAGTGACCGACTTTTCAGTGTTTGAGGACATTGTTGATCATCATGAATCTTCTAAGAAAGATATTTTAGTTCCTATGTTATTTATTGCAGGAAGCTAGTGGGTTGTAGTTATCTTTCACAATACACTATGGGATATTTATCCAAATGTAGGAAATGAATTCCTTTGGGAATTTCAGAGTTGTTAAGTGTTAATCGCTCTTAAAGATGATTTAGTAGTGGAACTTGATTTTGTAATCCCTGTTTTATGGGAACCTTATCCTTTTGTAAATATTTTGTAATTCTTATTTAAAGGGTAGAAGTCTCATGGGGTAGGGGGGAGAAAAATCACCAGAGAAGGACTGGAGAAACGTTGCTTCACTTGAGATCTTGTAATTTTTTGTAGACACAATGAATCAATATTAGTTCCTTTTGACATCTTCTTTGTTTATATTATCAAATTTATTTGATGATATATGATTTCTTCACCTTAATTATTGAATGAATGTTGTTTATCTTTTGCAATCTATCTATAATGCATTGATATATGCTTTGTATTTGTCTTAATTCATGGTCTTTGTGTATTTATGTTTTAACTGAATTTGTTTAATTGAAATATTTATCTATTTCTACAAATGATTCACATAAATGATTAAGTTAATGTTAATAATTCAATTGACATTCCAGAAACAGGGTAAACTTGCATGTGCCTAATCTTTAAACTATTATTAGTTAATTTTCATTGTCTGATTGTATTTTGAAGCTATAAGAAAAGGTCCAATTTTACATTTCTGTTAAGCTGGTGAATTAATGTCTTATTTAAACTCAAGCAAGTTATCCTGCACATAGTCAAAAGATTTCCTTTAGATTAGATCTGACTTAGTGTAGATTTTCTTTAAGGTAGTTGTGTTCTAGGTTTAGATCCATTTTAGTGTTAGCACACTTTGATATTCCCACACAGGAAGACTGATCCTTTTAGGATTAAACCCCATAAGTGCTAGCTGAGGCCTTTGTATCTGTGGGAGTTAGCTACACCAAATAGGTTGGGGATAGAACTGTTCTTGCACAGAACCTTTTGAAGCCTTTCAATTTTGGTTTTTACCCCTTGTTGTGAGCCTTGGAACCCATCCGAGCAACCTACACACCCGGGGCTTCAACAAATGGCACTCGAAGGAGGGATAGAAGTGAATTATGCCTAAACAAACTACTAGCAAACCTCCTCCAACAAGAATACCAATTGTCACACGTAGTCACATGCAGGCATCAACCTCTGCAGAACAACCGGTGCAATATCCAACCATCATTCCTGCCACCCATGTGATAGAGCAGGAAACTAGGAGGGATGATATCATTTTTATATCACCCACCAGGTGACCCCTCACTCTCGAACAATTACTCAAAGGTTCTTCTGATAGTGTTGCTAGGTTACAAAAAAGAATCCCAGAAGAGCATAATCTTGGACTAGTAGCAATTCAACATTAGCATAACACAGATCCACAAATTAATAATTCAGATAATCAAAATTCAGTTGACCAGAATCCTAAACAACATAATTCACCTCGCCACAATCTGCTTCCCAATTTCAACCTTGACGCATTATTCGAGGAAATAGAACAAGGCCAACAAAACATTGCCACAGGTGGACCACCACCGACACCTCCTTCATATTCGTCATCCTCATCTGACAAGTCATCACATAGTGAGTCAGACTCTAGTTCATCTTCATAAGACATACCCATGGCAGAAGGTGGAAACAGACCTTGGTTGGACTAGGATGTTGTGTTTATAGTTGGAGAACAACATAGACTCCCTAAAAACCCTAAAAAGTGGCTCACTAAGTTTGATCCTGCTGATAAATCATCTACCCTTGATCATATTAAAACTTTCATGTAGGCCATCATACTTATGAATGTCATTCATGAAGATGTAGTCTGTAGATTGTTTTCCTACACCTTCCAAGGAATTGCATCCACCTGGTACTTTTCCTAGGAAGCCAGATCCATCTCTTCATGGGATGACTTTGAAAAAATGTTCATCCAAAAATTTGGAGATGATAAGACTCTAGAAGACTTGGTTATAGGCTTATCCTCGATGAAAATCAGAGGCAAGGAAAGAGTTAAAGATTACAATCAAAGGTTTTCATATTTGAAAAATAGAATCCCTGCCATTGATATTCCTGCGGAAGAACTATTGGTTGCTTATTATGTTAAGGGTTTACCTATTCCCATTTCTATGTGGGTAAAAAGAGAACATAAAGCTATCTTGCAGGAGTCCTTTGCTGAGGCTATCCAACTTGAAAAAATATATATTTTGTTTGAAGGATAACCCTGATGCTCTAGCTGAACAATCTTCTACCTCCAAAAGAAAGCAAGAAAATCCTCCAAAACCCACAGTGCAACACAAGGACCCATTTGATATTAATGACATGAATAATTTCCTCCAACATATCTCAAATGAAATGGTAGACCTGAAGAAAGGAAACACAGAAAACTAGAACAATAATAGGGGGTTCAATAGACAATCTTTCAGAAGACCTTACCAACCCCCACAAAACCAAGTGCCACCTAATACTAATGAAGGATTGAACTCTAAAGAAATTATTTTTATCTTTAAGGATTTTGTTTTAGAATCACATTATTCTCATGATCAACAAGATGAAAATTACAAGGGAATCAAGATCTTGAACCACTAGATGAAGTAGAAGATCAACAAATAAATACAAATAGCTTCTTTTCAGAACTTCCCATGGCTGAGGAGGAAGATGAGCCTGAGGTTGTCTTCAATGTTCAACATCCCTATAATACAAGGAGTAAAGCACAACCCACACAAGAAGCTTCCACTTCAACACCCACACCAAACAGAGGTAAAGCACCAACACATAAGGACACTTTAATTCTTGAAAAAAAATACAGTCTGATTGAGGACTTGCAAAGTGTCAAAGCCAATATATCTCTTTTTGAACTTCTGAAAATCCTTGCAATGAGAGACAGTCTACCCAAAATCATGATTGTCAACAAGCCCATGGAGGCTCATAACAACAACCTAGAGACATACTCTAAACCTGGAAATCAGAAACCAGGTAGCAAGAAAACACCTCCTTTCTTGCTCACTTTTGAAGTTTTCAATAGAAATGTCCATAATTGTATGGTAGATTTAGGGGCTTCATCTAAGGTGATGCCTTTATCTATCTGCAAAAGGTTGAATGCCTCTTGGGATCCCTGCCCTACTAAAATTGTCCAACTTGAAAGGTCTAAAGTTAGGGTAGTGGGAGAACTAGAGAATGTCTTGTTAACACTATCTGCTGACCCGAGAATCCACCACACTGTGTATATTTTTGTGGCTGACATCCATAAAATGTATGGAATGTGGTTGAGTTGAGATTGGTTAGAGAATATCAAAGGCTACTTTGCTGCTGACTGGTCTCACTTATGGCTTCCCTACAATGGAAGACCAAACATAATTAAGATCACCAGGGAAACTTATATGAAACAAATTGTCATAGATTTGAATGACCCTAGTGAGCCTGCTGCATATTTCAGCTCCCATGTGGAACACTACACTTTTGATACTTTCTTTTGGGATTTAACTGTGTATTTGTCACCAACTGAGAACTTACAGAATTAGTCTCAAATTGTCAATCTTACTTTTGTTCCATTCTCATGTACGATTGTACATAATGTATACAATGTAAATAATAATTTTAGGATAGACTTAAATGCATCGACTCTATTTTTTGATGACTCTAGATCTAAAGATGGAGCTACTACAAGTTGTGTGTTGATTGATCCAAAAGGAACAAAAACTATGATTTCCTGCAAACTTGAGTTTGAATGCACCAACAACATAGCTGAGTATGAGGCCTTGGTCCAAGGACTCAGGAAGCCAACTAATGTGGGTGCCTAGATAATTGAATGTTATGGAGATTCAGAGATCATGGTAAAACAGGTGAGAAAGAAGATCCATTGTTTGTATCCTCGTTTGATTAACTATCAAAAACTGGTAAGTGACTTAACTAATTCCTTTTTTGCATTTAAAATCAAGTCAATCCCCAGATCACAGAATTTTGATGCAGATTTACTAGCTAATACTGCATCCAGGTTAATTCCACCAGAAGGTTTGTCCCCTAACACTTTTTCAATTGAACTTATGTATAGGCATTCCATTCCTGAAAATGTGACTAACTAGAAAGTTTTTGATGATTACAAACAAATATTAGACTTTCTTATAGCCATGACAGATTCCAAGATGTGGCAATAGATGAAGTTGAACATGATAAGTCTCTGGTTGATTCCACTCATTTTTCCAATCTTGTCCCTAAATCAGTCATCAACCTAGAGAAGTACTATGACTTGCAAGATAAGTTTAAGAAAAAGAGCAACTTTAAAACCCAGAATTCATCCCTCAACTATGAGCATGTCAACCTAGGAGCTGAACATAATCCTCATTTCATCAATCTAGGAGTTGATTGCTCTACTGAGGAGAAGAGAGCTTTTATGAAACTGTGCAAGGAGTTCAAAGATGTCTTTTCATGGACATACGACAAACTCAAAACTTTTGACACCAGTATCATGCACCATAATATACCAATGAAACCCGAGGTAAAACCTTATCAGCAGAAGTTAAGGAAGATGCATCCCAGTATGGAACCCTCTGTCAAGAAGGAGCTTGAGAAGCTAGTGGCAGCACGAATTGTATTCCCTGTCAAACATACACAATGGATTGCTAATCTGATACATGTTCAGAAGAAGAATGGTGAGATCAAACTCTGTGTTGATTTCAGAAACTTAAACATAGCTTCTAAAAAGGACAACTACCATGTTCCTCCAATGGAGTAGATTCTACAAAAAGTATCATGGTATGAGATGTTTTCTCTCCTTGATGGCTTCTTAGGATATAACCAACTCCTAGATGCTCCTGATGATCAACTAAAAACATCTTTTAGGACCCCTTGGGGAACCTTTTCCTACAAGAAAATTCCTTTTGGGCTGATAAATGTTGGTGCTACCTTTTTGAGAGCTACAGACATAGCTTTTAGGGGATTGATGCACAATTCAGTTGTTGTATATTTAGATGATATTACCATTTATTCTAAAACACAACATGAACATTTGTCTGCTTTGAAACAGGTGTTTGAGCATTGCAAAAGATATGGAATATTATTGAACCCGAAAAAATCTATATTTGCAGTCACTAAAGGTAAGTTGTTGGGTTTTATTGTTTCGAAATAAGCCATGATCATTGATCCATAATGCACAGAAGCCATTGCGAAGATTAACCTACCGGGTTCACATAAATGCATGCAATCTTTTCTTGGTAAGATTAATTTTGTTCATAGATTTGTTCTGAACTTTTCTCAAATTCTTAAGCCATTGTAGCAATTGGTTAAAAAATATGTTCAGTTTAAGTGGTCCGAGGAACAAAGAAATGCCTTTGTTGAAATACAGAGATCAATTTTGGAAGCCCCCGCTCTGATGACTCCAGACTTCAACAAAGATTTTATTATGTACACGTTTGCTACTGATTTCTCCTACGCAGTTGTCCTGACATAGAAACATGATAATGATGCTTAAATCCCTATTTCATTGATGAGCTCCACATTCAAATGAGTAGAACTCAACTACTCCTAGATATGGTCTATAAATTTGTAAAAAAATTTAGACCATATTTCTTGAAATCTTGGACTAAAGTCATTGTTCCTTATGCAGCTATCAGAAATGTTCTGGTTCATAAATAATTGGGTGAAAATAGAGCTCATTGGATGACAGCTCTGTAAGAATATGATTTGGAGATTAGACCAACAAAGATTGTGAAAGTCCAAGGCTTGTGTCTGCTAACCGCTCAATCCAATGATCATGTGCAACAACAGATTGAGTGGGAACACGAAGAGAGTACAACAACAGGTTTTGTTAATGTTATCACAACTCAAACATATGAATGGTATGATGACATTAAGTTCTTCCTTACCCATGGGTTTGCTCCTCAAACACTAGACTTTAAAAGACACAGAGCTTTAAGGTTAAAACCTACACCATATCAATTTATAGATGGGGTTCATTTTAAGAAGAATTATGATGGTGTTTTTCTCAAATGTTTAGAAAATGAAGAAACTCATAATATTCTTTCGCAATTTCATGCAGGACCTGGGGGAAGTCACTTTTCAGGAGAAAACACTGCACACAAGATCCTTATAGTAGGATACTACTGGCCTACTTTGTTCAAAGACACATACTCATATGTCGGAAGATGTAAAGTATGCCGGAAGTGTGCTAGGAAAATGAAAAAACCTGTGTTTCCTCTGTGGCCAGTAACAGTTCAGTTTCAATTTCAACAATGGGGCTTGGATTTTGTTGGACCCATCAACCCTTCTTCCTCCCTACAGCACAAGTACGCCCTAATCACCATAGACTACTTTACCAGATGGGTAGAGGTAGTCCCCCTCAGACAATGCAACACAAGCCAAGTGATATCCTTCCTTGAAATCCAAATAGTCACTAGGTTTGGTGCCCCTGAATTTCTAGTGTTTGACAATGCAACTTATTTTTCTTCCATTGATCTTACACAGTATGCCCTTGAAAAAGGAATAAAGCTGAATTTTTCTACCAATTATTATCCAAAAGGGAATGGACTAGCAGAGTATTCCAACAAAAATTTAATTAACATCTTGAAGAAGACAGTTGTTACTGACGATAAAGATTGGCACATTGTCATGTCCCCAAATTTGGCTCATCCATTACCATGGGTGAAATGAGACAAGATCAATCCCTAAGGGAATAAAATTGTATTAATTCTGTTTGCTTAGAATTAATTTTAGCCTAAGTCTCACAAATTGGCAGATTTATTTATTAAAGTTAATTTTGATAAATAAAATTAATGCATAATGAGCAAGGTGGCCAAGAGGGTGCCCATGTGGAAGATGTTGCCAAAATAGATTAAGGGGTGAATATATGGAAAAAATATGAAGAGAAGGAAGGTGAAGATAAGGTTTCCAAATTAGAAAAAAGAAACAACTAGAAAAAGCTAAGGAGGGCACACTTGCCAAAAAACAGTGCAGTTTACCAAAAAGGAAACATCCTGAACGGTGTAGTTTCCATTTCAATGCCCAATTCACAAGCAAAGCAAGTGCTAATGCAAGAATGAAACATATAATTCAAGGAGGGAACAGTTTCTAAAGGAGAAATCTTGTAAGGAAAAATTAAGGAAAGTATGTCCACTCATGGGTGACCTATTCTAACAGGTCACCAAGCCAAGTAACTTGCTCACCAAGGCATCCCGAAGTTTATAAAAGAAGCCAACCAGCTCCATTTCACAACTTTTGTCATTGTGAAGTTTGTATGAGATCTTTGCAGCTCCTCTAGGTTTGGTGACATGCCCAAGCCACTCTATGGGTTATGTGCCCCATTCTCTCTCTCTCTCTCTCTCTCTCTCTCTAACAGGTATTGAAGACTATTGGGAAGCCATTGAAGATCTATTCGCAGCCACTAAAGATCATTTTTCAGCCATTAAAGTTCTGATATCGGTATGGGGTTGAATTCCTTCAGAATATTTTAAGATTTCAAGAAGAATCCTTCTCATTATCCCCTGTCTTCTTACCCATTCTTCAGTATTGGAAGGTGTTGGTGGAAGGGTTCCTCCATTGAAATATTTTCCATGATCAATGCGATGAAGGATCTGATGTGTGATCACCATATTCAGAAATTAAGTTGAACTTACAGCCATTCATTCAACTTCTATCATGGCCAAGTGATTCTAGTTCGAGATTCCCCAAGGGTGTCATGTTTTGTACTCAAAAGGTGAAGAACTGAGGGATTGAATCTTCTTTCCTTCTGTCATTAGAGAGGATGGTTTGCTGCTGTTTTTCCAGCCATAAAAGCTCTGTAATAAATATCTAAACTCAATCCTAAAATATTTTGAACTTCTCATATGAATATGCCCCAGAGGTTCATGATGTAATAATGGCTTTCAGTCTTGTTTTTCTAGCTTATTTTGGATTAGTTTCACCATTCAAGCACTGTAATTTCAAATTGTAGATGTATTCATCTTATTAGATGATATATAATCTCTGATATAACTCTCATAATCCATTAAAGGAATATTTTTAGCCAGATATATGTTTCAATGAAGGATTGGATAAACCTAAGGGGGTTTTGAAGGTTTTTATGGTATATAAGTTATCTGGAAATGTAATGAGGTTATGTAAAGCTTTATGCTCTATATTTTCAATCAAATATGCTGTAATAGGTCCATTAAATATAGAAGTAAATCTTATAGTGATCAAATACAAGTTTAACTCCTCCCCCTATGCTCATCGGGCACTCTCGAAGGACTAGTTTTAGTAGAAATTGCATTAAAAACTGTTTGGTGGTTAGAAAATGGTTATGTTAGTTTCTATTGCTCATGTAAAGACCCTATAACAAATTCCAATCTTAAGGTACTGAATTTGGGAGGTTTTTACTATGTTTTGGAAGTCAACCATTAAAACTAGCTCGATAGTCCAAGTCACAACAATTTTCCTCCAACTCTTCATCCAGTGTTTAATTGCTGATTTTTTATGCCCATAGACCTCCATGAACACAAATATCAGTTTTTTAATCCTTCCCAACTCCCTGATCTAGTTTGTATATGCGGATGTACCTAGGAAGCATTGCGGTAGTCTTCAACGGTAGATGATGTCCGAAACATAAATGGTCTTCGTGCTTTCTACAAAGGATCTTGAAATATTCCCTCTATATAAATTTCTGCTGCACACTCTCCCATACCAATTCTAGAACCTAGTCTCATTTTTACCATCCTCATTTAGAGTTTTAGTCCCCGTCACTTACATCCTACTCAATTTGAGAAATGGACTTAAAAATTACTTGTAAAATCTTCTTAAAACACTAAGTGGAAGTTAATATCTTGGTCAGATATTGGATAGGATATTATAGTGATATCAGAGCACTTTCCTTGGCTAATCCCGTGGAAATTAATTCTTCTTGGAAAAGTATCTCAACACTATCTTCAAGATTGCAGATGTGGAATTAGTTTCGGTTATGGAAGATTTAGACTTTGAGTTGTATGAGGAAGAAGATTATTCTTATGAGGAGTATGATGAAGATTATGATTATAAGCATTAAGAATATTGCAGACAGTATGAGGAAGAGAATTCCCAAGAAGTACCTTCCATAAGCATCTCCCATGAGATCATGATTGACAGAACAGACTATGGTTATTCTTGTTGGCTTGGTTTTGCAACCAAGCTTAGTGCTATGGGCACCTGCTAACTAGTAGCAGCAGTTTCAAATAGAAATAAACAACTAACTAATCTAAACAAAACTAATCATGGATCTATGCAAGAATATAAGCAAATAATGGAAATATTTTAAAAACAAGAACAAGAAAATATGAAAGAATAAATTTGTATTTAAAAATGGGGCAAGCTAATGCTTGCAATAGTAATACCTCCAATGGTGAAGGTTGATGTAGAGCAACTCCCAAGATAAGTAGCTCCAAGCTCCAAGAGGTTTCCTTCTCCAAGGTTGCTTACAATGGCCAAAATACTCAAGGGATATTTCGGCAGCATGAGGATGAGATAATGGATGGATGTGAAATGAGGAGCCCCTACCACCTTTTTATAGGTTTTGGTGGTGGGGAATACCATTTGTGGTTTTGTGGAAACCAATTGGTATTGACCAACATGGTTTAGGTACTTTTCCCTCCTTTTTCCTTTTTTGAATAAAATTAATATTTTTATTCCCTTTTTAATTTTGGGGAATTTTGGAACCTTTTTGAGGGTTTTTTATGCTTTTTTAGGAAAAATAATCTTTTTTATTGGGAAAAGGGGTGTACTCAGGTCTTTTGGTGACCTTTTGTTGGTTTCAGAGGCTCAGATGGTGAAAAAGTGGACAAATGGGTCATATGAATAGGGAAATGAGCTAGTGAGCACTTTTTGGGTGTTAACAGATTGCTCCCTGATGTGTGAGGGCAGGAGCTCATCGTATGGCCGATAGACCTCATAGTTATTTTGTCTTTTTCTGGGGTTTTAGGGGAGAGAAGAGATCGGTTGGAGACTGGAGCCACGGCCCTTGGAAGCTGCAAAAGCAAAAAATATTACATGGCCTCAATATGAATGAGGTATAATCTTTGATAATGGACGAGGCGGGCATTCACATTGTTAACACCCAAAAAGTGCTCACTACCTCATCTACCACATTATATGGCTCATTTGTCCACTTTCCTACCATATTTCCCTTAAAATCCCAAAAAATCCCATTTAAAAGCCTCCAAAAGGCCTAAAATGCCTCCAAAAGGCCACAAAACCATCAAAATAGCCTCAAAAAGGCTAAAAAACCCCCTTTTCCTCCAAAAATCTCCAAAATTCCTCTAAAATAGCAAAAATCCCCTAAAAAGGGAATAAAAAATATAAAATAATGAGGAAAAGGAGGAAAAAAACCCTATACAGCTGCCCTAAACCATGTGTTTCCTAAAACCATGGGTCAGCACTCCACCATCAAAAAACTATAAATAGGTGATGGAGATCCCTTATTTCATATCCACAATCAAGTATACCCTTACTCTGCCAAAATCTCTCTCGAAACCCTAGTTCACCATTGAACTACTTTCACCTTGAGAGCCTCTTTTGGCCCATCCCCACCATTGGAGAAAGAGAAGGAGCACATTGGAGCTTGGAGCAACCCTCTTGGACATTGCAAGGAGCTTCACCAACCTTCACATTGAAGGTGATATTAATACAAAACCCTTGTTTATTTTTCATGCACATGTGTTAGAGTAGTTTCTATTTCTGTTTTAGCTTAATAATTTACATTTACTGAACTGCTACTAAGGATTCCATTCTCCTTAGTAGGTGCTCATTTGCACAAGCTAGGGGTAAAACCCTAGCTACACCCATGCTCGTATCAAGACATATACATAACAATTAGTCCCAAGAAGGGGGATCTAATACATAAAGAATCTACTCGTACATCATAATGGTCCAGGGGGGACATTATTTTGGGATATACTCCTGATCATAACTGATCTCAATAACTGATATACTGGAATAACTAATGAACTGCTGAAACTGAAGGTGTCCAACATCTGTAGGGACTCAAAGACTATGAGTCATCTCTGAGAATTAATGTAACTGTATACTCAAGGGAGTATGAAACTGGGGTACATCTGAATACTATCGCCATGCGCAACCCGGATATCTATAGAAAAAAGTGTAACTGGTTTTATCCATAGGAAGATTCTCAAATGTGGAGGAGTAAGGAGGTATCCGGGGTCTTCGACTAATAACTGAAAGGATCAATGTCCTATTCGAATCTCAACGATGCGATCAAGGTGTTGAAGTCGAGCATGTGAGAAACAACCATTTGGAAAGGCACTGAGGATTCCTCTCGAAATGATTCGTAGGCACCCATCATAAATGGTAATGAGTCCAAGACACAGGGACCTCTAGGTCTATCCTATGGAATAAATGTGGTTGTCGTCGACAGAGGGAGACCAGCAACTAACAAGGCAATGATTTTTCCTTGATAAGAGCACGAGGTGTAGAACTGACGTGTTGTAGTACTGATGGTAGGACTGACATACTTGTGGGGATGGGAAATAACTGGGTCAAAAAGTGGGTAGACTCAAACTTCCTATGTTCAAAGCATGATGACATGGTTGACCTGGCAGCGTAGGGAACTGACTTGTAGGTGTGGGGATCATTGCTTTTATTGACTGAATGGTATATATTGACTCTGGGGGGGAGGACGAGCTGATAGGTGCTGTCGAGGGATTTTCAAGGTGACATACTGCAGAATACTCTGAACAAAAGAAACCAATCATGGGGAAGCTGTCATATGAGTAGATGTGATCTGTCGTGGCGCCAAGAGGCACCATTGATTCCTTCTTCGTAGTTTTAATGAGCTCCAAGAAGGGATAAAAGTGTGCTCTGAAATGGTACGGTCCTGTGGATTTTGTGAGCCCAGGACAGCTCATGCTCATGGTTGCTTTCATGTTTAGAGAGTCTGAAAACGGTAAGTGGACTCTATTGGTGTTATTTTTCGTAGTTTAGTCTCCAATGCCCGAAAAAGCATAAAATGATGCAGATGGAGAACTCTTCTAGCCGATTTGACTAGAGTATTCCTTTTTCATAATTAGTCTAGAAGGTCCGGAAAAGGGGTAAACTTATACCAGGTAGACGCCCTTTCAGATACGTTTAACAAGCATGAAAGGAAGCAAGGTTGCTCGGCAATCTTTTCATTGTTTTAGGAGTCAGAAAAGAGCTTAACAAAAACTCCCTAAGTGCCTTTTTCGTAAAAGGGGTTGTTCGGCCCGAAAAAGGGATAAAATTATACCGAACAAAGAGGGATTGATGGGAGTGAGGAAAAGGTCTCAAGCGTAATCATGTGTGCGGGATACTGGATCCGGTGACATACAGATTGTCAAAAGGAGGCTACGACCAATGTGGCGCGCAAACCGAGGCAATGAGAGGGCATGGGAAAAATGCCCAAAAAATCTAAAGGTGAGAGCGAGAAATGATCTCAAGCATCATCACAAGCGCAGAAAACTGAATCCGATGATATAAGACACTTCGAAAATGGAGAACGGCCGATGTGGCACGCAAACCGAGGTGACGAGGGGGCATGGAAAAAATGCCCAAAAAAATCTGAGCGTGAGAGCGAGAAATGATCTCAAGCATCATCACGAGCGCGGAAAACTGAATCTGACGGTACAAATGGTGCGAAAAACGAAGGTCATAAGGACTTCGGAATGGTCAAAGCAAATAACTAGGTTAAAAAATTGCTACAAATAAAGGTGAGCCCACCAAGCCAATGATGCAGGGGTGGGGAGAAATGATGACCCGCGGGGGGGAATACTATGTGTATAAAATCAACTCAAATATACAAGTGACAAGTGACCTCAAAAAAGGTTGAGATCACGAATATGAAAAAGTGAGCAGGGTTAATGACCTGCCCCCATGCTATGTGCATGGGGTTTGTGATTGTGGATCACATGTGTGTTGGTTTGAACGATGGGATCATTGAGGTGTTGAGATAGAGATGATGGGGAAGGTTCAAAATGATTGATCATGCCCCCTATCCCGGGGTCAAGGTAATCTATTATGCCCCCTAACTCAGAGGTGTCAATGTGGTGCAGATGTTGTCTCAGAGAGAGATCAATATGGCATTGAGCAACTGCTGGCGGGGTGTTATACCATGAGGATGTGGGTCGTGGTGGCGTACTGAAGTGATGATATGATGATGGGGGATTCCCTTTGTGGGGTGGATTCCCCCAGTATCTCTGACGAGGATCACGATGATGATGAGTAGGCAAGGTTTTGGGCTTGCCCCCATGTTGTGGACATGTGGTTTTTTGGTCGATTTGAAAGGGTTGAACCTGTGTGTCAAAGGGATCAATGGAAAGGGCTGACCGGACAGAGGGGTATCCAGTGGAAATCATGTAAATGGTGTTAATTTCTTCCGAGGAGGAAGATGGTGGGGGATGAATTTCCTCAATGAGAAGAGGGGATATCTCTAGGTCGACATTATTCAACTCGTACAGTGCTGCTTTGTAATCTGGGAGATCAGGGAAGTGATGTGAATAATGGTCGTAGATTTCGCATATTGCACAAGGATGGTTTGTGCGTAATGATTTATCACGACGTTTGGGGTTTGGATCTAGTTTGACCACCGGGATGTTGGGGTCGTTGTCCAACATTTGCATGTGTTCCTGTAATGCAAGTAACTGTGGACACTTATGGTTCAGATGGCCTAACTCATCACACAACGAGCATTTGGGAGGAGCACGAAACACGGGGGGAGGTTTAATTGCCTTGGGTGGGGGTACTGCAGTGTATGGTTGTGGGCCTCTACCCCCAGTGGGCCTGACGAGTGGAGGGGGATTCGTCGACGACGAAGGAGTCATGATACCGGGAGGTGGTTGGGTAGAAGTAACAATGGGTTTCACCGGTTGCAGGATGACATTTGGTGTCGATGGAGGAACGGGAGGCGTAATATACCACACGGGTAATCCCAATGTTAACTCGAGGAGACTAAGGGTAGCCATAACTGGGGTGCTTACTACACCCAAAGTAGGAAATAGAAAGGGGATTGTGTGGATTGGTGTAACCCCAATGTGACTAGGGACCAATGGTGGTTTGGGTAATAAGGAGGGTTGATTACCGGGTGTGTGTGAAAGAGTGCAGAGGTTAGCGATGTGGGTCTCCGGTGACGGTGGTGGAATGGCCTGGAATGTAGAGGTCGTCGATGCCTCGGAGTAAAGTCCGGGTCCCACTGAGGAAACGAACGAGGCATTTGCACCACAAACAGGTTGTTCAACCATGGGGAGAACGTTTTCAGGTGTGGCGGGGGCCTTGGGATCGTAATAGGTGAGCTGGTCGACCTTGACCACGCGTCCCTCATGGGGGAAATGCATGGTGCGAAATACGGATGAGGCAACAGCCCGCATGGCATACATGTAGCTACGACCAAGTAAAAGGTTATAATCTAGTTGGGAATTGATGACCTCAATGTCAATAAGCACGGTTTTACCCGCCAGCTGGACAGGAACATTGGCTAAAAGACCTTGGGGTTGAGCCGAACGGCCGTCATAGGCTCGCAACGCAGTGGTGGACTGTTGGAGAGTAGGGGATCCCAACATCTACCAAACGAATGTGGACATGACGCATGTAGAGGCCCCTTCATCGATAATGCACCGATGGATGACGAGATTCAGAATAGAAACGGAAACTTGGAATGCTAAAGAGGAAGGCAGACGTGGTTCAGACTGGTTTGAATCGAATGCGATCAGCTGTGAATCATTGGGGTCAATGGCGTCGATGGCAGAGAATAAATTCTTGCGTTGTGAAGGACAGTTTTTCAAAACTTCTAAAGCAGACATGGCTGCAGGAGACTGGGCTAAGTCGTCGACAATGTTGTAATTCGACGCAGCGCAAGCATTGGGATTATTGTTGAGACAACGAAGTGGGAAGCGACGTGCTTTGGAAGCGCCATCAAGTGGAGCCGGAGATATACGTAACGTTTGATCTGTGGGATTAACGTTAGTGTTCTTGTCGGCTGGAGGGGCTTCGGAAGTGGAGCCATACTGGTTCCGACGGGTTTGGAGGTTAGCATCAGCAGTTGACATCATCAACAAATGGTGAGTACCTGAATCGAACATGGGTTGATCAGGGGCTGCATAAGTGATCTGTTGTGGTGGCACGTTGCCAAAAACTGTTGGCTTGGTTTTGCAACCAAGCTTAGTGCTATGGGCACCTACTAACTAGTAGCAGCAGTTTCAAATAGAAATAAACAACTAACTAATATAAACAAAACTAATCATGGATCTATGCAAGAATATAAGCAAATAATGGAAATATTTTAAAAACAAGAACAAGAAAATATGAAAGAATAAATTTGTATTTAAAAATGGGGCAAGCTAATGCTTGCAATAGTAATACCTCCAATGGTGAAGGTTGATGTAGAGCAACTCCCAAGATAAGTAGCTCCAAGCTCCAAGAGGTCTCCTTCTCCAAGGTTGCTTACAATGGCCAAAATACTCAAGGGAGATTTCGGCAGCATGAGGATGAGATAATGGATGGATGTGAAATGAGGAGCCCCTACCACCTTTTTATAGGTTTTGGTGGTGGGGAATACCATTTGTGGTTTTGTGGAAACCAAATGGTATTGACCAACATGGTTTAGGTACTTTTCCCTCCTTTTTCCCTTTTTGAATAAAATTAATATTTTTATTCCCTTTTTAATTTTTGGGAATTTTGGACCCTTTTTGAGGGTTTTTTATGCTTTTTTAGGAAAAATAATCTTTTTTATTGGGAAAAGGGGTGTACTCAGGTCTTTTGGTGACCTTCTGTTGGTTTCAGAGGCTCATATGGTGAAAAAGTGGACAAATGGGTCATATGAATAGGGAAATGAGCTAGTGAGCACTTTTTGGGTGTTAACAATTCTGATAGCCATATTCAGGAAAACATTGCATGTTCTACAGTCAAAGGTCAACCTTCTATGGAAGAGATAATAAAAGATATGAAAGTTGCATTGGATGCATGTGACTTTACAAGAATTTTTGGATCCTCTTCAAGAAGATCCTCCAAGAATATTTATACTAAGACAACCAAGCAGAAGCAAGACCCAAAGACCAATCATGAGATTGTTGACAGAATGGGAGCAGAATCCACTACAAGCTTCTATGTTGAGGATTTCAAGATCACCTCAGAGGAGATTGGTAAAATTAATGATGGGGAGACATATTTTGGATCAAATCCAAAGTCATCACATGAGCTACATAGTGAAGCAAAAGATGAACACACATCAGTTGGATGTGAACCTAGAGAATGGCTGGCAGAACAAGGCACCATAGATCCACTGTTTGAAGGGAGAAGTATGATGAAAAGGTATGGACCTCAATAATATTTTTGTACCCATGTTCCTTTTGGAAATCATCATAATGAAATAGAATACATTGTCAATACTGTGTGCCATGATGTGGAGAAACTAGTTCCCCATAATGAAGCATTTAATTCTCAATGCTTAGCTCCTCAGAAACCAATGACTATGGGAACATCAGGAGACCCTCAAAGTGTGGAAGAAAGAGGAAATACCATATTTAGATATCATCATATTTGCAGCATACATGAGGATGATGAGTCACAAAATCGTTCGTCATAAGGAGAGGAAAAAGATCCATGCATAACTAAAGATCCAACAGTCAAACATTTGATTGTTGTCAATGTGGAAGGTGAAATCACTCCCAATTTCTTCGTGGGTGATTTGAAGATAAGTGCAGAAGATATGGGGAATATTGATGATGGTATGACATATTTTGGATCAGATCCAAAAGAAGAACATCAATCAAATCTGAAATCATCATTGGAACTTCAGGTTGAGGTGGAAGACAAGCCCAAATCAGCTGGGTGTGAACCAAGGAATTTGGGAAAGAAGCATGCTGCCATAAAAACAGCACACGAGGAGGAAATTTTGGCACAAACGTATGGTTGCAATTCTTATTTTTTCATTCCTTTGTTGTAGCCCAAGATGGCAGCCACTTCCAGTGAGGATGATGGATTGGAAGATCCTTCTAGTGTCAGAATTTAGAATTGGCAGAATGTTTAATTGCAAGAAGCAGAAGAGGAGGTTCACCCTCTAGAACTTCTTTCCCTGATTGGACCATTGAAAATGATTGGGGAAAAAATCAAGGAGGAACTGAAAAACCTCCATGAACTCAATGCTTTGATCTCTCACTATTGTTGGAGAACTGCATCAATGGAGGAGCAACCCTCTATTGAAAATTTTGTGCATATGTGGGAAGTAGTAGGAAGCCTAAAAGGAAATTTCTCTCAGCTAATTTCTGATAGAGATCACTTGTTGGAGCTTGTGAATATCTACTATAATGCTGCAATAAGGAATGATGAGGAGATCAGGAAGCTCACTCATATGTTGGAAACTACCCAGGATTCTCTGATTGGTACTCATGGTGATGGTCAAGAATATGAGAATCAGATTGAGCAGCTTAATGAGAAGTTGCCAAAATCATTTTTTACCTCCCATCTTTCAGAAAGTCACAATAACATGGTTGAATTATTTCATGTTCCAAGGGAGGAACCTCATGAGTTGGTGGATCATGAGGAATAGACTGTTTGGTATGTGCTTGAGGAATGTGCAGACAGAGTTGAAGACAAACAAGCACATGACCTTTTCCAGAATGAACTTGAGAGGTTCATTGAAGAAAGTCACTCTTCCAAGGAAGAACCATATGAGTAAACCATAGATGGATCAACCATTAATGGAGAGGATACATCCACAACTTTAGTGGATGAAATGTTCAGAAGCATGGCTCACCATTCTTCATTCCCCACTTCAAATTCAGCCACAAATTTTGGGAATGAAAATTCGGTAAAAGGATTCTTCCTCTTCGTGTCACATGATGAGCAGGAGGATCCTAAAAGTGAGGCATATGACATATTCCTTAACCCACAACAGTTAAGGAATCCCATGCATATGTGTGCAGCCACTTTTGACCAGGAGGCATCAGATCTACACTTACCTTCAATGTGTGGGTCAATTGATGGAGTTTTGCACCCTTGGATCAATGGCAGAGAGTTGAGCCATTGGATGAAGAGGGGAGCACCTATGGAGTTCCATAGAGATCATGAGATATATTTGTTTGAGGAAGACATACATATGGCTGATCACATTCCATATGATTCAACAAATAAAATTGTTTATCCATCCATTGGTTGGATGGGTAGAGGCATCATTGCAATGAAGACCTTGGAAGGTAAAAGGTTCTCTTGTTTCTGCAATAAATTTTTTGTTATAACTAACATTGTCTTGAACTGTGAGCAGAAACAAAGATGTATTTTTCATCAATCATATGTATCCAGTACACATGCACAAGAGATACATTCTGATTTGCATTCTCTCAAGAAGTTCTATGTTTGGTGGAGAAGTCTCACAGCTATTCAGTTTTGCATTGGGAGTGGCACACTTCCAGCATGGTGGATGGATCCTGGCATACCTTGGAGTGAAAAGTTGTTACAAGTAACAGTGATGATGGATGGTATTCATCAGGGACAATGGGATCCGGGAATTCCTTCGAGTGACAACTTTCTAGACGTGACAGAAAATTTTGGGTCCTTAGAGAGGAAGCAGTGGGATCCAGGAATTCTACTCAATTAGCTTAACTGGGTTAGGATTTTTGTTCATGATTTAGTGCAGATAGAGTTTAGAGTGCATTTTATCTTCATAGTCATCTTACATTTTATTTAGATCTTTTTCAAGGCCCCAAGTTTAATTTTCAGAATGCTCAGTGGATGGGGACAAGTATAATCATAGTGGTGCAACAGAAGCTCGGTGGAATCCTAACATTGATTTAGGACAAGCAATTTTGGGAAGGGATCAAGACTGTCATGTCCCCAATTTTGGTTCATCTAGTACCATGGGTGAAAGGGGACAAAATCAACCCCTGAGGGAATAAAATTGTATTAATTCTATTTTCTTAGAATTAATTTTAGCCTAAGTCTCACAAATTGGAAAATTTATTTATTAAAGTTAATTTTGATAAATAAATTTAAAAGATAATGAGAAAGTGAGACAAGAGAGTTCCCATGTGGGAGATGTTGCCAAAATGGATTAAGGAGTGAAGATATGGAAAAAATATGAAGAGAAGCTGTAGATAAGGTTTCCAAATCAGAAAAAAAGAAACAAATAGAAAAAGCTAAGGAGGGCGCACTTGCCAAAAAACAGTCCAGTTTACCAAAAAGGAAACATCCTGAACGGTGTAGTTTCCATTTCAATTCCCAGTTCACAAGGAAAGCAAGTGCTAATGCAAGAAGGAAACACATAAGGTCAAGGTGGGTGCAGTTTCTAAAGGAGAAAGCTTGTAAGGAAAAATTAAGGAAAGTATGTCCACTCATGGATGACCTATTCTCACAGGTCACCAAGCCAAGTAACTTGCTCAGCAGGTCATCCTGAAGTTTATAAAAGAAGCCAAACAACTCCATTTCACAAATTTTGTCATTGTGAAGTTTGTATGAGATCTTTGCAGCTTGTCTAGGTTTGGTGACACGCCCAAGCCACTCTATGGGTGGTGTGCCCCATTCTCTCTCTCTCTCTCTCTCTCTCTCTTTCTCTCTCTCTCTCTCTCTCTCTCTCTCTCTCTCGCTAATAGGTATTGAAGACTATTGGGAAGCCATTGAAGATCTATTTGCAGCCAATGAAGATAAATTTGCAGCCATTAAAGTTCTGATATCAGTTTGGGGTCGAATTGCTTCAGAATATTTTAAGAGTACAAGAAGAATCCTTCTCATTATCCCCTCTCTTCTTCTCCATTCTTCAGTATTGCAAGGTGTTGGTGAAAGGGTTGATCCATTGAAATATTTCCCGTGATCAATGTGATGAAGGATCTAATGGGTGATCACCATATTCAGAAATTAAGTTGAACTTACAGCCATTCATTCAACTTCTATCATGGCCAAGTGATTCTAGTTCGAGATTCCCCAAGGGTGTCATGTTTTGTACTCAAAAGGTGAAGAATTGAGGGATTGAATCTTCTTTCCTTCTGTCATTGGAGAGGATGGTTTGATGTTGTTTTTCCAGCCATAAAAGATCTGTAATAAACATCTAAACTCAATCTTAAAATCTTTTGAACTTCTCATATGAATATGCCCCAGAGGCTCATGATGTAATAATGGCTTTCAGTCTTGTTTTTCTAGCTTATTTTGGAGTAGTTTCACCATTCAAGAACTGTACTTTCGAATGGTAGATGTATTCAGTTGATTAGATGATTTATAATCTATAATATAACTCTCATAATCCATTACAGCAATATTTTAAGCCAGATATATGTTTCAATGAAGGATTGGTAAACCTAGGGGGGTTTTGAAGGTTTTTATGGTATATAAGTTATCTGGAAATGTAATGAGGTTATGTAAAGTTTGATGCTCTATATTTTCAATCAAATATGCTGTAATACGTCCATTAAATATAGAATTAAATCTTACATGGATCAAATACAATTTTAACTCCTCCCCCTATGCTCATCGGGCACTCTCGGAGGTCTAGTTTTAGCAGAAATTGCATTAAAAATGTTATGTTGGTCAAAAAATGGTTCTGTCAGTTGCTTCTGCTCATGTACATACCCTATAACACATTCCAACCTTAAGGTACTAAATTTGGGATGGTTTTACCATGTTTTGTAAGTCAACCATTAAAACTAGCTCGACAGTCCAAGTCACAACAATTTTCCTCCAACTCTATATCTAGTGTTTAATTGCTGATTTTTTATGCCCACAGACCTTCATGAACACAAATTTCAATTTTTTTATTCTTCCCAACTCCACGATCTAGTTTGTATATATGGATGTACCCGAGAAGCATTACGGTAAGCTTCAATGGTAGTTGATGTCCGAAACATAAATGGTCTCCGTGCTTTGTACAAAGGATCTTGAAATATTCCCTTTGTATAAATTTATGCTGCGCACTCTCCCATACAAATTCCAAAACCTGATCTCATTCCTACCATCCTCATTCAAAGTTTCAGTCCCCGTCACTTACATCCTGCTCAGTTTGAGAAATGGACTTAAAAATTACTAGTAAAATCTTCTTAAAACTCTAAGTGGAAATTAATATCTTGGTTGGATCGTGGCTAGGATATTACACACATCTAGCTATACAATTCTCTTTGGGAAGACCGGGTCACCCCAAAGGAAGCCATAGGAAATTCCCCTTATTGTTTAGTTTATGGTAAGGAAGCCATCTTGCCATACAACCTCATGATTCCTTCACTGAAGTTGACACAGTCCATACAAGAGGATGATTCTTCCCCACTCTAGCATAGAATTGATATGTTACTTGAGCTGGAAGAAGATAGAAAGAAGTCTAAAAACAAGCTATATCAACATCAACAGCTGGTAAAATATGGTTTGATGAGAAGTCCTCATCTGACAAGGAGTTTACTTTGTTCGACTTGGTGCTAAAGTGGGATACGCAACATAAAGATAAAAATGATTACACCAAGTTCCAATGCCTATGGCTAGGATCATTCATTGTTAGAGAAAATATTGGACCTAGTACTGTCCCGTTGCAGACACTTGAAGGTATCACAGACACCTACCCAGTGAGTGTGCAATTGCTCAAAAATTATTTTGTTTAAATTGAGCAGATTCACTTACTGTACATAAAGTGTGCTTTGTTTTCATTTGATTTTTCTTTTGTACATTGGTTTTATTTTGAATAATGTCCACACATGTGGAAAAGGATGTTGAACATTGTGTTTCCAATTTAATTTAGTCTAAAGTTTCCAGGATGCAATGTCAGTTTAATTTCACTGAGCCTACATCATAAAATGTTTTTCATGGAATTAACAGTCAATATTGCAAGATCCTTGATTGATACTGTATCACCTTAACCAATATTATTGTGGATGTTTTTTTTGGTTAATTGAAGTTGAGGAAGCAATTGGTTTTTCATGTCTTATGTTTCATTAGTGAATGGAATCATATATTCATAGCCTTGTCAACCTTACCTATTCTAGATCGCACTCTGATCACCTTGAAAATAATTCACCTTAATAATTGTAGATTGCGAGATGGGGGGTCTTATTACAAGCCAACCCCTTATGTTCATAGATGTTTAAGTGGAATGACATCTCCACATAAAGCCACCAAACTTGGGAGATGACTTTCAGCTGTTGCTGGACGGTGGAAGATTCTATCATATGTTGGCCCATTGATGTTTTGCAAAACATTGGTGAGTAGCACTACTGACATATGGTTACCAAGCCATGGTAGTGTCTTGTAATCTATGCATCAAGAAATTGTTTTTCCTTTGTAAGATAGTTTGTTGTATATGAGGATAAGGGGGGTATTATTACAAGCCATCCCTACCATGATCATGGCTCCGATTTTGGATTGAAATTACCACTTATGGTCACCAAGTTAGGTTAATTTCTTTTAGTGTCAAAAGCTAAAAGACAAGGAGTCTTCGTATCAAGCGGGCCTGGTCAGTTTTCAGATCACGTTTGTGAATGGCATTGCCACTATTTGATCACCAAGTCATGGAAATGGCCTTGTATCAACATAAGTCTTGTTTGCCTATTTTCATTCTGCTTCAAAAAGAAAAAGAAAAAAAGGGAAAAGAAAATGTATATATTGTGAGTAATTTGTTTGTGCATAAATAAATAATTAATAGATTCAAGGTGATTCAAGATTTGGTAACGCATAATAGATATAGGTTTGTATTAAGGCTAGTCACAAACTATCTTCCTATGACTGTGCAATGGTAAAGAATTCATGTTTACTTCTTAGACTGCCTTGTCATATGAACATCATCATTAAATGGTTTTGGATGGGGATATATCAATCCTATGACTAACTTTGTTATTTTGATTGTATTTTATGAGAACATTTTGTGAATCATAGGTTAGAACATCAAAATTTGCTGACATGTCTTCCTTGCAACTACAGATTTTATTTACAGAGATAACTGGTTCATCCCATCCAGTCACCATTTGTTGTAGGTACAACAGATCCCAGGTTTTCATGAAAACATGAGCGCCCCAACTTTTTATATGCAATGGTAATGATTAAATTCCATGGTCATTTTGGGGTTTTCCATCATGCTTTTATTGATTTGTCATGATTTGATTAAGTTAGTGATTTTCCAGCTTGAAAATGCCTTTCATTTTGCGTGTTTTTGTGAGTTGCGGAAAGTGAGTTTAAAAAACCTTATAAACAAAAAATTATAAAAATTGAAGGTTTTAAAAAATTTTAAGGATTTAAAATGAAACTTAAACATATCAACATTCTAGAAATTGTTATATTTATTATACTCAACCTCATAAACCTTAATAAATTTAATAAAATTCATAAAATAGTAAAAACTAATGAAGTATGAAGTTTTAAAAACTAATGTAAAAGTTTGAAGTTTTGAAGGTAAAAAATTAAAATTATTTGTTAATTTAAATTAAAACAATTAGAATTATTATTTGTAAAAATTAAGATCTTAACATTTATATACTAAATTTTTTTTACTTTAACATGCTAAAGAATAATCTAGAAACATAATATGTTTAATTTAATAAGAAACATTTTTATAAGATTAATTTGTTAATATTAAATTTAAATAAACAAAAATAAAAATAAAATTTTAGATTGGATTATAATAAAATAACATTAATTATTATTAATTTTATAGTAATTAGGTCGGCTCTTTTTAAATAAAATTGAGAAACAAACTAACATTATTAAAATGTAGATTTGTGGTGGTTGTTCTTTTGAGATGCATTTTCTCCTGAAGATGGACTCAACTATAGAGTCCGAAACGCGTCGAGAGCAAAATCTACACACAGGTCTCCAATTCCCTTTGAAAAAAAAAGAATGTATATATTTGAAAAAAAAAACGTCTGCAACCTTTCTTTCACATTCTACATGTTTAATCTCAACCATTGATTTTCTTTGATCCTGCGGTTGATATTGGGTTATTTTTGTTTTGAATAATCATTTCAGTTTTTGTTTCTCTTCACCATTTTCCAAATTGCCACCAGGTTCTTGACTGCGATTTTTACCTTCAGACGAGCATGAATAGGTAATCATTGATCCAACTAACTTATAATGGTCAAATAATAAGATTTGACATTAAATCATACGTGAATTAATGAAAATATTATCCTGTCTTAATCCAATTTTCGTTCACACATGCTTTGTGTTATTTCAACACAAACGTGATAATTGCAAGTTCCAAACAATAGGATTTTAAATCATGGAAATTCATTATGCTCAGTCATTTATGGAATCTTTATTTTTTTCTTTTCAATATAAATGTCAACACAAGTAATTTGTTGGTCGTCATATTGCGATAAAAAATTCTTGTTAGTTAAGTTTTCCTTCTAAGAGTTACATACTGTGAGCAAGATGCAGAGAAGTCACAAATCCTCAGTCATATTTTGTAATGAGAAAGAACTTCAGCGTCTTCTATACCAAAAACCTGTTTGTTAGCACCTAACTATTTACAGCTTAAATGCTAAAATATGAAGGGTGGAGAGTTAGGAAGTTACCTGGTGGGATCCTGAAATACCCTTCATTCTCCATGGCTAGGTGCTAGGGTATAAGAGACTTAGTGTAGTATTGTTGAATATAGTTCCTTTGAAGAAATTGCAAAGGGAAGTATCAAAACAAAATTACAGATGACCAAAATAACCCTAAACTCTATAGTGTGACACCCAAATTATTCAAAGGTTAACTATTGCACACGTTCTCACCGTAGGATGGGCACGAATGAGAGACCAGCGGCCCCCGTTGATCGTCGCATGGCGAAGTTGCACGGGAATATAAAGGGGATAGGAAGTCACGATGGGTTCTACTGTTAAATAGCTGGTAGCTGGAAAGGGCGTCGTAAGGAGGAAAAGTGGTAGACAAAACCGCCTTAGGAGCATGTGACACCACTTAGGCGGAAAAAAGCGCACTAGTGATCGACGATCAAGATTCCTTGTTAGAGATTATATGGTTCGAGATGGAGGTCTCATTCCTTCATGTAGATTTCAAGCGATCAACGACACAGGTTGCAAAATGCGATCAAGCCAACGATGATGGGGGGTTGAAGTTGCGCAGGAGATAAGTAGTGTGGCTACCACTAGTGGGAAGGTTTGGAGAGTTAACGTGTCCCTAATCCCCGCCGTGGATTCAAAGCAAAAGGAGATCATCGATCCTAGAGGGTTCACGCATCAGGAAGTTGCGCGTTGGAAAATGAAAATAGTGGTTACAATAGGTAAAACCATTTGATAGGTGTCAGCTCCAGATTTTGTTGTGAGGAGGAGGGGCGGTAAGTGAAACCACTCCTGGGTGCATGCGACACCACTTTGCTGGCGTACGGTGCTAATAAATGGATGGTTCAGATTAGCGCTTGAGGGATGATCCGATGGTAGAAAAGGAGCGATGGTCAAATCATTGATTAGATGGGGAGGAGATCAAACGACGGAGATCAACGCGCGAGAGATCAATGGATGGAAAAAATAGACAGCTGGAAAAGAAGGCTGAAGTTTAAAGAAAAAGGGTTTATATATATAAGAGTCTCCGTGGGAAGTTGACATTTGTTCTCACACATGTCAAAGTCAGAAGCTTCTTGTCATGTGGGAGACGACGAAGGAAACAATGCTTTTCAACAAGGCATTTTCAGAGCTTGCGAGTGACAGATAAGTCCTTCCAACTAGATTCATCAGGGATATAAGTGTGTTCACCATAGGAAAATGGAAGAAGGTACGAATGTTAACACAGTTAGGGTCAGCAGTTCCCTGGAAGACAGAGACTTCAATATATTTGACACAGAGATTCAATTTCTTGTCACTTAGATTAAGAGAAGACTGAAGCTTTTGCGTGCTGAAGGCATATATATGCATAGGGTGTTTAAGTCGTCGCTTATTTTGTTTTGCCCTGACCAAATTATGTCATTTCCCGAGTTCGTGTCCTGGTGTACGTCAAATTATGAGGGAACCCAGAAGGTTATCATGAATGCTCGAAAGAGTAAAATTGTTTATTTTATAGAGGCATCTGTTGTAAATAGTTCTTTTGAAATACCCAAGTCACAAACCCCTAAGTCTAAGGGATTTTCTAAGGAGTCAATCAAATTTCTCCAAAACGTCAGCAAGCATTTTTTACCACTTTCCTTAAACCTAACTTGGAGATTGAAGACACTCCTTACCCTTTAGATGTCGGTCTTTTCAATGATAACACCCAATTAGTTCCTGCGTTACTTGCCCAATTTTTAGGTCTAGATACTGATACATTGGTAACAGAGTTACAGTTAAGTCTACTGTTTAGAATAGGTGTCGGTGTGCCTAGAGTTGAATATGAGTCACTGCTGAGCCTTAGGTTTGAAGAATTTGTGGCAGAAGCTATTCGTTCTCAATTAGCCATTTTTCCCGATACAAGATGTTTAAGGTTTCAAGTGCATCTGATGAAAATGGTCATGGTTAGTAGTAAAGAAGAATTACATTTTGCACTAGAGGTTTATGCAGGCACTTTGGAGGATAACATGTTCAACTAGATGAATTCTATTTTATATGAGTTGTATAAATTGCTTTTCGGGGAAGAATTGCTGAGCATCTTACCTGAAATGAAGACCTTGATGCAATTGAAGAAGGAGCTTGCGACAGGAGACTGGTTTTTATTAAAGGATTCTACAGTAATTAGTTGTGATGCACCTGCAACAATTAATTAACAAGAATATGCAAAATAGTAGAAATGACAGAACTCAGAATCACTTTTATATTGATCACAGGCCACTTCGAGGGGGCAACCTCCTTTGAGCAAGCTCAATACAATTAACTTCATGGTGCCTTCAATGACCTCAACACACACTTATATACTAAGGCTATGCCCAATACTATGAGTCAAAACCATGGGACATATAATACTACGGGACGACTTACAAAGCATATGCGTCCAATACTATGGGTCAATACTATGGGCTAATATAAACTATGGATCAACAAATACTACGGGACGACTTACAAAGCATATGCGTCCAACAACAATATACTAACATAGTAAAGAGAAGGGTTGACATGGGTTCCTAACATCCCCTCTCCCTTAGAAAAAGCTTTGTCCTCAAAGCTTTGGTTGGAGAAATTGTTGTAGAATTTGAAGGAGTGGTTCCCCGGTAGCATCCTCGGGTTGCATTTCAGGCCACTTAAGCCTTTGGAGTGTTAAGGAGGATTGCTTGGAAGGATGTAGATGAAGAAGAACCTTGTCATCTGCGTGGAAAATGCGCTCAGAACGGTGTTGATCGGCTTGTTGTTTCAGGCGAATTTTGGCCATGTGAAGATTGTCCTACAGAATGAGAAGAATCTGATCGCAGTTTTGAAGAACCGAGTCAATTTCCTGAACTGGGGAGCTGCTAAGGGTGTATGGAAGAAGAACCGGCAGTGTTTTTCCATAGACAGCTTCATATGGTGTCCTTTGAGATGTTGTATTGTACCACCAGAGCGCTGCTAGGAAATCCATAGAAATAGTTAGCCAAAGCTGTGTAGGGATGGGCAAGGGTTTGAGCAATCCCGAAAGGAGTGTCGTTTCACCCTTGTTGACTTGGAAAGTATCATCATCAGCCACCATATGTTGAATTGTCATTTTTAGACCCTGCCAAAAGAAGTTACATTGTTCCCGGTCATACATTTTGCAGAACCCAGAGTGCCCTGTTGATGAAGAAGCATGGAGTTCATAGAAGAGAGAGCCCTATTGAACATATTGAAACCAATTTGGAACAAGCAGAGAAAGAGCTGTAAGATAAACTAGGTCATCAATTGTGCAAGAAGGAGCATCTTCCATCATATTGTCCTTACCCTTCTTGTAAGTGATCACATAGGGATAACCCATTTCAGGTGTGTTGGGGAGGAGACCCATTGTTCTAGAAAATTTTCCAAACTCGGGAGATCAGTCTTGATGCAAAAATAATTCCCTAATAGGTATGGCTTCCACTTCTGTACTGCATGCAAAATAGCCATCATTTCCTGCTGAGAGGTAGATGTGGCTAAATTCTTACCGGAAAGGTCTCTTGAAGGCAGCAAGCGCATTGGTTCAACAAAGATACCTGCATATCTATCAAAGGAAGCAGTGGAGACTGTTGATGGGTGCATCTGAATGGAATTGAGCTGAGCGATGACACCATGTGAATTCTTCTTAAGGATTTTTTCCAGGCAATGTGAACTGATGATGCAGAGAGACCCTGGTTGTAAGCCCATAAATTTGTGTTGTGCCCTGTTGACTTTAAACTGCATCTAAAGTTCAGCAAAATCTTATAAGATGGGGCCAAGTGTGCGTAACCATTGAACGCCAAAAACCACATCACATCCGCCTAAGGACAAGGCAAACATGTTAGAGCGTAGGTTATAATCTTCCATAGAGATACACACATTGTGACACTTCCCCTTGCAAGGTAAGGTGCCCCCATTGGCAACCATAACTTCAAAGTTGGAGCAAGGATGGACAAAACAATCAACCTGTTTGGCAATCCGAGGGTCAATGAAGTTATGAGTGCTACCAGAATCAATGAGTATGGTAAGAGGGAGATTCTTGAAGTATCCCCTGACCTGCATTGTTTGTGGGGTGGTGATGTCGGTTACAGCATGGAGAGAGATCTCGGGTGGGTCGTCCTGAGATGGGGTGTCAACAGGCGGGTGTTGAATGTCGACCTGATCATCTACTGTATATGTAGCTTCTTCACCAAGTTCTAAGGCAAGCGGAGAATCCACATCCAAGAGATAGAGCTTTTGTTGAACACATCTATGTCCCTGAGTGAATTTCTCATCACAATTATAGCAAAGCCCTTTTTCTCAGCGTGCCTCCATTTCTATTTCAGACAAATGCTTGATAGGAGTTGGTTGAGGAGAAGGCGTGATGGGAGGTCGTTGGGAACCCATATTTCTGAAGGGAAAAAAGGTGGGTTTGGAGCATTGTTGAGCTGCAATTTTCTCCTCGGCCAACTTAGCCAACCCTAGGAATTCCATCATTGTGTTGGGACAAAACATTTTGACCTCTGCGCGGATTTCATCCTTGAGACCACTGATAAAACAACTCCTATAGAATTCATCAAACAATCCTTCTGTGTGATTGGACAATTTCTCAAATTCTGTCTGATACTCTCTCACTCTGCCAATTTGGTGAAGTTTAGTGAGTGCTCCTATGAAATCATCAAAAGCACTAGGACCAAATCGTGGCAATATGAGTTGGCAAAAATCTGTCCAGTTTGGCTCAGGATGAGCTTTGATGTACCAACGGTACCATTGAAGGGCTTCCTGTTCCAAATGAAAGGATGCAAGTGGAACTTTCTGGACATCAAAAGTATTATGCAGAATGAAATATTGTTCTGCTTGGTATATCCATCCAGTCGGATCAGTACCATTGAAGCGAGGAAAATCAAGCTTCGGCCCACGAAAATTGCTGGAAGAAGAGAACCCTGTGACTGCAAAAGATTCTAACTGTCGGTTATTGTTCATGGCTGAATGATGAAGATGGAGGATGAGAAATTTTTCATCCAAATCTTGGAGTTTGGTTTGGATGGCTACAAGTGCTTCCTCCATGGTGTTTGCTCCTGCATGAGTGACAACCGTAACCAGGTCTTTTTTTTTTTGGTGGAATGGGTAGAAAAACACAAACATAAGCTGATTTAGTAAAGGGAAATTTGGATTGGGGAAACAATCTAATGGATAATTGGAGTTTGACTAGATTTTGGACACTGTCGAAAGGACAAGAAAGAAAAAAGGGGGATTTCAGAAGCGGGTTGATAGAATGAGAAAATTTGGCAGAGAGGGACAAAGAAGTAGAATTCAGAAAGGAATTTTGTGGTAAAATTTGAAGGTGATTGGGTGAAATCTGAGGAAGTTATGGCAAACCCTAAAAATAGACAAATGTGGGATTTCAGGCTTTGGGAAGGGGAATTGGGGATAGGGTCCTCAAGAATGAAAGATGCAGAATGGAATGACAGGGGTTCCCTGAAAATTTCAAGGGAAATAGAGTGAAAACAAGGGAGATATGGAGAAAAAACTGAATTATGGAGAAAAAACTAAATTTTATACTCTTACAGAAATGGATCAGCAACAGCGGCGTGGAAGGGATCCGCAACAGATTGATCTGCAACGGTGTGGAAGGGATCGAAAACGGCTGGATCTGAAACGACGACTGGATCTGGAACAACTTTCAGAATAGATCTAAAATGGATGGATCTAGAGTGGAAGTGGTCGTCAACAGTTCAACTGAAAATAGATATGGACCCCAGTTATGTGCGGCTTCCTAACAGTTCAGGGGTTTCACTCGGCCACCAATGCTGTCCGACGGCTTGCGTATTGGGGTAGTACCCCTCACTCCATGGCTCAGGTAAAAATGATAACCGCTTTGCCACAAACGACAACTCTTTGTTTACCTCACGGGTGGAAACTAGTCAATCAGGTAGGGGTCGTTGCCCTTTTCGCTGGCAGGTCCTCTCAATGGGCTAGTTACTTTGGGGTTCCTATGGTACTCCTCACAATGAGTTTTACGGCTTATTCCCAAGTACTTCCCACAGTTAAGTGGATAGGGATTATTCCCAAATTCAAACCTGCAATAGATGCGAAAAAATGTTTGGCAGAAATTTCACCCAGCGAGCCCAAGAAAGTGCTCTGATACCAGATGTGATGCACCTGCAACAATTAATTAACAAGAATATGCGAAATAGCAGAAATGACAGAACTCATAATCACTTTTATATTGATCACAGGCCACTTCGAGGGGGCAACCTCCTTTGAGCAATCTCAATACAATTAACTTCACGGTGCCTTCAATGACCTCAACACACACTTATATACTAAGGCTATGCGCAATACTATGAGTCAAAACCATGGGACATATAATACTATGGGACGACTTACAAAGCATATGCGTCCAATACTATGGGCTAATATAAACTACGGATCAACAAATACTACGGGACGACTTACAAAGCATATGCGTCCAACAACAATATACTAACATAGTAAAGAGAAGGGTTGACATGGGTTCCTAACATTAGGCTATATGGTTTTGTACACGAGCCTTACATACTACCTACCTTTTTAACTTTGAGAGTTTTTACTTTGGAGTTTGTTAGGAAAAATTTGATCTTAGAAGATGAACATTTTTTGAAGTTCAAGAAGGGAGATGATTTAAAGTATCCCTGGACAGTAGGTCCATTTATTGTGAAAAGTAAGGAGGCCATTTCAGATGTACAAAAATTGTTGGAGGTTATGGAATTCGAGAAGGGTATAGCAATGGAATATGATCCGTTTCATATTATTTTTGAAAGGAGGAAAATGAATAACCTTAAGGGTTTTGAACACATACAAATGGAAGGGTCATTAAGGGGAAGGAATTTCTTGCAGTTTGAACCGGAGGTGGAGACAGTGTCAAACCTACATGGGGAAGATCTCAGTTTGATAGAGGCAGCCATAGATGTTGGTGTTATGCCAACAGTTGCAGAAGTTGGAGAAAAGAGGAGTCTTCGGGAATTAATAGACGAGCTTGATGAGGAAAGAGAGGGAGAAAAGTTATCTAAGGTTGAGGCTCAAGAATTGGTCGAAACATAGCCAGATTTGACAATTTTGATAAATAATGAAGTTGGTAAGGAGGGAGAAATTTCGATCCCAGATGCACAGATATAGGAGTATAGTTTTCAGGAGGCTATAGAAAGTGGAGACACAAGCAGACTCCTATCCAGGGATGGAATGTTTGAATAGTATGGTCGGAATAAACAAACTTCCACTCAGTTTGTTTATAGTTTGTTACCCAAAGTTAGAGACTTATCAAAGTCAGATGTCACTTTGGTGACTAGCAGGAGCATCAAAGAAAGCACTTTGAATCTGGTAGTGGCTACTCCAGATAAATTGACTGAGGTGAAATTCAACTTGAAAAAGATATCAGCGCCAGACAAGATCCAACAACATAAACAAATAGGATAAGTTATATACGAAGATTTTGTATAGGCGATTTTGAGGTTTGAACAATTGGAAGATATTGTAAGCAAAATGACAGTCAACTAAGACAAGAGAGACTGGAAAATAAATCCTAGCAACATAAAGTCAAGAAATTACAATCTGACTTGGTCTCAAGTGATGGCGGGGGCAAAGCTGGCAAGAAATTGTTGACAGAAAAGGACAATTTGATTCAAACATTGCAGAAGAGAATGAAAGTACCAAATACTCAATTAATTCAGGCTCTTGAGGAGTCAAAGTTAGAGCAGGAGAGAGAGGCTTTAGCCAAAGAAGTCAATGAAACCAAAGTAGAATTATTGAAGTTGATTGAGAAGAGAGCAGAGTGGGAAAGGAACAAGATGAGTTTGGAGAAAAAGATTAATGATTTAAAGAGTAACTTGTTCAATTTGGCAACGCAGTGGTCAAATCTAAGTTAGAATGCAGATGAAAGTGGTGTTGATACCCTTTCACAGGATATGTCCTAGGTCAGCTTAAAGGACATGGAAATTAAAGAATTGAAAAAAAGGGCCCAGGAATTCGAGGAGCAAAGCTAGAAAAAGGATGAAGAGATAAAGGGATTGCAAACTAAAAATAAAGGATTGGTGGATACTAATCAAAGGTTTATTCCCCAGGTGATCGGACAGATCCCAATGCAAGGTTGCAAGCATTTAATTTGGGAGAATATTATTGAGATGACCGCTAATCTCAGACCTTGTTTAATATCCAAAAAAGTTTAGAGAAAGAAATAAAGGAAGATTTGAAAAGTTGTAAAACAACAAGGGAAAATCTAAGTAGAAGGGAAAAGGATACAACTCAGACTGCCATAGATTTTCTAAGAGGCTTATTAGAAGATGAAGTGAGTACAATGGATATCAAGAATAGAATTTCAGCAATTGCTTGGGACAGAAGGACACTGGGGAAGTACACTGATGTGGAAAGTATTGAAGCTCATTGTGCAAGGATGAAAGAACAAATTACTGATGTCAAGGAAAGGTTTAAAAACGTTTTCCAAAAAGGATTACCTTCCTTTTGGAATGAAGATGATGAGCTAATTCTTCACAATGATTACAAAAATATGTTGTTCGCGATAAGGATGGATCATGAAAAGTTCAAGAAGCTAACTCATGTTCTTACAAGTAAGATATTATTAGAGAAGCTGGCAAGATATTTCGAGATCATGAACCTGCTGAAGAACCTGAGCGAGGAAATCCCTACTATGTCAAGTGAAGAAAATGTGGAGCTAAAGGTCTTAGTGAAGGAAATGGTATTGCACGAGAGCATCATGGCTAGCCAATGGAGTTACGTGGAGAAATATGGGAGAATGAAGTATTCACTTCGTGCTCCACAATAGTTGTTTGTTTTTTATTTCAAATCAAAGACTTCTGAAACAATTTCAGTTTAAGGAGATTTGTAATATTTTTTGAGGCGGCTAAGGAAAATAGCCAGCTGGAATAGTTACTTCACTATATTTTTCTTTTACATAAAGTAAATGTCATTTAGTAAAGGTACCGGTGGATTTAAAAAACAGTTAGGCCAGTTCTACCTATTTTCTGTTTGGTAGTGATAGTGGCAAATGAATCCTGATTAGGTGTCATTTTTTTGTAACTGTTTTTTGGTCTGAATGAGTCAAGCATGAGACTCAAGATACCTATAAACTCAGTGTAATCAATGAGTAAACGGTTGGAAACTTTTTGGAGGCATATATATTGGTCTGTGTAAGACATGTTGAGCTGGTTTTTGAATAAAATTGATAGATCCGAGCAGGTGTTTTATCAGGGATTCCCATGTGATTGGTCTTGTCGTTTGTTCTTTCTTTTTCCCATGCGAATTGTTTTTCTTTCATTGTTAATCCATTCTGTAAATGCTTTTTCATGTTTAGTTCAGTGTAGTATCTGGATGGAATTCATAGAGATTATGGTCAATTTTGATCATACCCAACATTCCACAATTATTTTCTTCTAAAGTCAATATAGAATTCATGTTTCCACGCTTTATATTGATGGACTGTTCATTTCTCTTATAACTCACCAACTAAAAGCTTTTTTACTGCAAGCTGGTGGCTACATTGCCCTTGTGTGAATGTATTTGCAAAGCATTTTTCAATGATGTTCATGTCTTGTTCAATTTGACTCCATCGCCCAATAAAGATCCATGCTGTTTTCCAACCAACAATTTATAAAAACAATCTGTCCTAACAGAAATCTGACCTTTTGAATGAGTTGTGCATGATTATTTTGAGTAGTAAGACTATGTGTTTATTATTGTATATTTCTAGTCTTTTATAGATTTATAGAAAGAGCCCTATAAGACTGTGCTGGGTCAATAGCACAGATCTAAAGTGGTTAGCGGTTACTATTAGGATATTCCTATACTCCATCCTAGTCCTATCGACATTTCAGTTATTTTCATTATCAGTCATTATCAGTCTTACATGCATTTTTGCATGTAGCATGCATTCTACATGCATCCGTATTCTTCCCAGTCATTAGGTTGACACCTCCAGCACCTAGTCCCTAGTCTTCCAACACTTGGGAGCTTATTTCCACTCAGATTGAGCCCTCCTAGATAGTGATGCGCCCACTTCTCACCCACCACTTGAGAAGGGCACCTTTTCTCACCTGCCACTCCTGTTGCACTTCCATTAGTTGAGTTATGATCAATTCTTTCCTTGATTTAAGGCTAGGCTGATTCTCAACTGACTGTATCACTCCAATGGACCTCCAATGATACTTAACTGCCCATTCTGACTCCAGATAGCTCCTCATGCGCCCTCCATTGAGCCTTCTTCATTTAGTTAGTGCCTCCATGTGCCAGTTACACCTACCACACTCAGTTAGACTCAGTTTGACTGATGGTTGATAGTTACTTGTGCATTGATGACTCCTCCGATGATGAGATATACTTCTAGTTGTGCTTGATGACACTCCACTGATTTTGGATCTATCCATGCAGGATAATTCGAATCACACCTAGTGTATTCGAATCCTGAGTATTGTATATTTACTGTTTTACTATTAAGATTATTGTAACATGTGTAATTATTCTTCCTCTATCTCAGCTCCTTTGGATCTAAGTTCTACTGCTCTATTCTTCTTCTATTATTCCTAAATTCTTTCATTGTGAGATTTACATCATCTCTTGGATCTACTATGAGGATTTTCACATGGTATCAGAGCCATTTGAGAGTATATTCTACCTCCATTCTTGATATTTTTTGCAGGTATTTCGAAGTTCCCACAGTTGCAGCAGCAATATCAGCAGCTCACTTTTGCACTCGTTCCAGTAGTCAAGATGAGCAATTTGAATGCTCCTTCCTCTCCTATGATCCTCAATCCCTTCAATTACTTTGAATGGAAGGGTGAGATGAAATTACACTTGTGTAATAGACAGCTATTTAGAATGGTATTTGAAAGAGATCACATACCACATACAGCTGTAGAGAGAACCAAGCATCTCAATAAAATGGATGAAGCCTTTGGATTCATATGCCTTCATATGTCTAGAGATCTATTGTTTCATGTTGAAGGATTAAAGTCTCCAAATGAGTTATGAAAAAAATTGGAGAGTCTCTTTGGAAAACAAGATGGGCTAATACGCCATATTCTCGGAAATGAATTGGTTTCCCTACAACCTAGCAATTTTGAGAGCATTCAAGAATTCTTCTCAAAATTTCAGAAATTGGTTTTACAATGCAAGCATTGCGGTATCACTAAAAGTGATGAGCAATTGGTGTTATCCATTTTGAGCAAACTTAGATCTCAATTTTCTGTCTTTGTGTCTACCTTCCATTCTAGGCGAATTTCAATCACTGGATGGAAGTTTCCCACCTTAGCAGTCTTTACTTAAGCTCTCATTCAAGAAGAGGAAAAATTGATTCAAATGGGTGCCATCAAGGCCTCCAAAGATCGATCTCTTCTTGATGGAGAAGCAAGTGGGACAAATGTGAAAGGGAGGAAAAAATACAAGAATCCATCTAAATACAAGTTGAATGGTAAGTCAAGTCCATCAAAAAGAGCCTCTAGCTGCACGAAGGACAAACATAAGATATCTGAATGTCCCTACTACAAGAGAGGATACCATTCTGAGAAAGCTTGCATGCACAAGAAAATAGACCCACTAACCAAGCTTATTGAACAAAACAAAATTGTTATTCCAAAAGATGCAAAGATGTCTGATTCTGGAAGTGGATCTGATGGTCATGAAGATTTGCATGATTTGATGGTTAGTTTTTCAAAATCAAAAGCCCTCCTCATAGATTCTGGAGCCTCCACCCACATGGTTTCCTCTGAAGAGTCATTTTCTTCTTTAGATGTCATAGATGGGCCTACTATTCACATGGGCGACAACTCTCAGATTTCTACCAAAGGATTGGGTACAATACATATGGAGCATGGCATGTTCAAGAATGTTCTATTCGTTCCCTCCTTGACAAGAAACTTATTATCTATATATCAGATGACTCACACCGAATCACCTAAGGAGGTGACTTTTGGCTCCGACACAGTTGAGATTACAGAGATATCCACTGGGAAGACTATAGAAAAAGGGTTTGCAAATCATGCCTCCAAGGCATATGAGTTCTCTCATTTTCTACCCTTCTCTCTTCCTACTTCCTTAGAATCTGATGAAGATTCGAGTGACTCTTCTTTTGATGAAGATATAGAACAAGATCTTGATCTTGAGATCAAAGCTCAAGAAGATTCAGATCCAGAACTAACACATGTTCTCAATCTAGAGTCAAGGCCATTATGAGCTCACACACTCCTTACAGCTACTGAGAACATAGTTGAGGATTCGTTTGATCATAGAACTACAAGACTTCAACATCATGCCTGTTAACACTCAAAAAGGGCTCACTAGCTCATTTCCTTATATACATGACCCATTTGTCCACTTTATCACTATTTGAGCCTCTAAATCCATCAAAAGGTCACCAAAAGACCTTAATACAGCCCTTTTTCCACTCAAAATGAATATTTTTCCTCAAAAAGCATAAAAAACCCTCAAAAAGGGTCTAGAATTCCCAAAAATATTAAAAAGGGAATAAAAATATTCAAAATATTCAAAAAAGGAAAAAGGAGGGAAAAAGTACCTAAACCATGTTGGTCAATACCATTGGTTTCCTCAAAACCATAATGATATTCCCCACCACCAAAAACTATAAAAAGGTGGTAGGGGATCCTCACTTTCCATCCATCCATCATCCTATCCTCATGCTGTCAAAATCGCTCATGAGCTTTTGACCATTGTAGCTATCTTGGAGAAGAGACCATTGGAGCTTGGAGCTAGTCACCTTGGAAGTTGATCAACACAAATCCTCACCATTTGAGGTATCTTAATACAATACTCATTCTTTTTATTTCTTTTTCTTGAATCGTTTTCATAAAATTTTATTTGTTATATGCACATGCTAGTTTAGTTTAGATTCAGATTTATAATAATTGTTTTTGCTTTCAATCTTTGAAACTACTATCACTTGTTGATAGTTGCCCATAGCACTCAAGCTTGGTTGCAAAACCAAACCAACAGTTTTGGTGACTCCACTGGCTTCGAATTCTTAAATCTCAGTTTTTTTCTTTAGATCTTAGTTTTAATGAGTTTAATTCATAGATCTGCCATCCTAGACAGCAGATCCATTGTTGTTCTAGATCTTTGCCCCTTCTATTGCCATTAACAACCTGAAATTTCCATTTTTGGGTTCGTTTTTCGGCGTCCATTTTTCGGCTTTCGCCTCGCATTTTTTTGCCCGACAGTCGCACAGCTCATCGTGACCTCGCGGCCTTTTTCCGCGCGGCACGCCACGGCTTCGCGGCCATTTTACGCGCTGCACATTGCAGCTTCGTGGGAATTTTCCGCAATGCACATCGCGACTGTGTGATCAAAACCCACACTGCACATCGCGGCTTCACGGCCGAAACTTGCACTGCCCATCGCAACTGCGTGGCCGAACCCCGCACTGCACATCACGGCTTCACGGCCGAAACTCGTGCTACCCATTGCGGCTGTTTTCCCGAAAACCGCGATGCAAGTTTTTTCAATTCGGCCAATTTTTTTAAAATTATTTTTTGGTGTATTTTCTGCCCATTTAGCATATTTTACAGTATTAAATTTCCTGCATTTTTACATCCATATGAAATCTTTTACTATTTAGAATGCTTCATTAAAAGTCTTTTTACAAAATTTTCAGAAATTGAAAGAGAGATTTTTCTGCATTTTATCTAGATCAAGGTTTTACTGTTTACTTGCTCGATACTTTGCCCAAGCAATTTTTAAGAGATCCATTTATTTCTTGAAATATTCATGTTATTTCGTTTACTTCAAATTATGTCAAAGATCCATTATTTTTGAATAGTTTTTTCAAGCATTTACATTTCAAATACGCCTTTATTTTTTGCAAAACTTGAAGCGTCTTTCTTTCATTTGTAAAATCGCCCAAGCGAGGCAAATCAATTTTAGTTTAAATACCACACTTGCACCCACTCTGCCACATAATTTAAACTAAGCCTTAAAATTTACCTTAAACTCAACAAACTTTTAACCCCACTTCGGGAGCACTTAAAAGAATTTTGTTGTTAGGTAGAATTGAGGGGATAGGTGTTCCAATAACACCCCTCAATTATTACATTTGAGACATAGTGGTTGTCCTCTACAGCACCAAAATCCCTTATAATTTTGACACGGTTATCAACCAATTTATCGGGAAGGCCTCTCCCTTAGGAGGGTTGAAGTAGCCAGACTGGTTCTGAAAGTCTGAGTGGAAAACCACAATCCATTCAGTAACCGAAGGATACCTTTCAAAGTTCTCAGTGTACACCCCCCTATTGTACAGCGACGATAGAACCAAATTGCAGATTCACCCAACCGAACATGTCATGAACGGGGTATCCTAGTTGCCACTCTTTAGGATTGTCTACCCGGTGTCCCTCTTGGTAGGGGGATATCTAGCCATTTATTCAACACTCTATATTGTCTTACTTGGATTTCATCACCTTGCAGAGGATATCATTTGTTGACTCACAATACTTCTAGTTAGGTGTTTGCATGATACATTACCCACCTTTGGTCTAGTAGCACCTCTTTTTTCTAGAAACTGTTTGACTTTTGGTATTCTAACCAATTTTGTTGCATCCCTCCACTTATTATAGCACAACTGTTATAATAAGTGCTTTTTGAGGTTGATTTTTGACCTGAGAGCCTTTATTTTCACTCCCCTTTTTGCACTCATTGTTGCATTAGGGTTTTGAGTTTTTTACATCACCACCTTACACTGAAATTTTTTAAAAAATATTTCTCACCATTGAGAATTTAAGATGATCTCGTCGTCTTCAGGGTGAATCCCCTCAGTTCATTCTACTTGGCTCTCCACATCACCAACATAGAGCCTTATCCCTTGAATCGACACGTCATCGGACAAACATATAGTCATCCGATTCTGACATGCCTCACTTCACATCTGATTTTGAGGCTGAATCCGAAAACCCTACTGAATTGTCACCAACCAACCTCATGGCTGGACCACAATACGACCCACTTTTTACCAGTACTATTGGAGATACATCCACAACCCTTCTACTACTATGCCATCCATGGTAACAACAACCCCTCTAGGAATTCCTAATATGGAGGACACTCCACCTTTAGGTATTCCCAACACAGGACTACCTCCTATTATGGGTATGCCAAACATAGGAATCACACCACCTGTCATTACCACAACCCAGATCCCAGGAATTCCTAGCGCTATTCCTAACCCCAGTGTAACCCATGTTGCACTTGGAAACACTGGCCCATACCAAACCACAGTAGTTGGAGGACACATACCTTCAATACCTAGCATACCCTTAGGGGCTACTGGACCACTACATAATGCCACCATGAATAGTTATGTTCCAGTCACTACGCCACACCCATCTACTAGTTTACCTTACATGGCTAGTCTGAACTTACCAGACTTAGCCAAGCTAACCAATGATCCTATTAGGAACAACCCTACATGGCCACCCATGCCTACAAAGCTCCCCTTAGACATACCCAAGTTTGAAGGAAAACCTGGGGAGGACCCTCAAAACCACATAATGTATTTTCACCTATGGTGTTCATCTAACTCCATAGTGGATGACTCCATTCATTTAAGACTGTTGCAATGAACATTCACTAGCTCTGCAGCCAAGTGGTACATCGAACAACGACATGCGACCCACCATACTTTTATGTCTCTCGCCTCCACTTTCCTTCAGTTTTTTCAGCTACCTGTACATTACGATGCAGGAGTTGAAATACTGTTGTCTTGCAGACAAAACACAGCTACCCACATCACGGACCGCATCCATGAGTGGCGCAAGCGTCGTAGCCTCTGTAATATTAAACTGGATGACTGTATATTTTTGGACTGGTTTCTTAAATCACTCCTACCCCTCATAGAAAAAGATGTAGCTTTCAAACGACCCCAGTCCGAGGAAGAAGCTGTCCTAAAAGCTCAGCAATTCAACCTGATTTATGCCCAATCAGGCTATCTTTACACCATCATACCAAACGCCCCACAAGGTGATTCTTCATGCGGTGACACGCCGGGGGCATCACATGCCGCTGATGGTATTATTGGCCAAGTCACACCACAAATTAAACCTTTTAGCATGGTGAGCACCATAAATTCCCTAGACCTCTCTAGGGTTACATCTAATTCTGGAGCGACAACTTCGTACGCTCCAACGAATCAGACTCGTCACACTCATGGACCCTCTTGTCCACAACATTGCTATGGGAAAGCGCCATCGGTATATGTACCACCCACATACTATAACCAACCGGCCACCTAGAACCCAATTCATTTCCCGACACAACCAATGTATTACCCACAGCAAGCTACAATAGCTAACCCAACACCTCCAATAGCTCAGGGTGACCAACAACCCTAGTAGGAAACTGGACCACCTCCAGCCCCACTAGCTTATTATCCACCGCAACCTGCTCCCGCACCTACGGCACCCCAAAATCCTCCCACTGTTCAAGGGTAAGTGTACACACAACACGATCAGCCCCAACATCAAAATAACCAACGCAACCAAGGTGGACAACAAAATCGTGGAAGAGGACATAACTGCGGCAACAACCAACAACATAATGAAGGTCCACCACCTCCCAATCCTCCAAATAATAAAAAGGCTGCTCCTCCCAACCAGAATCTGGATCGTCACCCCAGGAAGCCCAAAAACAATAATCTGAGAACAAACCACCCATATTCTATATGTGGAGTCTATGGACACTACACTCATAACTGCCCCCATTTAGAGAAAGCACATCAACTTTGGGTTGACGATGCCCAACGCTAGGGCCACACTGGATAGCCAGCTCCACTTAATCAACCGCAACCCATGATATTACAAAACCAATTTCCAAACCAGGGAGTAGTAAATACTCGCCCTATGGATCCCCCACAAGGATCTACTGCACCCCAGCAGCAAATCACCTATGCCGCAACTGATTATCAGCATGCGGATCCAAGCACACACCATTTATTAATGATGTCATCCAATGACATTAATCTCCAAACTTGCAGGAATCAGTACGGGCCACCCCCAGAAAATCCTCCCACTGACGCATCCACCTCCCTACCACCAAATCAACCACTAAGCATACCAAATATGTCGTTGGACGGAGGATCTAAAATCCCTCGCATTCCTTTGCGAACGATTAACAACAATCCTAATGCTCGTGCAGCATCCAATTATAACATCGTGGAAGACCTAGCACAATCCCCCGCTGCTATGTCTGCTTTAGAGGTACTGAAAACATTCCCTGCACAACGAAAACTACTATTATCCGCCATCGGAGGAGTAGACCCTGACAACACACACATGATGGCTTTTGACTTAGACCAAGCTGAACCTCGATTGCCATCAAATTTGGCTTTCCAAGTATCAGTTAACATTCGAAACCTTGTTGTGCATTGATGCATCATCGATGAAGGAGCTTCCACCTACGTTATGTCCACCCTTGTGTGGCAAAAGCTTGGCTCCCTTGCTTTACAACCATCCACCACAGCATTACGAGCTTATGCCAGACGCTCAGCTCAACCACAAGGCCTCTTAGCAAACGTACCCGTAGAACTAGGCAGCAAATTAGTTCTTATCGACATCGAAGTGATCAATGCCCAGCTCGACTACAACCTCCTTCTTGGACGTAGTTATATGTACAAAATGAAAGCAGTGGCTTCATCTGTTTTTCACCTCATGATGTTCCCACATGAAGGACGCATTATCAAGATCGATCAACTCACATATTATGATCCTAACGCCCCCACAGCTCCTTAAAATGTGCTACCAATGATTGAACAAACCATTCAAAATGCACCAACATCATTTGTGTCGTCAATTGGTCCTGGAATCTACACCGAGTCACCTATGACTTCCACATTTCCATCGATCTCACCACCATCATCGATAACAAAAAAATCGGATTTGTGCACCCTGTCGCACACCACATAGCAACCTTTTTCACTACCACAAACACCCACAGTGCCTACTCATATTGGCACAATGCCAATTCACACTATCCCTTTCTTGTTCCCATTTTCTGGAGTTGTCAATTCGCCAGTCATGGCTACACTCAACCTTCCTGGCTTAACATTAGCGATACCTATATGGTAATTACCTGCTCCGAGCCCCCCACCGACTCTGACTGTTATTTTACAACCGATACAACCTATCCCTACTACCAGCCACCCACCCCCTCTGGTCACTCATCTGCAAAACAGACCACCCCCAATAGTGACTATGCCATCTACATCCAGAAACGCCCCACCTTTGTTACGGAACACAGGGGGCAGAGGCCCACCAACTTATAACACTGGACTCATAACTCGCACCCCCCCAGCAACCCCCAAGGTACCTAAAAACCCCCCAACTATTCGCATTCCCCCTAAGTGCTTGTTGTGTAACGACATAGGCCATGCCACTCATCAATGTCCACAATTACCGGCACTCCAAGAACACATGAATATGTTAGATGACGACACCGGAATTCCAGTACTAAGACTTGAGCGACCTCCTCAACCTCACGACAAAACGCTCCGCACTAACCACCCTTGTGCGATATGCAGCATTTATGGCCATTATTCACACCACTGCCCTGATCTCCCAGATTACAGAGCAGCATTGTACGAGTTGAATAACGCCGACCTAGAGATATCCGCTCCTCAAATTGAGGAAATTCATCCACCACCATCTTCCTCCTTGGAAGAAATTAACACCATTTACACGGTTTCCACTGGATACCCCTCTGTCCGGTCGGCCCCTTCCATTGATCCCTTTGACACACATGTTCAACCCTTTCAAATCGATGAGGAAACCACATGTCCATAACATGGGGGCAGGCCCAAAACCTTGCCTACTCATCATCATCGTGATTCTCGTCAGAGATACTAGGGGCATCCACCCCACAAAGGGAATCCCCCATCATCATATCATCACTTCAGTATGCCACCACGGCCCACAGCCTCATGGTATAACATCCCGCTAGCAATTGCTCAATGCCCTATTGATCTCTCTCTGAGACAACATCTGCACCACATTGACACCTTTGAGTTAGGGGGCATGATCAATCATTTTGAACCTTCCCCATCATCTCTATCTCAACACCTCAATGAGCCCATCGTTCAAACCAACACATATGTGATCCACAATCACAAACCCCATGCACATAGCATGGGGGCAGGTCATTAACCCTGCTGACTTTTTCACATGCGTGATCTCAACCATTTTTTGAGGTCAGATATCACTTGTATATTCAATTTGATTTGATACACCTAGTATTCTCCTCCCGCGGATCATCATTTCTCCCCACCACTGCATTCTTGGCTTGGTGGGCTCACCTTTATTTGTAGCCATTTTTTAACCTATTTATTTGCTTTGACCATTCCGGAGTCCTTATGACCTCCATTTTTCACACCATTTGCACCGCCGGATTCATATTTCCATGCCCACGATGATGCTTGAGATCATTTCTCGCCCTCACCAAAAACTTTCGAGCATTCTTTCCATGCCCCACGCTACCTCGATTTGCATGCCACATCAGCTGTTTCCAGTTTATTGGCAATTTTTATACCATCGGATTCAGTTTTCCAAACTTGTGCTGATGATTGAGACCATTTCTCGCTCTGACGCCCAGATTTTTTGGGCATTTTTCCCATGCCCCCTCGTTTCCTCGGTTTGCATGCCACATCGGATGTCATTCGTTTTTTACAAGTGTTATATCATCGAATTCAGTTTTCCACGCTCGTGATGATGCTTGAGATCATTTCTCACTCTCACCCCCTCATTTTTCGGGCATTTTTACCATGCCCACCCATCACCTCGGTTTGCATGCCACATTGGCCGTTGCCCCTTTTTTACAATATTTATGTCACCGGATCCAATATTCCGCACTCATGAAGGTGCTTGAGACCTTTTCTCGCTCTCATCAATCCCTTTTTGTTCGGTATAATTTTACCCCTTTTTCGGGCTGAGCAATCCCTTTTACGAAAAAGGCACTTAGGGATTTTCTGTTAAGCTCTTTTCTGACTCCTAAAACAATAAAAAGATTGTCGAGCAATCTTGCTTCCTTTCATGCTCACTAAACGTATCTGAAAGGGCGTCTACCTGGTATAAGCTTACCCCTTTTCCGGACCTTGTAGACTAATTACGAAAAAGGAATACTCTAGTCACATCGACTAGAAGAGTCCTCCATTTGCATCATTTTATGCTTTTTCGAGCCTTGGAGACTAACTTACGAAAAAAAACACCAATGGAGTCCACTTACCACTTTCAAACTCTCTAAACATGAAAGCGACCACGAGAAATCACCATCCTGGGCTCGTAAAAACCCACAGGATGGTACTCATAACCACTGCAGAGTCTTCTTATCATTTTTAGACTCCTTAAAAATTAAAGCACTCATGAGCACGCTTTTATCCCTTCTTGGAGCTCATTAAAACTACAAAGAAGGACCCAATGGTGCTTCTCAGTGCCAGAACAGATCACATCTACTCATATGGCAGCTTCCCCATCTTGGTGGCCTTTGTTCAGAGTATTCTACAATATCTCACCCTGAGAACCCCTCGACAGCACCCAACAACTTGACCCCCCCAGAGTCAATACATACCCTTCAGCCCCTAAAAGCTATGATCCCCACACCTACAAGTCAGTTCCCTACGCTTCCAGGTCAACCATGTCATCGTGCTCTTAACAAAGGAAGTTTGACTCTACCCACGTTATGACCCTAGTTACTTCCCACCCCACAAGTATGTCAATCCTACCATCAATACTACCACACTTCAGTTCCACACCTCGTGCTCCTATCAAGGAAACATCATTGCCTTGTTAGTTGGTAGTCTCCCTCTATCGACGACAACCAAATTTATTCCAGAGGATAAACGTAGAGGTCCCTGTGTCTTGGACTCATCACCATTTATGATGAGTGCCTACAAATCATTTCGAGAAGAGTCCTCAGTGCCTCTCCAAATGGTTGTTTCTCACATTCTCGACGTCAACACCTTGATCGCATCGTTGAGACTCACATAGGGTATTGGTCCATTCAGTTATTTGTTGAAGACCCCGGATACCACCTGACTCTTCCACATTTGAGAGTCTACCTATGGAAACAACCAGTTACATTTTTTCTATAGATATCCGGGTTGCGCATGGCAACAGTATTCAGGTGTACCCCAGTTTTATGCTCCCTCGAGTATACAGTTACATATACTCCTCAGAGATGACTCACAGTCATTGAGTCCCTACAGATGTTGGACACCTTTAGTTTCAGCAATTGATCAACCCTTCTGAGCCCTTATTCAGAATGGTTGACGCTTTATTCCAGTGTATCAGTTATTGAGATCAGTCATGTTATGATCATGAGTACATCTCAAAAATCATGTCCCCTCTGGACCATTATGACGTACTAGCATATTTTTTATGTATTTTTTAGGTCCCCCTTCTTGGGACTAATTGTTATGTATATGTCTTGATACGAGCATGGGTATTCCCGCCTCGTCCATTATCAGAGATTATTCCTCATTCATATTGAGGCCATGTACTATTCTTTATTTTTGCAGCTTCCAAGGGCCGTGGATCCAGTCTCCAATTGGTCTCTTCTCTTCCCCAAACTCCAGAAAAAGACAAAAGAACTATGATGTCTATCAGCCATACGATGAGCTCCTGCCCTAACACATCAGGGGGCAATCTATTAACACCCAAAAAGTGCTCACTAGCTCATTTCCTTATTCACATGACCCATTTTTCCACTTTTTCACCATTTGAGCCTCTAAAGCCATCAAAAGGTCACCAAAAGACCTTAATACACCCCTTTTTCCACTCAAAATGAATATTTTTCCTCAAAAAGCATAAAAAACCCTCGAAAAGGGTCCAAAATTCCCAAAAATATTAAAAAGGGAATACAAATATTCAAAATATTCAAAAAAGAAAAAAGGAGGGAAAATGTACCTAAGCCATGTTGGTCAATACCATTGGTTTCCTCAAAACCATAATGGTATTCCCCACCACCAAAAACTATGAAAAGGTGGTAGGGGCTCCTTAGTTTCCATTCGTCCATCATCCTATCCTCATGTTGTCAAAATCTCTCATGAGATTTTGACCATTGTAGCTATCTTGGAGAAGAGACCTTTGGAGCTTGGAGCTAGTCACCTTGGAAGTTGCTCAACACAAATCCTCACCATTTGAGGTATCTTAATACAATACTTATTCTTTTTATTTCTTGTTCTTGAATCGTTTTCAGAAAATTTTATTTGTTATATGCACATGCTAGTTTAGTTTAGATTTAGATTTATAATAATTGTTTTTGCTTTCAATCTTTGAAACTGCTATCACTTGTTGATAGGTGCCCATAGCACTCAAGCTTGGTTTTAAAACCAAGCCAACAATGCCAACCTTGCATTATGCCATCTACCTCTCCATGATAGATGTAGCATGATGACGGGGTTCTCTCTTCCATCCCTTGGGAAGACTCCTCATGTTCCATTCGCTCTAGTTGTAGAAATAAATCTTGAGAGACTTGCTTCATCCAATACATCCTCTACATAGTGGAAGGCACATCAGAAGACCGGATCCAGATCTAGCACCTGTTTTTGCATCCTACAGGGGATTAGCTTGCCAAGTTTTTGCAAACGTTTTCACTGATGAAAGCTTCTTAATTTTCTTCTTAGTATGATGGTTCTTTGAGTTATTTACTATTCTTTTGAGGGGGGTTATTTTTCCCATGAGGTTTTCCCCATTTCCTCGCTTTATGGACAGTTCTTTTATTATTATTTATTTTGATCATATGGGTGACCTTTGGTCCTAGTTACCAGGGCCCATGATGGATTAAGGGGGGTGTTAGGATATTCCTATACTCCATCCTAGTCCTATGACCATTTCATTTATTTTCATTATCAGTCATTATCAGTCTTGCATGCATCCGCATGTTGCCCAGTCATCAGGTTGACACCTCTGGCACCTTGTCCCTAGTCTTCCAACACTCGGGAGCTTATTTCCACTCATATTGAGCCCTCCTAGCTAGTGATGCACCCACTTCTCACCCACCACTTGAGAAGGGCGCCTTTTCTCACCTATCGCTCCTGTTGTAGTTCAGTTAGTTGAGTTATCAACAATTCTTTCCTTGATTTAAGGCTAAACTAACTCTCAACTGATTGTATCACTCCGATGGACCTCTGATGAGACTTGACTACCCATTCTGACTCTAGATAGCTTCTCATGCGCCCTCCACTGAGCCTCCTTCATTCAGTTAGTGCCTCCATGTGCCAATTACACCTACCACACTTAGTTAGACTCAGTTTGACTGATGGTTGATAGTTACTTATGCATTGATGACTCCTCCAATGATGAGATAGACTTCTAGTTGTGCTTGATGACACTCCACTGATTTTGGATCTATCCATGCAGGCTAATTTGAATCACACCTAGTGTATTCGAATCCTGAGCATTGTGTATTTACTATTTTACTATTGAGATTAATGTAACATGTGTAATTATTCTGCCTCTATCTGAACTCCTTTGGATCTATGTTCTTGTTAACACCCAAAAAGTGCTCACCAACTCATTCCCTTATTCACATAACCCATTTGTCCACTTTTTCACGATTTAAGCCTCTAAAACCATCAAAACGTCACCAAAAAGACCATAATACACATTCCCCCCCCTCAAAATATGTATTTTTCCTCAAAAAACACAAAAAAAAACCCTAAAAAATGGTCCAAAATTCCCAAAAAATATTAAAAGGGAATAAAAATATAAAAAATATTCAAAAAAGGAAAAAGAGGGAAAAGAGACATAAACCATGTTGGTTAATACCATTGGTTTCCCTAAAACCATAATGATATTCCCCATCACCAAAAACTATAAAAAGGTGATAGGGGCTCCTCATTATTCATCCATATTTCATCCTATCCTCATGCTGCCAAAATCCATCTTGAGATTTTCCCATCTTTTGAGCTTTGCCCAACCATTGAAGCATTGGAGAAGAAGAGACCATTGGACAATGGAGCTTCTCAACCTTGGAGCTACTCAAAACTCACCATCCTCACCATTTGAGGTAATACAAGAGCTTTAATTTTTATTTACATGTTTATGAATCAATTTTGCTTATTGTTATTAAATTAGATTTCTTTATTTTACAGTTTACTGCCATCAATCTATAGTTTATATTTTCTTATTTACATTGCTTTATTTGAGATTGCTGCTATTAGTTAGTAGGTGCATCCTTGCACATGCTTGGTTGAAAAACTAAGCAACAATTTTTGGCGACTTTGCTATTTTTCAAATTTTAAATTCTTTCTTTAGATCTTTATTTTAGTTGTTTTTACCATTTAAAACTGTAGATCTTCCATACTAGTCAACTTCTTGATAGCAGCCCTACCCATTAGCCCTTTCTACAGCCCGAAACAACCCAAAATTTCAGTTTTCGGGTTCGTTTTTCGCCGGTCATTTTTCCGTCCATACATCACGCGGTCCATCACGACTATGAGCCCTATTTCCACATGGTCCATTGCAACTTTTCGATTGTTTCCTACATGGCACATCACGGCTGGGTGACCTTTTCCCGCGCGGTCCATCGTGACTGTTTCACATTTTCCGAGTGGTGCATCGCGACTCTTTGGCATTTTCCCACGCGGCTCATCGCGAATTTTGACCACCACACCGCAATTCACATCGCAGCTTTCACCCACATCGACGCGTGGCTCATCGTGGGTTTTGACCTGACAACCGCGATATTTCCTGTTTCATTTCGGCCATTTTTTTCAAAAATAATTTCGCCCAATCAACCCATTTTTCCAGCATCAATTTCTACAATTTTTTACATCCCAGTGTGTCATTATTGCAGCATTATTAAATTGATATTCAGGTAGATACTTCATTATCTTATAGAAAATTTTCAGTTAATTGAAAGAAAGATTTTTTAAGTATTTCAGAGACTGTAAGTTTCATACATTGCAAGGTTAGAACCATATTTCTAGAATTGCTCAATATTTTTCCCCAAAAAGACTCTAAAATCCATTTATTTTGACATCTGTTATTTGCTTTACTTTTTAAAGTATCCATATTTTTTGAAAAGGTTATTGAATCATTTACATTTAAAACGCCTTTCATTTTTCGCAAATTAGAATCCTTATTTTAGTTTGTGATTAAATAGCCCATGCGAGGCACATTGTTTTGGTATACACCTACACCAGCACACAATTTGTCACGATAATTTCAAGTGAGCCTTAAAAGTTACCTTAACTCAACCAACATTCTAACCCCACTTGGGGAACACAAAAAGAATTTTCTAGCTAGGTAGGACTGAGGGGATAAGTATCCAAATAACACCCCTCACTCATTTTTCATGTTGAGACATAGTGGTTGACATTTAAGGTACCAAAATTCCTTATAATTTATTGACATGGTTTAACACCAATTTATCGGGAAGGCCTCTCCCTTAGGAGGGTTGACGTATCCAGACTGGTTCTGGTAGCTTGAGTGGAATACTACTATCTATTCAGTAACTGAAGGATACCTTTCATAGTTCTTGTTGAACCACCCTTATGGGAATATAGCGGCGATAGAACCAAACTATAGATTCACCCAACCAAACATGTCATGAACGGGGTATCTTAGTGGCCAAACTTATAGGATTGTCTACTCGGTGTCCCTCTCGGTAGGGGGATATCTAGCCTTTGATTCTACAATTATATTGTCTAACTTGGATTTCATCACCTTGTAGAGGATATACCTTGTCGATTCATAATACATTTTAGTTAGGTGTTTGCATGCTCCATTACCTCCCTTTGGTCATAGAGTACACCTTTTTCTATTTTTAGGAACTGTTTGCATGTTGGTTTCTTGGCCACATTTTTTTATTACTCCACTTACTATAGCACAACTGTTATAGTAAGTGTTTTGAGGTTGGTTTTTGGCTTGAGTGCCATTTATTTTTTATGCTCCTTTCTTGCATGCACGGTTGCATTAGGGCTTTAGAGATTTCCACTCACACCACCTAGTAGTTTTTTCACAAACCATCACCATTGATTCCCTGAGACATTCTCGGCGCTTCCGGGGAGACCCCTTGCAGTACGGTTCCCTTGAATCCACATGTCATTGGAATAGAGCCTCGTCATCCAATTCTGACGCGTCTCATTTCACATCTGATTCTGAGGCTGAATCCAAAAATCCCACATATGGCACACCCACTAGCCCCATGGCTGGTTCGCGTTATGATAACTTTTTCACAGGGGCTGTTGGTGGAACATCATCCACCCCTGCCACCACAACGACAACCATGGTAGCCATAAATACCACACCCCCCTTAGGGATGCCCAATATGGGACCTACACCTAACTTAGGCATGCCCACTATGAAAACTATATCTACTATCCCCGCTACCACTTAGATTCCAACATTTCTTGGACATCTACCCAACCTATCTGTAACTCCCATTGCACTTGGTGGTGCAGGGCCCTCCCACACTCTTATGGGTGGAGGGAACATACGTCCCATGTCAAATACCCCCCTAGGGGGCAGTGTTTTAATACATAACACCACCACCAGCACTTATGCCCCCATGACAACATCACACCCCTCCACCAGTTTTCCATTTATGGCTAGCCTCAACCTACCAGACTTGGCTAGAATAATAAATGATCCCATCCAACATGAATCCACTTGGCCCCCCATGCTTTCAAATCTCCCCTCAAATATCCCAAAATTTGAAGGAAAAGCTAGGGAAGACACCCAAAACCATATCATGTCATTTCACATATGGTGTTCCTCAAACTCCATAGTAGATGATTCTATTCGACTCAGACTTTTACAAAGAACTTTCACTGGCTCTGCAGCCAAATGGTACATTGAGCAGCCAAATGGGACACACCCCACATTTACATCCCTCGCCTCAACTTTCCTTTAGTTCTTTCAACTACTTGTATGCTATGATGCAGGAGTGGAAATACTTTTGTCTTGTAGAGAAAACACCTCTACACCCATCACCGATCATATCCATGAGTGGCATAAGCGTCATAGTCTCTGCAAGATAAAGCATGATGACCGTATGGTTTTGGATTGGTTCCCCAAATCACTCCTCCCTCTCATAGACAAGGATTTAGCTTCTGAATGACCCTAGTCGAAAGAAGAAGCCATATTAAAAGCTTAGTAGTTCGACCTCATATATGCTCAGTCTGCATATCTATACACCATTTTACCCGATGCCTCGCGCGACGATGCATCTCAGAATGACGTGTCGGGGGCATCCCATGCTGCCGATGGTATTATAGACCAGGTTATGGTGCAAAAAAAACCTTTTACCATGATGAGTACAAACAACGCCCCCGACCTTTCTAGGGCTACGTCTCATTCTGGAGCTACAACTTTGTATGCTCTAGTAATGCACACCCACCACACTCACGGTCCCTCATGTCCACCATAGTGTTATGGGTGTAAAATTAGTCACAGCAGATCTAATGAACAAGTAAATCAATCACAACAGATGAACATAGAAAATATGGTGTAAAACTGTGCAAAACATGCAGCAGTGCTCAATGTCCCAATAAGGGTGAATAATTACAATAGAATACAATCTGACCATGTGAGTGAGCAATTCGAATTGACTAAGTAGGCCATTCGAATCACTGAATGGAGTAGCTTGACTCCAACTAGGAGTCCTCATCATCAATCAGTGGTGCTCATCAATGCACAAGAACTAGTCATCCAGGTGTCAATCTAAGTCTAACTGAGTGTAACAAGTGTAACTGAAGTGTGTAGCACTGATTAAGGGAAGGAGGCTTAGTGGGGGGCGCATGGGAGGCTAACTGAAGTCAGAACAAGTCATCTAGTCAATCTAGAGGTCCAATGGAAGTGAAACAGTCAGTCGGGAGTGAAACTAGCCTCAAATCAGGGAGAATCGGAGCTAACTAAATGTAATTGTAGTGGAACTGCAGTGGTAGTTGAGAAAGTGTGCCCTTCTCTGGCAGTAGGTGAGAAGTGGGCGCCTTTCAGACTAGGATGGCTAAAGAACTGAAGTAAGTGGCTCTCAGGTGCTAGAAAGAGGTGGCTAAGGTGTTGGAGGCATCAACCTAGTGACTGGGATGCATGCAAAGTGCATGCAAACCCTAGAATTTGCATGCAAACCCTAATTGCATGCAAGATCCTGAAAAAAGATGATGTGGATATCCAAACACCCCCCCTCAAGCTAGACTATGATGTGCAAAAAATAATGTGGGGCCTTGGTAACTAAGACCAAAGGTCACCCCAATACAATAATAATCCAAACTAATAACAGTAAATAAACCGAGGAAATGGGGAAAACCTCATGGGAAAAATACCCCCCCTCAAAATGAACTGTAACACACCAAAAGATTTAACTGCTCCAAACTCAAATAGATATGTCTGGAGGTATCTTACTCTTGGGAGTAAATGGTTTATGCTACAAAAACATGTGCTTGAATTCTCCATCAGTGGATGCAAGCGAATGTGGAGACTTTATGAACTTGCTCTTCATACCGAAAATGGTGAGAACAAATCTGAAAATTTGAGGATGATCCTGGAACCTGTAATTCGAACCAAGTGAGGTAGGATAAGCTCCAATAAGATCAAATAGCTCTTGAAACTTGAACTTGTTATCAGTAGAAGTTAAATCAGCTCCAAGAATAGATGAATGGCTTCTTGAGATCTCCTTTGAACCAACAAGGGTGAGATCAAAACCAAAATCAACAAAAAGTGCATGAGAATTGAACTCAAGCGAATGGTAGTGCTCTTCATCTTCATTAAAACTCTGAGAAACTTTGCAAATGTTAGAACATAAGTTTATAGAAGGCATGCAATCAAGGAGGGCGAATGCTTCACCTCCAAAATCAGATTTTACCTCCAAAACATCAAGTAGATCATTATTCTACATGCCGACAAACTCATGTGAAGGAGAGGATTCAAGAACCTCTTTGGAATCTAGAGTATGAGCTTGTTTATCTTGCTCAGAATTCGAAATAGAAGACTTTGAGAGAATGAGTGTTGAATCTACAGTTTCTTCTTCATCTTGAACAATTGTTGAGACCAACACATGATCATAAAAAACACATAAGGAGATTTCACCTGGCTTGTTCTCCAAAAGGCTAGCATGATCCTCTTCTTCCTGCTTTCCAAATTCTCTGTCAAGTTGGACCCATAGATCACTTGGATTTTCAGCAGTCTTACTGAGGTAGCACATACAAGGAGACATAGCAAGACATATTTATCCAAAAGCTTTGTCACAATCATTGAGCCAATCATTCTCCTCTTCATCGGAATCAAAATCTCTTGTATTACCAATGCACATATCAAAAAGACATTGCCTCTTCAAGAATGCAATCATCTTTGGTTTCCATTCATCATAGTTGAATGGAGTAAGAATATTTTGTGAAGAAGAAGTCCCCATCTTTGTATTAGCGAATGCACATGGAGGAAGTAAGAAACATGTAAATCACACACAAACAAGACACTATGTTTTTAGCCTTGCATGCACATGAGCGAATGCACATGAGATTTTGCATGCCGCTGCTGAAATATATTGGTGAGCAAAGATTGCCCTCTCTTCATGTAGAACACCTGTAGAAAAGAGATCTTGTCCCTGCCATGGCTCTGATACCATGTAAAATTAGTCACAGCAGATCTAATGAACAAGTAAATCAATCACAACAGATGAACATAGAAAATATGGTGTAAAACGGTGCAAAACATGCAACAGTGCTCAATGTCCCAATAAGGGTGAATAATTACAATAGAATACAATCTGACCATGTGCGTGAGCAATTCGAATTGACTAAGTAGGCCATTCGAATCACTGAATGGAGTAGCTTGACTCCAACTAGGAGTCCTCATCATCAATCGGTGGTGCTCATCAATGCACAAGAACTAGTCATCCAGGTGTCAATCTGAGTCTAACTGAGTGTAACAAGTGTAACTGAAGTGTGTAGCACTGATTAAGGGAAGGAGGCTCAGTGGGGGCGCATGGGAGGCTAACTGAAGTCAGAACAAGTCATCTAGTCAATCTGGAGGTCCAACGGAAGTGAAACAGTTAGTCGAGAGTGAAACTAGCCTCAAATCAGGGAGAATCGGAGCTAACTAAATGTAATTGAAGTGGAACTGTAGTGGTAGGTGAGAAAGTGTGCCCTTCTCTGGCAGTAGGTGAGAAGTGGGCGCCTTTCAGACTAGGAGGGATAAAGAACTAAAGTAAGTGGCTCCCGGGTGCCAGAAAGAGGTGGCTAAGGTGCTGGAGGCATCAACCTAGTGACTGGGATGCATGCAAAGTGCATGCAAACCCTAGAATTTGCATGCAAACCCTAATTGCATGCAAGATCCTGAAAAAAGATGATGTGGATATCCGAACAATGGGCAAGCACCATCAGCTTATGCACCATCTCCATATTATAACCAACAGGCCCATCAGACTTTGGTTCAGCCACAAGCCCACTCAGCTTATTATCCTCAACAGAAAGCACCTTTTGCTCCAACACTTCCAGTGGCTCAAGGTTACCCACAGCCGCAACAAGCACCAGGTCCACCTTATAACCCTCCTACTTACTACCCACTATAGCTTACTTCAAAGCCTCCAAGACATAAAAACCCACCGACTGCCCAAGGGCATGTATATGCACATCAAAACCAACCTCAAAAGCAGAACAACCAGCATAATCAAGGAGGTCAATAGAATCGCAAAAATAAGCAACAACAAAACCAAGGAGGATAGCCATCCAATCCTCCCAACAACAATAATGCTACTCCAAATCAAAACCCTAATCATCCACCAAAACAGGGAAAAAATCCTAATTTGTGAACAAGCCACCCATGTTCCATATGCGGGGTCTACGGCCATTACATGCATAATTGCCCCCATTTAGATCGAGCGCGTCAAATCTGGACTGATGATACCCAACGAAAAGGACATGTTGCACAGCCAGCACTACCTCCTCAGCCACAACCCATGATATTGCAAAACCCCCTACCAAACCAAGGCATGGTAAACACTCATCCAAATGATCCCCCTCAAGGATCTGCTACAACATAGCAGCAAATTACCTATGTGGCAGCCGATTACCAGCATACAGAGTCCAAAACTCACCATTTTCTAATGATGTCAATCTTCAAACCCGTCGAAATCAATACGGCTCAGCCCTTGAGGCCACACCTACCGACCCATCTTCGAGTACTCTCCCAATTGATCAACCACTTCACATACCCAATATCACCATGGAAAGGGGTCCAAAAGCACCTCGCATCCCTTTAAGATGAATCAAAAATAACCCTAACGCTCATGCAACTTCAAACTATAACATTGTAGAAGACTTAGCCCAGTCCCCCGCTGCTATGTCTGCTCTAGAAATCCTAAACAATTGTCCTGCACAGAGAAAATTGTTGTTATCTGCCATTGGTTCCATAGACCCTAATGACTCCAACATGATGGCTTTCGACTTAGACCAAGCCGAACCTCGCCTACCTTCATCTCCAGCTTTTCAAGTTTCTTTGTCCATTCGCAACCTCGTCGTTCATCGATGCATAATCGATGAAGTGGCCTCCACGTGCGTTATGTCAACTTTCGTATGGCAGAAACTTGGATTGCCAATGCTACAACTGTCAACTACTGCATTGTGAGCTTATGATGGCCATGCAGCTCAACCTCAAGGTTTGTTAGTTAACGTACCCATACAGCTTGGGGGAAAACTAGTTCTCATAGATAAAGAGGTCATTAACACCCAACTTGATTACAATCTCCTTCTAGGACAAAGCTACATGTATAAAATGAAAGTTGTCGCTTCTTCAGTTTTTTGCCTCATGATGTTCCCCCATGAAGGACACGTAGTCAAAATCGACCAGATTACATACTATGATCCCAATGCCCTTGTAGCACCTGAAAATGTTCTTCCCATGATTGAACAACCTGTTCAGAGTACACCCACATCGTTCGTCTCCTCAGTCGAACCCGAGATATATTCGGATACTGCCATGACCACCTATTTCCCTTCTATCCCACCCCCTCTCCGGGTAACTGAAGTATCCTATTTATGCACCCTCTCGCACAACGAAAAACAACATACTCAACAACCTCAACCACTGCCACAACCACCCATAGTTCCTAGTCATATCAGATCAACACCGATTCACACTATCCCATTCTTGTTTCCATTTTCAGGAGTTTTCAGCACGCTAGTAATGGCTACACTTAACCTTCCAGGTTTTACATTAGGATTAACTGTATGGTACTTACCTTCCCCAACCCCCCCACCGACTCCAACCATTGTTTTACAACCATTACAACCCATGAATACTTTGAACCATCCACCACCTGGCATACCGAACCCCCAAAATCGCCCACCACCTGGTTTTTCGAACCCCCAAAACCGAACAACTCCAACAGGGGGCACTGCATCGACATCTATTTATGTCCCCCCTCAATCCCTCCACAATGGGGTAGGGGTCCACAAACCTACACCATTGGACCCACAACTCCACCCCCCCAGTGACTCCCAAAATAGCTAAGAATCCCCCAACATGTGTGCTCCCTAAGTGCTCGTTGTGCGATGATATAGGCCATGCTACCCATCTATGTACACAACTACCAACACTTCAAGAACACATGAATATGTTGGATGATGACACCAATGTTCCAGTTGTCAAACTAGAACTACCCCCTCAGCCTCGCGATAAATCATTGCGCACAAACCACCCTTGTGCGGTATGCGACATCTACAGCCATTATTCACATCATTGCCCCGATCTCCCAGATTATAGAGTAGCACTATATGAATTGAATAATACCGACCTAGAGATATCCCCGCCGCTCGTTGAGGAAATATTCTCCCCAGAATCTTCCCATTCAGAAGAAATCAATACCATTTATATGATTTCAACTACCTACAAACTCAAACCAATTGATTTAATGACACACTACTTCCACACTGATGAGGAAATCCTAGAAACACTCACTGCATGGGACTGCCCTTGGGATGATATGCACCATTGATCATACTTCATCCCTGAGGCATCTATGTCCACCATGGCGAACCAACTATCCGTTGAATCCAAGGACTTCTTACAAACCAAGGTCGATTGGTTCAAAGATCCAATACCAGCTCTAGAAGCCTTTGAAGAAGGTAACATGGCTAACATTTCACCCATTATAAAAATCGACATCTCCACCACCCCCGAAAAACCTGAGCTTATCTCTTTAGGCGCATCATGCACTGAAAAATAAACCTAAGCTTATAAGAAACTCTTCCAAGAATTTTGAGATGTCTTCGCCTAGTCTTATCCCGAGATGCCTGGTCTTGATCCTACCATTGTAGAACATCACATAGACACTTGGCCCAACATATCACTGGTCCACCAGAAACAATGTCCCATTCACCCATCCAAGATTCCAGCCGTCAAAGCAGAAATTGAGAAGCTTCAAGCAGCAGGTTTCATATACCCTACTGCCTACACCACTTGGGTTTCAAACCCAATACCAGTCAATAAGAAATTCGGCACCATCCGCATATGTACTAACTTCTGTGACCTCAACCTATCTTGTCCAAAAGAAAACTTCCCCACACCATTTATTGACCAAATAATCGATGCATGTGCGGGTCATGAGGTACTTTCTTTTATGGACGGTTTCTCTGGATACAACCAAATCAAAATCTGTAAAGAAGATCAATACAAGACCACTTTTACTACCCCATGGGGCACCTTTTCCTATCGCATCATGCCTTTTGGTCTCAAGAACGCTAGAGCCACTTTCCAACGAGCCATGACTTATTGTTTTCATGACCTGAATAATATCGTATTAGTTTATCTAGACGACCTCACGGCTCGATCTAAGAAACGATCCGACCATTTAGATGATCTTCGACAAGTCTTCTTACATTGTTGAAAATACAAAATCCGCTTGAACCCACTCAAGTGTGTCTTTTACGTTCCAGCAGGCCGCCTGCTGGGGTTTATCATTTCAGATTAAATGGATCACCATCGACCATTTAAAGTTCCAAGCCATAGTAGACCTATCGTCACCTCGTACATTAAGACAGCTACAAAGCCTCTAGGGGATGTCCAACTTCCTTCTTTGCTTTGTCCCAGATTATGCCACCATGGTACATGGTTTCCTCCGTTTACTACACCTTCATACCTGTTTTTATTGGGATGACCGAGCAGAAGGGGCTTTCACATAAATAAAAAAAGCACTTACAAGTGCCCCCTTGATTTCTCCTCTATAGTTCACAAGAGACATTACCCTTTACATTTCGGCATCAAATTACACCATTTCCAGAGTACTCATCCAAGAAGACTCCACTCGTCAAGAACATGTCATTTACTATGTGAGCCAGACCTTTTCAGGCCCACCACTGCGTTACCCACATGAAGAGAAAATGGCCCTCGTCGTTGTCTTTTCAGTACAAAAGCTACGACATTACATTCTCCTTAGCCATACCACAGTTGTGGCCAATTCCAACCCAATGGTCTATCTCTTGAATCACTACCTTCTACAAGGCCATGCTGCCAAATGGGTGATTATCTTACAAGAATATGACCTAACTTTTAAAACCCCGAAGAGCACCAAAGCATTAGCACTCGGTCAACTCATTATGGACTTACCATCTTCGTCGTCATCACCAGCTATCCATACTGATATAATCGACGAACATTTGTTCATCACCTCGTCTGATGACCCTTGGTACGACGACATTTGGTATACCTCCGCACATAGAAGTTTCAACCCAATATCGACCGTTACGGATGCCGTCACATTCGTCACCATGCCCCCCATTATATCTTCTTGGGTGATGTCCTCTATTGACATGGCATCGACACAATCCTATGATGATGCCTTTCCCAAGACGAGACAGAAGAAGTCCTTAACGACTGTCATAGCGGTGGCTGCACCGACCATTTCTCTGGAATGGCCACTTCCCAAAAGGTAATTCGCACAAGTTATTTTTGGCCATCATTATTCACTGATTGTATCACAACAGTCAAACATTGCCAAAATTGCCATCTTTTTCCCCCCAAGGCAAGAACCCCCCCCGCCCCCCTTCATCCAGTTGTCACCATTGGACCATTTTGCAAATGGGCCATCAACTTCATGGATTGCAATCCTACATCCACGGGAGGCCATAAACACATTATTGTGGCTATCGAGTACTTTACTAAATGGGAAGAAGCCATGCCTACGTACAATTGCAAAGCCGACACTGTAGCTCATTTTTTCCTCAACCATGTTATCGCTGGTTTTGGAGTACCAAAGAAACTTGTCTCAGACCACGGCTCTCACTTCGAGGATTCCATTTGGAGAGAATTGTCAATACTCCTTAAATTTGAACATCATTTCTCCTCCGCCTACTACCCCCAAGGGAACGACCAAGTCGAAGCTGTTAACAAAATTTTGAAGACTATCCTCTAGCGCACTATCGAAAAACATAAATCCAATTGGCATCATATGCTTTTTCCTACATTATGGGCTTATCACACATCGACCAAAATTGCCACTGGCTTTACCCCATTCCATTTAGTTCATGGCATGGAATTTGTCCTCCCCATTGAATGCCAAATACCAACATTACAAATTTTCGTAGAGCTTCTCCCCGATACTTCACTAATTGAAGAACACTTACTTCTTTTAGAGCAGGCCAACGAAGATCGCTACGCATCTCTCCAAACAATCGAAGCCACAAAGAACAGATCTAAACTCCATTACAATAAACATGTTCACCCACGAGCATTTAGTGAAACAGACCTAGAACTTATTTTCGACCATGCCCGTGACAAAATGGGCAAAGGAAAGTTCCAATCTATGTGGCAAGGCCCATATATCATATAGACTTTCCTTGCACTTCGAGCATACATTTTAACCGACTCGGAAGGAAATCCCATGCGCAACCCCCGTAACGGGTTGTACCTCAAAAGATTCTACCCATAAAAATCTCCTGGACACCATGGTCCATATTGTACAGTTTTTTAATTAATTTTTTTGCTGTAAATTTTCAAAACCTTACATTTTCATTTTTTTTTGCATGAACATAGATGGATCTTGTTCCACTCTACCACATCGGCTTTGCCGATGACACAATTCGTTGGTATCCAAATTTCACTTCAGCAGCTTGGGTAATTTATTCCCCTTCACATTAGTTGATCAACCTCAACAGAGTGTGCATAGGTGCTGCCACAAACAACCAAGCTGAGTACGATGTCGTGACCGGTCTCTTGGCCGTTGCTCTGCAAATGGGCATAAGTCACCTTAGTGTTTTCCTGGACTCCCAGCTCCTTGTTTCCCAGCTCAACAACTGTTACCAGGTACGTGATCCCTGTCTATTTAGAAAATTCCTGCGCACTAAACAAATGATTCGACACTTTGAATCCATCTCTTTCACTCATGTCCCAAGAAATCTGAACACTTTAGCAGACCAAATGTCTTACAACATTCTAGATTGGCACGTCAACCAAAACATGTAGGACATCACGACATGCATCACATAGGCATCAAAAAATCAAAATAAATAAATCATCATAACCGTGCATCCACGTGCATAACATGTGCCTCCATGGGCATACAAAAATCATAACTTTGCATCCATGTGCAACAAAACATAAAAGAAAAGACAAGATGTGCATCCATGTGCATACACGACTATATACCAAAATGCATAAATATATATATATATATATCATCATAAGAGTCATAATGTTAGTAGTGCTCTCAGCACCCACATATACAAAAAGGTACACCAGCCGTACAAAATGTGTATCAACAAAATACATCCCCATATGCTCATTAGCATTTGGGGGTAGGTACAAGATCACCTAATCATCACGATCGCTTGGCTCCTCTGGCTCCTCCTCCTCTCACTCCTCTGGATCATACTGATCCCGAGCCCTCCTCTCATCCATCACCATAGCTACTCTTAGCAAGATCGACCACCACTTGCGGGGAGCATCGAAACAACGGTTGAGAACATGCCTATCTAGATCCCTCCAACCATCATCTAGTGCATCCACTAGTAGTGCCTCCAAGGTATCACGTACATCATCTAGGGCGTCATCTCGTTGACGCACAACTCCTCATACACGAGGTGGCGGTGCTGCTACCGGTGGAGGTACCACCATCATCATCCATCCCCAACATCCTATATGATCCATTGGAGGCCTCAGACCAACATCTGCAATGACCCACAGTGAATCAAGTCAGTATCATATAAAACATATCTAGCTATACTCATAACAAAACAACTAAACATGATATAATAGAGAAATAAAAAACAAAGATGTACCATCCAACCCCCAAGCCTGTCCCTGATCTCGAGGCATCTCAAGGTCTCCACGGAAGTCTATACCCACATATGGATAGTCATCAATAACAATGGGAATCTGATCCCACTGGTCATACATCTCCGATGAGAAGAACCACCCACCATACCATCCGTGGCATCATCTCCACCCACCATACCATCCGTGGCTCACTCCTTAGTCCCTCCCGAACTGGCACACATGGTCGCAAGGTAGGTACCCACTCGAAAAATAAACAACATAGGAAAGAAGCATAACTGAACTCTCCTCCCTCCTGACTAACCTTGTTCAGCTCTCGCTGAACACAAGCCAAAAACATCTAGCCCCAATCAAAATAAGTCCCTTTCAAGACACTATGAACCATAATCATTTTCCCCCCAAAAAAATGATGGGGCTCCTATGCACCAATAACCCGCAAAACAAAAGCTTCCACCACCTGCATCTCTGACTCTCACAGATCCGAGATCCTCAGTGCGCTGTTTCGCGCACGGGCTCTTGGAATGCACAATCTCTCCAGGAGATCCTCAATATCCATACTAGCCAGAATCCTCAGCTAGGTGTCCCCTATCTCACCCAAATGGGGCAAGCCAGTAAGAAAGTAAATATTAGTCAAGGTGATCTCCAGTCGCTCACCTTGTACCATGAAAACCACTTCCTCCGGATCCCAGAAGTCAACCAACTTGTTCAGCAGATCTCTGACTGAACGCATGATAGGAATTTGAGCAAACTTTAGTAGTCCGCCTAAAGCCAAGGTCGCCCACACATCCAGGTCATCCCGAATACTTCCCATCAGTCCCACATCAATATCCCTGTCCCTCCACGACAGCAGCGGCATCCTCAGCATCCTGCCAAAACACCACAAAAAAAAAATAAAAAATTGAAAAATAAAACAAATTTTTTTCCCAACCCAAGTGATCCCCATCGCGACTTTCAGGCCTTTAGCTGCGATGAACATTGCGAATTTCAACCTCACAGCCACGATGAACATCGCGGGTATTATCCCTCACAATCGTGATGTGCATCGTGGCTATAAGCCCTCACAGCCGCAATGACCATCGCAACTGTAGGATGCACAGCTGCGATGAACATCATGACTATAAGCAACCACAACTGCTATGAACATCACGGTTGTAAGCACCCACAACCGCGATGAACATCATGACTATTGGACCGACAGCTGCGATGCACATCGCGGCTGTCAAGTCCATACCAGCGATATGCATCGCGGAAAATGACCCAAAACCCACGATATTCCGCGTTGGCAAGCAAACGTGGAATATTCGCAGCTTCCGAGACCCCAACGCTCAACAAAAGTAAATAATTTGAAAGGCTAAGGCACACAGGCTTACCTGAAACTCGCAGAATAAAAAAGCAATGGTTGAATCTCTTACAAATCAAGAAAATGCTCTGACCCAACCCAATTACTCTGTGAAACTCAACGGTGAAAATGACACTTGTCACATTGGGCCCACTTGCTATTTATAGAAATTTGACCATTTTAAGTCAACCATTTCGACATCATACGACGTCTATTTTTCAAACCATTGGTACCGTTGCAATCAGTGCAGCGAGAACTTCATGATAGTCCACTCCTTTTCCCAATTCCACCAGGTCCCATTTTTAAGCATTTTTTACATGCTCCTTGTCACCTCGATTTACGTGCCACATCGGCCATGGTCCTTTTTTGACAAGTCTTATATCATCGGATTCAATTTCCCGTGCTCGTGACGATGCTTGAGACCATTTGTCGCTCTCACCACCAGATTTTTTGGGCATTTTTCTCACGCCCCTCGTAGCCTCAATTTGTGTGCCACATCGGTAGTTATTCGTTTTGAACGAATTTTATATCACCGGATTCAGTTTTCCGCACTCGTGATGATGCTTGAGATCATTTCTCGCTCTCACCCCCATAATTTTTGGGCATTTTTTCAAAATGCCATGGATCACCTCGGTTTGCGTGCCACATCAACCGTTGCCCATTTTTTATGATCTTTATGTCACCGGATTCAATTTTCCGCACTCATGACGATGGTTGAGATAATTTCTCGCTCTCACCAATACCTTTTTGTTCGGTATAATTTTATCCCTTTTTCAGGCCGAGCAATTCTTTTACGAAAAAGGCACTCAGGGAGTTTCTGTTAAGCTCTTTTCTCACTCCTAAGATAATGAAAAGATCACTAAGCAATTTTGCTTCCTTTCATGCCCGCTAAAAGTATCTGAAAAGGCATCTACTTGGTATAAGTTTACCCCTTTTCCAGACCTTGTAGACTAATTACGAAAAAGGAATACTCTAGTCACATTGGCTAGAAGAGTTCTGCATTTGCATCATTTTATGCTTTTTCGAGCCTTGGAGACTAACATATGAAAAATAACACCATCAGAGTCTTCTTATCATTTTCAGACTCCTTAAAAATGAAAGCACTCATGAGCATGAACAGTCCTGGGTTCACATAAATCCATAGGACAATACCATTTTAGAGAAAACTTTTACCCCTTCTTGGAGCTCATTAAAACTATGAAGAAGGACCCAACGGTGCCTCTCGACACCACAACAGATCATGTCTACTCACATGGTATCTTCCCCATTATGGTCGCCTTTGTTCAGAGTATTCTATAATATGTCACACTGAGAGCCTCCTGATATCATCCACTAGCTTGTCCCCCAGATTCACTCCAGTTTGCAAGAACTCCACCGTGATCCCTTAAAGATCTGATCCCCAGTCAGTTTCATATCCTGCTCTGAACAAAGGAAGCTTGAGTCAACCCACTCTATTACCCCAGTTATGCCCCATCTCCACAGTATGTCAGTCCTACCATCAGTACTATCACATTTAAGTTGTACACCTCGCGCTCCTCTCAAGGAAACATCATTTCCTTGGTAGTTGTTGGTCTCCCTTTGTCGACACCAACCATTCTATTCGAGAGGATAGATCCAAAGGTCCCTGTGCCTTGGCCTCACCCCCATTAGTGGTGAGTGCCTATGGATCATTTTGAAAGGAGTCCTCAATGCCTCTCCAAATGATTATTTCTCACATGCTCGATATCAACACCTTGATCACATTGTTGAGACTCGTATAGGGTATCGATCCTTTCAGTTATGTGTTGAATACCCCGCATATCACCTGACTCTACCACATTTATGAGTCTTTTTCAGAAAACAACAATTACACATTCCTGTGGATATCTGGGTTGCGCTTGGAGACAGTTTTCAGATGTACCACAGTTTTATACTCCCTCAAGTATACAGTTACATATACTCCTTAGAAGTTGACTCATTTACCGACTCTAACACATTTGAGAGTCTAATTGAGTCGCTACAGACGTTGGACACCTTCAGCTCCATCATTTCATAAACCCTTCTGAAACCTTATTCAGAATGGTTGTTACTCTTTTCCAATGTATCAGTTCTTCAGATCAGTCAATATATGACCATGAGTACATCCCAACATTATGTCACCTTAGGATCATTATGATGTACCAACAGATTCTCATGTATTATTTAGGTCCCCATTCTTGGGCCTAATTGTTATGTATATGACTTGATATGAGCATGGGTATGCCCGCCTCGTCCATTATCAGAGATTATTCCACATTCATTTTGAGGCCATGTATTTTTTCAGTTTTTGCAGCTTCCAAGGGGTCATTGTTCTAGTCTCCAATCGGTCTCTTCTCTTCTCCATACCCCAGGAAAATACAAAAGAACTATGATGTCTATCGACCATACGATGGGCTCCTGCCCTCACACATTGGGGGGCAATCTGTTAACACCCAAAAAGTGCTCACCAGCTCATTCCCTTATTCTCATAACCCATTTGTCCACTTTTTCACCATTTGAGCCTCTAAAACCATCAAAAGGTCACCAAAAAGACCATAATACACCTTTTTCCCCTCAAAATATGTATTTTTCCTCAAAAAAATCCTCAAAAAGGGTCCAAAATTCTCCAAAAATATTAAAAGGGAATAAAAATATAAAAATATTCAAAAAAGGAAAAAGAAGGAAAAAGAGACCTAAGCCATGTTGGTTAATACCATTGGTTTCCCTAAAACCATAATGGTATTCCCCATCACTAAAAACTATAAAAAGTTGATAGGGGCTCCTCATTATTCATCCATATTTCAGCCTATCCTCATGCTGCCAAAATCCATCTTGAGCTTTGCCCATCTTTTGATATTTTCCCAACCATTGAAGCATTGGAAAAGAAGAGACCATTGGACATTGGAGCTACTCAAAACTCACCATCCTCACCATTTGAGGTAATACAAGAGTTTTAATTTTTATTTACATGTTTATGAATCAATTTTGCTTATTGTTATTAATCTAGATTTCTTTATTTTCCTGTTTACTGCCATCAATCTATAGTTTATATTTTCTTATTTACATTGCTTTATTTGAGACTGCTGCTACGAGTTAGCAGGTGCATCCTTGCACATGCTTGGTTGAAAAACCAAGCAACAATTCTACTGCTCTATTATTCTTCTATTATTCCTAAGTTCTTTCATTGTGAGATTTACATCATCTCTTGGATCTACTGTGAGCATTTTCATAGTTACCCCGATTCTGCCCTTTCACAACCTTAGGGTACATTTTGGGTGTTAACAAATTGGTGCCATTGCCAGGGAGCGATTATTTTATCATCCCTGGGAGAATGAAAAAGAAGTTTGAGTTTCAGAGAAAGGAGAAATTTCTATGGGCAAATGGAGATTTCTAGATTTTCGAGAAGGTTGTGTGTTTTTGGCTTGGCGACTCCACTCATTGATATTTGTATTCAAGGAAGACTCCACTGAGGAAGACTAGCAAGACAAAGTCCATTTCTTAATAATTTTTGCAAGTCATCCTGGCCCCTAGAAAGATCCATACCAGAGGTAACCCTTTCTCCGAAATTCTGCTAGGAGTGGATGATCCAGAAATTTTGCTTAGGCATAAGACTGGGAGAGATAAGGCTAGTGATTCTAGCAGTGAAAGAATTGTGTCTAAAGAAGGATCATCTATTTTCCATGAATCGAATATAGAGATAGACATTGGAAGGCCTCTGCTAAGGACAAAATCTGAATCATATCTAAACCTAGGTGAAGAAGGTTTCAATTCTCCTGAGTCATATCTGTTAGATCCTGTATGGTTTAAATCGCAGGATATTGCCAAAGTTGAAAGAACTAAACCTCGTTCTTAGAATATCCCCCATAATACCCCTCCCCTTGCACAAAATCCACCATTACCCATGGCTGCTAGATTTGCCCCTTTAGCTCTACCGGTTTTCCTACATGACCTCCCTCAGAACTATTCCCAGAGGATCGTCTGTTATGATGGAGAGGGAGAATTTTCAGCCAAGTAGCATGTAGACAGATTTGAGGATTGTGTTGATTTGGAGGAAGTACATTATGATGATGCAAAGATGAGGCTCTTTGCCCAAAGTTTGTTTGGAGAACCCAAGAAATTGTTCAGGAAGCTGCCAAATGCTTCTATACCTAATTTTGCATCTTTAAAGTATTGTTCTTACAGAGGTGGGAAACGATAATAAGTCCCTCGCTAGTGCTATCCTATTATAACCATTTGAAGAAGGGGGGATTTGAATCCATCCATGAATTTTTTGCTAGGTTTATGAAGGGATACAACTCCATACCAGATCATCTGAGGCCCTCAGTAGGTGTTGCAAAGGTCCATTATGAATATGCCTTTGAGGGAGATTTCTCGTGTAGGTTAAGAGAAAGGAAGTCACCCATCCTGCCTGTTATGTTGAAGGATGCCATAGAAGTGGAAGCAAACATGATGGCTTCAGGAAAGAGGAAGGGTAAAATAGAAGCAGATAAGAAGAAAATAGAAATACATACCTCTACCACCACCTCCTCCTCTTCCAATGATGATAAGTTTGGGACAATGATGAAGACCATGGAGAAGCTGATGGATAGGTTGGCCCTAGATAACAAGCCTTCTGGTAGGGAGCAGCCTGAAAATCAAATAAGGAATCCTAACTTTAGGAGGCCACCACCCCCTCAAAGAAATCAGAGGAACCCTGATGACCAACAGATAAATCCTCCTTTCTCTGAAAATCTAGTTAATCAAGAAGGGCTTGGAGATCCCATCGATGATCATATCCACCACTTTGACAGCCTAAACCATGAAGTATATTTGATCGAAAGGGATCATGATTTCTTCACCAAGGAAAGCACTAGCCAAATCCCTGAGTTAGATTCTCAGCAGTACCAAATGGGTTACCAAAATGTTGTAGATGACATTCAAAGGAAGATAAAGTTGAGGAACCAAGATGTGAGCATAAAAAAAGGACAACCCAGTAAACACAGCCTCCAAATACTCAGCACAATGTATAAAAGCCAAAGGAGAAGCAACAGGAGGTTGTTGGACAGAAGTAGCGGGAGGTTGTTGCACATAGAGCACAGGAGGATAAAGGGCAGCATTCCAAACATGTTAAGAAACCAGAAGTCACTGAAGTAATGAAGCCCGTTTCAACATTTAATCTGAGCACTAAACTGCCCAAGGTAAATATTTATATCCCCTTCAATGAGCTACTAAAGAATAGTGAATATAGAGAAGAGACAACTAAGTTGGTAAAAGGACAGATTGATTGTCCGCATGATATATTGGAGGTGATGGATGATTCTGCTACTGTAATTTTTGGGTCCAAGCTTGAAGAGTCAGATGATGAAGAGGTTCCCCCTTTTATTTATGTTTGAATCTCCATGTAAAAATCTTACACAATGCACTTATAGACTCGGGGGCATCCAATAGTCTAATGCCTAAATCAGTAGTAGATCAGTTGGGGTTGGAAGTCACTACACCATACAAAAAACTTTTACTCGTTCGACTCTAGGAAGTTAAAATGTTTGGGGTTGATTAAAGACATGGTAGTGACTCTTTCCCAACTACCTACTAAAAGTAGTATGATGGATGTTGTAGTGGCTGATGTGCCTGGAAAATTTGGGATGCTGTTGTCAAGGTCCCGGGCTTCAAAATTGAAAGGAACTATGCAGATGGACTTATATTATGCCACCATACCTCTATTCGGGAGCAATAGAAGGTTGTATAGAGAAAAAAGGATGGCCTATGTGGTTATCAGCACAAACAAACTTGAAAATCACCCTATATACGCTGTAGACACAAACATGGGATCATCTATTTTTTTCAATGATGGTCCACGCATTGATCTTGAACCTCCTTTATACATTGAAGTTAATGAAGATAAAGGATTTGCAGCAAGGTATGAAGCCTCAGAAAAGGAAAAAAATGAGGAAGGTCTATGGTTGATGTATTTTGATGGGTCCTTGAGCAAGAATGGTGTGGGAGCAGGGGTCTAGATCATACCTCCCGACAGGGAATCCAGAGCTTTATCATACAAGTTGATTTTTGAATGCACTAACAATGTGCCTGAATATGAAGCTTTGCTCCTAGGACTACAAGCCCTGAAATATCTGGGAGAAAAAAGGATACAGGTGTTTAGAGACTCAGAGTTGGTGGTTAACTAGGTGAATGACAGCGATCAAACCAAACATCCCAGGATGAGGGCCTACAGAAATGAAGTCCAGGATATGTTTGGGAACTTCTTCATAGAACACAAAATCAGAGTGATACCTAGGAGTGAGAATCAGGTAGTTGATTCTTTAGACACCACTGCTAGTGGTTTTAAGACACCTATCTTTTCTTAGGAAAATTATGAAGTGGAGGTGGTGAACAGACCTTCTATTCCTGACAATTCCAAATACTGGAAAGTATTCGATGATGATTTACAAATTAAAAGGTTCTTAGAGTTGTCTGATGAATTTGCAAATGTACAGGTTGATACCAAGAATGAAAACTTGGAGGGTTTAGTAGATGAAGAACAGTAAGGAGATGAAGATACTGAAAACAAAGGGTGGAAAAGCATGTTGGGTGGAAAATATATTATTCAGCTGAAGAGTAATTACATCCCTAAAGTGTTGATACCTATGGAAAAATTGTTTGACTAGAACGACATGGCTAAAAACCCCAAATTTGAAATTGCTAGTGACGCCGTAGAAGACCAAAATTTGGGCACTAGAGAAGAGCCTCGAATGGTGAAGCTATCCAAGAAGCTGCATGCTAAGAAAAATGAGTGATATGTAGAATTAAAGAAGAAATATGTTGATGCTTTCACCTAGAATTATGAGGACTTAAAAGAATATGACGCCTCCATAATACAACATTCTATTCCAATCAATCCAGGGGAGAAGCCTTTCAAACATAAGATGGGAAGGATAAACCCAAAATTGCTGCCCATAATAGAAAAAGAAATCAGAATATTGTTCAATGCAAAGATCATTGTCACCTTGAGGTTTTCCCAATTGATATCCAATCTAGTTCCTATAAGGAAGAAGAATGGGGAGATCATAATTTTTATAGATTTCCGGAACCTTAACAGGGCTTCGCTGAAAGATAATTACCCTTTTCCTAAGATGGAACATATCTTACAGAAAGTAGTAGGGGCAGAAAGAATTTCTACCATGGATGGTTTTTCAGGATATAATCAAATCAAGGTATTCCCAGAAGACTAAGAAAAAATGGCCTTTACCACTCCTTGTGGAACTTTCATGTATGAGAAGATGCCTTTCGGGATAATGAATGCAGGAGCCACTTTCTAGTGTGCAATGAACATCGCATTTGCTGAGGAGAAGGACAAGTTTGTGGTGGTGTACATGGATGATATACCAGTATATTCCAGATCTGATTAGGAGCACCTAAAACATCTGGAGTAGGTTTTCATTAAATGTAGAAAGTATGGTATTTCTATCAACCCAAAAAAGTCTCATTTTGCATTAGAGGACGCCAAGATCCTAGGGCATATCATTTCTAAAGAAGGTATCAGGATTGGCCCTAAGAGGGTTAATGCTATTCAGAAAGTTCGGGAGCCAAGAAGTAAGAAAGAGGTGCAGTCCTTCATCGATCAAGTGGGTTTCCTAAGGAGGTTTATTCAAAGTTTTGTAGAGATAATGAGGAATATCACCAACATGTTGAAAAAAGAGAATAAAATAAAATGGACTAAGGAAGCCAGGGATTCGTTCAAAGGAATCAAGAAAGCTATCACTGAGGCCCCAGTATTAGCAAGCCCATATTTTTCCAAGGATTTCCTGATTTTTTCCTATGCATCTGAGCATACAGTGGCAGGAGTGCTATTGCAGAAGAATGCCCAGAATGCTGAGCAACTAGTCGCATTTTTCAGCAGAGTGCTGAGAGATGGAGAACTAAAGTATGATATCATGGAAAAATAGGCATATGCCTTGATAAAGTCACTAAAGGATTTCAGGGTCTACATCCTTCATTCAGACATTATTTCCCATGTCCCAAATAGTGTTGTAAAGAGTATCCTCACCCAGGTCGATCCTGAGGGAAGAAGGGCCAAGTGGATTGTTGTACGACGGGAATATGACCTAGAAATAAATCTTACCAAACTGATAAAGGTGAAGGGTTTGGAAAAATTGATGACTAAGGCCAACTGTGATTCTTTACAGCTGAATTTCCTAGAAGAATATCCAGAGAAAGTGGGCACAAGACCACAAGTTAGACCTAAATTCTCTACATCTCCCTGGTATGCTGACATTATTTATACATTGCAGAATTTGCAGGCTCTTGTAGGCTTGAGAAAAACCAAGGCCAACTCTGTGAAGCTGAAGGCCTCCAAATTCTGTATTATAAATCATTTTTTGTATTGGAAGGACCCAGGGGGCGTGTTCCTGAATAACTTATTAGAATATGAAGCTCAACAGACCAAGAAGGAGTTCCACAAAGGATATTGTGGGGGGCATCATTCCTGGAAAGTGACAGTCAACAAGATCTTGAGGGAGGGGTTTTACTATCCTACCATGTTTGCTGATGTATATAAGGAGACTGTTACCTATCACTAGTGCCAGATCTTTGAAGGTAAAAGGAATTTTGTTTCAATACCCCTCCATCCAGTCATAGTAGAGGCGCCTTTCCAGCAATGGGGGCTGGATTTTATTGGAGAAATAAATCCTAACTCCTCTGGCCAACATAGATGGATTTTAACAACTACTGATTACTTCACCAAGTGGATTGAAGCCATCCCCACCAGAAATGAAACTAAAATAGTAATCATGGATTTCTTAAAGGATAACAACTTGTCTAGATTCGGTTAACCCAAGAGGATAGTGACAGACAATGCACCTGCATTTAAGTCCAAAAAGATGATAAACTTCTGTCACAAGTACCATATCAATCTAAACCATTCTATAGCATACTAACCTAATGGGAATGGACTAGCAGAGTCCTCGAACAAAATCTTGGTAAGGATCATCAAGAAGTTTTTGGAGGAGTATAAGAGAGCTTGGAACACAAAATTAAAGTATGCTCTGTGGGCTGACGGAATCAGTAAAAAGAGGGCCATTGGAATTTAAACTTTTCAACTGGTATACAGAGCTGAGGTCATGTTTCCGGCCTCCCTAGGGTTACTAGTTATGAGGTTGTTGCAAGGAATGGAAGAAGAACCGAATCACATGTAGAGGAGGGTGAATTAGATAGTTGAATTGAACGAGCTAAGAAATAGGGCCTACGATAAGGTATAGATGCACCAAGAAAAGATGAAGGACACCTTTGATAGGAAGGTGAAAGAGGAGCAGTTTCAGGTTAATGATTTGGTTCTAAAGTGGGATGCTCCTAGAGAGGATAAGCATGGAAAATTTGCCCATATTTGGATGGGACCTTATGTTATTGCAAAAAACCAAGGGGTGAATTCATTCATCATGGAGCATCAAGATGGGTCTCCCTGGATAGGAGGTCCCGTCAATGGGAGGTTTTTGAAGAATTATCTGTCCTAGAGAAGGTAGGTAATGTTTGTACCAAAACCTGTATATACTCCATTTTGCAGTTGTTTTTAAGTATTGATGGTGAGCCTAAAGATTTGAATCCTAGAGTGAAGGCCCTAAGGTCTGGAGGGGTAGCCATTTTTTTTGTTTTATTTGCATGTTCAGCTCAGATTTATAGCATGTACAGTTGTGATTTTCGGCCTAAAGTTTTTGGTTCAAAGTTTGGTGGGTTTCCCAATGGATCAGGCACTTGGTCTACGGGGTTCTTTACTACCTTGCAGGGAATATAGCATCCCCAATTGGAGCCAGTTCTTAGCACCTAATTATTTACAGCTTAAATGCTAAAATATGAAGGGTGGAGAGTTAGAAAGTTACGTGGTGGGAGCCTAAAATCCCCTTCATTCTCCATGGCTATGTGATAGGGTATAAGAGACTTGGTGTAGAAGTGTTGAATACAGTGCCTTTGAAGAAATTGCAAAGGGAAGTATCAAAACACAATTAAAAGTGAAAAAAATAACCCTAAAATCTATAGTCCGACACGCAACTTATTCAACGGTTAACTACTGCATAGGTTTGCACCGTAGGATGGGCACGGATGAGAGATCAGCGGCCCCCGTTGATCGTCACATGGCAGAGTTGCACAGGAATATAAAGGGGATAGGCGGTCATGATGGGTTCTACCACCGGATAGGCGATGACTGGAGAGGGCGTCACAAAGAGGAAAAGTTCTAGACAAAACCACCTCAGGATCATGCGACACCACTTAAGCATGAAAAAGCTCGATAGTGATCGATGGTCAAGATTCCTTGTCAGAGATTATACGGTTCAGGATGGAGGTCTCATTCCATCATGTAGATTTCAAGCGATCAATGACATGGGTTGCAAAAGGGGGTCAAGCCAACGATGATGGGGGGTTGAAGCTACGCAGGAGATAAGTAGTGTGGTCCCTAGGTTTGGAGAGTTAACGTGTCGCTAATCCCCACCATGGATTCAAAACAAAAGGAGATCATCGGTCCTAGAGGGTTGACGCATTGGGAAGTTGCACATTGGATAAGGAAAATAGTGGTTGTGATAGGTAAAACCATTTGATAGGTGTCAGCTCCAGATTTTATCACGAGGAGGAGGGGCGGTAAGTGAAACCACTCCCGGGTGCGTGCGACACCACTTTGTTGGGGTACGGTGCTGATAAATGGATGGTGCAGATTAGAGCTTGAGGGATGATCCGACGATAAAAAAGGAGGGATGATCAAATCAATGATTATATAAGGATCAGATCTAATGACAGAGATCAATGCGCGAGAGATCAACAGATGGAAAAAGTAGACAGTTGGAAAAGAAGGCTAAATTTTAAAGAAAGAGGGGTTATATATCTAAGAGTTTGTGTGGTAAGTTGTCATTTGTTCTCGCACCTATTGAAGTCAAAAGCTTCTCGGTGTGTGGGAGACGATGAAGGTGACAGGGCATTTTTAGATCTTGTGAGTGACAGGTAAGTCCTTCCAACTAAATTCAACAGTGATATAAGTGTGTTCACTGTAGGAAAATGGAAGAAGGTATGAATGTTAACACAATTAGGGTCATGAGTGCCTTGGAAGACACAGACTTCAATATATTTGACACATAGATTCAATTTCATGTCACTGAGATTAAGAGAAGACTGAATCTTTTGCGTGCTTAAGGCATAGATATGCAGAGGGTGTTTCAGTCGTCATTTATTTTGTTCTGCCCTGACCAAATTATGTCGTTTCCCGATTTCTTGTCCTGGTGTGCATTAAATTATGAGGAAACCCATAAGGTTATCATGAATGCTCAAAAGAGTAAAATTGTTTGTTCTATAGAGACGTCTATTGTAAATAGTTCTTTTGAAATCCCCGGGTCGCAAACCCGTGAGTCTAAGGGATTTTCTGAAGAGTCAATCGTAGCCCTGTATCGTCAAATTTCTCAGGAAATTTGGCAAGACTTTTTGACCACTTACCTTAAACCTGACTTGGATATTGAAGACACTCTATACCATTTAGATGTCAGTCTTTTCAATGATAACACCCAGTTATTTCTTTCGTTACTTGCCCAATTTTTAGGTCTAGATACTGATATATTGGTAACAAAGTTATAGTTAAGTCTGTTGTTTAGAATAGGTGTTGGTGTGCCTGGAGTTGAATATGAGTCACTGCCGAGTCTTAGGTTTGAATAATTTGTGGCAGAAGCTATTCATTCTCAGTTGGTTGTTTTTCCCAATACAAGATATTTCAGGTTTCAAGTGCATCTAATGAAAATGGTCATGGTTATTAGTCAAGAAGAATTACATTTTGCACCAGAAATTTATGCAGGCACTTTGGAGGATAACATGTTCAACTACATGAATTTTATTTTATCTGAGTTGTATAATATGCTTTTCGGGGAAGAATTGCCGAGGGCTTACCTGAAATGAAGACCATGATGCAGTTGAAGAAGGAGGTAGCAGTAGGAGACTGGTTTTTATTAAAGTATTCTACAGTAATTAGGTTGTATCGTTTCGTAGATGAGCCTCACATACTACCTTCCTTTTTAACTTTGAGATTTTTTACCTTGGAATTTGTTAGGCAAAAGTTGATCTTAGCAGATGAACATTTTTTGAAGTTCAAGAAGGGAGCTGATTTAAAGTATCCCAGGACAGTAGGTCCATTTATTGTGAAAAGTAAGGAGGCCATTTCAGATGTACATAAATTGTTGGAGGTTATGGAATTCAAGAAGGGTATAGCAATGGAATATGATCCTTTTCATATTATTTCTGAAAGGAGGAAAATGAATAACCTCAAGGGTTTTGAACACATAGAAGTGGAAGGGTCACTAAGGGGAAGGAATTTGTTGCAGTTTGAACCGGAGGTGGAGACAGTGTCAAACCTACAGGGGGAAGATCTCAGTTTGATAGAGGAATCCATAGAGGTTGATGTTATGCCAAAAGTTGTAGAAGTTTGAGAAAGGAGGAGTCTTCAGGAAATAATAAATGAGCATGATGAGGAAAGAGAGGGAGAAAAGAGATCTAAAGTTGAGGCTCAATAATTGGTCGGAACACAGCTAGATTCAGAAATTTTGATAAATAATGAAGCTGGTAAGGAGGGAGAAATTTCGATCCCAGATGTACAGATACAAGAGTATAATTTTCAGGAGGCTATAGAAAGTGGAGACACAAGCAGATTCCCATCCAGGGATGGAATGTTTGAATAGTATGGTCGGAATAAAAAAACTTTCACTCAGTTTGTTTATAGTTTGTTACCCAAAGTTAGAGACTTATCAAAGTCAGATGTCACTTTGGTGACTAGCAGGAGCATCAAAGAAAGCACTTTGAATCTGGAAAAGATATCAACACCAGACAAGATCCAACTACATAAACAAATAGGAGAATTTATATATGAAGATTTTGTACAGGCAATTTTGAGGGTTGAAAAATTGGAAGATATTGTAAGCAAAATGGACAGATAGCTAAGACAAGAGAGACTAGAAAATAAAGCCTACCAGTAGAAATTCAAGAAATTACAATCCGACTTGGTCTCAAGTGATGGCGAGGGGAAATCTAGCAAGAAATTGTTGACAGAAAAGGACAATTCTATTCAAACATTGCAGATGAGAATCAAAGTCCCAAATACTCAATTAATTCAGGCTCCCGAGGAGTCAAAGTTAAGCAGGAGAAAGAGGTTTTAGCCAAAGAAGTTAGTGAAACCAAAGCAGAATTATTGAAGTTGATTGAGAAGAGAGCAGAGTGGGAAAGGGACAAGATGAGTTTGGAGAAACAGATTGATGATTTAAAGAGTAACTTGCCCAATTTGGGCATGCGTCGGTCAAATGTAAGTCAGAATGCAGATGAAAGTGGTGCTGATAGCCTTTCATAGGCTTTGTCCCAGGTTAGCTTAAAGGACGTGGAAATTAAAGAATTGAAAGAAAGGGCTTAGGAATGGGAGGAGAAGATCTAGGAAAGGATGAAGAGATAAAGGAATTGCAGACAAAAAATAAAGGATTGGTTGAAAATAATCAAAGGTGTATTCCCCAGGTGATCGGGTAGATCCCAATGCAAGGTTGCAATCATTTAAATTGGGATAATATTATTGAGACGACCGCTAATCTCAGACCTTGTTTAATATCCATAAGCTTGAGAGAGAAACCAATAAAAGAAGCTTTGAAAATCTATACATTAACAAGGGAAAATCTAAGCAGAAGTTCAAAGGATACATCTAAGAATGCCATAGATTTTCTAAGAGGCTTATCACAAGATGAAGTGATTACAATGGATATAAAGAATAGAATTTCAGTGATGGCTTGGGCTAGAAGGACACTGAGGAAGTACACTCATGTGGAAAGTATCGAAGCTCGCTGTGCAGGGATGAAAGAACATATTACTGATGTCAAGGAAAGGTTTAAAAAGGTTTTCCAAAAAGGGTTACCTTCCTTTTGGAATGAAGATAATGAGCTAATTCTTCACAATGATTACAAAAATATACTGTTCGCGATAAGGATGAATCATGAAAAGTTCCAAAAGCTAACTCATGTTCTTACAAGAAAGATATTATTAGAGAAGCTGGGAGGAGATTTCGATATCATGAACTTGCTGAAGAACCTGAGTGAGGAAATCCCTACTATGTCAAGTGAAGAAAATGTGGAGCTAAAGGTCTTAGTGAAGGAAATGGTATTGCACGAGAGCATCACGACCGGCCAATGGAGTTACGTGGATAAATATGGGAGAATGAAGTATTCACTTTGTGCTCTAGAATAGTTGTTGGTTTTTTATTTCAAATAAAAGACTTCTGAAACATTTTCATTTTAAAGAGATTTGTAATAATTTTTTAAGAAGCTAAGGGAAATAGCCATCTGGAACCATTACTTCACTATCTTTTGTCTTTTACTTAAAGTAAATGCCATTTAGTAAAAGTACGGGTGGATGTAAAAACTAGTTAGGCCAGTTCTACCTATTTTCTATTTGGTAGTGACAGTGGCAAATGAATCCTGATTAGGCGTCATTTTTTTGTGACCATTTTTTGGTCTGAATGAGTCAAGCATGAGACTCAATACACCTATAAATTCAGTGTAATCAATGAGTAAAAGGTTGAATACTTTTTGCAGGCATATATATTGCTCTGTGTAAGACATTTTGAGCTAGTTTTTGAATAAAATTGACAGAGCTGAGTAGGTGTTTTATCAGGGATTCCTGTGTGATTGGTCTTGGAGTTTGTTCTTTATTTTTCCCATGTGAAATGTGTTTCTTTCATTGTTAATCCATTATGTAAATGCTTTTTCATGTTTGGTTCAGTGTAGTATCTAGATGGAATTCATAGAGATTATGCTCCATTTTGATCATACCAAACATTCGACAATTATTTTCTGCTAAAGTCAATATAGAATTCATGAGTCCATGCTTTATATTGATGGACTGTTCATTTCTCTTCTAGCTCACCAACTAAAATCTTTTTTACTGCAAGCTGGTGGCTACGTTGCCCCTCTCTGAATGTATTTTCAAAGCATTGGTTAGTTATGTTCACGTCTTGTTCGATTTGAATCCATCGCCCAATAAAGATCCATGTTGTTTTCCAACAAACAACTTATAAAAACAATTTGTCCTAACAGAAAGCTGACCTTCTGAATGAGCTGTGCACGAATATTTTGAGTAGTAAGACTGTGTGTTTATTATTGTATATTTCCAATCTTTTATAGATTTGTAGAGAGATCACTCTCATACTGTGTTGGGTCAGTAGCCCCGATTCCACCCTTTCATAACCTTGGGGTATGTTTTTGTTGTTAACACTGTCTTTCCACCTTTTGATGCAGGTGTTCTGGATGAAAGCAGTGGTATTGAAGAAGAGGACTCTAAGATTCAATCCATGTGCATATGGCTCCCTCAGTGGAAGGGAAGGAAGATCAATGAAAAACCAACTGATCGAGATGATACCATTCTCCAGGATTTTATAATCAATGAAGCACTTGTCATTCTAACAATCCCTAAGAAGGAGGAATAAGTGGCCGACTTTGCAGTGTTTGAGGACATTGTTGATCATCATGAATCTCCTAGGAAAGATCTTTTAGTTCCTATGTTATTTATCGCAGGAAGCTAGTGGGCTGTAGTTATGATTCACAAACCACTATGGGATATTTCTCTGAATGTAGGAATTGAATTCCTCTGGGAATTTCAGAGTTGTTAAGTGTTTATCGCTCTTGAAGATGATTTAGCAATAGAACTTGATTTTGTAATCCCTGTTTTATGGGAACCTTATCCTTTTGTAACTATTTTGAAATTATTATTTAAACAATAGAAGTCTCATGTGGTAGGGGGGGAGAAAAATCACTAGAGAAGAACTGGAGAAATGATGCTTCACTTGAGATCTTGTAATTTTTTGTAGACCCAATGAATCAAGATCAATTTCTTTTGACATCTTCTTTGTTTATATTATCAAATTTATTTGATGATATCTGATTTCTTCACTTTAATTATTGAATGAATGTTGTTTATCTTTTGCAATCGATCATTAATGCACTGATGTATGATTTGGATTTGTCTTAATTCATGGTATTTGTGTATTTATGTTTTAATTGAATTTGTTTAATTAAAATATTTATCTATTTCTGCAAATGATTCACATAAATTATTAAGTTAATGTTAATTTTTCAATTGACATTCCATAAATAGGGTAACCTTACATGTGCCTAATCTTTAAACTATTCTTTCTTGATTTTCATTGTCTGATTGTATTCTGAAGCTATAAGAAAAGATCCAATTTTACATTTCTATTAAGCTGGTGAAATTTCTTATTTAAACTCAACGAAGTTATCCTGCACACAGTCAAAACATTTCCTTTAGATTAGATCTGATTTAGTGTAGATTTCCTTTAACGTAGTTTTGTTCTAGGTTTAGATCCATTTTAGAGTTAGCACACTTTGATTTTCCCACACAGGAAGATTGGTCCTTTTAGGATCAAACCCCATAAGTTCCAACGGAGGACTTTGTATCAATGGGAGTTAACTACACCAAATAGGCTGGGTATAGAACTATTCTTACGTAGAACATTTTGAAGCCTTTCAGTCTGGGTTTTCACCGTCTATTGTGATACTTGGAACCCATTCCAACAACCTACACACCTGGGGCTTCAACAGACCTGAATGCTCCCACTGCACCATAAAACGTTCTCCCCATGGTTGAAAAACCTGTTCTTGGTGCACCCGCCTCATTGGTTTCCACCGTTGGACTAGGAATTTACTCAGAGACTCCCATGATCTCTAGTTTTTGGTCTGTCCCAACCCCTACGCTAGCAGTGGAAATATCGGATCTATGAACCATTTCGTCCAAACAAATGATGACTAACTCACAACCACCTTTGCTTCTACAACCACCATCAGTCCCTAGTCATGTTGGAGGTACACCAATACACACTATCCCGTTCTTGTTCCCACCATCCGAAGTAGTAAGTGAACTAGTTATGGCTACACTGAATCTACTCGGGTTAACACTAGGACTACCTTTGTGGTACTTTATTTCTACTAATCCTCCCCTAACATTGAACGTCATTCTACAACTTGTCCAACCAATTAACACTACTAACCACCCACCTCCTAGTGTAGCAAGCACATCTGCAGTCCACCCTTCCCATCCACCACCCAAGAATGCTGGGGGCAGAGGCCCTCAACCCTATACTACCCCACAAACAATGAAACCGGTGAATACTCCCCCTCTATTTCGCACACCCCCTAAGTGCGCTTTATGTGATGACTTGGACCATGATATCCATACCTATCCATAATTTCCAAGCCTTCAGGAACACATGAAGACATTGGATGATGATTCCCAATATTCAAGTCATCGAGTTGGATACCACCCCTAAACCGTGCAAAAAATCACTGTGAACCAACCACTCTTGTGCCATATGCGGATTATACGGTCGTTATTCACATCACTACCCAGATCTCTCCGAGTACAAATTAGTCATCCATGAGTTGAATCACTCTTCTTTAGAGTCGTCCATCACCACTATCGAGGAGATTCATCCCCCTGAATCCTCCTCCTTGGGAGAAATTAATACTATTTACATGATTGGCACGGATGGTGAACCCATTTCACATCCTACATCTAGCCTTTCCCTTACCGATTTGTTAACCCAGTGCTTTTGTAGAGACAAAGAAATCCTCGAAGCACTAACCATACTTGACTACCCTTGGGATGACATTCACCATTGATCCTACTTCATTCATGAGGAGTCTAACACTATTGTGGCCAATAACCTTTCAGTCGAGTCAAAGGACTTCCTCCCAAATAAGGTGGACTGGTTTAAGAACCTCATCCCAGCTCTCAATGCAGTTGAGGAAGGTAACATGGGCAACATTTTTCCTACCATTCAGGTAGATATTTCCATCCCACCTAGTGCAACATAAATCATTACGTTAGGAGCTTACTGTACTAAAGACAAAATTCATGCCTATAAGAAGCTCTTCCAAAAGTTTCATGATGTTTTTGCTTGGTCCTATATCGAGATGGTTGGTCTTGACACCACCATTATTGAACCCCATATTGATACTTGGTTGGATGTCCCACCCATTCTCCAAAAGCAACGACCCATTCACCCATCCAAACTCCCCACAGTAAAAGTTGAGATTGAGAAACTACATAAATCTAAGTTCATTTATCCCATCGTTTACACCACCTGCATTTCCAATCCTGTGCAGGTTAAAAAAAAATAAGGCACCATTCGCATATGTACTGATTTTTGTGATTTGAACCAAGTTAGTCACAAATACAACTTCCCCATGCCTTTTATTGACAAACTTATTGATGCATGTGTAGTACATGAGATTATGTCCTTCATGGATGGTTTCTCTGTGTATAATCAAATTCAAATTCGTAAGGAAGACCAGTGCAAGACTGTTTTCACTACCCCATGGGGCACCTTTGCCTATCATGGCATGCCTTTCGGTCTTAAAAATGCCGGTGCCACATTTCAGCAGCCCATGACATTTGTTTTCACGATTTCACCCATATCATCTTGATCTACCTACACGACCTCACAACTCGATCAAAGAAATGGTCCGACCATCTAAATGACCTCTGACAATTTTTTTTGCATTGTCACTAGTATCGAATTTGACTGAACCCCCTCAAGTGTGTATTTTTCACTCATACAGAACGGTTGTTAGGTTTCATCATTTCCCAAAAAGGAATTGGTGTAGACCCTTTGATGGTTCAAGCCATCCTAGACCTCCCACCCCCACATACATTATGCCAATTACAAAGCCTTCAATGGAAATCCAACTTTCTTCGTCACTTCATTGCAGAGTATGCTACGAAATTTCATGGTTTCCTTCACTTGCTTCGCACCCACATTCCTTTCATTTGGGATGAACAAGCACAAGCATATTTTAAAGCCCTCAAACAAGCCTTGACTTCTTCCCCGTTGATTTGACCTCCTTATTTCTAAAAGGATTTTATCCTTTATGTTTCAACATCCGATTATGTCGTTTCGGGGGTGTTAGTTCGAGAAGATAGTGCACAACAAGAACATGCCATTTATTATGTGACGCGGACCTTATCCGACCCACAATTACATTACCCCCATGAGGATAAGTTGGCCCTTGCCATCGTCTTCTCGCTCCAAAAGGTTCATCACTATATCCTATTAATCCAAACTATAGTTGCGGTACACTCCAACCCCATGGTCTATCTCTTGAGTCGCTGCCTTCTTCAAGTCCGTGTGGCTAAATGGGTCATCATACTTCAAGAATACGACCTCACATTTACTACTCCCAAGAGCACCAAAGCCCTTGCATTGGCACAGCTCATGACATATTTTTCATCATCATCCACGTCAACACCAATCACCACCAGCTTACTTGACGACCACTTGTTTATCATTTTGTCGGTGACCACTTGTGCGGTGACATCCTAGTGTACCTACACATAGAAGTTCTGATCTGATATCCGTCATGATGAGTGTCGTCACATATGCCATCATGCCTTTCGTTACCTCATCCTTGGTTATGTCCTTTACAGGTGTGGTGTTGACATCATTATGCGTCGATTCATCACATGCGACGAGGATGAACAACTCTTAAACGATTGTCACAGTTGAGCCTACGGTGGCCATTTCTCCGGGATGGCCACTGCTCAAAAGGTTATCCACACTTAGTATTTTTGGCCCACCCTCTTTATTGATTGCATCACAATAGTCAAACATTCAAAAAATTGCCAGCCATTGAGTTTGTGGAGTGTAACCCCCCTTCGGTGAATGGGCATAAATACATCATTTTGGCTGTTGACTATTTCATCAAATGGGCCGAGGCCATGCCTATGTTTAACTGCAAAGATGAGACTACATCACATTTCTATTTTAACCATGTCATCACTTGGTTCAAGGTCACCAAGCAACTCGTATCCGACCATGGAAAACATTTTGAGGACACCGTATGGAAGGAGTTGTCGACTTTTATCAAATATGAACACCAGTATGCCTCTTCCTATTACCCCTAAGGCAATGGCCAATTTGAGGCTATTAATAAAATTCTAAAGACCATCCTTCAATGCACCATTGACCAACATAAGTCCAACTAGCATCATATGCTCTTCCCCGCACTTCCACTGAGACAGATATGGGTTTCACCCCTTTTCATTTGGTTCATTATGTCGAGTTTGTTCTTTTCCATTGAGTGTCATATTCCAGTGTTACATATTTCTATTGCACTTCTCCTGGACACTTCACCACTTGAGCAATTCTTAATCCTTTTGGAAAAAGCCAATGATCATCGTCGAATAGCCTTACAAACCATTAAAGCTATGAAAAACCGTTCCAAAACTAGTTATGCCTAAGCATGTCCACCCTCATACCTTCCAAGAAGGAGATCTAGTACTTGTTTATGACTAATCCCATGACAAGACCAGTAAAGGAATTTTTGAATCCATGTGGCAACGTCCATATGTTATCCACACCTACCTAGGGAATGGGGCATACCTCCTCACTGATTCTGAAAGAAAACCCCTTGCGCAACCCGCAAAATGGGTTGTATCTCAAACACTTTTACCCTTAGCACTCTTTGGACCCACTAGTCTATGTTGTATAGTTTCATTCCCTTTTTTGTTTTTTACTTTTTGCATCTAGAACCTTACACTTTGCTTCCCTACATTCCCAAAGATGGATCATGTTCCACCATTCTATGTGGGTTTCATCAATGACGCAAGTCGCTGGTGTCCAAACCTCACCTCCGTAGCTTGGGTATTATATTCCCCCTCACATGAGTTGATCTGCCTCGACAGAGTGTGCATACATGCTTCTACCAATAATCAGGATGAGTACGAAGCTGTGATTGGTATCTTGACTGCTTCTCTCTAGATAGGCATAAGTCACCTTCGTGTGTTCATTGACTCCCATCTTCTTGTCACCCAACTTAACAACTTTTATTACGTATGGGATCCTTTCCTTTTTAGAAAGTTCCTACGCACTAAACACATGATCAGATAGTTTGAATCCATTTCATTCACTCATGTCACAAGAAATCAAAACAATGTTGCAAATCAAATGGGTAACAATATTCTAGACTGACACATAAATCACAACTGGTAGGAAGTAAACCATATAATTGCATTAGCATACCATTTACATGCATATAAACACCATATAGGCATATAACATCATAAAAAAAAAGACAACCATCACCATACTAAACTGCATCTACTTGCATATATATATATATATATATATATCATCATATAAATTTCATCATGCCCATACCACTAAATACACATACATACATAGAGAAGCCCCAACAACGTCCTCGTCATATAATATAGTTGAATACAAAAATTCCCTATGCTCATCGCATGGGGACAGTTCCATCAACTCTTTGGTCAATCGGAGTCATCTATGTCATCATCATCGTCATCCTCCTCGTTGTTATCCTCCTCCTCTTCCTCTACCTCTTCCTCTTTCTCCTCATCGAAATCTGTCTCCTCATCACCCTCACCATAGTAGGGAACATCCCCCAGTGCCATGGCTCTAACTGCCTCAGTCTCCATCGCAATATGAGTCATAATAGGCCTCCACTCCCGTGGAGTATCATAGCAGACATCAATCGAGTCCTAATCTAAATGCTGCCAACCATCCTCCACCATCCCATATAGAAGACAGTCAATCCCAACCCGCAAATTCTCCAAGTTTTCCTAAGTACTCCACTGCCGACCATGTCCATGCCAAGGAGAGTATACTCCCTCTACACGACCCCTACGTGCCCGGTATCCTCTCGGAGGTTGTGGTCCCACATATGCACAACAACAACAGATCATTAGTGTCATAAAATCCTCTAGATATCATATATGCTATTGACTAGATACAACATGATACTATAAACAAAACAAATACATACCATATGGTCCCCATGCCTGACCAAGAGGCCGTGGTAGTTCTATATCCCCTCTATAGTCCATCTTGTACTAAGGGTAATCCTTGATCACCAGTGGGAGCTGCATCTACTAAGTGAGCAACTCCTCAGTAAATAACCGCCCCACTATCCCTCCACCCCCACGAGTCATCATCTCTTCCCATCGCTACATCTGCAGCTCCATGGGACCTTCGTCACACACCGTTGTATGTGGTCGCAGCGTCAGGACCCGCTCAAAGAAAAAGGAACACATGAACGAGGGAAAACATAAATCCCCTCCTATCCGACTCACCTCGTTCATCTCATGCCGAACAACAGATAGACTCATCTAGAACCAACCATAATAGGTACCTTCTAGGATCTGCTCAACCAGCACCATATGTCCCCTTGATACCCTGTGGGGTGACTTTGACCCCAGTATGCGCACCACCAACACCACGATAGCTCGAGTCTCTAGACTTTCTATGTCACAAATCAAGATATCGTTGTCATGCACATACGATGTGGCATAACAATGGCTCTCCAGTAAGTCCTCCATGGACACATTTGCTGGCCTCCTCGGGAGGGTATCGGAAATCATCCCCAATCATGGAAGCCCAGTCAGGAAGTACACATCCGCAAGAATTATCTCTAATCGCACCTCGTGTATCATGAATGCCTTTGAATTAACATCCCAAAAATATACCAACTTGTTCAATAACAACTTGGTCATGCACATCAGGGGAACATTTGTGAACTTCAATAGTCCACAATAGGACAAGCTATCCTGAACATCCTCATTATCCTGGATTGCCTCCAATAAGTTCTTGAGCTAATGTTCTCTCCAATAAATTATCGTCATCCTGTCAATCAAACAATAAAACACACATCAGGATCATATCAACCCTGCCTCGATCTCCTCTAGATCGATGCACCCAAACATAGGCGAAAAGGCACGCTTCACAGCGAACTATTTTCCTCACTGGTACACTCTCGAGCATGCTTTTCTCCTCAAAAAGCATGCCCCTTGAGTGCACCTATGGGGCCCACAGCCATGCCATGAAGCATGCATTTCCCAATAAATTTTGTGCTTCAGAGCGCAACTATAAGACCCACATCCTCGCCCTGAAGCATGCATTTCTCAAGAAATGTCGTGCTTCAGAGCATGGTTGTATGGCACTCATCCTTTCTATTGTGAATTGCAAGGAGTGGTGAACTCCCTCTTAATCCCCGAATCACTGCATAGCACTTGAATTCTGCTGAAGTGAATTCTCCACCATTGTCGGATCTAAAGGTCTTTACCTTCTTTTCAGTCTGGTTTTCTATCAAGGCCTTGAATTCCTTGAATGTGTTGAATACTTCATCTTTGTTCTTCAAGAAATAAATCCCAAGTCTTCCTAGATAAATTATCAATGAAAAAACCATAGTATACATACCCACTCAGAGAACTAGATGACATCGGACTGCATACATCAGAGTGAATAATATTTTTTTCCTTACTTGCTTGTGATTTCCTTCTTTGTGTTCTTTCCTTTTGCAAACTTCTTCATACTTTGACTGGATTTCAAGAAGACCTTCAACTGCTTTACTTGCAATAGGTGGCGCCCTATAGTGCATGTGTGCAAGCCTTCTATGCCAAAGTTCACTTGGATCTGATGAATCATGGACCATGGCTTGTTCTGGTTGGCCCTTCAAATTGTATAATTCTCCCTCTTGCTCTCCAATCACCACTGCATCATCTATAGTCTTACCCTTTGGCCACATTAGGACTTGGCCATCTACAAATGCAACCCTCATGCCTTTTGTATCCAATGCATATATGGAGAGTAGATTCTTCTTGAGACCTGGAACATATAGTACATCTTTCATCTTCATAGACTTTCCAGAGTCTAGTTTATAGGAGGCTTCACCACTCCCTTTTATTGGATACTGGTAGTCATCCCCAAGTTTCACCTTATGGGGTGATTCATGTTCAGATAGGTTCATAAAGGATTCCTTGAATCCTATCATGTGTTTAGAAGCCCCACTATCTATAAGCCAATCATTATTTCCATGAGTAATGGTTCCAGTGAGAGCAGAAATCAAAACATATTCTTCATCACTTGAAGAATCTTCACTATCTTCTCTATCCCTCTTCTTGGAAGGTTCATCATCCTCTGCAGCATGAGCATGCTGTCTTCTTTTGAAGTTCTTCTTCTTGTGAGAACCATCTTTCTTATTTCTGGGACAATCTCAAGAATAGTGTCCCTTCTCATCACATGTATAGCAACGGACATAGGACTTGTTTTTTCGAGTTTTGGGACTACCCCTCTGATTCTGATGGTGATGTCTTTCTTTCTTACCATGATGGTGAGTCTTTTTTTCACCATGACTTTTGGAGTGTGCAGTGAGAGCTTAGTCTTCATTCCCCATCTTCTCTTCTCGAGATATAATTCGAGCTTCTTCCTGTGAGCATTCTTCCCACAGTCTATTGAAAGTGATAAGTTTCTTCCTAGCACAAATCCCTTGAATGCAGGAATCCCATCACCTAGGAAGGCCATTAAGAGTGGTCATTACCACCTCTCTATTTTCTATGTCTTCTCCCACAGCTTCAGTTTGTTCTTTTATCTGGGAGACCCTTCAGAAATAAGACTGCATAGTCTCTGCATTCTGGATCTTGACATTCTTCAATTGATTCCTCAAGGTCATCTTCCGATTTATGTTCTTCCCTTCAAATAACTTAGTCAAGGAATCAAACATCTCCTTTGGTGTCTTTAGGGATGACACATGGGGTATGAGATGATCTTTGATAGAATCAACAATGATCCTCTTTTCCTTGACCAAGTTCTTCTCATGAAGAGCCTTAGCCTCTTCTCCCTTTGGGACTGGGACCTCTTCACTTATATAAGTGTCCGACTCATTTTCTTCTAGGATTAACCCAATCCTATACTTCCATGCTCGGAATTTATCAGCCCCTTCAAGCTTATCCTCAAGCTTGGTGTGGTGAGAAATTTTAAAGAGTACTTCAAATGGAAATAGAAAAGATTTAGGTCTTACCACTTGATTTGCTAAAAACTGGATCTGGTCTCGGATTAGGGTTTGTTAGAGAAACCCTAAAAATTTAAACTTTGAATTTCAAACTTCTGAAAGGATAGAAAGATGCGCCTTGATGAGCTGATCAACCTAGTATATTTAGAATTTGAGATATGCAAAGTTTCACCCTTCAAAAATGCCTTTTAGTCTTCTCGGATTCACTAGGGAGGACACTGAATTAGGGTTTGAGTTTCTGACAGCTTCACCCAACCACAAATCTCGATCCAAAGCTCTAAACTTTGATTTTTCCAAGGAGCTTCCAGCTATGTCTTCAGATTTCAGAAATTCCTATTTTTATGGAAACCCTAATTTTTAGGACCAAAACAGAAAGTGCTCAGAATTCAATTCTGATTGGATAGAAAGATTCACCCTGCTAAGGAGATTCAGTCTATCATACTGCTTTTCCAAAATCTGTGGAGAGAAACCCAATAAACAAGAAACCCTAGTTTCTGCCACTACACAATGTCTTCTTCTCAGGTTAGCTCTAACACCATGTTAGATTTTGAACATTAATTCAACATACTCTAGGATCTTTACTGAGAGAATAACATGTACAACATATCAATCATATCAAGCATGTATCAAGCATATCAAGCAATCACATAAGACAATGGACACATAAAGTTTTACTGGGGAAAACCATAAAGGTGAAAAACCCCACAACTTCCTCAGAGATAGAAAGATAAATGATACAACCAAAGTACAAGAGATAGTCTTCTACTGGCAGCTACTCCTCCTCCTCATCTAGTGCACCACTTTCCGAGTAGTGTAGAAGTGAATAATGAGATGATGAAATAGAGATCTCTCAATATCTATTTATAAATGACCTGACCTGCTTAATAACCTAGTAGGGCCGACTTGTCTTACTCAATCTAATAACCCATGGTTATACTAATCAGGCCCGACCCCACACTTGGTGGTCTAATAACCCATCACAGCAAGTTATGACACTTGCGACACTTGTCAATACAAATGGCGACACTTCCATATAAAGGAATAATACCATCTCTATAAGAGTACAATATACATAGGTGAAATACATTCTGAAGTTACATATACATCAACATCAAGTCACATCGGCTAGAAGAGTTCTTCATTGAATACTTTTATGTTTTTTTGGGCCTTCAAGACTAACATATGAAAAAGAACCCCTTTGAGTCTTCTTATTTGTTTTCTAACTCTCTAAAATTGAAATAAACCATGAGCACTCACCATCCTGGGCTCGTATAAATCCACATGACAGTATCTTCCCACCATTTCAGAGTCTTCTTATCATGTTCTCACTCCTTAAAATTGAAAGCACCTATGGGCATGCACTGTCCTGGGCTTGTACAAATCCACACGATAGTACCATTTTGATCACACTTCTATCCCTTCTTTGAGCTCCTTAAACCATGGAGAATGACCAAGCAACTCCTCTCAGTGCCATGACAGATCATATCTAGTCCCACTATTATGGAAGCTTACCCAGTATGGTTTCCTTGGTTCAGAATATTCTGCGATGTGTCACCCTTTGAGTATCTTGATATCACTCATTAGTTCCCCTCTAAGTCTCCCCCAGTGTAGTCACAATCCCTAGTCCGTTAGCCTATGATGCCCTTCCCTAAAGTTAGTTTCATATGCTTCCAGGTCAACCTTTCCATCATACTCCGAAGAAAGGAGGTTTGAGTCCCCCCCACTCTGCGACCCTTGTGTCCACTCCACATCCATCAGTATCACATCCAGTACTATCACCTTTTGGTTGTACACGTCATGCTCCTATCAAGGAGACATCAGTGCCTTTGTAGTTGCAGGTATCTCTATGTCGACACCAACCCATCTATTCCAGAGGATAGACCCAAAGGTCCCTATACCTTGGACTCATCACCATCAGTGGTGAGTGCCTACGGACCATTTGAGAGGAGTCCTTAGTTCCTCTTCAAATGGTTGTTTCTCATGTGATCGACTTCAACACCATCATCACACCATTGACATTCATGCAGGGTATTGATCCTTTCAATTATTGGTCGAAGACCCCGGATTTCCCTTGACACTAGCACATTGGGTAGTCTACTTAGAAGCCCCACGTTGTATGTTCCCACAGATATACGGGCTACGCTTGGCGGTAGTATTCGGAAGCACCCCAGTTATATGCTTCCCCGAGTACCCAGTTCAGATGTAGTTCAGTGTACTTATTAGATACTGACTCTCAGTCATTGAGTCTATCCATTTGTTGGACACCTTCAAATCCAATAGAGCATCAGTTGTTATGGTACCACATTCAGTATGACTGTCATTGTTTCCATGTACCAATTCTTCATATTAGTCATGGTCAAAGTATGAGTACATCCCATATTTGTGTCCCCTCTAGACCATTATGATGTACATAGCAATTCTCCATGTATTGTTCCTGACCCCTTTTGGGCCTCATTATTATTTGTATATCTTGATATGAGAATGGGTATGCTCGGATCGTCCATATATTGATATTATTCCTCATTCATTATTGAGGTCATGTATTTTCAGTTTTATCCTTTGCAATTTGTATGGAGCATGTGTTCCGGTCTCCAACCAGCTTTTGCTCTCCTCCATCACAATGCTCATAGCCCTGAAAAATGACAGAACCTATGATGTCTATCAGCCATACGATAAGCTCGTGCCCTCACACATCAGGGAACAATATGTTAACACCCAAAACTTGTTCACTAGCTCATCTCCCTAGTCACATAGCCCATTGGTCCACTTTTCCTACCATTTTGTCTTCCAAAACCCTAAAAAACCCTGAAATGGTTACCAAAAAGGAAAAAAAGCATTATTTCCCTCAATTAATGAAATTCCTTCAAAAAAGGTCAAAAACCCTTGAAAAAAGGTCAAAAATTCCCAAAAATAAAATAAAAAGGGAAAAAAGTCAAAAAGAATTTCAAAAAGAGGGACAAAACCTAAAACCATTTACCAATGCTATTGGTTTCATAAAACCATGGGCCAATACTCCACCATCCAAAAACTCTATAAAAAGTTGATGGGCCCCCCATTTCACATCCATCAATCACTCTTCATACCCTTATGCTGCCAAAATTCTTGTTGAACCCTAGCCTATCACCTTGAGCTTCTATTCACCATTTGAGTTGAGTCTTGGCCACCTTTTAAGCATTTGGAAAAGGGAAAGGAAATCTAGAGATCCGATGCACTACTCTCGCACAACTGCAAGGAATCCAACAACCTCACCATTTGAGGTAAAAAACATTACAAACCCTTGTTTTCCCATTAATACAAAAATTTCAAAATTCCATTATTGAGTTCCTCATGGTTGTTTAATTTTACTATTAGTGTTATTTTTCAATTTATTTTCTATGTTATCACTTGCACATGTCACATCTTAATATCTAGTTTTTATTCATTTCACATATTATTTTCAATCCATTATTGAACTGCTACTAAGGGTTCCTTAATCCTTATTAGGTTCTCTTTAGCATGAGATAGGGTGAAAACCCTACCTACAACTGGTAATCAAGTGGTTTCTACCATGTTCGACTTCAAAAAGTTGTAATCACATGGTTAGATTTGTATCATTGCAGGTTCAGCTTGAAGACCCTAGGTTAAATCATGTACCTTACCCAGGTTGCGATGGATATTTTTCAGTCATATTACACAAATCCACTTTGTATTGGTGATGGTTGTGTTATCATCTCATCATGGATCTAAGATTGTATCTAGTAGACATGATTGTGCTTAGTCATTCTTTACTATTATGGATCTGCGATGTATTGGTCAACATCCATATTATGAGTCAGTTTGAGACATGTATCTCAGAGTCAGTTGTACTGCAAGAGGACTTTGTTCGTCACTCCAACCGACAATCCTTACAACGATTTTTCCCTATTACAAACCATTTCACCTACAATATTTTTCCAGCTTCATGCTTTAAGGGGAATTTTGTTGCACCAAAATCTCGTCATCATGAGTTATGTGTCCTCTATATGCCCCTAATCCTAAAGTAGTTGGGTTAAAACACCAAAAGAGAAGTTGTTTTTCATCCCATTAACCTTGTGTTGTCACCTCGATGCGCTCTAATCTCTAGAAAGGTGCATCAGAATGAGTGTGACGCACTTTGCACCTTAGTACAATGCATCGGTGGCGCATGATTCTCTTGCACAAGATGCATCGACCTCTCATTAGCGTGGTTTTCTCTTTTCCAAAGTGCGTCACTGTTAGTTAAAAAGGATAAAGAGAAACTTCGAGTGACTTATCGAAGCTTGGATGGTCTGGAGACTTATTCCTACATATCTGGGAAGGTGGAATTTGATCCCCTTTCCTAATGGGATGATACCTTAATCCTCTCCCCTAAATCCTCAACCTCTCCTATCCATTTAAACCTATATATATGAACCCACTCTCCATTGTTAAGGGGAGGAAGGATAGAGTACCCACATGCTGGTGTAATTTTGCTAGGTGATCCTCTTCATCCATTAGGAGGCTAAGCATTTAATATTGGAGGCTAGGATTGTTGGAAGGAGGTTAGGACATCAAAGCATCGGTCGTAACACCTCTCTCATTGTATTTATTAATACTTATTATTACATATAATGCAAATTATTTCCATAAAAATTTTGTATTGATAATGTTTATGATTAACTACGTTGACTATTGATCTAGATCAATTCACAAACATGTGATTTTATTAGTTGTATGTTTCCACATGTTTTGTCCGGTTTTGCAGCTAAGGATCAGAATATCAGGACTTGGATCAGCGTGGAGAAAGGAACTACACCCATAAGGTAAGCCATCTCTTTCACGTATCTTTCATTTCAATTGATCTAGGAAAGGTATTTGTATAATGTATTTTTTTTGTTCTAGATCTAAACCCTTCAAACTAGGGAGATCCATTTGAGTCTGCCCTTACAGATTGCTTGTAAACATAATTTGGTGAGATGGTCGGCCCAATTCAGTATTTTTGACTCATAGGTGACCTCTTTGACTACTTCACGCATGTCTAGCCTCAATTTAGATGGCCGACCTGATCTAGTTAAACATAGTGAGATTATTATAGCATCCCATTTAACCGTCTCACACTTGACTTTGCTAATCATCAAACCGATTGAGTTTTTTCCCGAGGGTACTAATGTGAATTCTTCAACTAACGATTGGGGTTCATGTGTGATAGGTATTGTTGGTACCTTGCTTGACAGTCCGATAATTGCAATGATGACGTATTTTTTGTTTTGAATGACCCTCTCAATCCAAATTCTCCCTTCGTGGTATCTACTAACAATAAATTTTGGTGTGATTTCATTTAGGTTTCCAAATGAATTCAATAGGGGTGCATTTAGATAGAGTGGAATCTTCATGGTAGGAAGCTTATGGGAATTTTCTATCAATTGTTTGTTTTGAACTTCCAAAGTCTCCATTTCTGCATAGTATTTTTCCCATTTTGGTTCATCTAGTTTCAATTTATTTACCTTGTAGATTCTTTCCCTTAGGGGATTCATGATTGATTCCTCTTGTTGCATTAGGGATTTTTGTTCTGCGGCTTTGGTCTTGGTTACGTTTGCGGTTTTGTTCGGTTCCATATTTGGTTCTTCAGAGAAAAAATTTATGGTAAAATATGGAAAATGTGTTGTATTTATAGGTGTGGAGCACTGTGATCTTTTAAGGAAAGAAGGTAAATGCATCAAATCTGAGTTTTGATGGGGTTATATATCATTTTCATGCTTGGTGAGGCTTCTGAAGGAAGATTTCTTAATGCACTAATCAGTGTGCATGAAATCCATTGATCTCAATGATAAGATCGTTGGTCCATGGGTTCATGCCTCTTGTCATTTCTCCACAGTCGCCCAGGTGTTGTGCCTATATTATGGCCCATAACATAGGCCATGGGCCCTTTCTCAAAATTTGGTAATTTTTGGGTGGAAGAATCGAGGGGCAATGGTCGTTTCGCACACTTGTTCCATATGGATTAATAGCATGGGAACTCACTTAGGATATTTTGAGGAGGAGTGGCCACACTCATCATTTTATGGTGAAAGTGATCAAGAAGAATGTTTAGGACATGAAAGGGGAAGGGACTTCTAACTTGAGTGAGCGATTGGCCCTTCCTCTAGCTCTAGTAGTATTTGGGAGGAAGAGTGAAAGATCACTAGCCCTTCCCATGCTTGTTCCATTCAAAAGAGTGGCATGGACACTCCCTTAGAATTTTCGGAGGAGAAATAGATTGGGCACTCCCTTAGACGTTTTGGAGGAGAAGGAGCATGGGTCCTTTCCCACAAGTTGCGATAGGATCACACGGATTATAATGTCTAGAGTGGGATAGATATTCATATGGATAGAGGGAAATGGATTCTTATCTCAACGTGGCTCTTTCGTAACCTACTCTAATTACATTGGCCCTTCCTCATACTTATGAAATTTTAGTAAGGAGGACAAGGAGTACTGAATCTCTCTCACCCTTTCATTGAGCATCTCTCCCCTCCTCTCGCTCTATTACTATTCGGAAGGAAGACTCAAGGAGTACTATCCCTTTCCACTACTTATTCCATTTGGATGAGTAGCATGGAACACCCTCAAACTTTTGGGAGGAGAGGGAGCATGACTCCTTTTTGAAACTCTTGTAATTCGGGTCAACAAATTTCTTTCTTCAAACTCTCATAATTTTTGGGTGAAAGAATCGAGGATCAGGAGTCGTTTCACGCATGTGTTCCATAAGAATGAGTAGCATGGGAAGTCCATTAGACTTTTTAGATGAGGAGTGGAAAGACTCATCCTTTTATGGTTCGAGTGTCAAGGAAGAATGTTACACGGAAATTTTTAACTCATCATGATTACGAACCATGTTCACCATATCCTTGCCTAAATACCTGAAGTACTTGGCAAAAATCCTTGGAATATGAGCCATGAGGTATTTTCCCTATAAAAACTATGTTTAGAGAGGTCGATGCACCTTGTCTTATATCAAGGCACGTATTTTCTTGATAGGCGCACCTTGATCCATTATAAAGGGCGTCATCGACACATGTTTCTAGTGTCTAAGGTGTGTCAGTGCCTACACGTCAGGAAAAAAGAGAAGTTCTGATAAGTCTCTCGAAGGAGACCCTCATGGAGGCCTATCCCTTCCATATAGGGTGGATCTTACTCACCTACCAGCTTAGTAGGATCCCACCTCCTCCTTCTCCCTAATCCTCTCCTCTCCTTCTCATTTCTTTTAGACTATAAATGAAGCTCTTCTTCATGGAATAGGGGGGTTGAAATGAAGGTAATCAAATGTTGTAGAAATTGAGCCAAGATTCCATTCTTCCATGTTTGGAAAATTGAGGCACCGTTCGATTGGAAAGGATTTTCAACACCAAGGCTTTATTGGTTGTAATTATTTCCTCTATTTTTATTAATACATCAATGTCGTCCTTTCCCATAAATGATGTGTAATTTCATTTGTAGTAGTTCTCCTTGGTCAATTGATTAGACATATCATGTTATCTTGTAGTCTCTTGTTTTTGTACTTTTGAATCTTTTGCAGGTAATCTCTTCATCAACAAGCAGGACTGTGAAATCTTCAAGCTATGAGGAAAAACTTCGTAAATAACATATGGACTTGACTCTTTGTATTCAAGTAATTTGATAGATCTAGGGAAAGGTTTTCATTCTTGTTTTTCCTTGTTCTAGATCTGAACCATTCGTATTAGGGAGGTTAGTTGGTGTCCACGCCCATAGATTTATCAGTTAACCAAATTGGCGACCATACTGGGGACCAGATTATTTAACTTGTAGATTTCGTTGCTTGCCCTATTTTTATTAGATATTGCTTAGGTTTCACTTTGTATATCAAATCCAATTGGTAGATATGATTGTCTATATGCCACTGTATAATTCCCTTTAGGTCTCACACCCTGAAGTCTTTAATTTGGACTGAAAATATTTCTTTTTCCAATTTTATGGGTCTCCTTACGAACATAACCTTCATGTACAGTGTGTCACTATCATCCTGACGTACTTTTCCTTCAGACAGAGTATGTCACCACCACGCTTTTCACCTTAGAAGAATGCGTCCATCCCTCATCGATGCTCTGGTGTATACCTGCATCCCACATCGACCTTTCGATTTTTGGCTTGATTTTCTTCCCAGACCTTTCCATTCTCTGTTGCTTGGTTTGTGACTGGGTTGGTACAGTGTTTCCTCCTTTCTACAGTTTAAGAGAAGAAAATATTTTATTTCCATATAAGTTTAAGGAAATAACTTTATTTTCGCTTTCTTTCTTACATTTGAAATATTTATGAAAATTCCAAACAAAGTTATGCTTTTAGCTAGTCTTGTTTTGCTTCATATCTCAGTTTTATAAAAGAAAAGAAAACTGCTTTTATCTTTTGCATAGTTAGGGGTTAGGAATTTTCTTTCTTGTTTGGAAACAATGATTAGATACATTCTTCTTTTCATTAAGGATATAATCTCTCATTATTTGCTTAAGCAAAGGGATGTGTCTCTTTTTTTGGGTCTTCTTGAGATTCAGAGCCATGCTTGGATGCTTTAGTCAAAACTATTATTTTGCATGCATTTTAAAGCGAAATGAATTGTGTATCCTACACTCTCTTTGACCCATGTTAAGGTTTCCAAATAATTTTTCCTTTGGTGTGGATTGGATTGTTTCTACCATTTTTGAAAAAGTTAAAATGGCATTTGCATAGGGGAAAAGAACCTCTTACTCTCTCTTTAAGTAGGAATTCATCGAAAAATGAAATATTTGCATTTAATTTAGATTAGTGGTGGACCTTGTTTACTTTACAAGTCTACACTAAGTGCATCCACTTAACCGCATAAGATAAAATGAAGTGCTAGTTAAGTTAAAATCTTTCGCAACTTAAATGATAGGTTAGAGACGTGTTCTGGCATATTAAAGTGTAGAAGTTGTTGTTATTTTCTTGCACCGCATTCCAGGGACTGTGTGGTTATTCCACGTACTCATTGGTATATCGAATGACCTTTCCCATACTTTTATGGTATATCGAAAAGCTATTTCATGTACTCGACGGTATATAGGAAGGCCACTTTTGTACGGTTGTGCATTAGGAGACACTACTATGGATTTGAGCTCCCACGTACCTTGTGTATATCGGGAGACCCCTTTAGCATCCTGGAACTATCTACATAAACCAATTTGTCGTCTTATTGTTTTAATACACCGATGTTATAGGTCAAACCTTCACCTCTCCTTCCGTGATCATCTTGAGCTGTTGATCACACAAAAGGACAACTTGGATGGAGGAGCATGTTGACCCCAGATGAGACTTTGGTTTACTCCACCTCCTGGAAAGACTAGCAAAACCCTAAAAATGTCATTTTGAGACATGAGCACTACTCTACTTCAATAGACTAGTGCCTGTACCCTACTCCAGTGTGCAATAGTAGCGCTCAATCCTCATGAGCGCTACTCCTCTTCAATAGAGTAGCGCTCAACATTCAAAAAGTGATGAGCACTAGTTTAAAAACACTATAGTAGCACCCTGAGTGCTACTTCACTAAGAAATAGTAGCATACACCTCAAAAGATGATTAAAAAATAATTAATTTCATGAAGAGGATTAGTTGTAGTTGTTTCCCCAACTTCCTCCATAACCATCCCTTGACCTAAACTGCTTCCCTTGTCCTATAAATACAAGGAAGAATAAAGAGAGGGGTTAGAGACATGAATGCTATTGAGAGACTTTTAAAGAGAAGCTTGCATTGGAGGAGGTTATGCTAGAAAATATCCAAGCCAGAGAAGAGGAGGAGCCCAGGATCAGGTTGCAGGAGCATGTGACAAAGTTAGGTATACTTTGTATCATCAATTTGCATTTGACAATAAAAGGTTGAAGCATCTTTCTTGTTCCAAATTAAGTGTTAATTGAAGTTATATACTTGTTTGGATCTACTTTGGTTAATATCGGATGTTTAAATTGCTTTGTCTATTTCATCATTATATATTATCCAAGATATGCTGAGAAAGGTACTTGTATTGTAGGTTTATTGAACAGGAGGTTGACTTGAGGATCGAGTGCAAGATTGAATAAGAGCTAGGATCGAATGTCATTCAAAAGTTATGTTCTCAAGACCTATAACCTATTTCCATTCATAAACATCTCTGTAACACAATTAATATGCTTACTTGTCATCCCCTATCAGTTTATAGTATCCGTTTCCTTACTATAGGGTATTTTTTCCCGCAAACAGACTGGCGACTCCGCTGGGGAAGGTTGTGTTTTTGCTCTAGGAAACCTTTCTTGTTTGTCTTCCCAGAACCATTTTAACTCCTTTAATGTGCTGAGAGACCCTGTAGGTACCCCCTGCTTACTTGTGGAATGTTTGAACTATTTATAACTCTTTTGGAAGACTAGGCTTTGTTCTTTAGTGAACACTTCTACTTATTCTTGCCCTGACTGTGTGTTGCTGACTTACAAACCTGTATGCTTTGCATTCACTATTTGTAGCAACATTTGTTTGCTCTTTACCTATCTTATCCTTTGTTTTAGGGTTTGGTCTATTTTGGAGCCTTTACGATGTCTTCTGAACTTGTTGAGTTCCAACCTTCTTTGAATTTTTGTCTTTTTTGGTTTCAAGTGTGTTTAAAGTGCTTTAGGTTGATTCATTTCTCAATCCTTGTGTTAGTAGGATGGTTGTTAGCTTGCTTGCCTACCGTTTGCTTGGCATAGTGGTATTGTTAAGGTTTGATGCTTTGGGTCAGTCCTCTTGTGTTTGATTCCCGGTTTTGAGTATTTTCTCCTTTGTTTTCTCCCCACTTTGTTTCCGAGTATGAAGGATTTTTCTTTTGCAAAAAACCTGTAGGACAAGTCTTTGTTGAGCTAGTGCCTTGACAGTTGTAAGCTTAGGAATCATTTTTAGCCATACTTACACATTGCACACAAGTCTTATTTGCTTTCCATGTTTATAGTTCTTTTTCGTTTATAATAACAGAAAAAGCAAAAATTTGGTAGCTTAAGATTAATAAGGCTTATATTTGTTACAAGATAGCATAGATTATTTTGTTTACAATTTCAAAAGAAAAAAAAAAATGATTAGATTTGCTCAGTTTTTCAGTTTGGAAATAACTTTAAATGAAAAAATAAAAGTTTTTGTTGTCAAAAGTTAAAATTTATGCACTTTTGCTTTTCTATTGCAACCACGCCACACAAATGCACTACCTTTTGAGTAATAACAACCCTAAAAATCTTTAATAAAATTAAATAGAAACAATTTTCTTTTTTAGGGATACACTACACCAACTAGTCTTGGTTAGGATCTTGGGTTTAAATCACCTTAAAGCACCCAACATCACACATTACGCAAAAATTGTAGTTCGACTATCACAGGTAAATCCACTTCACTCAAAGCTTGCCTAGGATCAATACAGTAGGTCTTGTGAGATCAGATTGTTGCGAATACTCCTCCTACTTTCTGTTTCGAGCATATACCAGGATTGGATCACGTTTGGGGAATCTTTTGAGTTTCGGGCTCAGTTACCCTTCCCACACCTTCTGATTCGACCAGAGACTGCTCCCCCAAGAGTTTTCGGTGTTGTGGTATCCTTAGTATCTGACCATAGGTTCATACATAGGTGACAGTAGAGGGTATATATGTTGTACCTAGGATAGATGTGGGAGGAAATCCATTGCAGGTCTTTGGGAGGGCGGTTGGGTGATTCCAGCGCTTGCACCCTTATTGATTGTATTGTGGACCCCAGGTAACTATTCTTCATCCTTTGTTGATCTGTTCTGGACCCTCATCATCCCAGAATCTTCTCCGGAAGGCATCTTGTTTGCTTGGTTTGCATACTTAGGACTTTTTAGTTGGCGTGCTGTTTACCCCCTAATCTTAGTGGCCACTAGGTTTTCTAGTTTTATTTTTATATATAATCGTGGAGAACCAAGAACTTCGTAGATCGAGAAGGTTTCAAAACCTTTCGCCACTTAGAACAAAACCATTATCGCCAGCTAGTTGACAGCGGGTAAACTCCAATGTTCCTTTGGAAACCATTCCTAAAATAGAACTTCCTGAGTAAATTTTTACAACGAAAAATCCTGAAATAGAAATTCCTGAGGAACTACCACCTGAAATTGAGTTTCCTAAAGAACAACAAACTGCAACAGAAAACCCTGAAATAGAGGTCCCTGAGGAACCACAATCGGGTATTCCAGATCAACGACATTTTAGTTCAGTTGAGATTGAAGATCTCACTTCTGCGGAGTACAACACTCCCTTTAATCCTCCTCTGACTAATCCTAGAAATTCGCTTTTGTTACCCATTGGTTTCCAGTAGCCCGATTGCAGTGCATATAATTTCTTACCTAGACATTTTATGTCTAATCCAGGAGGTGAACAGGGAGTTCCACAAACTCCCACCATAGGTATGAACACTAACACTGTAAATACTCCATTTACTGCTACACCGAGTTCGGCATAGACAACCTATGTGTCCACTCCATCCTTTAGTTTTAATATTGGCACGTTAGGTATGTCGAGTTCAACAACTATGGCATCTACCTCTACAACTACTTTTGGCCCTAGCAGTATAGCCGATTTAGTGCCACCCCCTGTGTTTCAATTGTTATATCATATACCGAGTACTTGGATTTCCACACCCGTTGTAGGGCCAAGTGCTTTTGCAACTGTGCCTATCATGAGTACCATGACTGCACCGTCTATGTCAGCTACCACTGGTTTTAATACCTTTGTAGGTCCCAACATGAATCAATGTAATATACTTGCAGCTAATGTCCCTTTTTCCTTATTTTTAGGAAGAGAGGGTAATATTTTTAACTAGCAATATGGCGGGGCTAACACCCAGCCACAGTGGACGAACCCACAGAACACTAACCCACTTTCATATGGGTGGGGAAATTTCAATAATACTTTCGCGCAACAACAGATTGCAAGGGGAAACCCCTACCAACAAGTGGCTGGGGGAAACCCCTATCAACAGATGCTAGGTGGAAACCCCTATCAACAAACAGCTGGGAGAAACCCCTACCAGCAGTTCATGAGTCAAGCTATGGGTGATTCCCCCTTTTCGACCCTAGCTTATCAAGTACCGTCTTACTAGCCTCGTTTACCATTTCTGGAAACTTTAAATTTGCCAGATCTTTCCAAGCTGACCAACGATCCAATGTATCCTAATGCTACATGGCCACTAGTTGCTACCAAGTTACCTTCGGACATTCCAATGTTTGAACGCAAAACAGGTGAAGACCCTAGTGACCATGTCACTACTTTCCATTTATGGTGCTCCTCGAACTCATTAAATGAAGATTCCATTAGATTGAGACTGTTCCAAAAGGACTTTAACCGATGATGCAGCCAAATGGTACATTGATTTACCTGCAGCTACATTCTTTAATTCTGGGGATCTCGTGACTATCTTTTTGAATCACTTCCAGCTTTTTGTTCAGTATGATGCCTGAACAGACCTTTTGTCTACATTTAGGAAAAATAAAGCCACTCATTTATCTGATCACATTCAGGAGTGGCGAAGACGGAAGAGGCTCACTAAATCCAACATACCTCCATAATTCCTTCTTGAGTGGTATTTGAAATCACTCCTTCCTTGCATTTGTAAGGAAGTAGCTACTTCTAGAGTGTCTAATGAGGAAGAAGCCATCCTACGGACCCAGTAGTTAGATCTTGTTTATGCACAATCCGGGTTACTGTATGAGATCATAGCTGAGGCACCACAATCGAATACCAATTTAAGTAGACCTAAACTTGGACCACATGCTGACGGCATAGTGGGTTTAGTTGACTCTGCAGCTTTTGAAGCATTGACCAAATAGGTTCATGCCTTATCTGTCAAACAATCGACTGCAGAAGTTTCTTCCATCACAACCTCTCCTTCTACTTCTAAATCTGTTAACCAGGTTCAGAACAATCAAAAGGGCCCTCGGTAGTCCAATAAAAAAAAGAAGGGCAAGAAAGGAGGGGGGAACCATCAGAAGCCCAAAAAAGAGAATGTCGAGGAGGGTAACAAAGAGAAAAAGAAGGTTAAGTTCCCTTGTAAACTTTGCAAGCAGGACCACCTTACTCACTAATTCCCTCTACTTGAAGAAGCATAGAAGCTATTACAAGAAAAGAAGCCTGCCGTACTGAAAGATCCATTCCCTAAGGGGCAGAGCTCAGCTTCTGGCACCTCCAACACTAGGGGCACTACAAATTCTATGGTTGATCAAACTTTTATTAACATGGTTAATTCAGATGCACTCTTACAAAGGAGAGCCAGGAATTATACCCTGGATGCACAGAAGAAGGATAAAGAGATTCTAGAATCCTCCACTCCACTCCACATACCTGTGGACCCAATGCCCAAGATCCCAAAAGGTGTCTTGAAACAGGCATCGCACAATCCCAACACTTGGGCCACCTCCAACTACAATGTCATTGAAGATTTAGACCAGACCCCTTGTGCCATGTGTACCTTAGAAGTCTTGCAAAGTTGTCCTTTACAATGGAATGCACTTCTGGCAGCTATTGGAAGTATGGAATCCTCTAACATGTCTGCGCGATTTGATATGGCTGAGATCAAATACCGGTTGCCCTACCATGTTGCTCTTCAGATTGAAGTCATCCATGGCCCAATGACCATCAGACGAGTTGTCGTAGATGAGGGTGCATCGAGCTGCGTAATGTCAATTTCCTTTTGGAAAGCTTTGGGTTCCCTGGAGTTAGCCCCTTCTAACACACTACTTACTGCATTTGATGGCAGGACTTTCCATCCACATGGGGTTTTGCCATCATTTGATGTCACATTGGCTGGTAAGACAGTTGCTGTAGAAGTAGAAGTTCTGGATGCTCCGCTTGATTACAACATGTTATTAGGCAGGAGCTAGACATATGCCATGTGAGCTATTGCATCGAAATTTTTTTGAGTTCTTATGTTCCCATTTGAAGGTAAGGTCGTTACAGTGGAGCTTGTGGGGGACATCTTTCCGGGTTGGCAACAGCTTAGAAGATACTGCATGCCGGATATTTTTGGCCCACGATCTTTAAAGATTGTGTGGAAGCTGTGAAACGCTGTCGTCCGTGTCAGTTTTTCACTAAGAAAATGAGGGCACACCCAGCTCCTCTTCATCCTGTGATTACAGCAGGTCTCTTCACAAAATGGGGGTTTGATTACATGAATTGCAATCCAGTTTCGGCTGGAGGACATCATTACATCATTGTTTTCATTGACTACTTTACTAAGTGGGCGGAGGCAATGCCTACTATCAAGGCAGATGGAGAAACTGCCACTTATTTTGTGTTTAATCAGATTATTGCACGGTTTGGCATACCTAAAGAGATAGTGACTGATCATGGAAGTCATTTTCAGAATATCATGATGACCGAGTTGTATACAATGCTTGGTTTTCGACAAGAACATTTGTATTCATACTATCCATAGGTGAATGGAAAAGTCGAAGCAGTGAACAAAACTTTAAAGGTTATACTGCAAAGAACTGTTAATGCCAGTCGAAATAAATGGCACATCATGCTGTACCTGGCTCTTTGGGCTTACCAAGCTAACATTACGACTGCTACCGGATTCTCTCCCTTCCAACTTGTGCATGGGATAGAAGCAGTCGTACCGATTGAATGCAACATTCCTTCGCTAAAACTAGCCGTTCAGTTACTACCGGATACATCAATACTAGAAGAATGTTTGTTACACTTAGAACATCTAGATGAGCAGTGCCACGACGTGCTCACAACAAATGAGATCCACAAAAAATGAGTCAAAGGACAGTATGACAAGTCCATTATACCTAGGGTTTTCCTTGAAGGAGACTTGGTCCTACTTTGGGATCAAGACAAAGAACCCCTAGGACCTGGCAAGTTCAAGTCTAGGTGGCTCGGGCCTTATATAATTTCCAAAGTACTGAAAAAAGGTGCCTATGAACTGATAGATTACAAAGGTAATAAGTTGGTCGAGCCCAGAAATGGGCTCTACTTGAAGAAGTACTATGCTTAGGTCAACGTGCTTTTTCTTGTAACATAGCTGTATATTTTTGTAGAGCTAGTTTTCATTATGCTTGTTAGTTAATCTTATGTGTTTTTTTCATTTCGTGTACCAGATGTCAACCAAACACTTCTTAGGATTTGCTAATGGTGCCAGTCGCCACACCTATCAGTTAGCTGCAGTAGCTTGGGTCATTTACTCACCTGCTGGACAACTTGTCTCTTCGGGGGGGTTTGTTTGGGTCCCACCACGAATAATGTGGCTGAATACAGTGCAGTTATAGAACTTCTACGAGATGCTCTCAGTCATGGCATTTCACATTTGGAGGTAAGACTTGACTCACAACTAATTATATTTCAGTTAACAGGTGTCTACTAGATTAGAGATCCTTGATTGCTACGTCAATTTCTACGAGTTAGACTATTGGAAAGACAATTTGATTATATTATATATGAACACATTCCAAGAAATTTAAATGCATTAGCTGATTCATTAGCAAACTATGTGTTAGACTGGCATTTGTATCATACACTTTCATAAACAACATTGCACACATAAAATTCAAACACATACACATGTAAATAACTGATACTGTATATAGCCGATACTGTATCAAAAAATATATGAGTTTTGGATCACAAGTCTATCAAGTCATGTCACAAAAGTACAAAACTGGGCACAGTGGCCTCAAAAATATACATAGAATGTATCCCTCTCTTATGGAGAAGTAGGGGCCTCATCATCATCTACTGCATTGAGATAACATATGACTAGCCTAGCTATCTTCTGCAGCACTTTAAGCCATGCTGGGGGCACCCCAACTACATCTTCCTGCATATCAATAGGTATCTGATCCATACGGCATGCAGGAATTTCATGAGTCAACCGACTCACTTTTCTCTCTATGGTCCCCAACATAGCATCTGTTGTAGTAATATCAACTGGTCTCACAAATATGGTAGGATGTCCATTGGGACGGACAGACCCAATATCTGCATATGACACTTGTTGAGCACTTCAAAATTCATTCATAAAAATCAAATACTTGAAAAGTTTGAAAAAATTAAATAATTCTCAAAATTAAACATACCAATAGCTCTCCAGGATCCACCTGGAGGAAGTGCCAGTTCTGGATCATGGCGGAAATCCAATCCAACATATGGAAACTGCTCGAAGGCGGGCACTTTCCTCTCCCACCACCCCCAAAAAATCATCAGTATGATAACAGTAGTGACTTTCCCCACCACCCTAGTGGAGGAATATGTCACCCCAACGGCCTAGTCTGGGCTCACGGGGGTTAACCTGAGGTAGAGGCATCCCCACGCTAATAGCAGGAATCCTCTCAAAGAAGAAAGTACACAAAATGCTACCGTACCCAAAATTCTTCATTTTGCCAGATTTGCAACCTGTCAATTTATCTTTCATGCTCGCCAATAAACTAGTACACCAATCGTATACATGACCTTGTAAGCATTGTACACCAACATGCATAGAGTGTTTGGAAGCTAGGTGTAGTGAGGAAGTACTTGCCACTCGGTTAAGCATACTCACTATCACCTTCAAGGGGAGGCCTTCAATAGTAGAAATCAAGATTTGGCTTCCTGATTTATCAGCTCCAGCAACACAATATGTATTCAAGTACTCTTGCACAAACCCTATGCTCACACAAGAAGACCCTTTCAGATTTATTACATATCCCCTCCGTGAGAGACCAATAATGAAATAAATGTCGTCGACTGTAAGCTCGAAATTTTTCCCGTGGATGACAAAAGTATTGGTATCCACATCCCAGTACTGAATATGTCTTCGAAATAATTTGTTAAGGGCCCTCATATTTATGGTTCGGTAAAACTTCAATAAACTTCATCTTCGTAGAGCCTAGAGAGTGGCTGGGTCTTGCATGGCCAGCCTATCCATGTCCTCATGTTCTCTCTCCCTCCATTGAAGAACCATCCTGCACAAAAAGTGACATTTTTTTTTTCAATCTCGGTGCTTGTTTTTACATTTTCAGGCTTGAGCGCTACTGTGTACACTACACAGTAACGTGTGGGCACTACTCTCTGTGAACATAGTAGCACTCATCTCCTTCAGATGCTACTGCTCTTGTTACATAGTAGAGTCCACACACTAAGCGTTGTGAGCATTGCCTGGCAAGCAGTTTTAGGCTCAAAAATTAAAAACTAAACCATAAAAATGCAAGTAGGGAGGATTCTAACTTACTTGGTGGAAGAAGAACGGTGTTTGGATGCTCAAATTAATCGCCATGGAGATTTGAAAGTGCAAAGCTTGCCCTAATTTTTGTCCTACAAAAACAAATTGGAAATTGACTTTTAAAATGAAATTATATATATGAATTGGATTTTAATTTTTACCCACCATTGTTTAGTTCTCTATAGTTTCAAATTTGATCAAAATGACCTAATTAATCAATTGAAACATACACATGGTGCAATACTAATGTTCACTTATCCAGCTCTCATTTTTCCTTAAATTTTTGTAGGATCGATCTCCTAAGATTAAAATTCTCGATGTTAGACCTTGTCAACTAGTTAATAGTTCACATTCATATATCATTCGAGATTTTTGTCGCATTTACTAATATTTTATTGAAGACCTAGTTTTGGCAGATTATGAAGCTATGATCCTAGAAGCTGACCTTTAAGTCATTTTAAGCTCTTGTTTGGACTATTTAAACCTAAACGAGATTGTCGAGCAAGCTTGTCCTCTTCGAGCTCGTTAAAGTAATCAAAGGCTCATCCACTCAGGTATAGAATTACCCCTTTTCTGGGCCTAGGTGTATTAACTACTTAAAAGGTATACTCTAGGTATACTTCTATATGCGCTAGAAGAGTTCTTCTCCCTTTCTTTTATACTTTTTCGGTGGAGGAGACTAACTGCATGAAAAAGGACCTTTTGGAGCCTTTCTTTAGGGTTTTCAGGCTCTCTAAATATGAAAATACCAAGCAAGCATTCACCTACTTGGGCTTGATATGAAATCCACGAGAGGATAAGTAGAGGACTATTTAAGTTTTTCAACTCTATAGACAAGAAAACACCGCCGAGCACACACCAATCTGGGCTTGATATAAAATCCACGGATAGGTGAAAAGAGGATTGTTTAAGTTTTTTAGACTCTATAAACAGGAAAACACTGGCGAGCATTAATCTGCTTGGGCTCGATACTAAAATCCACGAGTAGATATATGGAGTTATTGTTTAAGTTTTTCAGACTCCTTAAAATTGAAAACACTGGCAAGCAAGAACAAATCTCGGCTCGATATTAAAATCCATAGATCAGTAATATAGAGTAATCTTCTATCTCTTCTTCGAACTTTGTAAACAATGAAGAAGGTCCTGAGTCTTCCTCCCATGGGCTCGTTAAACTTTTTACATGGTTGGATCTATTGAGTTTTCATTCTTTCTTGGACTCATTAAAACAACAAGAAAAGGTATTCTTTTATCTAAAAAGAATAAGGGATGGGAAAGATGTGTCATATCTTCAATGTTAAAGGAAGTTCAGTCAGTTCTATCCTTGAACACAACACCTACTTGAGTCTATCATGTCGGATGGGTTTAGTTTTTGACCTCAGGGTGAACCTGATCTCCGAGTTGTTTACTCCCCCAGTTGGTTATTCTTCCAACCATATGGAGGGTCTGATAATGTCTCTTACATTTTAGGCTTATCATTTACCCCATTATGTCAAAAATTCCTGAGTCACTTTGTGTCGTGCTCACTGTTCAAGGATATACCCTGTGTCGGCCATTCTGCAGTTTACCTTGACCTCATGTGTCAGCCATCATAGTGTCAGTCTTGTTACATATTATTCCATATCAGCTCATACCAGTTAAGTGTTCCTCGAGTTGGATGATGGAGGATGCCTTACCACCTCCCTTCCAATGAACTTCTTCCCATCGGCATCAACTTATTTTACTCTGGGAATGAAGTTTAGAGTTTCGGTTAGTACCTTGGAGATTGCAGTCACCAGTGGCAATTTTCCTCACTGTTGAATGTTGAGAATACATCAATGTCTCTTCTTCGACAGGATCCCCAAGTGTTCGAATCCAATTCCATCTCTTCACACTTGGAGGATCGTACTTGGTACCTTGGGCCCCATCATCATTATTGGTGGAAGTCCTCGCGTTTGTTAACGGTATACATCAATGACCAGTAATCAAATGATACCCCCCATGTTCGACTATCAGCTCATCAATTCACATGGTTGGGGTTTGTACCTAGAGTTCTTTTGGATGAAGACCTTGAGATTTTAGATGACATTACCTCATTCTGTTATCACCCAAGTTGTGCAAGACTGAGCCTCACTTATATTCGGCTCTCCATGAGACATAGATCCAGTTTGTTGTTATCGCTATGATCTCTCAGTTTGACATGGATCCACGCTTGTATTCCAAGTGGCCATGCTATATATACATCTCTTTATTATGTATCAGAGATCATGTTGTATCACACTACACATATATATGATGTCAAAAATATAATCGCTCGTTGACCTTGATCTTTGTTTCAGGTGTTCTTGTGACTTGTTTTTGTGGTTCCTTGCTCATCCTCTGGCTTTGGATTATAATGTATTTCGGCCATCATTCCCCTCTGACCTCACACATTAGGGGGCATCTGTTATAGGTCAAACTTGCACCTCTCCGTCTGTGATCATCTTGAGTTCTTGATCACACAAAAGGACAACTTGGATGGAGGAGCATGTTGACCCCAGATGAGACTTTGACTTCCTCCACCTCCTGTCAAGACTGGAAAAACCCTAAAAATATCATTTTGAGACATGAGCGCTACTCTACTTCAATAGACTAGTGCCTGTACCCTACTCCAGTGTGCAATAGTAGCGGTCAATCCTCATGAGCGCTCCTCCTCTTCAATAGAGTAGCGCTCAACATTCAAAAAGTGATGAGCGCTAGTTTAAAAACATTATAGTAGCACCCTGAGCGCTACTTCACTGAGAAGTAGTAGCGCACACCTCAAAAGATGATTAAAAAATAATTAATTTCATGAAGAGGATTAGTTGCAGTTGGTTTCCCAACTTCCTCCATAACCATCCCTCGACCTGAAATGCTTCCCTTGTCCTATAAATACAAGGAAGAATAAAGAGAGGGGTTAGAAACATGAATGCTGTTGAGAGACTTTTAAAGAGAATCTTGCATTGGAGGAGGTTATGCTGGAAGATATCCAAGCTAGAGAAGAGCAGGAGCCTAGGATCCGGTTGCAGGAGCATGTGACAACGTCAAGTATACTTTGTATCATCAATTTGAATTTGACAATAAAAGGTTGAAGCATCTTTCTTGTCCCAAATTAAGTGTTCATTGAATTTATATACTTGTTTGGATCTGCTTTGGTTAACATCAGATGTTTAAATTGCTTTGTCTATTTCATCATTATATATTATCCAAGATACACTGAGAAAGGTACTTGTATTGCAAGTTTATTGAACGAGAGGTTGACTTGAGGATTGAGCGCAAGATCGAATAAGAGCTAGGATCGAACATCATTCGAAAGGTATGTTCTCAAGACCTATAACCTATTTACTTTCATAAACAACTATGTAACACAGTTAATATGCTTACCTGTCATCCCCTTTAGTTGATATTATCCGTTTCCTTACTATAGGGTATTTTTTCCCGCAAACAACCGAGAACACCACTCGAGGAAATTAATACGCACATACTACTTTCTAGTCATGTTATACGGTCAGGGGTACAGTCCAAATCATCCCTGGTTATTCTTCTAAAATATTGGGCCATGTATATAACTGTTGAACCCTACAGTATATCGTGAGTTGCGACAATTTGATAATCTTGTGAGAATATGTTTTATTTATCTATCCCTTTCACAGACTGCTTGTTTCTTTTATATTTGATAGTGTTTGATTTGTGTGGTAATTTAGGGGTTCTAAGAGAGTTGAGATATGGAAAACTCTTATGAGATTGCCAACCAAGGGACCCCTTTTCAGGGTATGTCTTTTGTTTATCCCCCATGTCGAAGTGTTGGTCCTTGCTTCATGGCCACCTTGAGCCTTCCTCAATTTACTATAGGATTACCATTATGGTTGTTCTCCAATCCAATTATCCCATGTGCACTGATTGTTTCAGATCGCACTCCTCCCCAAGAATAACATCAACCCCATGTTGATTCTTTGCCTTGTTCATCAAATGTTTATTCAAATTCCCTTTCTTCCTCTTAACCTGCTAAAAAACCTGACGTTAGTAAGTAGGAAGATAAGAAGAAGAAGGAAAGGAAGCCTAAGAAGAAGAACACTAAGAAGAAGGTCAAAGATCCAACATCTGACCATCATTTTGGAAACCCACCAGCCACAGATCATCATGTTGGGAGTATTGATGTACCTTTTTTGAATCTTCGTAAACCTAATTTTCCTTGCAGACTTTGCGAGGGGCCCTATTTTATTAAGTATTTCCATGGTATTTACATTGTCTTAGCAGTATGGTTGCAAGATTCAGAACGGATCGTATCATCATCCTCTAGAGATCATGTTGATGATACCTTGTTGACCAATGACTCTTTGGTTAAGAGTTAGAAAACTAAATTCAAGAATCCTTTCTTATTATGTAAGGACATGCAGTGTACTTACCTTTGTCCCTGCATGGATGAACCTTCCCAATTATGGGAAGGTATTTCTGTGTCTCGATCGCAGCCTCCAATGAATTATAGTAAATTTCCTCTTGACTTGTCGTTAGTTGATCAAGTGGACGATCTAGTTTCATCCTCAGTTGATCCCACTCCTCCCTTGAAGAGTGAAACCCAAGTAGTCGATCTATTTTTATCAATTGAAATAGACTGTTTGCAACTCGCCTTCCCTCCTATCTTCCTTTCGAAATCATTTTGCAGGTTGTTCATATAGATGTACCTCATACTATAGTTGATGAAGGTGTCATGGTTAGCATTCTGTCCTCAAGTTCTTGGAAAGTTATGGGCTTCCCGCAGCTCGTGCCCATTAGTCAAAATTTGTTAGTGTTTAAAAGAGGAATCGGTCAACCTCTATGGATTGTTTCTCATTTTCCTATTTGATTAGCTGGGAAAATGGTATTTATTGAATTTTTGTTAGTTCCGATTCCTTTAGATTTTAATCTACTCCTCGGACAATATTATGTCTATGTGATGAAAGCTCTCGTGTCCACACTCTTCCAAGTGTTGTCTTTCCCTCATGACGGACACATTGTGACTATCAACCAACTTTCGTTTGTTAACTATCGTCCAAATATCAATCATCTGACTTATGTCCATGCAGTATATTATCCACCCTAGGTAAATTATGTGGCATTATATCCCATGCTTCCAACTTCCGCTGAACATGGGATTCTCTTTGATCCCTCGTCTTATTTAACCTCGTTTTCTAGAGCTTACATGGTTTATCTTCCTTCAAATGAGGACCTCTTAGAAGCCATGATTGGGGCTTATCCATCAACATGTAATCCTTCTAAAGCATTGTCCTCTTGGACTCCATGAAACCAGCTCCATGAGCAGAGTTCTCTTTCTGTGTCAAGCTCGTTAGAAATGAAACAGGCTATAATGACCATAGTTTTCATTCTCTTTTAATCTCATTAAAAATGAAATGGGTCCCTTCAAGCATAGTTTATTTCTGTTTCAATATTGTGTAAAAATTAAACAGGTCCTCCCAAGCATAGTTTACCTTTGGTTTCAATCTTGCATAAACATGAAGGCAGCCCCACAAGCATAGTTCTATTCTTGTGTCAAGCTCATTAAAAAATGAAAGAGATTACCATGAGCATAGATTGGTCTCTGTCTCCAAGCTCGTTAAAAAAAGGAATAGACTTGTACAAGCACATTTTACCTTTGGTTTCGAGCTTGTGTAAAAATCAAACCATTCCCAAGCATAGTTTACTTTCAGTTTCAAGCTTGTGTAAAATGAGACCATTCTCAAGCATAGTTTGCCTTTGATTTCAAGCTTGCATAAAAATGAAACCAACTCCATGAGAAGATTTATTTTTCTGTGTAATTCTCATTAAAACATGAAACAGATGATCATGAGCAGAGTTCTATTCTCATGTCAAGGTCATTAAAAAATGAAACAAAACCCCATGAGCATAGTTATATTCCCGTGTCAAGCTTGTTAAAAATGAAATAGATCCCCTCCCTTTGAATTGAGTCTTTCATAAGATTTAACATATGAACCTTCATTTCATTCACCTATGCTATTTAATACTCTTTTGTCTTCCTCTGCTGGTGAAGGTTTTCCTACTAGTAACCAGGCATTTGATTGGATGACGAAAAGAGTAGGAAAATGAAATGAAGATTGAGGGGCATGTCTCCACCCTTTGGACATCATACTGGAGGTTGCACGTTAGCTTCTTATGCTAAGGGAAAACTTCCAACGTGTGGATATCATGTTGGGAAGAAACCTATCAATGGGAATTATACCGATCATAGTTTATTTTTTGTTACGAGCTTGTTAAAAAATGAAGCAGACATCATGATCATTCTTTTCACCTATCTTTGAGCTCATTAAAAACATTAAGATGGTATTGAGCTTACTTTTCACTTTTTTTGTGCTCTGGTTGAAACATGAAAAGTGGTTTGAGCTTACTTTTTACTTTTTCATGCTCTAGTTCAAACATGAAAGAGATTTCGAGTGCTTTTTATACCATGGTAGTGCTCGTTACAAATTGAGTAAAAAGGTGTGTCTAATGAGTATAGGTTTATCACTTTATCTGGCCTTTCTAGACTACTTACGGAAAAATAATTGTCCCGAGTTTACTTTTTCCTTTTTCGTACTTGGTCATCAACCATGACATATTTATACATGGAGTCCTATTTAATCTCTTTCTAGAGTTCCAAAATAGGAAATGATTACTAAGTGAACTTGTTTCTTTCACACGCATAAAAGGATTTGAAAGGGCATATATCCAGTGATAGTTTATCCATTTTTTGGACCATTTAGACTATTTACAACAAAAAAATACTCTAGTCAATCATGATTACAAGATTTCTCTCTCACATTGTTTTATCCCTTTTCGGGTGAGGAGACTAATGTTTACGAAAAATAACCATTAGGAGTCTTCTTTTGACCATTTCAGACTCTCTTAATGTGAAAAATCACCGATTTTACTTTCTTTGATGAGCTACATGGTCTTAGGTTCGTAAAACATGTGATATTAGACTCATCATATGATGAGCTACATCGAACGTTTGTTACCCTCTTCCGGATCGTTAAAAATAAAAGAGGCACTCATCCATCATGATGGGGAAATTAAGGGAATGGGAAGATGTATTTGATTCTATATTAATGGTAGCTTAAAGTAACTTTTTAACATGGCACGTGTCTACATTCTAGTCAAATAGTTAGGTAATATGCTTTCCTCTCAATCATACCAATTTCCTGAGTTGTCCCATTCCTTCAAAGTAATCTGAAGAATGCCTCAGTCATTGTTGTGTTATAGTTTGGTCTCTACATTGTTGAGTCAATTCTTCCAAGTCATTTGTCGTGTCATTAAATGTTCAAGAGAATTATTCGGAAATAATCAACCCTCGCAGTCATTAATCCTTCCATTGTGTTGGTCATCCCTGATAATCATTAAACCTTTGTGTTTGTTCACACTCATTTGATCTACCATCTTATATCACTTCCTGTGTCATTTTTGCATCAATGATGTGCGATGCATCATGGCCCTCATACGACGAGTCTATTCCTCTTGACATCATCTCACCATCCACGAATTAAACTTAGAAACTAGTCGGTACCTTGGAGCCTACATGCCTCAATGGTAGGTTTCCTCGATTTTGACAGTAGTTTTACATCATTGACATCTGATCGAATGATTCCACAAATGTTTGACTTCAACTCATTTATTTGCATTCATTGGGATGTACTAGTCATTCCTTGGGGATCATCATCATCATTGGTGATTTCACTTGCACTTGTTAATGGTTCACATCATTGATCACTAATCAAGTGGTTTCTATCGTGTTCGAATTCAACACATTATAATCACACTGTAATATTCGTATAATTTCAAGGATGGGTAGAAGACCCTAGGTTTTTGTGATGCCTTAATATTACACCCAAGTTGCGATGAATATTTTTTAGTAGGTACCTGTAAAGATGTTATGATGGAGACCTCATTAATGTACTGTCACATAGATCCACTCTTGTATTGGTCATCACTATGTTATTATCTCATCATGGATCTACGCTTGTATTTTAGTTTCCATTATTGTCTTCAATAATTCAGGTATGGATACATGTTGTATTTGTGTGGCCATATCATCGGTTAGTATCAACATGGATCTACAATGTATTGGTCCGAAACTATGTTTTGAGTCACTGGGATGATAAAATTATTGTACTATAAAATATCATTGGTTATTGTTGACAGACTTCCAACCAACGGTTCCTTTCCTTGATCCTTTATACTTTACCCATCAAAGTATTTCACCTATCGTGTTACTCTAGCTTCATACTTTGTGGGGAATTCTGTTACACAAAAATTTTGAACTCATCATGATGACAAACCATGTACACTTATCCTTTCCTAAATACCTAAAGTACTTGACCAAAATCCTTGGAAGATTATCCATGAGGTTTTTTCCCTGTAAGAACCATGTTTAGAGAGGTCAACATACCTTCTCTTATAGAAAGGCGTGTCGTTTCCTGATCGACACACCTTGATCGATTTCAAAGCACATCATCAACACATGTTTCTAGTGTCTAGGGTGCCTCGGTGCCTGTATGGAGGGAAAAAAGATAATTTTCAAGAATTCTCTTGAAGGAGATCCTCGTGGAGGCCTATCCCTTCCATATAGGGTGTATCTTACTCACCTCCCAGCATATTAGGATCCCACCTCCTTCTTCTCCCTAATTCTCTCCTCTCCTCCTCATCTCTTGCGGCCTATAAATGAAGCTCATCTTCATGGGATAGGGGGGTTGAAATGAGGGTATCCAAATGCTGTAGAAATTGAGCCATGATTCCATTCTTCCATCTTTGGAAAATTGAGGTAAGGTTCCATTGGAAAGGATCTTCAAAACCAAGGCTTCATTGGTTGTAATTATTTCCTATATTTTTATTAATACATCAATGTCTTCCTTTCCCATAAATGATGTGTAATTTCATTTCTATTAGTTCTCCTCGGTCAATTGCTTAGATGTATCATGTTATCTTGTAGTCTCTTTTTTTGTCCTTTTGAATCTTTTGTAGGTAATCTCTTCATCAACAAGCAGGATTGCGAAATCTTCAATCTACGAGGATGAACTTTGTAAAATAAGGTATGTACTTGACTCTTTGTTTTCAAGTAATTTGATATATATAGGGAAAGGTTTTCATTCTTTTTTTTCCTTGTTCTAGATCTGAACCATTCGGAATCGGGAGATCATTTGGTGTCTGCACTGAAAGATTTATCCGTTAACCAATAATATTTAGGACATGGGGGGGAGAATGCCATTCTTGTTTGTGTGAGAGGCTATCCCTTTCTTTACCTCTAGTATTATTTCGGATTGAGATTCAAGGATCACTATCCCTTCCCACACTTGCTCCATTCGAATGATTTGCATGGGCACTCCCTTAGAATTTTGGGAGGAGAAGTAGCATGGGCACTCCCTTAGAAATTTGGTAGGAGAAGGAGCATGGGTCCTTTCCCATGAGGTGCAACAAGATAAAATGGATTTTAATGTCTAAAGTGGGATGGATGTGCATATGGATATGGGGCAACGTATTTTTAGCTCAACATGGTTCTTTCATACCCTACTCTAATTACATTTTCCCTTCCTCACACTTTTGAAATTTGAGTAAGGAGGAGAAGGAACACTTTCCCTTTCTCACCCTTTCATAGTTAGAGTGAAAAGGATGAATATTTTTTATGTAGGAGGAGAAGGAGCATGGTCCCTTTCTCAAAATATTGTAATTATATTGAGCAGTTATCCCCTCTTCTCGCTCTAGTAATATTTGGAAGGAAGACTCAAGGACATTATCCCTTTCCAGTGCTTGTTCCATTTGGATGAGTATCATGGCACTCCCTCAGACTTTTGGGAGGAGAAGTAGCATGGAACCTTTCTCAAACTCTTGTAATTCAGGTGAGCAACTTTCCTTTTTCAAACTCTTGTAATTTTTGGGTGGAAGAGGCGAGAAGCAGTAGCTAATTCACATACTTGTTCCATAAGAATGAGTAGCATTGGAAATCCCTTAGAATTTGTTTACGAGGAGTGGTGACACTCATCCTTTTATGGTTAGAGTGACGAGGAAGAATTTTTAGGACATGGGAGGGGAAGGCCCTTCTATTTTTAGTGAGTGGCTTGCCCTTCCTCTAGATCTAGTAGTATTTGGGAGGAAAATTCAAGGATCACTAGTCCTTCCCATGTTAAGTTTAGCCTAATTTCACAAGCAAGATCAATGAAAGAAACACAATCACAAGATAGACAAAGATTTACCCTGGGAAACCCTCATGGGGTAGAAAACCCAGCAAAGCTTTCCTCAATATAGATGATCAACAATTACAAAGATGTAATCCCCAAACAAGAGCTCCTTCAACTCCTATGCATATCTCTCTCTCTCTTATGCACCAATCACAAGTGAGTGAAGGAGTGAGATAAATGAGGAGCACACCTCCTCTATTTATACACTACTCCAACTTGACTTTTCACCCTAACAGGGCCGACTTCTCCTAGGAGAGTCTGATAACCCCTAAACAACTAACTCAAGGCCGACCCCACTAGGGAGGTCTAATAACCCTAGTTACAACATCCCAACGGAGGAATAAACATCTCTGGATATACAATAGGATCTCTACGGACGAATGCAACATCTCCAGAATAATAAAGTACAAGTAGAATATTCTTAGAAGTTACAATATTTCAACACTCCCCCTTAACGAGAAGGATATTCTAACAACATCTATAGGAGCAAGGAGTCATGAACTACATGATACATGAACATGTTCAAGATCTTCAATACTGGAACATCATTATATTCAGTACTGATTCTTCATCTTTTGCAACACTCAAACAACAACAACAACATCATCATCTAGATCTCTCAATCAACAGCATCATCATTTGGATCTCTCGATCAACAGCCTCATCGTCTGGATGTTTTGATCAACAACATCATCATCTAGATCTGTCGATCAACAGCCTCATCATCTAGATCTTCTGATCAATAGTATCATCATCTGGATCTCTCGATCAACAGCCTCGTCGTCTGGATCTTTCGATCAACAACATCATAGTAGCATACTCTACAACACACATGATCCAATTACGGGATGGTCAATCCCTATCAATTTAAGACATAAATACAAGGATGATGCAATCCTATCACATACATTTTGAACCAACAGTTCAAGGATGATGCAATCCTATCACGTACATTTTGAACCAACCGTTTAGGGATGATGCAATCCTATCACATACGTTTTGAACTAACCGTTCAGGGATGATGCAATCCTATCACATACACTTTGAACCAACCGTTAAGGGATGATGCAATCCTATCACGTACATTTTGAACCAAATGTTCAGGGATTATGCAATCCTTGATGAGCTCTTAAAATGTATGCCTAATGAGGGAAGCTTTAGACTAAGAGCCTACTTTAATTATCAACTCGGGGGACGTACAAACTTCAGAGGTGCAGGCACTATATGTGCTCCTATAGGATAGTCTTTGTCATGGTTGGGTGTTGGTATCAATGTTTAAAGGTTTATCTAAAAGAAATAGAATAAGCTGGGAAAGGATTGCCTAATCTATGGATGAAAAATAGCTATGCTAGGAAGTTCAAATGCTGAAAACAGTAAATCTATGTTAAGGAATTTAAATGTTGAAAACAGTAAAGATGTCCCTAAGAATTGACTTGCTGAAAGCAATGAATTTATACTATGAAATTGAATGTTGAAAACGTAGTAGATCTATTATAAAATAATGAAAGCTGGATCTTTAATCTAAGAAGAGATTATTATAAATTGAATGAATAAAGCAAGAAGTCTGGTCTAACCTATTCAATTTCCAAAACAAACTTCAGAATGCCATTATCTAATGCTATGAATTAATCAAAACTTTAAGAAGTGAATGTCATTAATTAACCACGGAATTGAAAGTAAGCAATCTTTATGAGCAACCATAATAATGGGAGAGTGCATAAGCTTTAAGATTTGGATCATTGTTTCATAAGTAATGCAAGCACATATGAAAATAAGTATTGAAATATGTCTTGGCAGAATGTTGCTATAGGATTACAGAAACAACATTGCCAAACTACAGAATGTGTTATAAACTACTATGGAATCAGACTGGTCGCTTTAATACAGAAATCAAATTGTACTATTTAACGCCATTTAAATACTTTCATATGCAATATAGATTCAGTCAATGTAAAGCACATAATGAAAAATACCTAAACAGTAAGATCTCTTGACTTACGTGTTGGAGGGGCCATCTCCAACCCATACTCAGGAGTGGATAAAACTTATAGATGCCGAATTGAAAGCAACATCAAGTCTTTATTCAAAATAGCAACTTCATAGTTTTAACAAAGGTCTGTAACTAAAATTATCTCAATAGTATGAAAACGTAAAATGATGGTTCTCCAAAATGGAAACAGGATCCCTTCAGTCCTTTGCTTGATCTGCGTGTTTGTCCCTTAATGTACCTGGACCTGCTCAATCATACTGGATTTTCATATAATTAGTTTATTGAACATGCATTCAACATACAAGAATAATCTTTAAAACAACTTCATTAAATAATCAAGGTAAATCATTTCTCCCACAAAACAAGTGTATTTCTTCACCCTTTCTTGTGCTTTACTGTGGGGAAAAAGGTTATCAGATACCTGTAGCTTGGACTCATCATTCTCCCCCATACTTGAAGGATTCACCCATCCTTGGGTGACATATTTAGCTCATTGACGACTTGTCTGATGTCCCATGCTACCACCCTGGGGGTCCCTACCTGCCTGTGGTAGCCCATGCTCTGATCCTCCTTGACCCATGCTCTCCTCTCTTCTTCCTCATTACTTTGTTCCTTAATAACCGGGGCAAGGAAAAATGGGGGATTCAACCTCATTCCAATCCATCTAAGATTATTCCTTATCAAGGATTCCCTATAGAGTTTGGCTTTGAAAAGAGCATCTTCAAGTCTGAGAGGGGAGTGGAGCTCTCTTCTTTTTAGATCACTTGCTAGTCTCTTCCATCTTTCCTTAATAGACTCATGAACCTTTTTGTGTGTGCTTTGGATAGTAACATCAAAGTGTTCCACAGCCTCCTGCTGATTCGCAAGGAGATTGGGGATCGACTCCTCATCCTGGGTGAGGATCCTATGGTTGTAAATTATTATTTCAGGGTGAGTCACCTCTGCCCTGACCGTTAATGGAGTTTTCCATTTTGCTGCAAGGTAAATGTGGTAGTCCTGAGCTCATTCAATTTTGTGATTTATCCATGAACACAGTGCCCTCAACTGGAAATCGCCCATGTAAGGGTTTGGCGACCAGTTGGGTGAGCTAGGAACTACAAAATTGTGCAAGAAAAATTCACTTAGCTAGTCCTTCTCCAACTCTGTGGTGTTTATAGATTCATCCATAAATTCTTTGGGGGATTTTATCTCTATCGGGAATCCCTGTTTTAATCTTTGGAGCTAGAATTTTCCCCACTTATCTTGTAGATAAACTACATAAATTGTTGTGTTGATGTATATGTAACTTCGGAATGTATTTCACATATATGTATATTGTATTCCTATAGAGATGTTATTATTCCTCTATATGGAAGTGTCGTCATTTATATTGTAAGTGTCGTAACTTATACTTGATGGTTTATTAGACCACCTTGTTGGGGTCGGCCCTGTATAAGTCATGTGGGTCAAAGGGTTATTAGACCACCCTATTTGGGGTTGGCCATGTGGGTCAAAGGGTTATTATACCACCCTATTGGGGGTCATCCATGTGGGTCAAAGTCTTATTAGACCAACCTAGTGGGTGTCAACCTAGTCAGCATTATGTTAAGTGGTTAAGTTGAGGCCAACCTAGTTGAGTAAAGGTCAAGTCAAGTTAGTGTATAAATAGAGAGTATGTCTCTCTCATTTTACACATTCTATTCTCTCACTCACACTTGGGAGAGTGGCGCACTTGTGGAGGAGGAGGCTCTGCTTCTAGGAGAAGACTATCTCTTGTATTCTGGTTGTATCATTGTTCTATCTATCTCTGAGGAAGTTATTGGGGTTTTTCACCTTTATGGTTTTCCCCAAGTAAACTCTGTGTCTCTTGTGTGCTTGCATTATTGTGTCCATGATTGATATGCTGTAGATTTGATGTACATGTTGTTCTCTCAGTTAAGATCCTATATTAGATTGAAGTAAATTCTGAAAATTTAACATGGTATCAGAGCTAGCCTGAAAGAAGGCATGATATGGCATGTATGACACTTGTTGCAGTTACGATGCTAGGGCTTGATATAGCAAAAACCAGTCATCATAGCACTTTCTCTATAAATCTGTTTTGGCGAAGTTTTCAGATCTGAAACATTTACAGGTAGAACAACAGATCCCCATGTACCTTGTGTCCAAAGGACAACCTCTAATTCGTTGTACTTTGTGATTTATGATCTATACAATATAGGGTTTCTGCCTCTTCTAGATCTGAGTCAAACTCAGGTGACCTTGGGAAAAAGCTCATAACTTGGGATAGGAAGCTCAAAATGAAATTTCGTAAAAAGTGATAGGTAGTACACAGACTTTAATATCTCAAGAAAATTGTTTAGAGGCCGAAATTGAACCAGTGACACATGTCACTCTGTACAAGTTCGCTCTCCTGTATTATCCCATAAATAGGCCACGTTGCGACACTTGGCATAACTCTCTCTCAGAGAATCCAATTGAGGTCAGACCTATCGGGATGGAAAGATGACAAGTCGGGATATCTCAAGAAAATTTTTCAGACCCTGTGGATCGAAAATTTCAGATTTACACTAGAAACAATTAGGTACATATTTCTATCAAAACATAATTATTTTTTAGTACCTTCATTCATGGCTTTCGGAATTTAGGTCTTCGGAGAAAGTTGGAATTTTTGTAATCGAAGACCACGGTTGGATGCTACTCATAAAAATTGAAATTTAGAGACCAAGATCATATTTTTTGGTTGGGCAGAAGGCCGAGCTTGATCAAACCCCAGTTCGGGACTTTGATCGGAAAGATGGAAAATTCGGGCTTCTGCAAAAATTGGAATTTTGGAAATATGTGACCACGGCTAGAAGCTCCTCAGAAAAATAAAAGCTTATAGTTTCGAATCAAATATTTTGGTTGGGTGAAGCTCTAGGAAACTCAAACCCTAATTTAGGGTCCTCCCCAATGAATTCAGAAATCTAAAAGACAATTTTGAGGGGTGAAACTTTGCAGTTTTCAAATTCTGAATACACCAACTTGATCAGCTCATCAAGGCACATATTTCTACACTTTCGGAAGTTTAAAATTCAAAGTTTGAATTTTTGGGGTTTCTTTGACAAACCCTAATCCAGCTCTAGGTCCAGTTCTTGCAAATCAAGTGGATTGGGTTAATCCTAGAAGAAGATGGATTGGTCACCTGCATAAGTGAAGAAGTTCCTATCTCAGAGGGAGATGAGGCTAAGACCTTCCATAAGAAGATTACAAGCAATATTGACAGGTATGGATTACAGGTATGTTTCATGGTTAAGTTTATCATATGTTTGTCTTCATATCATTACAGTACAATCTTGATTAATTATTGGACTTGTCGTATCACCTTAATAGAAGATATTCATTGATTAAGATTTTGACACTTATGATTGTACTAATGCATTGTGATGTTGTATGAGGTTTATGTTATTTGCTAACACAAAAGGTACCCCAAGAAAGTCAAATCATGTTCTAATTCAAGAACATATGCTCATGGTTACATGAAGATAAAGATTCATCCATTTTCATGGATCACATAGAAGATCTACTTTCGAGGTATGTATAACTTGGTTCTACAATGGTTAACTTATGAGACATGCAGGTTACTAGCACAAGTCACTGAAGAGAACCAGAAGACAGTATGCGGGTATGTTAGACATAACTAGCTAACATTTTAATCTAGGTATGTTTTTCCTATATCAAGCTAGAATCCTACCTTGTGTTAGGATCTTATACTGTTGTGTTGTTGATAATGATTATTCATGAAGTCATAGGTTTGAATAATCATGGTTGTATGCATATTATGTTTCTTACCATAATTGATGATATGGCTAACCAGAAGAATCATGAAGGTATAGGTTTGAATAATCACGGGTTTTATGCATATTATATCTCTTATCTTGATTGATGATTCAACTAACCAAAAGAGTCTTATGATCAAATAAGAATATGTATGAGTAAAAGAAGACTTCCCTGAAACCTTGAATACTAATTTTTATTATCTGTGAATGATCATGAATATACATGTTTAAGATTATTGTGTTTTGATAGTATTAAGATTATACTAATAAATGTGTGATTATGTATGAGACCTCAAGGATAACACAATAATGATACTAATAAGCATTCATAGTGATTAAGGATGGATGTAAGTTCAAGGACAGGTAATCCAGGAAGCAAAGATTAAGAGGGAGCACATTCTAGTTGTTTCTACAAGAAAGCAAAGGAGCACACTTCAGTAGTTTCTGCAAGGATGCAGATATTCAGAGGGAGTTGACCACTTCTCACAATCCACATAAGAATGGAGTTGCATAAAAGAAGCAAAGATTGAGAGGGAGTCAACCCAACAAACAAACAAATATAAGTATTTGAATTGTCATTACTTGCATATTTTATTGTTTAAATAATATTGTTCAATAATGTATATACTGATGTTCCTAGAATTAGGTTGTGTATTATGCATATTAGAATAGTTGCATTGATGAAAAGTATACTACTAATATGCATGGGTAAGTGGCCTATGGCACTGTACAAGATTCCATTGCTACTTATCTAGAATGAAACCTGTTTGCTGACATGTTGGGAGTTGTGCACACTCTTAACAATGTTTTGGTAGAGATTGGAAGGCATCTAGAAAGTTACGGGATATGGATAAATGTTGTATTGAAGCCTTGGCTAAGATAATTGCATGACTATATGACATATTTCTTTATGTGTAAGAATTTGTTCTGAAAACTATGAGATGTTTTCTAATCATGCAATTTAACTTGTTGTGTAGGAAATATCGTATGCCATCACCTACAAAAGAAGAACTACAACATTTGTTCAACAACAAAATTATCTATTGAAGATATTGAATTTCCCAGGATATGGGAAGAATGCCATGATCCGTCGATCATGAAGAAAGATGTTTGGGATGTAGTCCCAAAACCTGAAGGGAAGTTTGTTATGACTTCCATATGGATCTATCAAGATCAAGCATGCTGCAGATGGCAGCATAGAGAAATATAAAAGTGATGAAATAGAAGATACACTAAATGGATTTCAAGACAGCTTTCTTGAATGGTGTAGTTGAAGAAGAAGTGTATGTGGAGCAGCCACTTGGTTCTAAGACACATGACAAGAAATCATATATGTGCAAAACTTGTTATGGTAGGATAGGCAGCTTTCTATCCAGTTTGGTCTTTACCAAGAGTAAAGCAGGTTCCAACCTTTACTAAAAGGTTGAGGTAGGCAATCCAGGGATACTCTTATTGTATGTGGATGACCTATTTGTAACAAGAGATGATAGATTGATTTCCGACACGCAGCAGAAGCTTGCAGCTGAGTTCAAGATGAAAGAATTGTGGATGATGCACTATTTTCTTGGTATGGAGGTGTGGCAGAGTACATATGAAATCTTCCTTGGACAAAGGGAAGTATGCAGTAGAGATTCTGAAGAGGTTCGGGATGATGGACTGCAATGCTATGGCCACACCTATGGCATCAAACCTAAAGCTTCTATGTGATGCTTCATCTGATCCGATCGATGTCACGATGTATCGTCAGATGATTGGGTCCTCTATGTACCTGACGAACATGAGACCATATATTTGCTTTGCGGTGAACACATTGAGCCAATTCCTGATGGATTCGAGAGATGTTCACCTAGTTGTTGTAAAACATATTCTGAGATTGGACAGGTAGTGCTGCATATAGGAAGAGCACTTTTGGGTGTTGCTTCAGTATGGGATCAGGTGTGATCTCTTGGTTTAGCAGGTAGTAGTCTTGCGTAGCACTGAGTATAGCCAAAGCAGAGTATGTTGCAAATGTATTGACCAAGCCGTTGGCCAGAGTGGAGTTTGAGTACTTCAGAGAGAGGCTTGGTGCACTTCAGATCGAGGTTCCTTCTAAAGGGAAGTGATGAGTCTGGAAGATGCAGATGCACATGAGCTTTTCTGACATGTTTGATGTGTTCTCCCTTGGTTGTGATATAATTGCTGAGTCATTTTTCACATGGTGGTAGATGTGTTCTCCCATGGTGAAAAATTAAGGGCTGGAGCCTTCCCCGAATGGTGGGAAATGTGTTCTCCCATGTTGGTGGTGTAAGTACTGGATGATGTGCATCTGGGTTGTGCTTCATGGACGATGAGATGATCTGAAGAGGATGATGCTATGATGATCAGGAGGATCATGGATGATGAGCATCAGGACGATGCTCCAGTTACTACTCTGTATATGCATTAGGATGATACTGGATATGATCAGTTGGATAATTTATATGTATATGTATGTACGCATCATGTTGGATGCTGGATATGATCAGTTGGATCATTTGTATGTATTTTGTATATGCATCATGTTGGATGCTTGGACCATGTATCTGTATATGTATTAGGTGGATACATTGTATGATCAGGTAGATCATGTATGTTGATATGTATCAGATATGATCAGGTGAATCATGTATTTGTATTTGTATCAGGTGGATCATGTATGATGATATGTATCAGGTAGATACTTGGTATGCATCAGGTGGATGCATTGTATGATCAGGATGATCATGATGACGAGCTTCAGGATGTTGCTCCAGATGATATGTATTAGAATGGTACAGTGATGATGATCAGTGTGATCATGAGCATCAGGATGATGCTTTGTGCGATGATGATCCGTGGGATCATGAGTATCAGGTTGATACTTGGAGGTCAGAGATGATATGTGGCAGGTTGTGCAAATAGCATGTAATCAGTCCTGGGAGATCTTGCCAGTCGTGCTACGGCACATAAATGTTCTTGGGGTACTCTTTCTGGTATTGCTATGTAGTATGTAATCAGTCCTCAGATATCCGATAGGTTGAGTTGTATGCTCATAATCAGTCCCGGGATGAGGTATTACCACGGAGACATGTAATCAGTCTTGGAGATCCGAGAGGTTGATCTGTGTGCTCGTAATTAGTCCTGGGATGATCTTTAGAGATCTTGCCGGTTGTGCTGCGGCACATAAATGTTCCTGGGATGCTCTTTAAAGGTTTTGTCTAACCACATGTAATCACTCCTGGAGATCTGAGAGGTTGATCTGTATGCTCGTAATAAGTCCTGGGATTCTCTTTAGAGATCTTGCCAGTCATGCTGCGGCACATAAATGTTCCTGGGATGCTCTTTAAAGGTATTGTGGAGGAGATGCATGTAATCAATCCTGGGAGATCTTGTCGATCGTGCTTAGGCACATAAATGTTCCTGGGATACTCTTTCCGGTATTGCATCTGCACATAAAATTAGTCCAGAGAGGCCACCTCTATCAGACCATTCGCACAGATGATGAAGACCTGTAGGTGGTGGGCCTACATCTAGTATGAAAAAGGACTGGCTCTATAGAACTTCCTATGACTAGTAGATTCAGAGATTGATTGAGATAGCAGCAGCAGTGACAATGACGATGATTCAAGGATGATGATTCGATGATGATGATCCAAAGAAGATGAATTGTGCTAGAAGACATGTGTCGAGAAATACCTTCCTAGTTAAGAGGGAGTGTTGATGTATATGTAAATTCTAAATGTATTTCACATATATGTATATTGTATTCCTATAAAGATGTTATTATTCCTCTATACGGAAGTGGTTGTATTCCTATAGAGATGTTATTATTCCTCTATACAGAAGTGTCGTCATTTATATTGTAAGTGTCGTAACTTATACTTGATGGGTTATTAAACCACCTTGTTGGGGTCGGCCCTGTATAATTCATGTGGTTCAAAGGGTTATTAGACCACCATATTGGGGGTCGGCCATTTGGGTCAAAGGGTTATTAGACCACCCTATTGGGGGTCGTTCATGTGGGTCAAAGGGTTATTAGACAACCCTAGTGGGCATCGACCCAGTCAGCATGATGTTAAGTGGTTAAGTTGAGGCCAACCTAGTTGAGTAAAGGTCAAGTAAGGTTAGTGTATAAATAGAGAGTGTGTCTCTCTCATTTTACACATTCTATTCCCTCACTCACACTTGGGAGAGTGGTGCACTTGTGGAGGAGGAGGCTCTGCTTCTAGGAGAAGACTATCTCTTGTATTCTGGTTGTATCATTGCTCTATCTATCTTTGAGGAAGTTATTGGGGTTTTTAAACTTTATGGTTTTCCCCAAGTAAACTTTGTGTCTCTTGTGTGCTTGCATTATTGTGTCCATGATTGATATGCTGTAGATTTGCTGTACATGTTGTTCTCTCAGTTAAGATCCTAGATCAGATTGAAGTAAATTCTGAAAATTTAACATGTTGATGGCGGCCTGAGGTCCAATAGTTTATCATATATTTTAGTGGTAGTAGAGAAAACTTCCCTTAATTGAAAAATATCCTGGTCCTTTTTGGCTAAATCCTCTTGTGCCTCAGCTAATTTCTCTTTTAAGTGATGCATTTTTCTACTCAGCTATTTTTATCCCCCTTGCATGATGCATTTTCAAAATTTGTGTCTTTTCAGGTGAAAACAGGGGAGATGCTGGCTGGCTTCCTAATTCATCTCTCAATGTTGCCAGCTCCTTTTTGAGATTTTCTAGTTTCGCCTGTGCCTCAATGAGTTGGTTGACAACCCCAGGGTTTTTGTTGTGCTCAGGAGGGTTCCCCTGGAAGTTGTCTTTCTCTTCTTGTGCATTTTGTTCTTCTTCTGCATTATGTTCTTCTTGTTCATCCTGTTCTTCTAGTTCATCCTACTCCTCTACTTCATCCTTCTCTTCGTCTGCATCCTGTTCTTCTTGTTCATCCTTCTCCTCTTCTGCATCCTGCTCTTCTTGTTCATCTAGCTCTTCTGGTGTAGTGGGATCTTCCTGATCTACCCAAATATCGTCATCTTCATCAGACACATTTTGAACTAGGGGACTGGGTTCCCTTTTCTCTTCCTTGGTAATTCGAATTATAGATGCTTGTCTGAATCTTTTACTTCGTCTCTTCGGCCCTTGATTACTGGTAGAAATCCCTGGGTTCATTTTGGGGGAGTCATCTCGTGAATGCTTTATCTTTACCAGGGTATCAACCATGCTGTCCAGCTCGATTTTCCTCTTAGTCGTTGATGTAGAGGTGGTATTGCTCTTTGATCTAGGCAGAAGGGTTATGATAACTATGGGTGTACCCTTCATTCTTTGAACATCCTCAGTAGATACCAACATGAATTCTTCCCAAGAAATCTCTGGGATCTGTGCTTTTAATTCCTCACAAACGATTAATTTAATCATTCCATGATGGGATAAAGCATCCTCCTTTCCTTTAATCACTTTCTTGCTCATTTCTACTAGATATAGGAGAAGGTAGTATGGAATAATAATGTTGTTGTTCAATGGAAGATGGTCCCTGTACCTTAACAACTCTAGAATTCAAAAATTAAAAATGGGGACATAACTTAACCTACCAGTGCATGTAATGTAATTCTAAACGATTGCAACCATGTCATCCCATTGTGATGGCATGGAGAGTCTTTTGAATCCATATTTATCATCATCATAGACCTCTCCTCGCTCAAAAAATGTTGTCTTTGCATCATGGTTTTCCTCCCGGTCATCCCTGCTCTAATACAGGCCCATTGGGGGACCAGTGAATTTGGCAATCACTTCATCATCCATCCTTATACGTAACCCCTTCACTCGGGTGACGAACTGTTCATCCTTGATATGTTTTAAATTTCTTGCAAACTACAGAGCCACCCCTACATTGTATCCTCTCAATCCTAACATGAAAGGCATCCAGCCCGTGCTACGGATGATTGCTAGGATTTGCGGGTTCTGATAAATAGCGCTGTGTTCCTCTGGTTCGATTTTCTTTAAACCTTTTGTCATCCTGAAATCCTTTACTATAACAATAAACCAGAACTTGGAGCATGGCTATCTTTCCTCAAATGGTCGAGGTTGATTACCGGTTCGAGGGCTAGATTGCTAGCTGCGTGGCCACACTAACTTCCAACTCCATGCTTCTAGAGAGTTCTAAGAGGTTTTGTATATGCAAAACTGGCTTCTTGGAAGATTATGTAGCCTTACTTAACTGCCTTTCTACACTTATCCTCATTAACATTTGTTGTACCTGCTACTTAATTGAGCTATGCTTTTCGTTTCATGATTGTATCTTACCCCATTTGCTTTGATTATTTGGAAGTATGGTGGCTAGATGCGAGTTTATCATTTGCTGACATGACAAAGGTAGTAATCATGATTCATTGAGGATGATATGACTTAGGTAGCAATCACGATTTATGGAGGTCATTCTGAACTGAACCGTGCCGCCAAATGAAGATGTAAGTTGTCCTCAGCTTCAGAAAACAAATGTCTTGCAGGATAATGATTTGGCCTTAAAAATAAAACAAAGATGTTTAGAGATTACCTCGTTATGTTTTAACATACCTGAGTTCATAATCTGGCCCGATTTTTATGCGTGGCATATTCTGTAGTAGATTTGGCAATTTCTGTAGTAAATTTTGGTATGTCAGTAGTTACGTGCGCTTGCTACTTTTTCCTTTTGTTCATTTGAATTTTTTGTATTGGTTGCTTTTGAACTTTGTGCCATTTTCTGATTTGAGTTTGTGATAATGCTTTTGCATTGGGTTTCAGATTCTTCATTCTATTGTTGTAATCTATGCTAGCTCTCTTGAATAGATGGAAGGCTCGTGTGAAGATATTGCAGATGTGTTTGAATAGCTTGTTTTCTGGAAATGAATTTTGTAGTAGTTGATACCTTTGTTGTCTTCCTTGGCATACTTGGCTAGCTCGCTTGGTTGCTTTAATTTTGATAATAATCAAGCTCACTTGATTAGATTGTTGGCTTGCTTGTATTTTGATGACAGGCTCACTTGAATAGTAGAAGGTTATGAATAATAGCAGGCTCGCTTGATTGAATTCTATAGTGTGATATCCTTGCTTCTAACTTGAATATATGACTGGCTCGCTTGATTATTGATTGTCTATAGTTTGCATGTTGTTTCTTCGTGGGGATGTATGATGCCCTACAATTTCACATTATCATTTTTGTAGTTTTTTATTTGGAATTTTTCTCATCCCCCTTTCTCATGTTTTTTTCTTATTATTTGTTTCTTGTTATTTTTCTTTTCTTTTTTCATTCCTTTTTTCCATTTTTCATCCCTTTTTTGTAGCAATTTTTTCTCTTTTTTCTTTTTCTTTTTTTTTTAAATTTTTTTTATGAACTGAATTTTAATAATGTTCAATGCTCTTTATCAGCATCAGTTGTTGCTGGTAGAGTACTTGTGTAAATTCTTCCTTTGGCTATGGCTTCTTGTAAAATTTGAGCCGATGTCCATTTAATATCATAATAAACTCCTCTTCATCAATTGTAATGATCCTTACAGTTCCATTTTCATAGATCTTTTGAATTATGTAAGGTCCCAACCATCTGGTTGTTAGATTTCCCTTGAATGTGTGAAACTTGGAGTCATAGAGTAGTGCCCAGTCACCTTCTTCGAACTTTTTATCCTTTAGGTGTTTGTCATGCCACTTCTTCCTTTGCTGTTAGAAGATTTCAGTATGGGCAACTGCTTGCTGGCATTGCTCATCTAGTTGATTCAATTGTAGCATTCGTTCTTGTTGTATCTTTGTTAGTTCCATATTTAACTCATCTACAATTCCTAATGTCTTTATTTCAAATTCAATTAGTAGCATCACTTTCTTTCCATATACTAGTTCATAAGGTGTGAATCATGTTGTTGTCTTCCATGTGGTATTATAGGCCGAAACTTCCTCACTCAGCCTGTCAGCCCAATCTATTTTGTGGAGTTGGACAATCTTTGTCAAAATCCTTTCTAATTCTCTACTGGTTACCTCAGCTTGACCATTTGCTTGAGGGTGATAAAAGGAGTATTGTCTATGCTTGACATTGTTTCTTTTCAGCAAGTCTTCTATTAAATTTGGTACTCCAAACATGTGAAATATCTTCTCAGTGAAGAATTTTGCCACGTTGGTTTCATTGGTTGCTGCAAGTGCTACTACCTTAATCCATTTTGCGAGGTAGTCAGTGCATACTAGGATGTAGCTCTTCTGATTTGATTGTGGGTTGATTGGACCAACGAAATCAAATTCCCATTTTTCGAATGCCTCCAAGGAGAATTGTGGATGGAGTGGCATTTCTTCTTTTTGTGTTGGTTTCCTCATCCTTTGGCAGTCATCACAGTGTGAAACATACTCATAGGCATCATTGTGGAGTGTTGGCCAATAGTAACCTATTTGCAAAATTTTATAAGCTGTCCTCTTTGGAGCATAGTGTCCTCCACATGGTTCATTGTGAGTGGCATGCATTATGGCATGCACTTCATCTTCTCTAATGCACCTGCTGAGTCTTTGATGTGGTCCTTGTTTGAAGAGCATGCCCTCTATCCATGTGTATGTGGCACTTTACCTTATTACTTTAGTCTTTTCTTTATAACTGTAATTGTGAAATCCTCACAGTAGATCTAAGAGATGATGTGTGCCTCACAAGAGTAATTATGATTAAGCAGGAAAATAGAAGAAGAGTGGTTAATGCAGTGTAATGGGCAACAGAATAATAATACAGTAGAACTCTGATAGACACAAAAATACTTCACACACACTAATTAATTAACCGAAGTGCAACTAAGTGGTAGGTGAGAGAGGGCGCATTAGATGCATGCAATTGCATGAAGGGGTGCACTAAGCATTAGGAGGGCTAAAAATGATATGAGAGAAGCTCCTGGGGCTAGCTAACTGAGGGCCAGGTGTTGGGATGATGACTGGGATGCATGCAAACCCTAAATAATGCATGCAAACCCTAAAAGTGCATGCATGACTAAAAATGCAAATAATGAAAATGCTGCTAGGACTAGGATGGAGTACAGGAATATCCTAATAGTAATGTTCTGGAAACTTCCCAAACACTAAATAGTTTGCTATGTCAGTAAACCATGGGCTTCTTGTGGATATGGAAAAAAGGTGCTCATATGGAAAATTGTCATTGATCACTTCATTGTCGTGTCCATGAATGAGCCTAGATAGAAATTCAGTCACCACATTGTGTTTACCTGGCTTGTCTAAAATTGTGATGTCAAACTCTTGGAGGAGTAGCAGCCATCTAATGACACGAGCACTTGTGTTGGGTTTGTTCATGAGATACCTTATGGCTGAATGGTCTGTATGAACAAAAACTTGGTAACATGTTATGTAGTGCCTGAACTTGTTAATGGCATGGATGAAAGCCAAAAATTCCTTCTCTGTAACAGTATAATTTAATTATGCCCCTGCCAAATTTGTACTTATATAATATATTGCATAGGGCTTCTTCTCTTTTTCTTGTCCAAGGATAGACCCGGTTGGCTTATCTAATGCATCTGAGTGGATGTGAAATGGAAGTGCCCAGTCTTTTCCTTGGAGTACTGGAGCTATAATTGTTTTCTCCTTAAGGTTATCAAATGTTTTCATACAATGGTTTGTCCATATGAACTTAGTGTCTTTTCTAAGAAGGGAAAACATTGGTGCAGCAATCCTGCTATAATTTTCAATAAATCTCCTATAGTACCCTGTTTGTCCAAGGAAACTTCTCACATCCCTTTATTTAACAGGTGGTGGCAGCCTTTTGATTACTGAAACTTTTCCTTGATCAAACTCTATCCCCCTCCATGATATATGATGCCCTAGAATGATGCCTTCTTCCATTAACATTCTGCATTTGGCATTGCTCAAACATAAGCTCATCTCAATACATTTTTTCAATACTAGTTCAAGATGGTTCAATGCTTGATCAAAGTTGTCCATAGGGTGTGAAGTCATCCATGAAGACATCCATTTGATCATTTATGAAATCAAGTAATATACTTAGTATGGCCCTTCGGAATTTTGTTGGAGCATTACATAACCCAAAGGGTAATACTCTGTATGCATAAGTACCCTAGGGGAATGTAAACGTTGTCTTATCTTGATCAGCTAGGTGTATTAAAATTTGGTTGTACCCACTAAAGCCATCCAAAAATGAAAAATACTTGTTCCCAGCTAATGTGTCTAGCACCTGATCTATAAATGGAAGTGGAAAGTGATCTTTCTTGGTTGCTTTATTTAGCTCTCTGTAGTCCACACAAATTCTCCATCTACCTCCTGTTTTAGGGACTATAACTAGTGGTGAGACCCATTCGCTATCAGAGATGGCATATATGAACCCAGCATCTAATAACTTCTATAGTTCTACTTTGAAAATGTCCTTTAATGTTGGGCTTAACCTCCTTTGTGGTTTCCTGATAGGAATAGACCCTTCTTTGATGTAAATGTAATGTTTGCAGATATCAAGATGTATACCTTTCATGTTTGCATATGCCCATGTAAAAGATTTATTTTGTTCTGATAGTACTTTCATTAACTGCAGTTCTTTCTGTGGCTTGAGATTGGAATTAATGTTGATTGTCTTTCTGGGCATAATTTCCACTATCTTTGCTTTTTCTGATTGTTCTTCTAGAGATAGCACTTCTGCCCACATTTTATTTAAGTTCTGGTTTGAAATTTTGCCTTCATGTTGCTCGTCTGTGTCAAAAAATCTTTCGAGACCATCATTGTTAGAATATGCATTTTGTATGAACCTATCTATATGACCATCTTCGTCTATTGCTTTTAATGATAATGCAACATCAATTGCTAGGATAGTTCGTAGGTTTTGATTTGTTGTGTCATTATAATCATCAGTCCAATTTTGATATTCTAAGTCTGTAGATTTCTTTGCTCGTGGGTAAATCGTGATTTTCTTCCTGGCATGTCCACTAGTGATGGTCATGTTTCCTAATCTGCAACCTATGCAAGCATCTGCAGTTGCCAACCAAGGTCTTCCTAGTATGATTGGATAACCACTAAGTTTATTTTTTACTTCAATGACTATGAAATCAGCTGGGTATTCTCAGGATTCAACATTGATCATAATGTCTTCGAGCATCCCTTCGAGTTTCATAGTGGATGTGTGTTTTGGAGAAAACTCACTATGGCTTGGGGTAGACCACAACAGACAGCTGACTACCATAAATTAACTCAATTCTCAGTACTATGCTATATAAATGACAATGCTAAGATCATGAAGAATGTAACCAACCTCGATCCAAACGTTTGATGTAGATCCCCATTGCAGCTTTCAATCCGTACACTTGAATCTGCAAATTAGTCTTGACAACCAATATACAACAAGTACATATAATATATAAACGACATTAACATCATCAATAGAAATGGTCCATGATATTATAATTAAATGCAACCCAATGTAGAATAAACAACATTCACAACATTAATGGATGAGAATATGAGTATTTCTATTAATAAACAAGAAGAAGTACAATGTGATACGACCTCTTGCTAGCAACCAATCTGAACCAAGATCTGGGTCAATCATCTTGCGCCTCCACCACTTCAATCCTCCATGGAATGGAAAACTCAAACTATGGTAGGAGTTTGGAAGGTGAACATAAGGGTTCACATCTACAAGGATCAATGAGTGTAGACTCAAGATAGGGCAAAAATACACTAGAGTTCTCTTGCTCTTCTTTCTCCTCCCATCCATAAGACATATGTGCTCAATATATAGTCCTCCCAAAGGTAAGTGAAAGGACACATCGAGGATTTTCAGGGAAAATGGAGGGAAAAAGGTCACCATATGATCACTTTTTGGGAGTAAAAAGGAATAAACTAGTGATTTTTACCATTTTACATGCTACCCGCGGGCTATAGTGATGCAACTCGTGGGTACGCCCACTGTAATGATGCAGCTAGTGTACAAGGGAAAAAATGGGGAAAAATAGTGTCTGAAGGATATAAAGTGGATATTAGTCAGTGAAATAGATCCTATAGGACAAAGAGTGCTGATGCTCACAAGGTGGAAAATTACGTTGTAACAGATGCCCCCTAATGTGTGAGGTCAGAGACTGATGCTACGATGGCTGAAATACATTATAAAAAGATCTCAGAAGTGGAGTGATGGAGACACAAGTGGAAGGAGCAACTCACTCATCATAATACAATAGTATCCCTGAATACATGTCGGTATAGTACAACAATCTAATACAATGGCCATTAATAGGAAGTACATAATGAATACATGATCATAGCCATGATATCTCTACAGTAAGATATGGTCTACTGCTGAGAAGGAAACAACTGGTGTCAAATGGAGGTACAAACTGCTGATATCTGAGAGGTGATATCTCAGATGTAAAGTCATATTCATAAGTAGTATACTGAATGCCACTACCGCCTGGGGTCTTCTACATAAGTCTTTGATGGTGCAAGTCCCATCAAGTGAATAATGGAGTTGAGGTCAAACCTGATGTGTATTGATGTATATGTAACTTTGGAATATATTTCATATATATATTTATTGTACTCATAGAGATGTATTATTCCTCTATACGGAAGTGTCGTCATTTGTATTGACAAGTGTCGCAAGCGTGTTAACTTGCCGATGGGTTATTAGAACACCTTGTATGGGGTCAGCCCGGATTAATGTAACATGAGTTTATTGTGCTAAGCTAGACAAGTCGGCCCCATAAGTTTATTGGGAAGTTAGGACAAGTATAAATAGAGATGTCCTGATCTCTATTTTGATCACTTCATAACTCACTCTTCCTTCACTCAGAAAGTGGCACACATGTGAGGAGGAGGATCAGCTTCTAGGAGGAGTCTATCTCTGTGTACTTTGGATGTACTTTGGATGTACTTTGGTTGTATCATTGCTCTATCTATCTCTGAGGAAGTTGTGGGGTTTTTCACCTTAGGGTTTTCCCCACGAAAACTCTATGTGTCTATTGTCTCTTATGTTTGCATCTTGTGATGATTGATATGCTTGCTATGATTGATATGCATTGATATACTGTACATGTTATTCTCTCAGTAAAGATCCTAGAGTATTTTGAATTAATGCTAAAAAATTAACATTGTATCAAAGCTAACCTGAGAAGAAGACACTATGCACTTGTGGAATCTAGGGATTCTTGTTTTTGGGTTTCTCTCCACCGATTTTGGAAAAGAAATATGATAGATTGACTCTCCTCAGCAAGGTGAATCTTTCTGTCGAATCAGAATTCAGTTCTGAGCACTTTCAGTTTTGGCCCTAAAAATTAGGGTTTCCACAAAAATAGGAATTTCTGAAATCTGAAGACATAGTTGAAAGCTCCTTGGAAAAATCAAAGTTTAGAGCTTTGGATCAAGATTTTTTGTTGGGTGAAGCTCTAGGAAACTCAAACCCTAATTCAGGGTCCTCCCTAGTGAATCCGGGAAGACTAAAAGTCATTTTTGAAGGGTGAAACTTTGCAGATCTTGAATTCTGAGTATACCAGGTTGATTAGCTCATCAAGGCACATCTTTCTATTGTTTCATAAAGTTGAAACTCACATTTTGAATTTTTAGGGTTTCTTCGACAAACCCTAATCCACGACGAGGTCCAGTTTTCAGCAATCCAAGTGGTAAGACCTAAATCTTTTCTATTCCCATTTGAAGTACTCTTTAAAGATGTCTCACCACACCAAGCTTGAGGATAAGCTTGAAGGGGTTGATAACTTCTGAGCATGGAAGTATAGGATTGGGTTAATCCTGGAAGAGAATGAGTTGGACTCATACATAAAAGAAGAGATCCCTATCCCAGAGGATGAAGAGGCTAAGGCATTGTATAAGAAGAACTTGGTCAAGGAAAAGAGAATCATTGTTGATTCTATCAAAGACCATCTCATCCCACATGTGTCATATCTGAAGACACCCTAGGAGATGTTTAACTCCCTGACCAAGCTATTTGAAGGGAAGAACATAAATCGAAAGATGACTATGCAGAATCAATTGAAAGGGGTCAAGCTGTTGAATGGAGAGAGCATTCAATATTACTTCTCCAAGGTCTCTCAAATCAAGGAACAACTTGAAGCTGTGGATGAAGTAGTGGATAATGGTGAAGTTATTTGACCACTCTCTGTTAGGATATTCCTATACTCCATCCTAGTCCCACCAGTATTTTGATCATTTACATTTTCATTCATGCATGCACATTTAGGGTTTTCATGCATCATTAGGGTTTGCATGCATTCCAGTCATCATTCCAACACCTAGCCCTCAGTTAGCCAGCCCCCGAGAGCTTCTCAATGATTAGTTTTATACCTCTAGTTGCTTAATGTGCCCTTCTTCCTTGATTTTAGGAAGCAACTTGCCCTTCTTCACCTACCCTTCTAGTTGTCTTCAGTTTATACTCAGTTACATTTAGTTACACTTAGTTACACTCAGTTACACTTGGTTACACTTAGTTACACTCAGTTACACCTACCAGACATAGTTTGACTGATGGTTGATAGTTACTTGAGCATTGATGACGCCACTGATGATGATGAAGACTTCCAGTTATGCTCCAATGACACTCCAATGATCATTTGATCACTCCATGAAGGCTAATTTGAATTGCCACGTTAGGAATTCAAATTCCTCATGTATTGTACTATTTATTTGTCCATATTGTGATTAATTAACTAGTGTGTGTGAAGTATTTTTGCTTCTATCCAAGTTCTACTGTATTATTATTATGTTGCTCATTATACTACATTGACCACTCCTCTTCTATTTTCCTACTTAATCATAATTACTCTTGTGAGGTATACATCGTCTCTTAGATCTGTTGTGAGGATTTTCACATGGTATCAGAGCATGTTGAGAGTATTGTTTATCTCCATTCTTGAGAGGTTTTTGCAGGTTATTACCAAGATTTCGAGTGCAGCAGTTTCTCCATTTTTGCAGTAGTTTCTACATTTTTGCAGCAGTAGTAGTTTCAGTTATTCTATATTGTTTTTGCAGGTCCTCTACAGCTTCTATGTATTCATCAGGAATTACTCCTCTTTATCCATTCAACTATGATGAATGGAAACCACAAATGATAGCACATTTAAAGAGACATGGTCTCTTTGATTATTGTTTTGAAAGAGAGTTCGAATCCTATGATGACGAGAGTAACTAGTTAGATAAAGGTGAAAAAGCTTGTGCAGTCATGATGTATGCTATGCCTCGATGCATGTTATATGACCTCCCTGATATTTCATCTCCAAAAGAGCTATGGGCTCACTTGGATGAAATTTTCGGTAGACAGAATGAAGGATTTGGTCCAAACCCTTTCGAGAACAAGCAAAGTGATGCATTCGCTCTCATTGATGGTCTCTCAGATCATGAACTAGTATCATGTCATATTGAAGTTGTTGACAAAGAACTTGCAGATTCTCCACACATGCTCCAACTTTCTTCTCTTTATGTGCCAACTCACACTCTAGATATTGCAAAAGGTCCTAAATCCTCTCTTGCACCAGAGTCTATTGGTTTGCATCATGATCACATGATTATTTCGGAGGTAAAATCATCTATTGGAGGTAATGCATTCACTCCTCTCAAGCAAACATCTCTTATTTACTACTATATGATCATTAGCACATGCTTTTAGAAGGTTATTGAAGAATATGGCCATTTCCACCCGCTTGAGATATTTTCTCATGCATCCATTGGTTTTGATCTCACCTCTTATGGTTCAAAGGAGATCTCAAGAAACCATTTCCTTTCTCTTGGGATAATTTCTCATGCATATGATAGTTTTGATCTCACCCCTGCTGGTTCAAAGGAGATCTCAAGAAACTATTCTTCAAGTCTTAAATTTGATTTGGATTTCAAACAAATATTATTTGACGGTTCCTTTTGGCATAATCTCACCCATGATGGTTCGAAGGAGAAGACAAAACACTATCTGCATATTCATTATTTTTATCCTACCTCAGTTGATTCGAATCACAGGTTCAAGGATCATCCTCATACTTTTGGATTTGTTCTCATCACATTCGATCTGCAGAGCAAGTACAAGCACATATTTTTTGAGCATGATCCACTTCTTCCCAAGAAGAAGATACCTCCATACATATTACCAAGCATCACACCTGCTTTATTTTGGAGCATTTAATTTTTATGTGTGCCTTACAGTCTGTTTTGAGGGGGGTATTTTTCCCATGAAATTTTTCCCACTTCCTTAGTTTATTGACTGTTATTATTCATTGTATTGGGTGACCTTTGGTCTTAGTTACCAGGGCCTAGTATGGATTAAGGGGGGGTGTTAGGATATTCCCATAGTCCATCCTAGTCCCACCAATATTTTGATCAGTTAGATTTTTAGTTATGCATGCACTTTTAGGGTTTGCATGGATCATTAGGGTTTGCATGCATTTCAGTCATCAGTCCAGCATCTAGCCCTTGGTTAGCCAGCCCCCAAGAGCTTCTCACTGATCATTTTTAGCCCTCTAGTTGCTTAATGCGCCCTTCTTCCTTGATTTTAGGAAGCAACTTTCCCTTCTTCACCTACAAGTCCAGTTGTCCTCAATTTATACTCAGTTACATTCAGTTACACTCAGTTACACCTACCAGACTCAGTTTGACTGATGGTTGACAATTACTTGAGCATTGATGACTCCACTGATGATGATGAAGAATTCTAATTGTGCTCCGATGACACTCCAGTGATCATTTGATCACTCCATGAAGGCTAATTCAAATTTCCACCTTAGGCATTCGAATTCCTCATGCATTGTACTATTTATTTGTCCATATTGTGATTAATTAACTAATGTGTGTGAAGTATTTTTTCTTCTATCCAAGTTCTACTGTATTATTATTTTGTTGCTCATTATACTGCATTGATCACTCCTCTTTTATTTTCCTGCTTAATCATAATTACTCTTGTGAGGTATACATCATCTTTTAGATCTGTTGTGAGGATTTTCACACTCTGAATGGTCTACCTAGGTCATTGGATTCCTTCATTCAAGGAATCTGTGCAAGAAAGAAGTTGATCTCTTTTAGTAGACTATGGGAGGAATGCTTTCAAGAAGAAGCAAGGCTTGTGGCTCGAGAAGAAAAGATGGGAAATGAAGATCAAGCTCTCACTGCTCACACCAAAAGGGGAATCAAGTTCAAGGGGGAGCATTCTCATTCCAAGAGACTTTCTCACCACTCTAAAAATAGGAAACATCTAAGATGTTCCACATAAAGGGCACTTTGCCTCAGATTGTCCCAAGAACAAGAAGGACAACAACAACTTCAACAAGAAAAAAAAGGGCAGCAAAAGAAGGTAGCAGGCTCATGCTGCCGAAGATGATGAACCTCCAAAGAAGAAGGCTAGGGCAGAAAGTGATGTTAATAACTCATCAAGTGAAGATGAATATGTTATGATCTCTGCTCTCACAGCTACTATCTCTCATGGTTGTAATGATTGGTTTATTGACACTGGGGCTTCCAAACACATGACTGGGTTTAAAAAATATTTTGTAAATCTATCTGAACATGAGTCGCCCCATAAGGTGAAACTTGGGGATGACTATCAATACCCCATCAAAGGAAGTGGTGAAGCCTCCTACAACCTGGACTCTGGGAAGTCCTTGAAAATGAAAGATGTATTATTTGTACCTAGGCTCAAGAAGAACTTACTATCCATATCTGCATTGGATACAAAAGGCATGAGGTTTGCATTTGTAGATGGCCAAGTCCTAATGTGGCCAAAAGGTAAAACTATAGATGATGCAGTGGTGATTGGAGAGCAAGAGCGAGGATTGTATAAATTGAAGGGACAACCTGAACATGCCATGGTACATGAATCCATGGAGCCAAGTGAACTTTGGCATAGAAGGCTTGCTCATGTGCACTATAGAGCACTACCAATTGCAATCAAAGCTATAGGGGGTCTTCCTGAAATCAAGACCAAACATGAAGGTGTTTGCAAAGGATGTGCAAAAGGAAATAACATAAAGAAGGCATTTCCAAGCAGTGAAAGCAAGGTAAAAGGAATCTTGGAAATCATCCACTATGATGTATGCGGTCCGATGTCATCCAATTCTCTGAGTGGGTATGTTTACTATGTCTCTTTCATTGATGAATTCTCCAGGAAGACTTGGGTTTACTTTTTAAAGAACAAGGATGAAGTGTTTGATAAATTCAAGGAATTCAAAACTTTGATGTAAAACCAAACTGATAAGAAGATCAAGACAGTCAGATCTAATAATGGTAGAGAATTCACCTCAGCAGACTTCAAGTGCTATGTAGTGATTCAAGAATTAAGAGGGAGTTCACCACTCCTTACAATTCACAACAGAAAGGTGTAGAAGAAGTTACTTCAGAATAGGTCTCCAGTAGCTCCTGCAAGGAAGCAAAGATTCAGAGGGAGTCCACCCAACAAACAAACAAAGATAAGTATTTGACTTGTCATTTATTACATATTTGTTTGCTTAAAATAATATTGCTCAATGATGTATATGCTTATGTTCCTAGACTTAGGTTGTGTATTATGCATATTAGAATAATTGCATTAATGAACAATATACTACTAATTGCATGTGATGGGTAAGTGGCCTATGGCAGTGTACAACATTCCATTGCTACTTATCTAGAATGAAAACTCTTTGCTGACATGTTGGGAGTAGTGCAAACTCTTAACAATTTTCTGGTAGAGATTGGAAGGAATCTAGAAAGTTACAGGATATGGATAAATGTTGTATTGAATCATTGGCTAAAATAATTGCATGACTGTATGACATATATTCTTATGTGTAATATTTTGTTATGAAACTATGAGATGTTTCTAATCATGCAATATAACTTGTCCCGTAGGAAGGATTGTATACCATCACCTACAAAAGAAGGACTACAACATTTGTTCCACCAACAAACATATCTATTGAAGATATTGAAGATATTGAAGTTCCCAGGATCTGGGATGAAGCAATGGAAGAATGCCATGATCCATCGATCATGAAGAATGATGTTTTGGATGTAGTCCCAAGACCTGAAGGGAAGTCTGTTGTGACTTCCAAATGGATCTACAAGATCAAGCATGCTACAGATGGAAGCATAGAGAAATACAAAGTGAGATTTGTAGCTCGTGGCTTCTCCATAAAAGAGGAATTGATTATGAAGAGAATTTTGCTCCTATATCCAGATACACTTCCATTAGTACTTGCTCTGGCTACAGTGATGAAATGGAAGATACACCAAATGAATGTCAAGACTGCTTTCTTGAATGGTGTAGTCGAGGAGGAAGTTTATGTGGAGCAGCCAATTGGTTTTCGGACACATTACAGAAAGTCATATGTGTGCAGGTTGAAGAAAGCCTTGTATGGCTTGAAGCAAGCTCCCAGGACTTGGTATGGTAGGATGGACGGTCTCCTATCCAGTTTGGGTTGTACCAAGAGTACAACAGATTTCAACCTTTATTACAAGGTTGAGGAAGGCAATCCATTGCTACTACTTCTGTATGTGGATGATCTGTTTGTAATATGTAAGGATAGTTTGATTGTCGATACCAAGAGGAAGCTTGCAGCTGAGTTCGAGATGACGGACTTGGGGATGATGCACTATTTTCTAGGCATGGAGGTGTGGCAGAGTGTAGATGGTATCTTCCTTAGACAAGGGAATTATGCAGTAGAGATCCTTAAGAGGTTTGGGATGATGGACTGTAAGGCCATGGCCACACCTATGGCATGGAACCTGAAGCTTCTGTGTGATGGTTCATCTGATCCAGTTGATGTCACTATGTATTGTTAGATGATTGGGTCCTTGATGTACCTGACAAACAATAGACCAGATATTTTCATTGCGGTGAACACATTGATCCATTTCCTGACGGATCCCATAGGTGTGAACTTGGTTGCTGTAAACCATATTCTGAGTTACCTGAAGGGTATAGTTGACTATGGACTCAAGTATGATGCGAATCAAAAGTTTAACCTGTAGGGTTATGTTGATTCATATTGGGAAGGCAGTGCTACAGATAGGAAGAGCACTTCTGGGTGCTGCTTCAATATGGGATGAGGTGTGATCTCTTGGTTTAGCAGGAAGCAGTCCTGTGTAGCACTTAGTATAGTTGAGGAAGAGTATGTTGCAGCCTATTCGGCTAATTGTGAGGCAGTATGGCTAAGGAAGCTACTGTCTGAGTTATTTGATCTACCGTTGGAGGCTACTAGTATATTTTGTGACAACCAGAGTTGTGTGAAGCTGTCTGAGAACCCGACGTTCCACGACAGGTCGAAACACATAGAGATCAAATATCACTATATTAGGGATATGGTGTAGAGGGGAGCAGTGAAGCTCCTGTATGTTACAACGGATGAGTAGATTGCATATTTGTTGACGAAGCCACTAGCCAGAGTGGAGTTCGAGTACTTTAGAGAGAGGCTTGGTGTTCTTCAAATCGACGACACTTCAAGGAAGAAGTGATGGAGACATTTGATGAATCCATTCGAACCATGGTGGAAGGAGGATCCTTCACATGGCTATGGATGTAAGCACTAGATGATGAGCATCAGGATGATGTTCTAGTTTCTGCTTGATATGATCAGTTGGATCATTTATGTATGTATGCATCATGTTGGATGCTGGAGATGATCAGTTGAATCATATATGTATGTATGCATTGTGTTGGATGCTTGGACCATGTATCTGTATATGTATCAAGTGGATACGATTGTATGATCAGGTAGATCATGTATGTTGATATATATCAAGTGGATCATGTATCTGTGTATGTATCAACTGGATACATTGTATGATTAGGTGGATCATGTTGATGATATGTATCAGGTAGATACTTGGTATGCATCAGGTGGATACATTACATAATCAGCTGGATTATGTGTGATGAGTTCTGAAGACATAGATGCACATGAGCTTTTCAGACATGGTTGTAGATGTGTTCTCCCATGGTCACGATGTAATTGCTGGGATTTTTCGACATGGTGGCAGATGTGTTCTCCCATGGTCGTGATGTAATTGCCAAGGCCATTCGAGCATGGTTGTAGATGTGTTCTCCCATGGCTACAATATAGATGCTGGGGCCATTCGAGCATGGTTGTAGATGTGTTCTCCTATGGTTGCGATATAAGTGTTGGGGCCATTTGAGCATGGTTGTAGATGTGTACTCCCATGGCTGCAATATAAGTGTTGTGCCATTCCGACATGGTGGTAGGCTGGTCCTCCCCATGGGGGATTCACTCAATAAACCACTATCATAGCACATTCGTTTGTGGCATATGAAACAATACCCCTAATTTCACTAAATATTGGAAAATACCTTCCAAAATCATTTTTTTTTTAACTCCCTCCCAATATGCCTTCCTAATTTAAAAAATCCCCTATTTTCACTAGATATTGTATGTATCAATTTTTTTATTAACATTTTTTATACCCCTTTATATTTCTACCTATTATATTGATATGATACCCCTCTTATGACCCCACATGCATTCTACAATGCACCTTGTTTCTTTCGATGTATATTGTGGATACAAATTACTCAACCACATATCATTATGATTTTCAACATCTAATGGTCTAATTAAGAGATAGGAGATCACTTATTGTATGTCACTACAGCCAATGCACATAGTACAACATTTATATTGCATGTTGCAGTTTCCCAATTGCTAACTAACCCTGTTGTGGGCTAGGTATCCAAGCCCCCAAGGCCTGTAAGAAGCTCTAGGAGGCTGACTAAATCTCCCAAATCCTGTAATAGGCACGAGTGGTTGGGTAATCAAGTCCCCAAGGCCTATCGAGGGCCTATAACATGCCCCGGAGGCTTAGAGCCTCCCAAGTCTATTGGTAACAACTGGCTAAGTGCTATTGGTAGCAATTGGCTGTCAATGACCTTTATCTCTCGACTATGATTGACTAGAAACCCACATCACCACGAAAACCCTTGGCCTCAAGCATGCCTCAAGACGTGATTTCCCTACGTACTCGTAAGCTTGAGCCTTGCCTCAACCCGATTTCTCATCTGGCCGTGATCCCGCCATCTCCATTTGGCGGATATTTGTCATCCCTCCCATATAAAAAAGACCCCAAAGTATTTTTGTATTGTTACATTAAATAAACAAACCCTTTGCCCCTTAATATATAAGAAATATAATTTTTAGGTTTTCATGAATATTTAATACCACAATATGAATGAACGTGGTATTATATTGCCTTCTAGTGAAGCCCCCGTGGTCCTCCCATGGTCGTTGATGTAAGTGCTATGAGCCTTTCACAAATGGTGTTAGGTTGGTCCTCCCATGCCGGTGAGTGTAAGTGCTTTGTGTGTGCATCTAGGTTGTGCTTCGTGATACCCTGTGGCCATGGACAGGTTATGCAATAGCATGTAAAAGGTCCTGGGAGATCGGATAGGTTGAGTTGTGTGCTCGTAAGCAGTTCGGGGATGCTCTTTCAAGGTTTTGTGATGCACGTAATAAGTCCTAAGGATTTCACAGTATGGCCAGTGATGATGAAGATCTGCAGGTGTTGGGCCTACATCGAGTATGAAAAAGGTCTTCCTTTGTAGAACTTCCTATGATAAGTAGATTCAGAGATTGATTGAGATAGCAGTAGCAGTGACGGTGATGATGATTCGAGGATAATGATTCGCTGATGATGATCCAGAGAAGAAGAATTGTGCTAGCAGATCCGTGTCGAGAAATACCTTCCTATTTAAGAGGGAGTGTTGATGTATATGTAACTTCGGAATGTATTCCATATATATATTTATTGTACTCCTATAGAGATATATTATTGCTCTATACAGGAGTGTCATCATTTGTATTGACAAGTGTCGCAAGTGTGTTAACTTGCCGATGGGTTATTAGACCACCTTGTAAGGGGTCGGCCTAGATTAATGTAACATGAGGTTATTTTGCTAAGCTAGATAAGTCGGCTGCATAAGCTTATTGGGAAGTCAGGACAAGTACAAATAGAGATCTCCCGATCTCTATTTTGATCACTTCAGAACTCACTCTTCCTTCACTCGAAAAGTGGTGCACATGTGAGGAGGAGGATCAACTGCTAGGAGGAGTCTATCTCTGTGTACTTTGGATGTACTTTGGTTGTACTTTGGTTGTATCATTGCTCTATCTATCTCTGAGGAAGTTGTGGGGTTTTTCACCTTAGGGTTTTCTGCACGAAAATTCTGTGTGTCTATTGTCTCTTATGTTTGCATCTTGTGATGATTGATATACTTTCTATGATTGATATGCATTGATATACTGTACATTTATTCTCTCAGTAAAGATCCTAGAGTATTTTGAATTAATGCTAAAAAATTAACAATGTGACATCGTCTGATTACCGGTCAATGATATATATCGTTAACAGATGCGAGATAACCCACCAATAATGAAAATTGGAATCAAGGCACAGAGTACAATCATCGGAGTGTGAATAGATGAGTTGAGGTTGAACACTAGGAGGAACCTATTGATCAGGGGACATTGATGTATTCCGAAAACTGTCAATGGTGAGAGAACCTACAACTAATGATTGCAAGCCTCAAGATACTCAACTGAACTCTAAGCCTCAAGTCCTGGAATAAATGTGTTGAAGTCGACGGAATGAGACTTGCTGGAAGGAGGGAATTAAGGCATCCCCCATCAACCAGTATGAGGTACCAGCTATGCTGAAATATTTGGATGATCTCAAGTGAAATGGACTGACTCAATAAGGATGGTCGACATGCAATAGTCAAGAGATCTGAGGAGTGGCCGACTCTGGTTTCAGGACTTCCTCTGAACAAGAGCATGAACAGATGGATAAAATCAGGCAGCATAGACTCAATATAAACTCTGTGATGCAGGAGGCACCACAAAGGGATCCATAATTACTGGAAGCTTAACCGATCGGTGGAGTAAACTGAGAAACAAGCACAACTCCTAAGGTCCAACTATTGTCCTAACTCATAATGTATGGAGTGGAATAAATGCTATGTTCAAAGGCGACACAACAGCTGCCAACTAGAAGTAGTAACCATAATACCATCTGGCTTTTTGGAATATTTGATTTTTTTGGTCTTTTTCATATTTGGAAAAGCTTGAAAAAGAATAAAATTGCTTAAAGTACAATAGGTGAGGAAACAAGTGTCAGATAGTGAGAAAAATAGTGCCAAGTAGTGGAACATACCTATGATCAATGCAAGGAAGCATGTGCAGGATGTGGACACTCGGGGGAATGTTCCCTCATGGTAAAGGGTCATCAAGATGCGAAAGATAAATTAAGGCTCTGCTTGGCTCAAAAGGTAAAGTGCTTAGGCACATGGCTAATAAGTGAGTAAGCAGGAGTCGGCACAAGGCTCAAGTGGTAAGCAGGATAATGCAATGCAATCACAACTCGACATAAAAAGGAACTCCTTTTTTGTAAAGTTAGTCTTCTCACCTGAAAAAGTGTAAAAACAGTGAGAGAAGAACTCTTCTAGTCATGTATGACTAGAGTATAGCTTTTTTGTAATTAGTCCACAAAGGTCTGGAAAAGGGGTAAACTTATACCTAAATGGCTGTCGCTTCAAATTCTTTAACGAGTTTGAAATAAAAAGTATACTCGGCAATCTTGTTTGATTTTGAAAAATTCTAACAAGCGCTTGTTGTGGCAACAACAGATGCCATGCTTAGATGAAGAACAGGAGCCCCATTTTTGAATAAACGCAAAGGTATTTGGGTGAGTTGTCTGGGAAATATCAGATTTTGGTTTCTACCTCTTAAAGATCGCTTACCCATGCTTTTTGTCTACCTGTTTACCATGTTTTTGAATAATTTTTCTAAGTGTTTTGGTCCGGAGAAAGCTCAAATTCTGAGTATTTTGTCTTTCACTTTTGCTAGCCCAAAACCTGACACTTAGTCACGCCGAAACACGAAACCCGACAGTAGTGGGTTGCGGGAATCAGTTTTTTCACTTTTTGATTTTTATCAATCAGAAACCCAAAACCCTACAGGTGCAGGTTCTGGGTTCTCTTTTTAATAATTTTGGGAAACCTTATCCCGAAACCCGAAATCTGCTATTGTGGCTTTTGGCTTTCGGAAATTCATTTTATTTTTATTGCGTGTGTGTGTTCCCGAAACCGTCACATTTCGGATTCGGGAAAGGCTTTATTTGTTTTTGCGATTGTTTGCAAACCCAAAACCCGTAATCCGTTAGTTTCGGGTTGCGGCTTTCGGGATCCATTAATAAAATTAGTGAATAAAACTATAACTTGACCCCACATCCATGAGATTCAATCCGTAATCATCGATCTGTCTTAATCCTGCAGATGAGATTGCACTGCGTGATTTGGATATTTATTTGGGTTGTTTCCATTTTAGTTATTTGCTTTTGATTCATTTAATTTGGTTCCATGATCTTGGTGGTTAATTTATTATGTTGTTCCCCACATAGCCCACTTAGACTTGGTCTTCACTGCCCAAATTGATTATTTGAGACGATGGCTGGTTGATTACCTTTATTTTGAGATTTTGATTGATCTTATGGTTTCTTCTCTTATGATTCTGGTTATTGCATTAGTATGGTATTTGAGCTTGATGGAATTTTATTTAAATTTTGCATGCCTAGAATCATAATGTAAATATTGCAAATAATCTTAGTCTTTGGGTTTGTTTGCTTATGTTAGTTTAACATTTTTAATGTTTAGGTTAAACGTATTGAAATATTTTAAATATTCATGATCATGCTTTGACTTTCATTAACTTAATTTGTGTATTTCATTATATCCATATATTAAACGTATACACAATTTGATGTTATGAAAATTAAAAGAACACATGTTTTAGTTTGTTGGAGTTCTAATTTCTCTAATTTCTATGAGATTTGGTTTTATGATTATTTGAAAATCAGTGGGATTAAAATTCAACATTCACAAATGTGAAGTTAGTTTGATCATGGATAAGTATTTTATTTCTAATAAACTAATTTGAGCTTGAAAATACAATTTTTATTTTACCTTTTTGCAATTTAAAAGAATTTCCATTTATTACTGTGCAAAAGGAAATATTATTATTCTTTTATTGGTTTTCTATTCTTGGAAAATGATTATGTTAGAAACCTATTTATGGAATTCATTAACTCTCCTATATTATATGGGTGATTCTTTTCCTATATATGTAACTTGTTTCCAACATTTATTTTCCTAAGAATTAACTTGTAAATGGTTATTATTTTTACTTCTAGGTTTAGGGTTTTTAGATATTGCATTTTCTCGTTCACGTTGTAAATATTTTTAGATTTTTTTAATCTTTTATTCATAGTTATTTCCTTACTCCATTCATTATTCAAAAAATAAAAAATAAAATTTGCATTTTTGCAAGCTTCTCTAATCATTTTTATGCGTTTTTAGAAACTTTAAATTTCAATCTACCTGAAACCCGAATCAGCTTGCGGGAGGTTGAATTTTCTCATTTTATTAAAAAATGTTTCTGAAACCCGAAACCCAAAATTTTGGAATGCGGGATGCGGAAACACTTTGGTTTTAATTTTTGGATTTTGGTAAACCTGTGTTGATGTATATGTAACTTCGGAATGTATTTCACATATATGTATATTGTATTCCTATAGAGATGGTATTATTCCTCTATACGGAAGTGTCGTCATTTATATTGTAAGTGTCGTAACTTATACTTGATGGGTTATTAGACCACCTTGTTTGGGGTCGGCCCTGTATAAGTCATGTGGGTCAAAGGGTTATTAGACCACCCTATTGGGGGTCGGCCCAGTCAGCATTATGTTATGTGGTTAAGTTCGAGCCTACATGAGTTAGGTAAAAAGGCAAGTCAAGTCAAGTATAAATAGAGTGCGGGAGGCACTCTATTTACTCACTCACTTCTCACACATGCACTCAAGGAGGAGTGGCGCACTTAAGGAGGAGGAGGATCTACTGCTAGGTTATGGCTATCTCTCTTGGTTGGTTGTATCATTGCTCTATCTATCTCTGAGGAAGTTATTGGGGTTTTTCACCTTTATGGTTTTCTCCAAGTAAATCTTTGTGTCTCTTGTGTGCTTGCATTATTGTCTCCATGATTGATATGCTGTAGATATGCTGTACATGTTGTTCTCTCAGTTAAGATCCTAGTTCAGATTGAAGTAAATTCTGAAAATTTAACATGGTATCAGAGCTAGCCTGAAAGAAGGCATGATATGGCATGTATGACACTTGTTGCACTTACGATGCTAGGGCTTGATATAGAAAAAACCAGTCATCGTAGAACTTTCGCTATAAATCTGTTTTGGCAAAGTTTTCAGATCTGAAATTGTTACAAGACGAAGATTAAATCTCCAGGTACCTTGTGTCCAAAGGAAAACCTCTAATTCGTTGTACTTTGTGATTTATGATCTGTACAATATAGGGTTTCTGCCTCTTCCAGATCTGAGTCAAAATCAGGTGACCTTGGGAAAAAGGTCATATATTGGGCTAGGAAGATCCAAATGAAATTTAGTAAAAAGTGACAAGTAGTACACAGTCTGTTCTATCATAGAAATTTTTTTCGGAGGCCGAAGTTGAACCAGTGACACGTGGAATGCCGTACAAGTTCGCTCTCCTGTATTATCCCATAAACAGGTCATGTTGCGACACTTGGAATAACTCTCTCTCAGAGAGTCCAATTGAGGTCAGACCTGTCAGGATGGAAAGATAGCAGGCCGAGCTATCTCATGAAACTTTTTCAGAGGCCGAAGTTCAAATAGTGACACGTGGCACACCGTACAATTTCACTCTCCTGAATTATCCCAAAACAGGTCACGTTGCGACATTTGGAATAACTCTCTCTCAGAGAATCCAATTGAGGTCAGACCTATCAGGATGGAAAGATAACAGGTCAGGCTATCTCAGAAAAAATTTTCAGACCTTGTGGATCGAAAACTTTGGAGTTACACCAGAAACAATCAGGTACATATTTCTTTCAAAACAAAATTATTTTTGAGTACCTTCATTCATGGCTTCCGGAATTTAGGGCTTTGTAGAAAGTTGGAATTTTTGTAATCTGAGACCACGGCTGGATGCTACTCATCAAAATAGAAATTTAGAGACCAAGATTAGAATTTTTGGTTGGGCAGAAGGCCGGGCTTGATTAGACCCTAGTTCGGGACTTTGATCAGAAAAGTGGAAAATTAGGGCTTCTGTAAAAATGGGAATTTTTGAAATCTGTGACCACGGCTGGAAGCTCCTCAGAAAAATAGAAGCTTAGAGCTTTGAATCAAACCTTTTGATTGGGCAGAAGAGTGGGCTTCATCAAACCCCAGTTTAGGGTCACATCCAGTGAATCTGGAAGTTTCAAAGGCAAAATTGAGGAGTGAAACTTTGCAGTTTTCAAATTCTGAATATACCAGTTTGATCAGCTCATCAAGGCGCATATTTCTATCCTTTCGGAAGTTTGAAATTCAAAGTTTGAATTTTTGGGGTTTCTCTGACAAACCCATATCCAGCTCCAGGTCCAGTTCCTGCAAATCAAGTGGATTGGGTTAATCCTAGAAGAAGATGGATTGATCATCTGCATGAGTGAAGAAGTTCCTATTTCAGAGGGAGATGAGGCTAAGGCCTTACATAAGAAGATTACAAGCGATCTCGACAGGTATGACTCATCGAGGTATGTTTCGATATTTGTCCATGATTAAGTTTATGGTATGTTTGTCTTCATCTTATTACGGTTAGTACAATTTTGATTTTAGATTTGTCGTATCTCCTTAACAAAATTATGAATGCATGATAGAAGATATTCATTGGTTAGGGTGTTGACACTTATGATTGTACTAATGCATTATGGTGTTGTATGAGGTTTATGTTGTCTACTAACATGAAAGGTACACCAAGAAAGGCAAATCATGTTCCAGTTCAAGAACATATGATCATGATGACATGAGGACAAAGAGTCATCCATTGTCATGGATCTTATAGAAGATCCATTTACGAGGTATGTATAACTTGGTTTTATAATGGTTAACCTATGCGATATACAGGTTACTAGCACAAGTAATTGAAGAAGAACAAGAAGACATCATGTGAGTATGTTAGACATAAATAGCTAGCATGCTAATCTAGGTATGTTTTTCCTATATCAAGATAGAATCCTACCTTATGTTAGGATCTTATACTGTTATTGATAATGATTATTCATGAAGTCATAGGTTTGAATAGTCATGGTTGTATGCATATTGTGTTTCTTACCATAATTGATGATATGACTAACCAGAAGATTCATGAAGGTATAGGTTTGAATAATCACAGGTTTTATGCATATTATATCTCTTATCTTGTTTGATGATTCAACTAACCTGAAGAGTCATAGGTTTGAGTAAGTACAGGTTTAGACATGTTATGTTTCTTATGATTTGACTAACCATAAGAATCCTACATAAACCTTGAATGCTAATGCTTATTATTTCTGTTTGAAATGATCATGACTATACATGCTTGAGATTATTGTCTTTTAATAGTATACTAATGAATGTATGATTTTATATGAGCTCACAAGGATAACACAATCATGATACTAATAAGCATGCATAGGGACCAAGGATGAATGTAAGTTCAAGAACAGGTAATACAGGAAGCAAAGATCAAGAGGGAGTACACTCCAGTGGTTTATGCAAGGATATAGATATTCAGAGGGAGTTGACCATCTCTCTCTACATTCCACAACAGAAAGGTGTAGAAGAAGCTACTTCAGATTAGGACTCCAGCAGCTCCTGCAAGGAAGCAAAGACTCAGAAGGAGTCCACTCAACGAACAAACAAAGATAAGTATTTTAAATAAAATTGTTCAATGATGTATATGCTCATGTTCCTAGACTTAGGATATGTATTGTGCATATTAGAATAGTTGCATTGATGAACAGTATACTACTAATATACATGGGTAAGTGGCCTATGGCACTGTACAACATTTCATTGCTACTTATCTAGAATGAAACCTCTTTGCTGACATGTTGAGAGTTGTGCACACTCTTAACAATGTTCTGGTAGAGATTGGAAGGCATCTAGAAAGTTACGGGATATGGATAAATGTTGTATTGAAGCATTGGTTAAGCTAATTGCATGACTGTATGACATATTTCTTTATGTGTAAGAATTTGTTCTGAAAATTATGAGATGTTTCTAATCATGCAATTTAACCTGTTTTGTAGGAAAGACCGTATATCTTCACCTACAAAAGGACTACAACATTTGTTCCAGCAACAAAGATATCTATTGAAGATATTTAAGTTCCAAGGATATGGGATAAAGAAATGGAATGCCATGATCCGTCGATCATAAAGAACGATGTTTGGGATGTAGTCCCAAGACATGAAGGGAAGATGAAACTATCAGATCAAGCATGTTGCAGATGGCAGCATTGACATGAAATAGAAGATGCACCAGATGGATTTCAAGATAGCATGGTGTAGTCATTTATGTGTGCAGAACTTGGTATGGTAGGATAGACAGCTTTCTATCCAGTTTGGGATTTACCAAGAGTAAAGCGGATTCCAACCCTTACTACAAGGTTGAGGAAGGAAATCTAGTGATACTACTTTTGTATGCAGATAAACTGTTTGTTACAGGTGAAAATAGATTGATTGCCGACATGCAGCGGAAGCTTACTACCGAGTTCGAGATGAAGAACTTGGGGATGATGCACTATTTGTTTTTGGCATGGAGGTGTGGCAGAGTGCAGATGGAATCTTCCTTGGACAAGGAAAGTATGCAGTAGATATCCTGAAGAAGTTCGAGATGATGGATTACAAGGCCATGGCCACACCTATGGCATCGAATCTGAAGCTTCTATGTGATGCTTCATCTAAGCTGGTTGATGTCTCTATGTATCGTCAGATGATTGGGTCATTGATGTACCTGAAAAACACGAGACCAGACATTTGCTTTGCTGTGAACACATTGAGTCAGTTCCTGACGGATCCGAGGAGTGTTCACCTGGTTGCTGTAAAGCATGTTCTGAGGTACCTAAAGGGTACAGTGGATTGGCTCAGGTATGAGGTGAATCAAAAGTTTAACCTGTAGGGTTTTGTTGATTCAGCTTGGGATGGCAGTGCTGTAGATGGGAAGAGCACATCTGGGTGTTGCTTCAGTATGGGATCAGGTGTGATCTCTTGGTTTAGTAGGAAGCAGTCCTGTGTAGCACTGAGTACAGCTGAGGCAGAGTATGTTGCAGCCTGTTCAGCTAGTTGTGAGGCAGTATGGCTACGGAAGCTACAGTCTGAGTTATTTGATCTCCCGTTGGAAGCTACTGGTATCTTCTGTGATAAACAGAGTTGTGTGAAGCTGTCCGAGAACCCAGTGTTTCATGACAGGTCGAAACACTTAGAGATCAAGTATCACTATATCAGGGATATGGTGCAGAGAGGAGCGGTGAAGCTCCTGTATGTTGCGACAGACGAGCAGATTGCAGATGTGCTGACAAAGCCACTAGCCAGGGTGAAGTTCGAGTACTTCAGAGAGAGGCTTGGCATTCTTCAGATCGAGGACACTTCGAGGAAGAAGTGATGGACACATTTGCTGAAGCCATTCCAAGCATGTTCGAAGGAGGATCCTTCACATGGCTGTGGATGTAAGCGCTGGATGATGAGCATCAGGATGATGTTCTGGTTTCCGCTTGGATATGATCAGTTGGATCATTTATATGTATGTATGTACGCATCATGTTGGATGCTGGATATGATCAATTGGATCATTTTATGTATGTATGTATGCATCATGTGGATGCTGGATATGATCAGTTGGATCATTTTATGTATGTATGTATGCATCATGTTGGATGCTTCGACCATGTATCTGTATATGTATCAGGTGGATACATTGTATGATCAGGTGGATCATGTATGGTGATATATATCATGTATTTGTATTTGTATCAGGTGGATACATTGATGATCAGGAGGATCATGTATGATGATATGTATCAGGTAGATACTTGGTATGCATCAGGTAGATGCAGTGATGATCAGGATGATCATAGATGATGAGCTTCAGGATGTTGCTCCAGATGACATGCAGCAGGATGTTGCAGTGATGATCAGGATGATCATAGATGATGAGCTTCAGGATGTTGCTCCAGATGACATGCAACAGGATGTTGCAGTGATGATCAGGATGATCATAGATGACGAGCTTCAGGATGTTGCTCCAGATGACATGCAGCAGGACGTTGCAGTGATGATGATCAGGATGATCGTGGATACATCAGGATGATGTATGGTGAGTATCAGGTTGATACTCTGTGGCCGTGGATCAGGTTGTGCAGATAAGCATGTAATTTGTGCCCTGGGAGATTTGCAGATGGTCTTTCGAGGTTTTGCCTATGGCATGTAATTCGGTGCCCTGGGACATCTGGAAAATGCTCTTTCGAGGTTTTGCTTGGGAGGACATATAATTTGTGCCCTGGGAGATCTGCAGATAGTCTTTCAAGGTTTTGCCTATGGCATGTAATTTGTGCCCTGGGATATCTGGCAGATGCTCTTTCGAGGTTTTGTCCTATGGCATGTAATTTGTGCCATGGGAGATTTCAGGTCAGAGTTGTGTACCCATAACATCCTGAAATGCTCTTTCGAGGTTTTGCCATGACCACATGTAATTTGTGCCCTGGGAGATCCGATAGGTTGAGCTGTGTGCTCGTAATCAGTCTTGGGATGCTCTTTCGAGGTTTTGTGGTGACCACATGAATTTGTGCCCTGGGAGATCCGATAGGTTGAGCCTTGTGCTCGTAATCAGTCTTGGGATTTTCTTTCGAGGTTTTGTGGTGAGGTCACATGTAATTTGTGCCCTGGGAGATCCTATAGGTAGAGCCGTGTGCTCGTAACAGCCTGGGATGCTCTTTCAAGGTTTTGTGATGCACGTAATAAGTCCTGAGGATTCCACAGTATGGCCAGTGATGATGAAGACCTGCAGGTGGTGGGCCTACATCCAATATGAAAAAGGACTGGCTCTGTAGAACTTCCTATGACGAGTAGATTTAGAGATTGATTGAGATAGCAGCAGTAGTGACGATGATGATGACTCGATGACAATTATTCAGTGACGATGATCCAGAGAAGATGACTTGTGCTAGAAGAATTGTGCTGAGAAATACCTTCCTAGTTAAGAGGGAGTGTTGATGTATATGTAACTTCGGAATGTATTTCACATATATGTATATTGTATTCCTATAGAGATGGTATTATTCCTCTATACGGAAGTGTCGTCATTTATATTGTAAGTGTCGTAACTTATACTTGATGGGTTATTAGACCACCTTGTTTGGGGTCGGCCCTGTATAAGTCATGTGGGTCAAAGGGTTATTAGACCACCCTATTGGGGGTCGGCCCAGTCAGCATTATGTTATGTGGTTAAGTTCGAGCCTACATGAGTTAGGTAAAAAGGCAAGTCAAGTCAAGTATAAATAGAGTGCGGGAGGCACTCTATTTACTCACTCACTTCTCACACATGCACTCAAGGAGGATTGGCACACTTATGGAGGAGGAGGATCTGCTGCTAGGTTATGGCTATCTCTCTTGGTTTGTTGTATCATTGCTCTATCTATCTCTGAGGAAGTTATTGGGGTTTTTCACCTTTATGGTTTTCCCCAAGTAAATCTTTGTGTCTCTTGTGTGCTTGCATTATTGTCTCCATGATTGATATGTTGTAGATATGCTGTACATGTTGTTCTCTCAGTTAAGATCCTAGTTCAGATTGAAGTAAATTCTGAAAATTTAACAACCTGAAACCCACAACTCAAAATTTCGAGATGCGTATTTCGGGAAGACATTTATTTTTAAATTTTGCAATATCTAAACCTGAAACCCAAAATTTTGGGTTATGGGTTTCGCTTTTTTCACTTTTTATCCATGCATTATTCTGGACCCTAAGTTTTTATTAGGTTATAATTTTATTTAATTTCGGGTCCGTAATTTTTGATAGCCTATTTTTTTCACTTAGGTTCTTAATTTGGTTTTAATTCTGGTCTTCTTGATTTTGATTTGTTTAAGTAATTTTTCAAATTCAAATTGTTCCTCCCGACATGTGATTTTTGTGGGAAAATGGATTTTGGATTTTTTTTTGTTTTATTCATTTGGAAAATAATTAATAAAAATTATGGATTTAATTGTTAAATCAATGGCTACAATTCATCCCAAAATAAAATCAACAGTTGTTACAAGTCCAAATCAAGCTCGTGATAGCTCGTTGGAAAGCTGGAAGGATGAGGAATGATTTGAGAAGATTATTTTTTCCAAATGATTAACTTAAACACCCCAAAAATCTGCATGAACGGTCAATTTCGGATTTGCATAAGATTTGTTAATTTTCATTATTTTTTATTTGCAAATGAATTGTTATTTGTTTTAGGTTTCTGTTATTAGATTTGGAATGATATTTTAATTTCTGTTTTGGATTGTACAGGTGTGGATTTGGATTTGGAACAATCAAGATTAAGAATTACATCCCAAGTTTGGAATGATAAAAATGTGCCAAGTGGAAAGCATAGATCTTTGGACGTGATTTCAGGAGTGATGAAGATGGATCGGAAAAATCCGAGACATGGGTTTTGTGCAGAAGGTGCCCAATTAGTTTTTCAATGAGAAGAATCCTCAGAAAGTACTCTATTTGGGAGATACGATTGGTTCTTCAAAATAGATTTTCCCAAATTTGTCTCATGGATGGATTTGGAAAATGAAACAACTCAGCTAGTTAGCTGAGGAATTTGGGGAATGGTTCTTATTTTTTTCTGTAATTTTCTCTGTATAAATACCTACCTTAAATTATCTGGAAAGGGGGAGGTGCTCAGCAGAGATGGAAATATTTCTCTTCCAGAACTGAGGAGACGTTGCCAAGGTTGATGGAATTTGGAGTTCGAATCAGCAAGGAGTTGTTGGACACACCCTATTTTTGCAGACACTGTAATTTCTTACAGTTGTGTCAACACAGTAAGTTTCTCCATATAACTTTCTTGTTCACTCTTCAAGTTTCTTTGATCAATTTTATGATTTCTCTAAGTCTATTATCAGTAATTGTTTATTAATTTGTAAACAATTAACATTCCTTGATTTGAGATTTTTGTTTATCACTATTGATGATCTGAATGTATGAATGTGTTGAATGAGTTTCTTTATTCAACATGTTTATTTATTTTTTACAAATGATATGCAGTTCATATCACAATTCAGGTTAATTTTTCAATTAACGAAAGGAACAACATGATAACATTGGATGCACTGAATCTTTAAATCGTTGTCAATAATTTTTATTATCTGATAATGCTTTGAAGTAATAAGTTAACCATCTGGTTTTGCATTTTTGTTAAGCCGATTAAATTAACTTATTAATTTACAAACCAAATTACCCTGCACACAAAACTTCCACAACTTCCACTCTGTTAGATTAGATCTAACTTAGTTTAGACTTCATTCTAGATAGGATTAACCTAATACTTAGATCAACCTTTAGAGTTTGGATACCTTTGTCTTACATCTCTGTAGGACAGATCCATTTTGGATCAAAACCACAAGTGCCAGTGGAGTCCTTTGTATTCGTGGGTTTTAACCATCCCAAACAGCTCGAGGATAGAGTAACTCTTGCATTGGGTTAACTAAAGCCTTTGGTTGGGTTTTCATCCCTTGTTGTGTGCCTTGGACCCCTTTCCAGGACTTTGCAGTAACCTACACAACTGAGTGTTAAAATTTAATATGCTAAGACAAAAAATAGTAGCATTACATTCCATTTCACAATAATAGCATATACAGGATCACTGAGGAAACAACAAGCATAGCATAAACACAAGAGACACAAATTTATCCTGGGAAACCCTCATGGGGTAGAAAACCCAGTAAAGCTTCCTCAATATAGATGACCAGCAATATACAAAGATGCAAACCAAAGACATGATCTCCTCCTCCACCATAGCAGACCTCTCCTCCACAAGTGTGCCTCTCTCAAGTGAGTGTATATGTCAAATGAGGAACACACCTCCTCTATTTATACACTACACTGACATATATTTTACAGAACTACATGTAGGATCGTATTTAACCATTCGGTTAAATAGCCTATTATAACTGACTGGGTCGAACCCTACATGGTGGGCCTAATAACCCTAGTTACCACAACTTCTCGGAGGAATAAACATCTCCAGATTCATAGTATAATCACATTGGAGGTATGGAACATCTCTGGAATAAATAAAGTACAATTATAATATTCTTTGAAGTTACAATATCTCAACACTCCCCCTTAACGAGAAGGATATTATAACATCATCTTCACAAGCAAGGAGTCATCAACATCATACATGATACATCTATAAATCATTGGAAGATTTCTCAACATCTTCAGTACTGAGTCTTTATCTTCTGTAGCACCCAAACAGTTGTAGCAACATCAATATCTGAATCCTCATGATCGTCAGCATCGTCATCACACAATCATCGGCATCGTCATCACACGATCATCAGCATCATCATCACATGATCATCAGCATCATCATCACACAATCATCAGCATCATCACATCATCTTGATCTACAACATATGGTTCATCACAATCTACAGCATCGTCATCATACAATCATCAGCATCATCATCATACGATCATCAGCATCATCATCAGCATCGTCATCAGCATCGTCATCACACGATCACCATTTTCCAGGGTGATCAATCCTGTTCTCATTAGGACATACGTCCATGGATGATGCAATCCAGTCATGTACCTTTTGAACCGAAGTCTAGGGATGATCCAGTCCTATCATGTACCTTTTGAACCGAAGCTCAGGGATGATCCAGTCCTATCATGTACCTTTTGAACCGAAGCTCAGGGACGATCCAGTCCTATCATGTACCTTTTGAACTGAAGCTCAGGGATGATCCAGTCCTATCATGTACCTTTTGAACTGAAGCTCAGGGACGATCCAGTCCTATCATGTACCTTTTGAACCAAAGCTCAGGGACGATCTAGTCCTATCATGTACCTTTTGAACCGAAGCTCAAGGACGATCCAGTCCTATCATGTACCTTTTGAACCGAAGCTTAGGGACGATCCAGTCCTATCATGTACCTTTTGAACCGAAGCTCAGGGACGATCCAGTCCTATCATTCAATTCTTGGAGACCTCATGTCTACGGCTCAATTCGCAGGACCAAAGTCTGAGGACGATCCAATCCCCTTACCTATTCATTCAGGATTTTGTTCTCGGAGACATCATGTCTACGGCTCAATTCAAAGGACTAAAGTCCGAGGATGATCCAATCCCCTTACCTATTAATTCAGGATTTTGTTCTCAGAGACATCATGTCTACGACTCAATTCAAAGGACTAAAGTCCGAGGACGATCCAATCCCCTTACCTGTTCATTCAGGATTTTGTTCTCGGAGACATCATGTCTAGAACTCAATTCAAAGGACTAAAGTCTGAGGATGATCCAATCCCCTTACCTGTTCATTCAGCATTTTGTTCTCGGAGACATCATGTCTACGACTCAATTCAAAGGACTAAAGTCCGAGGACGATCCAATCCCCTTACCTGTTCATTCAGGATTTTGTTCTCGGATACATCATGTCTACGGCTCAATTCAAAGGACTAAAGTCTGAGGACGATCCAATCCCCTTACCTATTCATTCAGGATTTTGTTCTCGGAGACATTATGTCTACGGCTCAATTCAAAGGATTAAAGTCCGAGGACGATCCAATCCCCTTACCGGTTCATTCAGGATTTTGTTCTTGGAGACATCATGTCTACGGCTCAATTCAAAGGACTAAAGTCTGAGGATGATCCAATCCCCTTACCTGTTCATTCAGGATTTTGTTCTCGGAGACATCATGTCTACGGCTCAATTCAAAGGACTAAAGTTCGAGGACGATCCAATCCCCTTACTGGTTCATTCGGGATTTTGTTCTTGGAGACATCATGTCTAGGGCTCAATTCAAAGGACTAAAGTCTGAGGACGATCCAATCCCCTTACCTGTTCATTCACGATTTTGTTCTCGGAGACATCATGTCTACGGCTCAATTCAAAGGACTAAAGTCCGAGGATGATCCAATCCCCTTACCTGTTCATTCAGGATTTTGTTCTTGGAGACATACGTCTACGACTCTCTTTAGGACTAAAGTTGAGGGATGATCCAATCCCCTCAAGTCCACCAAGGACTTCATTCTCAAAGACATACGTCTACGGCTCTCTTTAGGACTGAAGTCTAGGGATGATCCAATCCCCTCGAGTCCACCAAGGAATTCATTCTCGAAGACATACGTATACGGATCTCTTTAGGACTGAAGTCCAGGGATGATCCAATCCCCTCAAGTCCACCAAGGACTTCATTCTCGAAGACATACGTCTACGACTCTCTTTAGGACTGAAGTCCAGGGATGATCCAATCCCCTCAAGTCCACCAAGGACTTCATTCTCGAAGACATATGTGTACGGATCTCTTTAGGACTGAAGTCTAGGGATGATCCAATCCCCTCAAGTCCACCAAGGACTTCATTTTCGAAGACATACGTCTACGGCTCTCTTTAGGACTGAAGTCCAGGGATGATCCAATCCCCTCAAGTCCACCAAGGACTTCATTCTCGAAGACATACGTCTATGGCTCTCTTTAGGACTGAAGTCCAGGGATGATCCAATCCCCTCAAGTCCACCAAGGACTTCATTCTCGAAGACATACGTCTATGGCTCTCTTTAGGACTGAAGTCCAGGGATGATCCAATCCCCTCATGTGCACCAAGGACTTCATTCTCGAAGACATACGTCTACGGCTCTCTTTAGGACTGAAGTCCAGGGATGATCCAATCCCCTCGATTCCACCAAGGACGTCATTCTCAAAGACATACGTCTACGGCTCTCTTTAGGACTGAAGTCCAGGGATGATCCAATCCCCTCAAGTCAATCATGGGTACAGGTATCTTCATCCATACAAGTACATCAAGGCATCATGTATCCTCATTATCAAAACATGTATATCAAAACATGTATGCTCATCAATAGCATCAAATACATATATCATTAAAGGCATGTATACATCTATCATCAAAATCATGTATTCTCACTAATACATCTATCATCAAAAGCATGTATTCTCACTAATACATCTATCATCAAAAGCATGTATTCTCACTAATACATCTATCATCAAAAGCATGTATACGTCTATCATCAAAAGTAAAAGTATAAGAGTCCTAAAAATAATTCTAAATAACTAAATGCGGTAAGTAGGTAACCTCATCATTGATGAGACAGACTTGTTATTAGATACTATGCTACTCCCCCTTTCGAGGAGAGTTCTTTTGAACTATACCAAGCTTGTCTCAAAAGTATTCAAACTTCACTCGAGAGAGAGGATTAGTCAAGATATCAGCAATCTGATCCTCAGTGCTTATATATTCGAGCTTGATAGCTCCTCTTTGCACCATATCTCGTATATAGAAGTATCAGATCTCTATGTGTTTTGACTTATCGTGGAACACAGGATTTTCAGTCATCTTAATGTAGCTTTGAATGTCACACATAATCACAGTGGGATCCATTTCTAAGTCAAACACTCCATATAAAATCTTCTGAAGCCATACTGCTTCACAGCTGGCAGAGCAGATAGCCATATATTCTACTTCAGCAGTACTGAGAGCCACACTAGATTGTTTCTTGCTGAACCATGAGATCATGGCAGATTCAAGACTATAACATGCACCTGATGTACTCTTTCTGTCTGAGACACTTCCTGCCCAATCAGAATCTGAGTAACCATGTAAACGGAGTTCATGACCTCCAAGATAATATAGACCAAAAATCTAATGTACCTTTTAGGTACCTCACTACATGCTTTGTAGCTATTAAGTGAACCTTTCTAGGTTCTACTAGATACTGACTTATGGTATTTACAGCAAAGCATATATCTAGCCTAGTATTTGTTAAATACATCAATGACCCAATTATTTTTTTATATAGGGTTAGGTCCACTAAATACAATGAGTCATTAACTAATAACTTCAAGTTGGAGTCCATTAGAGTGGCCATGGCTTTATACTCCAACATATCAAATCTTTTTAGAAACTTCACAGCATACTTACCTTGATTTAAAAGATTCCTTTTGGATCTTGCCATACTTCTAGACCTAAGAAGTAGTGCATTAATCTGAGATCTTTCATTTTCATTTCTGCAGCCATTGTCATGACCTGTTTTTCATTCCTTGTCAGAAAGAGATCATCATCATACAATAATGGTATGATAGGTTCATCATCCACAACCTTAAGGTCAAGGTTAGGAACAACTTTACTTTCGGTAAAGCCCGAGCTTTGTCATGAAGCTGTCAATTGTCCATTATTCACACTCTGCATTTCTGCATATCTATCTATGCCATCTCTCATCAGATGGGTCTACTAATATGAGCCTCAAAATCATTCGAACTCTGTGGTGAGTTCCTTCTTGCATCCATGTCATATGTGTATAGAAGCCATATTCAACCTTGTAGCAAAGGTTGAGATCCACATCACCCATGATGATCATTAAGCTCATCAATTGACTACCGATCCTGGGTACCCATACAGAACCTGATTCACACTTCTTCTTTAATTACATCATTAAGAGAATGGTCTTATCTAGTCCCTTGGAGAAAAACATCTCATCATGATTCTCTTCCTACAAATCAAAATTAAGTACATGATTAGTAATACTTCATAATCATCAAATCATATTGACATGATAACCTATTATGCATACAGATATCATTTACATAGTTATGCAACTATTTTGACCAATACTTTGGCACAACACTTTCCCATATCCTGTATGCATACTGTAGCTATCTAGATGCCTTCCATCTCTACCAGAGCATACTATCGAGAGTGTGCACAGCTCTCAGCATGTCAGCAAAGAGGTTTCATTCTAGACAAGCAACAATGGAATGTTTGTCCAACTTACCAATCATATGCATATTAGTAGTATACTGTTCAATGCTTTATGAATGTTTACACTCAGCATGATATATTCTAGGAATACAAATATGCATACAAGCAATATCATTTACTATTTCTAATAACAACTCAAATAATTATCTTTTATGTTTGTGTGGTTGCCTCTTGCTTGATCTTCTGTATGTCTCCTGAACTTCTATTCATTCTGTACCACTGTGCATGCTCAAGTGTCATCCTCATGATCTCATACACAAACATACATTCATTAGTATATTGTCAATATTATCAAAACATTCTAATTCTAAATAATCTTGAATATGTACAGTCATGATCATTAGTATTCATGGTTTCAAGGAAGTCTTCTTTTACTCATGCATATTCTTGTTTGATCTAGTTAGTTAAATCATCAACCAAGATAAGAGACATAATATGCATAAACCCTTGATTACTAACCAATCATACCAAGTATACTTACATAAGGGATCCTAACACAAGGTAAGATTCTAACATGACATAGGAAAAAATACCTGGATTAGTATACCTACTTAGTTATGTACAACATACCTAAACAATCTCTTCAATGATTTAGAGATCCTGAGCTACAACCTGCATGTCTCATAGGTTAAACATAATATAACAAAGTCACACATACCTCGTGAGTCTTTGTCTTCATGTTTTCATGGTCATGGAACTTGATTTATCTTTTGTGATGTACCTGAATCTTGTTAGCAGACAACATCAACCTCACACAACACCATAATGCATTAGTACAATCATATAGCCCTAATCAATGAATGTCTTCGATCATTCACATGCATTCATACTGTTACTAGGGTGATAAGACAATTCTAACATTAATCAAGATTGTACTAATAAATATTATGAAGACAAACACATCATGAACTTAATCAAGAATCAGATTTCAAGACATACCTGAACCTCCTTAAGTCATACCTGTCGAGACTTCTTGTAGTCTTCTTATGTAAGGCCTTAGCCTCAACTCCCCCTGAAACTTGATCTCGAGCTTGATTAAGTTTTGCTAGAGAAACCCTAAAATTTCAATCTTTGACTTTCACATTTCCGAATGAATGGAAAGATGTGTCTTGCTGAGCTGATCATACTAGCATACTTCAATTCCAAAATTTGACCCCTCAAAATTGCCTTTGAATCTTTTGGATCTTCTGGACAGGATCCCGAACTAGGGTTTGATGAAGCCCACCCTTATGCTCAATCAAAAGGTTTGATCCAAGGCTCTAAACTCTTATTTTTCTTAGGAGCTTCCATCCGTGGTTAGAGACTTCAAAAATTTTAACTTTCTCCGAAACCCTAAATTTCGGAAGCCATGAATAAAGGTACTCCAAAAATAATTATGTTTTGACATAAATATGTACCTAATTGTTTCTGCTATAACTCATAATTTTTTCACTCCACAGGCTCTGAAATTTTTTTCTGTAGTAGCCTGACCTGTCATCTTTCCATCCTAACACGTCTGACCTCAATTGCGTTTTCTGAGAGAGAGTTATGCCAAATGTCGCAACGTGACCTGTTTTGGGATAATACAAGAGAGCGGACTTGTATGGTGTGCCACGTGTCACTGTTTGAACTTCGGCCTCTATAAACTTTTCCTGAGATAGCATGCCCTGTTATATTTCCATCCTGACAGGTCTGACCTCAATTGGACTCTCTGAGAGAGAGTTATGCCAAGTGTCGCAACATGACCTGTTTATGGGATAAAAGAGGAGAGCGAACTTGTACGGCATGCCACGTGTCATTGGTTCCGCTTCGGCCTCTAAAAACATTTCTTGAGATAGTAAATTCTGTGTACTACATGTCACTTTTTACGAACTTTCATTGGAGCTTCCTAGCCCAAGTTATGACCTTTTTTCCTAGGTCACCTGATTTTGACTGAGATCTGGAAGAGGCAGAAACCCTAACTTGTACTGATCATAACTTACAAAGTACAACGAATCTGAGGGTGCCCTTTGGACACAAGATACCTGGAGATGTTATCTACTACCTATAAATGTTTCAGATCCTGAACCTTTTCCAAAATGGATTTATAGTGAAAGTTCCACAATGACTAGTTTTTTCTATATAAAACCCTAACCTTCAAATTGTCGTAAGTAAAGCAAGTGTCGTAAGTGCCATACCTTGCCTTCCTTCAGTTTAGCTCTGATACCATGTTAAAATTTAATATGCTAAGACAGAAAATAGCAGCATTACATTCCATTTCACAATAATAGCATATACAGGATCACTGAAGAAACAACAAGCACAGGATAAACACAAGAGACACAAATTTATCCTGGGAAACCCTCATGGGGTAGAAAACCCAGTAAAGCTTCCTCAATATAGATGACCAACAATATACAAAGATGCAAACCAAAGACATGATCTCCTCCTCCACCATAGCAGACCTCTCCTCCACAAGTGCGCCTCTCTCAAGTGAGTGTATATGTCAAATGAGGAACACACCTCCTCTATTTATACACTACACTGACATATATTTTACAGAAGTACATGTAGGCTCGTATTTAACCATTAGGTTAAATACCCTATTATAACTAACTAGGCCGACCCCCACATGGTGGGTCTAATAACCCTAGTTACCACAACTTCTCAGAGGAATAAACATCTCTGGATTCATAGTATAATCACATTGGAGGTATGGAACATCTCCGGAATAAATAAAGTACAATTATAATATTCTTTGAAGTTACAATATCTCAACACTGAGGCATCAACAAATGGCTCTAGAAGGAGATTCATCCAACATGTAAGGTTATTCGAGCTATTTACTTTAATCAGATTATTTTATAATGGCTCCGTGATCCAGATTTTATAATGAGAATGAAATAAATACAGATTATTATCAGATGCTTAATAGAAAATAACAGAGATACAGTAAAACTGGTTTTCTATTTAACAAGGAAATAAGCTAGAACTGTAAAATGCAATAGAAAACAAGCTTGCTGGAATGGTGGCGGCTTATCTTTGAGAAGAGATGTGACAACTATGCTCATTTCGCAAGATGGTTACAATGAGGCTCTCAAGGCCTTTTACAATAAACAGGAATGTCAAAAACCCTAGACATCCAAAAACCTAACCCTAGGAGATGAAGCACCAAAAGTCATATGGGCCCCGTTTGGGTAAGTCAGTACATCAACTTCAAGAGGTCGTAACTTTTGCATACAATCTCTGTTTGGGGCGCTTGATAGCCCGTTGGAAAGGTCTATCCGAGATTTACAACTTTCAATTGGGACCAAATTTGTGACATAATGCAACCATTTGGCCCCCCAAATCACCAAAAAAGGTCGTTTAGGGCCTCAAAATGGCCCTGGAAGTTGAGGACCCAAAAAACTGCTAAAAATAGTACAATACAAAAATTGCCATAAAACTGTTTTGAGCCAGTTGGAAAGGTGGGTGGCCACCAATATACACCTAAATCAATCCTCCCTCCTTAGGAAGCAATGGTATCCATTGCATTGAGTTCCCCCATCAGATGAGGAAATTTCTGCTGAATTTGGCCTCGAGTGAGCCACTTGCCTTGGTGCAGGAGCTGCCCTGCTTTGACAACTCGATAAAGTTGAATCCTTTGATGTCGAGTGACCTTGATCTGTGTGTCTCCAATATGATCATTAGATGCTTGTTGTAGGAAATTAGGGTTGATCTCTGTCGGTGTCAACTTCTCTGCTATCTCTGAGGTGTCTAATAGTGGCGGGAAATATGGCCGAAGGAGAGCCATGTTGAAGACTGGATGCAGACCATGGAAGGGGGGAATGTTGAGCTCAAAAGCATTCTCACCCACTGCCTTGGTGATGGTGTACGGCCCATAACGAAGTGGGAAAATATTTCGATGGGGCCCTGTAAGGTGTTCTTTCTGCAATTGCAACCAAACTTTGTCGCCCACCTGAAACTTATGTGGCACCCGATGTTGATCATGGTGCTGCTTGTACTTGGCATTAGACTTCTGTAGAATATCCTGAACCTGTTGGCGGATATGCTGGATCCGTTCAATGAACCGGGCGGCTTTTTCAGCTTCTAGGGACGAGTCGGTCGAGGTGGTCGCAAGGGGAAGTGCAAAATCCATGGGGCCCAATGGTTGGAATACCAACCCCACCTGAAAGGGGTTGTGGCTAGTTGAGCTATGCAGGGATCGGTTGTAGCTATGTCGGACATAGGGGAGACTCTCATCCCATGTGCGAGGGTGTGTTGAATTGTACATGCGCAGGATATGTACGACCATCCGGTTGACGACCTCCATTTTTCCATCGGTCTGGGGGTGGAAGGCAGTGGATTTGGTGAGCTTGGTATCCAGCAGTGACCAGAGGCTCGACCAGAATGAGCTGAGGAACTGACTGTCACGGTCTGAGATAATGGTCTGTGGGATCCTAAAATGTACCCATACTCATTCAAAGAAGAGCTTGGCAGTGGCTTCTGCTATGATGTTCTTTTTGCAAGCGGCTAGAATCTCCATCTTGGAAAAGTGTTCAACAACCACAAAAACACAGTCATTTCCCCTCTTGGTGGATGGGAGGCCCGACATGTAGTCCATTGAGAAGGATTCCCATGGCCTATTAGGAGTAGGCAGAGGGGTGTATAGGCCCTGTTTCTTAGAAGTCGGTTTGGAAATAGTGCAAGTGGTGTAGGACCTGATATACTTGCCGACATTCTGTCGAATTTTCAGCCAGTAGAAATGTTTCTGCAACACTGCCACTATCTTTTCGACGCCAAAGTGTCCTGCCACCCGGCTGTAGTGAGCTTCCCAAATCAGCTTCACACGCTCGCTTGATGGAACGCAGAGATGGCCTAGAGGACACAACAACCCGTCCTGAAGATGTTAATTAGCAACCACTGAGTTGGTTCCCAACATTTGATAGGTGGCGGAGAAGTCAGGGTCTGTCTCGTAGAGGTGGGGCCATCCAGAGGTATCGTGGTCACAAGAGTCTAGCACCGTGGTAAGTGCCGCGACTGGAGGTCGACTAAGGTAGTCAGAAACTCAGTTGGTACTCCCTGTTTTATATTTGATGTTGGGGTGGAATTGTTGTAAATATGTTGACCACTTCTGATGGCAGTCATTCTACAAATTTCCTTGGGTCTGCATGAACTATAGTGGCTTGTGATCAGTGTGGATGATTTTCTCCTTCCCAAGAATGTAATGTCTCCACTGGCGGTAGGCTTGTACAATGGAGTACATTTCTTTGTCGTAGGTAGGGTACTTGCATACAACATCTAATAGTGTCTCACTATGATATGCCATGGGTGTTAGGATATTTAGACACTTAGGAGTTAGTTAAGATCAACTTGTGTAATATATCCGTTAGGGATAGTGTGTTTCTTTAGTATGCATTAGTATGCATTTGTAAATACTTAATCCAACGGTCATGATATGTTTTCGACATAGAGTGATCCGACGGCTCAACTTCTCTTAGATCAAACCTAACCTTGATCCGTGGCTTAACACCCGATTGGTCCATGATCTCTATTTAAAGAGCATGGAGGGTCATTGTTTAGTTGATCGATTATGAGAAGCTCATTTGTAACTTTCTTTCTTTGCATAATAAATTGTCCCGTAGAAGTTATTTGGCCGGGGCCGTGGAGTGTTTCCCTCAAGAGGGTTTAAACCACGTCAAAACATCAGTGTGTTGATATGTGATCTGTTTGTGTGAAGTGGTTGCTCTTGGTGTTCGGTCCTTTGGTAGTACCCTGTGTACCCGAACATGGTATCAGAGCTTTTATGAAGTGCCGCTTCCGGTTATGATCTAGATCTTGAACTGTTGTTGCCGAAACTCGAAAGGGTTTCTAGTTCTGGTATTTTTGTGGATTTCTGGGCCGTGGGAGGTGTTCCATTGCACCCAGAGCGTCATTTCCATTGGGAAATAGTTTTCGTTTGATCGAAAACGGTTCCCGATTACTCCAAAAACGCGTATTTCATCAGATCTGAAGGTATAATGTTACAGTGACGCATCTTTTTATTTCATTTTTTGAAAAGAAAAAAAAATCTCATATTTCATCTATTTTTTACTGTTAGATTTTTTTGGTTCGGATTGTTGCTTTCCTGTCTGCATATGCTCTTTGCCGTGCACCTTGAGCGATCTCGGCAAATCAGAAACAGAAAGGGAAAGGGTTTTTCTCGGCTGCGTATGCTCTTTGCCGTGCACCTTGCGCGATCTCGGCAAATCAGAAACAGAGAGAAAATGTCTACTTTCCGGGCAAGCTAACAAGATCTAACTCCACAAGTGTGGAAAAGTTTTTTTTGTTTCGATTTGTGGTCTGTTTTGCAGGAAAAAGGGCAAGCACGCAAACCAAGCAAGAAGAGTAAAAAAAAGAAAAAAAGAAAAAGAAAAAAACCCTTTCCTCATTCCCATATTTTACATACCTTTTAATCTAGCTCACTTGGTTCAAAGTTGTTTTATTCCTTAATAGGTCTTGAGTTCAAGTCTTAGGAAGTTACTTTTAAAAGAAAAAGTGCATGCAATTTCAAGTTACTTTATTGTAAAAGTGCATCTCACTTAAATAATAAAAAATAAAAATACAAGTGAGTCACTTAAGTTTTTTTATTATTGCACTATTTAAAAGTAATATCATTGTAAAAGTGAAATCACTTATTTTACGAAAGTGGTTCACTTAAAGCAAATTTTTTGTAAACTGATTGTCAAAAGGTTTATTTTGGGAAGAGGGGGGTTCTTTTTTTTTAGCTGGACATTCTCTAGCTGCCACGTCACTATTGGGGACATCTTCAACAGTTTCTTTGTTCAAGCATAACTTCATCATACAGAGTCAGTTTTCAGTGCCGTTTTTTTTGAAACCGCCTATTTTTTCGAGCTCCTCACATCCAGACTATTGGTTTTTCTGCTTTTACAGCCATTAAATTACAAATATGGCCACCCCTTGTGATATTCTACTTAATAGTTCCAACTATTTCTCATGGAAATCTCGTATGGAGGATGTTCTACGAAGTAGGGGACTTTTCAGAATTACAACAGGGAAAGAAAAAGAACCCACTGATGATGATAAGAAAATAAAATGGGCAAATAAATGTGATGAATCTCGTGGATTGATTGGGATGTCAATCTCTATTGATTTGCGATTCCACATATCTGGAATTGATGAACCTAATGCTGCTTGGGACAAGTTGGAAACTGTGTTTGGTAAACACAATGAAATTCGAGGTCATCAACTCGAAAATGAGTTGATTTCTTTAAATCCAAGTGACTTTTCATTCATTCAAGATTATTTATCTAAGTACAAAACTCTTAAACTCTTATGTGCAGAATGTAAGATTGAGAGGGAAGACAAACAGTGCATTTATCATATTCTTTCCAAACTTGGACCTGCATATTCTATTTTTGTATCTACATTTTACTCCATGAAAGCATCCTTGAATGCAGCTAGCTATCAAGAGCCTAGTCTTGAATCCTTTTGTGATTCCTTGATTAGAGAACAAGATAAACTCATTCACCTTAGAATAATCAACAATGCAGATACATCTGCGAAAGCCTTATTGTCCCAACAGAAAGAAAAGTCCAAGCCTCCCAAGAAACAAAATTTTTGCAATAATAAGTCAAACAAGGGTCCCAAACCCTCTCAATCAGCTCCTTCTTTAAAAAATGACAAAGGATCCAAGCCAAAAGGCAAGAAGACTGAGTGTCATTGCAACTATTGTGGGAAAGATAATCATGATGAATCAAAGTGTTTCAAGAAGATGGCAGCCTTGGAAGCAGCAATGAAGAAGCACCACATCAGCTTAGATTCGCCTTCAGAATCTACCTCTCATGGACATGCACTTTGTGCTTCTGGTTATTCTTATAATGCATCTTCTTCTTCTACTTCAAATGAATGGCTCATTGATTCTGGAGCATCTTATCATATGGCTAAGGATCAAGCCATCTTTTCTACAATGCATGAATGTAACACCAAACAAATATTTGTTGGTGATGATAGATCTCTAAGTGTTGTAGGAGCTGGAACAGTTCCAGTAGATAATGGTCATTTTAGTGATGTACTATGTGTTCCAAGAATTTCCTGCAATTTGTTATCAGTCTATCAGATCACTCATTCTGGTGAAGGTAAAACTGTGACCTTTACACCTCACCAAGTTGTAATCAAGGATTTTAAAGATCCTCAATAGGTCCTAGCTACCGGAATTGTTGATGATATTACCAGGTTGTACAATTTTAACAACTTTGGGTCATCACCTTTCCCTTCAGTTTTTGTTGCTCATAGTGATAACTTGAGCAAACTTTGGCATGAGCGATTTGGTCACTTAAATTATCGCTCATTGCAACAACTATGTAAAGAAAATATGGTGACAGGTCTTCCGATGGTATCTTGCAGAGATGGTGTTTGCTCCGGTTGTGTACTCGGAAAACATCATCGGGACAGTTTTGACAAACGTGCCTCTTGGCATGCCTCGGTTCCCTTGGAGCTTGTGCATAGTGACTTGTGTGGTCCTCTTCCATCTGCTTCCTTTTCTGGTTTCAAGTATTTCTTAACTTTCATTGATGATTACACCAGACGCACTTGGGTTTATTTCTTAAAACTTAAGAGCAAAGTATTTAACATGTTCTTGGCCTACAAGTCCCTTGTTGAAAAACAATCTGGTCATCAAATTATTAAGTTAAGATCTGACAATGGAGGAGAATATGTTAACAAACAGTTCACTACTTTCTGCACTGAACAAGGCATCCAACAACAGCACACTGTTCCATATACACCACAACAAAATGGTGTAGATGAGCGAAAGAACCGCACTTTAAAAGAAATGGCTAATTGTATGATCCAATCTAAGGGACTAAGTCTTCAATTTTGGCCTGAAGCCATAAATTGTGCAAATTACATAGTTAATCGCACCCCCACAAAAGCATTACAAGGTATAACACCGGAAGAAGCATGGAGTAAAATTAAACCTGATGTAAGTCACTTTCGTGTGTTTGGTAGTGAAGCATGGGCTCACATTCCGGATGAAAAACGGAAAGCATTGCAACCTAAAAGTGAAAAGTGCATATTTGTTGGATATTCTGAAGATGTAAAAGGTTATAGACTTCTTCAACCACATTCTCATGCTATAATCATTAGAAGAGATGTTAAATTTGATGAAAATATCTTGGCCTGCGAGCCTAACTCGGCGAGTGTGCCATCTTTGGCCTGCGAGCCTGATTCGGCGTTTGTGCCTTCTTCTTCTTCTTCCAACTTCCTTGACAGGTTTCCAACTCCAGTTTCTGATGATGACAGTGAGGATGAAAATCCACCTCCGCTTGCTCATGTTCCTCCAGTTGCACCAGCACAAGTGCTTCCTCGATGGGTCCGTTCAACATGTGAAGCAGTTGGTGATCTTGCCGGTGATCCTAGAGATCAACGTCGAACACGTTCTCAGTTTCAGTGAGCCTCTTCTCTTTTGGCTCAAGTTTCCGAGAATCATGATCTAGAAACTTTTGCAGAAGCTTCAAGGAATCCAGATTGGGATGCAGCCATGGATGAAGAATATAGTTCCTTAATGGCGAACGATACTTGGGATCTTGTACCTCTTCCAAAAGGAAGAAAACTTGTCAGATGTAAATGGGTCTACAGAACTAAGTATGCATCAAATGGAAGTGTTGAAAGACTTAAGGCAAGGTTAGTTGCCAAAGGTTTTTCCCAAGTTGAAGGGATTGACTACAATGAAACCTTTGCTCCCGTCGCCAAAATGAACTCCATCCGCCTTGTTCTTTCCCTTGCAGCCTTACACAATTGGGAAGTCCATCAAATGGATGTCAAGTCTACCTTCTTACATGGTGATTTACAGGAGGAAATTTACATGGAACAACCTCCTGGCTATGTTCAGAATAACTCTAGCCTTGTCTGCCGCCTTAAGAAATCCTTATATGGCCTTAAGCAAGCTCCTAGAGCTTGGTATGCCAAAATGGATAACTTTCTCCTTGACACTGGTTTTTCTAGATGCCATTCTGACCCCAATGTCTATACCAAGAAAGTAGGAAACCATCTCATCATACTTGTTCTATATGTTGATGACCTTATTCTTACTGGTAGTGACCCTAATCTTATAACCCATGTGAAATCCAGTCTTAAACAAACTTTTGAAATGTCAGACTTAGGACATTTGCATTATTTTCTTGGCCTCCAAGTTCTGCAAACCAAAGAATGAATCTTTCTTTCTCAGTCTAAGTATGCTTGTGACCTTCTTCGTCGCTTTCACATGGAAGATTGTACACCAGCCCCTTCTCCCTTCCAGTCTGGAGTCAAACTTTCTGCCACTTGTACTTCACCTGAAGTAGATGCCACCTTGTATCGTCAGCTTGTTGGTAGTCTTTTATACTTGACTCATTCCCGTCCTAATCTTTCCTTTGCCATTGGTCGAGTTGCCCGTTATATGCAGACACCTCATGAAAGTCACTGGAAAGAAGCTAAAAGAATACTTCGATATATTCGAGGTATAGTTCAGTTTGGGATTCATTACAGTACAGGGGGGAAACCTTTGTTGGTTGGTTTCACTGATTCAGATTGGGCCGGCGATCCTGATGATCGAAATTCTACTGCAGGTTATGTTTTAAGTCTGGGATCTGGACCTATTACTTGGGCTTGTAAGAAACAACAAGCTCTTGCTCTTTCTTCAGCAGAGGCAGAATATCGAGCAGCAGTTAATGCCAGTCAGGAATCTTTATGGCTTCGACAGATCCTTTCAGAGTTTGGATTCGAGCAGCAGCAGCCTACTCCACTTTGGTGCGACAATCAAAGTGCCATCAAGCTTGCCAAAGATCCAGTTCTATATCAACGCAGCAAACACATTGAGCTACATATGCACTTCATCAGAAATCTTCGTCATGATCGTGTTCTTGAAGTGCTCTTTTTCCCTACAGATGATCAAGTTGCAGACATCTTCACCAAGTCTCTTTCAGAAGCAAAGTTTTCTAAACTTCGATCTATGTTAGGAGTTCAGGAACTTGTCATTAAGGGGGATAGGCTCTAATGCCTCCTTCCTTCTCCTAATAGTGTCACTTTTGTAAATCCTTCAATCCTATCCCAAGTTGTTCTTAAGGGGGGATGTTAGGATATTTGGACACTTAGGAGTTAGTTAAGATCAACTTGTGTAATATATCCGTTAGGGATAGTGTGTTTCTTTAGTATGCATTTGTAAATACATAATCCGACGGTCACGATATGTTTTCGACATAGAGTGATCCGACGGCTCAACTTCTCTTAGATCAAACCTAACCTTGATCCGTGGCTTAACACCCGATTGGTCCATGATCTCTATTTAAAGAGCATGGAGGGTCATTGTTTAGTTGATCGATTATGAGAAGCTCATTTGTAACTTTCTTTCTTTGCATAATAAATTGTCCCGTAGAAGCTATTTGGCCAGGGCCATGGAGTGTTTCCCTCAAGAGGGTTTAAACCACGTCAAAACATCAGTGTGTTGATCTGTGATCTATTTGTGTGAAGTGGTTTCTCTTGGTGTTCAGTCCTTTGGTAGTACCCTATGTACCCGAACAACGGGGTGGCCATGTTGAGTGAGAACGGCAATCACAACATAATCTGAAGCATCTATCTCGATCTCAAAGGGATGTTGCAGGTTCAGTAATGAGAGTACTGGTGATGAGCACAAATGCTTCTTCAAGTCATCGAAGGCTTGTTGTTGGGACAGGCCCCACACAAATTTTTCCTTACCACCACCCCTGGTCACTTGGCTGAGGGCCCATGCGATATGAGAGAATCCTAGCACGAACCAGTGATAGAAATTTGTGAGGCCCAAGAAGCTCCAAAGTTTAGTGAGTGTGGTTGGGGCTGGCCAGTCACGGATGACCTAGATCTTGGCTGGATCCACATGCACACCATGTTGATCAATGATGTAGCCTAAGTAATGGACCCTGTCCATGCCAAAGGAGCATTTTCCTGAGTTTGCATATAGTTTGTGCTTCCGCAGGGTGTGCAGAACCTGTTGAATATGCTGCAAGTGTTCCTCCCAAGTCTTGCTATAGATGAGGATGTCATCCAGATACACCACTGCAAAATTGTTGGTGAAAGGTCATAGGATTCATCCATCATCCTCATAAAAGTTGTTGGAGAATTTGTCAAACCAAAAGGCATGCCCAGCCATTCAAAAAGACCTTCTTTTGACTTGAAGGCAGTCTCCATACATCTGTCTATTCTATTGGGACCTACTGGTAGCCAGACTTCAGATCAATCTTATTGAAGTATTTGGCCCCCGTGAGATGATCAAGGAGGTCGTCGATTCAGGGAATTGGGAATCGGTTACAGACAATGATTTTATTCAGGGCCCGGTAATCAATGCAGAGTTGCTAGGTCCCATCTTTCTTCTACACCAGCACGATTGGGCTCCCACAAGGTGATGAACTGGGACAGATGTGCCCCTTGTGGAGCAATTCTTGGATCTACATCTTGATCTCCTCATTTTCCAACAAAGTGCGGCGATAGACTGGCCCATTGGGTAGCGGTGCGCCTGGGGTCAGATTGATGGGATGCTTGACCTGGAAGTGTAGAGGTACCCCGGTCAGAGAGGAGAATATATCTGAGTATCCTTCCACCACCTTATCCACTTGCTTTTGTTATGTGGATAGATCGGTCATGGAGGCCAGGGATGTGGCTGCAATATTTCTTTCACTCTGAGAGCGAATCACGAAGAAGACAAATTTCCTAGTCTGAGAGATGACCTTCCTACATTACTTGGCAGAGATCAAGGAAATAACACTAGGAGGGACTACCTCGGGTATCCTGTACAATTTTCTGTTCAAAGAAATAATAACACTACGAGACCTAGACTCATATACAACATGATGTTTCCATAAATAAGGTTGGCCCAAAAGAACATCTGAAACTTTGAGAGGAGCAACATCACACAATACCTCATCCTTGAAGGGCTTGATGCCGTATGGCAGTCGGCACTGTTGGATGATGTGGAGATCGCTTCCTTTGTGGAGCCATCCAATGGTTTAGGGTTGTGGGTGCGGCATTGTCAGCAAGGCCAGGCACTTGATGACCTCTGCTGAGATGAGATTCTTCTGGCTACCGCTATCAACGATGAAGTGCAGCGGGGTGCCTTTTACCCACATCTATGAATGCAAGAGGTGTTCTCCTTCTTCTGGCTCGTCTGGTTCATCAGGAAGGATCTTGGTGGTAGCAATGGTGGCAATGGGTTCCACGTCAATGATCCGTCTTCCCCTTTCTAGTTCAGACTCAGAGTCAGAACCCGCATCTGATTCAGATGCTTTCACTTCGGCCACCAGTGACTGCTTTGAGCAGCAATTAGTAGTGTTATGCCAAGGGCTCTTATGGAAGTTGCACCACTTCCTGGTATCTTTCTTTGTTTTTCCAGTGTCCTTCTTTGCTTGTGGCTTGGACTGGTTGTCCTGATACTATCCATCTTTGCTCTGTCCTTTATTCTGTGGGTTGGGTCGGCCCTTTCCTGTCTTTTGCTGTGAGGGATTCCCAGGTCCAAATTGCCGCATCTTTTGTTTGAGCTTCTGCTCGATTTTGACGATGTATCGATAGGTCGCACCCAAGGAAGAGATGTCCATAAATTCCATTTCATTCTGGATGTATCTATGCAGACCACCGTGATACTTGAGCACCAGATGTCACTCTAAATCTTTGATACCCAGCTTGGTGCGCAAGGTATGGAAGATATTTGTGAACTTGGCACTGCTTGGTGTCTTTCTTGTCGTAGTGTGGTCCATTTGGTATACAAGTCGTCATAGCGTCCAACAGGGTAGTATTGTTCCTTAATAGCATCCCTGAAGGATTCCCTGGTGGCCATGACTGTAAATAATGAGGCTTCTTCTATGTCCTTTTGCTCGCAGAATGTTTCCCACCAATCTTTGACATGGGGAACGGCTTTGAGGAGTGCAAAAGTAATCTTTTCTTTATTCAAAAAGTTATGGACAGAAAAATACCCTTCTAGTAGATTCAACCACTTATCTATAGCATCTACATCTATCTGTCCTTCAAATAAAGGAATATAGAAGTTGATTTGTACCTTGAAGGGGGCAGCGCCTCCGCTCGAGGAAGATGCGTCGCTTGTTGGTAGTTGCCGAAGGATTTGCGTGAAATTATCCATCATCTCGTTCCTCTGCTGCGTGAGGGCTTCCTCAAGCAACATTTTGATATGATCTCCTGTCTCGTCATCTTTCTTTTCTCCTACGATGAGAGGTCGCTTGGACGTGTGAGATATTTTGTCCTCAAGAGAAACAAGCTCGAGACCCAATTCTTTGTACCCTGACCTCGTTGGGGACATGCATTAAGACAACAAGGAGAAGACCGCTCTGATACCACTGATACAGATTTTATGATAAGAACAAAATGAATATAGATTATTATCAGATGCTTAACACAAAATAACAGAGATACAGTAAAACTGGTTTTCTATTCAATAAGGAAATAAGCTAGAACTATAAAATGTAGTGGAAAACAAGCTTGCTGGAATGGTGGCGTTTTATCTCTGAGAAGATGTGTGATGGTTGCGCTCATTTCGCAAGAAGATGGTTACAACGAGGCTCTCAAGGCCTTTTACAATAAACAGGAATGTCAAAAACCCTATACATCCAAAAACCTAACCTTAGGAGATGAAGCACCAAAAGTCATGTGGGCCCCGTTTGGGTAAGTTAGTACATCAACTTCCTGAGGTCATAACGTTTGCATATGAGCTCCGTTTGGGGCGCTCGGTAGCCCATTGGAAAGGTCTATCCGAGATTTACAACTTTCAACCAGAGCCAAATTTGTGCTAAAGGAAACCATTTGGTCCCCCAAATCTCCAAAAAATGTCGTTTAGGGCCTCAAAATGGCCCCAGAAGTTCAGGACCCGAAAAACTGCTAAAAATAGTACAATACCAAAATTGCCATAAAACTGTTTTGATCCAGTTGTAAAGGTGGGTGGCCACCAATATCCACCTGGATCACTCTGGCCCAAAAATTTGTATATAGTTCTTTTTCTGCTCATGAATCTGTATTTAGTTTTTTTTCTAAACAAATTAGCTTTCATTTTCCAATAGATTTGTTGAAGCATTTGATAGAGGTAAAATCCGATGGTGAAGGAGAGATATTAGCACAAGAACATGTTCTTCAATTTAATCATAATTGTCTTCTTAACAAAATTTTGGATCAAGATGTTTTGTGCAGATTATTTGTCTTCACATTCAAAGGACAAGTCAAAGAGTGGTTTGTAAGCTTATATTCTTCCTTTGTCCATTCTTTTAAACATTTTTTAGATATTTTTATACTTTCTTTTGGACATTATGACTATTAGATTATGCAATGAATGGAAACAACTCACTTCAAAAGAGGGTGAATTATTAGAAGATTTTGCAATTAGAAATTTTAATCTCTTTTGTAAATTCCCTTTAATAGATCGTCATTTGATACTTGAATGGTTTCAGCATGTTATTTCTAGTTCGCATGAATTTGATCAATTAGTAGATGATAAATCTGAATTATACAATGATAATCATCCACCCTTTGGTTTAGATTTACATGAAGAATCTAAGGATTTAAAATTTTTAGAAATGAATTCCTTCTATTTCTTAGATATGGATCATAATCAATATGATCATTCAAACGAATTAAATGTTGATGTGCCCATATCTGTTTCACAAGGAAGTCAAATTTTAATTAATCATGAAGGAAATCATTTTTCTATAGAAGATTCTTCTAAAGTAAAAGAGAATAGTTCTGATCATAATATCAAACAATCTTCCTCTAGCATAATTAAAGAGCCTGAAGATTATGATATTCATTATCCTGTTAATCCTTTAATAGATCTTGAATCAACTAATGGTTCTGAAATTTGTGATATGTTTTCTCAATTACCATTTTCTGATCTAAGTGATTCTATAGGAGAGCATATTTCACAAAATGATGATACTACATTAAAAGAAGAAGTAGATTTTAATTTGGAACCTTTCATACATATCTCTTTTGAAGACAAAATCTCTGTTAAAGAATCTCGATCTAAAAATATTCTACAAAGAGATGAGTTTCATGCACTTATTTCCTCTTCATATTTTTCTGTGTATCCTGATCTATTTGATAACAGTGGCACTCAATCATATATTTCAGATTCTAATCCTCCATTGTTGAGTTCTAAATAGGTACTAGTTAATTATGAAATGCATGAAGAAGAACAAGAAGATTCTTATGTGTGTCATCAATCTATGTCTTCTTGTCATTTTTCTTTGCTAGAAATGAATACTATTTCTAATGATGATTTTCATAATTCTTCCTTTTATGATTCATCATTCAATGAATCAACCTTTTCTTCTTACAATCAAATACTTGAGGAAGAAGAATCTTATTAGGATGTTAATGATATTAGTTCCATACTTTCAACATCTGATATCTTTAATTCTTCTCAAGTAAATGCTCAAAGACAATTATCTCTTTGAAAATTTCCAATTTAATCAACCAATTTATGATGATTGCTACAGTGATAAATTAGAACAAATTGGATTTGATTTTGTTGATCTTACTCGAGGGAATATTCCTAAGAATAAAACAAGAAGAATTTTTGGATTCATATAATACTAATGTTGATTTTCTTTCAAATCATTCATTTCATCGCATGAATCTTCCAAACTCCTTCTATCATTCTTCTGATTTTCATTATACATGCCATGATTGGGTTGTTGATTGGCTTGAGAAATCTTTTTTAACAAGATTTCATCATTATGGTAAGATTCCTTTCTTTTTACTTGTACATAGATCTCATTTTATTTGCTTTGATGCATTCTTTTTCCATTTTTATTTCCAAGCATTCATATCAGTTTTTCTGATTATTCACTTCTTCCTTTTTGCAAGTTGTTGTATGCTTTCATGGCTACATTCGAAATTTGATTACACTTAATGCTTGCTTACTTCTTAGAGTAGTGTAGGAGTAGGTGTAGAATAGATTAATTTTGATAATTTCTTTAATAATTAGATTATTGTTTTTGGTTTTCTTCAATAAAGTATTTGCAGCAACAAGCCAAGTCCAAATTTAGAAACAATGCTTCTTCCAATGCATTCAGGAAAGTACTTATCACTGTTCTAGATCATGCTTTTAGTTTTCCCAGTCACACTGGAAGTATTTCTGGAGAGACAACTAATTTCTTGTAGTGACTGAGCTTCAATGGAGAAGGTAAGATCTCTGCATCTCAGCAACTTTCTGAATTTAATTACTTTTGTGATTTTATAAATTTATCTAATGAGAATGAGAGATGTAGAATTTTTACCACTACTTTCGAAGGAAGAATTTGGAGTCGGTATGAATTTCTACCAACTAAATCTATTCATTCATGGAAACAATTCACAGAGTTATTTCTTAGTGCTCATGAGAATTAGAGTTACAGAAAACTTGGCTTTGAATTAAAAAATATCTGTAGATGCAAAGATGAATCTCTTGATGATTTCTTCTCCAGATTTATGGTAATATGTTGCAGGTTTCATGAGAGGCACCAACTTTCTGAAAAAGACACAATTTATTGGTTTGTCCATCTTAATTCTCTCTCTGATATACTTGATTTGGAAAAGAATTATAAATCTGAAATTAATGACAGGCATATTGATAATTATCTTAGTTCATCAATCAATGCTGATTTAGGATCTAATCCTGTTAATTCCACTCAAAATAATGAAATTGTTGTGCATGAACAAGAGCTAATATTTTGTGATACACAGGTCCAAGAACAAAAGAATAAGAATTGCAATTCAACTTTTATATCAAGTAATGATCCCAAAACTCTTGTTATAGATGATACAGTGGAAGAAGAATTAAAGATTCTAGATCCTACAATTGAATGTGCTAATGATGATTCTATTTTTGATATTACATTATCTTCTCCTCATAATCAATTGGGTCCGCTCGTTCTTTCACAAAATTCATTATTAGATCATATTTTTATTGATTATGCTTCTCTTGAAACTGTTAATGAAAGCAATTTTATCAATATGGAAGCATTCAATTTTTTACATTCTGAAACCTATTTCCCTTTGTATCCAGATATTTTTTATGATCATATATTACAAACCAATACTATGTTATGGACATATTTTGATAGGATACAAAGAAAGTCTTTTAAGAATGGGGGACATATTTCTATTTGATATGGTTTATCTCTAAATTGTTACGAAGAGGATAATAATATTTTTATTAGCATTACTCATGCAATAAATGCATCTTCATCTATTTCATCTCATGTCATTAAGGATTACGATTCAGTCTGTAAAATGGAAAGGGATACAATATTTTCTCATGTTGTATTAGATATTGGTCTATTTTGCAACATGATGACTACATCTGGATTTGATGTCTTGAATTCTAAGCTTAAAATTGAAGGACAAAATGAAGTGATCAATTTCAAGGTAATACCAAATTGTCATTTTGTTACTTTCCAATTTATTAACGATTATATTGTCTTAAAGAATTCATTTTCCACTGAATCCCTTTCGCAATTTTTTAATCATATTCCTAATAACATTCATTTTATTTATGATCCTCATGAGATATCAATTTTCTCTATGAATGCATTACAGGCATCATATCGCTTCCAACATGATTTTTATGATCTAGTTTTGGGTTGGTTGGAAGAATCCTTTATTAGAAAGTTTCCATGTCATCCTTCATTCTTTTTACATAAGAAAATTGATTTGGTTTGTCCTTTGTTTCCATTTGGAGTATTGCGATTTCCAATGCTAATACATTACTTGTTTTCTTTTGTAGTTTTCACGTTACATAAATGGTTGTATTGGAAATATGACTTCACTCAGTTTGGTGATATTCAGCAAGTAGGATTTAGGGATAAGTTAGTTAAATTTGGTTTAAAGTTTTGTTAATAAAGCAGTTGTGATGATACATCAGTTTCAAAACTGAAATCGAGGCTTCATCGAAGGCATTCAAGGAAGTATTTTTATTTCCTTTTACTTTTCATTATTCATGCTCTTGTTTATCATTGGATTTACTTCAAAACATTCGTGTTCAAGTTATATCTTCACTTTCTAAACTATAATGACTTTATCATGAAATGTTTTGAGACAACATTTTTATAAAAGAGCTTTTTTAATTTCATAACTGCACATTTTAATTCAGTTTAATCTTTAGGCTTCTTTATTTGTTTTCAATAAAGACCCGATTAAGTCTGCTATCTCATGACTTATTAAAAACAAATTTCGATCACTAATTTTTCCTTCTAGTTAGTGATATAGCTATGAGATTTTGATTTACTTTTGGTTCTAGTTGTATATATGTTTGATTTTATCATTCTTCCATTTTTTTTTTCTTGCTGATTTGTTTTAATTTTTCCATGATTTTTACTCTTAAAATATAAAAAAAGCTTATCACTCTTTTACAGTCTTGAAATATTATCTATAAAGGAAAACTTTATAAATGTTTTCTGCTTGCTGGAAGTCAAATGTTTTTATTAGTTAATCTCTGATTGTGAAAAATCAATAATAGACTGTGCTGATAATTCTATTTGAATCTTTCCATTATTATTCTTAGAACTTTATCTTTAACTCAACATAAAAGTTTGAATTTAGTTACTTTTAAGGGAATCAGTTTTGGGAAAGAAATTTTAATCTCTAAATATTAGTAAATCTATAGATTTCTTACGCCATCCTTACTCTTAAAGAGTATAGTCGCTTACCCACCCATTAAAGAATCTCTTATCAGATTAGCTTTAAACATAGCCCAATCCTTTTCTTTAACATTTCTGAGAGTGAGCTAGGAAACAGGAGGTCTTATCATAAGCCGACCTTCTCATGGTCATGCCTTCTTATGAAATGACTTTATCAAAATATGGTCACCAAGCTAGGATATTGGCTTGTAGCCACATAAATGGTTGCAAGATGGGGGGTCTCATTACGAGCCAGCTCGCTCATTATCTATAAGTTGGTGTGAATGACACTATCACAACCTGATCTCCAAGTCAGGACAGTGGTTTCCAGTTTCTTTCCAAGGATGCAAATCTTTAACAAGGATTGATAAGATTTGTATATTCAATTAGTGGGTGGGATAAAAGCAACTTATTGGGTTAAAAGGCATCCCTGTCGCGGCTATAGACGTCGGTTGGCTGTAGGGTTCTGCCTATGGTATTGGAGTCATTTCTTGATACTATGTCTTATATGATTAGCTTGTTTTCCCGAGGTTAATTCCTAGTAAAGTTCTTGATTCTTACATCTTGTGTATATGAGTTTACCTTTAAAAACAAATGGGGGTTCTGGATAATGATGGGAATGACTTGGATGTTTTAGAAGCTTTGAAGTTTGACCAATACTATATCACTTAGTGATGGTACTATTCATATTATTTGAAATTTAGCATGAGAAGGCATTTCATCTTTGTCCCTGATTTTTATGATTTTCAATATTGTAAGGCAGAGATAACTGCTTCGTCCCAATGTGTCACCATTTGTTGTGGCCACAACAGATCCCATGCTTAGATGCAGCATGGGAGCCCCATTTTTGAATAAACACAAAGGTATTTGGGTGAGTTATCTGGTAAATATTATATTTTGGTTTCTACCTCTTGAAGACACCTTACCCATGCTTTTGGTCTGCCTGTTTACCATGCTTTTGAATAATTTTTCTAAGTGTTTTGGTCCGGAGAAAGCTCAAATTCTGAGTATTTTGTCTTTCACTTTCGCCAACCCGAAACCTGACTCCTAGTCACCCCAAAACCCGAAACCCAACTCTTAGTCACTCCAAAACCCGAAACCCGATAGTAGCGGGTTGCAGGAATCAATTTTTCCACTTTTCGGTTTTTATCAATCCGAAACCCGAAACCCGACAGGTACGGGTTCAGGGTTCTCTTTTTAATAATTTTGGGAAACTTCATCCCAAAACCTGAAACCCGAAATCCGCCATTGTGGCTTTCAGCTTTCGAAAATTCGTTTTATTTTTATTGCGTGTGTGTGTTCCTGAAACCATCGCGTTTCGAATTCGGGAAAGGATTTATTTGTTTTTGCGATTGTTTGCAAACCCAAAACCCACAACCCGCTAGTTTTGGGTTGCGGCTTTCAGGATCCCTTAATAGAATTGGTGAATAAAACTATAACTTGACCCCACATCTACGAGATTCAATCCATAACCATCGATCTGTCTTAATCCTACAGATGAGATTGCACTGTGTGATTTGGATATTTATTTGGGTTGTTTCCATTTTAGTTATTTGCTTTTGATTCATTTAATTTGGTTCCATGATCTCGGTGGTTAATTTATTATGTTGTTCCCTACATACCCCACTTAGATTTGGTCTTCACTGCCCAAAGTGATTATTTGAGAGGATGGTTGGTTGATTACCTTTATTTTGGGATTTTTATTGATCTTATGGTTTCTTCTCTTATGATTTTGGTTATTGCATTAGTATGGTGTTTGAGCTTGATGGGATTTTACTAAACTTTTTCATGCCTAGAATCATAATGTAAATATTGTAAATAATCTTAGTTTTTGGGTTTTTTTTCTTATGTTAGTTTAACATTTTTAATGTTTAGTTTAAACTTATTGAAATCTTTTAAATATTCACAGTCATGCTTTGACTTTCATTAACTTAATTTGTGTACACAATTTGATGTTATGAAAATTAAAAGAACACATGTTTTAGTTTGTTGGAGTTCTAATTTCCCTAATTTCTATGAGAATTGGTTTTATGATTATTTGGAAATTAGTGGAATTAAAATTCAACATTCACGAATGTGAAGTTAGTTTGATCATGGATAAGTATTTTATTTATAATAAACTAATTTGAGCTTGAAAATACAATTTCTATTTTACCTTTTGCAATTTAAAAGAATTTCATTTATTACTCTGCAAAAGGAAATATTATTATTCTTTTCTTGGTTTTCTATTATTGGAAAATGATTATGTTAGAAACCTATTTATAGAATTCATTAACTCTCCTATATTATAGGGGTGAATTTTTTCATATATACATAACTTGTTTCCAACATATTTCTAGATTTTCTTAATCTTTTATTCATTGTTATTTCCTTACTCCTTTCATTATTCAAAAAATAAAAAATAAAATTTGCATTTTTGCAAGCTTCTCTAATCATTTTTATGCAATTTTAGAACTTTTAAATTTCAATCTACCCCCGAAACCCGAAGAGGTTGAATTTTCTCATTTTATTAAAAAACGTTTCCGCAACCCAAAACCCGAAATTTCGGAATGCAGGATGCGGAAACACTTTGGTTTTAATTTTTGGATTTCGATAAACCCGAAACCCACAACCCTAAATTTCGAGAATTTCGGGAACACATTTATTTTTAAATTTTGCAATATCTAAACCTGAAACCCAAAATTTCGGGTTGCGGGCTTTTTTCACTTTTCATCCATGCATTATCCCGGACCCTATGTTTTTCTTAGGTTATAATTTTATTTAATTTCGGGTCTATAATTTTCGATAGCCTAATTTTTTCACTCAGGTTCTTAATTTGGTTTTAATTTTGGTCTTCCCGATTTTGATTTGTTTAATTCCTCCCGACATGTGATTTTGGTGGGAAAATGGATTTTGGAATTTTGTTTTAGTTTTATTCATTTGGAAAATAATTAATCAAAATTATGGATTTAATTGTTAAATCAACAGCTACAATTCATCCCGAAATGAAATCAACAGCCGCTGAGTCTTAATTTCCAAGAGCAATATCTTGAGATTTACAAGTCCAAATCAAGCCCGTGATAGCTCGTTGGAAAGCTGGAAGGATGAGAAATGATTTGGAAAGATTATTTTTTCCAAATGATTAGCTTAACCACCCCAAAAATCTGCATGAACAGTCAATTTTGGATTTGCAGAAGATTTGTTCATTTTCATTATTTTTTATTTGCAAATGAATTGTTATTTGTTTTAGGTTTCTGTTATTGGATTTGGAATGATATTTTAATTTCTGTTTTGGATTGTACAGGTGTGGATTTGGATTTGGAACAATCAAGATTAAGAATTACATCCCAAGTTTGGAATGATAAAAACGTGCCAAGTGGAAAGCAGTGATATTTGGACGCGATTTCGAGAGTGATGAAGATGGATCTGAAAAATATGAGACATGGGTTGTGTGCAGAAGGTGCCCAATTAGTTAGTTGTAATGCAGAATCCTCAGAAAGTGCCCTATTTGGGAGATACGACTGGTTCTTCAAAATGGATATTCCCAAATTTGTCTCATGGATGGATCTGGCAGATGAAACAAGTCAGCTAGTTAGCTAAGGAATTTGGGGAATGGTTCTTTTTTTTCTTCTGTAATTTTCTTTGTATAAATACCTACCTTCAATGATCTGGAAAGGGGCAGCTGATCAGTAGAGCTGGAAATATTTCTCTTCCAGAATTGATGAGACGTTGCCAAGGTTGATGGACTTTAGAGCTCGAATTAGTATGGAGTTGTTGGACACACCTTGTTTTTGCAGACACTGTAATTTCTTACAGTTGTGTTAACACAGTAAAGTTTCTCCATGTAACTTTGTTGTTCACTCTTTAAATTTTTTTGATCATTTTGATGATTGATCTGAGTCTATTATCAGTAATTGTTTATTAATTTGTAAACAATTAACATTCCTATATTTGAGATTTCGGTTTATCACTATTGATGATCTGAATGTATGAATGTGTTGAATGAGTTTCTTTATTCAACATGTTTATTTATTTTTTACAAATGATATGCAGTTCATATCAGAGTTCAGGTTAATTTTTCAATTAACAAAAGGAACAATAGGATAACATTGGATGCACTAAATCTTTAAATCATTGTCAATAATTTTCATTATCTGATAATTCTTTGAAGTAATAAGTTAACCATCTGGTTTTGCATTTCTGTTCAGCCGGTTAAATTAACTTCTTAATTTACAAACCAAATTACCCTGCACACAAAACATTCATGACTTCTAGTCTGTTAGATTAGATCTGACTTAGTTTAGACTTCATTCTAGATAGGATTAACCTAAGACTTAGATCAACCTTTAGAGTTTGGATACCTTTGTCTTACATCTCTATAGGACAGATCCATTTTGGAACAAAAAGACAAGTGCCAGCAGAGGCCTTTGTATCCGTGGGCGTTAACCATCTAAAACAACTCGAGGATAAGGTAACTCTTGCGTAGGGTTAACTAAAGCCTTTGGCTAGGTTTTCATCCCCTTTTGTGTGCCTTGGACCCTTAGCACTTTGCAGGAACCTGCACAATTGAGGCATCAACAGGGCTTAAAAAAGACTTTATGAAAATCTTTTCCCTAAAGGTTTAATGAGCTCGAAAAAGTAGACTCGTGACCTTCTTACTATGTTTAATGAGCTCGAAGTAAAGGTGGAAGAATGCTCATAATGGGAGAAGACGAGTGTCAAGGACATTTGATACTAGTTCCAAGCGCATGGAACAAAGCTATGCATAATGTAAGGAACATGAGCAAGATAAGGACAATCAATGGGTGTCTACAAATTCAGATAGTAATAGGTTCAAATGCATTATAACATTGGAGAGGCCTAAACCTATATGCAAGGTTCCAAATATTCCTGCCATGACCAAAGAAAATGTCGAAAAGGACTAGTAAACAAGTATAAGTCCAGCTAAGAAACCTGTCTCCAAGAAACATAAGTACCAAGATGATCTTTAAAACAAATGTAAAGAAAAATCTGATACAAGTCACTACGGTAGAAACATTTTCAACTTCACTATTGTTAACCTTAGACAACATGCAGGTAGAGATAACCACTGAAGGTGTCATACTATGAATACTCAAGGGATCAAAATGATCATCTTCATAATGAAGAGAAAAGCTGAAGGATGTGAAAGAATCTGCAAGAGCCAATTCATCATCACAGGAGTTGGAAATTCTATAAATAGAATAAAACTCTTCAGGAGCACTGATTTGTAGATATATAGGGAGCTCAAAGACTCATCAGAATCAAACATCAAACTAGGTTTGGACGAGACTGTGACTGGATCCAAATATAAATGGATGGTAGGTTGTATTATAGGCTCATCGTGTTCAATAAGACTGAGGGTGGGAAGGGAATGAGATCTATGATACAAATCCTCCCAAGGCTTGTCATTACCCTACATGGACTAGATAATATCTTCATCCAAAGGTAGAGTACCATCAAGGTAGTTGTGTGAATAAGACGAGTTGGCTGCCCAAACTGGTAGCATAATGAGATCTTCCTCGACTGTCTGTGAAGAAGAGAGATACGGCTTTGCAGTGGCTTGTTGAATATGTTGGTAAGCAAGCTCAGCTACAGACAGTGGCATAGACATCCTGACATGTGTAATGTCTCTAGATGTGGAACTCGTGGACAGTAGAGTCCATGGATCATTAAAATAGGAAGTCTGGAACGACATATTATGTAAAGGAGGAGACACATCATCAGAAATGCTTCCAATAAAATTCACAGGTGTAGGAAAATCGTAAGTTCCCATCAATGAAGGGTACATACCAACACCGATGTTCCCAGTTGCCGGCTGAGAATTAGTAACTTGCAGGACTATGGATCCCATGGATGCTGTGGAGGGAGCATTAAAGAAATATAGCTAATCGATGGTCACAATCTTGCCTTCATGAGGAAAGCATATAACTCTAAATACAATAGATGCGACAGCCTTCATAGAGTACATCCAATTTGCACCCAGTAAAAGGTTGTATTCGATGGGCGCATCAACCACCTAGACTTCGATAGGCACAAATTTAACTCCCAAGCAGACAACAAGGGAAGGGATAATTCCATGCGGCTTAAATGACTGACCGTATTATGCAGTGAGTGTGGTTCTAGACGCGAGTAGAGGAGGAGATCCGAGAGCTTTCCAACAAGATAACGACATCACTGATGCGGAAACACCTTCGTTAACCATCGTATGTTTGACAAAATTCAGAAGGCACGCCACCTGGATTTGAAAAGCCATGTGGTAAGGTAAGCGAGGTTGAACATCAGTAGTGTCGAACTTGATAACACTGGGAATTCCCCCATCCTAAACTCCTAACGCACTCAAAAGGGTATGCTTTTGAGAATGACAGGCCTGCAAAACTTCAAGAGCTGACATGGCACATGGAGTTTGGCCCAAATCTTCCATGATGGAGTAGTTATGGGTGCCTCAAGCTTTAGGATTATGCGTAGAGTGCTTGAGAACACTTTTCGGTATCTGCGGCATATTAGAGGGCTTCTCAATATGAAAGGAATTGTCAAGAGGAGGGGGAGGCTCACTCCCTATATTAGGTTGTGGTGCACCATAACCGCGTGGATGAGTGGCAACACTAACCTCTGATTGAACGATATTCACACATCCATAACCACTAGTATTGGAAGAAGACGTTACCATTTCAGTAGGTCCATAACCAGTGGTGGGAGCATGCAAAGGCATGTTTTGATAATGAGGAAGGGGATCCTTTAACACAGTTGGGCTCTATTCCAAATGCTTCGATGCTTCTTCGATTCGAGGACATAACTGAGTAAGATGATCTTCCCCACAGAGCTTGCAAGGAAACTTCACTTTACACCTAAGTTTATGGTCCTCACCAGCATTTTCACCTTCCCGAGGAGGGTTGGAATTCTCCTTAGGAGGGGTATTGCGATTGCTATTATTGTTATTCTCATTATTTCCACCCCTACGGTTTTTTCTCCCATTTTTCTTACCACCAGGTTGTTGGTTACCTGACGGTTTCGTTGATTGCACATTGTGTACATCAGACGATGGGGTGGAAGTGGACAAGGTGTGAACCTGTCCAGGAGTAGATTAGTTTAGCAACAAATTTTGCATTTAATTAGCCACCAAATCTACAGGGAAAGTACTTGCAGATCCCACGATGCCATCGGCATGTGGTCCAGGAACTGACTTGAGCTCATGTCGTGTTTGTGGTGCGTCAGGAATGATGTCACACAAACTGCCACACTAAGAATATAGTAAATCCAACTGCTGTACTTTTAAGATGGTTTGTTCCTCAGTCATAATACCGAACATCGAAACATTCTTGGCAATATATGAGGGTAAAGACTTGAGGAACCATTCCAACAGAAACTCTGGAGGAATGTTGGATTTCACTAATCTCTTCTGCCGACACCACTCTTGAACATGGCCAGAAATATGTGTGTCCTTATTCTGATGGAAGGTAGACATAAGTTAAGTACCAATATCATAGCTAACCGACAACTAGAAATGGTCCAAGAAAACCAAAGCAATCTCATTGAATCCCCTATAAGTGTTCCCAGGCAACTCAACATACCACTTCGCAGTTGCCCCCATGAGGGTGCGTTGAAATAGTCGTAATCTAATGGAATCATGATTCAACAAGTTGTAGGAGCACCAAAGGTGAAATGTTGTTACATGGTAACTTGGGTTCTCACCCCCTTTCCCCTCAAACTTTGGAATGTCTGAAGGGAGCTTGGTTGGGACCGGGGGCCAATTGGGGTCGTAACACACCAGATCATTCATGAGCTTCGAAAGATACAGAAGATTCAAACATGCAAGGAACGGGAGCTGCAGCAGGAAAGCTTGATTATAAGCTTCCATAAAAGGTTGGTTGAACGGAACCGAATTATAAGGTGGACCAAAAGCTTGACCATGAGAATTAAACTGCTGAAAATGAGGACCTGATGGACCATAAGCTTGACCATGGCCAGAAGGTTGATAACCTCCTCCAACCTGACCTGTATAAGAGTATGCAAGAATATAAGTATTTTGGGCACCATATTGAGGTGGGTTGTACTGGTGGCCATCACCGACTGTGTTGTAGTAAGGGTTGCCAACATAAGTATGGGGCATATATGTACTATTCGTAGTGGGAACCGAGTTGTAATGACCATAATGGTGAGGTATGTTCCCACCCCTAGAATTAGGATTATGTTGAGATATTGTAACTTCAAAGAATATTATATTTGTACTTTATTATTCTGGAGATGTTTCATTCCTCCTTGAAGACCTTATTGTATATCCGGAGATGTTTATTCCTCCGTCGGAATGTGGTAACTCGGGTTATTAGACTTTCCTAGTGGGGGTCGGCCTTGTATGTGCTATGTGGGTCAAAGGGTTATTAGACCACCCTAGAGGGGTCATCCCAATCAGTTGTAGTGGGGTATTTAACCCATTGGTTAAATACGAGCCTACATGTTTTGTGTCAAAGATAAGTCAGAGTAGTGTATAAATAGAGGAGGTGTATTCCTCATTTTACACACTCACTCACTTGAGAGTAGCGCACTTGTGGGAGAGGTCTGCTATGATGGAGGAGGAGATCATGTCTTTGGTTTGCATCTTTGTATATTGCTGGTCATCTATATTGAGGAAGCTTTACGGGGTTTTCTACCCCATGAGGGTTTCCCAGGATAAATCTGTGTCTCTTGTGTTTATGTTATGCTTGTTGTTTCTTTAGTGATCCTATATATGCTATTATTGTGAAATGGAATGTAATGCTACTATTTTCTGTCTTAGCATATTAAATCTTAACATGGTATCATAGCTAACCTGAAGGAAGGCAATGTATGGCACTTACGACACTTGCTTTACTTATGACAATTTGAAGGTTAGGGTTTTATATAGCAAAAACTAGTCATCGTGTAACTTTCGCCATAAATACATTTTTGCGAAGTTTCAGGATCGAAAACCTTTACAGGTAGTAGATAACATCTCCAGGTATCTTGTGTCCAAAGGGAACCCTCAGTTTGGTTGTACTTTGTAATTTATCATCATTACAAGTTAGGGTTTCTGCCTCTTCTAGATCTCAGTCAAAATCCGGTGACCTAGGAAAAAAGGTCATAACTTGGGCTAGGAAGCTCCAAATGAAATTTCATAAAAAGTGACATGTAGTACACAGACTGTACTATCTCAGGAAACGTGTTTAGAGGCCGAAGTTGAACCAGTGACATGTGGCACGCCATACAAGTTCGCTCTCCTGTTTTATCCCATAAACAGGTCATATTGCGACACTTGGCATAACTTGGGCTAGGAAGCTCCAAATAAAATTTTGTAAAAAGTGACAGGTAGTACACAGACTGTAATATCTTAAGAAACGTTTTCAGAGACTTGTACAGTGTGCCACGTGTCACTGGTTCAACTTCGGCCTCTACAAAATTTTTTTCAGATAGTACAGTCTGTGTACTACCTGTCACTTTTTATGAAATTTCATTTGGAGCTTCCTAGCCCAAGTTATGACCTTTTTCCCAAGGTCACCTGATTTTGACTCAGATCCGGAAGAGGCAGAAACCGTATATTGTACAGATCATAAATCACAAAGTACAACGAATTAGAGGATGTCCTTTGGAAACAAGGTACATGGAGATCTTAGCTTCATCCTATAACAATTTCAGATCCGAAAACTTCTCCAAAACGGATTTATAGCGAAAGTGCTACGATGACTGGTTTTTGCTATATCAAGCCCTAGCATCGTAAGTGCAACAAGTGTCATACATGCCATATCATGCCTTCTTCCAGGCTAGCTCTGATACCATGTTAAATTTTCAGAATTTACTTCAATCTGATCTATAATCTTAATTGAGAGAACAACATGTACAGCATATCAATCATGGAGACAATAATGCAAGCACACAAGAGACACACAGATTTACTTGGGGAAAACCATAAAGGTGAAAAACCCCAATAACTTCCTCAGAGATAGATAGAGCAATGATACAACCAACCATGAGAGGTAGACATAACCTAGCAGCAGATCCTCCTTCTCCATAAGTGCGCCACTCTTCCTTGAGTGCATGAGTGAGAAGTGAGTGAGTAAATAGAGTGCCTCCCGCACTCTATTTATACTTGACTTGACTTGCCTTTTTACCTAACTCATGTAGGCTCGAACTTAACCACATAACATAATGCTGACTGGGCCGACCCCCAATAGGGTGGTCTAATAACCCATCAAGTATAAGTTACGACACTTACAATATAAATGACGACACTTTCGTATAGAGGAATAATAACATCTCTATAGGAATACAATATACATATATGTGAAATACATTCCGAAGTTACATATACATCAACACAGTATTGAAGATGTTCGAGTAACTGCTTGAGTTACTGATGATGTGGAGAAAGCTTCCAATGATTTATAGATGTATCATGTATCATGTTGATGACTCCTTGCTCGTGCAGATGTTGTTAATATCCTTCTCGTTAAGGGGGAGTGTTGAGATATTGTAACTTCAAAGAATATTATATTTGTACTTTATTATTCTGGAGATGTTTCATTCCTCCTTGAAGACCTTATTGTATATCCGGATATGTTTATTCCTCCGTCGGAATGTGGTAACTTGGGTTATTAGAATTCCCTAGTGGGGGTCGGCCCTGTATGTGTTATGTGGTTCAAAGGGTTATTAGACCACCCTAGAGGGGTCGGCCCAGTCAGTTATAGTGGGGTATTTAACCCATTGGTTAAATACGAGCCTACATGTTTTGTGTCAAAGATAAGTCAGAGTAGTGTATAAATAGAGGAGGTGTATTCCTCATTTTACACACTCAGTCACTTGAGAGTAGCGCACTTGTGGAGGAGAGGTCTACTATGATAGAGGAGGAGATCATGTCTTTGGTTTGCATCTTTGTATATTGCTGGTCATCTATATTGAGGAAGCTTTACTGGGTTTTCTACCCCATGAGGGTTTCCCAGGATAAATCTGTGTCTCTTGTGCTAATGCTATGCTTGTTGTTTCTTCAGTGATCCTATATATGCTATTATTGTGAAATGGAATGTAATGCTGCTATTTTCTGTCTTAGCATATTAAATCTTAACAGATTAGTGTGAGCAATCATGTGGTGACCATAAGCATAAGATGTATTCCCAACCCCAAAATTGGTGTTACTAGCAGCAGGAATGGTGGCATTATGACCATGAGGATAAGATGTATTCCCACCTCCTACATTAGTATTACTAGTAGCGGCAGTGGATTCAAAATTATGTGGTATATGTTCACCCCCTTGGTTAGGAGGAGCATTAACATTCGCGAAAGTGGTCCTGGGTTGATGGGTAGTGACATGTGTATTAGGTGGTCAATGGCGAGTCGTGTTGTGAAAAGTGTTCCTATCAGGTTGGGTAGCCCTAGGAGGTGGTCATCTTCCAACATTAGCGTTGTTAGGAGGAATATGACCAATCCCCATACTATGTGTGTGAGTGGACAACGTGGTGCCTGCAGCGAGGGTATTGCCCCCAGTGGGTGTAGTGTTGCTAACACCATGAATGGTGCCAGCATGACTACCAAAAGTAGTGGAAGGATCAACTGTGGTGTAATTCAGCATACCATATGAGAATGCGGTCGAATTGACCATAGGGCCTGAATCATCATGGACCTCTACTGTATATATAATTACATGTAAATGAAGGATCGAACGGGTCATCCTCAGGTGGATCTGGACAAAAAAAGCTAGGTTGGGTCTCAGGTGGATCACCCCCCCATGCCTCAGAAGGAGTAGGGGTATCTGAAGTGTGCTCAACTCTACCCAATGGAATGGTTGGGATTTCTCCCATGTCAGAATGTGCAGTGATGGCGTCGATAACGTATGTCTCGTAAGAATCTGAATATTCAGACGGAGCCTAGCAGCATCCCTTCTTGACATGGCATTTAAGCTCAGCAACTGGTAAACCAGCCAACCAACAAGATCGACGGGGAGGAGGACTCCATGCCATCATATCTCTAGAGAGACTATAAAATCAAATGTCACCAAAGGCTAGCTATCGATAAAAAATAGTAAATCAAAAGCACACACCTAGAGAAAATACATCCAAGAGCAGAGAAACAGAGTGGCTAAATGAGCTCCCAACACTAGAGACGATATGTCTTTCCTAAGAGAGGTTTGAGACTCCCAAACTATAGCCGGAGGTAACAGAATCAATTATAGATACACCCAGGATTAACTGCGTGCAAAGGGCCGTAACACTAGGCAACAAACAACTGTGATGTCCAATCCCTATCTGAATCAAGACACAAACAGCATAACCACTGCAAGTACCCTATGCGATACCTAGGTCAGGAAACTATGGTCACCGTAGTATAACCAATGCTCAATAGGACAATCGCAAGTGCAATCCATCGTATGGGTCGGGTAGCTGAGCCTGAAACTCAATGAGGGTCAAATCCCCCAAGAGTCCCTAGATACGAACAAATCTTGGAAATATCTCCCACGTTTAGTTGGTATCAGAGGGATATCTCCTCAACCAACCTCCTATGACCTCATGCTTAACTCTAGTTTGAGTAGAGCTTCCGATGTATACCATGGATTCCTCCACTCCTTGGTCAGACACCTAATGTTTCGTCTAGTAGTCTTGAATTGTTAACTCACAATGATCTATTCCAAGACTCTAAACCTATGCTAGTTGGTGTACCCTATAAATAAAATCAGTCTAATCAATTTTAAGATGAAGCGTTAATTTTAATAGTTGTGGTTACTCAAGGGATATTGTCGTGAAACTAGTGATATGTATGACTCAATAGTATGCAAAATCGTCAAACCCTAGACTCATCTATCCAATAAAACAATGTCACTGACATGCAAAATCAATCCAACAGTTTCAAAATAAAAATGCAATCCTTTTATGTTTTCGACGCACAAGCATAACCTAAATGAAGGCAACAAGCACTCAATGCAAGATGCAGTACATAAAAACAATTTTTTTTTTTTGTATTTTCTCTTATAAGCAAAAGGAAAATGCAAAACTATATGTATTTTTTTTGTATTTTTCAATATAAGGAAATGAAAAATGCAAGCAAAATCCTACTATCTTGTCACTAATATGCCAAGGAGATCACCAAGACAACCCAACAAATACCAAATAGTAATACTCAGCCAACAGAATGAGCTCAAAAGGAAAAAAACAAGGCTAAATCCAAAGATGGGTAAAAAAGCAACAAGGCTCAACCAGTAGAAAAGAAGAGTTCTGGTCACAACCAAGACATGGAACAGTCAAGAAATAGGCCAACAAATACTCAGGATCATCCAAATCCAACCCAACAACAACCAAAAGTCATAAATCAACCTAATCCAGAGTTGTACGCTACTGTTGAAAGAAAACCTACGGGTACTTGCGAGCAGTAGAGTAAACAGAGACGGGTGTACGTGGGTAGAGCTAAGCTCACCCACGGGTAAGGAAAGGAAAATGGGAAAATAAAGAGTCCAATGGCTCAGAAAAAACAAGTTTTCTATAGTGTATCTCAATGGCCAATCAGTGACACGGAGTTTCGACAAATAGTAACTCTAATTAAGGACTAATGCTCAAAAATCCCCCAAAATGGATCTTCTCGCCAGTGGAGTCGCCATTTCTGTTTTGGAGAAAACTCACTATGGCTTGGGGTAGACCACAACAGACAGTTGACTACCAAAAATTAACTCAATTCTCAGTACTATGCTATATAAATGACAATGCTAAAATCATGAATAATGTAACCAACCTCGATCCAAACATTTGATGTAGATCCCCATTGGAGCTTTCAATCCATGCACTTGAATCTGCAAATTAGTCTTGACAGCTAATATACAACAAGTACATATAATATATAAATTACATTAACATCATCAATAGAAATGGTCCATGATATTATAAGTAAATGCAACCCAATGTAGAATAAACAACATTCACAACATTAATGGACGAGAATATGAGTATTTCTATTAATAAACAAGAAGAAGTACAATGTGATACGACCTCTTACCGGAAACCAATCTGAACCAAGATCTAGGTCAATCCACTTGCTCCTCCACCACTTCAATCCTCCATGGAATGGAAAAATCAAACTATGGTAGGAGTTTTGGAAGGTGAACATAAGGGTTCACAACTACAAGGATCAATGAGTGTAGACTCAAGATAGGGCAAAAATCCACTAGAGTTCTCTTGCTCTTCTTTCTCCTCCCATCCATAAGTCATATGTGCTCAATATATAGTCCTCCCAAAGGTAAGTGAAAGGACACATCGAGGTGTTTTGGGGAAAATGGAGGGCCAAAGGTCACCCTCTGATTGCGTTTTGGGAGAAAAAAGTAATAAACTAGTGATTTTTACCATTTTACATGCTACCCATGGGCTATAGTGATGCAACTCGCGGGTATTCCCACTGTAATGATGCAGCTAGTGTACAAGGGAAAAAATAGAAAAAAATAGTGTTTGAAGGATATAAAGTGGATATGAGTCAATGAAATGGATCCTATAGGCCAAAGAGTGTTGATGCTCACAAGGTGGAAAATTACATTGTAACAATGTGTCATTTAGTTGGAGTACTGTAGTTGTTGGTCTGACCATTGATTGAAGTCCTAGGAATATCATGGTTTCCTTAGTCATCACATTGATAGCAGCTCCCAAATTGATTAAGCTTCTATTTATTTGTTTTTTATTGATGGTGACGTTTACTACAAGACTGCCAAGATCAAGATATTTAGGGTTAATAATAATACCCAACATTAAATCAACCAATTGTCCCACTACATTTAGGGTTGGCGGGCCACGCTTCCTTCTCCCAGGTTTCTTCAGACAAGTTTCTTTAATAAATTTGTTACAGATGGTCACATCCCTTATGGCTTGCAAAATCAGAATTTGGATGTTTAAGTGCTTTAATTCGTTTAAAATTGCATTTTCTTCTTCCTCTTTCGTACTTTGTATAAGTTTCTCTAGAAATGGAGGGTTTCTGTTTCGTGGAAATGGTTGAGTTTCTTCCTCTTGAGGATTTGGTTCATTCGGATGCTGAATATAGGGTTGTGTTGTTTGTTCTTGAGCTTCAGGTTCTTGGATATTCTATGTGGATGTACTTTGCAACATTTTCCCAGACCTGGGGTTTATTTCGTTTATTTCCATGGTGTCGACGACATAGGTAGGGAATTGTGTGATTTCAGCGTTTTAAGTCTGTTGTTGTTGTGCATGCCTATTATTGTTAGGGTTTGTGATGGGCTGGGATGGAATTGGTGGGGGTCTGGAGGGTGGTTGAGTCTGTGGGGGCAGCATAATAAGTGTTTGTTGTATTGTGGCTCTCCAATTTGATGGATGGGGGTATTGATTTGCATAATTCGTGATTGATGAAGGAAAATGTGGGGAGTATGGAGGGTAAGACGGTGGGTAATAAGATTGTTGATAGGGTGGTTGATAAGTTTGTTGATTCTGCTGATAAGTCTGTTGATTTTGCTACCATTGGTTTGGATTTGGCCATACTTGCCATGGAGTTTGTGCAAAGTTCCAATTTTGTTGGCCCTGATTATAGTAGGGTTGATTGCTAGGTTGATATGGTCTGACAAAATTACTCCTCCTTTGATTTATAAAACAGAGTTGTTTTATTGCTCCTTCAATTGCAGGATCTTGAATAGAAGCCTTACATGAGGGTAAGATGGGACACTTATCAGTGGAGTGATCATCAATGCAGATACCACATATTTCTATGGTGTTTAATGTGCACTGCCCCTTCTCATGTTTCTTTCTACAACGAGGATAGAATACTACCATTGCTTGGTTAATTTCATCCTACTTCTTTATTTGGAGTGCATCAAGTTGCATGGCCAATGATTGTAGGATGTCAGTTTTCATATCATCAGGGAGGTTCCCTAGATCATATTTTGTAAGGTTTGGTCCTACAGATGACGATGATGATCCTATGGATAGATGTGTATCTCTTGTCCCATTTTTTCTTTTCCTAGACCTAGAATTGTTTTTGAAGATCTGTAGTATCTAGTCATAATTTTTCTGGAATATGTCTCCATCTCCCAACAGGTTTAAGATCTCAAAATTCTCTTCTTTGATCCCTCTAAGAAGGACAAGTTTCAGCGATTCAGGGTCTAGGGTGCAATGGTTATCTTGTTTGTAGCTGTGTTGAAAATGCTGGGAATAGCCTTCTAAGGATTCACGGTCTCCCTGTTGCATCCTAAATATTTCATCCCTTGTATCCTTTGCTTTGTAGTAGTCCATACATTTTTCTATCAATGCTTGTTTCATTTGGTCCCAGCTAAAAATACTATTTCCTTCTAAACTCATGAACCACCTAAGTGATATATGTTTTAGCATGGAGGGAAAAAACCTTAGCTTTTGTGCATCTGTAGTGTAATCAAAGGATCTGCAAACTACCTCAAACTCAAACAGGAATGTGTCAGGATATTCTGAAGTCAATCCATAGAAGTTTGGAAAATTGTTAGGGTTGATATTCTTCATCCTGTCATCTCGAAGACGTATGCTAATGGGAAAGGTGAACAACTCCCTAGGTTCCTCTTCTTTGCCTTCCATAGTGGTGTTTGAGCTGGAACTAGCAGAGAAGTTGTCTCTGTTTGGATCATATATGGAATCAGTTTCGTTTTCAGAGTTCAGGAATTCAAACTGAGAGTGGTTAGAACCGTTTTTACCATTGTTTCTCATGGGACGCCTAGGAAGAAAGCATCCAAACCTATCCCTTTGCCGATGAGGCATTCATTGGCAAAATATTTATGTTGTTTTTTTTATATATATGTGATTTTTTTCTTTTCTTTTTGTTTTATTTTTTGGAAGATGTCTCCTAAAATATTTAGCACCTCCCCAGCACGGCGCCAAAAAGTGGTGAGCTCTTAAAATGGATGCCTAGTGAGGAAAACTTTAGACTAAGAGCCTACTTTAATTATCAACCCGGGGGACGTACAAACTTCAGAGGTACAGGCACTATATGTGCTCCTATAGGATAGTCTTTGTCGTGGTTGGGTGTTGGTATCAATGTTTAAAGGTTTGCTTAAATGAAATCGAATAAGCTGGGAAAGGATTTCCTAATCTATGGACGAAAAATACCTATGCTAGGAAGTTCAAATGTTGAAAACAATAAATCTATGTTAAGGAATTTAAAAGCTGAAAACAACAAATATGTCCCTAAGAATTGACATGCTAAAAACAATGAATTTATACTATGAAATTGAATGTTGAAAACGTAGTAGATCTATTCTAAAATAATGAAAGTTGGATCTTTAATCTAAGAAGCAATTACGGTAAATTGAATGCATAAAACTAGAAGTTTGGTCTAACCTATTCAATTGCCAAAACAAAGTTGAAAATGCCATTATCTAATGCTATGAAGTAATCAAAACTTTAAGAAGTGAATGTCATTAATTAACCATGGCATTGAAAGTAAGCAATCTTTATGAGCAACCATAATAATGGGAGAGTGCATAAGCTTTAAGATTTGGATCACAGTTTCATAAGTAATCCAAGCACACAGGAAAATGAGTATTGAAATATGTCTTGGAAAAATGCTCCTACAGGACTATAGAAACAATGTTACCGAACTACATAATGCATTATAAACTACTACGGAATCAGACTGGTCGCTTTACTACAAAAATCAAATCATACTATTTAACGCCATTTAAATGATTTCATATGCAATATAGATTCAGTCAATGTAAAGCACATAATGAAAAATACCTGAACAGTAAGATCTCCTGACTTACGTGTTGGAGGGGCCCTCTCCAATCCGTACTCAGGAGTGGAGAAAACTTATAGACGCCGAATTGAAAGAAACATCAAGTATTTATTCAAAATAGAAACTTCATAGTTTTAACAAAGGTCTGTAACTCAAATTATCTCGATAGTATAAAAACCTAAAATGATGGTTCTCCAAAATGGCAATAGGATCCCTTCGCTAGCCGAGAGGCCCATAGATATATGCCTCTAATGCTTAACCTAACTATATGTCGAATTGTCGATTCTGTTTGAATAGGTGTTCTCTCTAGAAATCAGGAAAAAGACATTGAGCTTTGCATGATCTTCAGTCCTTTGCTTGATCTACATGTTTGTCCCTTAGTGTACTTGGACCTGCTCAATCATACTCGATTTTCATATAATTAGTTTATTGAACATGCATTCAGCATATAAGAATAATCTTTAAAACAACTTCATTAATTATTCAACGTAAATAATTTCTCCCACAAAACAAGTGTATTTATTCACCCTTTCTTGTTCTTTTACTGTGGGGAAAAAGGCTATCAGATACCTCTAACTTGGACTCATCAATCCTATCACGTACATTTTGAACCAACCGTTCAGGGATGATGCAATCCTATCACGTACATTTTGAACCAACTGTTCAGGGATGATGCAATTTTCTCATCCACTTAGAAAAATTCTAAGCGCCACACATCAACCTCATCGTCGGAACAGGTAACCTCATCATTGATACAGTATCCTCATCAATACAAGTATCCTAATTATCAACCTTACCATCTATATTGGAAATCTCATCAATGATACAGGTATCCACATCGATACCAGTATCCAAATATCATGATCGACCATATCACTCCCCCTTTCGAGGAGGGTCCTTCTGAACAACACCAAGCGTGTCTCAAAAATACTCAAACTTTATTCGAGACAGAGGTTTGGTCAATATACAATAGCTTGTTCATCAATGCTCACATAATCAAGCTTGATAGCTCCTTTCTGCACCATATCCCGTATATAAAAATATCGTATCTCTATGTGCTTTGACTTATCATGGAACACTGGATTCTCTGTCATCTTGATACAACTCTGGTTGTCACACAGGATCATAGTTAGGTCCATATCTAAGCCAAATAATCTAGATAACAACTTCTGAATCCATATCACTTCACCACTAGCAGAGCAAGCAGTAATATATTCCACTTCAACTGTGCTGAGAGCCACACTAGACTACTTCCTGCAAAACCACGAGATCATAGTAGATCCCAGACAATAACATCCTCCCAATGTGATCTTCCTGTTTGATACACTTCCTGCCCAATCAGCATCTATGTATCCATACAATCTAAAGTCATGATCTCCAAGATAACATAGACCAAAGTCTATCATACCCTTTAGGTACCTCATCACATGCTTTGCAACTATCAGGTGAACGCACCTAGGTTCCACAGGATACTAACTCAAGGTGTTCACAATAAAGAATATATCTGGCCTAGTATTCGTCAGATACGTTAATGACCCAATAATATTTCTATATAGAGTCACATCCACTAACTCTAATGAGTTATCAACTTACAGCTTCAAGTCTGAATCCATGGGAGTGGTCATGGCTTTGCATTCCAACATATCAAATCTTTTCAAGATTTCCATAGCGTACTTTCCCTAGTTGAGAAAGATTCCTTTTGGGCCTTGCCATACTTCCAGACCTAGCAAGTAATGCATCAATCTGAGATCTTTCATCTCAAACTATGTAGAGAACTTCTTCTTGCACTCGACAATATGTTTCTCATTTCCAGTCAGAAATAGATCATCCACATATAGCAACAATATGACAGGTTCATCATCCATAACTTTGAGATAAATATTAGGATCAGTTTTACTCTTTGTAAATCCCAATCTTATCAAGACACTATCAATTCTTCCATACCAAGCTCTGGGAGCTTGTTTCAACCCATACAAAGCCCTCTTAAGTTTGCATACGTGGGTTCTTCTATCTTCAACCTCAAATCCTTGTGGTTGTTCTATGTACACTTCCTCCTCAATCACACCATTCAGGAAAGCTATCTTCACATCCATCTGCTATAATTCCCACTTCATCATGGATGCAAGTGTCATGATAGTTCTAATGGAAGTGTACCTTGCAACTAGTGCAAATGTCTCTTCATATTCAATTCCCTCTTTCTGAGAGAATCCTCTGGCCACAAATCTTGTCGTATACTTTTCAATGCTACGATCTGCAGCATGCTTTATTTTGTAGATCCATTTGGAGGATACCACACTCTTGTCCTTTGGTTTGGAAACTATATCCCAAACATCATTCTTCATTATTGACTGGTATTACTCTGTCATTTCCTATACCCACTCTTATGAGATGCCTCTTCATAACTAGTGGGTTCTTGATCTACAAGATCACAAATCAAAGCCATATAGCTTGAGAATGACTTTGGTTTCTTGCTCACTCTAGTGGATCCTTCAAGAGCTCCATACTTTTATGCTCCTTGTATAATGTCTCTTTCCCGTGATGGCTTTTTCTTTCTTGATATGTTTATGGTAGGGGGTTCTTGTGGTTCTATCATGTCATGGACTTCAAGTGTTACATCTTCAGGAGTGGGTGCAGCCTATGGAATTCTGCGAGGTGCATCTTCCTCATATACTTCTTCATATTGGCACTTCCTAGATCTCTTGAGAGCTTCCTCTTCATCACATGTCACATCCCTACTAATTTCCATATGATGGAATCCTAGGATGTATATTCTGAATGCTTTGGATGCTTCAGAATATCCAAGAAATATTCCCTTCTTCCCAGAAGGATCTAGCTTGGTTCTCTTTTCTTTTGGTATGTGAATATATAATGGGCACCTAAATATCTTGAGATGGCTTACCTCAGGCTTCTTCCCTGTGAACACTTCTTCTGGGGTCTTGAATTCAAGAGCACTATGAGATAGCCTATTCTTCATATAGACTATTGTCCTGGCTGCTTCAGCCCATAGATACATAGGTAGGTCTTGATCATGTATCATTGTCTTTACTCCTTCCATAATGGTTCTATTTTTCTCTCTTGAACACCATTTTGTTGAGGATTGTAGGGAGTGTTTAGTTCCCTCTTGATTCCATCTTCTTTACAAAAGACTTCAAAATCCTTTGAAGTATATTCTCCACCATTATCTGTCCTCAGTATCTTGATCTTCTTTCGTGAATTATTTTCTATCAAGGATTTGAATTCCTTGAACTTTCCAAAAACTTCATCTTTTCCCTTTAGGAAATATATCCAATTCTTGCTTGAGTAGTCATCAATAAATGTAAGGTAAAATTCATACCCACTCAAGGATGTGGAAAGCATTGGTCCACATACATCCGAATAAATCAATTCCAGAGTATTTTTAGTCTTTGTTTCACTCTTTGGAAATGGGTTCTTAATATTATTCCCTTTTGCACATCCTTTGCATGTGTTGTTATGATCAATCTTCAAGTATGGTAGTCCTATAACTACCTTGCTCACATGAGGTAGTGCCTTGTAGTTAATGTGAGCAAGCCTCCTATGCCATATCTCACTGGGGCTAGTGGCTTCATGAACAAGGGCAGCTCTTGGATGACCTTTGAGTTTGTATAGACCTCCTTCCTCTTCACCGATAACAATTGCATTCTCAGTTGATTTTCTTTTGAGCCACATGAGTACTTGTCCATCTATGAATGCAACCCTATAAGCTTTCTTATCTAATGCTGGGATAGAAAGTAAGTTCTTCTTCAAACCTGGTACATATAAGATTTCCTTCATCTTCAATGGAGTTTGAGAATCAAGATTGTAGCTTGCTTCACCAATTCCCTTGATAAGATATTAATAGTCATCTCCTAAAGATACCTTCTATGGAGAGGTCTTCTCTTCAAGTCTTGAAAGAGTCTTTTTATGTCATGTCATGTGCTTTGAGGCACCACTATCAATAATCCATGTATCTTCTCTAGGTGTTACAGACCCAGAGAGTGCAGAGAATAGAACATACTCTTCTGCATCTTCTTCTTATATTATAGTTCTTTTCTTTTGAGGCCTTTCATCTTCTTCTTCTTCACTATCATCTTCTGCTAGATGTGCTTGATGTCTTTTGTGATGAAGATCCTTCTTCTTCTTTGAAGGACAATCTCTAACAAAGTGTCACAATTTGTGACAGTTGTAACATTGAAATGAGGAGAGATCTATTTCTGAACTTGCTCGGCTTTTCTTTTGAAACGTATGTGAAGGTTGAGACTCCTTATGGTTTCCCTTCTTGAAGTTTGGTTGACTTCTTCTTCTCTCTGTATGGGTGGCCAATGCTTGATCATCCTCTTTCATTAGTGCTTCTTTATTGGCTACTCTAGCCTCGTCTTGAATGCAATCTCCCACACCACATCAAACTTCATACTTTCTTTTCTAGCACACATGGTTTGGATAAATGAGTCCCAACATCCAGTGAGACCATTTATATAAGTCATGAATAGTTCATCTTCATCAAGGTTGTCTCCAATGGCTTCTAGTTGTTCTTTAAACTGGGAGACCCTTGTGAACTAATCTTGAAGAGATTGTCCTTTATTCATTTTGGTGCTCTTTAACTGAGATCTCAAGTTCATCTTCCTGTTATAGTTCCTTCCTTCATACATTCTTCCTAGGGAATCATACATTTCCTTTGGGGTCTTCTTGGATGCCACTTGGGGAATCAAGTGGTCCTTGATAGAATCAACAATGATTCTCTTTTCCCTAATCAAGTCCTTCTTATACTTCTCTTTGGCTTCATCTTCCACGGGTTTTGTAACCTCATCTTTGATATATTGGGAAAGATCATTCTCTTCAAGAATGAGACCAATCCTATATTTCCATGCCCAAAAATTCTTTATACCCTCTAGCTTGTCTTCAAGCTTAGTTCTTGGAGCCATCTTATCCAGGAGGTCACAAAAAATTGAAGTTTCTCAAAATGTAGAATACATGTTACTAAGAGATGTGCTTGATTGAATTGAGAAGACTGGGGTACTCTGCTTTTGGAAACTTGAACATTTAACCCTTCAAATTTGACCAGCAACTTCCAGATCTGCAACAGTTTTTCTGGTTTTCTGGTTCGCACTTGTTCTGGTTTACTGGTGCACAGGTGCGCAGTTTTTTTGGTTCACTGGTTTTCTGGTCCAAAAGTCAAACTAGGGTTTAACGAAGCCCGGGGTTCTACCAACTCAAAAAGTTTGATCTAAGGCTCAAAATTTCGATTTTGAAGAGGAGCATCGATCCATGCTCTCAAAATCCAAAAATTCCAACTTTTGCAGAAACACTAATTTTCACCGGAGGACAAGAGAGAGGTATTTTCACCTTGTGAAAGATGTCCTATTCAGGATAGCTCTGATACCATGTTAAGTTTAGCCTAAATTAACAAGAAATATAATTAAAAGAAACACAATCACAAGATAAACAAACATTTACCCTAGGAAACCCTCATGGGGTAGAAAACCCAACAAAGCTTTCCTCAATATAGATGATCAACAATTACAAAGATGTAATCCCCAAACAACAACTCCTTCTCCTCCTATGCAAATCTCTCTCTCTCCTATGTGCCACTCAAGAGTGAGTGAATGAGTGAGATAAATGAGGAACACACCTCCTCTATTTATACAGTACTCCGACTTGACTTTTCACCCTAACAAGGCCCACTTCTCCTAGGAGAGTCTAATAACCCCTAAACAACTAACTCGGGGCTAACCCGACTAGCAAGGTCTAATAACCCTAGTTACAATATCCCGACGGAGGAATAAACATCTTCGGATATACAATAGGATCTCTACAAAGGAATGCAACATCTCTAGAATAATAAAGTACAAGTAGAGTATTCTTAAAAGTTACAATATTTCAACATCCCACACTTGTTCAATTCGAATGAGTGGCATGGTCACTCCCTTAGTCTTTTGGGAGGAGAAGTAGCATGTGCACTCCCTTAGAAATTTTGGAGGAGAAGGAACATGGGTCCTTTCCCACGAGGTGCAACAAGAGCAGTGGAGTACAATGTTTACATTGGGATGGATGTTCATATGGATAGAGGCCAATGGATTTTTAGCTCAACATGGATGTTTCATACCCTACTGTAATTACATTGGCCCTTCCTAACACTTCTAAAATTTGAGTAAGGAGGAGAAGGAGCATTGAACCTTTCTCACCCTTTCATGATTAGAGTGAAGAGGGAGAGCATTTTGGATGTAGGAGGAGAAGGAGCATGGGCCCTTTCTCAAAATATTGTAATTAGATTGACTAGCTGGTCCCTCCTCTCATTCTAGTAATGTTTGGAGGGAAGAATCAAGGAGAACTATCCCTTTCCAATGATTGTTCCATTTGGATGGGTAGCATGGAACTCCCTTGGGAGGAGAAGGAGCATGACCCCTTTCTCAAACTCCTGTAATTCGGGTGAGCAACTTGCCTTTTTCTCACTTTGGTATTTTTTGGGTGGAAGAATCGAGTAGTAGTAGCCATTTCACACACTTGTTCCATAATAATAGGTAACATGGGAACTGCCTTAGAATTTTTTTATGAGTAGCTACACTCATCATTTTATGGTTAGAGTGATTAGGAAGAATGTTTAGAACATGGGAGGGAAAGGCCCTTCTAATTTGAGTAAGCGGATGTCCCTTCCTCTAGCTCTGGTAGTATTTGGGAGGAAGAGTCAAGGATCACTAACCCTTCCCATGCTTGTTCCATTTGAATGAGTCGCATGGGCACTCCCTTAGAATTTTGGGAGGAGAAATAGCATGGGCACTCTCGTAGACCTTTGGGAGGAGAAGGAGCATGCGTTTTTTCCCACAAGGTGCAACAATAGCAGATGGAGTATAAGGTCTGGAGTGGGATGGATGTTCATATGGATAGAGGCCAATAGATTCTTATTTGAACATATTATTTCAGCTTACCCTAAGGATTATATTGAGAAATACTAATTTTACTCCCTTTGTAGTATTATTCATAATTTTATGAACATAAAAACTTTAAGTAGGTTTTCAAAATTACCATGTTAGTTGTGTTTTGGATAATCTACTAGACCTTAATTATGGTGTTTTGAATTACACCTTGGAGGTGTTCTCTTATACTTTGAGTTTTAAAGTTATGTTAGTAGTCTTAATTGCTATTTAAAATAAAATATTTTTTAATGGCCCTTTGTCAAAATTTTATTAAAATGCCATTTTTTCCACTTTTTCCCCAATTTCGACCTTTGACTAGTTTTATTGTTTTGACCTCCAAATCAATCCAAATGCTCCCAAATATTCTGTAGGAGTGTATGAATGGCATTTATAATTGAATATTAGGTTCAGGGATGTTTTATGGCCCTCCAATTACTGCTGCAAACTTGATTTGTATTCTGATCAATATATGTAATTTTGACTAGTAATTTGTGCATCAAATCCCCCCAGGGTAACACTGCAAATGGCCTTCCAAATGCCTCCAAAATCCCATGAATTTATGAATAGAGGTATGTAATGTGTTAATTATGTGATTAAGGTCTCATATGAACCATTAATTGATTTTTACTACTGTTCTAACTCTCTCACATTCAACAGAAAAAACCCCCAATTCGACCCTTGGGGAAATGGCACTATTCCACCTCTCAATACAAACAAACTGAGTAAAAATGCTTCAAATGCTCAAGTACAGTACATGAAACTTGTATAATATATCCATGGTAGTATATGAATCACAAATATATCAGAGAATCATCCATCCATTCGAAATAATCAACCTTATAGTGTCATACATCAAAGCATTGGGGAAATGGACATTGTTTGCTCATTAATCAATAATTTTGCATACATTCAATGGGTATTTCGACCTGATAGTTTCTGAACATGAAGAACAGAGAATATGAAGCTATTATAATCAGAAAAATATCATATGAAGCTCTCCCAATAAGTGCAATATGTCACCCAAAGCGCAATCCCTCAAGGAGCCCGAATATGCCTTCAAAATTGGAAATGGTGGAGAGAAAGTGCTGCACTAAACCACACCATGAGACTTCCTGTAGATGCTACCTACAAATAAAATTCCATTAAAGAACCATGAAATACCTGAGTGGCCTCTCCAAACACCAACTTGGATGGGAATCTTTGACCCTCGAAATTGGCTAAGGCAAGAAACTAGTCATCCACTAGTTCTCTCTTCACAAATGCAATTTTTCTCAAATCATCAAAATCCATTCTCATACTTGATTTCTACATTTTATAACCAACATTAGCCTTCAAGGGGTCGAAATCCTCTCAATAGATTCAATAGTTTTCCATTTAGAAAATATTCCTCATTTGCCACTTGTCTCCTAGTTCCAACCTTCCATCTTCTCCCAAATTCAAATTTGAGTCTCTTTAGATTCCCCCAACTCCATGAGCGCCTTCCTTGAGCCTATTTTTGGAGCTCACATGTCATAGTGGTCAGGTGTAAGAATTCAGGTCTGAATTTTGTCATAAATGTCATAGATGCTTCATTATTGTTGTCGTAAAACTAGGGAATCTAGCCCAAGTGTCCACTAGTCTCCAATTTGACTCTTCCTCTCCCATGGAGGTTACTGTTCCATCCCATTTCGACCTAAGATGCTCAATGCCATGTGTTATAAATTACCAACTCACCAAAGAGTGTTCACCTTCCCATGAATTCGAATTGGCAAGAGAGAGCTGCCATGTGTCATTGAAAAATCAAGCTATTGTGGGTCCCACCACCTCCATATGTCTCCAAAACCACTTGCCACCTAGAATTTCTCTTGAATTTATTTATTCAACATATTTATTAAATGCTTTAACCCTTCTAATGTCTAAATATCAATTATTAGCTTCCTTATTACCATCCCACATGTGCCCATCCAACCTAGGAAACTAGTAGGATTGATGGGATTGTCTTACTATGCACTTATTTGAATGGGGACATTACATTCCTCCCCACCCAAGATTGCTTGTCCTCAAGCAATTTCAAATTTAGATGCTGCAAAATCTTCTCCTCTTTCCATGTAGCATCTTCATTTGGTATGTCCTTCCATTGCACTAAATATTCTTTGATGATTCTACTCCTCAACCTTCTTTCTCGTGTCTTCAAAATCTTTTCCGGAACAAGTGTGAGCTGACCTTCATCATCCAAAGGAGGAAGTATTTATGAAGTGATGATTTGCTGACCAAGAGCTTTCTTAAGACAAGAAACATGAAATACATTGTGGATTTTACTCCCTTCTGGAAGTTCTAGTTCATATGCTACTTCTCCAAACTTCCGCACTACCTTGTATGGCCCATAGTACCTTGGTTTTAATTTTTCTGCTCCATTCTTTTTGATAGATGTTTGTTTATAGCGCTGCAACCTTAAATATACTAAATAATTGACTTGAAAGGTTCTTTCTTCTTTATGTCTATCAACATATTGTTTTTGCTGATTTTGAGCAACCTGCAAATTGTCTTTCAAGAGCTTTAAAATTACTTGGCTCTCTTCCACCCAATATTTAGCCTTTGGGGCTCTACTATCACCAAATATAATGTCAGAAAATGTAAGTGCATCATAACCATATAATGCTTTGAAATGAGACATTCCTATTGACATATGATAAGTGGTGTTGTAGCAAAACTCACTCAAGTGTAGCCATTTTGCCCATGCTTTTTGCTGCCCTCCCACATAGTTTCTTAGGTATCCTTCCAACCATTGGTTTACCCTCTCTACTTGCCCATCATTTTGTGGATGATAGCTGGAACTTGGATTCAATCGAGTGCCTACCAATCTAAAAATTTCTTTCCAAAAAGCACCATGAATCTACTATCTCTATCCCTGACAATGCTCTTGGGTAGCCCATGCAATCTGAAGATTTCTTTGAAAAAAATATCAGCCACTTGTCCAGCACTAAAATATGATGTAACAGTAAATAAATGATCAAATTTTGTGAACCTATCAACTACCACATAGATGCAATCCTTCCCCAAGGATTTAGGCAATCCGGTGATGAAATCCATGGAAATACTGTCCCATTTTTGCTCCAGAATGGGCAATGGTTGTAATAGGCTAGCTGGACATGTAATTTTTGATTTGTTTTGCTGACATGCTTTACATTCATTCACATAATTCTGAACATCTTCCTTCATCCCCTTCCAAAAAAATATTTACCTCAACTGTCTATAAGTTTTGAAGATCCCCGGATGGCCCGCCAGTGGGGAATCATGTGCTTCTTGCAAAATTCGGTACTTGAGCTTGGAGTTTTGAACTAAATAAATTCTTCCCTTAAAATATATCAGACGATTCAAAATCCTATAATTATCATCCCCTTTGATTCCATCCAACACATCACAAGCAAATTTGTCTTTGGCATATTCAACTAGTAGCATGTTTTTCCAATCCTTGGCAATATCCATGAGAGAAAAAGAAGCCCTTCTTAACAAAGCATCTGCTACTATATTATTCTTTCCTTTGACATATTCAATATCAAAATCATAAGCTTGAATCTTGCTTACCCACTTTTGTTTCCTTTCATTTAGATCTTTTTGGGTGAGAAAGTGTCTTAGACTATTGTGGTCAGTTTTCACCACAAACTTGTTGCCCACCAAGTATTGTCTGAATTTGGCTAATGCATGCATAATGTCCAGCATTTCTTTATCATAGATGGAGTAAATTTTTTCATGAGGCTGCAACTTTCTGCTCTCAAATGCTATGGGGTGTTGGCCTTGCTTTAGGACAGCCCCTATTCCTCCACCTGAAGCATCACATTCCACAACAAAAGGTTTAGTAAAATCAGGAAGTGCAAGTATGGGACAACTACTCATTACCTCTTTCACTTTTTGGAAGGAATTTTCAGCCTCTTCATCCCGCTTGAAAGCATCCTTCTTAGTCAAATCAGTGAGTGGAGAAGTCAACTTGGAGAACCCTTATACAAATTTTCTGTAGTAGGTGCATATGCCAATAAAGCCTCTCAATTCGGTAATATTTTTTGGTGATGGCCATTCCAAGATAGCCCTGATTTTTTCCATGTGTACCTTCACTCCTTCTTACCCAATAATGTGCCCAAGATACAGTAGTTCATTCATTCCAAATTCACATTTTGATCATTTAGCAAATAAGGACTCTTCTTGCAAGATTTTCAACACAATCTCTAACTGCTGCAAACGCTCTTCCCATATTTTACTGTAAATGAGAATATCATCAAAGAAAGCCAAAACAAACCTTCTTAGTTGCTTGCAAAATATCCTATTCATACATGCTTGAAAAGTGGCTGGAGCATTAGTTAACCCAAAAGGCATGACAAGAAATTCAAAGTGGACAAAATGACATCGAAAAGCGGTCTTTTGCACATCTTCATCTTTCATTCGAATTTGGTGATACCCTGATTTAAGGTCAATTTTTGAGAAATACCATCAAAAGTAGGAAGTGACATTTTTCCAATATCACTATTTAATTCTTTGTTTTGGAATGGACTCCTATTGTCTCCCTTCATTTTAATCTTTTGCATAGCATCAATGTAGTCACTAAGTGGTACACCTCTTTTACACTCTCCATTCAAATCATTCCAATCATTTACTAGTTTCTTGTAATCCAATTCAAGAATGGGCTCTTATTTGGGTGTGCGAAATTTAGATGTAGTATGCCTTTGTGTGCTTTGAAATTCATCAGGTCTGTTATGAGGTCCTGTACTTGAGAAAATATGCTCATTCCCTTTCATCTTTTCCCCTGAGTGTGAACCACTATTATCTCCTATCATCCATTTGCTTTGAAGCTGGCTAATCAACAATTTGAATCCTTGCAACAATTTTTCACCTATCCTATCCATGTTTGCTAAAAATTTAGAGAAACATGGATCTAATGTTGCAATAAGTTCCTCCTTATGTTTTAATTTGTCATCCTCCTCTCTACCCATGGTCTCAGCAAAAGACTCCTCTTCTTCTACTACCTCTTCTTCAACAAAAACCTCTTCAACTACTGGTTCAAAGGGTGGTGGATTATTCTTTTGAATTATTGTTAAGACCATCAGGTGCCAAGAACATGCTCTGATACCACTTTAATTTCCCTTTTTCAAAATTTTATTAAAATGCCAATTTTTCCACTTTTTCCCCTATTTCAACCTTTGACTAGTTTTACTATTTTGACCTCCAAATCAATCCAAATGCTCCCAAATATTCTGTAGGAGTGTATGAATGGTATTTAGAATTGAATATTAGGTTCAGGGATTTTTTATGGCCCTCCAATTATTGCTTCAAACTTGATTTGTATTCTGATCAATATATGTAATTTTGACTAGTAATTTGTGCATCAAATCCCCCCAACACTGCAAATGGCCTTCCAAATGCCTCCAAAATCCCACTAATTTATGAATAGAGGTATGTAATGTGTTAAGTATGTGAGTAAGGTATCATATGCACCATGAATTTATTTTTACTACTGGTCTAACTCTCTCACATTCAACAGCAAAAAACCCCCAATTCGACCCTTAGGGAAATGGCACTATTCCACCTCTCAATACAAACAAACTGAGTAAAAATGCTTCAAATGCTCAAGTACAGTACATGAAACTTGTATAATATATCCATGGTAGTATATGATTCACAAATATATCAGATAATCATCCATCCATTCGAAATAATCAACCTTATAGTGTCATACATCAAAGCATTGGGGAAATGGACATTGTTTGCTCATTAATCAATAATTTTGAATACATTCAATCAGTATTTCGACCTGAGATTTTCTAAATATGAAGAACAGAGGATATGAAGCTATTATAATCAGAAAAATATCATATGAAGCTCTTCCAATGAGTGCAATATCTCACCCAAAGCGCAATCCCTCAAGGAGCCCGAATATGCCTTCAAAATTGGAAATGGTGGAGAGAAAGTGTTGCACTAAACCAAACCATGAAACTTCCTATAGCTTCTACCTGCAAATAAAAATCCATTAAAGCACCATGAAATACCTGAGTGGCCTCTCCAAACACCAACTTGGACGGGAATCTTTCACCCTTGAAATTGGCTAAGGCAAGAAACTACTCATCCACTAGTTCTCTCTTCACAAATGCAATTTTTCTAAAATCATCAAAATTCATTCTCATACTCGATTTCTAAATTTTATAAACAACATTAGCCTTTAAGGGGTTGAAATCCCCTCAATAGATTCAATAATTTTCCATTTAGAAAATATTCCTCATTTGCCACTTGTCTCCTAGTTCCAACCTTCCATCTTCTCCCAAATTCAAATTTGAGTCTCTTTAGATTCCCCCAACTCCATGAGTGCCTTCCTTGAGCCTATTTTTGGTGCTGACATGTCATAATGGTCAGGTGTAAGAAGTCAAGTCTGAATTTTGTCATAAATGTCATAGATGCTTCATTATTGTTGTCATAAAACTAGGGAATCTAGCCCAAGTGTCCACTAGTCTCCAATTTGACTCTTCCTCTCCCATGGAGGTTACTATTCCATCCCATTTCGACCTAAGATGCTCAATGCCATGTGTTGTGACTTACCAACTCACCCAAGAGTGTTCACCTTCCCATGAATTCGAATTGGCAAGAGAGAGCTGCCATGTGTCATTGAAAAATCAAGCTAGTTTGGGTCCCACCACCTCCATATGTCTCCAAAACCACTTGCCACCTAGAATTTCTATTGAATTTATTTATTCACCATATTTATTAAATGGTTGAACCCTTTTAATTTCTAAATATCATTTATTAGATTCCTTATTAACATCCCACATGTTCCCATCCAACCTAGGAAACTAGTAGGATTGACGGGATTGTCTTACTATGCACTTATTTGAATGGGGAAATTACAGTCCTCCCCACCCAATATTGCTTGTCCTCAAGGAATTTCAAATTTAGATGCTGCAAAATTTTCTCCTCTTCCCATGTGGCATATTCATTTGGTATTTCCTTCCATTGCACTAAATATTCTTTGATGATTCTACTCCTCAACCTTCTTTCCCGTGTCTTCAAAATCTTTTCCGGAACAAGTGTGAGCTGACCTTCATCATCCAAAGGAGGAAGTATTTCTAAAGTGATGATTTGCTAACCAAGAGATTTCTTAAGAAAAGAAACATGAAATACATTGTGGATTTTACTGCCTTCCGGAAGTTCTAGTTCATATGCTACTTCTCCAACCATCCGTACTACCTTGTATGGCCCATAGTACCTTGGTTTTAATTTTTCGGCTCCATTCTTTTTTAGAGATGTTTGTTTATAGGGATGAAACCTTATATATACTAAATCATTGACTTGAATGGTTCTTTCTTCTCTATGTCTACCAGCATATTGTTTTTGTTGATTTTGAGCAACCTGCAACTTGTCTTTCAAGAGCTTTAAAATTTCTTGGCTCTCTTCCACCCAATCTTTAGCCTTTGGTGCTCTACTATCACCAAATATAATGTCAACAAATGTAAGTGCATCATAACCATATAATGCTTTGAAATGAGACATTCCTATTGACATATGATAAGTGGTGTTGTAGCAAAACTCACCCAAGTGTAGCCATTTTGCCCATGCTTTTTGCTGCCCTCCCACATAGTTTCTTAGGTATCCTTCCAACCATTGGTTTACCCTCTCTGTCTGTCCATCAGTTTGTGGATGATAGCTGGTACTTGGATTCAATTGAGTGCCTACCAATCTAAAAATTTCTTTCCAAAAAGCACCTATGAATCTACTATCTCTATCACTGACAATGCTCTTGGGGAGCCCATGCAATCTGAAGATTGCTTTGAAAAAAAATCAGCCACTTGTGCAGCACTAAAATATGATGTAACAACAAAGAAATGAACAAATTTTTTCAACCTATCAACTACCACATAGATGAAATCCTTACCCAAGGATTTAGGCAATCTAGTGATGAAATCCATAGAAATACTGTCCCATTTTTGCTCTAGAATGGGAAATGGTTGTAATAGGTCGGATGGACATGTAAGTTCTGATTTGTTTTGTTGACATGCTTTGCATTCATTCACATATTTCTGAACATCTTCCTTCATCCCCTTCCAAAAAAATCTTTGCCTCAACTGTCTATAAGTTTTGAAGATCCTCGGATGGCCCGCTAGTGTGGAATCATGTGCTTCTTGCAAAATTCGGTACTTGAGCTTGGAGTTATGAACTAAATAAATTCTTCCCTTATAATATATCAGCCCATTCAAAATCCTATAATTATCATCCCTTTTGATTCCATCCAACACATCACAAGCAAATTTGTCTTTGGCATATTCAGCTAGTAGCATGTTTTTCCAATCCTTGGCAATATCAATGATTGAAAAAGAAGGCCTTCTTGACAAAGCATCTACTACTATATTATTTTTTCCTTTGACATATTCAATATCAAAATCATAAGCTTGAATCTTGCTTACCCACTTTTTTTGCCTTTCATTTAGATCTTTTTGGGTGAGAAAGTGTCTTAGACTATTGTGGTCAGTTTTCACCACAAACTTGCTGTCCACCAAGTATTGTCTGAATTTGTCCAATGCATGCATAATGGACAGCATTTCTTTATCATAGATGGAGTAAAGTTTTTCATGAGGCTGCAACTTTCTGCTCTCAAACGCTATGGGGTGTTGGCCTTGCTTTAGGACATCCCCTATTCCTCCACCTGAAGCATCACATTCCACAACAAAAGGTTTAGTAAAATCAGGAAGTGCAAGTATGGGACAACTACTCATTACCTCTTTCATTTTTTGGAATTCCTTTTCAGCCTCTTCATCCCACTTGAAAGCATCCTTCTTAGTCAAATCAGTGAGTGGAGAAGTCAACTTGGAGAACCCTTTCACAAATTTTCTGTAGTAGGTGCATATGCCAATAAAGCCTCTCAATTCGGTAATATTTTTTGGTGATGGCCATTCCAAGATAGCCCTGATTTTTTTCATGTGTACCTTCACTCCTTCTTACCCAATAATATGCCCAAGATATAGTACTTCTTTCATCCCAAATTCACATTTTGATAATTTAGCAAATAAGGACTCTTCTTGCAAGATTTTCAACACAATCTCTAACTGCTGCAAATGCTCTTCCCATGTTTTACTGTAAATGAGAATATCATCAAAGAAAAACCCAAAACAAACCTTCTTAGTTGCTTTCAAAATATCCTATTCATACATGCTTGAAAGGTGGTTGGAGCATTAGTTAACCCAAAAGGCATGACAAGAAATTCAAAGTGGGCAAAATGACATCGAAAAGCGGTCTTTTGCACATCTTCATCTTTCATTCGAATTTGGTGATACCCTGATCTAAGGTCAATTTTTGAGAAGTACCATCAAAAGTAGGAAGTGATGTTTTTCCAATAGCACTATTTAATTCTTTGTTTTGTAATGGAATCCTATTGTCTCCCTTCATTTTAATCTTTTGCATAGCATCAATGTAGTCACTAAGTGGTACACCTCTTTTACACTCTTCATTCAAATCATTCCAATCATTTACTAGTTTCTTGTAATCCAATTCAAGATTGGGCTCTTCTTTGGGTGTGAGAAATTTAGGTGCAGTATGCCTTTGTGTGCTTTGAAATTCATCAGGTCTATTATGAGGTCCTGTACTTGAGAAAATATGGTCATTCCCTTTCATCTTTTCCCCTGAATGTGAACCCCTGAGTGTGAACCACTATTATCTCCTATCATTCCTTTGCTTTGAAGCTGGCTAATCAACAATTCGAATCCTTGCAACAATTTGTCACCTATCCTATCCATGTTTGATGAAACTTTAGAGAAACATGGATCTAAGGTTGCAATAAGTTCCTCCTTATGTTTTAATTTGTCATCCTCCTCTCTACCCATGGTTTCAGCAAAAGACTCCTCTTCTTCAACAAAAACCTCTTCAACTACTAGTTCAAAGGGTGGTTGATTATTATTTTGAGTTCTTGTTAAGACCATCAGGTGCCAAGAACATGCTCTGATACCACTGTAATGGCCCTTTTTCAAAATTTTATTAAAATGCTAATTTTTCCACTTTTTCCCCAATTTCGACCTTTGACTAGTTTTACTGTTTTGACCTCCAAATCAACCCAAATGCTCCCAAATATTCTTTAGGAGTGTATGAATAGTATTTAGACTTGAATATTAGGTTCAAGGATGTTTTATGGCCCTCCAATTACTGTTGCAAACTTGATTTGTATTCTAATCAATATATGTAATCTTGACTAGTAATTTGTGCAACAAATCCCCCCAGGGTAACATTGCAAATGGCCTTCCAAATGCCTCCAAAATCCCACGAATTTATGAAACGAGGTATGTAATGTGTTAATTATGTGATTAAGGTCTCATATGCACCATGAATTTATTTTTACTACTGTTCTAACTCTCTCACATTCAACAGCAAAAACCCCCAATTCGACCCTTGGGGAAATGGCACTATTTCACCTCTCAATACAAACAAACTGAGTAAAAATGCTTCAAATGCTCATGTAAATTACATGAAACTTTTATAATATATCCATGGTAGTATGTGAATCACAAATATATCATAGAATCATCCATCCATTCGAAATAATCAACCTTATAGTGTCATACATCAAAGCATTGGGGAAATGGACATTATTTGCTCATTAATCAATATTTTTGAATACATTTAATCGGTATTTCGACCTGAGAGTCTCTGAATATGAATAACAGAGGATATGAAGCTACTATAATCAGAAAAATATCATATGAAGCTCTCCCAATGAGTGCAAGATCTCACCCAAAGCGCAATCCCTCAAGGAGCCCGAATATGCCTTCAAAATTGGAAATGGTGGAGAGAAAGTGCTGCACTAAACAAAACCATGAAACTTCCTGTAGCTTCTACCTGCAAATAAAACTCCATTAAAGAACTATGAAGGACCTAAGTGTCCTCTCCAAACACCAACTTGGATGGGAATCTTTCACCCTCGAAATTGGCTAAGGCAAGAAACTAGTCATCCACTAGTTCTCTCTTCACAAATGCAATTTTTCTCAAATCATCAAAATCCATTCTCATACTCGATTTATACATTTTTTAATGAACATTAGCCTTCAGGGGGTCGAAATTATCTCAATAGATTCAATAATTTTCCATTTAGAAAATATTCCTCATTTGCCACTCATCTCCTAGTTCCAACCTTCCATCTTCTCCCAAATTCGAATTTGAGTCTCTTTAGATTCCCCCAACTCCATGGGCACTTTCCTTGATCCTATTTTTGGGTCTGACATGTCTTAATGGTTAGGTGTAATAAGTCAGGTCTGAATTTTGTCATAAATATCATAGATGCTTCATTATTGTTGTCATAAAACTAGGGAATCTAGCCCAAGTGTCCACTAGTGTCCAATTTGACTCTTCCTCTCCCATGGAGGTTACTATTCCATCCCATTTCGACCTAAGATGCTCAATGCCATGTTTTATTACTTACCAACTCACCCAAGAGTGTTCACCTTCCCATGAATTCGAATTGGCAAGAGAGAGCTGCCATGTGTCATTGAAAAATCAAGCTAGTGTGGGTCCCACCACCTCCATATGTCTCCAAAACCACTTGACACCTAGAATTTCTCTTGAATTTATTTATTCACCATATGTATTAAATGATTGAACCCTTCTAATGTCTAAATATCATTTATTAGCTTCCTTATTACCATCCCACATGTGCCCATCCAACCTAGGAAACTAGTAGGATTGATGGGATTGTCTTACTATGCACTTATTTGAATGGGGACATTACATATTTGTATAAAGATATCTATGATATCATGCAATGTAAATACTTTATTATTACTATATGAATACACTTATTTTAAACTATTTTTTTTTTACTGTAGGAATAAAATTATTTTAAATTGTGTGTGGCGTTGTCTAAAAATAGAACGATTTGCACCTTCATGGATGGAATCTAGCAACTCAATTGTGGCAGAGTTCCCAACAATCTGAAACTCTGCTTAATTTTTCTAGCATCTAGGTCAGTTTAAAATGAGTCAAAACCCAAAGGGTATATCCCACAAATTTCCATAGAGGAAATATGCCATCTCACCCTTGGAACTATGCCCCACCTGAATTTTCATCAGATGTATAGAATAAATCTACCCAAAAAAAGCCACCGATAAAGGGGGAAAATGTTGTGGTAATAAGAATTGATGATTCCTTAGCTGGGATGTGTGCTATGGATGAGTCTTGTTGGGCGAGGTCACCGGAGGCCTACTTGGATAGAGAATAAATCACCCTCACCTGTGTGGAGCATTGTAGGCTCGTCGTTCCATAGAAACGTTAGTGGGTGGGCGAGCGATGGAGGATCGTCAATCTCGATAAAAGGTTAAATCTCACATGCAAGGGAGGATATTTTTAAGTCTCGCTCATGAAGGACAATGATTATTCCCATTGAAATGACAGACATCATCGATACTAGACTACAATGAAGGCTCTGGATAGAGTGATATTGTAGGAAACAAATCCATGAAAGGAATGCACCCAAATATGACCATAGAGCATAGAAGAAAGCACCATAAAGAAAGGAAACTATCACCATATAGAAGGGAAAAAAGAACCATAAGGCAAGGAATAAACTCATTGGTTCTGGCTTCGCTCTCATTGCATTAAAAAAAATATTTTCTAGTTTGTTTTTCTAGCATGTTCAATTCGAATCACTCCTAGTGTTATGGAATACAGTGGTGGAAATCCCAACCCTTCTACGGCTCGTTCGACTTCCACGGGCATGGCTTCCATGGAAGCAACAAATTTTTACCACATGGAAGTCCCATCAAGGAGAAGACGACCATGGATGGGTTGGAAGAGAAGGTCAAAATAGTTAGTGCATAATATGAAGATGGTGAGGTGGACATGAAGGTTCAAGCGATAGTTCGGGACTTGGGTTGTAGGAGATATTGAACTTCTCAATTTTATAGGAAATTGGAGCTTTATTGGCAAACCAAATGTATGGTTTCCCTAGGTATGCGCTGAAGGAAGAATACCACCGCCACCTTAAGAAATGATTAGAGGCCTTGGAACATCATAACACTTACCTCATTGAGGTTGTCACATGGATTGTTAGCCGAATGGGTGGATCATTCGTTCAACCTTCTAATAGGGATCCTCAGGTGCAGAATGCTGCAAACCTAGCTCCTTCCTAGTTTTTGTTGATTATGGACCCTGATCTCTAGATTTAGAGATATTATTATTCAGCCATGTTTGTACCCCAGTTTTATATGATATGTAGTTGGACTGTACACTCACCCCAGCGGGGGATTTTGGGGGGGCCATGGTTTTGGGTATCCCGTAGTATTTTCCCATTGTATCTCCCTTATAAAAGAAATACATTGTAATATGGTTAGGGTTGATGTGTTAGGTTTTATGCATTGTAAAGATCTCTGAGATCAGGAAGAGAGACTGTGAGATAGTGAAGATGAAGTGCAATGGTTGTGCTGCAGGTTGTATCCCTTCACTTTGCTGGACGGTATAATAATAAGGACTATCAACTTCAGTGTGGACATAGCCCATCTTGGAGTGAACCATGATATATTTGTGTCTCTCTTGTAATGTGTGTGCGATTATATTTGCATTTATGTTTATTGTTATTGCTTTGCGATCCGGTTTTTATAACAATTGCTATCAAAGCCGAAGGCCTATTTGGCATATAAACCCGCAGGAAGCTAAGGTTTCTCGTTCAAGTGGGAGCAATGGTAGAAGAAGGAAAGTTTAAGGTTGAGAAGTTTAATGGCCAAAAATTTCAGTTATGGAAAATGAAAATGGAGGACTATATGTACCAGAAGGATCTTCTCCTGCCATTGGGAGGAAGAGAAAAGCATTCGATGGCCATGAAGGACGAATAATGGGAGATTCTTGACAGAAAGGATTTGGGAACAATAAGGCTGAGCCTGGCTTCATCGGTGGCTTTCAATATCTCAAAATAAATGACAATGGAGGGTTTGATGAGTGCACTGGGTAAGCTGTATGAAAAACCCGCGGCCTCCAACAAGGTATTTCTAATGAAGCGTTTATTTAATATGAAGATGTTTGAAGGTGGATCTATTACTGATCATTTAAATGAGTTTAATACAGTTACAAAACAACTAAGTTCTGTAAGTGTGAACTTTCATGAGGTTAGGGCTCTTCTAATCTTGTGTTCATTGCCAGAAAGCTGGAATAGCTTGGTCATGCTTGTAAGTAACTCTTTCTCTGGTTCAAACGCCTTGAAATTTGATGATGTTATTGGTGTTATTATTAGCAAAGAAAAATAATAGGTGAGACATCAGGTAATGCGTTGACCATGGAGAGCAGGAGAAGACAAAAGGAGAGAGGAAAGAGCCAAGGTAATCGCAACAACTCTATAAAGGGAAGATCCAAGTCCAGACTTGGAAAGATAGAGTGTTGGAACTAAGGAAAGAAAGGACATCTGAAGAAAGACTACAGATCTCTAAAGAAGAAAGGAGATGCACAGAAGGAAACTACCCAGGAAGCAAATGTAGCAGGTGATGTGTTACAAGATACTTTGATTCTTGCATTAGATAATACTAGTGATTATTGGGTAGTAGATTCAAGGGCTTCATGTCATGCTACACCCCATAGGAAATATTTTCATGATTATGTTCTAGGCAATTTTGGAGATGTTTTATTGGGTGATGATCAGCCATGTAAAATTGTTGGAATGGGTAAGGTATGGATAAAAGTTAAGAATGGAACTAATTGGCTATTGAAAGATGTTAGGCATATTCCTACTATGAAAGAAATCTGATCTCAAGAGGGTAGTTGGGAGATGGCGGCTGTCTATCTACATTTGGAGAAAAGTGGTGGAAGATCACTAAAGCATCAATGGTGATAGCAAAAGGAGACAGGGTAGGTACATTCTATTTATGTACTCATAATACTAACCATTCTATCTCTTTAGCTTCCACAGGAACAGATATAGCATTTTGGCATCATAGGCTTGACCACATGAGTGAGAAGGGGATGCAGATTCTCCACTCAAGAAAGTTGCCTCCAGATTTGAAGTAGGTAAGTTTGGAATTCTGTGAGAACTGTGTTTATGGAAAACAAAAGAGTCATATTTCTTAGGTTTGGGAAATAGGGGAAGAATGAAAAGTTAGAGCTTGTGCATACAGATGTATGGGGACCGGCTTAGGTACAAACTCTTAGTGGATCTCATTATTATGTTACACTTATTGATTATGCAACTAGGAAAACTTGGTTTTATTGCATTAGACAGAAATATGATGTGTTTGCTACTTTTAAGAAGTGGAAAGATTTGGTTGAGAATGAGACATGAAAAAGGTTGAAGTGTTTCAGATCTAATAATGGAGGTGAGTACTGTGGTAAGGAGTTTGATAGTTACCGTTCATACCATGGGATTCGTAGAGAGAAGATGGTCCCATGAACACCACAAGAAAATGGTGTGTATGAAAGGATGAACAGAACGATCATGGAGCGTGTAAGGTGTATGGGATTGCATGCGGGGTTTCCCTTACAGTTTTGGGTAGACACTGTAAATACTGTTGTTTATTTAATAAATAGAGGACCTTCAAGTGCTTTGGATAGTGGTATTCTAGAGGAGGCATAGACAAATAATGTTAAGATTCAATATGCTAAGACATAAAATATCAGCATTACATTCCATTTCACAACAATAGCATATACAGGATCACTGAAAGAACAACAGCACAGCATAAACACAAGAGACACAAATTTATCCTGGGAAACCCTCATGGGGTAGAAAACCTAGCAAAGCTTCCTCAATATAGAGCAAATACAAAGATGTAAACCTCAACCATGAGCTCCTTCTCCTCCATATCATATCTCTCTCTCACTTATGTGCTAATCACAAGTGAGTGAATGTGTGTTAAATGAGGAACACACCTCCTCTATTTATACACAACTCCGACTTGACTTTTACACTAACTAGGTAAACCCCAACTTAACTACTTAACATAATGTGACAGGACCGATCCAACTAGGGTGGTCTAATAACCCTTTAACCCACATGACTCATACAGGGCCAACCCCCACAATGGAAGTCTAATAACCCAAGTTACCACATCTTCCATAGAGGAATAAAAACATCTCCAGATATACAATAAGGTCTCCATGGAGGAATGAAACATCTCCGGAATAATAAAGTACAAATATAATATTCTTAGAAGTTACAATATCTCAACACTCCCCCTTAACGAGAAGGATATTATAACAACATCTACAGGAGCAAGGAGTCATCAACTACATGATACATGATACATCTATAAATCATTGGAAGCTTTCTTCATACATCATCAGTAACTCAAACAGTTACTGGAACATATTCAAGATCTTCAATACTAAAACATCAACATCTTCAGTGTTGAGTCTTCATCTTCTATAGCACTTGAACAGATACAGTAACATCATCATCTGGATCACCCAATCAACACCCTCATCATCTGGATCTACTAATCATCATCATAATAGCATCAACTGGATCCTCTTGATAAAAAACATCACATCATCAACTGTATCCTCTCGATCAACAATAGATGGATCATCTCGATCAATAGCATCTCGATCATCTCGATCAACAACATCACATCATCAACTGGATCCTCTCGATCAATAGCATCTGGAGCATCTAGATCATCTCAATCAACAACATTTGGATCATCTCAATCAACAGCATCACATCATCAACTAGATCCTCTCGATCAACAGCATCTAGACCATCTCGATCAACAGCATCACATCATCAACTGAATCCTCTCGATCAATAGCATCTACCTCATACTCTGTAACATACATGATCCAATTACGGGATGATCAATCCCTCTCCTTTTCAGACAAGTCTCATGTCTATGGATAATGCAATCTAGATCAAGTTCCTAGGATGATCAATCCTTATCAATATAAGACAAGTCCCATGTCTATGGACGATGCAATCCAAATCAAGTTCCCAGGATGATCAATCCTTATCAATTTAAGACAAGTCCCATGTCTATGGATGACGCATTCTAGATCAAGTTCCCAGGATGATCAATCCTTATCAATTCAAGACAAGTTCCATGTCTATGGACGATGCAATATAGATCAAGTTCTCGGGATGATCAATCCTTATTAATTTAAGACAAGTTCCATGTCTATGAACGATGCAATCCAGATCAAGTTCCCAGGATGATCAATCCTTATCAATTTAAGAAAAGTTCCATGTCTATGGACGATGAAATCCAAACACATACATTTTGAACTGAATGCTCAGGGACGATGCAGTCATATTATCAATTCTTAGAGAGAGATGTCTATGCATCAGTTCAGGGACATAAGTCCAGGAACGATGCAATCCCTCCCGTCAACTAGGGACCACTTCTTGGAGACATATGTCTACGGATCAATTCAAGGGCCTAAGTCCAAGGACGATGCAATCCCTCTCATCCACTAGGGACCAGTTCTCAGTGACATATGTCTACGGATCAATTTAGGGACCTAAGTCCAAGGACAATGCAATCCCTCTCATCCACTAGGGACCACTTCTAGGAGACATATGTCTACGGATCAATTCAAGGACCTAAGTCCAGGGATGATGCAATCCCTCTTGTCCACTAGGGACCACTTCTCGGAGACATATGTCTATGGATCTCTTTTAGGACATGTGTCCAAGGATGATACAATCCCTCTCGTCGACTAGGGATTATTTATCGGAGACATATGTCTATGGATCAATTCAGGGACTGAATTCCAGGGATGATACAATCCCTCCTTGTCCACTTACAAAAATTCTAAGGACCATATATCGAACTCATCGTCGGAACAGTAACCTCATCATCGACCTCATCATCGAAATAGGTCACATCATTATCGACACAAGTGTCCTCATCATCGATACAAGTGTCCACATCATCAACCTTACCGTTGATGCAAGCAATCTCATCATTAGCGACTATATAACTCCCCCTTTCGAGGAGGGTCCTTCTGAACTACACCAAGCTTGTCTCCAAAATACTCAAACTTTACTCGAGACAGAGGTTTGGTCAATATATCAGCAACTTGTTCGTCAGTTCTCACGTACTTGAGCTTTATATCTCCTTTCTGCACCATATCCTATATATAGAAATATCGGATCTCTATGTGCTTTGACTTATTATGGAAAATTGGATTCTCTGTCATCTTGATACAACTCTGGTTGTCACACAAGATCACACTGGGATCCATCTCTAATTCAAATAATCTTGGTAACATTTTTCGAAGCCATACCGCTTCACAACTAGTAGAGAAAGCATCAATATATTCCACTTTAGCTATGCTGAGAGCCACACTAGACTGCTTCCTGCTAAACCATGAGATCATGGTAGATCCTAGACAATAACATCCTCTCGATGTGCTTTTCATGTCTGATACAATTCTTTCCCAATCAACATCTGTGTAGCCATACAATTTGAAGTCATGATCTCCAAGATAACATAGACCAAATTCTATCATACCCTTTAGGTACCTCATCACATGCTTTTCAACTATCAGGTGAACACACCTAGGTTCCACTAGATACTGACTCAAGGTGTTCACAGCAAATCATATATCTGGCCTGGTATTCGTCAGATACATCAATGACCCAATATGTCTGTATAGAGTCACATCCACTAACTCTGATTTGTCATCATGGCTTTGCATTCCAACATATCAAATCTTTTCAAGATTTCCACAGCATACTTTCCCTGGTTGAGAAAGATTCCTTCTGGGCCTTGCCACACTTCTAGACCTAGGAAGTAGTGCATCAATCCAAGATCTTTCGTCTCAAATTATGTAGCTAGCTTCTTCTTGCATTCCATGATCCGTTTCTCATTCCTTGTCAGAAAGAGATCATCCACAGACAGTAATAGTATGACAAGTTCATCATCCATAACCTTAAGGTAAAGGTTAGGATCAACTTTTACTTTTGGTAAAGCCCAAGCTATCAATTCTCCCTCTGTGAATGAACATCATTCACACTCTGCATTGAGTGATCTTTGCATATCTATGTGTGCCATCTATTGTCAGATGGTTCTATTGATATGAGCTTCTTGCATCCATCTAAGAGAAGAATGTAATCTTTATACAGACACCATCTTCAACGTTGTAGCAAAGGTTGAAATCTGCATCACCCATGGTGATCATTAAACTCATCAAATGACTATCGATCCTGGGTGCCCTGTGCAGAGCTTTCTTCGATTACACCATTAAGAGAATGGTCTTATCTAGCCACTTGGAGCAAACATTTCGTCATGATCCTCTTCTTCTTTCTAAGAGAATATTCTAGCCAAAAGCCTTCTATACTATGTTTGATTTGTAAGTCTTTTTGTTGAACATCCATCACTCATTCTTTGGAACAGGTGTTCATCATCATAGCACATGATATTTTCTACAAATCAAAGTTAATCACATGATTAGTAATACTTCATAATAATCATGTTGACATGATATAATGCATACAGATATGATTCACATAGTTATGCAACTATATTGACCAATACTTTGGCACAACACTTTTCCATATCCTTATGCATATAGTGGCTATCTAGATGCCTTCCATCTCTACCAGAACACACTGTCAAGAGCATGCACAGCTCTCAGCATGTCAGCAAAGAGGTTTCATTCTAGACAAGCAACAATGGAATGTTTGTCCAACTTACTCATCATATGCATATTAGTAGTATACTGTTCAATGCTATATCAATGCTTACACTATGCATGATATATTCTAGGAATACAAATATGCATACAACTATTCCAAGCAATATCATTTACTATTTCATAGATTCAAATGACAATTCAAATACTTATCTTTTATGGTTTCCTCCCGCTTGATCTATATGTCTTTGAACTTCTTATCCATCCTGGACAACTATGCATGCTCAAGTGTGCACTAGTGTCATCCTCAAGATCTCATACATAATCATACATTCATTAGTATAGTCTCAATACTATCAAAACATGATAATCTTAAGTATGTATGGTCATGATCATTTCATACATAGGTATACTTACCTAAGATCCTACAAAGTAGGATTCTAACTTGATATAGGAAACCATACCTAGATTATCAAGCATGGTTATGTCTTAACATACCCAAACAATATCTTCTTTGTTCTCTTCAATGATTTAGAGACCTTGTGCTAGAACCTGCATATCTCATAGGTTAAGCATAGTAGAACAAATTCATACATACCTCGTAAGTAGAGCTTCTATGTGATTATGGATGAGTCTTTTGTCTCCATGTCATCATGGTCATAGAACTTGATTTGTCTTTCTTGATGTACATGTATCTTGTTAGCACACAACATCATTCTCATACAACACCAAAAGTGCATTAGTACAATCATATAACCCTAATCAATGAATGTCTTCTATCATTCGCATGCATACATAGTTTTACTAGGGTGATAAGACAATTCTAAGATTAATCAAGATTGTGCTAACCTCAATAACATGAAGATAAACATATCATAAACTTAATCATGAACATATTTCAACACATACCTGTATCTCCTCAAGTCATACCTATCGATATTTCTTATAGTCTTCGTATGTAAGCCCTTAGACTCATCGCCCTTTAGAACTGGAAATGGAGTTGGATTAGGGTTTGTAAGAGAAACCCTAGAAATTCAAACTTTGAATTTCAAACTTCTGAATGGATGGAAAGATGTGGATTTCTGAGATGATCAAGCTGGTGTAATTCAATTTTGAAAATTGCAAAATTTGACCCCTCAAAATTGCCTTTGAAAATTCTGGATTCACTAAACAGGACCCCAAACTAGGGTTTTATAAAGCCCACCATTATGCCCAATCAAAAGTTTCGATCCAAAGCTCTAAACTTTGATTTTTCTAAGGAGCTTCCAGCGGTGGTGACAAACATAAAAAATTCCAATTTTTGCACAAGCCCTAATTTTCCACCTTTCCGATCAAAATCCCAAACTAGGGTTTGTTCAAGCCCGGCCTTCTAACCAACCAAAATTTTTGATTTTGGTCTCTAAATTTCAATTTTTTTGAGGAGCATTCAGCCGTGGACTCTGATTCCAAAAAATTCCAACTTTCTCTGAAGCCCTAAATTCCCGCAGCAATCACATAAGCCAAGAATGAAGGTGCTCAGAATCCAATTCTGTTTTGACATAAATATGCACTTGATTGTTTCTTGTGCATCTCTGAAATTACGAATCCACAGGGTTTGAAAATTTGGCCTATGGTAGCCTGACCTGTCATCTTTCCAACCCCACAGGTCTGACCTCAATTGGATTCTCTCAGAGAGAGTTATTCCAAGTGTCGCAACGTGACTTGTTTATGGGATAAAACAAGAGAGCGAACTTGTATGGTGTGCCATGTGTCACTGGTTCAACTTCACCTCTAAAAACCTTACCTGAGAAAATACAGTTCGTGATCTACCAGACACTTTTTACAAAATTTCATTTGGAGCTTCCTAGCCCAAGTTGTGCCTTTTTTCCTAGGTCACCTATTTATGACTGAGATCCGGAAGAGGCAGAAACCCTAACTTGTATTGATCATAAATAACAAAGTACAATGAATTAGAGGCTGTCCTCTAGAAGATTCAATATGCTAAGACAACAAATATCAGCATTGCATTCCATTTCACAACAATAGAATATACAGGATCACTGAAAGAATAACAAGCACAACATAAACACAAGAGACATAGATTTATCCTAGGAAACCCTCATGGGGTAGAAAACCCAACGAAGCTTCCGTTCAGATATTGTAACTTCAAAGAATATTATATTTGTATTTTATTATTCTGGAGATGATTCATTCCTCCGTGAAGATCTTATTGTATATCCAGAGATGTTTATTCCTCCGTCGGAATGTGGTAACTTGGGTTATTAGACTTCCCTAGTGGGGGTCAGCCCTGTATCTGTTATGTGGGTCAAAGGGTTATTAGACCACTCTAGAGGGGTTGGCCCAGTCAGTTGTAGTGGGGTATTTAACCCATTGGTTAAATACGAGCCTACATAACTTGTGTAAAAGACAAGTCGAAGTAGTGTATAAATAGAGGATGTGTATTCCTCACTTTACACACACACTCACTCACTTGAGAGTAGCGCACTTGTGGAGAAGAGATTTTCTATGATGGAGGAGGAGATCATGTCTTTGGTTTGCATCTTTGTATATTGCTGGTCATCTATATTGAGGAAGCTTTACTGTGTTTTCTACCCCATGAGGGTTTCCAAGGATAAATCTGTGTCTCTTGTGTTTATGCTATGCTTGTTGTTTCTTCAGTGATCGTATATATGCTATTATTGTGAAATGGAATGTAATGCTGCTATTTTCAATATTAGAATATTAAATCTTAACATGGTATCAGAGCTAACCTGAAGGAAGGCAATGTATGGCACTTACGACACTTGCTTCACTTGCGACAATTTGAAGGTTTGGGTTTTACATAGAAAAAACCAGTGATCATGGAACTTTCGCTATAAATCCATTTATGAGAAGTTTCAGGATATGAAATGTTTACAGGTCGTAGATAACATACCCAGGTACCTTGTGTCCAAAGGGAACCCTCAGATTCATTGTACTTTGTAAGTTATGATCAGTACAAGTTAGGGTTTCTGCCTCTTCCAGATCTCAGTCAAAATCAGGTGACCTAGGAAAAAAGGTCATAACTTGGGGTAGGAAGATCCAAATGTAATTTTGTAAAAAGTGACAGGTATTACACATACTGTATTATCTCAGGAAACGTTTTTAGAGGCTGAAGTTGAAATAGTGACACGTGGAACGCCGTACAAGTTCCCTCTCCTGTTTTATCCCATAAACAGGTCACATTGCGACACTTGGCATAACTTTGGCTAGGAAGATCCAAATGAAATTTCGTAAAAAGGGACAGGTATTACATAGACTTTACTATCGCAATAAATGTTTTCAGAGGTTGAAGATGAACCAGTGACATGTAGAACGCCATACAAGTTCGCTCTCCTGGTTTATCCCATAAACAGGTCACATTGCGACACTTGGCATAACTCTCTCTCAGAAAATCCAATTGACATTAGACCTGTTGGGATTTGAAGATGACATGTCAAGCTACAACAAAAAAATCTCTCAGACCCTGTGGAGTGAAAATTTTGGAGTTACAGCAGAAACAATCAGGTACATATTTCTGTCAAAACATAATTATTTTTGGAGCACCTTCATTGATGGCTTCCGGAATTTAGGGTTTCGGAGAAAGTTAGAATTTTTGGAATCGGAATCCACAGCTGAATGCTTCTCAGGAAAATCAAAATTTAGAGACCAATATCGAATTTTTTGGTTGGGTAGAAGACCGGGCTTGATCAAACCCTAGTTCGGGATTTTGATCGGAACGATAGAAAATTAGGGCTTTAGCAAAAGTTGGAATTTTTGAAGTGTGTGACCACGGCTGGAAGATCCTTAGAAAAATAACAGATTAGAGCCTTGGATCGAACCTTTTGATTGGATAGAAGGGTGGGCTTCATCAAACCCTACTTCGGGTTCCTGTCGAGAAGATCTAGAAGTTTCGAAGGAAATTTTGAGGGGTCAAATTTTGGAGATTTCAAAAATGAAGTATGCGAGTTTGATCAGCTCAGCAAGACACATCCTTCCATCCATTCAGAAGTCTGAAAGTCAAAAATTTAATTTTTAGGGTTTCTCTAGCAAACCCTATTCAAGCTCCAGATCAAGTTTCAAGGGGAGTTGAGGCTAAGGCCTTACATAAGAAGACTACAAGAAGTCTCGAGAGGTATGACTTAAGGAGGTTCAGGTATGTCTTGAAATCTTATTATTGATTAAGTTCATAATGTGTTTGTCTTCATATTATTTATTAGTACAATCTTGATTAATGTTAGAATTGTCTTATCACCCTAGTAACAATATGAATACATGTGAATGATTGAAGACATTCATTGATTAGGGCTATATGATTGTACTAATGCATTATGGTGTTGTGTGAGGTTGATGTTGTCTGCTAACAGGATACAGGTACATCACAAAAGACAAATCAAGTTCCATGACCATGACAACATGAAGACAAAGACTCATCCATAATCTTTTTTCTACTTATGAGGTATGTATGACTTTGTTATATTATGCTTAACCTATGAGACATGCAGGTTCTAGCTCAGGATCTCTAAATCATTGAAGAGATTGTTTAGGTATGTTGTACATAACTAAGCAGGTATACTAATCCAGGTATGTTTTCCTATGTCAAGTTAGAATCTTACCTTGTGTTAGGATCTCCTATATAAGTATACTTGGTATGATTGGTTATGCTTATAGTAATCAAGGGTTTATGCATATTATGTCTCTTATATTGATTGATGTTAACTAACCAGAAGAGTACCATGATCAAACAAGAATATGCATGAGTAAAAGAAGAATTCCTTGAAACCCTGAATACTACTGTTTATGATCTATAATCATGACTATACATATTCAAGATTATTTAGAATTATAATGTTTTGATAGTATTGAGAATATAGTAATGAATGTATGTTTGTGTACGAGATCATGAGGATAACTCTTGAGCATGCACGGTGGTACAGAATGAATAGAAGATCAAGCGGGAGACAACCACACAAACATAAAAGATAAGTATTTGAGTTGTTATTTGAAATAGTAAATGATATTGCTTGTAATAGATTACATGCATGTTTAAAATATATCATGTTGAGTGTAAACATTCATATAGCATTGAACAATATACTACTAATATGCATATGATTGGCAAGTTGGACAAACATTCCATTGTTGCTTGTCTATAATGAAACCTCTTTGTTGAACTGCTGAGAGCTGTGCACACTCTCGATAGTATGTTCTGGTAGAGATGGAAGGCATATAGATAGCCATTGTATGCATACAAGATATGGAAAAGTGTTGTGTCAAAGTATTGGTCAAGATAGTTGCATAACTATGTAAATGATATTTGTATGCATAATAGGTTATCATGTCAACATGATTTCATGATTATGAAGTATTACTAATCATGTACTTAATTTTGATATGTAGGAAAGATCATGAAGAATGATGAACATCGAACAAGTGATGGATGTTCAACAAGAAGATTTACAAATCAAACAAAATATAGAAGGCCCGTGGCTAGAAGATTCTCTTAGAAAGAAGAAGAGAATCATGACGGGATATTTGCTCCAAGTGGCTAGATAAGACCATTCTCTTAATGGTGTAATTAAAGAAGAAGTGTGAATTAGGTTATGTATGGGTACCCAGGATCGATAGTCAATTGATGAGCTTAATGATCATCATGGGTGATGTGGATCACAACCTTTGCTACAACGTTGAATATGGTTTCCACACACAGATGAACTGGATGCAAGAAGGAACTCACCTCAGAGTTCGAATGATGTTGACGCTTATATCAATAGACCCATCTGACGAGAGATGGCATAGATAGATGGCTGCAGAAATGAAAATGAAAGATCTCATATTGATGCATTACTTCCTAGGTATGGAAGTATGGAAAGGATCAGAAAGAATCTTTCTCAACCAGGGAAAGTATGCCGAGAAATATTAAAAGGAATTGAGGTGTTGGAATGGCCACTCTTATGGATTCCAACTTGAAGCAGTTAGGGGATGGCTCATCGGAGTTAGTGGATATAACTCTATACAGTCAAATCATTGGGTCATTGATGTATCTAACATATACTAGGTTAGATATATGCTTTGTTGTGAACACCTTGAGTCAATATCTAGTGGAAACTAGATGTGTTCACCTGATAGTTGCTAAGCATGTGATGAGGCACCTAAAGGATACGATAGACTTTGATCTATGCTATCTTGGAGATCATGACTTCAGATGGCTACTCAGATGTTGATTGGGCAGAAAGTGTATCAGACAGGAAGAACACATCGAGAGGATGTTATTGTCTGGGATTAGTCATGATCTCGTGGTTTAGCAGGAAACAATCTAGTGTGGCTCTTAGCACAAGTGGAATATATGGCTGCTTGCTCTGCTAGTTGTGAATAAGTTTGGTTTCAGGATTGTTTGACTTAGATATAGAACCAACTGTGATCCTATGTGATAAATAGAGTTGTATGAAGATGACAAAGAATCCAGTGTTCCATGATAAGTCAAAGAACATAGGGATCTAATAAGATATGATGCAGAAGGAACTATAAAGTTTGAATCTGTAACAGGTTACCGAAGTACTAACCAAACCTCTACCTGAAGTGAACAAGTTACCAACATACTAACCAAACCTTTACCTCAAGAAAAGTTTGAATATCTCCAAGACAAGCTTGGAAAGACCCTCCTCGAAAGGGGGAGTGACGTGGTCACTGATGATGAGATTGCCTCATCGACAGCAAGGTCAATGATGTGGATACGTGTTTACTACACTTGGATACTTAGACCATTTAGACTTAGGACTCTTATACTTAGAATTTTTTTTTTACTTGCTTTTACTTTGATGATATATGTATCGATAAGGATACATGTTTTGTTGATGTATCGATGAGGATACATGTTTTGTTGATGTATCGATGAGGATACATGTGTTGTCGATGTATCGACGAGGATACATGTTTCATTCATGTATCGATGAGGATACATGTTTTGATGATATCTGTATTGATAAGGACAGATAATGATTGTATCATCCCTGGACTCTAGTTCCTTGAATTGATCCGTAGACGTATGGTCTCCGAAAATAAAGTCCTTAATGGATAGATGGGGATTGTATCATCCCTAGACCTTGGTCCCTGAATTGATCCATAGATGTATGGTCTCCTAGAATGAAGTCCTTAATGGATAGATGGGGATTGTATCATCCCTAGACTTTGGTCCTTTGAATTGATCCGTAGACTTATGGTCTCCGAGAAGTGGGGATTGTATCATCCCTAGACTTCATTCCCTGAATTGATCCATAGACGTATGGTCTCCGAGAAGTGGGTATTGTATCATCCCCGGACCTTGGTCCCTAAATTGATCCGTAGACGTATGGTCTCCGAGAAGTGGGGATTGTATCATACCTGGATGTCAGTCCTTGAATTGATCCCTAGACGTATGGTCTCCGAGAAGTGGGGATTGTATCATCCCCAGAATTTGGTCCCTCAATTGATCCATAAACGTATGGTCTCCGAGAAGAGGGGATTGTATCATCCCTGGAATTCAGTCCCTGAATTGATCCATAGACGTATGGTCTCCGAGAAGTGGGGATTGTATCATCCCTGGACTTTGGTCCCTGAATTGATCCGTAGACGTATGGTCTCCGAGAAGTGGGGATTGTATCATCCCCAGAATTTGGTCCCTCAATTGATCCATAAACGTATGGTCTCCGAGAAGAGGGGATTGTATCATCCCTGGAATTCAGTCCCTGAATTGATCCATAGACGTATGGTCTCCGAGAAGTGGGGATTGTATCATCCCTGGACTTTGGTCCCTGAATTGATCCGTAGACGTATGGTCTCCGAGAAGTGGGGATTGTATCATCCCCGAACTTTGGTCCCTGAATTGATCCATAGACGTATGGTCTCCGAGAAGTGGGGATTATATCATCCCTGGACTTTGGTCCCTGAATTGATCCGTAGACGTATGGTCTCCGACAAGTGGGGATTGTATCATCCCCGGACTTCGGTCCCTGAATTGATCCGTAGACATATGTCTCCGAGAAAGTGATTCTATTGATGATGTGGTTACTTGTATCAGTAGGATACTTGTATTGATGATGTGGTTACTTGTATCGGTAGGATACTTGTATTGATGATGTGGTTACTTGTATCGGTATGGATACTTGTATTGATGATGTGGTTACTTGTATCGGTATGGATACTTGTATTGATTATGTGATTAATTGTATCAGTATGGATACTTGTATTGATGATGTGGTTACTTTTATTGGTATGGATACTTGTATTAATGATATAGATACTTGTATTGGTATGGATACTTGTATTAATGATATAGATACTTGTACTGGTATGGATACTTGTATATATGACGATGCTACTGATCGTGATGTTCTAGATGACGATGCTGCTGATCATAATGGTCTAGATGATGATGCTGCTGATCGTGACAGTCTAGATGACGATGCTGCTGATCGTGATGGTCTAGATGACGATGCTGCTGATCGTGATGGTCTAGATGACAATGGTGATGATCTTGTGATGACGATGTCGATGATCATGTGATGACGATGTTGATGATCGTGTGATGACGATGACGATGACAATGCTGATGATCATGAGGATCCAGATGATGATATTGTTGTATATGTTCAAGTGCTACAGAAGATAAAGACTCAGTACTGAAGATGTTGATGTTCCAGTATTGAAGATGTTCTAGTAACTACTTGAGTTACTGTTGATGTTGAGAAAGCTTCCAATGATTTATAGATGTATCATGTATGATGTTGATGACTCCTTGCTCGTGTAGATGCTGTTATAATATCCTTCTTGTTATGGGGGAGTGTTGAGATATTGTAACTTCAAAGAATATTATATTTGTATTTTATTATTCCGGAGATGATTCATTCCTCCGTGAAGATCTTATTGTATATCTGGAGATGTTTATTCCTCCGTCGGAATGTGGTAACTTGGGTTATTAGACTTCCCTAGTGGGGGTCGGCCCTGTATCTGTTATGTGGGTCAAAGGGTTATTAGACCACTCTAGAGGGGTCGGCCCAGTCAGTTGTAGTGGGGTATTTAACCCATTGGTTAAATACGAGCCTACATGACTTGTGTAAAAGACAAGTCGAAGTAGTGTATAAATAGAGGATGTGTATTCCTCACTTTACACACACACTCACTCACTTGAGAGTAGCGCACTTGTGGAGGAGAGGTTTGCTATGATGGAGGAGGAGATCATGTCTTTGGTTTGCATCTTTGTATATTGCTGGTCATCTATATTGAGGAAGCTTTACTGGGTTTTCTACCCCATGAGGGTTTCCCAGGATAAATCTGTGTCTCTTGTGTTTATGCTATGCTTGTTGTTTCTTCAGTGATCCTATATATGCTATTATTGTGAAATGGAATGTAATGCTGCTATTTTCTATCTTAGCATATTAAATCTTAACAGCTTCCTCAATATAGATGACTAGCAAATACAAAATGTAAACCTCAACCATGAGCTCCTTCTCCTCCATAGCAGATCTCTCACTCACTTATGCGCTAATCACAAGTGAGTGAATGTGTGTTAAGTGAGGAACACACCTCTTCTATTTATACACAACTCCGACTTGACTTTTACAGTAACTAGGTCAGCCCCAACTTAACTACTTAACATAATGTGACAGGGCCAACCCCACTAGGGTGCTCTAATAACCCTTTAACCCACATGACTCATATAGGGCCAACCCCCACATGGAAATTCTAATAACCCAAGTTACCAAATCTTCCACGAAGGAATAAAGACATCTCCGGATATATAATAAGGTCTTCACGGAGGAATGAAACATCTCCAGAATAATAACATACAAATATAATATTCTTAGAAGTTACAATATCTCAACAAATAAAAAGATAAACTACTCATTTCTGAGAACATTTGGTTGTGAAGCATTTGTCCATATTGATAAAGAAAATAGAACAAAGCTTGAAACTAAATCCAAGAAATGTACCTTTATTGGATATGGCATTGATGATTTTGGTTATCATTTATGGGATTATGAAAATCAAAAAATCATTACAAGTAGAGATGTCATATTCAATGAAAAGGTCATGTATAAATATCAGTTGTAGGGAAAGAAACATGAAAAGGAAAACACAGAGTACATAGTACTTGATGAAATTCAAGAAAATGAAGTTCCAAAGGTGCCAGAAAATCAAGAACAACAACCAGTACCTAAAACTCCTGCAACTGCAAGAAGATCTACCACGCTAAGTAGATTCCTTGAATGATACTCTCCTTCAATGTATTATTTGTTGATGATTGATGCTGGTGAACAAGAATGTTATGAAGAAGAAATGCAGGTGGAAACTAGAAAGAAGTGGGAGCAAGGCATGAATGAGGAGATGGACTCATTGGTAGGAAACCAGACTTGGGATCTGGTTCAGTTGCCTACTGGTAAAAGAGCATTGCTCAACAGATGGATTTACAGGTTGAAGGAAGAAGGAGGTAAGAAGCGATACAAGGAGAGACTTGTTGTAAAGGGGTTTGCACAGAAGAAAGGATGAAATATTTTCTCCTGTTATTAAGATGACTTAAATTAGGACTATCTTAAGTCTATTGGTGGTAGAAGATTTGCATCTTGAACAGTTAGATGTAAAAACAACTTTTCTCCATGGGGATTTGGAGGAAGAGAAATATATGCAACAGCCAAAATGGTATGAGGTCAAAGGTAAAGAGAACATGGTATGAAGGTTGAAAAAGAGTTTGTATGGCTTGAAGCAAGCTCCAAGGCAGTGGTATCTAAAATTTGACAGGCTTATTACAGAACAAGGTTATAGTAGATGTCATTCTAACCACTGTGTTTTTTTCAAGAAGCTAGACAATGAAAGATATATTATCTTGTTATTGTATGTGGATGGCATGCTTGTTGCAGGGTCTAACATGCAGGATATAAATGTACTCAAAAGGAAGCTAGCTAATTGATTCGCGATGGAGGATTTGGGTGTTACAAAGCAAATCCTTGGTATGAGAATAATGAGAGAAAGGAAAAATCGCAAATTGACATTGTCTCAGAGTGAGTACATACAAAGGGTGTTGGAAAGGTTCAAAATGTAGAATGCAAAACCAGTTAGTACATCTTTGGCCAACCATTTCAGTCTAAGGAAATCTGTCCCAAGACATAGGAAGAGACAGATTACTTGTCCAAGATTCCCTATCAATCAGCAGTTGGTAGCTTGATGTATGCCATGGTGTGCACAAGAACAACTATTGCATAGGCAGTGGGAGTTGTGAGCAGATATATGAACAATCCAGGTAAAGAATATTGGAAGGTAGTAAAGTGGATTCTCAGGTATTCGAGAGGTACTACCACTCAGGAATTATGTTTTGGAGATTCAGACACTTTTCTACAGGGATATGTTGATGCAGATATGGGAGGTGATAAGGATATCAGGAGGAGCACCACAGGGTATGTGTTTACTGTAGGTGGAATAGCAGTAAGTTGGATTTCAAAACCGCAGAAGGTTGTTGCTCTTTCAGCAACGGAAGCAGATTATGTTGCTATTACAGAGGCTAGTAAAGAGATGAATTGATTGTAGAGGTTTATGGAGGAATTGGATAAGAAGCAAAAGGATATCAGGTTGTATAGTGACAACCAGATTGTCATTCATCTTGCAAAGAACTCAACATTCCAATCTAGGACTAAACATATACATCTCAAGTACCATTTCATACTCTATGTTATGGAAGATGAACTGTTGAAGTTGGAAAAGATGCACACTAGCCAGAATCCTGCAGACATGTTCACAAAGGTAGTGACCAGAGAGAAACTGAGTTCCTACATGGTTTTAGTTGGCCTTCTAGCATGAAGGTGAAGTGGAGAAAGTTGCCATGCCCAAGTCCAGCAAGTGCAGCAATGGTGGAGTTGTTGTGATCAATCTCCAAGTGGGAGATTGTTGGTTGTGGAGCCTGATCTCCACATTTTGAGATATTATTAATCAGCGGTGTTTGTACCCCAGTTTTATATGATATGTAGGTGGACTTACACTCACCCCAGCGGGGGGGTGTAGGCGTCCCATGGTTTTGGGTATCTCGTGGTATTTTCCCATTGTATTTCCCTTATAAAAGAAAGAAATTGTAATACGGCTAGGGTTGATGTGTTAGGTTTTATGCATTGTAAAGACCTCTAAGATTAGGAAGAGAGACTGTGCGATAGTGAAGAGGAAGTGCAGCAGTTGTGCTGCAATTTGTATCACTTCACTTTGCTGGACGGTATAATAATAAGGACTGGAAATTTCAGTGTGGACGTATCCCATCTTGGGGTGAACCACGATATATTTGTGTCTCTCTTGTAATGTGTGTGTGATTATATTTGCATTTCCGTTTATTGTTATTTCTTGGCGATCCTATTTTTCTAACAGTTTCCGCAACCCCTGGGCTATCACAGCTAATTTTGATGGTTTTTAGAACTATTCCAATGGCTCTTTGACATGATTTCCCAACTAGTTTTATGATTCTCAAAACTTTGGATGATCACTTGAATTTTTTTGATATGCATACCCGCTCTTTCAATTGTTTACATTTTTTCATAATATATTAATATAGTTGCTCTTACTTCATAACAAACTATTTGTGGACTAAATGAATCACTGATGTTTCCTTATGCTCATAAATCTCTGGATGACCTATTAAATTGTTTCGATATTCAGACCTTCCCTACCACCTTTATACATTTTTCCATAATATATTAATATAGTTACTCTTATTTTGAAACAAATTATGTGTGGATTAAATGAAGCGTTGATGCTCATTGTATACCTTGTTTCTCCTTCCATAATCTACTTCAATTTGAATGTTTCATGGCTTATATATATCATATATATTACTAATGTAGTCTTTGGCAGTACAAACTGCATATTTTATCGTTTAAGTTTCCTTTGTACTACTAATGTGGGATTTCTCACTATAAAAAATTGTATAGGGGACACACTTTTATAGACATTGTTATAGAATATTTTATAAACACTTATAATGTGGTGCAGTGTCGGGGTTACAGTGAGGTGATAAAAAGGAAAGTGATTATCATAAATCTGACTGCATGAGTCACATGGGTGAGAACTTTATTATGCTTGTGTGATTTTCCAATAGTTTTCTTGAACGCATTTAAATGGATAGTCAACTATGCTTTGTTGTTGAATTATATTTCGTGATCAATGTTATTCTTTTCAATAATTGGGTTATGATTAAGGCGCCCCAGCTACCCTTGCTGTGAGCTTGCTTTATTTTGGAATTGTTGTGCCTCCTTTCAAAAATTCAACACTCACAACTACTTTTGCGGCCGAGATTTTCCCCAGGGCACCTAATATATCAGCTATAAATCCAGTCTAGTTTTTTATGCATATTTGAAAGGTACTATGGGTAATAGCCTAGGATTTGTAACTAATGCATATTTGAAAGGTACCTCGCATGACAGACTATGATTTGTAACTCCTGCTTTATAATGGTTCCTTCCTTTGGTGACCTATAGTTGGCACAAAAAAATAGAGATATATCATGTCTGGTCGAGGTACATCCTTAGGGACAATAGTGACAAAATAATAAGTATACCTCCCGTAAAGCGATGTTGTAAATTTCTCCAACACAATACTACAAAAAACTACCTAATAAGTAGTCACCTAGAGAAAATATTAATTCCCCTCCAAAATGATATGCACTACGGGAAGGGGATTTTATGCGCCATTTTTATGTAGCACATTTTACAATGGGCCGCACTAATATGGTTGTTTCATCATTCAGGGATTTATCTATGGTGCTTTATAATAAGTTCCTTTTTTCTACTGTGTGCTTGGTAAATTGCGGTGTGCTCCAATTTTTTCTTGCTGTAATTCATAACAAATTGCATCTTTTTTTTAGTCGTTCAAGGTCATGTGGAGGTGTTGGGTTCACAGTCCCGTTATTGAATTATAAATTCCACCTTATAAAGTGACAAGGGGTTACTAGTTCAAGTGTTTCCAGTTTGTCTATCTTGTGGTGCTTTCCGGTTGTCGGAATAATCCAGGTATAAATCTTTTTTGTTTAATGAAATCAGGTTAGGTTCCTCATCCATTTTCCCCTCTGTGTTCTACATATTTTAATAAATAATTTTACAAAAAATATTTTCCACAGATTCAATTTCTGACAAGTTTCTGTATGTAATTTATGTAAATATTTCTAAACGTCCATGTGAATTTATTGTTGTTGCACCATTATATATTTATCATGTTATAATTGTACTAAGTAGTCTTGAAATAAAATTTCATGTAGGAGTTTCAATGGCACATCTTGGATCTTGTTATATAATTGTACCTAAGCTTCAAGTCTCTTCGAAGAGTGTTTGTGAAGAGTCACATTTAAACTGGTTTCTAGAGGTTGCAGAGCCAAAGAATGGCTACCCAGACCTATATGTTCACACTGAGACTGGGGATAGTGTGACAACCGTAGGAAATGTTTTGAATTCAATAGTTGTGGATGAACAAGAACTTCAGATTCAATTTCAATCAATAGTAGATGCTAAATAAATGAGTTTAATGTTAAACATTGCGTTGTAGAACAATGCACCTTTAAGAGAATATTATATCAATGACACCTTATGCAATCCTATGTGGAAAGGAAAGATGTGTTGGCATATAGGTATGGGTGGAAGTTGGGTAACTACGAAGAGAATCTGAAAATATTAATACATGCTAATTAAATACATAATGGGATTCAAATAGTTTTGAAATTTGTATACTATAGAAAACAAACATCATTTGTTGTGGACTACATGAATATTTTGTAACATCCCTCCAATTTGACCCCTATTGTTACTAATTTCTGTAAATGTAATTGTAATTATGTAAATGGCCTCGTGAGGAGCTCAAATCCAAGGCCCCACCAGTGGTACTTGGGAGTATTGTTACGTCATTTTCCTAAATGTTACTAAGAACATGACACTACTTAAATGAAGTAACTAAATCCTATGGGTAAGGGAGAGAAGTCTTTCGCTATGAGAGTCAAGTTATGGATAGGGTGATCCTAAACTAGATGCCACTTTAGTATTGGCAGCGAAAACTAAGAATCTACACACGTAGTTATGATGAACTAATACTATTGTTATAATCTTTTGGGTGTAATAGGTATGTCTAAGTATATATATATATATATATACATAAATATTCATACACCACAAACAAGAAAACCATTTTGAAGGACTATAATAATAGTATCATTTTAGTATGATTAAATGAACTCAACATATGGAATGATTTAAAATCAGATTTAGTAAGGTGAAGTAGTCATTATTATTATTATTTTGTTTCATATCAAGATATATGCTTAAAAAGATAAAAGAGATAAATAATATTATGGGTATAGGTATAAGTCATTACCTTAATATCCAATGTATATCAAATATGGTATTGGTATACATATTATTTATATATGGATAAAGGAATATTAGAAATAAATTAGTACTTGGAAAATAGTTATAATCTATATCAACAAAATAAATGCTATGTGCTAAATTACCTAGTAAGGGAGAAAGGAGTTAGCTAAAATCTTTATAACTAAAAAATGAATAGCCTAAAGCTAACTAGTACTACCACTATCCTCAGCCAGATTAAATCACAAAATCAAATTATATAAAACTTCATACATCTGGGATTAGATTATTAATGGTGGAAACACATCCCTAGGATTTGGATGGCGCTTAATTATTATAACCAAAGGTAGGAAAAAAAGGATGCCTTATATGCTAAAGAGCTGAGTGTATATATATGGTTCCATTGGAATAAAGGTTTATTCCCGAGAGTATAAATAGGAGTAATATTATATATATATCTATATATTATAAAGTTGATTAAGGGAAACAACACTTAAATATTAGGTTTCCTTCTAGATATAAAAAAAAATTTCTTTACAAATCCTTACCAAATTGGTAACAAACCTTTTTCCAGCCACTCAGAACAAGTAGGCTCTTAGAATTTAAGGCGACCCTTGCTCAATTGTTGAAGGCCATCTAACCACCTTTTGAAATGAGCGATTTCATTTAAAACTTGGTGTTAAACCTTTAGCACCACGATCTCTCTTAAGAGCTCGGCGTTAACCGTTGTTTCCATGCACTGTCGGTGGTAACCTATTAAGTTGCCACTTGTCCATTGGATCTAGAACTCTATGTAGAAGTTCTCAGTGGGAAAGAAACTCTGCATACGTTTTCTGTGTGAGCCATTGTAGCATAGGAATGACTAAGCCCTTTGATTGCCACTTGTCCCTCTGAACCAGCCTAGGACGCTGAGTTGAGCTACAAGGTGTCACTCACACGGAAGGGAGGACGACCTTCTTAAAGAAGAGTTGAGTTGCGAGTTAGGGGGACGGTGCAGTAGAGAGAGAGGTAGGTGATGGAATCCCTGGATTTCATAGATGAGATAAGGATGGGATAGCGTGAGCTTAATCCTGGATTTATTTATTTACTTATTATTATTGGTGCTATCGATGGAGGATTTCTTTTCTTGGGATCTCCGTTATACTGAGGGAATGGATGTCCTCGCAAAGTTCGTTGAGGTTTGTGTTAAAGGATAGATAGCGACCATATCAAAGATGGGGCAATGGAAAAAACATCTGAATAAACCGGGCGTGATGCGCTTAAAGAAAAAGCTTAGCATTTGATATTGTGATCTCTGTCGGATTACATTTTGATTTTCTCACCGCTTGCTATCTACGACACAGTACGTATACATCTCTATTGTTTGTAAACATTGGTCCCTGTACATTATCTATTGTTACATTGGTTTTTAATTTGCTGTCAATTCCTGCTTTTACATTATGTGTCAAGGATTCGTGAAGGATTTAGGTTTATACAAATATAATTTTTCTATCTCTGTAATGGCGTGTTCGATCTTAGCCCCGTTTATATCAACGCCAGTATTGAACTGCTTCTGTTTTTGGTTGATTCTTTTTTTAGTTCGATAGGCCAGCGTGATTGATTTTCCTTTAGGGTTAATACCCAACCCATTTTATTGTTTCTCTATAAAGATAGAGTACATGGTTAAGTCTTAATTGCATACCTACCTTTTGATCTCTGTTGGAGATCGGAACCTACTATTTATCTGTTCCTTCTTTCCTCATGGGCATCGAGTATCACCATCATTGAACGTTGTTTTAGGAGGAATCGTTGTATTAAATTTATAAGCTGGAAAAAGGAGGAAACCAAGCCATAGGAATTGAGAATAATTGTTTTTCTTTTGATGTTGTATGAAATTTATAAGCTGGAAAAAGGAGGAAACCAAGTCATAGGCGTTGAGGATCATTGTTTTTCTTTTGATTGTTGCTCTCGATTTAGCCTGATCATTGTATACTGATCACTCCCTACTGAGTTACAATGCCCCAGTTTTGTTTTGTCTTGTCTGTATGTTGGATTCCAAGTCTATTTTGGTTTCAGCGTATTATATCTATTCTTCTTTACCAAACCCGTATCTTTCGTTCACGTCAAACTGATATTAATTTGGACATACGATACTTTGCATCTATGCGTTGCTTGCGTTCTGGAATTTAAACCTTGGAATTTCACTTTGAACCTACCGTAGTATTGACCGAGATGTATTGTTCTTCTCGGGTACCCTGACAGGTGAGCCTTTGTTCTTTTCAATCTGCATAAGCATCCATGATCGAGATGCATTTGGTCTTCTGTGTTCATTATATTGATATTTGAGCTTTTTATTCTGTCCATTTCTGTGTTCATTATATTGATATTTGAGCCTTTTATTCTGTCCATTTCAGTTCACTGTTGGTGGCGTTGTTTAATATCTGTTATCACATTCAATAGATTTTAAAACTTAGTAAAGAAATAAATAAAAAACATTTCTTAGATCCTCCTTAGAGTATTGACTAAAAATAAATAATGAATCAAGATCAATAGGGCGTAATCCTATATTTAGTTATGTGCCCTATATTTTGGTGTGTGTGGTAATTTTAGTGTCCATGTGTATATATGTGGGGGTAGGAGTTATTAATTATGTAACTCTTGATAAAGCTACCTTTATAATTGAGAACAAGAAAATAAGACAGTTTACCTATGTTGTAAACGATCCCTACCTAAAAAGCCTTGAACAATATATATAAATTGCGTACTTTCAGGTACAAAAAAAATAGAGCATGTTTCAAGTATGGGGTATGGGATGATTTTTCCTTGGGTTAAATTTATATATATATTTTTAAGGTATCTATGTGAGTAAGGGGTGTTCTCCTTAGTTAAAATATTTAATTAAAATATATGTTTTCAAAAAATATATTGAATATAATATATCTTTAAAAGTATTTATGAGAGTAAAGGGATGTATATGGTGTTTTTCCTTAGTTAGAATATTGAAATATATGTTTAATCTTAGTGAAGATTTTGTTATATATAATTGATGAAGATGAGTATAGCCCTAATAATATGAAGGGAATTTTTTTAAGCATAAGATCCAAATTCATGTATAAGGTCATCAAAGTTGTGATGATAATATTCTTATTGGGATGTAAGGACAACAACAATCAAGTTGCAGAATGTAACTTTTAGGTTGAAATAATAAACCAACACCTTTTGTGGATGTAGCCAAGGAGTGGGTGAACCATGTTAAAAATGGTCCCTCTCCGATGTATCTCTTATTTGTAGTCTCGTTGGTCCCCTTGTGTGTTCATGTTAGTTCTTTTAGAAGTAGATGCATGTGTATTTAATTCCTAGATTTTGTATTGATGTGTATCATTGGTATTTAGTTAGATCTATATAAGTATCCTTAAGCATTTATTCATTAAGAATTAAAGATGGCTTATGGTTTATATCATTATTCAAATGTATGTATTGATTTATGATAACATTTACCATACAATGGTTTTGGTGTCTCATAATCAAGCATTCCAATTAATTACTAAGGGGTGAGATCTTTACAAGGTATTGCGTGAAACTTTTGTAAAAATTTAGTAAAGTTTATTTATTGGCTGTAGAAATGATTAGGCATGCTCCACATTCCTTTCGTATAGTTAACAAATACTATGTTTATTAGAATTTAGCGTATATCATTGTAAATTTTTTTAAAAAATTTACCTAAATTACAATTTCAGAAATTTGGGCATGTGACATATTAGCAAGGAGCTCAATCAAAATTGTGGTGTGAACCTTACATATTGGAGGATCAGGTATGCACACAATTTCGACAAGGATATGAAAATTTCCCTTTTCAATTCATTGTAAAAGAATCCAAATGAGGCCAAGATGGAAACAATAGCAAAAATATTTCAAAAAATAGGGCGTGAAAACAAATCAAGTTCCTCACTTTCTTATTCGATGGAAAAGTTTTCAAAATTGGTATCCACTTGTGTCATGTGGCACCTGGAGAGTACCAATATAGATCAATCAATGAGAATTGGGTGCCTGAATTGATGCATTCTATGGTAGCAAATCCAAACACCTTGCAAAAAGATGGATTGTTGATTCCTTTTACAAAAGGAGGTACCAGGGCTTCATACAGCTTTGCAAAACTGGTAACAGAAGAAGATATTTCAGGGGAAGATGTACATTTTTTATTCTTGATTGGAAACACACAATAGAATCTTGTAAGGAAATATTGAAAAATAAAGTATATAATAGTCTCCATGGTCAATTCAAAGAGAGGATGGATATAATTATAGACCCTGACACATATCTGACTACAATACTCAATATTTGCAAGCAACAAAATGAGGCAAACAAATCATGGGTTCAGACAGAGTACATTGCACAGATTTTGAAAGCTAGGTATCACTGGGAGACGTTTGGCCAACTAATGCATCTTGGGAGGGGAAACAAAGTTTCTCATGAATGGATGGTAATTTTTTGTACTTGAAATGCATTCATTTAATATACTGGAAAAAAATATTTTTCCCACGTTTATTATTTACCTTGCAGGTGTTCGAGAGAAAATGTAAGAGCAGATTCAAAAGGGAGAAGGTCGAGAATTTGAAGGATAAGTTGACCTTAGTGTGTCTCCCTCGCAAAATATAGAGTAAATGGGTCAAATTCTTTTACCTTTATAGAAACAGTGGTCTGGCATGTTTTCCTAAGAAGGCATCAGAAGCAGATTTCACTCCGAACAACACATCTAAATACACAACAAGTTTTTTTATGTGTACAAGGGGAATGGAGGATAAATATGTTGACAACGTAGAAAATTGAATAATAGAAGACATGTTATGGATAAGTAATTTGGTCAAATAATGGGTCACGACAGAGGGATTAAGTGGATATTACAAGAGGATAAAAGCACAGAGATATGTTTGTAGAGTCGCATCGACATACATGGAAAATAATGATGTTGAGAACCATAGTTATTTCAAGGTACATGTAGGAAATCTACTAGAAGTGTAAAGCATGAAACGACACCACATAATACAACTTGGTGATATCCTCGGTGAAATGCAAGAAATAGATGATGACGATGAACCTGAAAAATCAAGTAAAAAGAAAAAAAAGAAAGGTTAATGATGATTCTCATAGAGTTCCATAACCAACTAAAGACATAGTGGATATGTATATAGCGCAAAGGAATGTTTTGGAAAGGGGATCCCTTCAAAAATCCTATCATTTTTCCTATGTTTCATCTTATCCAAGTTCATTGAAACATGCACTAGAAAGCTTGTGACTAGATATGAGGACATTGTAAATTGATTTATTAGTGGTAGATTTATGCAATGCGGTCACTGATTGAAGTGGTGATAATTTGATAGAGTTTCTCATCATCCTGGGAAGAAGCAAGGGTAGATGTGTTTATGTCTTTCTGGTTGATCTAGTAAAATGACATTTGGTTATTGTTGCGGTCAATACCTATTTCAAAGAGATAATGATAGAAAAATTCTATAGAGTTGGGGATGTTAGACAGCTCAAAAATAAAAAATAAACATATCATAGATCAGATACCATCATAGTGTTGCATGGACTATATCAGCAACAAAAAGGTGATGAAATCAAAACAACTCAATCAATGGATATGTTTTATGACCAGAAAGAAGATAATGAGAAAATGGATCCCTTTCCTTCATTCGATGAATTTTGTGTTGGGAGGATGATTAAACATCCATTCAAAAATGAAAGACCTATTTCATTTTGGGACATGTTACCCAAAAAAATTCAGTGGAAGGTGGAGTGGTTCTCTCTGTTTATGGAGGAGGAAGAATTCTACAATGTATAATGCGGGATAGAAATATAGATTGGCATGCATTGTTGAGAACGCGCATTAGAAGAATACTTGAAGAATTTTTATCAAATACTTGTCAACACTCTTGCTTGGTAAAATTTGTCATGTTTATAAAAATATATATTAATTACATTATTTTTTCCATTGTTTTGGTTCGCTAATAATTCAAATTAAAAATGCTAACTTTATGATATTGTCCTCTTAAATTAGGAAGATGCTCAACCTATGAATGTTCAAGAGACTCATAAATTTATAGATGAAGGTCCTATGGATGTTGTTGATGCATGGCATAATACGCTATCAATTGGTAAGTTCATATTCTGACTAGGGAAATATATATGAATACATTATGTTTGTTGTAAACCAAATTAAACTAATTGATTTATTTTGCGGTATGACTTTAGCATCAAACACATCTCAACCACCTGAATTGGATGATATGGTGGAACAATCATACATAGTAGGTAGATCCTATATTCTACTCATGTGACCATACACTATAAAGTGGTAAGTTCACATTCACATGGAAAATATATATGAAGACAATGTTTATTAGAAAACAAGTTATAGTAATTAATCTATTTTTTGGTATGAATCAATAGAAAAACACATCTCAAACAACAGTCTTAATAGAATCATATGTTGGTATAGTGGTTCGATCTCACATAGCTAGTGGTTCTCTATTCAATCATAATTAGATTCGATCATAATTAGTTCTCATTGACCACATCCTACATGGATAAAATCAATAGCAGTATGTCCCTTTTTAATGGGTTCATATACATAACAAAACGTCTTGATATTAATTATAAAAAAATTATTATTATCAAATGATTGTAGAAAAAAAATAAGTTTTCCTTCTCTTTATTGGGTAGAAGAATCAAACATGGAAGTGATCAAGGAATCAACGGGAATTGACCAAGGTTCATTTTACACTAGCCATGCCATAATTTGCTACAAAATAATTGAATTCAATTATCCTTATTGCTTCAAGTCGTGTAAAAAGGAATGTATCATTGGTAGTCCATCTATATAAGAATGTGTTGTTGTGGGGTCATTTTCATTAGTAAGGTACATTCTTCATACAATGAATAACAAAAACATGGATTTTATGTTTATTAAGAAAATAAATTTTACTTTCTTTCTCATGTAGAAGAGGAGGAAACTACATAAATCACACCCGACATTGGAACAAATTTGCAACTCACAATTTCTCCAGGTATTTATATTCGAACACTCATTATTTTTCAATATAAAGTATATGATATTTTTGTAATATGTAGTATATGATATTCATATATAGCAATATTTTTTTTCTTGCAGTGGTCCAAATATTCTCTTTTATTGATTTTAGACCTGGAATATTTCTTGTACAATGACTCAGAAAAATCCAAATCAGATATGAAATTAAAGAAAAATCACTACACACTTCGGACCAAACTACCTGAATTTTTGTTATTGGTAACAAGTGTATTTGAGGTTGCATTCTATGCTGGAAAGGAGAAGAAAGAAGTAACACAAATGGCTAAGCAAGTATTCAAAAAAATTCCACTTCCATCGAGTGGGTTGTTTTGTTTTGGTAATGAATATTTCAAGAAGGATTCCATGGGCGAGTTAACCAAGCCACTTGAGGTGGTCTAGAGAAAAATATTTAATGAGAAAAATACAAACTTGTTTATAAAAATGTTGTTGGGGAGTAAAGAGATAATTGTATTATAGCTGCATCCATTGATTCAGAGGACAATTCGCTAATGGAATTTTGGCAGAGTATTTTAGTTGTGGGTCGAGAAGACAATAATGATGTTAATATTGTAGATATTTTAAAATCTACAAGATAATTTTTTTACAAAAATAAATGGTGTCTTAAATCCACTATACTAATTGATGATATAGCAATTTCATGTCTGACTTTTACATGCTTGCTTTAATATGTTAAAAATAAATTCCTTCCTCTAATATGTTAAAAATAAACCGTTGATATTTATTTTTCTTGCATAAATTCATAAATATTTGATTTCACTTATTTCCATATTCTTTCCACTTTTAAGTAATTTAATTTTGGTGGCACATCATTAGATTATGGATGTAGTTTTTCAATTAGCATGTTGTAACCCCTTAACATAAGGTGATAATATGTTGTTTCCCACATGATTAAAACCTAAAATATAATTAATGAATACAAAACATTCTTTCTTGTCATAAATATATTTTAATCATTTAAATTTAAATGTATCTTGTTATGACTTTTGTTTTTAGGCCCTCAATTTACAAATTCTAAATCAATTTTCATATAATTGATTTCAATTCAAAAGAAACACTTGATATTGGGAGTAGAAGCATTACTTTTCGGAGTACCAGGGTTTGTCGGCACAAAACCACAAGACTCAAAGCTTGATTTCAAATATACACCTTACAATTACTATCAATGCAATTTTAGTCCTCAGTTATTAAAACTGGTAAAGGAAGGTTTTGACATTGCTCTATGGTTTACTTATTTGGTGAAAACAAATTATTTTTTTTCTTCGGAAGTACAATTGGATGAAGGTTCTCAGCATTGTATTTGTTTGGGGACAATATCAATGTGAAATGAAAAATTGCAAAAGAATTCAGGATGGAAATATGTTACCTATTTACTAGAATAACATATCTAAAGTGTTTTATATTTATGACAAAATATATGATAAATCGAACATCTTATTTATAGATGAAGCTAGGTACCATAGTTGTCATAATAGAGAGGAAAATTGTTTTAAAATCCCTTCGAGTTGGGAATATGGTGGTTCTTTGTAAAGAGATGGTCTTATATTGTCCAATATTTCTAATGTTTTAAGCCATCCACCAAAAATGGGAATGAAGAGGTACTTGAAAATGATTACAGAATCTGTTCCTGGTTATTCATTGTCAAGAATTGGAAAATGATTTCATGGTTAATGTTCTTGTTATGTATTACAATATTTTATTTAATATATTGATACTTATTTGTTGTAATTATTGTTGGCCTCCTATTTTGACTGTTCAGCACAATATTTTCTAGTTTAAGTCTCATGAAACCAAGTAATCATCAGCTTTATTTAGTGTTGTTTTGTGCATGGTTATGCCTTTTGAAGAGCAACATTGCTAGGAGCTTTGGTAAGTGACTTTTAATTGTTTATTTATTATTTTGCTTTGTTTTATGTATATAAAGGAACCTTTAGTTTTCATTTAATAATGGGTCAATTAATGAGTCTTTATTTCTTTTATGCAGGAGTCTTTTGGTTATTTGGCCCAACGCTTGTCCCGGCGCTCCAAAGAAGATCTATGTTGGCTGAACCAGAGATTTGGGGGATTTTATTGCTCAGGATAACATCTTGTTTGATTTCCAATCGCTTCCAGGACGCAGGTACAGTTATCAAGTGCTGTTCTGAGGATGTCATTTGCTCAAAATGGAATTTCCGTCCTTGATCAGGACCCTGATTTTGGGCTCAATTTCTAAACAAACGGTTGGGAATTGTTCAAAACGGTTCGAAACCCACTTCACAAATGGCCCCATTTACCCCTCATCGTGGGCAGTTTTCAGAATTTCTAAACGAATGTGGAGAAATCCCTTCCGGAACAGACGTGGTTTTGTCATATTTGGTGTTGGCCATTTTCTAGGTAGTTGCTCGAATTTCTGAATTTTGGGATGGATCTTGTCCATCTGTTCATGTATAAATAAAGCTTGGGGTGGAGATAGACGGGGCATAAATTAGATAGAAGAATGGAATATAGATAGAATTTTCAGTGCTTGTATTGTTCTTCTTTCTCAATAAAGTGATTAGAGTTGTTTATGGATACGATTTCTATCATTAGAAGTTTGCTCTAAGCTATTCATTCTTCAGTATGTATGGATTAAATAATTGATATGTTGACAATGAAGGAAGGGCCCCCTTCGATGGAAACAGAGTGATGTACATTGCATTTAGCATAGATTCCATCTTCAGCTTTAAACGTTATCTCTAAGCAAGAATTCGATTTCAGTTACATTGTCAGCATTTCATTTCATTTACAGAAGCAGTATTCCATTTACAGGAGTAGCATTTCATTCGATTTCAGTTACAGAAGTAGCATTTCATTCGATTGCAATAGAGGGTTTAGCATCGAGTTTAATGAACTATCTTTCCAGCCATTGATTTTGTCTTTCAGCTTTCAGTTGTCTCCTTGATCTCATAGAACATAAGTAATATTCAGGAACGGTTTTGGATTGAACAGAGGTAGCATTCAAGAAGTTGTTTGGATATCCCATTAAAATAGAAAACTTCATTTTATTATGACAGAAGGTTTAGCATTTTCATATTCAAGTTCAGTCTTCTTGTTGATTTCATAGTACAGAAGTAACATTTAGAGAAGTTTCATTTGATTGCCGTAGAATCATTTCATTACAAAATAGATTGCCAAATGATTGAGGAGTTATAAGTAGCAGAAATGTAAGCATTGTTTTCAGCCATTAATGTTCAGCCATTGTTTTACATGCATATGATCATTTTCTGATTGGTGTAGAATTAGTGCAGGACAGAGTAGTGCAAAATGATTGCAGAACAGAGTAGAGTACAATAGCTTCTTCCAGCAAGTTTCTTTTAGCAGTTCAGAGATTAGTTTGACATTCTTTAAACTCCCTCTTCAACCCTGCATTTCCTATGTTGGTTCCTCTAAGTCTACCTTCCCGGGTTGAAAATTAAATGTTGGTTCATATGTTATATATTTAGCTCGACATTTTGGCGCCGTTTCCGGGGAGGTACTAAAAAGGATTGGAGAGTGGATGTAGGTGTGCTTTCATTTTTAGCCAGATCAGATTTGATTTTATTAGTGTGCAAGTGGTTTATTTCAGCAGTATTAGATTACATTCAGCAGTAAAGAAATTTCTATTTCAGTAGGTTTTATTTAACAGCAGCAGAGTCTTCCTTTCAACAGTGTTAGATTTGATTCAGCAGTCGATTTCATCAGTATGAGAGGGTGTGTATTTGATTCAGTAGAAGCAGTTTTCCTTTCAGCAAGAGTGCATTTAATGTTATTTCAAGTTAGTGTGGGTGTCAGAATTATTATCAGTTGGTGTGACTTTCAAAGTTTTTAGAAAACCCCCTACAAGAAAAGAAAAAAATCACAAAAAATAAAAATAAAAAAATTGACTAATGGATCCAAGAATGAATGAACGAAAGAAGAGATTGTTGCAGGAACTTTCGTGCATCTTGCAGGAACTTGAAGAGATCTCTGCAGCTCGAGAGATGGAGGAGGAATCAGATGATTCAGTGGTTCTGATGGAACACCTTTGCCAACCTGCAGAGAACAATGAACAGTTAGACAATCCAGCTGAGAAAGAACATGGTATGCATAATCATATTGACCATCGGTTTCAATCTATTTTACAGCCTTCAGATAATCTTCTTCTTCAGCAATTCTTGGACATCAAGCAACTGGTGTTGCTTGCTCAGCATGCCTTGGTAATTATGCATCTATATATTCTATCAAAGGGCATGAATTTATTGATGATTTTGCTAAGATGGTGGCTACATTGGTTATTTGCCTATACTTAAAGAAATGTTTCATTTCTTTAAGTAGGTAGGTAGGGTAGTGAATAAAAGATAACACCTTTAGATAGTTTATGTTTTCTGCAAATAAAAAGAGCATCAACTCAAATAAGAAATGATTGAAGATTTTCTATCTAAGTGATGAATGGATGAGTTGCTGGACTATGCTCAGAGTACAGGGGCTCTTCTCAGCAGTTCCTATTAATCAAGATGGACAGTTTTCGGGACTGTTAACATTCTATTACCATGTCAGTGTTACATAGGTGAATTCATTTGCATGAGGACATGCAAAAGACTTGGCATGGGGGAAGGATGCAGATATTTTCTGCAGTGAGGCTCAGGATGTTTTGAAGGCATAAGGGAAGTCTTTCTTTTACTACCCCTATTTCATCCTTTGATTATTTTTACAAAGCATTTTTAAGGACTGTTAATCTGGATTAAATTTCTGAGTTTCACTGGCTAATTGGAATGTCTGTATCAAGTAAATAAATGTGTGCTGTTAGGTTTTTCAGACTTGTCCTCTTTATTCAGATGAGTACTTTTCCACCTGGCATTGTCCCCATCAGTGATTTAAGCTTCCAAAAGTGGTTTTTACTTATGAACTTATGGGTTACTAGGACCATTTGACTTGGTTTCACACTAGATGGAATGAGGAAATTGTTTTTAATAATAACAGCTATGGCATTGAGTTATTCTTCTGTCAAGAACCATTTTGGAAAAAGGTCTCCAGGACTGAGAAGTCTGTTGGTTATTATCTATTGGCTTCTATAATATCAAATACATATACTCATATATACATTTTTGTGCAGCCACTTTATGACTTTCACTTTATACAGTTGCAAAGGTTAGTTGTTCATTTGGGCAAATCTTTACAGGCATGTACAAAGAACACTCTTCCAATTTTGATACAATCCCACTCCCAGATGGTTTTCAGAGCTGCTCCCCCACTCATCTATGCATGAGAAAATCATAAACTTTATCTTTAAGATGAACTTGGGATAAGGGCCTCTGATAGAAAACGGGTGTAAGAGGTTAACCCACCGGGATACTGAACAGGTCTGCTGGCAGCGGGTACCGACCTGTGGTATAAACAGGCAAACCCATCAGGGTACTGAACAGGCCTGTTGGCAATGGGCATCTGCCTGGGGAAGAAGCTTCTTAGATGTTACAGTTACCCCACCGAAGTACTGAACGGGCTCGCTGGCAGTGGGTTCTGACTCTAATGTCTCCTTTAAAAGCCTCATCTATACTTGTCTATATGAACAATGTACCTATGTAAAGGTCAAAGAGAGGTCATATGTGTGGTTAAATAAAACTTAAGGAGACTGTTTGTAAAATTCAGTGGATAGCCAGTTGATAATCGTCTCCAGCTGCTCTGAATTCTGGTTGCCTGATCCTTGTGAAAAAGGGTTTATGCCTGACATTTTCTGAGTCCTAAACATAGCTGTGAATTTTAGTACTGGTTTTTCTTTGCACTACTCAAACTGTCCTGTGTGAAGCTGAGTCAAAGTGGACCAGTACCCCATTGGCTTCTTTGAGTACTTCTCTTGTCTTGTGTTTTAAGGCACATGCCCTGGTGGAAAAAGTTCTATATAAATGACGAGAATGAAGTCTGTGTTCATGATTGAAGTGTGGAATATAGAAGTAGGATTGGTTGTTTGTGGATTGTAGTTACTTTTGTTTTTTTGTATTGTTAATCGGTTTCATAACTCAGCTCAGTTTCCTGTGTGATCAGGTGAAGCAGCAACCTTGAACTGAGGTAATTGTGCCATAAGCTTGTTGGGGTAAAACAAATTTTCAACCAGTTTTACTTCCTTTTGCAACTCACACAAGTGGTATATTTTCAAAGACATTTATTTGCTTTAATATCATTATCATGCCGGCAATGAATTGCTCCCTATAGAATTTCAGGTGAAGACCTTTCATACTGCTGCACAATTGAGCCTGAATTTAAATGAAGCTCAGGAGCAGAGGTTGATGCAATTAATGGGCTTGATGAAATTAAACAAGATGATGTCCATGAACTGATTTAATACAGAATCAGAGGACTAAATGCCATGAAAAATTGTTGAAGAAGAAAATTTTTGAAGAAGGTGATAGGCTATGTTGTTTGACTCACAATTGAAACACTTTAAAGCTGAGGACGCAACCACTGAATAATGGTAACTGTGCAAGGAGCTTGCTGATAAAACAAAATTTTCAGGCTCTTATTTAATTGTCCAAGCAGTTATTTGATTTTTTTTTTAGGCAGTTTTAATTGTCTTTTCAACTCACAAAAGTTGGAAAGACAGCTATTTGTCCTTACTGATAATATTACTGCTATGCTAGTGATTATCACTCCTTCAACATATGCTAGTAATTATTGTTTGTCCGTATCAGCCTGGAAGTACCTCTATATTTTAAATTGTTGAAGTGGCGGATTGAGTGCCGGATGGGGTGTCGGAATAAAAATTGAAAAATTGGCATGTTCAATGGTAAGGGTAATGAACGTAATGAACGTTGCATGATTGGGTAAGTCCTAATTGTTATATATTAAGGATTAGTATTATTACCAATTTCTTTTGCCTTTAATACAAGGATCGATGAGATATGGGTTGCCATATAACCTTGGCGTTTATTTAGTTGAGATTCCACCATTTCTTCATAAATTATTTTATGGCATTTGGTAATATTTTATTTCCTTATTATTAATTTGACATTTTTAATAAAACTTATGCCATTGATATATTTCAATTTGGGTTCGTAACTCACCATGCGGTGAAGGTGAATTAAACGTGTGATAAAATGGGCATAATTCATTGCAACGTGGGTAGCATGTGCTACAACATGTGCCAGTGAGAGAAAGATTGATGCAGTTCTCCCTTGTCTTCGAATTGACTGTCTGATCTCTGTTAGTTTGTTGTCATTTCTTTTCTTGTTTTTCACGATGCTTATTCTAGCTGAGTTAAAGAAAACGGATTGGGTAGGGGAGCAATTTGTATATGAGCTATCCAATTCTCATCTTAAATCATCCCTGGGGAATGAACCATGTGAGCCTTGTATTCCTGATTTAGTGGATAAAGCCTCCTTTGTAAATATTTCTGAACATCAAGTCAGCCATCCTCAGGAACCAGCTGTTAAGAGTTGTAAGAAGGTTGGCCCATCCCATACTAAGAAGTCTACAGTATCTAAGGGGCAGCGTGTCAGCTCTCATTCAGGGGGAGAAAAGGGTTGTGAAAATTTGTTTGCTTCACCCAATCGAAGATTTTCCCGCAGCATGACTGTTAAAGAAAAAAGGAATCCAAAGGTAAGAGCCTGTCCATGTTGAATTGTCCTCATCCACTTCTTCTTTTGCCCATGATAAATCTGATTCTCATAGCTCTCATCATCATTCTTCAATGCCTAGTCCTGTCAGTGAACCTTTGCTTGCAGCATCACCTTCAAAATCTAGTTTAAAATCTGCTAAAGCATCACCTTCCAAATCAGGTCCAAAATCTGCTAAATCTCATGGGTCGGATGCTTCAGCTCAGGGAATTGATTACTTCATGCAGAGAAATTTTAAGTTGACAAAGAAATTACAGGAGTATGTTAGGCACTTCAGCCTCAGTTTCTAGAGTTTGAGCCAAGGCTTGATCATCTATTATGAGTTTCAAATTTTGTTTGTCTGAAACTTTCTTGCATAGGGTCATGCAAGATCTCCAGTCTTTGGGAGATGTTGGCCTCCTATTTTGACTGTTCAACACAATATTTTCTAGTTTAAGTCTCATGAAACCAAGTAATCATCAGCTTTATTTAGTGTTGTTTTTTGCATGGTTATGCCTTTTGAAGAGCAACATTGCTAGCAGCTTTGGTAAGTGAATTTTTAATTATTTATTTATTATTTTGCTTTGTTTTATGCATATAATGGAACCTTTAGTTTTCATTTAATAATGGGTCAATTAATGAGTCTTTATTTCTTTTATGCAGGAGTCTTTTCGTTATTTGGCCCAACGCTTGTCCCGATGCTCCAAAGAAGATCTATGTTGGTTGAACCAGATATTTGGGGGATTTTATTGCTCAGGATAACATCTTGTTTGATTTCCAATCGCTTCTAGGATGCAGGTGCAGTTATCCAGTGTTGTTCTGAGGATGTCATTTGCTCAAAATGGAATTTCCGTCCTTGATCAGGACCCTGATTTCGGGCTCAATTTCTGAACAAATGGTTGGGAATTGTTCAAAACGGTTCGAAACCCACTTCACAAATGGCCCCATTTACCCCTAACCGTGGGCAATTTTCAGATCTGAACGAATGTGGAGAAATCCCTTTCAGAACAGACGTGGTTTTTTCAGATTTGGTGTTGGCCGTTTTCTAGGTAGTTGCTCGAATTTCTGAATTTTGGGATGGATCTTGTCCATCTGTTTATGTATAAATAAAGCTTGGGGTGGAGATAGATGGGGCATAGATTAGATAGAAGAATGGAATATAGATAGAATTTCCAGTGCTTGTATTATTCTTCTTTCTCAATAAAGTGATTAGAGTTGTTTATGGATACGATTTCTGTCATTAGAAGTTTGTTGTGAGCTATTCATTCTTTAGTATGTATGGATTAAAGAATCAATATGTTGACAACGAAGGCAGGGCCCCCTTCGATGGAAACAGAGCGATGTACATTTCATTTAACATAGATTCCATCTTCAGCTTTAAACGTTATCTCTAAGCAAGAATTCGATTTCAGTTACATTGTCAGCATTTCATTTCATTTATAGAAGCAGTATTCCATTTACAGGGGTAGCATTTCATTCAATTTCAGTTACAGAAGTAGCATTTCATTCAATTGCAACAGAGGGTTTAGCATCAAGTTTAATGAACTATCTTTCCATCCATTGATTTTGTCTTTCATCTTTCAGTTGTCTCCTTGATCTCATAGAACAGAAGTAATATTCAGGAACGGTTTTGGATTGAACAGAGGTAGCATTCAAGAAGTTGTTTGGATATCCCATTAAAATAGAAAAGCTTCATTTGATTACGACAGAAGGTTTAGCATTTTCATATTCAAGTTCAGTCTTCTTGTTGATTTCATAGTACAGAAGTAACATTCAGAGAAGTTTCATTTGATTGCCGTAGAATCATTTCATTACAAAATAGATTGCCAAATGATTGAGGAGTTATAAGTAGCAGAAATGTAAGCATTGTTTTCAGCCATTAATGTTCAGCCATTGTTTTACATGCATATGATCATTTTCTGATTGGTGTAGAATTAGTGCAGAACAGAGTAGTGCAAAATGAGTGCAGAACAGAGTAGAGTACAATAGCTTCTTCCAGCAAGTTTCTTTTAGCAGTTCAGAGATTAGTTTGACATTCTTTAAACTCCCTCTTCAACCCTGCATTTCCTATGCTGGTTCCTCTAAGTCTACCTTCCAGGGTTGACAATTAAATGTTGGTTCATATGTTATATATTTAGCTCGACAATTATGTAAGCATATGTGTAGTATATGAAACCATTTTTGTTTTATAATCTATGATACGAATGGTGGTCAATGAGAAATTCATCAAACGAACAAATTGATGATACTTATCAATCCTTAAGAAAAAAATTGGATCATACAGAGAGCCCATTTTGATGGAAAGACTATGGTTCTTGTCCTGAATGTAAATTCAGAAGATGACAATTATATGTTGGAATATTAATAGCCAAAAGTGAGATTATATTTATAAGCAGGTTAAATAGTGATTTGTATTAAATGGATGAGGAAATAACATCCCAAGAGTTACAATGATTTCAATAACAAACAAATTTTATTTATTAGCTCTAAGTTGAATGTTGTTCAGTGAGTGATTTCTAAAATGAACAAAATTATCAATGATATTTGTCAACACTCAATCAAATGTTTGGAGCATGTATAGAAATAGTTTTGATTAAAAGTGTATGTTCCTTGTGGATGAATGGAAATTTGGATGATGATAATTATAATATTATGTTGGATTATAGCCAGAATTAAGTTTTTTTTAAACATGTAATAGTGATTTGTATTAAAGGGACGGGGAAATCCTTGACCACCCAATATTTACAATGGTTTTAGTATCAAAATTTCTTCCCAAATTTCGACAGAATCTTCCAAAAATCCTCCTGTCATTAGATACAAAATATCCAGAAACTTCTTATAGCTATACCTCCTACTAAACTGTGATATTAATAGTTTTTAAAACATTTAAACAAGATATATTTATGAAAATCCATGGAAATTGTGGCCTTCATCCAAGAACCAGTCATTATGATCCTAAGTCTTTGCCTAAGAACGTGAACATTTACATTTCTTGATAGAAATCTCCTAGATAGTCTCCTCTTTTGTTTCTATTGAATCCATACATAACCCAACATGATACTAGCTTCGTAGGGGCAGGACTACTACCATATTGAAATGCATCTTTGAATCATTGAAAAGGTGAACATGTTCTATTTGATTCATTTATTCCTTGAATTTTTCCTCAATACGATCCTGCTTCTTGTCTCATTCATCCATGTGGTTGTTGATATGGATAATGGACTCCTTCAATACCTCTATTTGAGATCCCATTCTCCTTAATATTCTCTCAATGTTCTTAATCTAAACAGGCTCAAAAGTAGTAAATTGGTCTCCACATGGGAGCAAAGAGAGGGAGAGAAAGCATTCTCTAAATGTTCTTTATTGATCCTAACTCATGAGCATGAGAGAACCATAAGAAGATTGATACATTTGGTTCAGGTGCATCCACTGCTAGTAGTGGCTCCAGGGTGTCAAAAAACTTGGTGCAGCAAGAAGATGCACTACAAAGCGATTAACAGATTCAATATATTGGATGTCATAATTAATTCAGTGCGTGAATGTTTAATGCGACATTAAACTCGTCTAAGAATAGATACACACGGTGGGAGAAATTAATCACCAACACTCCCATGTTATCAACTTGTCCGTCCATAGATAAGCATGTCTGTTGGTCTCCCCCATTCCTGACTTGTGTGACCACAATCAATGGCTCTTTACCAATAATCTAAAAAAATTCCTAGTTTTTTGTCGGTATTGTCTTGTCGAATCCTAAATGGTTGTCCTTCATATTTAAAGTGGTGCTTTGAAAATGTCTTATAATACCTCCACTAGCAAGAAGATATGGAATGACACTACAACTATAACATATACATGATTTGATCAACATGTCTGTTGGTCTTGGTTGGTGTAAGAAAACCTTAAATTTAAACTATTAATGTTTTAAAAACTAATGTGTTGCCGGGAATAAACATCTAGTGCCAGAAAATTACAAAAGAAAATTAAATTGAAATTGTTAATGTTTGTAAAAACAATGTATAACTAGAAACTAAAATCTAAGTGTGAGAAAAGGCTAGTGCTCCTCCTCTTCCTCCAGAGAATGAGAATGACTATTGTCTGAGCAAGGGTAGGGGATCCTTCTCTTTTCATAAGAAAGGGCGGCAGCTCCTTCTCTTTTTAGAAGAAATGGAAGCGACTCCTTCTTTTGATCTTTTTTTTTTTTTTCTCACATGAATATATTAGTTTTTGGAAACATACAAATTAGATGACTATTCGAGAGTGATAAAGGGAAACGGTTGATTCTCTTCGAAAGGGAAATGGCTCATTCTATTGCTTACTTGATTTAGGGAACTTGTTATTTTTTTCCATATTATGGATGGCTGCGTTATTGGAAATCGATATATTATTTTTTGGAAAACGACAACTTAGGTATTGGAAACTGACATCCATTGTATTGGAAACTGAAATTACAACTATTTGAAGCCGATATATCAATTATTGGAAACCAAGACTTTGAGAAATGGAAACAAATATTCATAATAAATTTATGTTCACCTAGACACAAATCAGTCTAAATTTAATGAAATGCGGGTTTAATGTAAATTGTATAAATATCTTCAAGAATTGATTGAGGTAGGAATATGTCATATCATAATTAATTTGCCATGTAAACCAAGCATTTCAATCTTGTCAATAAATAAGTTATCAAATTACATGAGAAATATATTCATCAGTATCAAGTTGGTATTAATATAATAGATGGAATAGTTAGAGTCGTGTTAAAATTTGTGCATATGTTTATTGGTTCATTTAAGTATTAACATACAATTGCAATAATGGACATATTTTTTATTAATGTTATATTGAATTAATATTATAATGAACCAAATTATTTATTATTATTTTAATGTACCTTTGATTTTGTTAGGTGGATTAATTCAAAGTATGATTGAAAAAATTAATATTTTTATTGAAAGAGGCGATGGTTTGTTTTTATATAGGATTTTATAAAAGGAGATGATGGCGATGGTTTTTTCAGGAGAGGATAGAGAAGAAAGTTAGAGGTTCTTAGGAGGGGAAAACTTGGACATAGAAGCTTGGAAGATTTGGGGAGATTAAGAACTATGGGGAGATTGTATACATAGCATATGCTCATCATTGTTCTGTTCTCTCGAGGTCTCGAGAACGGAGGGATAGGAGGCCATTTTGATGGCTTCTTGGGGTTAGGAGCCGGCTAGGCTCCTAGTTATCTGGGAGGTAAAACTATGTTTCCACGTTGGGCATAACTTCAAGGGATTCAACTCATAAGTTCAAGGGATTCATGTCAGATACTGGTAGAGGTATTCTCGTTGTTAAATTTACTATTACTAGTTTTAAGAGTTGTTAAGTTATGATGTTAACTATGTTTTCAAATTAATTTTTTTTGGGGGGGGTTCCTATAGTAAGTTCAAATTTGGAGCAAATAAATTTGTAGACGTTTAGCATGTAAATTGTGGTAGAAATTTAGTTAATTAGAAAGTTGTTTGTTACATGTATGTGAACACATCATCACCTATCACCTTTGATTCATTAACCTCATGGAGGTTAGTCCCAAGTGATGGCTTCTTCAAATTTATTTTGACAGGCACTCCGCCCTCTTCCTTCACCAACGGTGTTGTCACCTCCTACATTGAGTATATGACCAAAACACCCCTATCAATTGCAGGGGTGCACTTCATCCTCCATGTTTGTTCATTAAACATGCCAAAATAAAATAACTTGATCAAGTGACAAAGGAAACTATTAAATTTTGTGAAAGGCAATGGAGATCCTATTTTCCTCAAATCTAATTGTGTGAAATCCACAACTTAATTAATTCTGAAAACTACACATAACATTCTCAATAAACTATCAATGAGCATAGCCACTTAACTTATGTCCAATGAACATTAATAGGCCACAAGTTAAGTTCCATGAATAATTTATATGTTACTTGTTCTCCATGTGTAGTTGTAATCACCCATTTTCTATACCTCAGCTACCTATTATAACCCTCCTTCATCTAGTTAAATGGGTTGTATGACACTACCCATTATCCATGCATCAACTACTAGTTATTTATATATATATGAATTTTAATATAATTGTTTGTTTCAAATTTGGAACATGCCCATAAAATCAATCGGGACAGTGTGCTTTGTGATCCACTTGCAATCTAGGAAAAACATACTTCCCATATCACCCAAAATTCTAAAATATAAACATCTATCAGTGTAATTACTCATGTAGTGTATTTTATTGAAGGGGAGTATGACAAGGGAAAAACAAGGTGGAGTGTAATGCTCTTAATGATGTGTAAACCAAATGAATTAAATACTATCTATTTCCTGCAAGGAGTCTTGTAGAGATGAATTCTCTATAAAAGAAAATAGATTTACTTTATAAGATATTAGGAATGTCATTGTGGCATGAACATGATATTCCCCATTGTCACATTCTCAAAGTGGAGGCCCACCAAAGGGTTGACAAACACATCCACACTATAGTGCTGCTAAATCCAAAACATCCTAAATTATCTGTCCATTGTCATCCTATACATTGGTGGCCCAAACAATCCTCTTCCTTAACTATAATTTCATAAAAAGCGGATTTTACAGGAAGGGTCGGATTATTAGAAATTCCTCCATCTTACAAATCCCATCGATGCATGTCACAACACTTTCTCCACCATAGAATTCCCATATAATATCTTAATGAATCATCCTACATCATAGAGTAATTATGGTGGAAGAGAAGGGGGATGTGTTGGATGACACTTCCTAAATGATTGTGTCGATACCTTTGTTTATATATTCTAACAACCTATCTACAATTATAAAATGTATTCCTTCTCCGATAGGTGAATCAGATAGAAGGCTCATATCCAATAGTTCCCCTATAATACATCCAATCTATTGTTCTACCTTAGACATCAATTTACAAAACTGAAAAGTTTTATGCGATATTTTTTATGTTGGTCTCCATTCCTCTTAAATAGACATTGTAAGAATGAGAGGCCACCTTTATAATTTCATATTTCTTGTCATAATTAATATTGTTAAAGGGATAGCCAATACTTTCACAAGAATGCAATAAATGAGGTGAACAACTATTGAACACTCACTTTCAACATTCATCCAAGAAAAGATTCAAGAACGCACAACTGCAAACAATAAAAAATGGATTATTGGATCAAACGTTCAATTTATTGTATTTATTTTAGATGGTGTTATTTATACATCACTGGAGAGGTTGGATTGGTTATACCTACTCCAAATTCTCTACTCATTAAGTATATTAACATAGGTTAAAAAGGACGGTTAAGGGCCCCAAAGGGTCCCTACAACATCTACCCAACCCCAAAATTCTTCTTAAACCCAAAGAAGTTTGCAAGAACATCCATGGTCTATGACTCTTCAGCCTCTATCTTCAATTTGGTATTATTTGATCGAAGCCTCCCCTTTTAATAATCTAGATGTCATCACCTACATTTTCTCAAAACTATAGGTCTTTCGGATCTTCTTTCTTTACCATTTCTCGGCCTTCAACTTCCAAAGTTGCAACCCAAGAACGTCTTCTGCATTTTTGCACCAAGGGGCATGCATTCAGTTGTTCTCTTGTCATCATATTTAACATGAATCTTTTTTGTCTCTATAGTGTTGGATGTCTTTTGCTTGAATTCCTTTAACATATTCCTATGTCGCAAGGTTTGGAAAGGCTTGCAAGTGGCATTGTACTACCTTCTCATGGTCGGATGCTTTGAAATCGACTAACTTAACTCGACTCAACTGAAGAGAGTTGGATAGAGACTAACTTGATTTAGAATGGAACAGGGGATAAACTTCCTTAAAAATACTCATGTTTCATTCCCCCTCGAATTTAAAATTTAAATGTAAAGCAACTTAAATATTTGTGACTATATCGACTCAATATGGACTTGACATAAAAAAACTCAATCAACATGACTTTAATTGAAAAAATAAAAAGACTTGTCGAATAAAAAACATACTCTTGGCCTCAACCATTACATATATATTTTTAAATGTTTCGACTCGACCCAACAACATAATCTTGGATCGCACTTCTTAGATTATATTGACTCAACTTCGACCAAAACTATATTCTTTGTGCAATAACGTTGCGGTTGACATTATGTTCACAATAGATTTTGAATTACATAACCATATTACAAAAAAATTATGTAAATGTTGCCTTGACTTGATATGGCCAGTTATAATATCGACTTCTATACAAGATATTTACAAACTTACATTTTATGATTAGTTGTAAACATCCTATGAACTTTCAAGACAATAACATACATACAGTTGTTGTACAAAGAAATACAACTAGATTTGGTCAACGGTGAACTGTGTTAGTAGACTAGGATAGACAACAGGAGAATAGTAGAATGGCTACAGTATTTAGTTGATGGTTAATGGACTGTGCTTTATAATGAATCGATTCTCTAGCAAATAGTAATCTTTGGTTGGAAAACAGACTACTATGGTTGATAGATATTCTAAGCGGATATACTTTTCTCTATCAGTAGGCGAGCACACAATCTGCTAGATTTATGTCGAAACTACTGGTCGATAGACTTCAATGGTCAATGGATGGACTTCATTGGTCAAGAGTTTTAACTTTTCTTTGGACTTGCAAATAGAATGAGTCATCCACCAAACTAAGGAGTATATAACATACTTTCTTGTTCTTTCTTCCACGTGGAAAACCTGGACTACATATACGATCAAGCTGTTGTAAGTTGTCGGTCGACAAATTGTACTAATCAACAATCGACGAAAATTATTAACTGAGTACATGGGTTTAGCGATGATATAGCTGATGGATTTTCTGATTATCTACATACTTCAGTCACCTTCTTTTGTAGACCATGGATTTAAGGAATATGGTTGACGAAATATAAATTTCGATGACTGGAACGGTTGAACTAGAGGATGAGTAGTGTAGTCATCTTAGTTGACGAATAGATACTCTTCACAAAAATTGGTGGTCGGAGGTTTGTATAATCAACAACTTTCTAGTCGATGCACACAAATTGTAATGTCCTCATTTATGGATGCACTACGGTTCACCACTAGACCCATTATAAGCTCCATGGATCCTAGTGAAATATTTGCTTTAGTTAATAAAGAGGTAAATTTAGCTTATAGGCATATGGTGTAATTAAATTAAATCATGCACGAGTTATTTAACCCACACTTTGGAAGATTTAATTATTATTTAATAATTGTATATGAGTTGTAGTTACTTAAGTGCCCCAAAAAGGTGCAGAAGGATTAGGTTGGCCTCATAATATGTTTCCAAATAGAAATTGGAAGAAAGTAATGTGTCACAGAAAGTAGAGCAAAGTAGGAAAGTGGTAGGGAAAGCACAAGAGCTGAGAAAAGTAGGAAAGTGGTAGGAAAAGTGGAAAGCACAAGATGCACACAAATTGTAATGTCCTCCTTTATGGATTCACTACGGTTCACCACTAGACCCATTAGAAGCTCCATGGATCCTAGTGAAATATTTTCTTTAGTTAATAAAGAGGTAAATATAGCTTATAGGCATATGGTGTAATTAAATTAAATCATGCATGAGTTATTTAACCCACACTTTGGAAGATTTAAAATTATTATTTAATAATTGTATATGAGTTGTAGTTACTTAAGTGCCCCCAAAAGGTGCATAAGGATTAGGTTGGCCTCATAATATGTTTCCAAATAGAAATTGGAAGAAAGTAATGTAAAGCAGAAAGCAGAGCAAAGTAGGAAAGTGGCAAGGAAAGCACAAAAGCTGAGAAAAGCAGGGAAGTGGAAGGAAAAGTGGAAAGCACATAAAAATGAATGAAATTTCATAAAGCAAAAAGAAGCAGAAAAGAAAGAAAAAGCACAGGAAAAGCAGAGAAAAATCAGGAAAATCAAGATGTTTCCAAAAGTAGAAAACCAATCCAAAGCAGAAAGGCAACAAAGCAAGGAAAAATAAAGATAAAGTTGTCAGTCTAAAAAATTAGCTAGTGAGGGCACCTTAGATGAGGCAAGTGACCACATACATTGCATCTTGAATCCAAATCAAGTTATAAAATAAGGAAGGGTGCATACACTCAAATATTTGGTCACTATTGGTATTTGTCTTGAGAGATTTTCTTCTCAGAGACTTGGGATATGTGCCCCTAGCCAACGTTGGGTGATGTGCCCCATAGCAACCTTGTTCAAGTCTTTTGCCATAGTTCCAATTTAGCCATTAGAGTCTAAGTTGTAGGTCTAATCTGCAATCCAAAGCATCTTCAAAACATATTCTTGAATCCATTTCATCATATCCAGTGATTTGTATTATTGTTTTGTGGTTCAATCCTTTCATTCAGTGGAAACAGTGTGTAAGGTCGAAATGGAGGTTTTGGTTTTGACATATCTAATCATTTATGGGTTATGATAACTATTCCATTGCATCTGGAGGTTTGTTTCTAGTAAGAAATTATCTTTGTCTTTTCAAAACCAGTGTTTAGGTGACCAAGATACGACCATTTTCACTGGACCCAAGGTTTCAGTGTTGAGCAGTGCACCCGTGCAACTCTATCTTTGCTTTTATTGGGTTTTGATATGAGTAAGATACATATGTTGTTAGAATTAGTGTTATGAACGTATCCCATCCCTTCTCTCTAAATTTGGTAGCATATCCTTTCCAATGTCATCATGATATCTCTCATCCAGTGTTGAGAAATTCTTCCTTTGGAGCATTCTCTATAGTAAGTGTTTATACTTATTTCCTGGAGGTTGTTGGTGACCCTATGGGTTTTATTAATGTATTTGAATCTCTGTAATACAATGAAAAATATCTAATGATCAGTATCTGATATTGATTATAGTTCTGCAATTTTTTATTTAAATGTAATTGAGACATTATTGCACCTATGTTCGTTATAGTATTTATTTTGACTAGTTTTATAGAAAATGCAGTATAGTGATCTCAGTAGATCCTATTATAATTCTATAATTTTTTTAGGTCCATAAGACTCTGATAAATCCAACCAAATCCTTAATTCTGAAATTTGTGACCCTCTAAAGGTGTTTGGAATCATCTGGAAGTAAATTAGCTAAACAGTCGTAGGTAGCGCACTCGCTAGTTTGGCCTTCAAACCCTACGAAATTCCTTTTAAAACTATGTATGATTGTTGTATCAGGTTGGGGGATAATCTATTTAGTCTACCCTAGGTATGATTACCTTCACTGAGCACCGGAAGCCTTTGGTTTCCACACAAGTCCTCAGGGAATGTGCATTAATAGCCTTGGCTTGCCAATGAAATATTCTTGGGCATGAAGCACCCATAAATGTGCCATTGTCAAGGTATTGGCCTATTTTCCATATGATTATCAGCCTTAGAAAGTCTCTAAATATATCTTTGGAGAATTTAGTAAGGTTTTATGAAGTTGTCTGAAAGTTTCTTCCCAATCCTTGTCAAACTAGCTAGTCTTGATTCCAAGTAATCTATTGTTTGTTAGATTTTGCAAATATTTTATGCTAATGTTCCTTTGACTAGAATTGGTACATTACAATGTTATCAGAGCATGATCCTCTACACCTGTGAGTAGAAATACCAAGCTCCATATACTCTCAGTGAAGAAATATTGCAGATCACATATTCAAGTTGCAGCTTTGAAGCTCACATGAGTGATCAAAGAAGACTTTGAGTAGTATGAAGAAGAAGATGTAATCTACATAGATGAGGGTTTCCATATGTAATGGGAGGAGGATGACTTCTTATGTGAACCAATACATATAAATGACTGAAGGAATGATCCACCAATGGCTATCCTCGAGGATATGATTGCTAGGAGGATGGAAACAATTAAAAACACACCTCACCATTATCAGGAGTATTTGGCTTTGGGTGAGAATATCTACACATCTATATCCTTCAAAGATTAGTATATTTGCAAGTATGTATTTTGGCCTCATATTTTTTATGAGTATTCTTTTGATAGAAGAAACCCATCCATAGAGGAACCAAGTTTTTTCATATCTCTAAGTAAAGAAGAAGAAGAAAGAACCAAAGGTGAAGATTCATCAAAGCCATCTACATCTTCAAGCATTATGAGATTGTTTCGTTTTTATTCAAGCAGAGTCTCCAAAAGTTGTGATCTAGGAACCAATCAAGAAGAGATCCAAGCAAAGATCCATGAGGTGGATCACGAGTCACTCAAAAGTGACTGCATGAGAGAGGAAAGTTGTGCAAAATATTATGACGAGGCACCATGCATAGTTGAAGATTTAGCATCCCACAATTAGCTTGCTAGTAGTATGGGAGATGAATTCACTTGTAGATTATTTGTTGGTGATTTTAAGATCACTGAAAAGGATATTAATTCGATTGATGATGGTGAGATTTCTTTTGGATCAGATCCAAAAGAAGAACATAAATCTAATTTCCAGTCACCACTTGAGCTTCATAGTGAAGCAAAAGACAAGCACACACCAGTTGGGCGTGAACCAAAGAATTTGGTGGAAGAACTAGCCACCAAAGCTATACCTCATGAGGAGGAATATATGATGCAAATTTATGGCTATTATTCTATTTTTTGCATTCCCTTGTGTCATTCTAAGATGGTATCCACTTCTAGTGAGAAGATTGGCATGGCAGGGCCTTCGAGTGCTAAGAATCAAAATTTTGAGAAGGATTAATTGTCAAAGGAAAGTTTGCATGATTCTCAAGAGTTGCATGAGCACATTGGTGGAAGTCCACGTAGTGCTCTCAAGGAGACATTGAGTGACTTGGAGATCCAACTCTTAGTGACAAAAGAAAAGCTACTGCAAGCTTTGTCCTGAACTAATGGTGCACAAAAACTCATTTACAAATGACAATATTATAGATGAGGGACAAGAAGGAATGGTAGATAGTGTCTCTACTTTCAAACTAACCATCATTAAAAGTGAGCTAGAGATGATGAAAATGGAATACTTACAGTTGTTTATGAATAGAGATCACACTCGTTTCCCAAAATTACATGTCATTAGATGTGTGTGGTTATTTTCATACATGGCATATTGGAGTAACCTCATGTGCAAGATGAGCATGATGATTTTTTTTATTTACAAGTGCTTGAAGGAAGCATTGACTTGCAAAATGTTGGTAGATCACTTGTTTCACACCAAGAGGATTATGAACTTTCTTTATGTGAGGAAGGTTCGTTGGTGGAGGATATTCTTGGTGAGCCACATAATTTGAGTGGATCATTGAAGGAGAACCAAGAGAATCTTATGGAATCCATGAAGAACTTTATTGACACCAATACCTTGGTGACAAGATGTTGTTGGAAAGCTTTGGGAGAAAAGTTGGAAGGAGAATCCTTTCTGGAAGAGTTTAGAGTACCCAAAGAAGTAGTGGTCAAGATGAAAGAGAGTTATATGAACTTAATTTCATATAGATATCATCTCCTCATGGTGGCTGAAATGTACCATAGTGTGCTCAAGGAGTAAGAAGAAGAATTAGAAAGTATCACTAGTGAATTGGAGGCCACCATTGATTCATTGGAGAGTGCATAATTATCAACTTCAAAAGGAGTTGAGCTCATCACACCCTCCATCTTGCATTTAATATATTCATTTGCACATGGAAGGTGGCATAGTGGATTTGATGGAGCAACCTCATGTGAGAGTTGAACATGAGGTAAATTCATATTTACAAGTGCTTAAGGAGAACAATGATGTAGAATATTTTGTCCAAGTGCTTGTTGTTATCTAGAAGGGCATAGAGAAGGAATTAGATATTGGAGTAATAGTTATGAACATACCATTTAATTCTTCAAGCCATGGTGTTTGTTTATCTGAGGATTGGGTAGACAAGTACATCATTGAGATGGAGGACCAAGGGTGAACAAGTCTTGCTTGCATCTGTAGGGAATTGTTTGATATGCAATCCTTGAATGGGAAACCTCATGAGTTTCTTATATGGGAGAAATAATTCACTCTAGAGGAGGTATCTGATCACATTATATATGGATCAGCAAACAAAAGTGTTTTTTCATCCATTGAGTGGATGTATAGAGGAATCATTGAAATGAAGGATCTAGGAGGTAAAGGATTACTTCATTTCTACAATGAATTTTTTGTTATAACTGGCATTTCCATGACATGTGAGCATAAGCAAAGATATATTTTGCAGCCATTAGATACCTCCAGTACACATGCACATGAGGATTCGGTGTGTAATTACATGGAAATAGTTTTCAGAAGCATTGGCAGTGATGGGATTCCACCTAGTTATGGGATCCTGGAATCCTTTGGAATTCCAAGTTGTTTGATATTACATAGATATTTAGTGGAATGCTGCATAAAATTGGATCCAAGAATTGGTGGGTTGTTTCATACACCATTAATGTTTGGAAGATGTAGCTAAGGAAATGGGATCCTAGCATTCTTCTCAGTTATTTCAATTGGGTGTAACAGACACTTTCAATAGTAGAAGTAGCATGGGGGCTTCACTAGAAGGAAATATAATATCACATTCATTCATATTGCGGTATTAAATATTCATGAAAACCTAAAAATTATATTGGTTATATATTAAGGGGCAAAGGGTTTTTTTTATTTAATGTAACAATAAAAAAATACTTTGGGGTATTTTTTATATGGGTGGGATAACAAATATCCGCCAAATGGAGATGGCGAGATCATTGCCGGATGAGAAAGTGAGTTGAGGCAAGGCTCGGGCTTACCAGTACGCAGAGAAATCACGTCTTGAGGCATGCTTGAGGCCAGGGGTTTCATGGTGAAGTGGTTCCCCAATCAATCATAGTCAAGAGACAGTGGTCATTGACAACCAATTGTTACCAATAACACTCAGCCAATTTTTACCAATAGCCTTAGGAGGCTCTAAGCCTCCAAGGCCTGTTAGAGGCCCTCAATAGGCCTTGGGGCCTTGAATACCCAACCACTCGTGCCTATTACAGGCCTTGGGAGGTTTATTCATCCTCCTAGATCTTGTTACAGGACTTGGGGGCTTGGATACCTAGCCCACCACAGGCTTAGTTAACGATTGGGAAACTGCAACATGCAATCTAAATGTTGTACTATGTGCATTGGCTCTAGTGGCATACACGAAGTGATATTCTATATCTTCATTAGACCATTAGATGTTGTAAAACATAATTATATGTAGCTGAGTAATTGCATTGTGGGTGAAGTAATGTGCATCCACAATATACATCGAAAGAAGTAAGGTGCATTGTAGAATGCAGGTAGGGTGATAATAGGGGTATCATATCAATATACTAGGTAAAAATATAAAGGGGTATAAAAAATGTCAATGAAAAAATTGATACATACAATATCTAGTGAAAATAGGGATTTTTTTAAATTGGGAAGGCATATGGGGAGGGGGTTAAAAAAAAATGATTTTGGAAGGTATTTTCCAATATTTAGTGAAATTAGGGGTATTGTTTCATATGCCACAAACGAACGTGCTATGATAGCAATTTATTGAGTGAATCCCCCGTGATAGGAAGTGAAGTCGCTCATTGGGGGAGATAGTTATTATCATAATGGTGCAATGGAAGCATGATGGACCTATTGAGTTTAGCATGGAATTGAATTCCAATGCTAATTTCGTTCAACATCACAATCTTGATGATGAGAAGTCATTGATTGGTTTCATGTTTCATGTGGATTGGATGTCATTGCTTGAGGATAAGAAAATTTTGGGAGGGGAGGACTGTCATGTCCACATTTTTGTACACACCATGGTTCACCACTGTAGTCATGTTAGTTGACCAATATATACTCTTCACAAAACTGGTTGGTCATAGGTTTGTATAATCAACAACTTTCTAGTCGATGCACACAAATTGTAATGCCCTCATTTATGGATGCACTATGGTTCACCACTAGACCCATTTGAATCCCCATGGATCCTACTAAAATACTAGCATTAGTGAATAAATAGATAAATTTTTCTTATATTCATATGGTGTAATTAAATTAAATCAGGTGCAAGTGATTTAGCCCATGGTTTAGCAGATTTAATTACTATTTAAAAATTGTATATGAGTTGTAGTTTCTTAAGTGGCACAAGAGGGAGCATAAGGATTAGGTGGGCCTCATAAGATGTTTCAAAATATAAATTGGAAGAAATTAGTGTAAATAAAAAAGTAGAGCAAAGCTATAAAGTGGCAGGAAGAGTAGGAAAGTAGAGAAAAACATGAAAGTGGCAGGAAAATAAAAAAAAACACACAGAAAGGAAGGAAAGATCATAAAGTGGAAAGAAGAAGAAAAGAAAGAAAAATAAGAGAAAAAGCAGAGAAAATCTAATAAAATCAAGATGCTACCAAAAGAAGAAATCAATCCAAAGCATAAAGGAAACAAAGAAAGGAAAATGAAAGATAAAGTTGTCAGTCCAAAAACATAGCTACTGAGAGAGCCTTGATGAGGAAAGTGACCACATGTGCTACATCTTGAAGCAAAATCAAGTTATCAAAGAAGGAAGGGAGCGAAAAATCACATATTTGGTCACTCTTGGTATTTGTCTTGAGAGATTTGCTTCTCAAAGGCTTGGGAGAGGCACCCCTAGCAAGCTTTGGGTGATGTACCCCATAACAACCCAGTTCCATTATTTTTCATAGTTCTAGTTCATCCATTAGAGTCAGATTTATAGGTCTAATATGAAATCCAACACAAATTCAAAACATATTCTCGAATCCCTTTCATCAAAACCAATGATTGGTATTGTTTTTGTGTGGTTTAATCCTTTCATCCAGTGGAAATAGTGTGAAAGGCCGAAATGGAGGTTTCAATTTTGACATATATATAGAAGCATTTTGGGTTTTGATTCCTATTCCATTGTGTCCAGAGGGTCATTTCTAGTAATAAACACCCTTTGTATTGTCAAAAACAGTGTCTGGATTACCAAGATACGGCCATTTTCACCAGAGCCAAGGTTTCAGTGTTGAGGAGTGCACCTGTGCAACTCTATCTTTGTTTTTCTTGGGTTTCTAGATGATTAATATCCATATGATGCTTTAATTAGTGTTATTACTATATCCCATCCCTACTCTCTGAATTTTGTTGCAAATCCTATTCAATGTCACCCATGATATCGCTCATCCAATGTTGAGAAATTCTTCCTTTGGAGCATTCTCTATAGTAATTGTTTCTACTTATTTCATGGAGGTTGTTGGTGACCCTTGTGAAATTCTACACATGTATATCACTCATCTTGAACAAACCTCACAAATTCACTCAAATAATTGCAAAGGAAGAAGAAGAAGAATTGAATCAATATTCACACATGAAACTCAAAAAATGTGGAAAACTGATGCAATCAGGTTCATCAACTGTAAGATGGAAAAAATGTGAGAGTACAATACAATGAATTCGATTACCCAAAAGGTGATTTGGATTCTCCTCAAGGTGTGGCTTGGAAAGCATTGCAAACATCACCCAATTGATAATAGCTTTAAGTGTAGGGTTAGAACTACATTAAACAAGCTATCTTACTATGAAATGGTGATTTCCAATGTTAGGTATGAAACAATTAATACAAATTTCCTAAGATCTTTAATCAACTATAAAAAATTTCTCAAGATCTAAAGCCATCATAAACACATCTCATATGGAAGGAAACTTGAATCATTTCATATTAAGCTAGAGAGGAAAGTAAATATCTACCATGAAGCTTGAGATGCATCCTTCTTCCATTGCCATGAGTTATCCTTTCTCCACCCTTGCTTTTGATGAAGTTGAGCTATCCAATCTTTAGAATCTCTCCAGCATGCCTTTGCTCTTCCTTTGTCCTCCTCTACCATGCCCCAAATACCTTTGTTTTATAGCATTGGGAAATGGGCTCTCAATTTTCTCTTTTCAATGTGGGATTGTCCCTTTTCATGTTTTTCGATTATTTTCTCTCAAAAACTCACTTTCCATAGTATTTTAGGATTTTCAAGCACAATGAATGCAAATTTGTGCATTTCTTCTCACTATTGACTGATGGAGACTACATTTGAGCCTTCAATTGAGCATTTCAATCACTGAACCTTGTCTATGTAGGCTTTCTCTTTCTTCACTTAATCCTTCCAGTTATGGAAGTAGTGATTACATCAGAGAGGATTGTTCTCTTCCGTACTTGTCTTCTGTCTTCATGTTGTGGGAACATAGTAACAATATGCTTCTTCCTTCACTTGGTTAAGGGTGTTAATTTGATTATTAATAGATGCCCCTAATGTGTGAGGTCCAAAGCAAAGCTAAGGGACAAAATACATTATGAAAATTGATACTCTTTATACTAATACTCTTCATACTGATACTCTTATTAGTTTTTCAGAATTTTCAATCTAATCTAAGATCTTAACTAAGCGAATAACATGTATAGCATATCTACAACATATCAATCATGGACACAATAATGCAAGCACACAAGAGACACTGAGTTTAATCGGGGAAAACCAAGAAGGTGAAAAACCCTGCAACTTCCTCAGAGAGAAAGAGAAATGATACAACCAAAGTACAAGAGATAGTCTTCTCTTAGCAGTTGATCCTTCTCCTCACATGTGCGCCACTTTCTGAGTGATGGAAGAGTGAGTAATGAGATGATCAAATAGAGATCTCTTGATCTCTATTTATACATGTCCTATCCTGCCCAATAAACCAGTGGGGCTAACTTGTCTAGCTTATCCTAATAACCCATGGTTAACTTAATCAGGACCGACCCCACACATGGTGGTCTAATAACCCATCGACAAGTTACGACACTTGCGACACTTGTCAATACAAATGATGACACTTCCATATAGAGGAATAATAACATCTCTATAGGAGTACAATATACATAGATGAAATACATAGGTGAAATACATTCCGAAGTTACATATATATAAACACTCCCTCTAAACTAGGAAGGTATTTCTCGACACAGATCTGCTAGCACAATTCTTATTCTCTAGATCATCATCACTGGATCATCATCATCGAATCATCATCACTACTGCTATCTCAAACAATCTCGAATCTACTCGTCATAGGAAGTTCTATAGAGCCAGTCCTTTTTCATACTAGATGTAGGCCCACCACCTACAGGTCTTCATCATCACTAGCCATACTATGGAATTCTCAGGACTTATTACATGCATCACAAAACCTCACAAGAGCATCCAGGCTGTTACGAGCACATGGATCTACCTGTTGAATCTCCCAGAGCTATATTATATGTAACTGTCACAAAACCTTAAAAGAGTGCCTTGACAAGCAAGATCTCTAAAGAGAATTTAAGGCCTTTTTCATCCTATCCAGATCTCCAGGGTATATTACATATGGTCAAGGAAAAACCTTGAAAGAGCATCCTAGGACTGATTACGAGCACACAGCTCAACCTATCGGATCTCCCAGGGCTGGATTATATGCCATAGGACAAAACCTCGAAAGAGCATCTACCAGATATCTCAGGACCAGATTACATTCCATAGGAAAGACCTTGAAAGACTATTTTCAAATCTCCCAGGGCCGGATTATATGTCCTCCCAAAGAAAAACCTCGAAAGAGCGTTTTCAAAATATCCCAGGGCCACATTACATGCCATAGGAAAAACCTCGAAAGACTATCTACGAACCTCCCAGGGATGCATTATATGCTTATCTACACAGCCTGTTCCACGGCCATAGAGTATCAACTTGATACTCACCATACATCATCCTGATGTACACATGATCATCCTGATCATTATCACTGCATCGTCCTGATGCAGATCATCTGGAGCAATATCCTGAAGCTTGTCATCCATGATCATCCTTATCATACAATACACCCATATGATGCATGCCAAGTATCTACCTGATACATATCATCATACATGATCCACCTGATCATACAATGTATCCACCTGATACATACAGAGATACATGATCCACCTGATCATACAATGTATCCATCTGATATATATCAACATACATGATCTACCTGATCATACAATGTATCCACATGATACATATACACATACATGGTCCAAGCATCAACATGATGCATATACAAAATAGTAACGGGAGCATCATCCTAATGCTCATCATCCAACACTTACATCCACAGCCATGGGAAGGATCCTCCTCTCACCATGTTTGGAATGGATCCTGTAAATGTGTCCATCACTTCTTCCTTGAAGTGTCGTCAATTTGAAGAACACCAAGCCTCTCTCTGAAGTACTCGAACTTCACTCTAGCTAGTTGTTTCATCAACACATCTGCAACCTGCTCATCCATCGCAACATATAGGAGCTTCACTACTCCTCCTTGCACCATATCCCTGATATAGTGATATTTGATCTCAATGTGCTTCGACCTGTCGTGGAACACCGAGTTCTTAGATATCTTCACACAACTTTGGTTGTCACAAAAGATACCAGTAGCCTCGAACGGGAGATCAAATAGCTCAAACACTAGCTTCTGGAGCCATACTGCCTCACAACTAGCCAAACATGCTGCAACATACTCTGCCTCGACTATACTCAGTGCTACACAGGATTGCTTCTGAATGAATCAAGACATCACACCTAATCCCATACTGAAGCAGCACCCAGAAGTTCTCTTCCTCTCTGTAGCACTGCCTACCCACTGAATCAACATAACCCTGTAGGTTAAACTTTTGATTTGCATCATACTTGAGCCCATAATCAATTGTACCCGTCAGGTACCTCAGAATATGATTTACAACAACCAGGTGAACACCTTTGGGATCCGTAAGGAACTAGCTCAATGTGTTCACCGCAAAGCAAATATCTGGTCTCGTATTCATTAGGTCCATCAAGGACCCAATCATCTGACGATAGATAGTGACATCAACCGGATCAGAGGAAGCATCACACAAAAGCTTCAGGTTCGATGCCACAGGTGTCGCCATGGCCTTCCAGTCCATCATCCCGAACCTCTTTAGGATCTCTACTACATACTTCCCTTATCCAAGGAAGATTCCATATACACTCTACCACACCTCCATTCCTAGAAAGTAGTGCATCATACCCAAGTCCTTCATCTCAAACTAGACAGCAAGCTTCCTCTTGGTATCAGCAATCAAACTATCTTCTCTTGTAACAAACAAGTCATCCACATATAGAAGTAGTATCACTGGATTGCCTTCCTCAACCTTGTAGTAAAGGTTGGAATCCACTTTACTTTTGGTAAAGCCCAAACTAGATAGAAAGCCATCTATGCTGCCATACCAGGTATTGGGTGCCTGTTTCAAACCATACAGGGATTTCTTCAGTTTGCACACATGTGACTCTCGGTCATGTGTCTCAAACCCGAGTGACTGCTCCACATACACTTCCCCTTCGACTACACCATTCAAGAAAGTTGTCTTGAGATCCATCTGGTGTATCTTCCACTTCATTACTGCAGCTAGAGCAAGTACTGATCTGATTGAAGTGTAGGTGCAAAAGTGTCTTCATAGTCTATTCCCTCTTTCTAAGAGAAGCCACAATCTACAAATCTCGCTTTGTATTTCTCTATGTTGCCATCTGCAGCATGCTTGATCATGTAGATCCACTTGGAAGTCACAACAAACTTCCCTTCAGGTCTGGGGACTGCATCCCAAACATCATTCTTCATGATCGACTGGTACTCCTCGATCATGGCATTTTTCCTGAATCTTGGGAACATCAATATCTTCAATTGCTGAACAAATGTTCTAGTCCTTATTTTGTAGGTGAAGGTATACGATCTTTCCTACAAAACAAGTTAAATTGCATGATTAGAAACATCTCATAGTTTTCAGAACAAATTCTTACACATAAGGAAATATGTCATACAGTGATGCAATTATCTTAGCCAATGCTTTAATACAACATTTATCCATATCCCATAACTTTCTAGATGCCTTCCAATCTCTACCAGAACATTATTAAGAGTGTGCACAACTGCCAACATGTCAACAAAGAGGTTTCATTCTAGATAAGTAGAAATGGAATGTTGTACAGTGCCATAGACCACTTACCCATTACATGCATATTAGTAGTATGTTGTTCATTAATGCAATTATTCTAATATGCCAAAATACACGGCCTAATTCTAGGAACATTAGTATATACATCATTGAACAATATTATTTAAACAAACAAATGTGCAATAAATGATAATCAAATACTTATCTTTGTTTGGTAGTTGGGTTGACTCCCTCTCAGTCTTTGCTTCCTTTCTACAACTCCATTCTGATGTGGATTGTGAGAATTGATCGACTCCCTTTGAAGATATGCATCCTTGCAGAAACTACTGGAGTGTGCTCCCTCTTGATCTTTGCTTCTTGGATTACCTGTCCTTGAACTTATATCCATCCTCGATCACTATGCATGCTTACAAGTATCATTATTGTGATATCCTCGAGATCTCATACATAATTATACATTTATTAGTATAATCTCAATACTATCAGAAACACAATAATCTTCAAAATGTATAGTAATGATCATTTTAAACACAGATAATAAACATTAGTATTCAAGGTTTATATAGGACTCTTTTGGTTAGTCATATCATCAATTAAAGTAAGAAACATAATATGCCTAAACCCATGATTACTCAAACCTATGACTTCATGAATAATCATAATCAATCATGCCAAGTATACTTATATAAGATATCCCAACACAAGGTAAGATTTTAACTTGATATAGGAAAAACATACCTAGATTAGCATGTTAGCTAGCTATGTCTAACATACCCACATGATGTCTTCTTGTTCTTCAATGACTTGTGCTAGTAACCTGCATATCTCATAAGTTAACCATTATAGAACCAAGTTATACATACCTCGTAAGTAGACCTTCTATGTGATCCATGATAATGGATGAATCTTTGTCTTCATGTCTCCATGGTCATATGAATTGTCTTTCTTGATGTACCTTTCATGTTAGCGGACAACATCAACCTCATACAACACCATAATGCATTAGTACAATCATAAGTGTCAAATCCCTAATCAATGAATATCTTCTATCATGCATTCATAATTTTATTAAGGTGATATGACAAGTCTAAAGTTAATCAAGATTGTACTAACCTTAATGAAGACAAACATACCATAAACTTAATCATGAACAGATCTCAAAACATACCTGGATTAGTCATACCTGTCGAGATTGCTTGTAATCTTCTTATGTAAGGCCTTAGCCTTATCTCCCTCTAAAACTGGAACTTCTTCACTTATGTAGGTGACCAATCCATTCTCTTCTAGGATTAACCCAATCCACTTGATTTGCAGAAACTGGATCTGGAGCTGGATTAGGGTTTGTCATAGAAACCCTAAAAATTCAAACTTTAAATTTCAAACTTCTAAAAGGATAGGCTCCTTGATGAGCTGATCAAGCTGGTATACTCAGAATTTGAAAACTGCAAAGTTTCACCCCTCAAAACTGCCTTTGAAACTTCTGGATCTTCTGGACATGATCCCAAACTAGGGTTTGATAAATCCCACCCTTCTACCCAACCAAAAGGTTAAATCCAAAGCTCTAAAATTTGATTTTCTGAGGAGCTTCCAGCCATGGTCATAGACTTCAAAAATTCCAACTTTTGTAGAAGCCCTAATTTTCCACTTTTCTGATCAAAGTCTCGAACTAGGGTTTGATCAAGCCCAGCCTTCTTCCCAGCCAAAAAATTTGATCTTGCTCTCTAAATTTCTATTTTGATGAGTAGCATTCAGTTGTGGTCTCCGATTACAAAAATTGCAACTTTCTCCAAAACCCTAATTCCCGGAGCCATGAATGAAGGTGCTCAAAATCCAATCCTTTTTTGATAGAAATATGCACCTGATTGTTTTTGGTGTAACTCCAAAATTATGAATCCACAGGGTCTGAAACTTCTACCTATGCTATCTTGACCTGTCATATTTCCAACCCCACAGGTCTTACCTCAAGTGGATTCTCTGAGAGAGATTTATTCCAAGTGTCGCCAAGTGACCTTCTTATGGGATAAAACAAGAGAGCGAACTTGTACGGAGTGCCATGTGTTACTAGTTCACTTTCGGCATATGAACCTTCGGCCTGTGAAAGTACAGTCTGTGCCCTACCTTTCACTGTTCACAAAATTTCATTTGGATCTTCCTAGCCCATGTTATGACCTTTTTTCCTAGGTCACCTGTTTATGAATTAGATCTGGAAGAGGCAGAAACCCTAGATTGTACATATCGTAAAAGACAAAGTACAATGAATTAGAAGTTTTGCTTCAGACACAAGGTACATGGGGACCTTATCTTCGACGTGTAAGAGTTTGAGATGTTGAAACCTCTCCAAAATGGATTTATAGTGAAAGTTCTACGATGACTAGTTTTTGCTATATCAAGCCCTAGCTTTGCAAGTGCAACAAGTGTCATAAATGCCATACCATGCCTTCGTTCAGGCCTACTCTGATACGATGTTAGTTTTTTAGAATTTTCAATCTAATATAAGATCTTAACTAAGAGAATAACATGTACAGCATACCTACAGCATATCAATCATGGACACAATAATGCAAGCACAGAAGAGACACAGAGTTTCACCGGGGAAAACCAAGAAGGTGAAAAACCCCGCAACTTCCTAGATATAGAAACAACAATGATACAACCAAAGTACAAGATATAGTCTTCTCCTAGTAGCTGATCCTCCTCCTCACATGTGTGCCACTTTCTGAGTGATGGAAGAGTGAGTAATGAGATGATGAAATAGAGATCTCTTGATCTCTATTTATACATGTCCTGTCCTGCCCAATAAACCAGTCGGACCGACTTTTCTAGCTTAGCCTAATAACCCATGGTTAACTTAATCAGGGTGGACCCCACACATGGTGGTCGAATAACCCATCAGCAAGTTACGACACTTGCGACACTTGTCAATACAAATGACGACACTTTCGTATAGAGGAATAATAACATCTCTATAGGAGTACAATATACATAGATGAAATACATAGGTGATATACATTCCGAAGTTACATATATATCAACAACTCTTTATTGATCAAAGCAAGGATGAGGAAAGGATAAGCTCATGGGCGCAGTATTCAAGATAACATCTGCAAGTCAAACATAACAATTTCTCAAATATATAATATTTTCCTGAGGCAGGAATACCCATGCTCAACAGTAAACAAGCATGGCCACTAATATACAGTGGATCCATGTCAAAAGTAAAATTTTTAGAAGTGTAAACATGCACTTCTATGAGTGCGAGCACAAGGTCTTCATTGAACTTCTAACATGGTAGTTTAATCTTGCGCAACTTGGGTAGTGCATCGATGAGTGATACAACTACTTTTCCCAAGGTCTTCAATACAAACTGAGGATAGTACGAGTGTATATCATGCGAATAAATGAACTGATGTCGAGCATAATAAAACACCATCTGATTACCGGTCATTGATGTATACCATTTACATATGTGAGGAGACAGACTGATAATGATGATGGACTCTAAGGTATTGAGTACAAACTAGCAAGTGTGAACAGATGTTCTGAAGTCGAACACTTGTAGAATCAAATAATCAGGGGTCACTGATGTATACCCACTATCATTTGAGAAGAAACCTGACACTAATGACTGGAAGATCCAAGGTACTCCTGGACTTCTAGATCAATTTCCTAGATGATGATTTGGTGTCGATAGGAATATATCCATTAGAAGGAGGGAATTAATGCATCCCACATCAACCGATACGAAACAAAGATCAATAGTCTGATATATATTGGTAGAACTGTGAGATCCAACACTGTATACTGACATAAGGAAGGCCGACATGATTGGTCAGGAATATTTGAGGAATGGTCGACATGATTGGTCAAGAATATTTGAGGAATGGCTGACATGATTGGTCAGGAATATTTGAGGAATGGTCGACATGATTGGTCAGGAATATTTGAGGAATGGACAACATAGTTTGAACTTCCCTTGAACACATAACATGATGCAAAATGCACACTTCGCAACATAGGACTTGATTAACCGACCTTAACAAAATCCGCCAATGCCAGATGCATTAACGAACACTCCATTGGTGATGGGTAGGATAACCCATCGGTGGAGATCTGTTCAAAATATTGGTACAGTTTCTTAAGGAAAATGTATATCGTGTACTAACGACGGATAACAAATTATGTGCCGTGTTCAAGGGCAACAAAGACTGACTGTTGTCATTTTCTTCAATGATATAATATGGAATGATTCAATTCTCCCTCTTTTTGGATTTTTGTGTTTTCCAATTTTTTTAACCTTTTTCATTTATTAGCTTGAAAAAAGAATAAATCATGCTATGATACATTAGAGGAAACGAGTGTCTCAAGGGAATGAGCCTAAATTTCAAGGGCATGGGTCAGCAAGGCAAAGATCCATATTGCAAACAAGGGCTGAGCTAGTTATGTACACTCTTATAGATGTTTCCTCCATGGGTATGGGTCAAATTACAGAAGCAATGGTTTATAGGAATCTTGCAACAAAAAGTGACTACAAAGGCAAATACGCAACATAAGAAATAAGCAACGAAGCAGTTGGAACAAATGTTCAATTGGATATTTTAACACATGCTTATGTAAAATGACAAAAATGTGGGAGCCCATCAAGGTATGGTCAGAAATGTATGAAAGAGAAATATGTGGTCTCAAACTCCATGTCATTATGGGACTAATAGGGCTCCAGTGCCTATGAGAATAACTCATCATTGGCACCAAAATGGAAATGGGGTGCTCACTAGGGTGTCCCATGCTCAGTAGGCTCTTCTTTCGGAACGGTGGAAAATACAGATATGAAGTGTTGACCCACCAATTTCCAATAGGTTAAACCCTATGGCAAGTTTGGGTTGCAAAAGGTTCAAATGCATCTTCACAAAGGGATAGCCTAAACCTATATGCAAGCTTCTAAATATACCAGATCAGATCTAGGAACATGCATATCATGCTCCTATACTTGGGTAGATTTAATCCAATTATGTTCCTAGTGGCCCAAAAAAAGATGTCCTTAGGTGGGTGCAACCAAATGTTTACAATTTCAAGGATATCTTCATCTGATGATAAAATGTAATCCAAGAAATCATGTGAGTTGGGAGATATCACAGCCCAAATGGGCCAAGTAACCAAATCATATTCCTCCATCAAGGGAAGATTTTGATATGAATCTACCAAATTTATTTGAGTAGCTTGGTATGAAACTTCTACGATAGATAGGGGTGATCCAAATGCTTGCCAACATTTAAATGACATTACACAAGTGGAGGTCCTTTCATCCACTATGATTAGACAGATGTTCTTACCATGAGTCATTACATTAATTTGGAAAGCCACTTTGAAAAGGATCCTACATATTGAATGGTCTATGTCTGATGCGATCAAAATCGCATCAGATGGATCAACAACGTCAATTGTAGACAATAGTTCATTTCTATGCGCAGGACGACATTGCAATACCTCCAAGGCCGACATGGCACATCGTACTTGAGCTAGGTACTCAAGAACATTACCGTTATGAGCAGCTCGCGTGTTAGAATTATGCATTATTCTGTGTAGAACACCATTGGGGGGGTGTGGTACTAAGTCTATGGCTGGTTTCTCAATGTAGAGAGAACCACTTGGTTGTGATACCGATTGATCCAATGTACTAGGAGAGACATCAGAAGAATCAAGTCTTGTTTGAATGTTCATCTCATGATCACACATGAAGACATTGGCATTAGGATCATCACCCCCTTGCGAGGGGTTGGTTGATTGCCCCCTAGTGGGGGTGCTGGTGTCAAAATAGTGGGTTGTTGTTTCCCACTGCATTGAATCATAGTTGGTGCATCTCTTTTCCCAGAGTTAGCATGTTGCTTACTCTTGTATTTATTCTTCTTTTCCCTAAGGTCTTTGGACTCGACTATAAGGATTTCAAAATTCTGGGAAGGATTAGCACTTTGCTTACCCTTGTACTTCTTCTTCTTTCCTCTAAGGTCTTTTGATGAGACTGTGAAGATGTCAGAAGTGTTGGAAGGATTATCAGGTTGTTGCATTGCCTGGCCAGCTGTGGGTTTCAAATTCTAAATAGAAAATTGTCCCAAATGTGGGGTAATCTGTTCAAGTTGGTTGACGAAATCCATCATACCATTGACATGAGGTCCATGTGGTAGGCTAGATGGATCAAACGTAGGTATTGCAGGTTGGTTCCAAAAATGTTGGTTACTTTCTAGAACCTGACCACTCCATTTTGGAATGGGGTTAATGGTTGGATTTCCCCCTTGCGAGGTTAGGCCCAAAAAAGATTGGTTACTTTCTAGAACCTGACCACTCCATTGATGTGGTCCTTGGGTGTGATAAGAATTCCAAGGTGGGATTCCCCTTTGGGGAGACTGACCCCAAGAAGATTGGCTACTTCCTGAAACATGACCAATGGGTGGATTGCCTCCTTCCGGAGGTGCATCCAAAAAGATTGGTTACTTCCTGAATGTTGTCCATTCCATGGTGGAACAGCATGGATGGATGGATTTCCCCCTTGCAGAGGTAGGCCCCAAAAATATTGGTTACTTTCAGTAATTTGACCAAACCATTGATCATTTCCTTGGTTTAGATAAGTGTTCCAATGTTGATTTCCTCCTTGCAAAGGTGGGCCCCAAGAAGATTGGATACTCCCTGAAACCTCCCCACTCCATTGTAGAATGGGGTTGATAAGTGGATTTCCCCTAGGAATTGTGCTAGGATAAGTCGGAGGATAACACCCCAAGGAATTTCCACTAATATGAGGAGCATATCCCCAATTGGCATAAATGTTCCATGGTTCATTGCTTCAACCAGGAATATTACTATTCCATGGTGAAGAGTTTCCCCCAGAAGTAGAATTTGGACAAGTGTTAGGCATACCAAGAGGATTTTGGTTTACTCCTTGTGTTTATTGACCTTGATTAGCTGAACCATATGAAAAACCAATGTTTAGTAAGGCACACCCTTCAGTAGGGATTCCTACAGATGAAGTGGATGTACTTCCGGGATTGGAACCCGACACTGTACCAACTAGCACTGAAGTGCTGGTTTAACTTGTGCTACTAACAAGTATACTACCTATTGGAATTGATGTAGAGGCAAAATTTGAGGTATTGCTACCTCCAACAACGGTTTGATGTTGCAACAATGTAGTCCCATGTGCTTCTGATGAAGCCATAGGGTCACTTGTTGAATTTTGCATGTCATTCAAACTTTCAAAAAGAGGTTTGATATCACCCAGTGACTCACGAATAGTAAGTACAACTGGTTATGAAAGACTCATCAAAGGTGGAATTACATGAGCATTGGTGTGATTTTTCAATATTTCAATTTCAACTAGAGTAAGATCATCAACTATGTTTGTATTTAGTTTGTGATGTGACGATAAATTCTCAGGGTTGATTTGATGTTGTTCTTCTCAAGTAATATTAATTAAGTTTAAGATCAATTCTGTTTTGAAGTCACTAGGATGTGGTTTTTGTGTCTGTCTCTACAATGTAGCAGGGCCTTCAATTTTTGGTGACTCACCTCACTGCCACCGTGACTGGCGGATAGAGAGAGTAGCCACTTCTAAGAATTTGATAAAAGAATGTGTTTAAAATGATATTCTTAATCAAACAATCCTAAGGCATTCTAGACTCAACAAAAATAAAAGGTGTCCACATAGTAAAAAGTCCTATAGATCCAAGCAAGCAAACTAATTTTTCAAAGAACTGAAGTTCAGTGAAAAGTTGGATTAAAGGGCCTTCCGAAACTAGTAGCTGTTGAGGGATGCTAGGCCTTAGACAATTCCTAGCAGTGAAGGTATGAGAAATAGTTACAATAAAATTTAATCGCCAGGGGTGCAAGTGTTGGTTTCTGACCAATCACCCTCCCAAGGAGTAATAGTTCCAACGTCTATCTCAGGTATTGAAAGTGTCTCCAACTCACAATAGCCTATATGATATCCTAGGAATAGCCACTAAAGTTACCACTTCACAATAGACGGTCGGGAGGAACAGTTATAAGGTGAGGACAACTCTCATAACCAGGTACTCTAGAAATAGTGATGTCACCCCAGGACTTGTCACTGAACATAGAATCCCCTTTTGAGCTCATGTCCCACTAAACAAGCAAGAGGGGGTAACCACCTGTGCTTGTACAGATTGATCTTGTGCTTGATGCATGTTTCAAAAGCACTTTGTCGACAAGCATTTTTTGCTACTAATGGATTTAAACTCTCAGTAATCAATTCTAGTTTAAAAAATTTTGTAGCCCAAGAGTGTTAACTCTCCAAACCTAATTCAGGCCACTAGCCTAACCTTTGTTGTGATATGAAAAATCAAATCTTGGTTAGTTTTAGATTAAGCGCCAATTTTAAGGGTAGTTTGCTTAGTTTCAAGAGTGGAAGTGAATTGGATGGTGTGTTGACTCGAAAAATATGAACCAAACAATGCAATATGCTCACTACTCTACCTTTCAATTCAATGAATGTTCTAAACTAATGAAAGGTTAGAGGTTCATGTGTGTCTTTCAAACATGCAAAATGTTTTGGTTGATTTCTTATTTTTATGCACAGTTCTTCTGAAATATGGATAATAATTGATTTCAAAGATCAACGTAAACCAAACATATATCTCAGTGAAAATGAATCTAATTCTATTACACGGGGGATCTCTGTTTCTCATTCACAAGATCGCACAAAGGACCAAGTGAAGAGGATACGCAGAGCCCTTTGAAATGCTTATGAAGTAAATTCTAGATTGTTACACTTGAGAGCCACTTTCTCATTCACAAGATAACACGAAGGCCCAAGTGAAGAGGATACGATGGCTCGAAAAACTGTATGAAAAAATGAAATCTACTGTGTTACACATGAGATCCACTTTCTCATTCACAATATCGCACGAAGCCCAAGCGAAGAGGATACGATGGCTCAAAAATAAGATGCTTGAAAAATCAAATCCTAGACTGTTACACTTGAGGTCCACTTTCTCATTCACAAGATCGCCCAAAGGCCTAAGTGAAGAGGATACGGTGGCTCAGACACAACTTATCACAAGAGAATTGATATCTAAAGCTACAACTTCCTCTAATTGTGCAAGAGTATAATGAAAATATTATAGATCCAAAACAAAATTTAACTAATTAAAGCTTGTTTTTGCTTTTGGAAGGAGATTGCTTTTCAAAATATCTCAATGTGTGATGTTCAATTTTTTTGTTTTTTCAATGTAAATGTGTTAAAGTGATCTTTTCAAATGTCATATTTCATATTTGGTTCCAATTTTCATATGAGCAAGTGTATGAGAGTAAAAAATTAAATAGCCTTAAGGTTCTTTAAATAAATATTCATGTTTTTTCACATTTCACTATTTGCAAAATATGAAATCAATCAATTTTTTTTAAAGATCAGTCCTAATCATATCTAATCAGGGATCTATAACCAAAATATGACCTTAAGCAAATGGATCTACCAAAGAAAAATTTGAAAGAAATGTCAATTTAAGCCATTTTTAAAGGATTTTGAAAGGAAATCCCAAATCTGAAAATCTCAATCCAAACCCTCCCAAATCTTTCATAATTAGTAGTAAAATGATCTTAACATGTATTTAATCAATACTCGGGTCTGCAAGTACAAAAATGAAGCCTAAATGTGGCCCTAAAATGGTGAAATCTCAAAGCTAGTTCTAGCAAGTTTTTGCAAATTTGAAACAAGAAAGCTTTAAAATTCTTTAAAAATATTCCAAATCTTGAGCAAAGGAGGATCCAAATGAGGTTTAAACTCTAATCCAAGAGGTTCTTAAGCCCATGCATAGAGAAAAAATCACAAAAACCAAGACAAAGAGGAAGAACAAGCATCCAAAAACTCAAAAACCTGGCCGACAAAGTTTCTAGAAGAGAGCAGAGCCCCGAGAGTGGGTTGTCGCAGGTTGTACACTAGAAAAGTGAGACAATGTTGTAGTTTTATAGTGTACAGGGTGAGACGTTGCTCTGTGGACACTGGTAGGGTGCGCTAGCCTTCTAAAGCAAGAAAAATCGAGATCCGGGCTCAATTTTTATGTAATCATGTTCATCAACTGTAAGATGGATGCGCTAGCCTTCTAAAGCAAGAAAAATCGAGATCCGGGCTCAATTTTTATGTAATCATGTTCATCAACTGTAAGATGGAAAAAATTTGAGAGTACAATACAATGAATTCGATTACCCAAAACGTCATTTGGATTCTCCTCAAGGTGTGGCTTGGAAACCATTACAAACATAACCCAATCAGTGGTAGTAGTCACAAATAGTCAAATCTCAGTCAAATTAAGTCTAACTGAGTCTAACTGGTTCATGTGAGCATAAATGTAGGGAATGAAACTCCAAGGTGGGCACATGAGGACTGTCAGTAGTCAAGTGGCACTCTTGTTAGAATTTTGATAATTTCATTCAAATATTATCTCTGATTCTACAAAGAGAATATCATGCACAACAGAACAATCATAGACACAAGAGACATAGAGTTTCCTCGGGGAAAACCAAGAAGGCGAAAAATCCCGCAACTTCCTCTGAGATAGAATAAGAACCAATACAAGGATCACAAAGATCAAACCCCAAAAGATAGATTTCTTTAGCATCTACTCCTCCTGCACTTGTGCGCACTCCTCTCTCTCAACTATGCAAGTTGGATGAGTGAGTGAATGATCAAATAGAGTGGTGCAACCACTCTATTTATACTTTAACTTAACCTACCTTTAACCCTAACTAGGCTGACTTCCTAAGAAATCCTAATAGCCCATCCACATGACTCATGCAGGGATGACCCCACCAAGGTGGTCTAGTAACCCATCAAATATAAGTTGCGACACTTACAATAATAGTTCAGACACTTACAAATACAAATGACGACACTTCTGATTCGAGGAATAATACATCTCCATCATGAATACAATAAAGTATAAATGTAATACATAGGAGAATATCTTCCGAATTTAAAAATACGTCAACACTCCCTCTTAATTAGGAAGGTATTCTCTCGACATAGGAATCAATACATATAGGCATAAGTATTCATTACTGGAACTGGATCATCATCACTGGATCACTGGAGTATCATCGTCACTGATATTGTACTCGTCATCTCAATCACTGTTGTTATCTCTTAATTCTTCTTGTCATAGGAAGTTCTACAGAGCCAGCCCTTGTTCATGTTGGATGTATACCTAGCCTCCTATAGGTCTTCATCATCTCTACAAGTGGTCTTGTCACGTCCCCTTCCATCCATCCGATGCAAGGAAGAAAACATGAACCAAACTTACTGGGCTTATTTGACAATCTTAACCCCATACATTACTCATAAATTCATAACAATTAAAATCTTTTGTGTACGGTCTCATACTTAATATAAACACAACAGCAATAAACATATTTGCAAGCACACAAACAGTAATGCATCCTCATATCTAACATAGGCACATGATGATTCAACACCCAGGGATTTCAATTCCATTAACATGAATAATTACCATTTTGAATTAACACATTACATAACACAAAATGCATATAATTTATAACACAGTTAACACTTATCTTGAAGATGAAGCTGTCCAAACAACTGGCTATGTGAGAGCAACATTCCACCCAACCATAGATCTCTGTCCGGCTTATATTCCTTCAATTGAGAGATCACCCCCGAGCTGGGTTGTGTATCCACTAAGAAGGAACTAGCTGGGCTCACTCAGAACCATGGTTTCACTCAACAACTATGCTAAGCCAACACATAGTTGGGTTTGTCAAGCATATGAAAGACAAAGGAGGGGAATGCTAAGCCAATGAGCTCAACCAAATAGCTACAGGCATCTCAAATGAATTCAACAGTCAAGCAACCCACATTACCTACCACACCCAACATAAGGAAGGTCCCCTTCTCTGCTGCACAGTCCCTCAGGCATCCCTTCCCTCTGGTGCTCTTAAGCCTGGGAATAGAAAGGTCTAGCTGCTAATCTTTGAGATTCTAGCCTTCACTGGGTATATCGAGCAAACCCAACCCCTGCTCAGTCATCCACAATTGGATTTCTCACAATTCTATTCATCAAATAACTCAATCCCATCACTGGTTTTCTAGGCTATAAAACTGAGTTTTCCAATGGATTTCAGGGTATCTAATCCTCTCAAATTCACCCCAAGGTTCATATCTATGGATCCCCCATTGGATTTTACTGTTAAATACCAAATCTGGGCATTTTTGGCTCTTCAAAACGTGGGTTCTTTCAAAGTTGCGATTTTTGGTTTTTCTCCCTGCTGGAATTTCGTTTTTGGATGGAAAATGATGCTGGTTACTTCCACCATGGAATGGGAATGAGGAATAATCCCTTCTCATTAGGTAGAGTTACTTGTGGTACAACAAAACAGAGCCCATACTCTACCATACGAATTTCTGGGTTGCCCATGCTCCATTGAAGCCATGGACTAAAATCTTCAACAACTTCCTTACAACATAAAAAAATGTCATCAAGAAAAGTCAAATGGATTCTCACAATGACATTTGGCAACATATGGTTCATCCCCACAACCCCCTCACCACTCCCTAGTGGATACCCATGGCCCCTTCTCATTCGTTGTTCCCATAGCCAATTTTTGGTATTTTATTGCAATATTAAATATTTACATCAATTTACAATATCCCATGGCTTAATAGCACATGGGTAACAATATGTCAAATGCTTGTCCATTTTAAATAAAATACAAACATACACTAGCGGGGCCTTGGCCTTGAGCTCCACACTAGGGAAACATATATTGCATGTATACAATATTTACATAAAAGCCAATAAATCACAAGGGTCAAAGTTGGCGTATTACAGGGCCATCCGGTGGAATCTCAAGACTGATTACGTGCATCAAAAAAACCTAGAAAGAGCATCGTAGGACTGATTACAAGCTTACTTCTCAACCTATAGGATCTCCCAAGGAGCTATTACATGTGACCTCTCAAAACCTAGCAATAGCATCCCAGTACTGATTATGTGCCCAACACAACTTGCAAGATCTCCCAGGGTGCTATTATATGTGACTAGGCAAGCAAAAACTAGCAAATGCATCCCAAGACTGATTATGTGCCCAACACAACCTGCAAGATCTCCCAGGGAGTTTTTATATGTTTCTAAGAAAAACCTAACAAGAGCATCCAAGTACTGATTACGTGCCCACCACAACCTGCAAGATCTACCAGGTTGAAATTACATGCTACTGCACAACCTATCCACGGGAACGGAATATCATCCTAACATTCATGATCCTCCTGATCATCCTCACATGGAGCATCATCCTGATGCTCATGATCCTACTGATCATCATCATACAGTGCATCATCTTGATTCACATCATCATCACATGATCATCCTGATCATCATCATAGCATAGCATCATCCTGATGCGTATCATCATCACATGATCATATTGATCACCATCATATAGAACATCCTCTGGAGCATTGTCCTAATGCTCATCACATAACACTTACATCCACAGCCATGGGAAGGATCCTCCTACCACCATGCCTGGAATGGCTTCTGCAAATGTGTCCCATCACTTCCTCCTCGAATCATCTTCTATCTGAAGAACACCAAGCCTCTCTCTGAAGTACTCGAACTTCACTCTGGCTAGTGGTTGGGTCATCACATCTACTATTTGTTCATCTATTGCAACATATAGGATCTTCACTGGAGATCAAATAAATCATACAGTAGATTCCTAAGCCATACTGCTTCATAACTAGTCGAACAAGATACAACATACTCTGCTTCGCCTGTACTCAGTGCTATGCAGGATTGCTTCCTGCTAAACCAAGAGGTGATACTTGATCCCATACTGAAGCAGCACCCCAAAGTGTTCTTCCTATCTGGAGCACTTCCTGCCCAAACTGAATCAACATAACCCTCCAGGTTAAAATTTTGATTCGCATCATACTTGAGCCCATAATCAACCGTACCCTTCAAGTACCTCAGAATATGCTTTACAACAATTAGGTGAACATGTCTAGGATTCGTTAGGAACTGGCTCAAGGTGTTCATCGCAAAGCAAATATTTGGTCTCGTGTTCATCAAGTACATCAAGGACCCAATCATATGATGATACATCGTGGCATCAACCGACTCTGATGAAGCATCACTCAATAGCTTCAGGTTCAATGCCATAGGTGTGGCCATGGCCTTGCAGTCCATCATTCCGAATCGCTTCAAGATCTCTATTGCATACTTCCCTTGTCCAAGGAATATTCCATCTGCACTCTGCCACACCTCCATACCGAGAAAGTAATGCATCATAACCAAGTCCTTCATCTCGAACTCAACATCGAGCTTCCTCTTCGTGTTGGAAATCAACCTATCCTCACCTATCAAAAATAGGTCATCCACATACAATAGGAGTATTGTTGGATTTCCTTCCTCAACCTTGTAGTAAAGGTTGGAATCCACTTTACTCTTGGTAAATCCCAAACTGGATAGAAAGTTGTCTATCCTTCCGTACCATGTCCTGGGTTTCTATTTCAAACCGTATAAGGCCTTCTTCAATTTGCACACATATGACTCCCTGTCATGTGTCTCAAAACTGAGTGGCTACTCCATATACACTTCCTCTTCGACTACACCATTCAAGAAAGTTGTCTTGACATCCATCTGGTGTATCTTCCACTTCATTACTGCAGCCAGAGCAAGTATTGTTCTAATGGAAGTGTATCTGGCTACAGGTGCAAAATTTTCTTCATAATCTATCCCTTCTTTCTAGGAGAAGCCACGAGCCACAAACCTTGCCTTATATTTCTCTATGCTACCATCTGCAGCATGCTTGATCTTGTAGATGCACTTGGAAGTCACAATAGACTTCCCTTCTGGTCTTGGGACCACATCCCAAACATCATTCTTCATGATCAACTGGTATTCCTCGACCATGGAATCCTTTCATTCCTTCTTTTCTATTGTTTTTTCATAACTAGAAGGTTCTTTGTTCATTATGTCACATAGTAAGGCTACATAGCTGGTGTGTGACCTTGTCCTTTTTAGTTCTCTGTGTTCCTCCTCTGGAACACCATACCTCTCTGCATCTTGAATGATCTTTCTTGCCCATGCAGCTTTCCTCTTGTGACAGTTCTTCTCACGTGGTGGATCTACAGGCTCTTGTGGATCTTCTATTTCACGATCTTCTTCTGGAATTGCTTCGTTCATGGTGGTGTCTTGTATCCTGGTTACCCTTGGTTCTTCATTGTCTTCAACAGGTGGCTTCCTAGATTTGATGTATGGTGAGTCTTCATCAAATGTCACATCCCTGTTGATGTCAATCTTCTTGAACCGTGAAAAGTAGATTTTGTATGCCTTCGAGTTTTCATTGTAACCCACAAATATACCCTTCTTTCCTGAAGGATATAGCTTTGTCCTCTTTTCTTTTGGAATATGTGTGTATACTGGACAACCAAATATCATGAGATGGCTAACTTCTGGTTTCTCACCAGATAAGACTTCTTCTAAAGTCTTGTTGTCAAGTATCTTGTGTGGTGTTCTTTTTTGAACATATACAGCTTTCCTTGCTGCTTCTTCCCATAGGTGCATAGGTAGATCTTGGTCATGAAGCATTTCCTTTGTTGCTTCCATGATTTTTCTATTCTTCCTTTCTGCAACCCCATTCTGTTGTGGATTGTAAGGAGTGGTCAACTCCCTCTTAATCCCTGAATCACTGCATAATTTCTTGAAATCTACTGAAATGAATTCTCCACCATTGTTGGATCTAAATATCATGATCTTCTTATCGGTTTGGTTTTCTATCAAGGATTTGAATTCCTTGAACTTATCAAACACTTCATATTTGTTCTTCAATAAATAAACCCAAGTCTTCCTAGAGAAATCATCAATGAAAGAAACATAATATACATACCCACTCAGAGAACTGGATGACATTGGACCGCATACATCGGAGTGGATAATTTCCAAGATTCCTTTTTCCTTGATTTCACTACTTGGAAATGCCTTCTTTGTGCTCTTTCCTTTTGTACATCCTTTGCAAGCACCTTCACGCTTTGACTGGATTTCAAGAAGACCTTCTACTACTTTTCTTGCAATTAGTAGTGATCTATAGTGCACATGTGCAAGCCTTCTGTGCCAAAGTTCACTTGGCTCCATGGATTCATGTACCATGGCATGTTCAGGTTGTCCCTTCAATTTGTACAGACCTCCCTCTTGATCTCCAATCCCTATTGCATCGTCTATGGTCTTACCTTTTGGCAACATAAGTACTTGTCCATCCACAAATGCAACTCCCGTTCCTTTTGCATCCAAAGATGATATGGAGAGAAGATTCTTCTTGAGTCCAGGTACATATATAACATCTTTCATCTTTAAATACTTCCCAGAGTCTAACTTGTAGGAGGCTTCACCACTTCCTTTTATAGGGTATTGATAGTCATCCACAATTTTTACCTTATGTTTATGAGTGAATGACTGCATGTATTTTCTGTAGAGTGAATGCTTGAATGTTTCCTTGCATGCTGTAATATGAGACCTTTGATATGCATTTACCAATAGGAGAAGTTTGGGAATGATATGCTAGGTTCCATGGAAGCAGATGAATGGTGAACATTTTAAGTCTATGTTAAGGTCGTGAATTAGTCACTTAAGTATAATTACTTTCTTAAAACACAGTGAAGGAATGCAGCACAATTAATCATGTTTATTATTTTAGTTCATGTTGAAACAATCCAAATTCTTGACGAATGCTAGAAAGATAGCCCGTAAGTGCCTGAATGAATGGATGAATGATATTCATTTCAGTGCCTTAAAGTTTTCAAGATTTTCCAAGTAGAGGATAATTGTGGGTAGTTCGCAGTTCTAGTACAAGATTCGCAGCAGTAAGAAACCCTCGGTGCGGCTCGCAGTATTGCCTGCATCGTGTGGTACTATTCACAGCATAGATCCTGCTACGTACCGCATCACTCTACCCTGCAGTGCACTCATTTTATCTCGTGCTGTGTAGATTGTTCAGATAAACAACTCATCATTTACTGTGGAAACCTGATTCCACAGTACCCCATAAAGACACACCTCGGGTGAGACCTCAACCTACTCCCAGGTTGTTGCCGAGAGGGAAAGTGCGAAGGGGTTTTCTTGGTCAAAGGGAGAACCGCAAAGAACCTGGGTCTAGTTGAAAACCTCTGGGTCAGTTTAAGCCAACAAAAGGTTCCATTGCCGCGCTAGAATCCATGACGAGTTGAAATGGTTTCGTTGAGTTACAATTACGATGTGTAAAGAAGAATATCAGTTCCTAGAAGGATATGACTATTGGCATCCTAAAAAGACAGAAATCCAAGCTTGGTGGGATAAGACAATAAGCGATTTTAACTGACAAGAAAATAGAAATCCGCATCTAAGTGACACACAGTGGTCAGATAGATATTTGTTAGACGACATTCACGAGATCTTTTGGGCATCATTTCCAAATGAGCTGCATGCGTGGATCTCGCAGATCGCAAATAAGAAAAACTGTTTCCAAGGAGGAGTTCCTACGGAGAGGACTCCCAAGTTCACAGGGCAGCTTAAAGTGGTAGACAGCCCATTGTCATGCGTAGTTGATTATTGGGTCGATCATATGCTAGAAGGATTTGTAACAGAATTTGTTGTAGACACACTCAAATCCTACAGCTAAGCAGAAGCAAATTTTTTCGGAGGATTCCATTGTAAGTTTCTGAACAACCTCAGTCTATACATTAAGATGTTTTTAGCTGAGAAAGGTGTTCTAAGAATGCAGTAATATGTTTGAAGTTTGTCATGATAAATAGTACATATATTGATTCTGACGAAGAGACACATACTCTTATAAGTGGTAAGAGATATAAAATTAATAAAGATCCAGAAGGCCCTAAACTTCATATAGATACTGAGATCCCCTGTGATCTTGATAACGAAGTTGCACAACCAATTACCCCTGAGAATCCACCTGCTGCACAAACCGCACCACCCTTATCACATAACCCACCCGCTACGTAGCCCACCCCATAGAAGAATCAACCTAGTCAATCTCTCCCGATAGTCCCATTTGTATTTACTACGTAGATCCCTTTATAGCAGCCGCGCACTAATCCCGGTGCCCCACCACCTAGTAGCATAATGGAGAACACTGATATGAAACTGCCAATATTCATAGGAACTAGCCTAGAAGACCATGATCAGCATTCGTTCCTTTGTGAAGCCGTATGGAGTGTAAGACTAATCTAGGACGATGCTATGAAGCAAGCACAGCTCATCACCACTTTCAGGGATAGAGCGCTACATTGATTTATGAAATACTCTACCATACAGTCGAGAACCCTCACAAAAATTAAAGTCGCGCTAGTAGTAGAGTTCAAGAAAACTAATTCTGAGTCTCAGTGTATAACTGAGCTGAACGAAATAAAGCAGAGACCAACTAAAACGGTCTGGGAATTTGATCAGAAATTTAAGACCTTACTAGACCAAGTAAGTTTTGTTATATCACCGGAATAGCACAAAGAATAGTTCATTGCTGCGCTATTACCTCATATCAAATTACCATTGATGCAGCAGAAGGTTCTATCCCAGGCAGAGGCCTTGGAAATTGCAATGAAACTAGAAGCTTCGCCGATTGGTGATACTAGTTCTAGGATGTCTCAAATCCAGAACCGGCTGACCACCCTGACACTTGAACTGCAAAGTATGAAAAATGGTAAAGAACAATGATATGAAGCTAGACAGGAGGTTTGTTGTACAAGTTGTAAAGGACAAGGCCATGACTGCGAGCATTTCCCTCTATTCCGTGACTATATTAACAGTGGTGCGCCTAACCCATTAAATCAGAATCAGGCCCCATGGTGTGAAATTTGTAGAACCACAGGACACAGACCTGAAGACTGTTACCTCATCCAGAAATATGTGAAAACTCCTAAGAATTTATACTGCAATTTCTATAAAATCAGTTGGACATGATGAATCCAACTGCCATGCATATGAATTAATGAATGAAAGAAAAAGGGATATGGACTCAATGCGAGGCACTGGTTTGTACCGCGTAGAAGAAGAGACCCAGCCAAAACAAGAAAATGCACAATATGACCAAGGAGGATACAGAGGTCATGGCGGTGGATACCACAGCAGAGGAAGAAATACTGGTCCAGCACAAGGAAGAGTCCATGGCCAAGTCATTTGTTATAACTGTGGCCAACCTGGGCACATATCTAGAGATTGTGTTAACCCATGCACTACGTGCAATTATTGTAAATCATTTGAGCATGTCATTGAAGATTTCCTAGTATTAGAGGTGGAAATGCAGAAGAGAAGACAAACAGAGGCTCCGAATCCAAATGTCCAGTGGATCGCAGTAGAGAATAGACCAGTGGATCCAAACATTAACGTGGTCACGGGTAGCGGCACTGAGACAGGCTGCGGCAGAGGAGCGAAAGCTTCAACATCAGGGGAAGCACATACAAAGAAGGATCCCATTGAAACAGTATGGATAATGAAAGCTCCAGGTAAAGCACCCCCTATTAACCTATAGAAGAACAAGGAGATCTTCATTGACGTGCAAGATACCTTTAGAGAACTAGCGGATAAGTCATCAAGGATCCTGCTGTGTAGTGAAACACTGCATGTTGAAGACATGCCGGCTCCATATGACAAAACAAGTACTGCAACAAATTTGCATACTTCTGTTGCGTAGTTCTTGCGAAGCTGCATGAAGTTACTAAAAAGTGAAAACGCCATAGTAGAGCTCCAGAATCTTATCAGCCAGTATGAACCTCAAATTGCAACAGAGACTCCAGATAGCGCTGTACATCATATAAGGAAGCAGAAAAGAACAGGCCGAGAGATGAGGCTTATTGCACAGATAGGAGATTTTTAAATGGATGAAGTCATCCTTGATCTAGGATCAGAAGTGAATTTCTTGACTAAGCAGACATGGCAGCAGATGGGTCGACCAAAGTTGCTCTGGTCACCCATCCAATTACGAATGGCTAATCAGGAGAAGGTCGTACCTTTTGGCCGCTTAGCTAATGTAGTAGTTGACATTGATGGAGTACAGAGTCATGCAGACTTTGAGGTTATTGAAATTGTGGATGATAGTCAACCTTTTCCAGCAATATTGGGAATTGATTGGGCTATGGATAACTTGGCTATCGTAAACTTGAAGACAAACAAGATGATGTTTGAAGGGAAGTATCTTAGGGTCATCGCACCATTGGATCCTAAAGATGGTGATAGATACAGTGAGCTCATTCAGGAGGAATCCCAAGCTCAATATTTAGACCGACTATACCAGCTGACTCCGGACAAGGAATACTACATTAATCCTACTGCGAACGGTACGCTCAGCTGGCGATGTGACACTTCTTGTATCTCTAACTTGGATACAGGACTGGATAATTGGCAAAGCCGCATGCATGAAGTATCATCAAGAAGATGTGCACAGGTTACAAAATCACTGTGCCGGATCGGAAAAGAGGTGAGTCCTATTCCCACATATGATGGTTCTGCTAATGTTTATAGTTTCATAAGGAAATATACTGCAGCTATACCAGATGAGCATAGACTGCCAGCTTTATATATAGCATTGCATGATACACCTACCAAATGGTGGAATGCACATAAGAAAACATTGACCACTTGGGATCAATGCAAAACTAAGATGCAGATCCAATTCGCCGAAAAGGTTACTTTACCCTTTGAAAAGTATAATGGATAGATAGACCCTAGTCAGCACATTGAAATCTGTTCAAGCGCATGGGTCGAAAGACCACTTACAGAATGGGTACATTTATTTGTACATACATTGGATGCCGGTATCCCAGAGAAATGGTAGCTCGACCTGGATTTGTGCAGTGAACTCACTAATTGGGAGCTGCTCGCTACGAACTTCTGGAAGGACTTCAGTTTTGAAGATGAGAATCCATTAATCCATGAAGCATTACAGCTAATCAAGAAGTGCATATTCCAGGATGATTGTCATCATCAAAACATAACATTATAGGGTTTTTTTGGGACAGAGTGTGTTCCCATGCACCTACAGTCAGAATGGAAGGAACATGAAGAGCACTTGATCGAGTATTACAAATTAGTTGAAGATACCAATGATACAAATGAAGATGATGAGGATGACTCGCGTAACATAGATATACAAGAATCAGAAGGAAAGCGTGAGGTAGAAGGACGTCCGTTGGAAATCCCAGATATGACTGGACTAGTAAAAACACAAAAAGTGAACATTGACACAGACAAAGAGCCAAAGTTCGCATCAATAGGAGATTATTGGGACGATTAGACTATTGCAGAGATCGTAGATACCTTACATGAGTATCAAGAACTATTTCCAACAAAATTTACAGAGATGAAAGGAATTTTGGTAGACCTAGGGGTCATGAAAATACCTTTAAAACCAGGTGCTAAGCCTATCAAGCAGAGGCCATACAGATTGAATCCATGCTATAAGGAAAAAGTCCACGCAGAGGTAGATAAGATGCTAGAAGCAGGAATCATTGAACCAGTTGAAGAATCCGAATGGATTAGCCCCATGGTTGTTCAAGACAAGAAAGCAAAAGGCGAGATCAGTATTTGTGTTGATCTCAAAAAGTTGAATGATGCTTCCATGCATGACCCATTTCCTACTCCATTCACAGATGAAGTGCTTGATAACGTTGGAGGAAATGAGGCATATTCTTTCACTGATGGTTTCTCTGGTTATCATCAGATCAGGATTGATCCTACGGACAGGAATAAGACGACATTTGCTACAGAATGGGGGTCATTCCAGTACACTATCATGCCCTTTGGGATGAAGAACGCACCTGCCATATTCTCTAGAGTCGTCGTCGCAGCATTTAAAGATTTTATGCACAAGTTTTTAGAAGCGTATTTTGATGATTGGATTGTATTTGGTCTGTTGAAAAATCATTGCATGAATCTCCACATGATGCTCGAGATGTGTCGACAGCATCAAATATCCTTGAATTTGAAAAAGTGTATTTTCTGTGTGCCTTGTGGAATTTTATTTGGCCACATTGTCTGTAAGCAAGGATTGATGGTAGACCCTGCGAAGATTGCAGTTATTGCCAACTTACCAACATCAAATTCAGTCAAGATGTTGTGGTCTACATTAGGCCATACTGGATATTACAGGAAATTTATAAAGGGTTGTGCACAGATAACCACAACAATGGAAAAGTTGCTGAAGAAAGACACACCATTCATTTGGAATGTAGAATGCGAACATGGTTTTGACACATTAAAAGAAAAGATGGTCACTGCACCGATTCTAGTCTTTCTAGACTGGACAAAGCCATTTCATGTCCATGTTGATGGCTCAAGTATTACCTTGGGGATCATGTTAGCTCATCCAGGAGAGGGAGATATTGACCACCCTATTGCATTTTCTAGCAGAAAGCTTTCAACATCAGAAAAGAACTATACTACTACTGAGAGGGAAGGCCTTGTGATGGTATACGCCCTACAGAAATTTAGACACTACTTGCTGGGATCACACTTCCTTATGTTTACTGACCATTCTGCATTGAAATATTTGGTCAACAAGCCAGTGTTAGGGGGACACATATGCCGATGTCTATTGTTATTCCAGGAATATGACTTTGAAATTATTGTCAAGCCAGGTAGACTCAACTTGGGACCTGTTCATCTGTCAAGGATCGAGTCAGGAGAGGAGCCGACGAATATTGAAGACAGTCTGCCTGATGCGTAGTTATTTAGTATACAGGTTGCAGATGATTATTACAAGGATATCATTGAATTCCTAACCACAGGGCTAGAACCCTAGGAATTCTCGGTCCAGTAGAAAAAATAGTTAGTCGTGTGCGCCGCGGACTTCACTATAATTGCAGGTCAGTTATACAAACTTGGGCTGGATGAAGTCCTGCACAAGTGCATACTCGATCATGAGAAGCCATTTATTCTAGCCGATGCACACTCAGGAATCGCGGGAGGTCACTATGAAGGAAGGGCTACTGCGCAGAAGATATTGCGCACAGGGCTATGGTGGCCTACGATCCATAAAGATGCCAAAGAACATTGCAGGAACTGTGATGTCTGTCAGAGGATAGGAAAACCATCATGCCGAGATGAGATGCGATTAAATCCACAGTTGACACTACAACCATTTGAAAAATGGCCAATAGACTTTGTGGGTCCTATAAACCCACCAGGAAAAAGAACGGGTGCAAGGTATATTATTACTACTACGGATTACCTCACCAGATGGGTGGAAGCAAAACCACTTAAGGACTGCAGCGCCAGTACTGCTGCGTAGTTTATTTTTGAAGAAATACTTACCAGATTTGGTTATCTGAAGATTTTGATGAATGACCAAGGTACTCACTTTCTGAACAAGACGATTGAGGCGCTTACAGAGGAATTCCACATTCTTCATTAGCGCAGTACTCTATACCATCCACAGGCGAATGGTACTGTAGAGGATTTCAATAAAATACTATAGAGTGCACTCACTAAGGTGTGCAATGTAAATAGAGACGATTGGGACCTGCGCCTCTCATCTGTGCTATGGTCATATAGGACAACATGCAAGAATTTGACAGGATAGACACCCTTTCGGTTGGTTTATGGGTAGGAGGCTATAATTCCTATGGAATATATTGTCCCTGGTTTGAGAATCGCTGCATTTACAGGGATGGCAGACTACTAAGCTCTAGAAGAAAGATTACTACATTTACTAGGCTTGGAGGAAGATCGCTTCATCGCAGGCTTCCACTAGCAAGCTCAGAAGGACCGTGAGAAAGCATGGCATGATCGCCATATAAAGAACAAGTGTTTTTCAGGTAGGTGATCTAGTCCTTCTGTATGATAGCAAATTCATGAAATTCCCTGGTAAATTTAAGATGCATTGGCTTGGCCCATATACTATGATGAATGTTACTAACACTGGTGCAATCCAGTTAGCCAATTTAGCTGGTAATACCTTGCCAACTTTGATAAATAGAAGCAGGCTAAAGCTATACCATGACAGCACTGCTTCGCAAAACCCTGAGTAACGAACGAAGGAAGGAAGTTCTAAGTGTCAAGTACAGTTGAAAGTGGACATTAGAAATGTAAAGGAGTCTATACATGTATGATAAAAGGAGGAAGGTATGATAAGAAGAATAATCTATGCACCACGCAGCAATATTGAAGCTGCACAGAAGGGGAAAACAAAAAAAAAAGAGAAGAAGAAAAATAGATAGAGTGGAAGCTGCGCAGTTGGAAATTTTGGGCACTGCAAAGTAGCCGTGTAGTTGGAAATTTTTGGCATTGTGAAGTATCCACGCAGGGTTGCAGATGGCTTGCCACGTAGTTCGGCGCAACACCCAGAGAAAAATAGTCGTTGCATGGATTTTTAGAAAAATAGTCGTTAGATGACCGTTGCAGCAACTGCTTCAGCATTTAAAGAAAAGATAGTCATTCTGAGCACGCTGACAATAGAAAGGACCGAAGGATATGGTCAAATTCACCAACGGACACCACATTAAATGCTTATCTAGCCGTTTAAGGGCAAGGGAGAGGGTCTGTTGCGCCTATAAATAACACTGTTGGGAGACTCGTGGGCATTACCAAGCACTTAGAATTTTCTTGCGATTAACCTCTCTGAGCTAGTAGCCATCTACATTTTGTCTGCCTTAGCCGCTGCCTCAATTGTGAATGTCTGAAACTCCCTTTAGAGAAGAAGAGTTGACCCTTGAAGAAGCCCTGAGGATCTTTCAGCAAGGAGGGATTCAAGAGTTAATGAAAACTCCAGTTAATAAGGTAGCCATAGAACAAGCAGAAGGATCCCACAGATCACCAAGAATTAATCCCACGATGTAGGAAAAACCAAAAGATAATGGAAAAGTGGTAACGGCACCTCGATCCAATATCATAAAGTTGGGATCCTTGGCACAAAAATCACCAGCCTTTCAGAAAGAACCTCTGAAGATAACACCTGAATACATCTCTCTGTGGGCACTGAATGCCCCTATGTTTAAATTGCTTAAGAATGCGAGATATGACATCCCGCTGTCACCTATGTCAAAGCATGTAAGCGTTGGTAAGAATCTGCTGGGAAAGATAGAAGATTGGAAATGGGAGGATTATGACCTCTTGGGAATGAAGAAAGACGAGCCAGATGTTCCCAAATATCTGGATTTTCAACCAGACCAGTATATGTGCTGGAAAAAGGATGCCAAGGGAACTTTGAACTTGGTAGCTAATAGTTGGTTAGCACCTATTGTTTAGTCAGGGATACTAAACTTGTTAAGATTACCACACTTTGACTGTTCCCCAAAACTGAATATCGTGGTTCGCACACTCATGGCGCGAATCCATCGAGGTTATCTATGGCTAGACAGAAACGTGGATATTAATATTGATTTGATCCACCGCATTACTAGGTTAAGCAAGCGCGATAAGGATCCGAAGCATTTCTTCCACGGGGAGAGAAAATAAAAAGAGGCTGTTGAGAAGATGAAGAAGACCCACTCCATGGTAAAGGGAAAAAGAGGATTCCCAATAGAAGACATAGAGGATGGAGTGTTGATGTATATGTAACTTCGAAATGTATTTCATATATATTTAATGTACCCTTATTAGAGATGTGTTATTCCTCTACGAGGAAGTGTCATCATGTGGATTGACAAGTGTCGCAAGTGTGTGTACTTGCCGAAGGGTTATTAGACCACCATGTGTGGGGTTGGCCCTGAAATATATATTATATTGTGGATGTATCTAGATAGACAAGTCGGCCCCATAGTGTAACTGGGAAAACAGGTTAGTATAAATAGAGATCGGGAGATCTCTATTTGGATCATTCGGAAAGACACACTTCTCTCACTCAGAAAGTGGCGCACTAGTGAGGAGGAGGATCATCTGCTCTAGGAGACTATCTCAAGTGTATTTTGGTTGTACTTTGGTTGAGCCATTGCTCTCTCTATCTCTGAGGAAGTTGTGGGGTTTTTCACCTTAGGGTTTTCGCCACAGAAACTCTGTGTCTCTTGTCTCTCATGCTTTTGATTCTTGTGATGCTTGTCATGCTTATTGTGATTGTTATGCATTGATATACTATATATGTTTTTCTCTCTGTAAAGATCCAAGAGTATTGTGAATTAATGCTCAAAATTTAACATGGTATCAAAGCTAACTTGAGAAGAAGACATTTTGCAATGATAGAAACTTGAGTTTCTTGTTTATTGGGTTTCTCTCCACAGATTTTGGAAAAGCAGTATAGTAGATTGACTCTACTCATCAAGGAGAATCTATCTGTCCAATCAAAATTCAATTATGAGCATTTTCAGATTTGGCCCTAAAAATTAGGGTCTCCACAAAAATAGGAATTTATGAAATCGGAAGACATAGCTAGAATCTCCTTGCAAAAATCGAAGTTTAAAGGTTTGGATCGAGATTTTTGGCTAGGTAGATCTCTGGGAAACTCAAACCCTAATTCAGGGCTCTCCCTAGTGAACACGGGAGGACAAAAAGGCAAATCTGAAGGGTAAAGCTTTGCCTATCTCAAATTCTGAATGCACCAGGCTTATCAGATAATCAAGGTGCATCTTTCTATCCTTTCAGAAAGTTGAAATTCACATTTTGAATTTTTAGGGTTTTTTCGACAAACCCTAATCCGAGACCAGATCCAGTTTTCAGCATTTCAAGTGGTAAGACCTAAATCTTTTCTATTTCCATTTGAAGTACTCTTTAAGATGTCTCACCACACCAAGCTTGAGGATAAGCTTGAAGGAGCTGATAACTTCTGAGCTTGGAAGTATAGGATTGGGTTAATCTGGAAGAGAATGAGTTGGACTCATATGTAAAAGAAGACATCCCTATACCAGAGGATGAAGAGGCTGAGGTATTGAAAAAGAAGAACTTGGTCAAAGCAAAGAGAATCATTGTTGATTCTATCAAATACCATCTCATACCCCATGTGTCTTCTCTAAAGACACCCAAGTAGATGTTTGACTCTTTGACCAAGTTATTTGAAGGGAAGAACATAAATCGGAAGATGACCCTATGGAACCAATTGAAAGGAGTAAAGTTTCAAAATGGAGAAACCATTCAATCTTTTTTTCAAGGGTGTCCCAGATCAAGGAACAACTAGAAGTAGTGGATGAAATGGTGGAGAATGGTGAAATAGTGATGACCACTCTAAATGGCCTACCTAGGTCATGGGATTCTTTTATTCAAGGAATTTGTGCAAGGAAGAAGTTGATCTCCTTCAACAGATTGTGGGAAGAATGCTCTCAAGAAGAAGCTAGTCTTGTGGCCCGAGAAGAAAAGATGGGAATTGAAGATCAAGCTCTCACAGCACATGCCAGGAAAGGCAAGTCTAAGAAGGAATCATCTCATAATAGGGAATTCTCACACCACCATTATCATAAAGATAAGAAAGATCTCAGATGCTTCAATTGCAATGAGAAGGGACACTTTGCTTCAGATTGTCCCAAGAAGAAGAAAGATAACAACAACTTCAACAAGAAGAAGAAGAATAACAAAAGAAGATATCATGCTCATGCTGCCGAAGATGATGAACCTCCAAAGAAGAAGGCTAGGGCAGAAAGTGATAGTGATGATGACTCATCAAGTGAAGAAGAGTATGTTCTAATTTCCTCTCTCACAGGTACTATCTCCCATGGTTGTAATGATTGGTTAATTGACAGTGGGGCTTCCAAACACATGACTCAGTTTAAAGAATCTTTTGTAAATCTGTCTGAACATGAATCACCCCATCAAGTGAAACTTGGGGATTATTATCAATACCCAATCAAAGGAAGTGGTGAAGCATCCTACAACCTAGATTTTGGAAAATCTTTGAAGATGAAAGAATTCATTTATGTACCTGGGCTCAAGAAGAACTTACTCTCCATCTCTTCATTGGATGCAAAAGGTATGAGGGTTACATTTGTGGATGGCCAAGTCCTAATATGGCCAAAGGGAAAGACCATAGATGATGCAGTAGTGATTGGAGAGCAAGAGGGAGGTTTGTAGAAATTGAAGCGACAACCTGAACATGCCATGGTACATGAATCCATGGAGCCAAGTGAACTTTGGCATAGAAGACTTGCTCATATGCACTATAGGGCACTTCCAATTGCAAGCAAGGCTGTAGAGGGTCTTCCTGAGATCAAGACCAAACATGAAGGTGTTTGCAAAGGATGTGCAAAAGGTAAGAACATTAAGAAAGCTTTCCTAAGCAGTGAAAGCAAGGAAAAAGACATCGTAGAAATCATGCACTCAGATGTATGTGGTCCTATGTCATCCAGTTCTTTGAGTGGGTATGTTTACTATGTCTCATTTATTGATGACTTCTCCAGGAAGACTTGGGTATACTTCTTGAAGAACAAAGATGAGGTGTTTGATAAGTTCAAGGAATTCAAAACCTTCATGGAGAATCAAACTGACAAGAAGATCAAAACTTTCAGATCCGACAATGGTAGAGAATTCACCTCAGGTGACTTCAAGAAGCTTTGCAGTGATTTAGGGATTAAGAGGGAGTTGAATGCTCCTTATAATCCTCAACAGAATGGAGTTGCAGAAAGGAAGAATAGAACAATCATGGAAGTAGCAAGGGAAATGCTACATGACCAGGATCTACCTATGCATCTATGGGTAGAAGTAGCTAGAACAGCAGTATATGTGCAGAACAGAACACCCCACAAGATATTGGACAACAAAAAACCAGAAGAGGTCTTTCAGGTAAGAAACCTGAAGTCATCCATCTTATAATATTCAGTTGTCCGGTATACACACATGTCCCAAAAGGAAAAGAGGACCAAACTAGATCCTTCAGGAAAGAGGGGTATCTTTGTGGGTTACAGTGAAAGCTCCAAGGCTTACAGAATATACTTTCCAGGGTTCAAGAAGATTGATGTCAGTAGGGATGTAACATTTGATGAAAACTCAACATTCATCAAATCAAGGAAGGCACCTATCGAAGTTTATGAAGAACCTAAGGAAACTAGATTTCAAGACACTACCATGACTGAAGCAATTCCAAAAGTTGTTTGTGAGTTTGAAGATCCACAAGAACCTATAGATCCACCCCGTGAGGATAACTCTCACAAGAGGAAACCTGCATGGGCTAGAGAGCTCATTCAAGATGCAGAAAGATTTGGCATTCCAGAAGAAGATCACAGAGCAAAGAAGAGAACCAGATCACATACCAGCTACGTTGCTTTACTGTGTGACATTATGAACAAAGAACCTTCCATTTATGAAGAAGCAGCGGAAAAGAAAGAATGGAAGGATGCCATGGTTGAGGAATATCAATCAATAATGAAGAATGATGTTTGGGATGTTGTCCCAAGACCTAAAGAGAAGTCTGTTGTGACTTCCAAATGGATCTACAAAATCAAGCATGCTGCAGATGGTAGTGTAGAAAAATACAAAGCAAGGTTCGTAGCTTGTGGCTTCTCTCTGAAAGAGGGAATAGATTATAAAGAAACTTTTGCACCTGTAGCCAGGTATACTTCCATTAGAACAATACTTGCCCTGGATATAGCAATGAAATGGAAAATACACCAGATGGATGTCAAGACTGCCTTCTTGAATGGTGTAGTTGAAGAGGAAGTATATGTGGAGAAGCCACTCGGTTTCGAAATACATGATAGGGAGTCGTATGTGTGCAGATTGAAGAAATCCTTGTATGGCTTGAAGCAAGCTCCCAGAACTTGGTATGTTAGGATGGACAGTTTCCTATCTAGTTTGTGATTTACCAAGAGTAAAGCACATTCCAACCTTTACTACAAGGTTGAGGAAGGGAATCCTGTGATTTTACTCCTGTATGTGGATGACTTATTTGTAACAGGAGATGATAGATTGATTGCAGATACTAAGAGGAAGCTTGCTGCTGAGTTCGATATGAAAGATTTGGGAATGATGCATTATTTCCTAGGTATGGAGGTGTGGCAGAATACAGGTGGGATCTTCCTTGGTCAAGGGAAGTACACTGTTGATATCCTGAAGAGATTCGGGATGATGGATTTCAAGGCCATGGCCACACCTATGGAATCGAATCTGAAGCTTCTATGTGATGCTTCATATGAACTAGTTGATGTCTCTATGTATCGTCAGATGATTGGGTCCTTGATGTACCTGACGAACACAAGACCAGATATTTGCATGTAATTTGTGCCCTGGGAGATCCGATAGGTTGAGCTGTGTGCTCATAATCAGTCCTGGGATGCTCTTTCGAGGCTTTGCCATGACCACATGTAATTTGTGCCCTGGGAGATCTGATAGGTTGAGCCTTGTGCTCGTAATCAATCTTGGGATGCTCTTTCGAGGTTTTGTGGTGACCACATGTAATTTGTACCCTGGGAGATCCGATAGGTTGAGCCTTGTGCTCGTAATCAGTCCTCGGATTCTCTTTCGAGGTTTTGTGGTGGGGTCACATGTAATAAGTCCTGGAGATCTGGACAGGATGAAAAAGGCCTCAGATGTTCTTTAGGGTTCTTGCTAGTCAAGAGACTCTTTTAAGGTTTTGTGATGCATGTAATAAGTCCCGAGATTTCCACAGTATGGCCAGTGATGACGAAGACCTACAGGTGGTGGGCCTACATCCAGTATGAAAAAGGACTGGCTATGTAGAACTTCCTATGACGAGTAGAGTTAGAGATTGGTTAAGATAGAAGCAACAGTGACGATGACGATGACGATGATCCCGAGAAGAAGACTTTTCTAGTAGATTGTGTCGAGAAATACCTTCCTAGTTAAGAGGGAGTGTTGATGTATATGTAACTTCGGAATGTATTTCATCTATGTATTTCATATATATTTATTGTACCCTTATTAGAGATGTGTTATTCCTCTATAAGGAAGCGTCGTCATGTGGATTGACAAGTGTCGCAAGTGTGTGTACTTGCCGATGGGTTATTAGACTACCATGTGTGGGGTCGGCCTTGAAACATATATTATATTGTGGATGTATCTAGATAGACAAGTCGGCCCCATAGTGTAATTGGGAAAACAGGTTAGTATAAACAGAGATCAGGAGATCTCTATTTGGATCATTCGGAAAGACACACTTCTCTCACTCAGAAAGTGGCGCACTAGTGAGGAGGAGGATCATCTGCTCTAGGAGACTATCTCAAGTGTATTTTGGTTGTACTTTGGTTGAGCCATTACTCTCTCTATCTCTGAGGAAGTTGTGGGGTTTTTCACCTTAGGGTTTTCCCCACGAAAACTCTATGTCTCTTGTATCTCATGCTTTTGATTCTTGTGATGCTTGTCATGCTTATTGTGATTGTTATGCATTGATATACTATATATGTTATTCTCTCAGTAAAGATCCAAGAGTATTTTGAATTAATGCTCAAAATTTAACACCGAGCAACAAGATTTGTGACGCAGTTGCTCGTAGGAAATATGCTCAAGACAGCTAGACCTTCGAAGGTGCCTGCGGGCACAATACTCCTTAGCGTCGCAATGGCCGAAGGCCAAAGCTTCAATTGGTGTCAGTTTCTGCTAAATGAGTTCCTTGAAGAAATCAACGACACCCAGGTGAATGGCGGCTAGTTCCATTTAACCTGGCTCATCATCTTGATCACTTTGTGCAGATGGAAGGAACCGCGAGATTATGTGTGCATCGTTATGGATCCCAAGGATCCTAGAGGGTTTAAGTTTGTCAACCTCTGGGCAAACACAAATCTCGAACGCCAGCATGCTACTGCAGAATTCTTTTACCAATACTATATGCAGCTGTGTGACACAATCATGAAGACACCCTGCATTACAAAGCAGGTCACGGTGAAGTATATTTGCATCATCGACTTTGAGGCAGATATGAAATGTATATTGATATCGTCGAAAGCACAAATGAGGAAACTGGAGTGGTTCCTAGGAAAGTACAACATGTACAAGCAGGATATTGAGGACCTCATGAAAGATTGGCTAGTAGAATTCTACGTAGAGGTCATGGACGTGGAGATAAATTCAGAAGAAGATGAGCCGATCCTGCTCTCATGCCCAAACATTGAAGAAATAGGGAAGAGAGAAGAAGCTAAGACTTCGTAGAAGCCAAAGTCGAGGAAAAATGTGAAGGCTACAAAGCTCCAATCAGAGGTAGTCCTCAACAATGATGACTATGAGATGATAGCCAAAAAAATCTCAGAGCAAATGAAGGAGCTAATGATGGCTAAAGAAAAGAAGGACAAGGTCATCCATGATGACCTGCACCAGACAAGGCTCGCAATGTAAGGCCTAATGAAGAAAATGGACGATGTCCAGAAAAGCATTATTGTGCCGCAGGAAGCAGGGGCTGAAAGGAGGTCGGTAGGAACCTCACAGCAAGGAAGCCAACAGCTAGCAATAACGCTGTCGTCGAAGACTAGGATTTTCCATGTGGACCCATTGCCTGTTGTGTTTCCAATAGCAGAGCAAGTGGCCTTGGACACAAAGGGAGTCGAGAGGGTAGAGCTCGACTTAGCCAAAATCCCTTTGCCAGGATTGCACTTCATCCACACGTAGATCGTGGAGGAGATGTATGAAAGGATGGTTGAAGCAATGAAGTTATAGGAAGAACTCACCAAAGCAAACAGACAAATTCAGCAGAAGGCAGAAGTACAGCTACGCAACGAGCAGGACCGCCGACAAAATTTGGAGACCACCATATCCAATGTGGCGAAGGATATTAAAGACATAGAAATCCAGGATGATCCTGCAGACATAGTTCTGAGGATCGAAGATAAGGTGAGATCCTTGCAGTTGGAGATGCAGGACAAAGAAATTTACTATGAAGTTGATATTGCTACATTGAAGGAGAAGCTAAATAAGCAGGTGCCATCAAACGAACAACAGGTCAGAGAGCAGGAAGTCAGCGCTGCCTCGAAAAGCATCACAAGTGAGATGGCTAAGTGCCAATCTCTCCTGGATAAAGTTTCGCAGACAATTGCGACCCTTGAAGAGAATCAAGGGTTGCTGTAGGTCAAGACTGCAGTACAAGAAAAAGAGACCGCGCTGGACAAGTTGAACGCAGAGGTGAAAGCTCTGCCACCTATAGAAAGGTTGCCGAGATATAAGGAGATATCTGGCTTGAAGAAAGAAGTACAGGAATTACGAAAAAAAGATACTGAGATGGATAATCAGTCATAGTAGTTCTTAGAGAATGCCATGGCGGTGTCGCAGAGGATTGAAGATAAGTTAATAGAACTGTGCGATAACCAGGAGTAGGTACAAGACCAAATTGTACAAGAAATAACTCCAACACTGCTTGAGGCAATTAATCAGGTTGAGGAGGATACAAGAGAAGTAGTAGTGCAGTTGTCTGGTACATATGATGAGTTTGCAGCCAAGTTCATCCCACCGGTCGCGGCGTAGAGTCAGACAGCTAAAACAATCAGTTGCTCGGGGACTAGCCACATGTAATTGTTAGGGGCATGTTGGGCCCAAGTTGAGTTAAAGTTTTGGGAAGCACCTTTTTGAAGCAGGCACGGAAGGCTAAGCTGAGCACAGCTCAAAAACACAATTTTGGCTAAGTATTGAGGATGTTGCGAAGTTGCGCGCAGCATCCAACTTTTGACGAGACTGCGAAGTTGCGTGCAGTGTCGAAGTTTTGGCTGTGATGCGAAGACCAGTACTACGTAGAAGTAGTGCTTCAGAGTTAGGAGGCCACGTGGAACCAACAAAGAAGTGTGCTGGACAAGTATCAAGTGTAGTTACCGGCTTGACCAGTAGTAGCCATTTTTGGAAAGATACTGCAGGATTGCCGAACGTAGGCAAAGGAGGAAGGCGACCACGTGTGGGTTGTTACGGAAAGTGACTTTTGGCACGTGCATAAGGTAAAATCGTTAGAGATAAACTGTTCAGCAGAAGCAGTGGGTTAAGAACGGTTTCCCCATCCCTTTTGAAAGAAATATATTACCAACCGTTCTTGTGGACGTAGCTTTCATCTGGGGAAGTGAACCACATTAAATCTTTTGTTATGTGATAATGTTTATGAATGAATGAGTGCATGTATTTTTTGTAGAGTGAATGCTTAAATGTTTCCTTGCATGTTGTAATATGAGACCTTTGATATGCATTTACCAATATGAGAAGTTTGGAAATGATATGCTAGGTTCCGTGGAAGCAGATGAATGGTGAAAATTTTAAGTCTATGTTAAGGTCGTGAATTAGTCACTTAAGTATAATTACTTTCTGAAAACACAGTGAAGGAATGCAACACAGTTAATCATGTTTATTATTTCAGTTCATGTTGTAACAATCCAAGTTCTTGACGAATGCTAGATAGATAGACCGTAAGTGCCTGAATGAATGGATGAATGATATTCATTTCAGAGCCTTAATGTTTCTGAGATTTTCCAAGTAGAGGATAATTGTGGGTAGTTCGCAGTTCCAGTAGAAGATTCACAGCAGTAAGAAACCCTAGGTGAAGCTCGTAGTATTTCCTGCACCACACAGTACTGTTTGCAGCATAGATCCTGCTGCGTACCACATCACTCTGCCCCGCAGCTCACTCCTTCTGTCCTGTGCTACGCAGCTTGTTTAGATAAGCAACTCATCATTTACTGTGGAAACCTGATTCTGCAGTACCCCATAAAGACACACCTCAGGTGAGACCTCAACCTGCTCGTAGGTTGTTGCTGAAAGGGCCGGTGTGAAGGGGTTTTGTTGGTCAAAGGGAGAACCGCAAAGAACCCGGGTCTAGTTGAAAACCTCTGGGTCAGTTTAATCCAACAAGGCCTTAGCCTCATCTCCCTCTGGAACTGGAACCTCTTCACTTATGTAGGTGTCCAATTCATTCTCTTCTAGGATTAACCCAATCCTATAATTCCATGCTCGGAATTTATCAGCCCCTTTAAGCTTATCCTCAAGCTTGGTGTGGTGAGACATCTTAATGAGAAACACAAATGGAAATAAAAGATTTAGGTTTTACCACTTGATTTGTTGAATCTGGATCTGGAGCTAGATTAGGGTTTGTGAGAGAAACCCTAAAAGTTCAAACTTTGAATTTCCAACTTCTGAATAGATGGAAAGATGCGCCTTGCTGAGCTAATCAAGATGGTATACTTCAATTTTGAAATCTCCAAAATTTAACCCCTCAAAATTGACTTTGAAACTTTCGGATTTGCAGTTTCTGGTTTTCTGGTCAAAATCCTGAACTAGGGTTTGATGGAGCCCGAGGTTCTTCCCAACCAAAAAGTTTGATCTTGTTCTCTAAACTTCTATTTTTTTTAGGAGCATCTAGCCATGGTTTTAGATTCCAAAAATCCCAACTTTATCAGAAACTCTAATTTCCCGCAGTAGTGACAGGACAAAAACTGAAAAATGCTCAGAATTGAATTTTGTCTCGACAGAAAGATGCACCCTTGCAAGGAGAGTCATCCTAGACTCCTGACTTTGATGATCTGTGGAGAGGAACCCAAAAATTAAGAAGCCCTAGCTTCCACAACTACAGAGTGTCTTCTTCTTAGTCTCGCTCTGATACCATGTTAGAATTTCAATAATTTCATTCAAATATTATCTAAGATTCTACTAAGAGAATAGCATGCATAGCATAACAATCATAGAAACAAGAGACACAAAGTTTCCTTAGGGAAAACCAAGAAGGTGAAAAACCCTGCAACTTCCTCACAGATAGAATAAGCACCAATACAAGGATCACAAAGATCAAACCCCAAAAGATAGATGTCTTCAACAGCTACTCCTCCTCCACTTGTGCGCACTCCTCTCTCTCAACTATGCGAGTTGGATGAGTGAGTAAAATTATGAGAAAATAGAGTGGTGCAACCACTCTATTTATACTTTAACTTAACCTGCCTTTAACCCTAACTGGGCCAACTTCCCAAGGAATCCTAATAACCCATCCACATGACTCATGCAAGGCCGACCCCACCAAGGTGGTCTAATAACCCATCAAATATAAGTTGTGACACTTACAATAATAGTTGCGACACTTACAAATACAAGTGACAACACTTCTGATTGCAAGAATAATACATCTCCATCAATAATAAAATAAAGTACAAATGTAATACATAGGAGAATATCTTCCAAAGTTAAAAATACATCAACAACTCCGATATAGACAACTGGAAGCTACAGGTATTTAAACTGAGCAATAAATGCATGAACTGAGCAATCAGTGCAAGAACTGACAGTTGGAATCCAAGAGTGTGTAGTAGGGCACATTTGTAACCTAGATGATGAAAACAAGGCGCAATAGGTAGGTAGGAGGGCTACTGATGGCTAAAACAGGCTCCAGAGGGATGAAAATAAGCTCTAGGTACTGGGGAGACTACCATACTAATGACTGGATGCATGCAGTATGTAGAATGCATGGAATACATGCAAATACTCATGATGATGGGGAGAATATTCCAACACCTCCCCACAAGACAAACTATGATGAATTAACCAAAAAAGTAGGTCCCTAGTAACTGAGACCAAAGGTCACCCCGTACCAAAATCTTAATAAATAAAGTGAGGAAAGAGGGAAAAATCCCTCCCTAAAAAATAGACTCTAAGATGATAATGTAGCATGGCATCACTCACCCTAGAAGGAGGCAAGTGACCTTCTTTACCAAGAAAGGATTGATCGAAAATAAATGGATCAATGTGTGAATGATCACTGTGAGAAGGATGAAACCTTCCATTCTGAAAAATCAGACCTAGTTCTCCTTGGATCAAGTGGATCTCCAACAAGATCACCAGAAGATTTAAGAGTTCTGGCTGCCCATCTTGGAAGAGGACGATCATCAATTTCTAGATCTTCAGGTTCTTGTGGACCTGGATCTAATATTCACTCAACTTCACTGTCAGTTGCTATATCTTCAGGTTCTTGTGGATCTGGATCTAGCATTCTCTCCTCATCCTTTTCATTTTCAGAATCTGAATCTGAACTATCATAAGATGAAGCTTCGCTCTCTTTCTCATTAAGCAGTGGTGGTGTGCTAGGAAATTTGTTTTGCTCAACATGATGAACATCATGTAGATGCCATTCCTCAAAATGAACACTCCTTTCAAGGAAAATTTTCATAGTATAAGCATAAAGAATTTTGTAGGCCTTTTCACTTACTGCATAACCCACCAGTAAACAGTCTCTTCTCTGAGACTCTAGGCCTCTCCTTTTCTCTGTTGGAATCCAAGCCCAAGCTCTGGATACAAATACTCTAACATGAGATACATCAGGTTTGTAATCCATCCATGCTTCGAAAGGATTCATCCCTTTCATTCCTTTGTGAGGGACCCTATTCTGAAGGTAAGCAACACAGTTGATGGCCTCTTCCCAAAGACTAGGATGCAATATTTTATACTCTAGCATACAGTTTGCCATCTGTTTTAAGGTTCTTTTCTTTCTCTCTGCAACACCATTTTGTTGTGGTGTGTAGGGAACAGTTTGTTGCATCTCTATACCTGCATCTGCACAAAAGGTTTGGAAATCACCCTTCACATACTCTCCTTCATTATTAGTGTGGAGGGCCTTGATCTTCCTGTCAGAGAACCTTTCTACAGAAGCTTTGAAGAACTTGAATTAACCAAAAAATTCATATTTTAATTTGAGAAATTAAACCCAACTGAATCTAGAATAGTCATCAATAAAAGTTAATATATACCTTTCTTTGTTCAAAGACAGATCTAGAAGTGGCCCTGAAACATCACTGTGAATCAACTCAAGAGGTTGAGAGGATCTCCTTTCCTTCCCTTTCTCAAACATATGCTCTGGATGCTTTCCCATCAAACACCCTTTACAGGTGCCTTTGGCAAACTTGATCTTGGGTAGACCTTCAACCATTTCCTGATTGTGCATGTCTTGCAAGTACTTGTAGTTGAGGTGCCCAAATCTTTCATGCCATAGTCTCCTTTCTTAATTTTCATGTGTGAGAAATGCATTTGACTTTGAGTAAGGTAGGAAGTGAGAAAATCATAGAGTTTCGAATTGTGATCAGCAATACCTTTTTCTATGATGTTTCAAGTTCATATCTCTTGGATCTCGGCCTCATTAGGAGTGAAGATAACCTTCTTGGGTACTCCAGTATGAGTCATTTGGTAGATAGAAAGTAGATTTGTTGCAAGAGTAGGAACATAGAGTACATCACTAAAATACCCATGCTCAATGTTGATCCTCCCAATCCCCTCATTGGAGACCTCAGAATCATTCCCCATCAATATTGAAGGGCCAACTATGGATTCAAAATCAGAGAATAGATTCTTGTGAGCAGACATGTGTCTTGATGCTCTAGAATCAATGATGAAAGAGGAATCATTGGAAGTACCATCTATGAGAGCATGGCACCTCTCCTTGTACTCATATTTTGGATAAAATTTTATTATAGCATTCACTGGTACTAGAAGGTTTTTCTTTTCCAGTAGCGGTGCCATCAGATCTATTGATTTCTTCATACAAGCACTCTCAGGATGGAACCCCCTGTTGCAATAAGAGCATTTTCTCTTTTCCTTTTGAGATTGATTTCCTTTATTGGAATTTGAAACCCCTTCTCACTGATAGGGAGCCTCTCTTATCTAATGCTCATTCAAATTTCTCTCTTTAACTTTTTTCTTCCCTTTGGCATTCGCATTCTTCCCCTCAACAGCTTGAAGAGCTGAATCCAATCTTGGTTTGATCACTCCCATGTGCACTAGTTTGTATTTCTCTTTTGAGAGAGACTGTATGAAGGTTTCAAGAGTGGGAATATTCTAATTTGGAATGGATAGCGTCACTAACTGTAAGGTGGAGACAAATACTGAGTAATCATCCCCCAATTTTGAAATAATGGAAAGGATAAGATGCTTCTCTTCTTTCTCTATTCCATATGACTTCAACTGTGAAATCAGATATTTGAACTTGGTGAAGAACTCATTGATTGAGTCGAAACTATTGGGGCTGAGAGAGATAAGTTCATTTTCCAATTTGTGACCCTTCAAATCACATTTCTTCCAAAATAGTGATTCGAGCTTGTCCCAAACTTCTTTAGGAGTCTTGATATCAATGACATGAAAATGCAGATCATCGAAAATACTAAGGAATAGTAGTCCAACTACTTCATCAAGTTTATCAAGATACTTTGAATTCTCAACTACTCCAATGGGCTCAACTACGGTACCATTCAACACTCTAGAAATTATTTTATACTTCATGAATATGTTCTTCTTGGCCTTCCATTCAAAATAGTTGAAGGAGGTGATCTTGAGATCCATAATAGCTGTTGAATTCGAATCGGCTGAAGATGGAATAACCTGCAATAAAACAAGAAAATTTTGATGGAGATTTGCTGCAGAGTATAAAGAACACTACTTTAGGAAAGTGAGCACATGTGACTGGATCCTTCACACCTAGATATACCTCACTACATTGCTCTAGTGAATTCAATGCAATGGCACCAGGATTTATTGTGGAAATCTAGAGGCTTCTAGTGCTCTACTAAAAACCAACTGCTACAATAGTTGGAACTCGAATAGTTGTATCAAGATCTGATACCATGTGAAATTATACAGGTATAGATTACTCATCTTGAAAAAACCTCACAAATTCACTCAAAGAATTGTAGAGAAGAAGAAGAAGAATTGATTCAATATATTCACACATGAAACTCAAAGAATGTGGAAAAATGTTGTAATCATGTTCATTGGCTCTAAGCTGGAAAAAATGTGCAAGTATGATACAATGAATTTGATTACCCCAAAGGTCATTGAAATACTCCTCAAGGTGTGGCTTGGACATCATTGGAGACATCACCCAATCAGTGGTAGTAGTCACAAATAGTCAAATGTCATTCAATGTGAGTCTAACTAATTCATGTGAGCACAAATGTAGGGAAGGAGACTCCAAGGTGGATGCATGAGGACTATCAGTAGTCAAGTGGAACTATGATATAGACAATTGGAAGCTACAGGCAGTTAAACTAAGCAATAAATGCATGAACTGAGCAATCAATGCAAGAACTGACTATTGGAATCCAAGAGTGTGTAGTAGGGCTCATTTGTAATCGAGATGATGAAAACAAGGTGCACTAGATAGGTAGGAGGGTTGTTGATGGCTAAAACCAGGCTCCAGGGGGCTAAAAATAAGCTCTAGGTGCTGGGGACACTACCATACTGAGACTGGATGCATGCAATCCATGCAAATATTCATGATGATGGAGAGAATATTCCAACAACACTATGGGTATTATTAATGTATCTGAATCTCTAAAATATTATGAACAATCTCTAATGATCATTATCTGATATTTATTACAATTCTATCAGATAATGAGTATATTTATGGAGAGAATATTCCAACAGCACTATGGGTATTATTAATGTATCTGAATCTCTAAAATATTATGAACAATCTCTAATGATCATTATCCTTTATTTATTACAATTCTGTAATTTTTCTTTTAAATGTAATTGAGCCATTATTCCACATATGCTCTTTATAGTATTTATTTTGACTAGTGTTCCTAAAAATGTAGTTTAGTGGTCCTAGTAGATACAATTATAATTCTATAAGTTTCTACAAGTCCATAAGACTCTAATAAATCCAACCACAGCCTTAATTCTGAAATTTGTGACCCTTTGGAGGTGTTTGGAATCATCTAGAAGTAGACTAGCTAAGCAATCCTAGGCAGATCACTTGCTTCTAAACCACTCCATGATGTTGTATCAAGTTGGGTATAGTCCATTTATTCTTCCCCGGGTCTGATTACATTCAGTGAGCACCATAATCCTTACGTTTCCATAAAATTCATCAGGTAATGTGCATTGGTAGCCTTGCTTGCCAAGGATATCTTCCCAAGTGTGAAGCACCCATAAATATGCCAATTTCAAGGTATTGGAATGTTTTCCATCTGATTATCATCCTTATAAGGTATTTAAATATATCTTGGGAGAATTTAGTAAGGGTTTCTGAATTTGTTTGAAAGTTTTCCCCTGAATTCTTGTCAAACTAGCTAGTTAATGTTCCTTTGAAAAGAATTGGTACATTACACAAATGATGACCAAGGAGACCCTGTATGGTATCATAGTGTTGTATTTCCCCCAAATAAATATGAATAAATTGAATGGTTCCCACCCATGTGACCAAGGGATCCTTGTCGGCCACTTCAGGTGAATTGGTCAACAAAATATAGAAAATAAATGCCAATATTCAATGCCTTATTCGATGGTAAGAGGTCGTATTTGATTCCAATACGATGGATCAGATAGACACTTCGTTAGTTCTTTCAGTTTCCCATCCATTTGAGGATGCTAAGCAATACTGAAATTCGGATGAGTATCTAGACCTTTAAACAAATAATTCCAAAAATGACTTGTAAATTTTGCATCTCTATCCGAGATCACAAACTTTGGAATACCATGCAAATGGAAAATCTCTTTCATAAAAATATCAGCTATGTTTATTGGTTTAAAGGTATATTTCATAGGTATGAAATTGGGAGCTTTACTCAATTTATCAGTTACTACAATTACTGAGTCATGTTGTTTATTTGTTTTAGGTAATCCCATTATAAAGTCCATGCTTATTATCTTCCATTTCCATTCTAGAATAGGTAAGGTTTGAAGTAACATGTTTGGATGTTGATGAACTTTTTTTTTACTTGTTGACATTCAATACATATAGCTAGGTAATTTGCGGCATCATTCTTCAAGTTAAGCCAATAATAGCTTTTTCTTAACTTTGTTATCATCTTTTTGTATCTCGGATGTACGGAATACAGTTTCTTATGTAACTCATTCAAGATGAATTGTTTAAATTTTTCAGAATTCGGTATCTATAATCGATTTTTATAGAATAGCAAGCCTTCTGAGCTTATAAAGTAAACTGTGGATTCACTTCCATCAACATCTTTCTCCAATTGTTCTTTATTTTTTAAGTATTCGTCATCATTTTTAGCTGCATCTTTTATTAAATCTTCAAGATTTGTCTTATAATTGCTAAACCTGGCTAAACAGTGTGGAATGGCATTCCTACTCAAGGAATCTGCCACTTTGTTCTTTTTTCCTTTAATATGTTTAATTTCAAAATCATACTCACTCAAGAAAGCTAACCACCTTTCCTGGTAAGCGTTTAAACTTTGTTGATCAAATAAGTATTTTAAACTTATGTTATAAGACATTAGAGTGAATTTTCTTTCAATCAAGTAATATCTCCACATTCTTAAAGCATGTATTATAGCAGCTAATTCCAATTCATCTGTTGCATAATTTTTTTCATGTTCTTTAATTTTTCTTGACTCATATATTATTACATAATCTTCTTGTAGTAACACACCACCTAATCCCTCAAAGCACACATCCATACATACAACGAATTCCTTGTACGGATTCACTATTCTTAGAATAAGTGTAGTGGTATGCAAGTGTTTATGCTTTTCAAATATTCCTTGACATTTATTAGACCATATAAATTTAGTTCCTTTCTTTTGAAGTGAAGTTATTGGGTAAGCAATTTTGGTGAACCACTCAATGAACCTACGATAGTAACCTGTGATTCCCATAAAGGATGGAATCCTAGTTACATCCCTAGGAACTGTCCAATCAATGATTTCCTTGATTTTATATGGGTCTATAGAAATTCCTTCCTTAGATATTACATTACCCAGGTATTGAATTTTATCTTGAAAGAAATCATATTTACTAAACTTTGCATAAAGCTTATGTTCTCTTAAGGTTTGTAAGACTAACTTTAAATTTTCTTCATGCTCTTCTTAATTTTTAGAGTATATTAATATGTCATCAATAAATACTATTACAAAATTATCTAATTATTTATGGAGAACATTGTTCATTAAATACAAGAACATGGTTGGAGAATTGGTCAAGCCAAATGGGACAACCAAGAACTCGTAATGCCCATACTGTGTCCTAAATGTTGTTTTATGAAAATCCTCCGCTTTAATTATTACTTGATGGTACTTGGACCTTAATTCAACATTAGAGAGTATCTGCATCTCCTCATACTTGATCAAACATGTCATCAATGCGGGGGAGAGGGTAACTATTTTTAATAGTCATCTTATTTAATTGTCTAAAATCAATACAAAGTATTAATGTCCCCACAGAGACACACTCGGTCTTATATATTTCTTATCTAAAAATTCTTATAATTGTAATTTTAATTCCACCAACTCAGGTGTATTCATTCTGTATGAAGCCTTAGAGACAGGGATTGCTCCTAGTACCAAATCAAAGGTAAAGTCAATATCCCTCCTTGGAGGTAATCCAAGTATCTCCTCTAGAAAAACATCTTTAAATTCATTTAAGAGAGGCAAATATTTCAGTCTAGTTTTTTCTTATCGTCATCATTTTCAGTGATATGCACAACATACAATTTACATCCTTTCCTAGCACACTTCTTTAATTGCAAAGCAGATATTTTCCTAGTAAGAAATTTTTTAGGAATCCCTTTAACGAGTTTATTTTCAACCTTTTCATCAATACAAGTGAATTTTTTCTCAAAGAAACTCAAGACAACTCTATTCTTTTCTAACCAATACATGCCAATTAATACATCATATGATCCTAATGGAAAAATGTCTAAATCTACTTTTGTAATGTCACAAACCCAAATTTTACAAGTTAGTATTTTAGTGAATTTGCAAGAATAAAATAGATAAATAATAATATTTTTCACATAAAATAAAACCTCCACAATTGAAATCTATTTATGACAAGAAAGAAATGTCTATCGTCCTTGTATCGATAGATGATTAAAAATATATAATCAATACACGTAACTATTTAATTTATTTCTTCACTTACTCAAGCAAGGTCTTTAATCAATACTCACAACATTTATATCTAACATTTAGTAATATATATGCAACTCCTTGTATTTCCTAGATACATTTATATGCAAGCCAACATTTCAATAACCATTTTATAATTCAGCACCAAAACTCTTGCATTAGTCAAGCCATGATTATCCATAAAAGAGATAGTTAAGCATACCTAGTCATTTACTTGAATCAAATGAGATAAAATGACTTATGTCGGTTTAAAAGAACCTGAAGATAAATGGATCTAGTTTGAAACAATCATTCAGTTATAATCATGCATGTGAAAGAGACCATATATAGACCATCATTCTTACAACTGCATAATGACAATTAACTATCAATTTAGTATCTTTAACTTCATGCATAATCATTCATGCATATTATTCTTACCACATTAACTCTATAACTATTACTACTCACGCCACATAATTTGCTTACTTGATGTAAAGGATATAATTGATACACATAACTATCAACAATACCATCATCTATACACATAAAATAGACACCAAGAAAATAATGTGGTTCACCCAATCTAGGGGTACGTCCACAAAGCAATGCTACTTTATTATTTGTCAAATTCAAGGGATCACATCCAACAACAATGTTGTTGCACTAAATCTCTTTCTACTTTCTCTAGGCATCTATCACATAGAGCATTATATATATAAAACTATATATATTGACTTTTAATACCTTAGGAGATGCATACTTTACTCAAGTTATGAAGTAAGTTCTTCTCCCTTATCCTAAGAGTTTATGTTAACACTATAGCATATATATATATATATATATATATATCATGATTAACTTAAATATTTTTCTAAAACCCTACCTATGAGGTTATAACATATAAGGACTCCCTTATTCTAACCACATCAAGAGATTACAGAGATCTTCCCCTAGCAGAGTTCTACAATCAAAGTGATCATAATTAAAGAAACCCTCCTCTCGTTATTGTATGTAAGAAACACTAGCATTTAAAGTCAACCATTTACATATATGTATATGTATATGTATATACATGTACATGTACATATATATATATATATATATACATATATATATTCGCTATGCTAATCCTGGGACCTATTTGTTTTCGTGGTAACAAATGTATGTCGAAAAGGGAATGCAACAACATATATATATTACATAGCCAGAGATCCGAAAACTAAAGGGAAATCTATCCATCTCATGCGGTCAACATAGCTCCGGTGGTAGTATAACTTCTAACAGCAAGGATATAGGAAGCTACAGGAAAACACATTGCGTGGCAGCAATGAGGTATATCATAGAACATAACTTCGACACAGTTCCATTTTATGACTACAACAATCATAGAGTTATACGATTTCCAATATTTACACTTGTATAGAGGCAAAGGTTAAATTACTAGACATTCAAACCATCCACAAAATACCAAATAAATGAAAATCTAAACAAGCTAAATGTAAATAGCTTTGAATGGATACGTTGGTTCTACAGGAAATAGGATTTCCAGACTTTCAGTGAAAAACACTATTCCAATCTTTACGCTTGCATAAAGGATAATTATCAGACATTCCATCCATCCACGAAACACCTGATAATAATATAATGGAAAATTATTACAACAATGGGAGCAAGCGTCGGACAGAGATGTTGGATCCAAGCAGGTAAAATAGAGAAAGCACCGGAAACTTGGTAGAGTCAAGACGTGGAACGGAGATTAAATATACCCAACTTGCTAGTTCGCATAACTACAACAGAGATCAAGCTTATATCCACCACTGGCATGTACAATCATTCGCTGGTTGACACAACTAAGACAAAGATCAAGCTTACGACAAAGATCACAAACATTTCGTGGCAACATGGGAAATAACTGAGATTAACATTAAAGCAAAAATATATAAATAACATAATATAAGCTAATTCGTATGCAAAGAAAGTCTAAATATCATTTAGAGGTATAATTTCAAACACAGATCCAACAGGGATCCCGCGATCTCGTTCAGCCATCTACACATCGATATCTGGGACATAGAATCACACGATTTGCAACCATAAACCATCAGAGAATCATAATACAACATGCAACACTCTGAAGGGTTCTCCACTTGGGTCGTCCTCTCTTCTACGCAGCACAAAATAAAATATAATAAGAAAACTCAGAGATTAAAGAACACCCGTCAGCGCGGGATTAGTGCTCCCATTACGGGGCCGTCCTTTACCCTATGCAACCTGTCTTCAAAAAATATAATAGAAACACTAAAGAACCAGTAATTCCTAGTTCCATTTATCCCTCTTGGGGCCATCGTTTCCCTTGCGCAGCATCCCTCTCTTAAAAAGAATCAAACACCCCCCTCACTGGAGTGACACCTAGTACCTCTAACACCTAGCACTTAAACAAAGGGACAAGTGGAGCCTAACTATAGTTCTATACTCCATTAAGCAGACAAGCTCCCACTAAAACTCCACCAAAGTTTCTAAAAAGCATACCTCTAATGCCTAGCACTTAAACAGAGGGACAAGTGGAGCCTAACTGGAGTTCGATACTCCATTAAGGAGACAAGCTCCAACTAAATCTCCACCAAACTTTCTAAAAAGCTACATGTTTTCTCCCACACTTTAGTAATGTGTGGGGTGAGTCCCCCTTTAGACAAGAAAAGGAAAGGTTATATAATATAATTGCTCCATGGCGCTATTACGGTCCATAGACCTTTCTTTATGATAAATATCCATTCTAATAAGGGATAGGTAAGGTAATATGTTTTCCATATAATCCTATGAGTATTTATATACTATATATATAAATTCTAGTTCCTATTTGTTATATATATATATATATATAGATAATAATAATAACCTAATTTTTTTACCCCACTTTCTATACTTGAGTTACGCACCTTTAATACTTACTAGATGTGTGTAATGTTGTCCTCCCAATAATACTTTGTACTCCCAAGATAGTTAAATAGTAAGGATTTACAATACTCCACTATTTTAATATATTGATATATATATAAGAGGAATAATCTCTCTCGACCTCTTAAGATAGTGACTATAGTATAATCACTATTTTAAAATGATAAGGTTAAATACTTAAGATAGAGGTTTTAATAATAACTTTCTAGGTACTAGATACCAAAAGATAACCCAATAAGTCATAGGTAAACTTCTTGTTTTAATATAAGTAGATTATAAAATTATTTTCTCATACGTAGGTTCATAGCACCATAGGTACATAATAGAGTTGAAATTAGATTTTGTTTATTAATCAATCTTTTATAAATGTATTTTCCAAATCTATGTATCCATTATTAATTATATTTATATATATATATATATATATATATATATATATATATATATATAACCCAAGTACTTATAGCGATAAATAATTTATTTAGATACCTATTTAAACGCTTTCTTTGAATGGTAATTTTTCGGTAGCCTTACTAGGAAGACATATTATGTCACAATTAACATAACTTAAAATCACACTTAACCTAAAGGCATCCTACTCAAAAATTCCTAATCGGTTCACCCATTCCCTTAATGGATTCACTTGCCCGCCACTTAGTTTCATTAGCAATTTTAGTCTCCTAAGTTTAGAAGTTTAAACCACATAACTTACGAGGTTTACTAGTGGGGCCTTGGCCTTGAGATCCTTACCAGTAAACAAGTACAATAAATAATTGTATTTACAAAATATTAGGGTTTTAAAGGAGGGATGTTACATCCCCCCCCCCTTAAGAATAACACTTTGGAGTCATCTTTTGCTTTCTATCTTGTTTCGGTTTGACCTTCTTCCTCTTCATGATTTCCACAAGTTGTTATCGCCCATAACCTGCATTTTATGTAGTAAGACTAGGACTCCCCAAATTATTCACTATAGCACATCATTAATTCATAATCAAACTCAGAAACATAAACCATGAGCCCTTTTTCATAACATTTTCAATTCATGAAACATTGCAAGCACACCTGATATAGGCTTACTTTTCAAATATTTAAGGGACTCATACGAAATGGAGATTTAATTATCCTTTTGTAGGAATTCTTTTACCTCCAATATGTGGACATTTTACTAGTCCTCAACTTGAGGTAGACATCTCTGTCATTCATATATTAGTATTATTTATACTTCACAATATTTCAAACAGTAAACTTTTAACATTTATCAGTCATCCTCATCCTTGAGGAAATTTTTGCTTACTCAAGCATGCATAACATTTACACATAAAGACATCCAATAGTCTAGTTACAAGAAAAATCATTAATATTTGTTATATCATAAAACAAATCTTTCAACAACACTTTGTTGATCATCAAACTCTCCCATGAGTTTGGAACTTCAACAATTCCTCTGCTAAACACATAACTCTTCCTCGAGTTTTGTTCTCTTTGTAACTCAGCAATCAAATTTGCAGACAAACTGCCAGCAATCTTCACTTTAGCTTCCCCTGATCGAATAACCTCTTGTGTGCCTAACTAAATTCAGTATGCAACATAACCACAAGGCAAATTGTCTGAGCCTCCCACCCATTCGATGGATATATGCTTGCCTAGGTCTTGGGTCAGTTTTGAATTTAATGAGCCACCTGCTCAGTTCCTCCTTTCTAGGGAACATGACCACAAATTTATGGAAAATGCCTCCCGCATTAGCTAGAAAGTGTATGTTGTTGTTGCCATTTTCCTTGTACACCAGATCATTCCTCCTGGTCAGTTAGTAAACACTCTTCAAAATCCTTATTGCGAGTTTGAGGTCAAGTCTTCTAACAAACAAACATTATGGTATCATAGTTTAAACACTTAGTTGCATATAGATTCATTTCAACTTTAGACTCATCAATTCTTACTCATGCTTTGATATATCTTTTCGTGAGCTCTTGATCTTTATTCACATTTTTACCATAATCTTACCATGCATAATATATTACGCTCTTGTCTTTAACAAGTTCCAAATAATTTTGACCATCTACCAAATTCACTTGTTATTACCACTTTATATAACAAAAATCAAACTTTGCAAGAAGAATATTTTCCCTAAGCATAATAATAAGAAAATCATACTACAATATCCATACATGATCATCTGAATTAAAACATCATCTTTTGGTTCCTTATTTTCATCCTTCCGACGTGGTTTTACCAAAAGCAAGATACAAAATAATTTTCTTGGCACATTAAATCCTAGGGAAGTATATACGTGCATTGTTTACCAAAAGAACTACAATAGATTTCTTAACCACTTTTAGGATAACCTCTTTTCTTGCTACACAGGATTACATAATTCCTTGAACACGAAATAGCATTCTTCTTTTGATGATTCATTATGATCACTTAGACTCAAATCTTATCTTTCACCATTTTAAATGCAATTTTTGTTTAGTTATACAATTTTTCTTTGTACATGCTAACACCTTGCCTGTAACAACAAATTGTCTACATATATATATATATATATATAAATCTGTGTGTGTGTGTTTGTTTGTGTGTATACCTTTATAAAGATAATCACATACCTTTATGAAGGTGACCGCATATCTCCTTATATGACGCTCATATGCCAAGGTACAATTTCAGCACATATTTTTATTACACTCAACATCTCATGAAATCCATATACTGAAATGAAATAGGTTGTCAAAGTATCCATGCATATAACGTATACCTCTATTTTATAAATATTGATCATCTAAAAATATATTTTTATAACAACCACTCATAGTATCCCAACATCCTTTGTAAAGATCACTAGAATAAGAAGGATACAAATTAAATCATGCATTTTCATCATATATTATGTACATTACCTAACCTTTTCTCATGCAATCATAAAGGGAGACTTTTTTTTAAACCTTCTTAGTTTTATAACCTATAATATTCAACTTTCAATATCATGTGAGGAAATTTCTAACAATTTCTCGTTTGGTATAATATTTCCTTGGAGGTTTAGGCATTTTCTTATTATCTATCTACCTATGTAGTAAAGAAGATAAACTCTTAGTCATAGAGAACATTACACCATTAGAAAACCAATTAAAGTTCATTCATTATAACTATTCTACTCATCCTATTCCACATCTCTTAGTTACCGCTTAAATAGAATCTAGACTAGCAAGTTTACAATTCTTGTGGAATGTTAGTTTAGCATATGTAACAAAACTCATAATTCCTAGCTGATACCTCTCTAATTAAATAGAATTTGTGTTAAGGAACAAAATATTAACCTAGAACTTGATAGTTCCTAACATACTCGGAACACTAGACCATCTTGTTTAATCAAAACTTAACATGCTAAGAGGAGATATTCATCAGCTAATATTTACCAATAATAGATCATTCACCTCCATAATGAAACATATACTATGGTCACCTATAGACAATGGTATGCCATTATAACGCTTTCACAAAATGAGACATACTTGTAATTCAATGACGACTTGTCGGTTACTTCTTATCGATCTTTGGAGATGAAATTTTTTGTTGCATCTTTATAGATGGATTTCTCTTGCTAGTTTAACCAACATTTAATTGCTTCCTCTGGCTAAGCCCAAATAGGCCCGAGTGTTTGTAACCTGTAGCTCGGATACCATATGTCACAAACCCAAATTTTAAAAGTTAGTATTTTAGTGAATTTGCAAGAATTAAATATAGAAATAATAATATTCTTCACATAAAATAAAGCCTCCACAATTGCAATCTATTTATGACAAGGACCAAACATCCGTCATCCTTGTATTGATAAAAAGATGATTAAAAAAATAATAATCAATACGTTTAACTATTTAATTTCTTTCTTCGCTTACTCATGCAAGGTCTTTAATCAATACTCCCAACATTTATATCTATCATTTAGTAATATATATGCAACTCCTTCTATTTCCTCGAGACATTTATATGCAAGCGAACATTTCAATAACCATTTTATAATTAAGCACCAAAGCTCTTGTACCAGTCAAGTGATTATTATCCATAAAAGATATAGTTAAGCATACCTAGTCATTTATTTCCATCAAATGAGACAAAATGACTTATGGATGTTTAAAAGGACCTGAATATAAATGCATCTAGTTTGAAACAATCATCCAATCATAATCATGCATGTGAAAGAGACCATGTATAGACCATCATTCTTACAACTGCGTAATGACAATTAACTATCAATTTAGTATCTTTAACTACATGCATAATCATTCATGCCTATTATTCTTACCACATTAACTCTATAACTATTACTACTCACACCACAGAATTTTCTTACTTGATGTAAAGGATATAATTGATACACATAACTATCAACAATACCATCATCCATACACATAAAAGGGAGACCAAGAAAATAATGTGGTTCACCCAATCTATGGCTACGTCCACAAAGCAATGTCCTTTTATTATTCGTCAAATTCAAGGGATTACATCAGCAACATTATTGTTGCAATAAATTTCTTTCTACTTTCTCTAAGCCTCTATCACATAGAGCATTATATGTATAAAACTATATATATTGATTGTTAATACCTTAGGAGGTTCGTACTTTACTCAAGTTATGAAGTAAGTTCTTCTCCCTTATCCTAATAGTTAATGTTAACACTATAAGATATATATATATATAGCATGTTTAACTCAAATATTTTTCCAAAACCCTACCTATGAGGTTATAACATATAAGGACTCCATTATTCTAACCACATCAAGAGATTACAGAGATCTTCCCCAAGTAGAGTTCTACAATTAAAGTGATCATAATTAAAGAAACCCTCCTTCGGTTATTGTATGTAAGAAACACTAGCATTTAATGCCAACCATTTAATTATACTAAATAGAAATATGACAATATATATCTATAGATAGATAGATAGATATATTGCTACCCTAATCCTGGTATCTATTTGTTTCTGTGGTAACAAATGTATAACCAAAAGGGAATGTGACAGCATATATATATATTACATAGCGAGAGATCCGAAAACTAAAGGGCGATCTATCCATCTCATGCGGCCACATAGCTTCGATGGCAGTATAACTTATAATAGCAAGGATATAGGAAGCTACATGAAAACACATTTCGTGGCAGCAATGAGGTATATTAGAGAACATGACTTCGATAGACTTTCAGTTTATGACTACACCCATCATAGAGTTATACAATTTCCAGTATTTAAACTTGTATAGAGGTAAAGGTTAAATTACGAGACATTCAAACCATCCATGAAATACCAAATAAATGAAAATCTAATCAAAGTAAATGGAAACATCGTTGGACTGATACATTGTTTCTACAAGAAATAGGATTTCCAGAATTTCAGCGGAAAACACTATTCCAACCTTTATGCTTGCACAAAGGATAATTATCAGACATTCCATCCATCCACAAAACACCAAATAATAATATAATGGAAAATTAGAACAACAATGGGAGCAAGCATCGGACATAAATTTTGGATCCACGTGGGTAAAACAGAGAAAGCACCAAAAACTTGGTAGAAGTCAAGACATGGAATAGAGATTAAATATACCCAATTTGTTGGTTCGCATAACTACGATAGAGATCAAGCTTATATACACCACTTGCATGTACACTCATTCACTGGTTAACATAACTAGGCTAGAGATCAAGCTTACGACAAAGATCACAAAGTTTAGTGGCAGCAGGGGAAACAACAGAGATTAACATTCAAGAGAAAATATATAAATAACATGGTATATGGTAATTCATATGTAGAGAAAGTCGAAATATCATTTACAAGTATAATTTCAAACATAGATCCAACAGGGATCCTGCGATCTCATTGCAACCATCTACACACCGATATCTAGGAACTAGAATCACATGATTTGCAACCATAAACCATCAAAGAATCATAATACAACATGCAGCACTCTGAATGGTTCTCCACTTTGGTCGTCCTCTCTTCTACGCAGCACAAAATAAAATATAATAAGAAAACTCAGATATTAAATAACACCCATCGACGCGCGATCAATGCTCCCATTACGGGGCCATCCTTTACCCTGCGTAGCCTCCCTTCATAAAATATAATAGGAACATTAAAGACCATTAATGCCCAATGTCATTTCTCCCTCTTGGGTTCGTCCTTTCCCCTACGCACATCCTTCACTTAAAAAGAATCAAACCCCCCCCTCAATGGAGTGACACCTGGTACCTCTAACGCCTAGCACTTAAACAGAGGAACAAGTGGAGCCTAACTAGATTTCGATACTACATTAAGGAGACAAGCTCCCACTAAATATCCACCAAACTTCTAAAAAGCTAGACGTTTTCTCCCACACTTTAGTAATTTGCGGGGTGATTCCTCCTTTAGACAAAGAAAAGGAAAGGTTATATAATATAATTACTCCATGGTGCTATTACAGTGCATAGACCTTTCTTTATGATAAATATCCAGTCTAAAAATGGATAGGTAAGGCAATATGTTTTCCATATTATCCTATGAGTATTTATATACTATATATATATATAAATTCTAGTTCCTATTTGTTAAATACATCCATATATATATATGTGTTAAAGATCTCTAAATAATAATAATAACCTAGTTTTTTTACCCCACTTTTTATACTTGAGGTACCCACTTCTAATACTTCCTAGATGCGTGTAATGGTGTCCTCCAAGTAACACTTTGTACTCCCAAGATAATTAAATAGTAAGGATTTACCATACTCCACTATTTTAATATATTTATATATATAAAAGATGAATAATCTCTCTCGACATATTAAGATGGTGACTATAGTATAATCACTATTTTAAAATGATAAGGTTAAATTCTTAAGATAGCGATTTTAATAATAACTTTTGAGGCACTAGATACTAAAAGATAACCCAATAAGTCATAGGTAAAGTTCTTGTTTTAATATAAGTATATTATAATATTGTTCTCTCATACGTAGGTTCATAGCACCATAGGTACATAATCGAGATGAAATTAGATTTTGTTTATTAATCAATCTTTTATAAATGTATTATCCAAATCTATATATCCATTATTATATATATATATATGACCCAAGTACTCATAGCGATAATAGATACCTATTTAAATGCTTTGTTATGAATAGTAATTCTTCGATAGCCTTACTAGGAGACAATATTATGTCAGGATTAACATAAATTAGAAGCACACTTAACCTAAAGTCATCCCACTCAAAACTTCTTAATCAGTTCACTCATTCCCCTAATGGATTCACTTTCATGCTGCTTAGTTGCATTACCAATTTTAGTCTACTAAGTTTAGAAGTTTAAACCACATAAGTTTGAGGTTTACTGGTGGGGCCTTGGCCTTGAGCTCCTCAATAGTAAACAAGTACAATAAATAATTGTATTTACAAAATATTAGGGTTTTAAAGGAGGGATGTTAAATGTAATCAAATCTTGCATATAAATTTCACAACAAGAAATAAAGCTAGTTACCTGTATTTTTGTTCCTGTGGGTAATTACACTAACCACGACTTTTCAAAATCATACTTTTTCATATTACATAAGTATGCTAACTTAGAAGATAATTTAAAGTAGATCCAAAATCAATTAATATAGAAATAGGTTTGTCAAAGATCTTACCTTCAACTTCAATCATGGAAGGTTGGTAATCCTCTTGATGATTGTCCAAGGATGCACTTATCTTCGGTGTGTTCTGAGCATCCTCTCCAATTGTGGTTGCTTCCCGGACATTGTCAATACCTCAATTATCCCTGTTATGAGGATAATCCCGATAGAAATGACTCTCCCCACAACCCCAACACTGTAAGGGTTCTCTTTTTATTTATTCCTTTTTCTTTTTAAAGAGATTATCTTTATGTTCAGTGTTAATTGGTTGTTGTCTATACTTAAAATTATTCCTCTGAAAATTCTTATGCTTATTGAAGGGCTTGGATTATCTTCTTTTAAAATTAATCCCTTTTCTTTTCTTGAAATTATAAGCATTTTCATGCTTATTTTTAGATTGATCATAAGTTAATTTGGCCTTCCTCATTGCTTCATATAATTTTTTTGGATTATCAAACTCTAATCTATCTTTATAAAAGCTAGGAAAGCAACCTAGGAATCTTTGAATTTTAGGGTTTTCTTCATTTAGGTAAGGCACATATCTTAACAAGGATAAGAATTTAGTACAAAACTCATGCATTGACATTTAAACCAATTTTAACTCATAGAAATATTTTTCCTTTCCCTCATAATAATACTATGAAAGATACTATTTTTTTAAACTCGTTTTTAAACCAATTCCAACTAAATTTTATATCATTAATTATTTTATCTCTTTTTAAGTCCTTCCACCAAATCTCATTGTTCAGGACTAGATTAAAGATGGCCATTTTACCCTTCATACAGTTGGAATAATTATACATAGTAAAGTATTTCTTCATCCCGGATAGCCAAGCTTCAGGTTCTTCTCCATTTTTTACTTCAGCGTCAAAGGTAGAAGGTTTTTTCTTTTTAAATTCTCCTGTTATCTCATTATAATTTCTCTTCCTCCTTCATCTACCCTCAGAGTTATTATCAAAATCTACCAATTCACTAATTATAGGGCTTTCATCACAAGAAGTACATTCAACGGATGAGTTTCCTCATTTATGTTTATTTTATATTTATCATTTGTTATCTCATTTAATTTAAATAATAAGGCTTCATTTAGATCTTCTTAGGTTCTCATCACCCTCTCATGTTCATTTTTAAAGTTCATAAGGACAACTTGTAAGTCTCTTACCGTTTGCAGAATCTCATTTGAGTTATAATTATTATTGTTTTGGTGTTCCTCTTCATTGAGTTCAGCCCAAATAGGTGTGGTAGGAGATCGTCTTCCAGCCATTTCTTCCTACAATTTAGTAAAAACAAATTTCTTCTATACAAGTAAGAACAACAACAAACAAACAAAATTAGTTTTCTCATAACATGATTGGACACCATAAGTCCAAGTGTCATAACTTAAGATCTGATACCACAATGTAACAAGCCCAAATTACACTAAATGTGAAAAAAAAAACTTTTTATATTCTTAATGAGAAACTAATGTTCGGTATGACTCTTTTGATATTGATACAATACTTAACTTTTAAAACAATATCTTCATAATTTCAACATTTTTTTTATCACAGTAAACAAATAATTATACAAGCATGTAGATTTCGTAAATCTAGATGCATAACAATTCCACTAATACCGGTGAAGTATATGATCCCACCATGACTCGCATATTTAAATTATTAGTTTTACCTATGTTTTGAGCCACAACTTCTAAGAGTACTTTCCTAACTCTATAGTCATTTACTTTTTATTGTCTCAATCCACACCAAAGACACTATTTCTTTCTAATGTAATGATATGTTAAATAGAAACTTTAAAAATATAATATATATATATATATATATATATATATATATATATATATATATATAACCATAAAGAAAAATCCACACCCATAACATCGTGGACCTAATGCACATCATCTGCAATGTTTCTATCAACTAAATTAATACATATTTATATACATATGTGTTAGTTATGTTTTCTTTATGCTAATGTATATTAATTCAGAATATATACCTATTCTTTTAACCATCCCAATCCAAATCAATTATGCATTACTAACCATTAAAATTAAATCCTTCGAATTTACTTATTTTTATAGTGATTAATTAATTTAACCAATCCAAGCGATATGTTGTGCTAATACTCAAACATAGAAGAGACATCTACACAAAGGAAAAGGCTGCAATCTAGGGAAGATGTCATGTAGCCTCAGCTACACCACCGAGTATCGAACATAACTTTCAAAGCATGCACACATGCACGATGTACCGCATGCACTACTCTAACTTGTTTCATTAGCCCCCCCCCCAATAGTTACAAATAGTCAATACATACATAGACACGGGGGCACAAGTGGTGGAAGGTTACAATTTTCTTAACAAGACCGTCAACTGAAGTATTCTTATTAATTTAGTGTGTTTCCACTATGAGCCTGTATAAGTTCTTAAATGTGTACTATGCGATGGAGACTTTTAGGAGGTAAAGTTTTCTAAAGTTGCTAAGTAGGGAAACATTGGTATTCGAAGATTACAACAAATCGACAAGCGCTAGACACTGGTTACTTCAACTCTTTAGTTCGAATTCCAACCATAGAGTAGTAAGAATAATATATTTTTAAAATAAACTTCAGAATAAAAACACAATCATGGAGGTTCGATGGAATGTCTTAGCTTTGAGCTTTACGCCCGACATCAACCACTCAACGCAGAGAGGAATAACCACATCAATATAAAATCCATATGTCATCTAACTGACATGACTAATAGGAGGCAATGGATTCTATGAATCCCAAACTTTGTAATGGATTGGGGGTAGAATACACACGAAGATCACACTGAAAACATAAGATGATCCGGATGTCGAATCTTGGTTCCATACTCAAAACTCAGTTATACGCAATCCATACAAGAAATCATCAAAGTGATTTTATGCATATTCAACCCAAGATTTGATCGTTGTATCTAGTCATTAAGTGATTTTATGCGCAGAGAATTAACTAATTGATCAATCACAGTGGATCAATCATTAAGGGATTTGAACTCCGAAACGATCACTGTAACCGATCATTTTTTAATACCTTTATTCTTATCATATATAGATAGAGTTGTTAATTTAAACAGAATACAGAGAGATTTGATATTTATAATATAAACATATTTTTATGTTAATAAATCCAATTTGTTCATTTATGAACCCATTCATTCTATTTAATAAAAGTAGTGCTCAAAAATCTGTTTCGTTCTATTTTTAAATATCTTCATATTGATTCTGTATAACACGTAAACCCAAACTCATCTTGACATTTATAAATCGAATCTCCATGGAGAAAAATAAACATAGATGTCCCATCCATAGTATATCAAAATATGTTTAGTATTTAAACACAAAGTTGGCGGATCGACTTTGGAGGAATTCAACTGTCAGGAAGATATAAACACTATATTAACTATCATTATGGCTACTATGTAGTGAATCGATAACTGTCAGGAAGATATAAACACTATATTAACTGTCATTATAGCTACTATGTACTCAATCGATATCATGGTTTGATACAACAACATTTATATATTATCTAATAGTACAGGTTTGCTTATTTACAATTATTTTCAAGTTTAGAGTAAGTTTTCCACCTTCCATTAATCCCTTTCTCAAGTTTATAGTTCTAGTTAAGATTGTGAGGAAAATCACTTGTGAGATATTTGTATAAAGTAAGTTTTACACCCTCCATTAATACTTTTCTCAATTTTACAATTCTAGAGAAGTTTGTGATTAAGATCATTTCTGAGATATTTGTATGAATTCACTTCCTCTAAGTTAATGTTTTCTTAAATGAAATTAACATAAGTGATATTTTGAGATTTGATTATTATAACCTTTGTTTTGTTAGTGTTAACAATCATACTCGTACTAGATAAAAAAAATCCTTGAAAATGTTTATTTGTTGTTGATATCATAGCGGCTCATCACCATAATAGAAATACCATTTGCGTAATGAAGAAGGATAATGACTATACAATCTAAATTCATGTCAACACAATGTACATCCTCAAAACAACCCCTCTAACTTGTCAATATATATATATATATATATGTGCGTGTGTGTGTGTGGAACATGGGATAACCCTACTTGACTCCTATATTACAATTAATACCCTTTAATCCAAGAATGCAATATTGTTAAATAAATTTCAAAAATTATTTTGTTAATCAACGAAAATAAATTAAACTTTATACTAAATATAAAGCATATTTATTTTTAATTCTTAGATTCATACTAATTCTATCAATTAACTTAAACTTGAAAAAAAATACAAAATCATCTATTGATATCCATATTCATATGATATTTATTATTATATTTTAACACAAAACCAATATTATTTTTGTAATTCGGTTTATTTTATTACTACCCTAATTCAAGGGAGGAAATACTTTTAAATATATTTCATAAATTAATTGTTATTTAGTAAACCGAAAAATGTTACTCATAGAGTGGCAGGATTTTCATACAGGAGTTTCTTCTTATCCCAAATCCATTAATCATTTTCTCAAGTTTATAGTTCTAGTTAAGATTGTGATGAAGATCACTGGTGAAATATTTGTATATAGGGTGAAAAAATGAAGATGGGTGTCTATTTTGGTGGGTCTCGTGAGAAAATAATTCTGGTTTTTTCATGTTTTTCAACTTCGGGCAAACAAAAGTGATATTTTTGTTTAAAATTTCACTTCGCAGTAAAAAGAAAACTTTTATAGAATTATGTTCGCTTTTTATTCATAATTTTTTCAATTTTTTTTATTAATATTTGATATGTCGATTTCGCAAATGTTTGACAGTGTGTTCTTATAAAATGAAAAAACTACAAAATAGTTATGATTTGTTGCGCCAGTAAAATCGTTGTTAGACTTGTTTTTTGCAAAAACAGAAAATGCTACGACAATCTACACATAATGTACTAGTGTCTGACTATAATTTTGTAACCAATGGATCTATATACTAATTATTATATTTTTTTAAAGTCGATCAATGGGGAAACTCAGTCGATTTTCAACAACTTTTTTGTTGCGCCACTTTTCTCTCAATCCGCTATAAAAGCAAAAAATCTACGAACACCCTTTTGAAGTAGACACGCCAATTCAGAGTCCCACATTTTTTTCGATTTTTTTGGTGCTGTATTTTTAAAGTTATGGATTTTTCTTTTCACCGTTGTTTAAAGAGTTGAATCCTAACTCGATACATGTTACGGAAATAAAATTTAAAAAATATCAGTTCTTATCTATATACAACAAAATTTATACCCACATAAAGTAGATTCAATGATGAACCTACTGGTATGAAGTCCGACATTCGTTTTGTTGTGTAAGAGGTGGTTTTTCCCTTCCGAAAATGGAGAAACCTAAAAATTCTGCAGAAATATGAATCTTTCATGTTTCAGAGATTATTCGGCCGAAATAATTAGTCGGCTGAATAATTATTCGGCCGAATAACCTTTTTTCGTAACGGCACCGTCAATTATAGTGAAGGTTATTCGGCCGAATAATGAAACGGAAAAAAAACTCGTCGGCCGGAAAAAAAAAAATAATTATGTTTTTTATACTCATATAAATAAACCTAAAATTGATTCATTATTTTCGCATGTTTTAACTTCGCATATTTTTTGTCAAACTAATTTTGAAAGGAGGAGACATTTTTTACAAAATGAGGTTTTTACAAGGTATGTTTCTTTTTTTTTCTTTTCAAAAGGCACATTGAAGGAGTTTTTTTTCTATGGCATATTTGCAAGGAGTTTTTTCAAAATATTTATTTTCTTATTGCATATTTGCAAAGAAGACATTTTTTGCAAAATGAGGTTTTTACAAAGTATGTTTCTTCTTCTTTTTTCCAAAAGGCACATTGAAGATGTTTTTTTTCTAAGGCATATTTGCAAGGAGTTTTTTCAAAATATTTCTTTTCTTATTGCATATTTGCAAAGAAGACATTTTTTACAAAATGAGGTTTTTACAAAATATGGTTTTTTTTTTTTTTTTCTAAGGCATATTTGCAAGGAGTTTTTTTAAAATATTTCTTTTCTTAGACATGTTTGCAAGGAGGTTCTTTGCAAGGATTGTATTTAAAAAGTGTGTATTCCAAAGTATTTTTGCAAAAAAAATGTATTTTTCTTTCTTAATTCTTTGAAAGGGATTTTTTCAAAAAGTTGTTTTGGTAAGATAATTTACAAATGGTTTTTTTCCAAAATAGTTTAGCACTTCTTATTTATTTGAAAGAGGTTTTTTCAAATAGTTGTTTTGCTAAGGTATTTTGCAAAGGGTTTTTTTCCAAAGTAGTTTTGCACTTCTTATTTATTTGAAAGGGGTTTTTTCAAATAGTTGTGTTGCTAAGATATTTTGCATAGGGTTTTTTTCCAAGGTAGTTTTGTACTTCTTATTTCTTTGAAATGAGTTTTTTGAAAGAGTTATTTACTCAAAGTATTTTTGCAATTAAGTTATTTCTTTTACAATGGTTTTTTCCAAGATATGTTTACAAATAAGTTTTTTTTCAAAGTACTTTTTCTTAGTGGTTTTTTTCGTAGATATTTTTTCAAAGAGGTTTTTTTTCCAATGATTTTTACAACAAAGATTTATTTACAAGGTGTTCTTATTATTTTCCAATGGGTAGGTAATTTATTGTCAAGGAGTTTCTTATTTCTTTCCAAGAAGGTTTTTTTCAAAGAAGATTTTTGTTCAAAGAGTTTTTTCAAAGGAAAGTTAATTCCAAAGAGATCTTCTTCAAAAGACTCTTACAAATTTTTTATAAGGTGAAGTAAATTTCAGTTCATGTTTTTATAAATTCCGTAAATATTTTTAAATCTTAATTTATTTATTTTTACTATAAAGTAACATGATTCTTTAATTTATCATCTATAGATTAAACAACCATGGGCAATAAGAGAAAACGTAAAAAAAAAGGTGATCGTAAACGTGATGATGATAGTAATAGAGAGAAACAAAAACTCAGATATATTGTCAAAAAACAAAGGCTTGCCGAAATGGAAGAGAGAACTATTGAAGATATAAATACAGATTTACATGATAATGTTGAAGAGATAGAAATTGAAAATAGAGTGCAAGAAGAACAAATTGAAGTTGAAAAGAAAATTGTAGAAGATGTAAATAGAGATTTACATGCTAATGTCGATGAAGTCAATATTGAAGATCAAGTTCAAGATCCAAAAATTGGACCTGGTATGTACATATATCATATATTTTCCAAATTCATTTTTTTATAATGAATTTTATTTTTGGATATATGTTAAATTAAATTTAACTTGATGTATAGGTACTTTTACCAATTATGATGAAATGTTAGAAGACATTGATTGCGACAAATATGGAGAAAAACTACCAATACATGTTGCACGATATTGTGTTACAAAATTTTATGATGAAGTTCTCAAGGATTACTCAATAGTAGGACAAGCACAAATTTTGAGATGTTTATTAGTGTCCAAGAAGTTAGAAGGTGCTACATCATTATTGGGTATTCACAAAGCGACAAAAGAGTCGAAATTGAAACAAAATGTGATGGAAAATATAGGTGATGCAATAAAAAAATTTGGAAAATCCAGGAAGAAAGATATCAGTGCCGCATGTAAAGCAATTCATACAGCAATTCTTTTAGCTAGTACTAAACAAAAGCGTTTGACGACAGAACTAGAAAAAGTAGTTGGAACATCAAGAAAGACATTATACAAACATAGCAAATTCAGAATGCAAATAGATGAAAATAATGAACTTGCTTGCTGGGCAATTATTTGTAGACAACCTTACAAAGATAGATTAGGAGTAGGTGTTAAAGATATTGTACGAGAATATTGGTTGGAATATGCTCGAGTTTCACCAAATTCAAGAGATGTGATATGCAAAATAATATCACGAAATGTATATGAAAGCCAACCAAAACATATAATGGACATGACACAAGTACAATTGTTCAATAAATTCAAGGAAGATCATCGTGGAATTAATATATCAATCACTACATTTGTGCAACAAAAACCATGGTATGTTAGACCTATTACTATACGTGATACATGCTGTTGCCGTTATCATGTGCAATTTCAATTATATTTTGACACGTTTCTTGAATTTGGTAAAATGTTTTGGACAAATTTACCACCTCCGTCGATGATATGTGAATTCATATCTCAAATTTTATGTGAAAGAAATCACGATAAAATATTTTATTCAAAGAAATGTGTCAATGGAAAACATTGTCATCATTGTGAAAATCTGGTGTTATTCCACAATAAATATCCTATCGATAATGATCAATCGTTGTCAAATGTAAATGTTGATTGGAGGAGATATGAATACATCAACTATAGTACAAGTTCTAGCGATTCACATTCCAAAAGAATTGATTTGCTAGAAGACAAGATATGCGTCACATATTTTCTCAAAAAATTTGAAAGCGAAATTTATAAATACACCCAGCATTCACATAGAGCACGATGGCAAGATCTTCAATTCAAACAGTCTCGTGAAATTTTTCCACCCAGAACAATTTTGTCCGTGGTTGATTTTGCTGAAAACTATACATTTGCTGCACAAAAAGAGATATAGAGTGAATACTATCACTCTGACCAAGTTTCGATATTTGTCCATGTTGTATATAGACATTCTCAACAGGATGTTGATGGCATTGAAAGCACATCTGACAATCGAGATGTGATTAAAGAATATCACTTCTATATCAGCGATGATCATACACACGATACACATTTTGTTCAACATTGTATAGAAAATATTTTCTATGACTCACTGAAAAAACGCGAAGTTAAATTCAATGAGCATTAGATATGGTCTGATGGATGTGCAGGTCAATTTAAATCTTCACGATCATTTTTTTGGTTATGTCGACTTCATAAAGCACTGAACATTAAACATCGCTGGAATTTCTTTGAAACTGGGCATGGAAAAGGTGAACATGATGGTGCAGGAACATGCGTAAAAAGAGCACTTTGAAGATGGCAAATGAATTATTCTTCTGCACAGTTTCATTTAGCTGCAGAGGTTGTTCAATGGTGTCAATTAAATCTAAGCCATGTGCGCAGGTATGTACACTATTTTTTTAATTTATATTATTTCTTGAAATTTAAAAAAATGTATGTACTAACATTTAAGTACATGTACACTAGCATTAAAAGTTGTTCTTTGAAAGTAATTCATCATTTATTGTGTACGTTTTTTTGGCTTGTTTGGGTCCAAGATATAAATAGATCAATACCATATGACGCTAGCTGTCACATACCCCAATTTTAATAAAATAATGTAATTATTTTATTAATATTCCTGAGACATTATGTTAAAATTTAATGCTAAGTAGGAATGGATGACTCAGCAGAGTCTCCAGAAATGGAATGTAAATTCTGAATAATTATTATTAATAAATAAATTATGGAGACAACAGCATGGGAGAGCTGTTAAAAGAGGTTACTGGTCTAACTGGTGGATGGAACTAGCTGGAAAGACAAAAGACAAGTGGTAGCATCCTCAAACACTTCCTGAGTTGCAGGTGGCAACTTCCCTATATTTTGGGGTCATGATTCCCCAAGAAAGTGGAATCTGAGCAGGTGGCTCATTAATGACAGTTAACCCAACTAATACCTAGGCAATCTTTCAAATAGTACTCAATGAACTGAGCTGGGGGTTCAGCATTGTTCTAGAGGGAGAATACATTCAGGTGAATGTTATTCAGGAGTCCCATTGAGGAAGTGGGAAAACAGTAAGGAAGTGTTTTGAGTCAGGAAGTTGCAGTAACTTGGTTCCAGTATAGCTGCTTTGGCTGAGGGAATAGTTGGCTGTACCTAGTTTCCAGCCAGTTAGACCAGAGCAAGCTCGGGGGTCCTGAGAAGTGCTGTCTGGGCACTCTCCAGGAATTGGTAGGGAGGAACAGCCTCCCATTGCTGTTATCGTCTACCATAGATACAGGTTCTGCCACTCTTCCTGCTGTTTATTTAATAAATTTAAATGTAGAATGGACTATCTTATCTGTGTTTTAAAGAGTATTTATTTTCAGTAAAGAAGCTGTTCTGTATTGTCTTTTGATAGAATGTGCAGAAATTATATGTCTTAGGATTTTTCCTATTATCACATAAATCAAGTAATTATTTTATGCAGAATATAATTGTTGTTAAACTACAGTAATTTTTCATTTTCCAAACCCATCCATTATCTCTAGCATAGGTTACTGCTCATTTCGAGCTCAAACCAAACAGTAGGTGTAGTATTTAGTCTAAATATTTTATTTATTTACAGTATTTAGTACAACATTGTGTTCGAAGAAATCGGCATATGAATGCACAGTTTTCGACAGATACCTATCTTATCTTGAACTATCCTTTCAAACCTAGAAACTCATATTTGCATAGATAGCTATCGAACCTAACTTGATTTGCCTTAACAACTACAAACCCTAGTATTTATTTACTGTAATAAGATTAAATTTATTATAAGTATTTCTCCTTGAGAGTGGACAACAAACCTATCACGGCCGTAGCCAGACCACATTGTTTCGACAGATTGAAAACAAAAGAAAAGAAATGTCTTATATATCAGATTGAACCTACAGGAGATTCCATACATAGTTCATGTATACTTTTATCCACAGTTACAGTCATTACCTATACAAAAAATTTTACATAAATCTTCCGACACACACACCCACCAAAATTATATTTTAATCTACAGTATAACTGTCATAAGTCTTTCGAATGATACCAGGAAGGCACAGGAGTAAAACTGTTAATAGCATGGAATCAAACTTACAATTGAGATTCTTAAACCTATCTATTTTATGTTACCATATAGAAACCGAATATCAAAGTACGACGCAGACAAACAACAGAACTTAAACACTTCTCATATTTCTTATATATATTAACCTGGGAGAGAACCCCAACTCGCCAGGGTTAACCACATTTTAATTAGCTAATGCAGTAAGGGTAGTGAACTTCAACACTATTATTAAACGCTCAAAAGCAACGAAAAACGCAGAGAAACAAATACATTGATATCACCTACAGCAGAGTTATCATTCTTTGCAAGTATCCGAGAAAGCTTAAAACAAAACCCTTAATTAATCAATATATTCATTAAGGAAAACGCAGATAATACACGGCCACTTGACAGGCCAAACAGTTACAGCATCTATTTATCTCCTACAAGCTTGAGTAAAAAACCCTACACATCAAAAATTACAATGTCGATAACAACCCCAATGCCTCATCACAGACTGAGCCGTAGATTGTTCCTCGTAAACATGCCAGAGTAACAAACCCTATCTTTTATAAGCAAAACGATTTATACATGTGACTGTATCCATGTCACAAAAACGATAACAACCCAGTTGCAAAGGAGGTCCCTTCCAGACATAACCCTAGCACATCAAAACCAACAAAGGGAGAAACAGCCATGGAATAACCAGGCTTACCCAGAGGAGCCAGCGCTGGAGATGAAGCCCCGTGCACCTTCAGGAACAGCATAACCTGTACATTACAAAGTGTCGAGAATTGTCAACATTTAATTTAAATATAATAATCTTTTGCAAAAATGAAAACTATGAAACCATTGCTATTTTCTTACCTGAGTTTTCGGAGAAGGCAAACTCGGTGGACAACCTGGTAGCCACGGGTTAAGCCGGGTAGCAAAAACCTCATCATATTCGTCAGGAGGATGAGCAAAGAAAACTCCAATTTCCTCTCTTTGATAGCCATGACAGGCAATGTATTGAACAAACCCTAAGATATGAATGAACCAGTCAGGGAGCACGACTTAAAAACCATTACACGACCACCTCATGGTTAAAACAACAGAGAAAACCCTGCCTCTAACTCAGACTAGCAACAGTGTAAGTCTGTAAGTATCATGTGACCTAAACACTGTGGTAGCAAACGATACAAGATGCCAATGAACTGTAGCAGACGCCAATAGCAGAGCCCACAGACTGCTAAACCCCCAGAGGATAAAACAACGTGACCATAACCTTAAACAAATTGCATTTTACAGTGCCCAACTGACGAGCTCAGACAAGGAAGGGTTTCTCTCTTACAACCCGAGCCCGAAGGCAGAGAAAATGACCAGGAAGGGTTTCAAGACAGGCTTATATATCAACCAAACGCAAGGATGAGAGCCAACCACGTAGCCTTTAAATTTATCAACTTACCATGGGTCGACTTCATATAGTTCAGCTGCAGCTCGAATCATTGTTATCAATTTTAAATCAATGCATGGATAAAAGTCATATTCGCAATATGAATATTCCCTATGATTGATACACAATCATTATATAACACATATTTTGAAACCAAGCCATCGATGGTGTCAAGGGTACATTATATATTCCCTACAATCAATTGAAAAATGATGTAGTCAATTTCAAAAGAGAACTTCACAACATTAAAACATTGAAATATTACCTTGACAATATGATTGGATACACCTTGGTTATATAAGTTTTATTTATCATAATTCTCCCAATACTATTGATAACAATCAACTATGAGAATAACAATCTTTAGTATTGAGATGTATGAATATAAAATCATCTACAGGTCCATACTATGAACGTAGATTGAAAACAATGAACAGAGATGTTGACATAAGTTAAACAAAATATTAAGTAGACTTTGGACCATAATTTATAGATGAACATATTGGAACATCGCTAGAGGCGTCACAATTTCAACTCGTGCTAATAACCAGTGATCATAGCTAATAGTTGACAGTATGTTACATAATGCTAACGTCACGTTATGCATACGATGAACATGATACAAACAACTTGTTCCAGTAATAGTTCATAGCATTAACATAGAGTCATGGTCATAACGCAATAAATATGACGGAGATATTGAAATTCATCGCAAATCCTAATGATACTATCCAGAATAAGAGATTTCACGACAAGGCAGACTATCAATCTTATATCAAGCATAAATTTCATGAAAGGAACCTTACTGTCTTACACGACAACCAGTAATAATATTTAGATCTTCTTTAAGTTTGTACAGTGTAGGGAAGGAGTTTGATATTTATAAAAATTAAATTTCAGTGATTCATACTTCACCAGTATACCTGTGAACAAAAGACGAATTATGCACTACCTCGTAAGCTAAGTGAGTCAGTCAACTATGGCTAGGTACCTGTGAACAAAAGACAAATTATGCATTAGCTCGTAAGCTAAGTAAGCCAGTCAGACATGGCTAGTTCTCCCTTTGAAGTTGAAAACGAAAACAACCAATAACAAAAGACAAAACTCATATTAGTATAATAGAACCATTTAAACAAAAATTACGATTAATTTCTTAAAATAAACAGGACCAGGAGTGCAATTAATTAACATTTATTGTTATAATAAAAATTTTAATTTTTTCAGAAATTTCGGGTTTTGACACTAGCACCATACATGGGACTAGAGATCTTCACTCTATTCAAACAAAATCATTTCAAAACGTGTTTGCATTTAACAGTAGAAAGCAATCACGCTTTTGTCATATTTGCATTGAAAATGTTGAATCTACTGAAGTTTGTGAAAACATAACAAACAACTATGTAAAAGCTTGGAAACACACAGAGATTAATCCAAAAGGAAAAATGCCACTTGCAAGTGTAGAAGAGTTAGAATCAGAAGAAATAGCAATATCGTCTGATGGTGATAGAATTTCAGATCTTGTTAGAGAAGGTAATAAACTTGTTCTTGACTTTTAAGTTAATTGTTCATTCTAGTCCATCGCCATAAGTATAGTCAATTTAATTCATTTAAAAACGCTAACACCGATTATAATTTGCGTAGGAGATGTTTTCGCTGTGATTGCACATTTAGACAACAACGAAAATGTCAAATATTATTTGATGCGATGCACTGAAGGAAAAATGAAGTTATTGGAGGACTACAATGACAACGGATTTACATACGAAAGAGGATCCATCATTTTAAAAGGCTATTTTTTTTCAGCAGACGCATATGACTAAAAATTATGTCTACTTTCAAGATTATGAGCCCGATGTTATATGTTGTCAGTATAGTCATTTAGTATGTGCATCTCGAATAAGGTTGGTACAAGTTCTATCAAAAAAACAGTTAAAAACCAAAAAATGGAAACTATCCATATGTGACCATGAACGGATAATTGAGCATGGCATTCCATTGCAATGTTTTTAACTATATATCAAAAATAAATTGATCTATATTTTTTTCCATGTCAATTGTTGTGTACAATATATTTTTTGTCCATGTGTCACAATTGTTGTGCACAGTATATTTTTTCATTGAATTTTTATGAATATTTTCTTGAATGACAACTAACATAAGAGCTTAAATGGTTGTACTTTAGCATGCTCAAAACTGAATTCAAATATTATTTGGGAATTCAAAAGTACTTTATTCGGGTCCCCATATGTCTATTAGACCACTTAAGGGATGAGATAACGGATGTGGCTATCCCCACACTCCGCCCCGAATTTTTACTTTTGATTGTAAATGAAAAATCACCAAAAAACTTACTAAATTTTGTATTATTTTAATCCATTGAACATGTTTCTTTAATATAATTCACCATAAATATGATCTGAATGAGTTTTTTAAAACAAGTTGCTAATCTATATAGTTTTTAAATAAATTATTGTTGCACAAAAATAATATATCTCACATGTAAGTTCACATAACTGAAATCATGGCAAATGAAGATAACAATCATTTGATTTTTAATCACAAACAAGAATTCCTGGATTGTGAAGCTTATGCTAAATTAGAGCAATGATTATTTATAACAAATCGATAAAAATTCATCGAATTGTTGTCTAAAATTCATTGCTCTAACTTAGCATAAGATTCACAATCCAGAAATCCTCACTTGTGATTAAAAAACAAAAAAATCATTATCCCCATTTGCCATGATTTCAACATTTAGAAATTCATGAACTACAAAGTACTTGAACAATGAACATATGAAAAACATTAGTTAAAATTTGAAATTTACATATGCATATCAAACAATAAACATATGAAAAACATTAGTTAAAATTTAAAATTTACATATGAATCAAACAACCAAAAGATTGAAACTTTTATCAAACAATTTGTAGATTTTCATTCAAAACATTAGAATATTGAACCTATTAAAACTTCATATTTCTATCAAAAATTCCTATCATTTCATTTCTTTACATTTTAACATCCCATTTCTTAATATTTTAAACCTTCATTCTTATGATTCAACACTTTCTCAACATTCATTCTTTCCATAACATTTCTCAACATAAGAAATTGAATTTTTTTTACAAATTCAACATTTCCAAACTTTAAATTGCACCTATCAAATGTTTCAAACATTCTTTCATAACATTTTAATAACATTTATTCTCAACATAACAAGTTGAATTTTTTTTACAAATGCAACATTTCCAAACTTTAAATTGCACCTATCAAATGTTCCAAACATTCATTCTTAACATTTTAATAACATTTATTCTAACAAAATTGAATTTTTTTTACAAATTCAACATTTCCTAACTTTAAATTGCACCTATCAAATGTTCCATTCACTCTTAACACTTTAAACATTTTTGACACCTCCTATTCATTTTTTTCCCAACATTGATTCTTACCATAACATTCATTCTCAACATTGAACATTTTCTAACTTTAGATTATCATTTTAAACAGTCCTAACACCTCCCATTCATTCTTTCCCAACATTCATTCTTCCATAACATTCATTCTCAACATTCAACATTTCCTAACTTTAAATTACCTATCAAATGTTTCATTCACTCTTAACATTTCAAACATTTTTGACACCTCCCATTTATTTTTTCCCAACATTGATTCTTACCATAACATTCATTCTCAACATTGAACATTTCCTAACTTAGATTAACATTTTAAACAGTCCTAACACCTCCCATTCATTCTTTCCCAACATTCATTCTTCCATAACATTCATTCTCAACATTCAACATTTCCTAACTTTAAATTACCTATCAAATGTTTCATTCACTCTTAACATTTCAAACATTTTTGACACGTCCCATTCATTTTTTCCCAACATTGATTCTTACCATAACATTCATTCTCAACATTGAACATTTCCTAACTTAGATTAACATTTTAAACATTCTTAACACCTCCCATTCATTCTTTCCCAACATTCATTCTTCCATAACATTCATTCTCAACATTCAACATTTCCTAACTTTGGATTGCACCTATCAAGACATTTTAAACATTCATGCAAAACATATTATAAACATTATCAAAACATTTTAAACATTCATGTAAAACATATTCTAAACATTTTACCAAATGAGAAATAATTAACATGTACTCATATATAATCCAAAAAAAAGTTCATGAACAAGTGAGTTCAATGTAAATATATGTATAATCAAAAAATAAATACCCTTCATGTTCAAAACAACTACAATATATATATATCAACAAAAACAATAAAGTCTGAACTACTATCCATCTGGACCAATATCTTTCCACTATTTTCCACTAGGACCTTCCCTGGGACTCAACTCAACCTACAATACACATAAAAACAAATTATAAATCTAGATCATAAATTATTTAAACAATTTTAAACTAAATTCAAGATATTAAGATATTAAACTTATACATAAAAAAATAATTCAATTATTAAAAAAGTCGTACATCAAATTCTTTGAATGCATGTCCACCACTGCTTTCCACTAGAGCCTTCCCTTTGGCTCCAAAGGATCTCAAAGAGCCAAGCTACAACATGTACAAAAGTAATTTATGAATCCTAAAGCATGCAAATAATTTTCAAATAAATCCAAAAAATATAAAATATTAAACTTATATTAGAGATCATTTCTAGTTCAACAAAATTACCTCGGTGCCAATATCCGCATTCATTAAGGAACCTACATCTTCACCCCCAATTTCCAAATGGTCTCTCCCCTAAAATTTAAATTTTGTTAATGAATAAAACATAGTAGATACATATAATAAATTAAGCAATTAACTTAAAACCAAAACAAGAAAATTAAAATCATTAGCTCACAAGAGATGGTAAATCATCTAAAAAGTTTGATTCTAAAGAAACATGCATGGATAAGTCAAATTAACAATAAGATACATTGATATTTATTAAAATTCAAAAAAAAAAAATATCAAGTTCAATCATAAATATTATAATTAATATACCTCTCCAAAATGCTCTTCATTTTGACTAGGATGCTCTTCATTTTGACTATTGGAGACTCGAAAATTATGTGCATTTAACATTCTAGAAAACTGCAAACAAAATACATTTGCTTAATATATTTATTACTATGTAACAAAAAATTCAATTCAAAATGAATAATAAAAAATCAAATAGATTGTCATAGCATAATCAACAAACCTATCCCATACTCGATGTGTCATTGGATAACACATCTGAAGCTATATCTCGACAAGACTTAGCATAAGCCCTGAGATCATCGATGCTCAATCCATCTACCTCGTCATTCGTCTTGTAAACAAACTTTTGACGAATAGTAGCACGAGCCCTCTCTCGACCCAATCCCACTTCTACTCCAACAAGAGCTGATGTTAAACCACCACCTACCGATTCCCTTGCAGCTATCCCTAGTTGGGATGTGGGCTCCATCTCTGATCTTAAAGCCACAACCCTAGGTGGACGAGGTATCTCAGGTGGAGGTTGAAGAGTCGTAGGGTCTCTAAGAGCACCTTTTCGATTATATATTCGACCCTTTCCAACTCCATAAAAGTCAGAAGGAACATCAGTATAGTTTGGCTTCATACCTAAAAAAAACTTCGCATAGAAAAATCTAGCAAAATAATTAGGAACCTCATCGTTCCATGGAAATCGACCATAAGCTGCAAGAAACCGATCATATATTAAATGTGCAATTTGAGGATGCTTGAAATATTGCACTTTCAACATTTTTCGCTTAAGGCCTTCTTTGAAATTAAACATTGAATTGGCTTGTTCTCTAGTGACTCTCTCCTTCACAACCTCCCACTTGTCTGGAGCCATAACTTGGTCCCTTCGCCTCTGCATCAAATGAACAAAACCATTCGTAGTTGGTCCAAGTTTCTCATATGCATCAATGAATTTTTGCAAAGACCCCAAAACAATCTCTAGACTTTGTCGGCTCTCTGGAGGGAGATCCAAAGAACAAAGATCATTGTTCAACCTGTCATAGTGGGATCTACAACTTTCAATGATAGTTTGTTGCACAACACCTTCCCAAGGAAGCTCATCAGGTAAATCAGACGGATAAGTTGATATGGGTGTACAACCCTCAGCTAGTGGAACATATGTCGTCCTAGCTCTAGGAGGATCTTCAGGACCTTGCTCTGCACCCACACCTATTCCATCATCTACAATCCTATCTTGATCTTCCTCTCGCTCTGTCGAATTATGCACATCTTCTGAACCTTGCTCTGCTTCAAATATAGCCGTAGTCAAGAGTTAACCTTGTCCAAAAATTCAAAACACACAAAAATACAGATTATACATGATTAAACATTAATGTTCATACCAACAGAAGGTTGAGATCGACGCTCTCCCACAGAAGACAAAGGAGAATCATTTGTACCCCTATCAACTTGTTGGTGATCAAATGACTGTGACCCATACAATAAACTCAAACCCCGCGGTGAATTCGACAACCTTTGACTACCAATTGAACCACCAATTCCTGATGAATGTGATGACCTCCTATGCTTTCGCTTCGAAGATTCCACTCTTTCCATTTGATATGATTTCTAAATTTACACAAATGTCAACTCATAACATATTGAAATTGTACATGTTTATTTTACAAGCATAAAGACATATCTAATAAAGAACTACATACCAAATGTAAGGGTGTCTAAAGTAGTATAAGTGAAGTTTTTTTTGTAAGTCCCTCTCCTAACTCTAACATAATTAATTAACTAAAATTCCTTACCATCACTACTATTGCAACGTAAAGATATATTTAATAATCATTTCATTATCAAATATAAGTTATAACACATTTAATTGTAGTAGTATAGTAACCTTAAAAACTTTTCATCCATCAAATATGATTAAATTATATATCTCAATGAACAAACATCTCACAAAATATATATATATCCACTTATTATAAAATTTCTACTTTATATTTATGATTAAAAAATTTACACATATTGAAGTTGTACATGTTAATTCTACAGACTTAAAGACATATCTCATAAAGAACTGCATACCAAATGTAGAGGTGCCTAAAGTAGTATAAGTTTTTTTTTTTTGTAAGTTCCTCTCCTAACTCTAGCAGCACTACTATTGCACCATAAAGATAACATTAATAATCATCTCATAATCAAATAAAAAGTATAATGTAGTTAATTGTAGTAGCATAGTAACCTTACAAATTTTTCATCGATCACTTATGATTTCATTATATATCTCAATAAACAAACATTACTTAATATTTATAAAAAAAATAATTAAGGACTTACATCAGTATGAATTTTTAAGTAACTTTCTATATGAACAGAATCTTCAAACTCTGTTCAAGAACAGAGTTCTAGAACTCTGTTCAAGAATAGAGTTCAAGAACTCTGTTCAAAAACAGAGTTCAAGAACGTTGTTCAAGAACGTTGTTCAAGAACGCTGTTCAAGAACAGAGTTCATGAACTCTGTTCAAGAGCAGAGTTCATGAACTCTATTCAAGAACAGTTCAAGAACTCTGTTTAAGGGTATAAAGACTAACATCATGAACATAAAATTAAATATAAAATAACTAAACAATCTAATTTTAAACCTAAATGGAAATATTTTTTTTAATTTTCTCCTATTGCCAACAACATTTCTTGCCAATACAAAAGATTGGGAAAGGATAGATATCTGTAAACCGAACTATGCTCAAGAGCACAGTTCCAGAACTCTGCTCAACAGCACAGTTCCATAACTCTGCTCTGGGCATAAAATTAAATGTAAAAAAAAAAACATTCTAATTTTAATCCTTAAGGCAACTATTTTTTTTAATTTTATTCAAATGACAACATTTTTTATCAATACAGAAGTTCGTGAAACGATACATACCTGTAACCCAAACACGCAGTGAAAAGATCATCAATCCACGACGCCGCAGCGGTTAAGACCACCAACTTGCCAAACGACAAATATTTCCTTCACACAACAACACATTATGTTAGCAACTAAAAACCATAAAAATATGAAAACAAAATCAAAACGACACAACTCAACGAGAAATCATACCTTCACATGACGAACTATCAACCCTGCGAAGAAAACCAAAACACCAACGACGCACCGATAACAGCCCCAGATCAACAAACGAACTAACCTGCCAAACTACCACATTTCAGAAAGAGATTAAAAGACGAAAAAGTGTATATACATCAAACATAAAATTTGAAAACCAAAAACAACAGATAAAACTTACTTACCCCCGCAGCCTTTAACTCCACGTCATTACGTCGAGCAGCAACCAAACACCAATTTCGAACTTGCGGATCCGCTAGGCATCCTCGTCGACGAACACAACATCCAAATGCCACAACAGGAAGTAACGACAGAGCAAGCAACGGACTAGACTATGCAAAGCAAGGGGTGGAGCAACAGCAGACGAGCAAGGGGTGGAGCAACATCAGATGAGCATCGTCGACGCAAGCGTCGCCAACGAGACCATGCAGGGTGGCGAGGAACGACAGCGGGCCCGCTTGTGGGGTCCAGAAATTTCCAACAGCGATTGCCAAATGGCGGACGAGGATGGACTTTTATGCAGAAACATTGTTCAACCGACCTATTATTCAGCCGAATACTTGTTCGGCCGATTAATTATTTGGCCGAACAATTATTCGGCCGAACAAGTATTCAGCTGAATAAACTACCATCCGAAAAATTTTCCCGTCCGGCAGTGGTTTGCACACATTTCAAGGATCCCCGTTAAACTAAACGGAGAACTGTTAGTATTTATTCGGCCGAATAACTTCCACATTATTCGACCGAAAAATGACAATTATTCGGCCGAATAACCTCTGCTAAGACGATTTTGCACTAGTTTCTCATGAAAGTGTTACCTACCTTCACATTTTTACCCTAAAGTAAGCTTTCCACCTTCCATTAATACTTTTCTCAATTTTACAGTTCTAATGAAGCTTGTGATGAAGATCACTTTTGAGATATTTGTATGGATTCAATTCCTCCAAGTTAATGTTTTTATACATGAAATTAGCATAAGTGATATTTTGAGTTTTGATTATTATAACCTTTGTTTTGTTAGTGTTAACAATCATACTCATACTAGATAAAAAAATCCTTGCAAATTTTTATTTTTTGTTGAGATCATAGGGGCTCCTCACCATAAGAACAATACCATCACCGTAATGAAGAAGGATAATGAATATACAAGCCAAATTCATGTCAACACAATGTCCATCCTCGAAACAACCTTTTAACTTGTCAATAGAGGAGTTTCATACAACAGTTTCTTCTTATCCCAAATCCAAAGGTTTGCTTATTCACAATTATTTTCAAGTCCAGAGTAAGTTTTCCACATTCCATTACTCATTTTCTCAAGTTTATAGTTCTAGTTAAGATTGTGATGAAAATCACTTGTGAGATATTTGTATAAATTAAGCTTTCCACCTTCCATTAATACTTTTTTCAATTTTACAATTCTAATGAAGCTTGTGATGAAGATCACTTCTGAAATATTTGAATGAATTCACTTCCTCCAAGTTAATGTTTTCATACATGAAATTAACATAAGTGATATTTTGAGATTTGATTATTATAACATGTTTTTTGTTATTGTTAACAATCATACTCATACTACATAAAAAAAACCTTGAAAAAGTTTATTTGTTGTTGAGATCACAGGGAATTTGTTGTTGAGATCATAGAGGCTCCTCACCATAAGAACAATACGATTGGTGTAATGAAAAAGGATAATGACTATACAAGCCAAAGTCATGTAAACACAATGGGCATCCTAGAAACAACCCTCTAACTTGTCTATATATATATATATATGGAATATGGGAAAACCCTACTTGACTCTTATATTATAATTAATACCCCAATCCAAAAATACAATATTATTAAATAAATTTCAAAAATTATTTTCTTAATTAACGAAAATAATACTACACAATCAAACTTTATACTCAATATAAAACATAATTTTTTAATTTTTTTTATAATTCTTAAATTGATACTAATTCTATCAATTAACTTAAACTTTCAAAAAAAAATACGAAATCATCTATTCATATCGATGTTTATATGATATTTACTATTATCTTTTAACACAAAACCAATATTCATTTTTGCAATTCGTTTCATTTATTAATACCCTAATCCAAGGGAGGCAAGACTATTAAATCTATTTCATAAATTAATTATTCTTTAGAAAACCTAAAAATGTTACTTACAATTAAACTTTAATAATACATATAAAACACAAACAATTTTTCGTTTATTCTTAAATTTAGAAAAAATAAATACAAAATAACAAATTAATCAATCAATGATTTTTTTTATTAATCTTTCAGGATAAGAAAAGGTGAATTTATGACATCCAACTTTAATGATATCTCTCTTTAAGTTATGATCATTTAAACTATCTTTTAAAACTTTTATATATATATATATATATATATATATATATATATATATCAATCATAATTAAATTTTTATGTAAAAATTTCATCACAAAAAAATAACAATAATATTTTTTTTAATCTAATATATTTAATTCATATAAATAATAATGATATTAGTAACACCACATTTCAATTTTGAGAATATGTTTCAAGAATAATTTGCCATAATTAAGTGTTTTTATGTTTAAAGTTACCATTTGAAGTAATATTTTTTTTTAAATAAAAAATTATATTTTAAGTAATATATAAATTTGGTAATTATGATTATGGATATCTTCGTGAGACTATGAATATTGAGTATGAAAAACACTTTCTTTTAGATTTCTTTGTGTAAACTTGCATAAAATCTCAATTTCAAATTTATTGTTACAATAGAAATATGTATAACTCTTTATCACATTAAAATTATAGTAATTTAAGAACACTCTTTTCCAAGTTCTTCCTTATAGTTTATTTGAATAGAAAAAATATTGCCTAAACTATAACAAAGCTTATCTTAAATATTTAAAAATGAACTTAGAAATTTTTTCTATATCATAATGAAGCAAATTATAAATATTTAAAAATAAGTCAAATAAACAATTAAGTTGTAAAATAGTTCCATCTTAATCTTAATAAACTAAGAAGAAAATGATAAACATATATACCTTCTAAAATTTAATTTAAAAAAAATGAAGAAACTAATTTATACAATCTAACGAAAAAATGTTAGAAATGCTAGAATGGAACAACTAATTTACAAAGAACTAAGAAATAAAAAAGTCCAAATCCATTAAATGGCCATTGAATTAGAATCACCTAATAGAAATCATACTATGCACCAACCAAATGTTAAAAGTTAAAAGATTAAGATGATCTTGAATAAAATTAGTAGAAGACGTAATCTTTATCAAACAGCAATCTACTTTTTTAGTTTTACTCAATCTTTTATATATACAAAGAGAGAATTTTACTGAATTTAAAATTATTTTTTTTAAATAACATGAATAAATGTAAAAAAAAAAATTATTTACTCAAAATTTTAAATAAACAAATCATCAATCGATCTTCAAATTTAACTTTAAATAAAAAGTAACTATTCCCTTAGTTTGCTACCTCTATCATGCATAGATCACGAAACATAATGATGACATCATGTCCCGTAAAACTTTTCAAAATCATCTTGTCAGTCATCCTCACCATAATTGATCATAAAACACGTGAATATATTCACCACATTTTTTTTCCATATTCACCACATTGTAAATGCCATTTTTTATTCTCATCATTATATTAACAATACAATTAAAGATCGAGGGTTTTATATAAATGTGTGTGATCGAGGGTTTTATATATATGCGTGTTCGTGTTTGTGTCCCTTATCATATATGATCTTTGCATTTTTTTTTTATATTTTCCTCGATAAAGATAGCATTTTTTTTTATATTTTCATCGAGAAAGATTAAGGATTCTTATAGACACACTATCCATTGGCCTGCTACTTTTCATATATGTGCCTATCATATATTACCTTTGCATTTTCTTATTGCTCGTATTTTGTTGTTATATATATATATATATATTATATGGGTATGTGTATTTGTGTCCCATTATTATTATGTATGATTTTTGCATTTCCTTATTTTTTACAACATGTTATATATATATAACACACTTTTAAGTCAATCTTATAGTGGATATAGTAATGACTAATTTGTTTTATGTTATAAAATACATTGAAAATTTTTACTTACACACTTTCTAGTATTTTTTATTTTAAGAGTTCTATAAATTATAACTCATTTTAATTTTTTTTATTTTATAAATATATAGTTCAATTGTAATCTCATGCCTCGAGACACAAATATAAATTATAACTCATTTTAATTTTTTTTATTTTATAAATATATAGTTCAATTGTAATCTCATGCCTCGAGACACAAATAAGGTATTTGGTCATATCATTAAAAAGTTATATATTCATTGAATTTTGGTAATATATATTTTTGCAGATACCCTTATGAGTTCTCACAATAAAGACCTTTTGGAATTCTCACAATAAAAACCATCATTTTTAGCATGATAATTTGGTTCTACACACCAAATCCATTTTCCATAATAATAATATACTTAGATCTTGTGTCTCTTTCTTCCCTAGCCTTGCTATCCATGTTGTCCAAGGAGGACATTTTCAGCTCAATCAATAACCTCAAGTGTGCCTCCCTTTAGAACATTATTTTTACGTAATTAGTTAAAGGGATAATTGATGCTAGCTTTTGAGTGATCAAGCATTAATAAATTAGTTATGTTCTCATATAATATTTGGTTTTAGTCTTCACTGATTTACATACCTAAACTAGTGTATTAGTTTTAAATATGTAAACATAAAAACACTTCTTAGATTCACTAATAGACTAAAAAATAGATTTATTATCATTGAGATTTAGTTTAAACATTTTTCATTTTTTTTTAAATCATAAATTATTAAAAAAACAACTAATATGTTTGTTATAAAATATTATCCATATAGTATGTCATGAATAAACTCGAAATTCTGTATTTGTACACTTAATATGTTTTGTTATACACACATAGTTCAAGATCAAATTTTCTTCTCTACTAGAAGACGCTAGAATTTAGAAGACTAATCTATGAAAGTTAGAATTTGTCGTCGAAAACAAGCATGGTTTGTTTTTGTTCAAGGATTGTCGGCGAAAAGCAAAATATTTGAAACTATAAATGTTTTATGATAACTGTTTTTATCATGCATGAGGTCATTTTTTCTTTCTTCTTTTTCAGTGGGACATGTGAACGTCGTTTCAAGTAATCGGTAAGAAATATAATCTTTTAACGATGCATGACGTCACATATATTATCATGACATTAGAAGTTTTCGAAGTAATAGGTTTTAGTGGTGAGCTTGTTTTCTTCTACCTTTAGTTCGATTTTTTAAAAATCGTTAAGCACTATTTTATTTTAAAATGTGGATCATAATAATAACTTTCAAGAAAGAAAGAAGGAAGAGGTTTCCTTATATTAAAAAACCATATCACGGAAAGACAATTTTATAAAAATCAAAGGATGTAAATAATAAAAATGGATAGTTGTATAAAGTAAAGTAAGCATGTGAATTAGTGACTAGAATTATAATATATTACCAGCATAGATCCAAATTCTAGGCTTTATCAAGCGTCGGGAAGGATCAAATCTCCGGAGGTGCAAACCTCTTCTTGAATAGCTCATTGAGTGCGAAGCCACCTAGTTTAAGTCTCATATTTACTTTTTACTTTGTATTATTCTTTCTTGTTTATGTCCGACATAATATTTATTACTTTTTACTTTGTATTATTCTTTTTTGTTTACTTTGTATTATTTTGTTACTGGTCAAACACTCTAAAATCTCATATTTACTTTTTACTTTGTATTAAAAGTAAAAAGTAAAGTCTTTAGTCTAAATCTCATATTTACTTTTTACTTTGTATTATTTTTTTTTGTTTATGACTGACAAAATATTTATCACCTAATCCTAAGTTCTAAAGTCTCTAGTTTAACTCTCATATTTACTTTTTATTTTGTATTTTTTTTGTTTATGGCCCACATAATATTGATTACTTTTTACCTTGTATTATTATTTTTTGTTTACTTTGTATTATTTTGTTACTCGACAAAGACAAACACTCGACAAACAACACATCTTACAAGATCTCCCTCATACCCACTTAGACCTCCTTTCTCTAAGTATATAATTCTATAAATTTTCCATACCTGAGGAACTACAGCCATATTGAGCTTTGACCCTTTCGCATGCTATAATGGCATTGGGAGATCCTCTATAATTTATAACCAATTTCAAACGCAACCCCGGAAAAAATATAGTAAGATCATCCTCTAAATCCCTAATACCAAACATTAATACTCAAAAGACCATGGTGTAGCATACTTTGGCAATAAAAATTAAAATAGGTTATAAGTATATTTTACAATTTAATATCTTAAGAGGTTATAAGTTCAATTCAAGAAGGGATAGGGTATAAACACTTTTAATAGACTTTACTAGTTAGCACATGATCCATTGTTCCATGAAAAAAAGAATATTAGTTATAATTATAGGAGAAAATGTATAATGTTTGATAATACTTAATATAGATGAGATATATAATATTCATATTTATGTATCAAAATATTAAAAATATCAAATTTATAATGTAAAATTGAATGTAAAAAAAAAACTCCAAAATTAAATCTATAGACAATCTCATGTAAATTTAGTGTAATTCCATGAAAAAAAGAATATTAGTTATAATTATAGCAGGAGAAAATGTATAATGTTTGATAATACTTAATATAGATGAGATATATAATATTCATATTTATGCATCAAAATATTAAAAATATCAAATTTATAATGTAAAATTGAATGTAAAAAAAAACTCCAAAATTAAATTTATAGACAATCTAATGTAAATTTAGTGTAATATGAATTCTTTAAGTATATAAAAAAAAATATGATTTTTAATGTTAATAAGTTAAAAAATAGAATAAATATATGATAATATTAATGTATAATTATCACATTGTTCATAATGAGTGGAAAATTAGTAATATTTGTGCTATTACGAAATAGTTTAAATGATAAGCAAATGCAATCAACACCAATTTCATAAAAACCATGCACAATACAAGCCAAACATTTATTAAATAGATAAATCCCAAAAGTAGTAAATGAATTTGTAGTTGATCTAGGTTAATAGATAGTGCAATAGAAACTTGGAAATTGGAGAAGAGAATCCCAACTTTCTTAATCTATTAATGAATCCAAGAGGCATTTTAGTATGCTTACTCTCAATACCAAAACCCTAGTCTTGGTATCCATTCCACTCAAGACTGGAAACTAATATTACATGAAAGTTCAACTAACTTATGAATGTTAGATCACTCAGAAGCTAGGCATTGACTATCCTTCTAACTAACTAACCATATATAATAATAAACAATGCATCAATTAGCAAGAAGGGTGTGCGCAACTTCTCTCCTAGGTTGTTAGTTGAGCTAGTAATGTCCTTAAGGAAGGTGCACTATTCTCTGGGGCTATTAGTTGAGATGGAGATGCCCTCCTTCTTGGGGAATTTATTATTGGGAAACATGTCTGTGTTCCATATCAGTTCTTCCTTACTTAAGTGGAAAGTTGCATCCCCACTTTCATCTTGGCTTAGGAATGGCACCAGTTCTCAGGAAGAAAGACAAAGTATATAAGCATACTACTATTGTGGGAAGTGGATCTAGTCTGTAGAATCAAAATATGATGATAAAAAATGATGGTCCTCGACTATGAAAATGCCAAGGAAGACATATATTGCCTAATTGAAATGAATATAACCAATTTTTTTATGAGATAACCAAATACCTTATTTGTGTGTGTAGACATGAGGGAACCATTGTGCTACAAATATATTAGAAGATGTTGAAATGAGTTGTTATGTGTGGAATTCATGACTAAAAAGACAAAGAATTGTGTACAATGCTTGGTAGAGGTTTCTCAATATATGTTATAGAATCATAAAATTTAGTCACTAATGTGTACATGGTGATGACATTGGTTAGGAAGTGTCTCATTGTTGTAGTAAAAAAAATACATGTGCAATATATATATAACAACAAATTGTGAGAAATAAGAATATGCAAGGACACACAGTGCCAACAATGATTGGAAAACAATAAAGGTCTACGAAAATGGAAGAGTAACCAATGGATAGTGTTCCTGATATTGGTCACATATACGAAAGTAAGAATCATACTAGATTTTTGGTGTATTGGAAGTGCCAAAAGATTTTTTTGATTAAACATAATTAATGTGTGTGCAATAGTGTTAGGGCTATGCCCCCGTGAAATAAAGTGTAATGACTATAACCAATGTTTATAAGATAACTGAATACCATATCTATGTGTGGATGCATGAGGGAGCCTCTGCACTAAAAATCTATGGTACAAAAGATGTTTAGATGAGTTGTTATGTGTGGAAATAATGAGTAGAAATATAAAGAAGTGTGCACAATGTTTGGTAGAGGTTGCTCAATGTGTGTTATAACATCAAAGAAGTTAGTCACTACTATCTACATGGTGATGGATTGGTGAGGAAGTGTGTCATTGTTGGAGTAGTAAAAAAAATTCAAGTGCAGTATGTATATAACTACAATTTGTGAGAAATAATAAGATGTAAATGCCATAAAATGCTAACAATAACTACAAAACAACAAAGGTTTATGAAAATGGAATGGTAGCCAATGGATAGTGTTTCTAATATTGGGGAAATATATGAAAATTAAGAGGCATACTAGATTTTTGGTGTGATGTAAGTGCAAAAAAATGTCCTTGACTATCCATAATTAATGATTGTGCAATATACCTAGGGGTATGCCTCCATGAAATAAAACCTCCACCAATTCTTCAAAGATATTTAGCAAAAAATATATACGTGTCATATGGTTCGATGAATTATTAACATGTGTCTACAAGATTTTTGTATAAAAGTATATCTAAACCAAAGAGGTATGTTGGAACCTGCCACGCAAAATGCATAAATATGTAGTGCAGTGATCATTGACCTAGAGAGTTCTCTAAAGGTGTTGTACTATTGAGAATATGAGAGATCTGTAGTGGATAGATTATTTGTGTGGAAAGGATGGAAGAGTGGCAATTACCTTAATCTAGAACTATACCTAAAAATTAATCCATGTGAAGGTTCTCATGTTCTAGAAGGGAAAAACTAGATGATGGTATAACTCATCAAGACAAATTTTAGGCTCCAAAGAAATGTGTTGGTGATTGCACTGGTTGAATTTTATTTTCCATAAGTGTAATTGTTGAGTGCATTAGAGGTCTAAAGGTGTATGAAATTGTGACAAGGATTGGAAAAGGAAATGGCTATGTGATGTGCAAGTTAGAGGGAAGATAGGATAGGGGTAATATGGAGAGTGGTGCCTAACTAGAAGGAAAATAGTGAGGGAGAGACACTTCAACAAAGTGACTTTGTGAGATGTTAGCACGGGGGATTCACTAGAAAGCAATATAATATCATGTTCATTCATATTGCGGTATTAAATATTCATGAAAACCTAAAAATTATATTGCTTATATATTAAGGGGCAAAGGGTTTTTTTATTTAATGTAACAATACAAAAATACTTTGGGGTCTTTTTTATATGGGTGGGCTGACAAATATCCGCGAAATGGAGATGGCAGGATCACGATTGGATGAGAAATCGGGTTGAGGCAAGGCTCGAGCTTACCAGTATGTAGGGAAATTGCATCTTGAGGCATGCTTGAGGCTAGGGGTTTCGTGGTGAAGTGGGTTTCCAGTCGATCATAGTTGATAGACAATGGTCATTGACAGCTAATTGTTACCAATAGCACTCATCCAGTTGTTACCAATAGCCTTGGGAGGCTCTAAGCCTCCAGGGCCTGTTATAGGCCCTCGATAGGCCTTGGGGGCTTTAATACCCAACCACTCGTGCCTATTATAGGCCTTGGGAGGTTTAGTTAGCCTCATAGAGCTTGTTACAGGCCCTGGGGGCTTGGATACCTAGCCCACAACATGCTTAGTCAGCGATTGGGGAATTGCAACATGCAATCTAAATGTTGTACTATGTGCATTGGCTCTAGTGACATATAACAAGTGATCTCCTATCTCTTCATTAGACCATTAGATGTTTCAAATCATAATGATATGTGGTTGAGTAATTGCATTGTGGGTGAAGTAATGTGCATTCACAATATACATCGAAAGAAGCAAGGTGCATTGTAGAATGCACGTGGGGTTATAAGACGGGTATCATATCAATATACTAGGTAGAAATATAAAGGGATATAAAAAAATTAGTGAAAAAATTGATACATACAATATCTAGTGAAAATAGGGTTTTTTTTTTAAAATTGGGAAGGCATATTGGGAGGGGGTTAAAAAAAAAGATTTTGGAAGGTATTTTCCAATATTTAGTGAAATTAGGGGTATTGTTTCATATGCCATGAACGAACGTGCTATGATAGAGTTTTACTAAGTGAAGACCCCATGGATGTTAGGGGCGTGGAAGGGGAATGTCCATAGAAGTGAGTTTATAGGTTCAACCATCTTTCATGAGATAGTAAGTGTTAGTGTTAGCACTATATGGTGAACTATTGTGCCATTTATACGAGATATCAACGAGTAAGTTACAGAAATATAGAGGATATACATAATAATATACAATATCCTAGAAAGGGCCAATGACAATTTAATTGAACACCATTTATTTCTCCATAATGATCATCCTATTGAACCCAATTGAGGTGATAAGGTGAATAGATAAGGTTATTATTCAATTGGATATGATTGATGAATGTATAAGAGACCAAGTTCTTTTGTATTCCATTTTCCATAATTATAATGGTCAGTTGGTCATTGAATTGGCAATTGTGAGTGAATAGTAGGTTTTGTCCTAAGGGCATGTTAGATTAGGTTATTAACAGTAAGGATGGATTTTTTGTAGTTGTTTTGGGTATCGAGATGACCCCAAAAGAAGATGATGAATGCATAGGTGAAGAACCTGAATTATTGCGTACTGATTTTCTTGTTCATCGAAAATAATGCCTTCGATTGAGCTTTGCATTGTAAGAAGGAGCATTGTACAATGGAACGAATTAGGGTTTTGTGCTAGTGGCACCAACATTGATGATGCGAAGTGCTGGGATTAGGAGTGTTGTTGGAGGAGAAAATGGCTTGGGATTGTGAAGGGTTGGGGTATTTGAAGGATTGAGGCTTGTACTTATGGTTTTTAGAAGAGGTGGTATTAGGGTGAGAAATTTGGAAGTGTTGACATATACTCTTTTAGTTATATTTATAGTAAGGGAACAAAGGAAGGATTGGTAAAATCTAGTTCCCTTAAACATATATAATTCATCACATAATATAGTAAGTGAACTAGAGATAGATTCAAGAACAACTACCTATTATGGATCTCTAATTCGTAGCTAGAGGTAGAGCTTGGTCAATAGCTCAATGAATTGGTCAAGTGATTTTGTAGTAGATTGATGTAACTTCAACCATTTTCACATGAGGTTAGAAAAGTAACCTAGTGGGTAAGATAATTTTCTCAAGCCCTAGCATAAGGTGTCATGTGTAGTGATGATGTTAGAGGTGCTTCTACTAGAGATTGTTCATCATTGATTTCCACGTAAAATTTGATGGAATCTTTGTGAGACTTCCACCAAGCTTGAGCAATCCCTTGTAAGTTATTCCCTACAAGAAGAAGGCATCGGTCCTCAATAATGGTTGGAAAAGTCTATAAATATGTTGTAATGTTGTGTATCTAATAATTGAGGACATCTCCATGCATTTTCCCTCCATACTAAGGCCAGGATATTCTATTGTCCAAATGAATGGTGGATGAGGAAGCCCTAAGTTGGAACATGAGGGATTTAGTGAAAGCAATAGCTAATTCATGCATAATGCTTTACTGACTAGGATCTACATACTAAGATAAATGAGTGTTAAGAGGATCCATTGAGAGAGGAATAAATATTATAGTCATGAAAACACTAGATTCATGTGCATCACAAGGGAAGAGGATGAAACACTAGTCACCGGTAGTGATGAAGAAAGGTAAGCTACTAGAGAACCCAACGGGGGTGATTCTAACCCCGGGAGATAATTTGGGTGGAAACATGGCTCCAAAAATCCCATTCAAGGGTGACAACGGGTAAAAAAAATACTAAAAAATAGTCAAGAATGATGTAGACAATTAATCCTCAATCAAGGGTGCCTAAAGAAATCCTAATAAATGTTGTGTCAACATTAAAAAAACACTAGGGTGGGACAATGGCCTCAAAATATCTCGAATGATATATCTAGTAACAAAAACTTATTTTTGTTGTAATAATCTATTGAGAGAGGTCATCAGGGTGGAGGAGGGCCTCAAAAAACAAAACAAAAACAGAGATTTATGCATGAGATGATAGAGGTTGTTGGGGTTGAGGGTAAAATGGGAAGAACCTGGAGCCTGCGATGTCTTATTTTGATGAGGATATTGAGTTCTAAATAATACATTGATGGAGGTTACTAGGGTGTGGGTGTAGTGTCCCTTATTAGGAATTTTATTAAAATTGGAATTTTCCACTTTTTTTCCCTAGTTCGACCTTTGACTAGTTTTGATCTCTAGGTCCCAAATTTGCCCCAAATGATCCCAAATATTCTAAGAAGGTATATGAATGATGTTAGAACATAAATATGTGTTTCAAGGATTCCTTTGGACCTTTAAAATACTTCTACAAATCCTCTTTCATTTATGATCAATGTAGGTAACTTTACTAGTGATTTTCCTTTGACTAGTATTGGTCTCTAGGTCTCAAATTGACTCCAAATGCCTTCAAATATTCAAGGAAGGTGTATGAATGATATTAGAACTTGAATATGATGTTTATGGATGACATATGTCCACCAAAAGAACTCTGCAAACTCTCTTAAGATTTTGGACCAATTATGCAATTTTACTAGTAATTTGGGGTTCAAATCCCCCTGGGGTAAGTACTGAAAATGGCTTCCCAAATGCCTCCAAACCCACTCAAATTTATGAACAGAGGTATGTAATGTCTTAATTATTTTATTCAAGTCTCATACGCACCATTAATGGATTATTACAACTATTCTCACCCTCTCCCATTCAACTGCAAAAATACCCAATTCGACCCTTGGGGAAATGGCACTATTTCACCTCCCAATACAACTAAACTGAGTAAAAATGCTTCAAATGCTGAAGTACAGTACATGAAACTTGTATAAGACATCCATGGAAGTATATTAATCACAAATATATCAGAGAATCATCCATTCATTCGAATCATCATCAATACATTGGTTCACAACAAGGTAGTGGGGAAATGGCATTGTTCTTCCATTAAAAATGAGATTTATACATTTCTACTTGGAATTTCGACCTGAAACTTTTTGGAGATGAAGAAAAGAGTATTTAATTCATATTAAAAAATAAATAGAGCATTAAAAGCTTCCCCAAAGAGTACAATAGCTCACCAAAAACGCCCTCCCTCAAGGATCAAGAATATGCCATCAAAAATGGAAATGGTTGAAGGAGTGAGTTGCAATAGAAGAAACAATGAGCTACCCTGAAGCTTAAACCTACAAATAAAGACTCCATGAAAGCTCCAAATGAAAGGTCTGAATGGCCTTTCCAATTACCAACTTGGATGGGAATCTTTCACCCTCGAAATTGGCTAAGGCAAGAAACTAGTCATCCACTAGCTCTCCCTCTTCACAAATGCAATTGCAAATTCTACAAATGATCAAAATCTGGTTTCATTCTTTGTTATTGACATTTATAAAGTTATAATTTCCTCCATGGGTTGAATTCCTTCCAAGAGACTCATGCCAACTCAAGTTGGGAAGAGATTCCAAAGAACGCCACTTGTACAAAAATTCTTAGTTTCCCACTTCCACCAAATAACATGTGGAAGCATCTTAGCTGAACTAACACCCTTGAGCGCCATCTTGGAGTCTATTTTAAGCCCTGCAATGTCATATATGCCATATGTCAGCCTTCAGGTCTGATTTGTGTCATAGGTGTCATAGCATCTTCATCATTGTTGTCATAGACCTAGGGAATCTAGCCCAATTGTCTCACTAACTCCAAATTGCCTCTTCCTCTTCCATGGGAGTTACTCTTCCTCTATATTTAGACCTTGGATGAGTCATGCCATGAATAATACCTTTTGGACTCCCCCAAGTATGTTACTATTCACCTTGAATTCGAATTGGTAAGAGAATGATGACAAATGTAGTGGGGTAATCTAGCCATATGTGGGTCCCACTTCCTCCATGTGTCTTCATGATAAAATGCCACTTTGATTTTCCCTTGTATATATTTATTTAGATACTTTATTAAATATTTATTCCACTCTAATGTTCAATAATCATTTATTATCCCCATTATTCCAAATCCCAAAGCTTCCACCCCAAACCTAGGAAACTAGTAATTTTCCTCCTTGGCAATTATTTGACCTTTAACATCAATTTTACAAACTCTAATGAATATGGCCAATGTGATTAGGCCATTGTGACCCAATTCCAAATTTGGGACATGACAAGTCCTCCCTTCCCAATATTGCTTGTCCTCAAGCAATTTCAAACATGGGTGTTGAAGAACCTGCTTCCTGTATAATTCTTTTAAGTTGCCATTGAATTGCCCAACCTTGAGTCTTTGAGTTTCCTTGAAGATTTTAGAGAGGATCCACAATGCTTTCTACTGCACTTCTCTGATAAAATTCACTTTATCAAGTGGGAAATCCATCTCCCATACTGTTTGTTTCCCCAAAAAAAAATCAAACCAATGAGACAAAAATTATTCCAGGGTCCCATTGCTTGTATTGCACCCCAACAATTAAAAGTGCTCTCTAACCCATACCATCAGATAAGAGGATTCCTGGATCCCATTTTCTTGTATGCATTCTTCCAAACATCATGAGTACAAAATATATATCATCAAAGTACATAACAACATAATGAAAATGTACATCAAGAAGATGCTTCATCAAAGAATCATGAAAGTGTTTATACCTCCAAGTAAGTAGACCACCATTTGCTTGGTGCATACAATCTTCAAGTGACCAATCAAATCTGCTCCAATGACATAGGTGAGGATCCCATGTCACATAGTGCTGCTCCAAAAGAACATGATATGCATCAAAATATTCAGCCATGCATTCTTTCATCCAAGAAGTGAATGAAGAATCTCCACTAAAATCTGAACCAAATAATGAGCAAGAAAAACAAGGAGACTTCAAAGGACTCAAAGAAGTCTCATTCATACATCCATGAGGATATGTATCATCATAAGGTAAAGCAATATTCTGCTGCAATTCTAAATAATGAGGTGCTCTATTCATGTCATCACAAAAAGGAGAGGTAGGAGTTTCATACCCCTCATGTGGCACCACTAGAAAAAAACCTTTCACCCAATTTTGATCCCAAAGTGATGTGGTTCGAAAAGAAGTGTGGGGTGAGGAATTATGAACCAACTTTAATTCTTTACAACTCTTACCCATTGAAATATTTAATTCATCTTCTCCATAATTGCTTGGTCCAACTATTGTGAGATCATGTACCTCTTCCAAGGCTTTGCAACTCTCTCCATGAGGCAACTCATAATCCCTTTGAACAAGGACAAGTTCTTGTCCTTCTTCTTGTTTTAGTGTAGCATCTTCAAGAACCTGCATATCAACATGTACCTCATGTTCCACAATTACATTAGGTTCCTCTTTTGTGGCATAAACTGTTTCATCCTTTTCCTTGAAAAGAGAACCATTGCTCATTATTTTTTCCGAGTTGCTTCCAATTTCACTAAGCAACAATTTGAACTCTTGAAAGTATTGCCTCCACTTGTCTTCAAAGGAAGGTTCCAAAAATTTTCTAAACTCCTCATTCTCCTCTGAGGTTCCTTTCTCATCCTTACTCATGGTGACCAATGAATGCACTTCTTCTCCTATTTCTTCCCTTTCACCAAAGTACATCCAGTTTCAGTTTCTAAGGGTGGTGGCTTATTTCTTTGAATCCTGGTCTTCATTAATGCTCTACCACATCAAGTGCCAATACCATGCTCTGATACCACTGTAGTGTCCCTTATTAGATATTTTATTAAAATTGCAATTTTCCACTTTTTTTTCCCTAGTTTGACCTTTTACTAATTTTGATCTCTAGGTCCCAAATTTGCCCCAAATGATCCCAAATATTCTGAGAAGGTATATGAATGATATTAGAACATAAATATGTGTTTCAGGGATTCCTTTGGACTTTTAAAATACTTCTGCAAATCCTCTTTCAATTCTGATCAATGTAGGTAACTTTACTAGTGATTTTCCTTTGACTAGTATTGGTCTCTAGGTCTCAAATTGACTCCAAATGAATTCAAATATTCAAGGAAGGTGTATGAATGATATTATAACTTTAATATGATGTTTATGGATGACATATGTCCATCCAAAGAACTCTGCAAACTCTCTTAAGATTCTGGACCAATTATGCAATTTTACTAGTAATTTGGGGTTCAAATCCCCCTGGGGTAAGTACTGAAAATGGCTTCCCAAATGCCTCCAAACACACTCAAATTTATGAACAGAGGTATGTAATGTGTTAAGTATTTTATTAAATTCTCATATGCACCATTAATGGATTATTACAACTATTCTCATCCTCTCCCATTCAACTGCAAAATTCCCCAATTCGACCCTTGGGGAAATGGCACTATTTCAACTCCCAATACAACTAAACTGAGTAAAAATGCTTCAAATGCTGAAGTACAGTACATGAAACTTGTAGAAGACATCCATGGAATTATATTAATCACAAATATATCAGAGAATCATCCATTCATTCGAAATCATCATCAATACATTGGTTCACAACAAGGTAGTGGGGAAATGGCATTGTTCTTCCATTAAAAATGAGATTTATACATTTATACTTGGAATTTAGACCTGAAACTTTTTGGAGATGAATAAAAGAGTATTTAATTCATATTAAAAAATAAATGGAGCATTAAAAGCTTCCCCAAAGAGTACAATAGCTCACCAAAAACGCCCTCCCTCAAGGATCAAGAATATGCCATCAAAAATGGAAATGGTTGAAGGAGTGAGCTGCAATAGAAGAAACCATGAGCTGCCCTGTGGCTTACACCTAAAAATAAATACTCCATTAAAGCTCCAAATGAAATTTCTGAATGGCCTTTCCAATTACCAACTTGGATGGGAATCTTTCACCCTCAAAATTGGCTAAGGCAAGAAACTAGTCAGCCACTAGCTCTCCCTCTTCACAAATGCAATTGCAAATTCTACAAATGATAAAAAGATGGTTTCATTCTTTGTTATTGACATTTATAAAGTTCTAGATTCCTCCATGGGTCGAATTCCTTCCAAGAGACTCATGCCAACTCAAGATGGGAAGAGATTCCAAAGAACGCCACTTGTACAACAATTCCTAGTTTCCCACTTCCACCAAATCACATGTGGAAGCATCTTAGCTGCCCTAACACCCTTGACTGTCCTCTTGGAGTCTATTTTTGCCCTGACATGTCATATATGTCATATGTAAGCCTTCAGGTCTGATTTGTGTCATAGGTGTCATAGCATCTTCATCATTGTTGTCATAGAGCTAGGGAATCTAGCCCAAGTGTCTCACTAACTCCAAATTGCCTCTTCCTCTTCCATGGGAGTTACTCTTCCTCTATATTTCGACCTTGGATGAGTCATTCCATGAATAATACCTTTTGGACTCCCCCAAGTATGTTACCATTCACCTTGAATTCGAATTGGTGAGAGAATGATGCCAAATGTAGTGGGGAAATCTAGCCATATGTGGGTCCCACTTCCTCCATGTGTCTTCATGATCAAATGCCACTTTGATTTTCCCTTGTATATATTTATTTAGATACTTTATTAAATATTTATTCCACTCTAATGTTCAAACATCATTTATTATCCCCATTATTCCAAATCCCAAAGCTTCCACCCCAAACCTAGAAAACTAGTAATTTTCCTCCTTGCCAATTATTTGACCTTTAACATCAATTTTACAAACTCTAATGAATATGGCCAATGTGATTAGGCATTGTGACCCAATTCCAAATTTGGGGACATGACAAGTCCTCCCTTCCAATATTGCTTGTCCTCAAGCAATTTCAAACATGGGTGTTGAAGAACCTGCTTCCTGTATAATTCTTTGAAGTTGCCATTGAATTGCCCAACCTTGAGTATTTGAGTTTCCTTGAAGATTTTAGAGAGGAACCACCATTCTTGTTGCTGCGCTACTCTAATAAAATTCACTTTATTAAGTGGGAAATACATCTCCCATACTACTTGTGTCCCCAAAAAAATTCAAACCACTGAGACAAAAATTATTCCAGGGCCCCATTGCTTGTATTGCACCCCAACAATTAAAAGTGCTCTCCAACCCATACCATCAGATAAGAGGATTCCTGGATCCCATTTTCTTGTATGCATTCTTCCAAACATCATCAGTACAAAATATCTATCATCAAAGTACATAACAACATAATGAAAATGTACATCAAGAAGATGCTTCATCAAAGAATCATGAAAGTGTTTAGACCTCCAAGTAAGTAGACCACCATTTGCTAGGTGCATACAATCTTCAAGTGACCAATCAAATCTGCTCCAATGACATAGGTGAGGATCCCATGTCTGATAGTGCTGCTCCAAAAGAACATGATATGCATCAAAATATTCAGCCATGCATTCTTTCATCCAAGAAATGAATGAAGAATCTCTACTAAAATCTGAACCAAATAATGAGCAAGAAAAACAAGGATACTTCAAAGGACTCAAAGAAGTCTCATCCATACATCCATGAGGATATGTATCATCATAAGGTAAAGAAATATGCTGCTGCAATTCTAAATTATGAGGTGATCTATTAATGTCATCATCAAAAGGAGAGGTAGGAGTTTCATACCCCTCATGTGGCACCACTAGAAAAAAACCTTTCACCCAATTTTCATCCCAAAGTGATGTGGTTGGAAAAGAAGTGTGGGGTGAGGAATTATGAACCAACTTTAATTCTTTACAACTCTTACCCATTGAAATATTTAATTCATCTTCTCCATATATGCTTGGTCCAAGTATTGTGAGATCATGTACCTCTTCCAAGGCCTTGCAACTCTCTCCATGAGGACACTCATAATCCCTTTGAACAAGGACAAGTCCTTGTCCTTCTTCTTGTTTTAGTGTAGCATCTTCAAGAACCTGCATATCAACATGTACCTCATGTTCCACAATTACATTAGGTTCCTCTTTTGTGGCATAAACTGTTTCATCCTTTTCCTTGAAAAGAGAACCATTGCTCATTATTTCTTCCGAGTTGCTTCCAATTTCACTAAGCAACAATTTGAACTCTTGAAAGTATTGCCTCCACTTTTCTTCAAAGGAAGGTTCCAAAAATTTTCTAAACTCCTCATTCTCCTCTGAGGTTCCTTTCTCATCCTTACTCATGGTGACCAATGAATGCACTTCTTCTCCTATTTCTTCCCTTTCACCAAAGTACATCCAGTTTGAGTTTCTAAGGGTGGTGGATTATTTCTTTGACTCCTGGTCTTCATTAATTTTCTACCATATCAAGTTCCAAGACCATGCTTTGATACCACTGTAGTGTCCCTTATTAGGAATTTTATTAAAATTGCAATTTTCCACTTTTTTTCCCTAGTTCGACCTTTGACTAGTTTTGATCTCTAGGTCCCAAATTTGCCCCAAATGATCCCAAATATTCTGAGAAGGTATATGAATGATATTAGAACATATATATGTGTTTCAGAGATTCCTTTGGACCTTTAAAATACTTCTTCAAATCCTCTTTCAATTCTGATCAATGTAGGTAACTTTACTACTGATTTTCCTTTGACTAGTATTGGTCTCTAGGTCTCAAATTGACTCCAAATGCCTTCAAATATTCAACGAAGGTGTATGAATGATATTAGAACTTTAATATGATGTTTATGGATGACATATGTCCACCAAAAGAACTCTGAAAACTATCTGAAGATTCTGGACCAATTATGCAATTTTACTAGTAATTTGGGGTTCAAATCCCCCCAGGGTAAGTACTGAAAATGGCTTCCCAAATGCCTCCAAACCCACTCAAATTTATGAACAGAGGTATGTAATGTGTTAAGTATTTTATTAAAGTCTCATATGCACCATTAATGGATTATTACAACTATTCTGACCCTCTCCCATTCAACTGCAAAAATCCCCAATTCGACCCTTGGGGAAATGGCACTATTTCACCTCCCAATACAACTAAACTGAGTAAAAATGATTCAAATTCTAAAGTACAGTACATGAATATTGTATAAGACATTCATGTCATAATATAAATCACAAATATATCATAGAATCATCCATTCATTCGAAATCAACATCAATACATTGGTTCACAACAAGGTAGTGGGGAAATGGCATTGTTCTTCCATTAAAAATGAGATTTATACATTTCTACTTGGAATTTAGACCTGAAAATTTTTGGAGATGAATAACAGAATATTTACTTCATATTAAAAAATAAATTGAGCATTAAAATATTCCCCAAAGAGTACAATATCTCACCAAAAAAGCCCTCCCTCAAGGATCAAGAATAAGCCATAAAAAATGGAAATGGTTGAAGGAGTGAGATGCAATAGAAGAAACCATGAGCTACCCTGTAGCTTACACCTACAAATAAAAACTCCATTAAAGCTCCAAAAGAAAGGTCTGAATGGCCTTTCCAATTACCAACTTGGATGGAAATCTTTCACCCTCGAAATTGGCTAAGGCAAGAAACTAGTCATCCACTAGCTCTCCCTCTTCACAAATGCAATCGCAAATTCTACAAATGATCAAAAGCTAGTTTCATTCTTTTTTATTGACATTTATAAAGTAATAATTTCCTCCATGGGTCGAGTTCCTTCCAAGAGACTCATGCCAACTCAAGATGGGAAGAGATTCCAAAGAACGCCACGTGTACAAAAATTCCTAGTTTCCCACTTCCACCAAATCACATGTGGAAGCATCTTAGCTGCCCTAACACCCTTGAGCACCCTCTTGGAGTCTATTTTTAGCCCTTACATGTCATATATGTCATACTTCAGCCTTCATGTCATATTTGTGTCATAGGTGTCATAGCATCTTCATCATTGTTGTCATAGAGCTAGGGAATCTAGCCCAAGTGTCTCACTAACTCCAAATTGCCTCTTCCTCTTCCATGGGAGTTACTCTTCCTCTATATTTCGACCTTAGATGAGTCATGCCATGAATAATACCTTTTGGACTCCCCCAAGTATGTTACCATTCACCTTGAATTCGAATTGGTGAGAGAATGATGCCAATGTAGTGGGGAAATCTAGCCATATGTGGGTCCCACTTCCTCCATGTGTCTTCATGATCAAATGCCACTTTGATTTTCCCTTGTATATATTTATTTAGATCCTTTATTAAATATTTGTTCCACTTTAATGTTCAAACATCATTTATTATCTCTATTATTCCAAATCCCAAAGCTTCCACCCCAAACCTAGGAAACTAGTAATTTTTCTCCTTGGCAATTATTTGACCTTTAACATCAATTTTACAAACTCTAATGAATATGGCCAATGTGATTAGGCGATTGTGACCCAATTCCAAATTTGGGACATGACAAGTCCTCCCTTCCCAATATTGCTTGTCCTCAAACAATTTCAAACATGGGTGTTGAAGAACCTGCTTCTTGTATAATTCTTTGAAGTTGCCATTGAATTACCCACCCTTGAGTCTTTGAGTTTCCTTGAAGATTTTAGAGAGGAACCACCATGCTTGCTGCCGCACTACTCTGATAAAATTAACTTTATTAAGTGGGAAATCCATCTCCCATACTACTTGTTTCCCCGAAAAAAATTCAAACCAATGAGACAAAAATTATTCCAGGGTCCCATTGCTTGTATTGCACCCCAACAATTAAAAGTGCTCTCCAACCCATACCATCAGATAAGAGGAGTCTTGGATCCCATTTTCTTGTATGTATTCTTCCAAACATCATGAGTACAAAATATATATCATCAAAGTACATAACAACATAATGAAAATGTACATCAAGAAGATGCTTCATCAAAGAATCATGAAAGTGTTTATACCTCCAAGTAAGTAGACCACCATTTGCTAGGTGCATACAATCTTCAAGTGACCAATCAAATCTGCTCCAATGACATAGGTGAGGATCCCATGTCCGATAGTGCTGCTCCAAAAGAACATGATATGCATCAAAATATTCAGCCATTCATTCTTTCATCCAAGAAGTGAATGAAGAATCTCCACTAAAATCTGAACCAAATAATGAGCAAGAAAAACAAGGAGACTTCAAAGGACTCAAAGAAGTCTCATCCATACATCCATGAGGATATGTATCATCATAAGGTAAAGCAATATGCTTCTTCAATTCTAAATAATGAGGTGCTCTATTCATGTCATCATCAAAAGGAGAGGTAGGAGTTTCATACCCCTCATGTGGCACCACTAGAAAAAAACCTTTCACCCAATTTTCATCGCAAAGTGATGTGGTTGGAAAAGAAGTGTGGGGTGAGGAATTATGAACCAACTTTAATTCTTTACAACTCTTAGCCATTGAAATATTTAATTCATCTTCTCCATAATTGCTTGGTCCAACTATTGTGAGATCATGTACCTCTTCCAAGGCTTTGCAACTCTCTCCATGAGGCAACTCATAATCCCTTTGAACAAGGACAAGTTCTTGTCCTTCTTCTTGTTTTAGTGTAGCATCTTCAAGAACCTGCATATCAACATGTACCTCATGTTCCACAATTACATTAGGTTCCTCTTTTGTGGCATAAACTGTTTCATCCTTTTCCTTTAAAAGAGAACCATTGCTCATTATTTCTTCCGAGTTGCTTCCAATTTCACTAAGCAACAATTTGAACTCTTGAAAGTATTGCCTCCACTTGTCTTCAAAGGAAGGTTCCAATAATTTTCTAAACTCCTCATTCTCCTCTGAGGTTCCTTTCTCATCCTTACTCATGGTGACCAATGAATGCACTTCTTCTCCTATTTCTTCCCTTTCACCAAAGTACATCCAGTTTCAGTTTCTAAGGGTGGTGGCTTATTTCTTTGACTCCTGGTCTTCATTAATGTTCTACCACATCAGGTTCCAAGACCATGCTCTGCTACCACTGTAGTGTCCCTTATTAGGAATTTTATTAAAATTGTAATTTTCCACTTTTTTTCCCTAGTTCGACCTTTGACTAGTTTTGATCTCTAGGTCCCAAATTTGCCCCAAATGATCCCAAATATTCTGAGAACGTATATGAATGATATTAGAACATAAATATGTGTTTCAGGGATTCCTTTGGACCTTTAAAATACTTCTGCAAATCCTCTTTCAATTCTGATCAATGTAGGTAACTTTACTAGTGATTTTCCTTTGACTAGTATTGGTCTCTAGGTCTCAAATTGACTCCAAATGCCTTCAAATCTTCAAGGAAGGTGTATGAATGATATTATAAATTGAATATGATGTTTATGGATGACATATTTCCACCAAAATACCTCTCCAAACTCTCTTAAGATTCTGGACCAATTTCGCAATTTTACTAGTAATTTGGGGTTCAAATCCCCCTGGGGTAAGTACTGAAAATGGCTTCCCAAATGCCTCCAAAGCCACTCAAATTTATGAACAGAGGTATGTAATGTGTTAAGTATTTTATTAAAGTCTCATATGCACCATTAATGGATCATTACAACTATTCTCACCCTCTCCCATTCAACTGCAAAAATTCCCAATTCGACCCTTGGGGAAATGGCACTATTTCACCTCCCAATACAACTAAACTGAGTAAAAATGCTTCAAATGCTGAATTACAGTACATGAAACTTGTAGAAGAAATCCATGGCAGTATATTAATCACAAATATATCATAGAATCATCCATTCATTCGAAATCATCATCAATACATTGGTTCACAACAAGGTAGTGGGGAAATGGCATTGTTCTTCCATTAAAAATGAGATTTATACATTTCTACTTGGAATTTCGACTTGAAACATTTTGGAGATGAAGAACAGAGTATTTAATTCATATTACAAAATAAATGGGGCATTAAAAGCTTCCCCAAAGAGTACAATAGGTCACCAAAAATGCCCTCCCTCAAGGATCAAGAATATGCCATCAAAACTGGAAATGGTGAAGGAGTGAGCTGCAATAGAAGAAACCATGAGCTGCCCTGTAGATTACACCTGCAAATAAAGACTCCATTAAAGCTACAAATGAAAGTTCTGAATGGCCTTTCCAATTACCAACTTGGATGGGAATCTTTCACCCTCGAAATTGGCTAAGGCAAGAAACTAGTCGTCCACTAGCTCTCCCTCTTTACAAATGCAATTGCAAATTCTACAAATGATAAAAAACTGGTTTCATTCTTTGTTATTGACATTTATAAATTTATAATGTCCTCCATGGGTCGAATTCCTTCCAAGAGACTCATGCCAACTCAAGTTGGGAAGAGATTCCAAAGAACGCCACTTGTACAACAATTCCTAGTTTCCCACTTCCACCAAATCACATGTGGAAGCATCCTAGCTTCCCTAACACCCTTGAGCGCCCTCTTGGAGTCTAGTTTTAGCCCTGACATGTCATATATGTCATATGTCAGCCTTCAGGTCTGATTTGTGTCATAGGTGTCATAGCATCTTCATCATTGTTGTCATAGAGCTAGGGAATCTAGCCCAAGTGTCTCACTAACTCCAAATTGCCTCTTCCTCTTCCATGGGAGTTATTCTTCCTCTATATTTAGACCTTGGATGAGTCATGCCATGAATAATATCTTTTGTACTCCCCCAAGTATGTTACCATTCACCTTGAATTCGAATTGGTGAGAGAATGATGCCAAATGTAGTGGGGAAATCTAGCCATATGTGGGTCCCACTTCCTCCATGTGTCTTCATGATCAAATGCCACTTTGATTTTCACTTGTATATATTTATTTAGATCCTTTATTAAATATTTATTCCACTCTAATGTTCAAACATCATTTATTATCCCCATTATTCCAAATCCCAAAGCTTCCACCCCAAACCTAGGAAACTAGTAATTTTCCTCCTTCGCAATTATTTGACCTTTAACATCAATTTTACAAACTCTAATGAATATGGCCAATGTGATTAGGCCATTGTGACCCAATTCCAAATTTGGGACATGATAGTGGGATGGCCTCAAAAAACTCAAAACCTAAAAGATATTATGCTATGGAGGAGAGAAGGGTGGGATGGTAGCTTCTAGATAATCATAATAGGAAAATGGATTATTTATTTGATACCAATGATAAGAAATTGCAATCAACAAAATCTAGAGAAAAAAATATGCACAATACAAGCCAGAAATTGATCCAATAAAGAAAATCCAAAAACAATAGAAGAATCTCTAGTTGATCTAATTTAAAGGATATCATAAAAAAAACATATTAATTGGAGATGGTCATCTCAACTTTCTTAGTCTATCAATGAATCCAGGGGGCCTTTTTATAGGATCAAAAAGTATCCATGTCCAAAACTCTAGTCTAGGTATGCATGACAATAAAAAATAGAAAATAATATCATATGAGGATGTGACTCACTCATTAATGCTAGATCACTCAAAACCTAGGCACTAACTATGCCTCTAATGAACTACCTAGAAATAAGAATAAACAATGCATGAACTTGCTACGAGGGGGCTCCATTCTCCCTTGGGTTGTTGGATGAGCTAGTAATCTCCTCATGGGAGGCTCAATACACTCCAAGGTCATTGATTGAACTATCGATTTCCTCCTTCTTCCTCAAGTATTGTTCTTGGGGTACAAATCATTGTTCTGTATCATCAAACCTAAAAGAATACTATAAATAATGTTATAGGATTTGGTAATGGAAAATTTAGAGTTATGTCAATGCGTCATTACCAAAAATCCCAAAGTGATGAGATATGAATAACATAATTGAAGGATGGGGGTGGTAGTGAAAATAGTTAATTACAACAAACACAGTTAATTGTATAACTTAGCTACAATTATAAATTTTGTGATTTTTTATTATGGGAAAAGTAACAAAATTCTAAATATGAATACATTATTAAAAGGGGTGGAGGTGCAAGGTTGGGATGGGTGTGGGTGGGGAGGGTTTTTTACGATCCTAAAGGAAACAAATAAATGTAACATGCACGGGGGAGAGGCATCACACAAACAATTGGGATGAGGCCCTAGCAATGTTCCAAGATTATCCTTATTAGCACAAAAATTAATCATAAGAGCTCTGCATCATGAAAAAACATAACTCAAATCTAATGCTAACCCAATTATGTCAATGAGTGTACATGGTGGGGGATTACTATACCTTCTTATCCTATCACCAAATCCTAAACAATCTAAATATAGAGGCCCAGTTATGTCAATGAGTGTACATGGCAGGGTATTATTATACCTTCTTATCCTATAACGAAATCCTACACAATCTAAATATAGAGGCCCAATTATGTCAATGAGTGTACGTGGTGGGAGATTATTATACCTTCTTATCCTATCACCAAATCCTACACAATCTAAATATAGAGGCTATTGTGCAAGTGAATATAAGGGTGGAACTCAATGTTTATGTGATGTGTAAAATAGAGGGGAGGGGAGAATTGCGACCCACATTCCCCCTCCCTTTGCACCACTCAACCCACATCCTAAAATAACATTAAATCACAAAGGAATGGAAACCACCATATCTCATATCATGTGCATTCAAGAGAGAAATATATTAGTCTACCATGGCCCTACCTAATTCACTCTATACACATCCAAAGTAATCAACAACATGATGGTTATTTAAGTCTTTTTATGTGGGAGAAATTAGATATTTGAGGGTTTAATATAATCTAGAAAGCACCATATTATAACATTAATGTGAAGGAGAACAAGCTCCCATTATAGCCTATTCTATGCATCACCAATTTGGGACTCCCTCGGCACTAAGCGAATATTCCCATGGTGTACTTCCATTGTAGGGGAAGATGTTGTCTCCTCTATTATGTCACGTCCCCACCCATCATACCAGTGCAATGGGGAGGATCGTGAGGCTAAAACCGGGCATCTAGCCCCATGTACTTATGAAGTAAGCATACAAGACATCTGAGGATGCATAAGTAATTGTTTATACACAGCAGAAGTAATTTCAATTACTTATTCATTTTACATTCAAGATATTCATCCATTAAACAATTGAAAGATAGCATAAGAGGATACTTATCTTAATGAAGTAGTCCCAAACAACCAGCTACGCTTCTGCAACGTTCCACCCAACCGTAGGCCAGTGTGCTCCTTAATCTCTCAGCACCACTGCCACCCCCGAGCTGGGCATGATCTCCACAAGGAAAAAGGGGAAAAACAGGCTCATCACATAGCCAAAGATATGCCAGAAACAACCATACCAACCAGCAGTTGGATTTTTGAGGCTGCTAGGAGATGGATGCATATAACAGCAAAAGTGTGAGTGCTGGGCATGAGAAAAACGTTTCAACAGTGGAATGCACGAGATGGGGTTTCTTGAGCTTCAGAAAAACGTGGGTAGACTCAAAATGAAATGGCAAACTGGGTAAATTCGACTGGGAGAGCAACCCATTCCAGAAAAACGCCCCAAGGGCAAAAACGACCTCTCCCTCAGCCCAAAAATCGCGTCCCTCCTTTCCCAGCTACTGCACAATACCAAAAACAAGTTCCTAGACATGGAAAAATGCAGGGTTCTGGTGAAAAATGTGAGGGTCAACTCCAGTAAGCTCAGTCTGCGTGAGAGGAAGAATGCCATGGGTGAAGAATGGCTTTGGGCCAATTTCGTGGGGGTTTTCTTGCCCAGCAAGCCAAAACTCGATTTCTTAGGTTGCTGCCTTGCCCATACACGAAAATTGACAGCCATACCTCTCCCATCCCAAGGCATTAATTGTCTCAACCAATTATTGGAAGAATTAAATGATTGGGTGCATGGGGCCAAATGGGTAGTTGAGAGTTCATGGGTTTCCTTAATGAAATGGATTAACACCATGGCTCAAGGGTTTGGTTATTCCCCCTCCCTATTCCTTGTAAAGATCATGCCCCCATCTCTTTGTTGCATTGCGTAGCTGGTTGTGGGTTTTTTTTCATTAAAATTGCATATTTACATGATGTCCATTTTTACATTGTGCACGGCTAGCACATGAACTCTATGCATCCATTCTAATTGCCGATACATAGAACGATAAATCAATGGCGGGGCATTGGCCTTGAGCTCCTCACCATGACTAAATAACAATATTTACATCATTTACAATATTAATGCAATAGGGTCAAGCTAGGGACATTACATTCCCCTCCCCTTGGAATAACACCGTCCTCGGTGTTCCAACGCTTCGAAAAATAAATACCCACTTTACATACGTCCAAAATTCGCAAAAATGTGGTAGGTTTGTCCTGCAATTCACCCTTTACTTGGGTCTTTCAGGACTAAGTCCTTTGGTCTTTACAAGCTGCTCTTGCTGGCTAGGACCTTCTAGCTTTGCATGAGGACATCGTTCCACAACAATTCCTTCTTTTCCTTTTCCTTCCAACTGGTCCACGAACCTGGGGAATTTACGGTTGCTACCCCCTTGATATTCTCTTGTTGGGCAGTCACGGAGGCAATGATTTCCTCCACATCCCCAACATTTCATCGGCGGCTTTACCTTTTCCCGGTCCATTTCCTTTGACTCTTCCCACCTGGGACGTTTCTTAATCGGATGATTGGATGAATGCTTCTTCATTGAACCACTTTCCTTTCCCTTGCTGATTGCTCCTAGAATGCTTTTTACCTCTTTTTGCAGACGAATAGAATCCTGCAAAGCCTCATGGTTTCTCTCATTCTGTTGCCTCTGTAGCTTGAGCATCTCCCCAAGATTCTCTTGGGTCCTGACAATTGTTTGAAGAAGACTTTCAGTCAACTCTAATAGCCCTCGGTCTGCTGCCGTGGTTAATGGGCACAACTGAACACACCTTGCTTACTAGCAACACTTTCCTGTGACGGCTGCAACCAATTGTTTCACTTTCTTACCTGTGAAATTCATCATGGGAATTCTTTGTTAGGACAAGCATAGCATAAAAATTAAGATTAGTCAATTATTTTCCTAATTGACATGGAATGTCCATGCTTTATTCATGGGACTTCCACACTTTTCATGCTTTCCCAACATACACATGAACTCATTCATGTTCATCCTTTCACAGGAAATTTACTATTTCAGCATTCACAATTTATCTCAAGCAATTAAACACAATCTATTTTCAGCCATGATATGCACTCAACAATCTTTTGTTTTATAAATGCATCAATCAAAAGGAAAGAGAAGAGTAGGGGTTTCTCCCTCCTAGTCTTGTTCTATTATGGAGCTACCCCATCGCTGTGGTTTCATGCTCCTTAGTCTCTTTCACTTCAATGTGAATGCCTTGACTTTACTTTCTTGGCTATGACACTTAGTGTCTAAGGTCTGTATATGGATTTTCAGCTAGGGCATCCTTCCCATTATTGCCTACAGAACCTTTGGCTGCTAGGATCCACTCATATCCATTAGCACCATCTTTCATTACTGCTCATACTGAGCTCTTTAGGACGGTCACATGTCCACATGCATATCTAGGATGCCTTCATAATCCTTGCTTCCAGCAATACCTACACTCAAACATTGAATCAATTCACATGTTTAGTTCATTTTCATAGGGTTTTTCTCTAAACTAGAGTTTAGGAAATCATAACCAAATCATATACACACGTATATCCATAAGCAAGAAGCTGCAAGGTAACTGAATACTTATCTGTATTGGATGTCTTCACTTTATTCCACGGGATCCTGCTTTGCTTTACGAGCCTTGGATTTCTCGTGAACACAATAACGAATGTTTGGCCAGCACGTAGGCTACTCCACAATCATTCGAATAGGCAACTCCAGCCCAGTACGCCAACTGGGTTTATTAATCGTTTAAGGGGTGTTGGGCCAGCGTACCCGCTGCTTTACCCTATCAAGTAGTTAATGCCCAACTAGTCACTCTCTGGACTTATCAAGAACTTTATAGCGTTCAACCAGCTACTCCCTAGATTTCTTAATAATTTATATCGCCCACTCATTTACTCTCTGGATTTACCAGCAATTTATATCGCCCACTCATTTGCTCTCTGGATTTACCAGCAATTTATATCGCCCACTCATTTGCTCTCTGGATTTACCAACAATTTATAGTCCTTCAGGGTCTTGCCTTCTTGCAATGACCAAGGTTTCCAACAAAGAAACAATAGTGTATCAGCTTAGCTTGTTAGAAGACGTATACCTGAAATCTTTATTATTCTAAACAAGACATAAATGAAAACGAATACTTATCTGTATTGTGCGTTTCCCCTCTGGTCCACAGGATCCTGCTTCGCTTCGCAAGCCTTGGGATCGCCTATGGACTTGGACATAGTTAATGCTTAACCAGTACACCTCCCCATCGGCTGGATTTACCAAGCATTTGGTGGTGCCCAACCAGTCCCATACCTGGTTGGCCCTCTCCAGTGCCGAGCCAGCACATTCGTCTGGGTCATCGACCAATGGAAGGTAACTGCGCCACCTGACCAGTATAGGTCAAGGCTCTACTATCGAGCCATAGGTATCTCAGGGTTTTCAGTCAGTCTTCGGCGCCCGCCCTCCCACTGCTGACCTGGCATCTCAGGGTTTTCAGTCAGTCATCGGCGCCCGCCCTCCCACTGCTGACCTAATAGAGATTTTATGCCTTTACCAATGCCACCACACCTTCTTGCACCAAAACCCTTCACACACATCAGCTCTTCATTTATAGAAGGATGCCACTCCTTCTTTTGTGCAAATCGGTGGTTCCTTTTAGGAACTTTATAGGTGACTTTCTTGACTGTAGGTTAACATGACCCCTACTCACACAAGGATGATACCTTCTCTTATTACACAACTCTTCGGGCCTGTCCATCCCTTCTGGTAATATTTCACGTGAGCATAGATAGGTTGCTAATTCCCATACAGTCTCTTTGCGTACCCTTCTTCACTATGCCCGTTAATGTGCAGTATCAATCTGCATCTGTGTAGGCTGACAACACAAGAAGGATAAGCAAGTTCATCAGTATTGTTGTTCAATTCTTAACCACATTCCATATCATTCACTACCAAGTATTGAAACACCAGGAATGCGTCCATTCCCTTAGGGTGTAGTCAATATTGAAAACCCTATCATGACCCAGCACCAGAAAAGGTGTGCACCCCCTTTCCGATGTGCGCCATGTAGGTCCTAATCATACTCAAGCAGTCTGCAATGATATAAATAAGATAGAGCATGCTATGCGTATTAACCCTAATAATTTAGACATGCATGTTCTTGTCTAGGGTCACAGAATACTCATTCATTTTGAAGATGTATCTCACATGCCTTCTGGGCATAGCTTTACCACTTCACTTTCATGGTTTACCGACATCCGGTTTGGCTGAGACATTATCAATGGCGTTTCACCCAAAACCCATTTCCAAAGCATGGGATCCTTCCCATCTAGTTTGGTTTCTTCAGGTCATCACACATGGCCTTCCTGCAATGTGTCATCCTGGCACACTTCATCAAATAGCCAAACAGTCAGCAACATTTAGCAATAAGCTTCAAATATGATTGTTTCATAACCAATCAATAACATAAATAATCTTAGCAATGCGGCTATCCTCATAGTGTTTGGCTCCTGTAAGTGACACCACTCTGCCCATTATGGTCTTATGCCCATTTCCATACATGAGCATCCACTTACAGCATGTCCTCCTGACACATTTTCATATAAGCCAAATAGTCATTAGCAATTATCCGAAACATTTACAAATTTGATATTTACAACTGTTCTTACTAACAGAGCTTAGAGCTCTCAACCATTATGTCACGTCCCCACCCATCATACCAGTGCAATGGGGAGGATCGTGAGGCTAAAACCGGGCATCTAGCCCCATGTACTTATGAAGTAAGCATGCAAGACATCTGAGGATGCATAAGTAATTGTTTATACACAGCAGAAGTAATTTCAATTACTTATTCATTTTACATTCAAGGTATTCATCCATTAAACAATTGAAAGATAGCATAAGAGGATACTTATCTTAATGAAGTAGTCCCAAACAACCAGCTACGCTTCTGCAACATTCCACCCAACCGTAGGCCAGTGTGCTCCTTAATCTCTCAGCACCACTGCCACCCCCGAGATGGGCATGATCTCCACAAGGAAAAAGGGGAAAAAAAGGCTCATCACATAGCCAAAGATATGCCAGAAACAGCCATACCAACCAGCAGTTGGGTTTTTGAGGTTGCTAGGAGATGGATGCATATAACAGCAAAAGTGTGAGTGCTGGGCATGAGAAAAACGTTTCAACAGTGGAATGCACGAGATGGGGTTTCTTGAGCTTCAGAAAAATGTGGGTAGACTCAAAACGAAATGGCAAACTGGGTAAATTCGACTGGGAGAGCAACCCATTCCAGAAAAACGCCGTAAGGGCAAAAACGACCTCTCCCTCAGCCCAAAAATCGCGTCCCTCCTTTCCCAGCTACTGCACAATACCAAAAACGAGTTCCTGGACATGGAAAAATGCAGGGTTCTGGTGAAAAACGTGAAGGTCAACTCCAGTAAGCTCAGTCTGCGTGAGAGGAAGAATGCCATGGGTGAAGAATGGCTTTGGGCCAATTTCGTGGGGGTTTTCTTGCCCAGCAAGCCAAAACTCGATTTCCCAGGTTGCTGCCTTGCCCATACACGAAAATTGACAGCCATACCTCTCCCATCCCAAGGCATTAATTGTCTCAACCAATTATTGGAAGAATTAAATGATTGGGTGCATGGGGCCAAATGGGTAGTTGAGAGTTCATGGGTTTCCTTAATGAAATGGCTTAACACCATGGCTCAAGGGTTTGGTTATTCCCCCTCCCTATTCCTTGTAAATATCATGCCCCCATCTCTTTGTTGCATTGCGTAGCTGGTTGTGGGTTTTTTTTTCATTAAAATTGCATATTTACATGATGTCCGTTTTTACCTTGTGCACTGCTAGCAGATGAACTCTATGCATCCATTCTAATTGCCGATACATAGAATGATAAATCAATGGCGGGGCCTTGGCCTTGAGCTCCTCACCATGACTAAATAACAATATTTACATCATTTACAATATTAATGCAATAGGGTCAAGCTGGGGACATTACATATTACTTGAACAACTTGATCAAGGGCCTAAAAAAGTGTGAGAAGGATATCACATTGACCATTGGGAATGTGACCTACTATACACTTTAGTGAAATCATTGGAAGGAGGGATTTCAGACACATTTAAGGAAACAAAACAATGTTCATGACTAATGAACAATTAATACCAGAGATCACATACTCATCTTGTGGGAATGGGAAGATGAATTTAGGAATCTCTAGTCATGTTGTAGGGTAGATAGACTAAAATGGCCTCTAAAATCATTTTGATGGAATCTCTACTTGAATACATTATGGCATATCTAAATCCACTCCCTTCATCTTGTTTCTCCTTACTAGTATAGTCACATGGACACTTCCATAGATTCGACATCCTCTGATCCCTTTTGCAATATTGTGGAACATGTTGTTACTCACCTAGCTTATGAAGATGGTTTACCTCTTACTCACCTAGCTTATGAAGATGGTTTACCTCTTACTCAGATAATCACATCTACTATTTTACCTTAAGATTCTGAAAATGCATTTGCTTACCAAGATGGGAACCCATTCTTACCAAGATGGGAACCCATTCTGGGCACATTTGTTATTCCTTGTTTTATGTAAATTAAGTGGTTTTGATAAGTCAAAATGTTCAAGTGTAATCTTCTCACATTTTCAAAGTATTTTGAAAACAACTGTCAAGTATTTAAAGCTCATAAGCTTATACATATAAAAGAACAAGGTGTATTGTATGGCTTGTTTCCTTGTCCCCCATTTTGTAACATTTTCAACTAGTGGTTCCATCACAACATGTTTTAATGCAGACCCTTACAAGTTACCCATTATGTGAAAACAAAAAGTATATGTCAAAAAGTCCCCTTATGTTATAAAACTATTTTTTCGAGAAACCGAAAATCGATTATACCAATGGAAAGCCAACCAATACGAAGGTAAATAACACCTTAGAGAAAATAGAGTCAAATTAAAAATTAAAACCACTTAAAAAAACATTATGATATTGAATTTCAAATATTAACTATGACATATCGACAAATTAAAACCACTTAAAAATACATTATGATATTGAATTTCAAATATTAACTATGACATATCGACAGTCACATTAAATTTTGTAATGTAATACGCTCACCCGTACTAAAGATTGGACAGTGTTGACTATTATAAATCAAATGGAAGTGGACCCTATAGCAATGGTAGGCATGTGTCATTTTATTTACACAAATCTAAGCAATGACATAACAATGACATAATTCATGTTCACTTGTTATCATGACTCTTTGTCGCATTTTCTTTATTTCTTATATTTTCTTCATATTTCTTCAAAATGTCAATGTTAAAGAGCATACTTCGTAACATAATAAAAAATAAAATTACGAAAATTATAAATTTAAAATACTAAATTTATTAATGAGATTAATCATGATGTTTTTGAATTTTCTAAATATGAAATATGAAACATAAATTTAATCCATATTTGAAAGGTAAAAATTCCCATTGAGACAGTCAAAATCCCACCTATACACCACAAATGCAATATATAAACATAGAAAGAGACATGGAGACGAATCTCTGCTCATCACGTGAACCTTGACACTCATTTATATGACAGCCTTTCTTGAAACATACAAGAGTTTGTTCACCGGCACGATTATTCATACATGTCATTCACCTTTTATGTGATCAATTTTACATATTACATGGACAGTAAAATAATCTATTGATAATAAATTATAGCTTTTAGCTCAAAAAGAGCAATGATAGTCTTAGAATATATCCTTTATTTCTAGAAATTAAAATCAAAATGGTTTGACTGTTTTACATATCAAGTAGAACTGTGAAGGAGTAATGATGGCACTCCATGTGGTGTTTATAAGGGTCAAGCTTAATGCAACTTGTCAACAATACAGTACACTGCTTGAACCTAACTTACAACTGTCTTTTACATGTGTTCGATCAATATATACAACTTTGACCAACTTTATTATGCGTACTAATGTTGAAAATAAAACGTGGACATTAATGCCCCCACCGACGCAGTGTCATTGAAAACGACCTTCTTGCAAGATCCAATGAAAAATCTTCTTTTATTTTTTGTCTGCTCTTGCAAATATCGCGGGAGCTGGGCTTATTTGAGGAGAGCTGCAACCTGCAACTTACACTGGATCAAAGCACTTATGAGCGAGTGATTCAACTTGGGCTGCAGGTTAGCAATTGATTAGGTTAAACATGGGCCGAGCTCCATGCTGTGATAAAATGGGGATTAGAAAAGGCCCTTGGAGTCTTGAAGAAGATAGAAAGCTCATTGCTTATATTGAGAAACATGGATTTGGAAATTGGCGTGCTCTGCCCAAGCAAGCCGGTTAGAACTCTGAATGCACATTTTTTTATACCATTGTTTGGGGAACATAGGGAATTTTGAATCTTCATACATAAAGCTTCGATATATTTGATATGTCTGCGTTTTGTATGTTCAGGACTTCTTCGGTGTGGGAAGAGTTGTCGATTGAGGTGGACTAATTATTTGAGACCTGACCTCAAACGTGGAAGTCTCAGTCCAGAGGAGGAACAGACCATCATTCGGCTTCATGGAATGCTAGGGAATAGGTAATATAATAACTCGTAGGCGTTACTCTTTGTTGCACTCATCCAGGGTTCTGATTGCATTTTGAAGATTATACTTTACTCCTACATAATGTTTTTGGATAAATAACAATAGAATGTACAAGTTAAGTGTCAACAGCCAGTAGGAAGTGATGTTTCAGTTTTAAAATGAATCTATGTTGATTTGAAGTTTTATTATATTTATAGATCTTTATATTTTAGAATTTGGGGTGAAGTAGCAAGTTTGTATTTTTCAGATTGCAAGAGGATGAGGCCAGTGTACTGTCCAAATTAATTTTATGGACGTAATTCCAAATGATTACAACTAAACATGCAAAACAAGTAACAGATAATTTTTTTCATCAAGAAAAAATCATACTTTTGCTATTCAAATTGAATAAAAAAATACATCATTATTCCCTACAGTCACTTATAACCTATAACCTGACCAGATAGAATTTTCCTATCATGTTCACCAACAACTAATATACAAGATTTTGAATCTATACTCATATAAAAGATTTGGATTATATAACAATTACGGTAACTATGTTTGTTATATATGCTTCATTAAACAGTAATCAACCTTGCTAATTTGCGGTGAATAGCGTTTTAGAGATGTCTTATGGTGTTTTTCTTTGAAAATAAAATGAAAAAATCAACCTTGCTAATTTACAGTGAATAGCGTTTTAGAGATGTCTTATGATGTTTTTCTTTGAAAATAAAATGAAAAATCAATTAATGGTGACGCTGTCCATTCAATTTATTCTAACTTTCTATTTGCTTTGGACGTATATCAACCAGAGTCCATGTATGTTGTGAAATAAATATCATTGTTTTAATCCATTGAAGAATAAATGCAGGTGGTCGACTATTGCCTCGTACCTGCCCGGAAGAACAGATAACGAGATTAAGAATATATGGAACACTCATTTGAAGAAACGTCTCGCGCAGAGTGATGGACCCGCGCATTCCTCTTCTACTGTGTCCACAGTTCCGTTGTTTAGTTTGCCGAAGTCAGTGGTGATGCAGAATTCTCATTTTGATCATGATTTTCAACTGCTTTCTAGTTATTCACCAAACGATTATGGTACAATGGAGAGAACCGAAAATAATTTCGATGCTAATGATTTTGCACAAGTCTGTGAGCTGGGGCCTGCTTTTAAAGATACACACGACCAGCTTCTGCCTCAAATTCCTAGTTCTCCCAATTCGGCCTGCACCTTTGCTTACACGAAAGATTCAGCTGACCAGATAGAATTTTCCGGTGCCGAGAACGCAGCATGGAGCGACGTAATAGATGAACAACAATTTGACAGCAACACTTTGTGGGAAACAGGTACCGGTCATCGTCGTGAAGCAGAGGAGAACAGATCAGCGCACGAGTATATCAATTCTTTGAAGAAATTTCTTGATATCGACGGAGAATCTTCAGTGAGTGCTGACTACGAATTGCATCAAGATGCATACACAACTTTCACAATCCAAAGCCACCAGTTCGATAATGAAGAAAGGGCATTGCAGCCGCAACACTGTTTATCATTAGATCATGGCAATGAGCACGATATGACTACTAACGTATTCTGCTCACATTCACCATTCTCTGAGAACCAAACTGACCATATTGAAATGCAGAACTCTTTGGCGGATTCACAGGTCTCATATTCCATTTCTTCCCACAGTTTCAGCCCAAATAGTGTGCATGCTTATACTCCCATATCTTTCTCTCCAGATTTCTTACTTGACATGCCACAAAATCCGACATCTCCAGCTTTCTTACTTGATTTCCCTGAGAATACCATGGATGTCTCGGACGTCCTAATTCCACCCCTCTGGATGGACTAATCCAGAACTTGAAGACGAGATTATAGAGCTCGAATAGCTTCTTTCAGTCAGGACTTAGCAAGTGTAAAGTAATATTCCACGCCTTGCTCATACTTAACTATCACCTATCTTCTTTAAGATTACTTGAATCGTCATGCACCCATTAACTATCCAGATTATTCACAGCAGGACCAACTGTGACTGTGCATGATCCATTTTGATAGCCTTAACATTGCACCCACAAGCCATGTTCGACATCTAGAATAGAATAATTTAGGAATTAAAGAGTTAACATGAAATGGGACACGTTGCCCGGTAGGATCTCTGTAATAGAGTAAAGAGTTAGGACCAAATTTGTGGAAAATAATGTACTTTCCATTTATATCAGGATTGTTCTAGCTATTTTCTGTATACTATCAGTACTGCACTTTGAAGTTCTAAAATATGATCAATAATGTATGGGCTGCGGACAAGCAGACTATCACACCAAGAAAGAGCGTCTGAAGTTTGATCTTTTCTTTATTATGAATATAACTTGTTTCATAGATAAATCTTGATTGCTATATGTGAAATTGGTTTTTCTGGTTTTTCCAGATCGAACTCCCCATGCTAATGTTCCGTGAATCCCAATTGAAAATATCTGTGGTTCTTTTTTCTATTGACCTTCATTCCATAAGATTCATAGACTACTAACGTGATAAGCTCCGCTCCAGAGCTGAAGGTCTAACCTTTTTATTAAATTGCAACTTATCAAAAGAGTTGGAGAATGAAAAAAAATGTAACTTAAAGCAAAATAGGTGGTAATGTCCATGAATACAGATAACATCAACACGAAACAAGAATAAGGAAATGTGTAAGCAGAATTCTAGTTACAGAAAGTCTACAAAAGATGTCTGTGAACAAGGGACCTTAATGCTGATAAAAGTAACTTAATTTCTATAAACTAGATACCCGTTTCACTGAATATAACATGTATTATATAAGAAAAAATACATAAAAACTGAAATATAAAATCAAGCATAATTCGAATGTAATGGCCAGTTTTCCGTTACAAGCTAGCCTGTACCTTGCATTTTATAGTAAATCATGAAAGATGTTCAGAAATTATTACTGTTTTCCATTAGCTAGGTTGTTCTGTAATATGCATTTTAATGCAAATCATGGAAACTGTTCAGAAATTACTAGTGCTTCCATTAGCTAGATTGTAGCATGCACTTTATTGCAAACCATGGAAGCTATATAAAAATTTCTTTATGCACGTTTGTTATCATAGACATACAAGAACATTCTATGCACATTTGTTATTGTAGACATATAAGAACTTCTTTTTTTTAACAAAGAAATTTGATCTATTATGCAACTCATATATTTTAACAAGAGATTAGAGTACTGAGCAGTTAATAAGAGTAAAATAATGCTTTTAAGTTAAAGTTTAGAATGTATATTCAGAAGCATAGGAATTTAATGTCACTACATTCATATGATGAATATCTTGATATAAACATTTCTTGAAATAATAAAGAACACAACATAACAATCTAACATCAACTTAGAATAACCCTTTTTAGGAAAGAATGGGAAACAAAAAGACTTAAATCTAACAATATTCTATTTCATATTCGTTAGGTGTCACTCAACCTAAAGCAAAGGATAAATAATTATCATAACATAACATCCTAACTCAAACCCTAAATAACCCTTAACAAGAGTGAAATACAACCAACACATATTCATTTTAAATGGGGATTTATCAAGTACTCGCTTTTTATTTGGTTTAAAATTTTTGTTTTATGAGGGGATATGGATTTTTTTAATTATTTTTTATTTGGTTTTCATCTTTTATTTTATGACATTTTTTTTTAATTACTTTTAATTTTTGGTACATAAGGTGACATCGTTAATGTTACACATCTCCCCCATAATGGGTTGTAAGCACCTCGCTACTCTCGGCACAAAAACATCAACCACCTCGCTACTCTCAGCGCAACAACATGCATTCTATGAGGAAAATGCCATTACATGGTCAATCAATCACAACACATTTCCAAAATTGATTAAATACATCATATTATGCTTATCACTAAGTTCCAAAAAAAACTGTAGTTTATTTCCACTATAAACAATTGCATATTAATCTCCTCACTTGAAACATATATATACATTGTTAGAATAATACTACAAAAACCCAACAACCAAGCTAAAACCCACAACAACGTTGCACAATAGTTAATGCAACATGAAATGCTCAAACTAATTAACCATTGTTTTCCCCATACTTAGTAATAATAACCCATAAGATAACCATGCAACCATGCTACCAACATAAATTGGTGGAACAGTAAATCCAAGAATAACTAACATTGTCCAACCACACCATAGACAAACTAACCACTATAACAAAACAATCTAATTCAAACCTAGAACAACCGTGTGCATGAGTAAAATTTGATACTATTCTTGTCAGTTTTTTCCATTATCCTATAGAGACATAGTTGGAATCTATTTAATACTAAGAGGGGGGGGTGAATCGGTATTAGAGTAGTTATGAACAGTTTTTAACTTCTTTAACAGATTGTTTTGAACTTAATCTTGATATTCAATTATGCATCCATCATAAATAAACATTCATCCACACATGCACCAAAACAAAGAACATATAACACACAAATTTTTTGACATGGAAACCCAAACGGGATAAAACCACATAATGCTCTTTTGTAATGAAAATATTACATTTGAGGAAGCACTCACTTCATGTGTTTACTAGCACCAACTCGAAGGAGGCACTAACCCCCTGGTTTTACAAGCACCGACCTGAAGGAAGCACCAACTCCCTATGTTCTCCAACACCAAATCGAAGGAGGCTACAACCGCCTACTCCTTGCCCCGTCCTTCTGCCTAGATATACAAAACAAGATGTTGCTTTGCAGTATTTCCAACATGCACACACTTATGATCTTCTGATGTTCATCTTGTTGTGCACACCTTCTGTATGCAGTTGTATTGTTGTCACTTTCTTGCATACATCAATTGACTTCTCATTCTACTCAACAATTCACTTATGTTGATGACTCACTTCATCTAGAGTGTTCTACTTCAACTGATCCTACAGTATGCGTCAATGTTTACTCTATCATTATGTTGTTTCCCATCTGCATTCACCAACTAATATTGTGCTTGTTAGAGATGGTGGTATCTCGGGATGTCTGTAATGTCCCTTGTTAGGAATTTTATTAAAATGGCAATTTTTCACTTTTTCCCTAGTTAGACCTTTGACTAGCTTTGAGCTCTAGGTCCCCAAATTGCTCCAATTGCTCCCAAATATTCTGAGAAGGTATATGGATGATGTTAGAACATAAATATGTGTTTTAGGGATGCCTTTGGACCTTTAAAATACCTATGAAAATCCTCTTTCAATTCTGTTCAATATAGGTAACTTTACTAGTGATTTCCCTTTGATTAGTATTGGTCTTTAGGTCTCAAATTGACTCCAAATGCCTTCAAATATTCAAGGAAGGTGTATGAATGATATTTGGAGTTTAATATGATGTTCAGGGATGAAATATGGCCACCAAAAGACCTCTGCAAACTCTCTTAATATTCTGGACCAAGTATGCAATTTTACTAGTAATTTGGGATTCAAATCACCCTGGGGTAAGTACTGAAAATGGCTTCCCAAATGCCTCCAAACCCACTCACATTTATTAACAGAGGTAGGTAATGTATTAAGGATGTTATTAAGGTCTCATGTGCACCATTAATTTATTATTATATCGTTTCCAACCCTCTCCCATTCAACTGCAAAAATCACCAATTCAACCCTTAGGGAAATGGCACTATTTCTTCGCCCAATGCAATTAAACTGAGTAAAAATACTTCAAATGCTCAAGTACAGTACATGAAAATTTTATAAGACATCCATGGAAATATATTGATCACAAATATATCAAAGAATATTCCATTAATTTGAAATCATCAACATTACATTGATTCATAACAAGGTAGTGGGGAAATGACACTGTTCTTTCATTAAAATTGAGATTTATAGATTTCTACTTGGAATTTCGACCTGAAACTTTTTGGAGATGAATAATAGAGTATTTAATTCATATTAAAAAATAAATGGGGCATTATAATCTCCCCCAAAGAGTACAATAGCTCACCAAAAATGCCCTCCCTCAAGGATCAAGAATATGCCATCAAAACTGGAAATGGTTGAAGGAGTGAGATGCAATAGAAGAAACCATGAGCTACCCTTTAGCTTATACCTACAAATAAAGACTCCATTAAAGCTCCAAATTAAAGGTCTGAATGGTCTTTCCAATTACCAACTTGGATGGGAATCTTTCACCCTCGAAATTGGCTAAGGCAAGAAACTAGTCATCCACTAGCTCTCCCTCTTCAAAAATGCAATTGCAAATTCTACAAATGATCAGAAGATGGTTTCATTATTTGATATTGACATTTATAAAGTTCTAATGTCCTCCATGGGTCGAATTCCTTCCAAGAGACTCATGCCAACTCAAGTTGGGAAGAGATTCCAAACAACGCCACTTGTACAATAATTCCTAGTCTCCCACTTCCACCAAATCACATGTGGAAGCATCTTAGCTGCCCTAACACCCTTGAGCGCCCTCTTGGAGTCTATTTTTATTCCTGACATGTCATATATGTCATATTTCATCCTTCAGGTCTGATTTGTGTCATAGGTGTCATAGCATCTTCATCATTGTTGTCATAGAGCTAGGGAATCTAGCCCAAGTGTCTCACTAGCTCCAAACTGTCTCTTCCTCTTCCATGGGAGTTACTCTTCCTCTATATTTCGACCTCATTGACTCATTCCAAGTATTATTGACCTTATAACTCATCCAAACAACATTAGGTTTCCCATGGATTTGAAATTGAAAGAAGAGGATGCCATGTGGCACATAAATTCTAGCTTGTGTGGGTCCCACTTCCTCCATGCGTCTTCAAGATCAAATTCCACTTTGATTTTCACTTGTATATATTTATTCATCTCCTTTATTAAATATTTATTCCATCCTAATGTTCCAACGTCATTTATTATCCCCATTATTCACAATCCCAAAGCTTCCACCCCAAACCTAGGAAACTAGTAATTTCCCTCCTTGGCAATTATTTGACCTTAGCATCAATTTGACAAATAGTAATGAATATGGCCAATGTGATTAGGCCATTGTGAGCCAATGCCAAATTTGGGACATGACAAATCCTCCCTTCCCAATATTGCTTGTCCTCAAGCAATTTCAAACATGGGTGTTGAAGAACCTGCTTTGTGTATAATTTTTTGAAGTTGCCATTGAATTGCCCAACCTTGAGTCTTTGAGTTTCCATGAAGATTTTAGAGAGGAACCACCATGCTTGCTGCTGCACTACTCTGATAAAAATCACTTTCTTAAATGGGAAATCCATCTCCCATACTGCTTGTTTAACCAAAGAATTTGAAACCAATGAAACAAAAATTATTCCAGGGTCCCATTGCTTGTATTGCACCCCAACAATTAAAAGTGCTCCCATACCATCAGATAAGAGGATTCATGAATGCCATTTTCTTGTATGCATTCTTCCACACATCAGGAGTGCAAAATATATGTCATCAAAGTACATAACAACATAATGAAAATGTACATTAAGAAGATGAGTCATCAAAGAATCATGAAAGTGCTTATACCTCCAAGTAATTAGACATCCATTTGTTAGGTGCATACAATCTTCAAGTGATCTATCCAATTTGCTCCAATGACATAGGTGAGGATCCTGTGTCCAATAATGTTGGTCCAAAAGCATGTGATATGCATCAAAATATTCAACCATGTATTCTTTCATCCAAGAAGTGAATGAAGTTCCTCCAACATCAATTGAACTAAGCAAGGAGCAAGGAAAATCATGAGTCTTCAAGTGACTCAAGTGAACATCATAAGTGCATCCAGGAATATATGTATCATCATAAGGTAAAACAATATGCTGCTGCAAATGTAAATAATGAGGTTCTCTATTCATGTTATCATCAAAAGGAGAGGTAGGAGTTTCATACCCCTCATGTGGCACCATTAGAAAAAATCCTTTCACCCAATTTTCATCCCCAATTGGTGTGGCTGAAAAAGAAGTGTGGGGTGAGGAATTATGAACCAACTTTAATTCTTTACAACTCTTACCCATTGAAATATTTAATTCATCTCCTTCATAATTGGTTGTTCCAACTATTGTGAGATCATGTACCTCTTCCAAGGCTTTCAACTCTCTCCATGAGGCAAATCATAATCCCTCTGAACAAGGACAACTGCTTGTCCTTATTATTGTTTGAGTGCAGCATCTTCAAGAACCTGCATATCAATAGGTACCTCATGTTCCACAATTACATTAGGTTCCTCCTTTGTTACATAAATTATTTCATCCATTTCCTTATTTTCCTTGAAAACATAACCATTGCTCATTATTTTTGCCATGTTACTTTCAGACCGACTAATCGACAATTCGAACTCTTGCATTCGTTGCCTCCACTTGTGTTCAAAGGATGGTTTCAGTAAATTTCTAAACTCCTCATTCTCTTCTAAGGTTCCTTTCTCATCCTTACTCATGGTGACCAAGGAATGCACTTCTTCCCCTACTTCTTTCCTTTCACCAAAGTACATCCAATTTCAGTTTCCAAGGGTGGTGGGTTATTTATTTAACTCCTGGTATTCATTAATGTTCTACCACATCAAGTTCCAATACCATGCTCTGATACCACTGTAATGTCCCTTGTTAGGAATTTTATTAAAATGGCAATTTTTCACTTTTTCCCCTAGTTAGACCTTTGACTAGCTTTGAGCTCTAGGTCCCCAAATTGCTCCAATTGATCCCAAATATTCTAAGAAGGTATATGGATGATGTTAGAACATAAATATGTGTTTCAGGGATGCCTTTGGACCTTTAAAATACTTATGCAGATCCTCTTTCAATTCTGGTCAATGTAGGTAACTTTACTAGTGATTTTCCTTTGACTAGTATTGGTCTCTAGGTCTCAAATTGACTCTAAATGCCTTCAAATATTCAAGGAAGATGTATGAATTATATTTGGACTTTAATATGATGTTCAGGGATGAAATATGGCCACCAAAATACCTCTGCAAACTCTCTTAATATTCTGGACCAAGTATGCAATTTTACTAGTAATTTGGGATTCAAATCACCCTGGGGTAAGTACTGAAAATGGCTTCCCAAATGCCTCCAAACCCACTCACATTTATTAACAGAGGTAGAAAATTTATTAAGGATGTATTAATGTCTCATGTGCACCATTAATTGATTATTATATCTGTTCCAACCCTCTCCCATTCAACTGCAAAAATCACCAATTTGACCCTTGGGGAAATGGCACTATTTCTTCTCCCAATGCAATTAAACTGAGTAAAAATACTTCAAATGCTCAAGTACAGTACATGAAAATTTTATAAGACATCCATGGAAGTATATTGATCACAAATATATCAAAGAATATTCCATTAATTTGAAATCATCAACATTACATTGATTCATAACAAGGTAGTGGGGAAATGGCACCGTTCTTTCATTAAAATTGAGATTTATACATTTCTACTTGGAATTTGGACCTAAAAATTTCTGGAGATGAAGAATAGAGTATTTAATTCATATTAAAAAATAAATGCGGCATTATAATCTCCCCCAAATATTACAATATCTCACCAAAAATGCCCTCCCTCAAGGATCAAGAATATGCCATCAAAACTGGAAATGGTTGAAGGAGTGAGCTACAATAGAATAAACCATGGGATTCCCTGTAGCTTACATCTAAAAATAAAGACTCCATTAAAGCTCCAAATTAAATTTTTGAATGGCCTTTCCAATTACCAACTTGGATGGGAATCTTTCACCCTCGAAATTGGCTAAGGCAAGAAACTAGTCATCCACTAGCTCTCCCTCTTCACAAATGCAATTGCAAATTCTACAAATGATCAAAAGCTGGTTTCATTCTTTGATATTGACATTTATAAAGTTCTAATGTCCTCCATGGGTCGAATTCCTTCCAAGAGACTCATGCAAACTCAAGTTGGGAAGAGATTCCAAAGAACACCACTTGTACAACAATTCCTCGTGTCCCACTTCCACCAAATCACATGTGGAAGCATCTTAGCTGCCCTAACACCCTTGAGCGCCCTCTTGGAGTCTATTTTTAGCCCTGACATGTCATATATGTCATATGTAAGCCTTCATGTCTAATTTGTGTCATAGGTGTCATAGCATCTTCATCATTGTTCTCATAGAGCTAAGGAATCTAGCCCAAGTGTCTCACTAGCTACAAATTGCCTCTTCCTCTTCCATGGGAGTTACTCTTCCTCTATATTTTGACCTAATTGACTCATTCCAAGTATTATTGACCTTATAACTCATCCCAAGAACATTAGGTGTCCCATGGATTCGAAATTGCAAGAAGAGGATGCCATGTGGCACATAAATTCTAGCTTGTGTTGTTCCCACTTCCTCCATGTTTCTTCATGATCAAATGCCACTTTGATTTTCACTTGTATATATTTATTTATCTCCTTTATTAAATATTTATTCCATCCTAATCTTCCAACATCATTTATTATCCACATTATTCACAATCCCAAAGCTTCCACCCCAAACCTAGGAAACTAGAAATTTGCCTCCTTGGCAATTATTTGACCTTTAGCATCAATTTGACAAATGCTAATGAATATGGCCAACGTGATTAGGCCATTGTGACCCAATGCCAAATTTGGGACATGATAATGTCCATGTTCAGATGCCTACCATGGAGGTAAACTTTCCATCTAGGCATCACGAGGAGGTAGAGGGTGATATGCGCTCTACCATATGGCATGAATGCAATGACGGATGCATGCGGACCTCTTAGGGTGATCTTCCTCATGCATGCATCATTTTTGCATGCAGAATTTTTAATTAAAAATGCATTCAAAAGTGATATTTTGCATGCAATCATATTAGGATTTTGGTAAACCTAATTGATCAGTGAGATGTTGTGAGGCATAGGGTCACTGACAGAGGTTACTTAGAAAACTTATCAGAGAGAGATCAATTTGAGAGAGGGGTTGACTAGTGCATGTGGAGGGTGACTTTTTGAGAGGGAGAGCAAGGGATCTGAGATAGATTGGAACTCACTTGATAAGAAGCACCTGTGTACCATTGAAAGTGGGATGAGACATCCTTTTCAATGGATTTTCTACAGAGTTTAGAGAGAGGGAGACTTGTTACAGAGCCGGGGCACACTTCCTAATGAGAGGACGATGTTTTAGATCTAGATTTAGGATATAGAAATTGATATCTATGAGGTATATCTTCTTCAGTGTTTGAATAATATCAGTGATGATCTCAGATCATATTGGCAGATATTTGAGCTAGGGTGAGTTTTTAGTCTCAGCGACAGGGGCACACTTTTCCATGCAGAGATGCATGGGGTCCAATCTACATTGAATAGTAGCAGGATTTCATTCCAGACAGAGAAGATCAGAGCTATGGAGGATAGAGAGAGGAGGTACATCCTGAGATGGTATGAGGCATATCTTTAGAGAGTTCAGATCCGAACTGATAGCAGCGGGTGCATCTCCCAAGAGAAGCAGTTGTAGTTGCTGCAGATATCGGGTTTTCTAGCCTGTCAAGTTTGTTCATTTTTTTTAAGAGTTGTATGTACTAAGTATCTTTTGCTTTTCTCTAGGATCAAGAAAGAAGAAATACCTACAAAAACATGGTTTTCCACATTTGGGGTTCCAAGGTATATTGAGAGTTAATGTGTGATTGTTGTTTATTTTTTGTTAAGTGTTAAAGTGATCTGGTAGTACTTTTTGTTATAAGTCAGTATTTGGTTATTTTTCTTAGACAGACTCAAAGTTATTGAGATCTCAGGGTTTCTAGAGTGATTAGTGATCTCTAGATAATATTAACACGGTATTAGAGCGATGGAAAGGGTCAGGGGGAGCAATCGCACTCAGATCTGCGAGCATCATAGCAGATATGTGTGGTGAACACAGTTGGATATCAGATCTATGGAGAGAGTGACTAGATCTACCAGATATGAATACCATAGCTCAGATATGTAGTTATAGAGGTTAGATCTATTAGGTCTATGACTTGGGTGGATAGATCTGAGATACATCTATCCGATATATGCAAGGGGTGGCCAGATATGTGACCAAGAGAGGTTCTTGCGTAATTTAGTGTTTTAGTTATCATACAGTTCATAGCTAATGGCTAGCAATTTGAGAGTAGAGGATAGGTTGGATGGGGCTTCTAACTTCAGTGCATGGAAGGCACATATTTTGCTGGTTATGAAGGAGAGTGAACTGTCGAATGTTGTGGAGAGTATAGACACAAATCCAATCACAGTTCCTAGTGATGCAGCTGCCAAAGAATCCTCTGAAAATAAGAACATAAAATCCCATAGGATTCTCCTTGATGGAATCAAGGACCATGTGATCCCACATATCTCGGCTAAAGACAATGTATATGAGATGTGGGATACCATAACTAAGTTGTACCAGAGTTCAAATGCAAACAGGAAGATGGTACTTAAAGAGAAGTTGAGGAGTATAAATATGGATAAGGTGAGAGAATGGTCGGATATATTACAAAGATTACTTAGGTAAGAGATGAGCTAGGAGTAGTGGGTGAGAAGGTTGAGGATGATGAGTTGGTTCGAAAAACCATAAATGGCATGACCAAGCCATGGGAAGTATTTGTTGAATCCATTATTTCCAGAGAGAACCTTCCCAAGTGGAATTGTCTTGTTAATTTTTGAGCATTAATTCAATATACTCTAGGATCTTTACTGAGAGAATAACATGTACAACATATCAATCATATCAATCACAACAAGCAATCACATAAGACAATAAACACACATAGTTTCACTGGGGAAAACCATAAAGGTGAAAAACCCCACAACTTCCTCAGAGATAGAAAGAGAAATGATACAACCCAAGTACAAGAGATAGTCTTCTCCTAGCAGCTAATCCTCCTTCCTCACTTGCGCGCCACTTTCTGATGAGTGTAGAAGTGAATAATGAAGTGATCAAATAGAGTGCTCCCGCACTCTATTTATACTTTACCTGACCTTCCTAACAAACTAGTAGGGCCAACTTGTCTAACTCAGTCTAATAACCCATGGTAATACTAATTAGGGCCGACTCCACACTTGGTGGTCTAATAACCCATCACATGCAAGTTGCGACACTTGCGACACTTGTCAATACAAATGACGGCACTTCCGTATAGAGGAATAATACCATCTCTATAGGAGTACGATATACATAGGTGAAATACATTCCGAAGTTACAATTACATCAACACTCCCTCTTAACTAGGAAGGTATTTCTTGACACATATCTGCTAGCACAAGTCTTCTTCTCTGGATTATCGTCATTGGATCATCGTCATCGAATCATCGACATCATCACGGATGCTGCTATCTAAATCAATCTCTGATCTAATCGTCATAGGAAGTTCTATAGAGCCAACCCTTTTTCATGCTGGATGTAGGCCCACCACTTGTAGGTCTTCATCACCAGTGGTCATACTTTCGATCCCAGGACTAATTAAGTGCATCAACAAAACCTCGAAAGAGCATCCCAGGCCTTTTACGAGCACACGACTCGACCTATCGAATCTCCCAGGATCTTTTACATGTGACTATCACAAAACCTTAAAAGAGTGTCTTGCCCAACAAGATCTCTAAAGAGCATCTGAGGCCTTTTACGTGTCTAGCAAAACCTATCCGGATCTCCAGAACTTATTACATGTGACCCCTACCACAAAACCTTAAAAGATTGTCTTTCCAAGCAAGATCTCTAAAGAGCATCTGAGGCCTTTTACGTGACTAGCACAACCTATCCAGATCTTCAGGACGTATTACATGTGGTCTAGCAAAACCTTAAAATAGTTTCTTTCCAAGCAAGATCTCTAAAGAGCATCTAAGGCCTTTTACGTGACTAGCACAACCTGTACAGATCTCTAGGACTCATTACATGCTACCCTTGCACAACCTTCCCACGGCCAAGGAGTATCAACCTGATACTCACCATACATCATCGTGATGTACAACAAGTATCTACCTGATGCATATACAAATCCATGTATCTACAATTATCATACAATGCATCCACCTAATGCATACCAAGTATCTACCTGATACATATCATCATACATGATATACCTGATCATACAATGTATCCACCTGATACATATACAAATCCACGATCCAACTAATCATATCAAGTATCCAGTATGATGCATACATAAATACATGATCCAACTGATCATATCAAGCATCCAACATGATGCATATACATATACATGATCCAACTGATCATAACAAGCATCCAACATTATGCATATACATATACATGATCCAACTGATCATAACAAGCATCCAACATGATGCATACAGAGCAGTAACTGGAGCATTGTCATGATACTCATCACACAACGCTTATATCCACAACCATGGGAAGGATCCTCCTCTCACCATGCTTGGAATGGATCCTACAAATGTGTCCATCACTTCTTCCTCAACGTGTCGTCAATCTGAAGAACACCAAGCCTCTCTCCGAAGTACTCAAACTTCACTCTGGCTAGTGGTTTCGTCAACACATCTGCAACCTGCTCATCTATCACAACATACAGGAGCTTCACTGCTCCTCTCTGCACCATATCCATGATATAGTGATATTTGATCTGAATGTGATTCCACCTGTCGTGGAACATCGGGTTCTCAAACAACTTCACACAACTCTGGTTGTCACAAAATATATCAGTAGCCTCCAACGAGAGATCAAATAACTCAGACTGTAGCTTCCTAAGCCATACTGCCTCACAACTAGTCGAACAAGCTGCAACATACTTTGCCTTGGGTGTACTCAGTGATACATAGGACTGCTTCCTTCTAAACTAAGAGATCACACCCGATCCCATACTGAAGCAACACCCAGATGTGCTCTTCCTATCTACAACACTGCCTGCCCAGTATGAATCAACATAACCCTGCAGGTTAAACGTTTGATTCGCATCATACTTGAGCCCATAATCAATTGTAACCTTCAGGTACCTCAGAATATGCTTTACAACAACCATGTGAACACCTCTGGGATCCGTAAGGAACTGGCTCAATGTGTTCACTGTAAAGCAAATATCTAGTCTTGTATTCGTCAGGTACATTAAGGACCCAATCATCTGATGATACATAGTGACATCAACTGGATCATATGAAGTATCACACAGAAGCTTCAGGTTTGATGCCATAGGTGTGGCCATAGCCTTGCAGTCCATCATCCCGAACCTCTTCACGATCTCTACTGCATACTTCCCTTATCCAAGGAATATTCCATCTGCACTCTGCCACACCTCCATGCCTAGGAAATAGTGCATCATCCCCAAGTCCTTCATCTCAAACTCAGCAACAAGCTTCCTCTTTGTGTCGGAAATCAGTCTATCCTCTCCTATAACAAGCATGTCATCCACATACAAAAGTAGTATCACTGGATTTCCTTCCTCAACCTTGTAGTAAAGGTTGGAATCCGCTTTACTCTTGGTAAAGCCCAAGCTAGATATAAATCTGTCTATCCTACCATACCAAGTCCTAGGAGCTTGCTTCAAGCCATACAAGGCTTTCTTTAACCTACACACATATGACTATCTGTCATGTGTCTCAAAACCAAGTGGCTGCTCCACATACACTTCCTCCTCGACTACACCATTCATGAAAGTTGTCTTGACATCCATCTGGTGTATCTTCCATTTCATCACTGCATCCAGAGAAAGTACTGATCTAATGGAAGTGTATCTGGACACAGGAGCAAAAGTCTCTTCATAATCAATCCCTTCTTTCTGGGAGAAGCCACAAGCTACAAATCTCGCTTTGTATTTTTCTATGCTGCCATCTGCAGCATGCTTGATCTTGTAGATCCACTTGGAAGTCACAACAGACTTCCCTTCAGGTCTTGGGACTACATCCCAAACATCATTCTTCATGATCGATTGGTATTCCTCGAGCATGGCATCCTTCCATTCTTTCTTTTCTGCTGCTTATTCATAACCGGAAGGTTCTTTGTTCATAATGTCACAGAGTAGGGAAACATAACTAGTATGTGATCTAGTCCTCTTCCTTTCTCTGTGTTCTTCTTCTGGAATGCCATACCTTTATGCATCTTGAATGAGCTTTTTAGCCATGCAGGTTTCCTCTTCTAAGAGTTCTTCTCACGGGGTGGATCTATAGGTTCTTGTGGATCTTCCATTTCACGATGTGCATCTGGAATTGCTTAAGCCATGGTGGTGTCTTGGAATCTGGTTTCCTTTGGTTCTTCATGGTCTTCAACAGGTGCCTTCTTTGATTTGATGTAAGCTGATTATTCATCAAATGTTACATCCCTGCTGACATCAATCTTCTTGAACCCTAGAAAGTATATTCTGTAAGCCTTCGAGCTTTCACTATATCCCACAAAGATGCCCTTCTTTCTTGAATGATCTAGATTTGTCCTCTTTTTCTTTGGAACATGCATATATATTGGACAACCAAATATTCTGAGATAGCTGGCTTCAGGTTTCTTACTAGAGAAGACTTCTTCTGGTGTCATGTTGTCCAATATCTTGTGAGGTGTTTTGTTCTGCACATATACAACTGTCCTAGTTGCTTCTTCCCATAGATGCATAGGCAGATCCTGATCATGCAGCATTGCTTGTGTTTCTTCCAGGATTCTTCTATTCTTTATTTCCGCAACTCCATTTTTTTGTGGATTGCGGGGAGCATTCAACTCCCTCTTAATCCCCGAATCACTACATAGTTTCTTGAAATCACCTGAAGTGAATTCTCTACCATTGTCATATTTGAATGTCTTGGTCTTCTTGTCAGTTTGATTTTTCATCAAGGCTTTGAATTCCTTGAACTTATCAAACACTTCATCTTTATTCTTCAAAAAATAAACCCAAGTCTTCCTAGAGAAATCATCAATGAAGGAGACATAGTATACATACCCACTCAGAGAACTGGATGACATTGGACCGCATACATCAGAGTGGATAATTTCCAAGATTTCTTTAGCTTTGCTTTCACTGCTTGGAAATTCCTTCTTAATGTTCTTTCCTTTTGCACATCCTTTGCAAATACCTTCATGCTTTGTCTTGGTTTTAGAAATACCTTCTACAGCTTTACTTGCAATTGGTAGTGCTCTGTAGTGCACATGTGCAAGCCTTCTATGCCAAAGTTCACTTGGATCCATGGATTCATGTACCATGGCATGTTCAGGTTTTCCCTTCAATTTGTACAATCCTCCCTCTTGCTCTCCAATCACCACTACATCATCTATAGTTTTACCCTTTGGCCACATTACCCTTTGGCCACATTAGGACTTGGCCATCTACAAATGCAACCCTCATGCCTTTTTCATTTAATGCAAATATGGAGAGTAGGTTCTTCTTGAGCCCAGGTACATATAGAACATCTTTCATCTTCAAAGACTTCCCATAGTCTAGGTTGTAAGAGGCTTCACCACTTCCTTTGATAGGGTATTGATAGTCATCCCCAAGTTTCACCTTATTGATAGTCTACAAAGGATTCTTTAAACCCAGTCAAGTGTTTGGAAGCCCCACTATCAATAATCCAATCATTACATCCATGAGAGATAGTACCTGTAAGAGAAGAGATTAGAACATATTCATCTTCACTAGATGAGTCATCACTTTCTTCTCTAGCCTTCTTCTTGGGATGTTCATCATCCTCAGTAGCATGAGCATGATATCTCTTCTTGTTTCCCTTCTCGTTGTTGTTGTTGAATCCCTTTTTGTTCTTGGGACAATCTACAACAAAGTGTCCCTTCTCATTACATGTGAAGCATCTCAGATCCTTCTTACCCTTTTGATGGTTGTGAAAATGTTTCTTGTGATGAGAGTGCTCCTTCTTGGGATTTCTTCTTTTGGTGTGAGGTGTGAGAGCTTGATATTCACTTCCCATCTTTTCTTCTTGGGCTACAAGCCTAGCCTCTTCTTGTGAACATTCCTCCCACAGTCTACTGAACGAGATCAACTTCCTTCTTGCACATATTCCTTGCATGAAGGAATCCCATGACCCAGGGAGGCCATTCAAAGTGGTCATAAAAATTTCACCATTCTCCACTACTTCATCCACAACTTCAAGTTGTTCCTTTATCTAAGAGACCTTAGAGAAATAGGATTGAATGGTCTCTCCATTCTGAAGCTTTACCCCTTTCAATTGGTTCCACAGAGTCATCTTTCAATGTATGTTCTTTCCTTCAAATAGCTTGGTTAGGGAATCAAACATTGCCTTGGGTGTCTTTAGGGATGACACATGTGGAATGAGATGGTCTTTGATGGAATCAACAATGATCCTCTTTTCCTTGACCAAGTTCTACTTATGTAAGGCCTTAGCCTCTTATCCCTCTCGGACAAGGACCTTGTCACTTATGTAAGTGTCTAATTAATTTCTTCCACGATTAACCCAATCCTATACTTCCATGCTCGGAAGTTATCAGCAAATTCAAGCTTATCCTCAAGCTTGGTGTGGTGAGACATCTTAAAGAGTAATTCAAATGGAAATAGAAAAGATTTAGGTCTTACCACTTGATTTGTAGAAATCTTGATCTAGTGTTGGATTAGGATTTATCAGAGAAACCCTAAAAATTCAAAATGTGAATTTCAAACTTCTGAAAGGATAGAAAGATGCACCTTGATGAGATGATCAGCCTTGTATACTCAGAAATTGAAAACTGCAAAGTTTCACCCTTCATAAATGCTTTTGAATCTCCCGGATTCACTACGGAGGACCTTGAATTAGGGTTTGAGTTTCCTGGAGCTTCACCCAACCAAAAATCTCGATCCAAAGCTCTAAAATTCGATTTTTCCAAGGAGCTTCCAGCTATGGTCTGAGATTTCATAAATTCCTATTTTTGTGGAAACCCTAATTTTTAGGGCCAAAAACGAAAGTGCCCAGAATTGAATTCTGATTGGACATAAAGATGCGCCTTGCTGAGGAGAGTCAATATACCTTGCTGCCTTTCCAAAAGCTATGGAGAGAAACCCAAAAACAAGAATCCCTAGCTTCCGCAACTACACAGTGTCTTCTTCTCAGGTTAGCTCTGATTCCATGTTAATTTTTGAGCATTAATTCAATATACTCTAGGATCTTTACTGAGAGAATCACATGTACAGCATATCAATCATATCAATCACAACAGGAAATCACATAGGACAATAGACACACAGAGTTTCACTAGGGAAAACCATAAAGGTGAAAAACCCCACAACTTCCTCAGAGATAGAAGGAGCAATGATACAACCCAAGTACAAGAGATAGTTTTCTCCTAGCAGCTACTCCTCCTTCCTCACTTATGCGCCACTTTCTGATAAGTGTAGAAGTGAATAATGAAGTGATCAAATAGAGTGCTCCTGCACTCTATTTATACTTGACCTGACCTTCCTAATAAACTAGCAGGGCCGGCTTGTCTAACTCATTCTAATAAACCATGGTAATACTAATTAGGGTCGACCCCACACTTGGTGGTCTAATAACCCATCACATGCAAGTTGCGACACTTGCGACAATTGTCAATACAAATGCGACACTTCCATATAGAGGAATACTACCATCTTTATAGGAGTACAATATACATAGGTGAATTACATTCCAAAGTTACAATTACATCAACATGTTTTCGGGATGATTTCACCCAAGAAGAGATCCAAAGGGGTTATATTCAGGTTTCATCTTCTACCATCCCTGAGGAGGAGGATGTGGAACTTGCAACCAAAGGGAAGCAAAGGTTTAAACAAAAGAAGGATCTAAGCAAGATCAAGTGCTTTTCCTGCAATGAGTATGGACACTATGTGGGATAGTGCTTGCATAAGAAGAAACAAAAGCATGTAAATGATGAGTAGCTAGCAGTGACATAGGAGGTAGATGATTTTTCCTCCACGTTCAAGAGGGAGTTCTCACTTGCCTCATTTGTATCAGGACATGATAGCAGCCATCCACATAGTCATATTGATGACAGATGGTTGACTGAATGCAAGCATTGCAGTCATATGATAGGGATGCGAGAGGCATTCTTTATCATTGAGTACACTCCTATGCAGATGGTTCGTGATTGGCATGGGATTGAGCATTTTTTCAAAGGAGTGGGAAAAGTTCAGTTTATCCTAGACTTTGGAGAAAACCTGGAGGTATCAGGAGTACTATTCATTCCAGGACTAAGAGGGAGTATACTCTTAGTTGCAGCATTGGATGTTATTGGTTACTCAGTTGTGATCCAAAGAGAGCTTGTATTCTCATATCCAGAGGGAGTTGATGCAGTGCTTATGGGTAAGAATATTGATGGTGAGTCCATAGTTCAAGGTTATCCCATGACAAGGACATATGTTTGGTTGATTGCTTCTTCATCAGAGTCAGAGGATGATAGTGAGCGAGAAGCTCACGGTAGGGATGTTTATGAGAGGAGCGATTCCTCAAAGTAGATGGGTGAGCGAGATACTCATGATGATGATGATGATGCACAGAGGAGTGAGTATTGTGACTCGTGGAATATGTATCGGCATGATTCTCATGTAGGTACCATCTGGAGACTTAGGTGGTATGAGATGATAAAGTTGGACTTAGCTCAAGAGAGAGTTGAGTTAGTTCAAAGAGAGAGGAAGATCATTAATAGTTTAGTGGATCCACTTGACAGTAGTCTTAGAGATTGGATACAACAGAGATTCAGAGGGAGTTTGGATCAGGGATCATTGGTAGTGTCAGTGATAGAGCAGGAGGATTCTTTCGGGGCCACATTGATGGAGGTCGATCAGGTTACTTTAGATCAGAGTGCAGTTGTGGCAAGTAGGATAAATGAGTGAGTTAGAGTGTCATAACCTTTTTTTTAGCCCCTGAACATATGTTGTAGTTATTATTTATGTTGTGAAGTGGAACGAGGTGCTCGGACTATGGCTTGCACATTATTATTATTATGTTATTACTATTAATTAATTAATAAAATAAAACAACTGGATCATCCAAATCCACAAAAGAGAGTATGAGAAACCATGATGTTATGAGCAAGGGGTTGTGGGAAAAGTGTTACCTTTGTGTTTGTGTCTATTTTTATGTTATACAACCTTCTTGTATAATTGGTGAACCCTCTTGGATGTGTACCCTCACGTGTTATGTTACACCTTGGTTTCATTTATTCCGGGATTAATTTTTAATAGTTTTAGTGTCTCTCTCTCTCTCTGTCTCACCTAGTGTGCCCTATTGAGAAGTCTAACTCCCATTTTTCTAATTTGGGAATGTAACTCCTACCTTGGTCTCTCCCTCTCTCCCCCAATTCGATTTGATATTGGGGAATGGGATTTGGGTGGATGGGAGTTAGTTTCTCTCGTTGGTTACACATGCTCTTGGAACTTGTTTTCTTATGGTACTGTTGTGATTGGTTTTGGTTGCTCTTGATATGAGTTTTTTTTGGTTAGTGCACCCTTGCTGAGCCTGTGCCCAATTTGAGTTAGTTTGGAATTGCCTCTAGATATCCTGGATTGGAAGTGATGTGGAATCCACTTTCCATTGGATTTGAGGTTGGATTGATATATTTTTGAATATTTCGTCTTGGAGCTACTGGAATTTTCCTATATTAGAAATGCTACTTTCCATTGGATTGTGTTTGGACTATTTCCCTGGAGCAATTGGAATTTTCGTGGAGTGGAAGTAGAGGCCACACTTTCCATTGGGTTGTGGTTGGACTTATTTCTCCTGAAAAAATTGTCCTAGAATTTCCACTAGAGATACTAGATTGGAAGTGATGTGGAATCAACTTGCCATTGGATTGTGGTTACACCAATGTTATATTTTTTTGTGGTTGAGTGCACTCTTTCTTGTGTCATGATGGTTCCAAATCGAGGGTGACCATATCAAAGTGATTTTTGTCTTGCATTGTGTCTACGACTGGGTGGAACATGGCATGGTCGATTTCGGTTCCGTATTTTGCAAGATAAGTAATTTATTTCATGTTTATTTGGATTAATTGGCTTTGATATGATTCTTATATAGTTTCACATGAAATTTTTTATGAAATTTATGAGCTCTTTGTGGAATAAATTTCTCGTGGAATTTAATCTATTTATGCGTAAATTTTGTGAAGGAATTGGAAACTAGTTTTTGGGATTTTGCACACAAATTGTTTGAGAAAATGTTTATTTGGAACCTCTTCTATAGATTTGATAATTTTTCCTTTCTAATTTATATCATGTGTAATTTTATCTTGCAATATCTTAGGAATGATTGGAAACACCTCTCTAGGGTGTTTCTAGTCTCTATTCAAAAACTTGTCACCGGTTGGGTTGTTTTATGTAGTTTCAAGATTTGGCATGTGAAATGTTTGGGAAAATTCCTGAGTGAGATAAATTATCTTAGATATGATAATTACACTTTAAATTTATAAATAAATGTGTGGAATATTTTCTATATAGTTCCATATTTTCTTATCGAAATCATAGTTTTGTTTCCATTCACTAGCTCCTTCGAAAGAATTGTTTTAAATGGATTTATGACTTTGCATGAGAAGTGTTTGAAAAATGTTTACATGATTTATACATATGATAAGAATGATAATATATGGTATTTAGATTTGGAATGGCTTCCATATGACTCTGCAAGTTTTTTATGCATTTATCTAACTTGATTCCTTAATTTCTAGCCAATTTGGAGAAGTAGATTTAGCTAGTTTGATGAATATGAGGACTCTTTATGAGTGGAAATATAAAGTCATTTGGATATAGTGGACCTATTATATGATTTCCATGAGCTACAGTAGTCAATCATTTCTTAATTTTTTTCATTTGAAAATTGGAAACGAAAACTAGCTTCAGATCGGTGGAATTTGGTAACTAGTTTGTAAATTGAATCTATGTTTTCGTAATTTTTGGAATGTACAGCCATATGATCTATTTTGGGGAATTTAATTTTGTTGTAGAATGTTATTTTCCGTATCTTTACCCTCACCTCTGTGTTCTCCAGAACTCAGTACAATTGTTCAGGTTAAATTCCTAGCAGTGTTTATTAACTAGTTGCACTAATTTAGCTTGAAAAAATCATCATTTATGTGAAATAATCTGACCTTCAAATGCAACTTTATTTGGATTTATGTGCATGCTTAAATATATGTATAATGTAATTAGGTTCAATTTTTCGTTCATTGGCATGGTTGCATGTTGAATTCGTGCAAGACTAGCTATTGTGTTAAATACTAGTTAACTAGTCTTGTGGAGTCATTTTCATAATTGTTTTGTTTAATTAATTGGAAAATGATAATTAAGCCTTATTTACATGATATTAGGTGTTAAATAGCCATTGGGATTTATAAATGATTATTATGTGATAAACAAATGAGTTTATGTTAAGTTTTGTCAATTATGCGCTAAGTGTCGCAATTAGTACACTAATTACTAGCTAATCATGATTAAGTGAAAATTACCTTTTTAGGTGAAAGTAACCTATATTATGGATTGGGATGGATGCATAATTATTTTAGATAGTGTTGTATAAGATTTACCAGCCTTGGTTCAATTTTCTTGATCACTGATGAATTTTATTTTAATTTGTTTGGAATTATCGATATTTTGTCATAATTAAATTGTAGAAAATGAAATTAAATATTTATAAAATTATTCTGTTGTGATAAAATACTATAATTATCCCTGTAGAGCTAATTATATGTCCCTAACACCCTTTGATAGTCCCAGAGGATACTACAGGTGGTATTAAAGCTTAGGCTCCAACTCTGTGACTATTGGGCCTGTTATGAACTCATAATTCTATCTTTATGTGCATTGGGAATTTATAGATGTGCTTTGTGAAATAATTTTAACCTCCCTTGTGTTAATAGAAGAATCAGAATACTTGACTAATTCCTACTTCAAATATTATTAAATTTGTTATTTCTTTTCAATTTCAAAGGTCAAGGGGTTATGGATCCATTAGTATATGTAATATGTTAACATAGATTAGTATGTATATGGTAAGGTGTGATATATAAATAGTGTATGTAGTAAATAATTATATATATATGTATATGATATGTAATTATATAAGATATATAAAGATGATATAGCTTTATTATTATTAAATATAAATATGATTTATTAAGTGGCATTTATACCTTATATGGATTTTGGATTCTCCATTGATGATATGCTTTTATAGGATTATTTATGCCACTTCGATGGTGATGGTTACATTTATGTGTAACTCCTTGTCTATTTTTGGAGTAAATGAGCCACTTGTTTTTAATGGTTCATATTCTCTTCTATTTTATTTATTTTATTTTTGGAGATGTAACTCCTTGTCTTTTTTTGGAGGAAACGAGCCACTTGTCTTAATGGTTCATATTCTCTTTATTTTATTTTATTTTGTGTTTAAGAAGGTAGTGTAGTAGTGTATGATAATATTGTATGAGCGAAATATGTATAATATAAAATGTGAAGTTAAGATAGATGAGGGGTATATGATATTGAATATAGCATAATATAAATGTTATATATATATATATATATATATATATATATATATAATTGTATAATATGTGTGATATATATGTGTGTGTGTGTGTGTGTGTGTGGGTGTTTTAAAATATGGAATAATTATTAGTATTACGTGTATGTGATATTGTGTATATACTATATGTATAGATGTGAGCGTATGCAATGAAGTAAGTGTAATGTTTGTAAGTGTTTTGGAGTATTTAGAATTGTTTTGGAGTATTTGGGAAGTGTTTGGAATTTTTTGGAAGTATTAGGAAGTATCGTGTGATCAAAAGTATTATGTTAGTATATATGTTATAATGCATACCTAATATGATAGCATTGGATTGATTAATCATACCACTATAATTGTATGGATATTATGGTATAACATAATAATTATACGAGGGTATAAAACATAGGATATATGGGTTATATGACTAATATGATGTGTATATGATTAATAATAATATTATATATGATTGATTGAAGAATTATAATATGCATATAGACAAATAGGCATATGTATATAAATAATACATAGTAATAGTAAGTATGGTGTATGGTATGAGTGTATGATGGTGTGTTGTATACCTAGTAATTTTTTTTTTATTAAAAGGTTTTGGTGGTAGGATGTTGATGCAGGAGCATTAGGACCTAGGTAGATCAGTTGAAGTTGATCAACCGAAGGGAACCGACCAGCGGGAGTGCCGATGACCACTGGTGTGGGAAGCAGGTTGACTTATCGAAGTCAACAAGTCAAGCAAAAGCAGTCGAGGTGCAGCCAGCTAAAGGAATAACAGATGTCGTGAGAGGTCGAGCATCGACATGAAAAGGGTCGACAGATGATGAGCAATGTAAGAGGTCGGGTAGTTGAAAAGTGGTCGAGCTACGACATGACAGGGTGGCGAGACCAAGTGAATTGGGGAAACAAAATGAATCAACAGGACATTCAAGATGTGACTGACTACTGTAGTAGGGTCGGAAGGACAGAAAAGTCAAGGGAATGTACCAATAGCTGTTTGGGGTTGCTAAGGAAGTTATGATAGTTATGGAAAGTTGGTGAAGGATGTACAGAGGACGTCATGGACAGAGGCTGTACAGCACGGGTAGAAGCTGACAGTGCAGGTTCGTAGGATTTGGACAGGATCGACGAATGGAAGGGAACGCGTGTCTCGGGATAGTAAGAATCTTGGAAACAACACCCAGAAAGTAGAAGAGGAGGAGAAGGCCTCCAGTCTAGAAATTATTGGGTAGAGTGGAGTAGAGTAGAGCAGAGCGCAGAGCCGAGAAAGTTGTGAAGAGTCACACTGGCTGAGTGCAGAGTTGTTAACACCCAAAAAGTGCTCACTAGCTCATTCCCTTATTCACATGACACATTTTTCCATGTTTCCACCATTTGAGCCTCTAAATCCATTAAAAGGTCACCAAAAAGACCATAGTACACATTTTTCCCCTCAAAATATATATATTTTTCCTCAAAAAACACAAAAAACCCTAAAAAAGGGTCCAAAATTCCCAAAATATTAAAAGGGAATAAAAATATTCAAAATATTCAAAAGGAAAAAAAGGGGGAAAAGAGCCCTAAACCATGTTGATCAATACCATTGGTTTCCACAAAACCACAATGGTATTCCCCATCACCAGAAACTATAAAACGGTGATAGGGGCTCCTCACTTTCCATCCATCCATCATTCTATCCTCATGCTGTCAAAATCTCTTTTGAGTTCTTTGACCATTGTAGCAATCTTGGAGAAGAGACCATTGGAGCCTGGAGCATCTCAACCTTTGAGCTGCTCAACACCAAACATCCTCACCATTTGAAGTATTGCAATACAAAAGTCATTTTTTTAATTAGTTTCTTGTTCTTGTTCTTAAATCTTTTCAAGTTTATTGTTATATGCACATGTTAGACTCAGATTAGTTTATAGTTGTATTTGATTTCAATTTGAAGACTGCTACTACAAGTTAGTAGGTGCACCATTGCACATGCTTGGTTGAAAAACCAAGCAATAGTTTTTTGGCGACTTCGTTGGCTTTCGAGCTTTAATTTTTTTTTTTAGATCTTAGTTTTTACTTATTTTTATCATTTAAATTAGCAGATCTACCATACTATACAGCATATCCATTACTGCCCTAGTTGTTTGCTCTTTCCATAGCCTCTAATAGACCGAAATTTCACTTTTCGGTTTCATTTTCGACGATCTATTTTCCATTTTTCGCATCCTGACATTTTTCCCGACAGTCACACGGCTCATCATGACCTCGCAACACTTTTCTGTGCGACGTGCCACAGCTTTGCGGCCTTTTTCTGCGCTGCACATCGCGTCTTCGCGACCATTTTCCGCGCTGCACATCGCGGCTTCGTGGCCATTTTACGCGTTGCACATCGCAGATTTGCGAAAATTTTCCACGCTGCACATCGCAGCTTCGCGTCCCAAACCCGCAATGCACATCATGCCTTTTGCCCTAAAACCCACGATGCTGTTATTTTGAATTCGGCCAATTTTTTAGAAAAAAATTTGCTGTTTTTTTTGCCCATTTAGCCCATTTTCCAGCATTATTTTTTCTGCATTATTACAGCAATAGTGATAAATTTCTATTACATATGCTCCATTAAAATCTTTTTTCAAATTTTCAGTAAGTGAAAGAAAGGTTTTTAGCACTTTGTTTAGATCATAGATTTCATTTCTTAGCAATTTTCGAACCATTTTTCAGATTTGCTCAATTGTTTTGCCCAAGCAAGCACTTAGAAAACCATTTATTTCTTACAATATTTGCTTTCCTTTAAGAAGTTATTTCGAAAATCTATAGTTTTTAAATTACTTTTGTTAAAGCATTTACTTTTCAGAAAAAGCCATTGTTTTTTGCGAATTGGAATCGTCTTGTTTTTCATTTGTAATCAATCTCCCAAGTGAGGAAAATCATTTTCAGTTAAATAATCACACGTGCACCCAATCTGCCACATTTTTAATTAACTGAGCCTTAAAATCTACCTAAACTCAACCAACACTTTAACCCCAGTTGGGGAACACTTAAAGAATCTTGTAGCAAGGTAGGATTGGGGGGATATGTGTGCCAATAACATGCCTCAATTATTTACATCTGAGACATAGTGGTTGTCTTTTAGGGTCCCAAAAATCCCTTATAATTTTGACACGGTTATCAACCAATTTATCGGGAATGCCTCTCCCTTAGGAGGGTTGAAGTAGCCAGACTGGTTCCGGAAGCCTGAGTGGAATACTGCAATCCATTCAGTAACCGAAGGATACCTTTTGAAGTTCTTGGTGTACACCTGTATGGGGGTACAACGACGATAGAACCAAACTGCAGATTCACCCAACCGAATGTGTCATGAACAGGGTATCCTAGTTGCTATTTTTTAGGATTGTCTACCCAGTGTCCCTCCCGGTAGGGGGATATCTAGCTGTTGATTTTACACTCTATATTGTCTGACTTGGATTTCATCACCTTGCAGAGGATATAGTTTGTCGACTCACAATACTTCTAGTTTGGTTTTTGCATGATACAATACCCACCTTTGGTCTAGTGAGCACCACTTTTTTCTAGGAACTCTTTGAATTTTGGTATTCTGACCACTTTTTTGGATCCCTCCACTTATTATAGCACAGCTATTATAATAAGTGCTTTTGAGGTTGGTTGTTGGCCTGAGAGCCACTATTTTTTCACACTCCCCTCCTGCACACATTGTTTCACTAGGGTTTTGATTTTTTATCTCACCACCATCCCTTGACATTTCTAGACATTTTTCACCATTGAGAATTTAAGACGATCCCGCCGTTTTCATGGTGAACCCCCTTAGTTCGGTACACTTGACTCTATACATCACAAACGTAGAGCGTTATCCCTTGACTCGACACGTCATCGACATAGAACATAGTCATCCGATTTTGATGCGCCTCATTTCACATCAAATTCTGAGGTTGAATATGAACACCCTACTGAGACATCACCAACCAACCCCATGGCTAGATCACAATACGACCCCCTTTTCACCAGTGCTATTGGAGATACATCAAAAAACCCTACTACTACTGTACCACCCATATTAACCACAACCCCTTTAGGCATGCCTAATATAGGGGCCATCCCCCCTTTAGGCATGCCCAACACAAGATTCCTAGAACCATTCCTACCCTCTCTGCAACCCATGTTGCACTTAGGAGCGCAGGCCCTTTCCACACCACATCGGTTGGAGGACACATCCCTTCCATACCTATCATACCGTTAGGGAGAAATGGACCATTAAATAATGCTTCCTTTAATAGTTATGTCCCAGCCACCATGCCTCATCCATCTTCCAGTCTACCATACATGGCTAGTATGAAATTACCAGACCTAGCCAGGTTAACCAACGATCCTATTAGACACAACCCTACGTGGCCACCCATGCCCAGCAAGCTTCCCTCAGATATCCCAAAATTTGAAGGAAAAGCTGGGGAAGATCCCCAGAACCACATCATGTCATTTCACCTATGGTGTTCCTCTAAATCCATAGTAGATGATTCCATTAGACTGAGACTATTACAATGAACATTCACTGGATCTGCAGCTAAGTGGTACATTGAGCAACCACATGGGACCCACAACACATTTACGTCCCTCACCTCAACTTTCCTCCAGTTTTTCCAACTACCTGTACGCTATGATGCAGGAGTTGAAATACTTTTGTCTTGTAGACAGAACACCGCTACACAAATCATTGATCATATCCATGAGTGGCGTAAGCGTCATAGCCTCTGCAAGATAAAACTTGATGGCCAAATATTTTTGGACTGGTTTCTCAAATCACTCCTCCCCCTCATAGGCAAAGATGTAGCTTCCGAATGACCCCAGTCAGAAGAAGAAGCTATCTTAAAAGCTCAACAATTCGACCTCATATATTCCTAGTCAAGATACCTATACACTATTTTACCTGATGCCCCACAGGCGATCCATCCCACCATGACATGCCGGGGGCATCCCATGCCGCTGACGGTATTATCGACCAGGTTACGGTGAAAAAAAAACATTTTACCATGACGAGTACAAAAAAAAACCCCGAACCTGTCTAGGGATCCATCTAATTCTAGGGCTACAACTTCGTATGCTCCCGTAACACACACCCATCACATCCATGGACCTTTGTGTCCACCACAATGTTATAGGCATGCACCACTAGCTTATAGCTCCATATTATAACCAACCGACCCACCAGACTCCAGTCCAGCCACAAGCCCAAGTGGCTTATTATCCCCAACAGGTAGCACCTCTTGCTCCAACACTTCTAGCATCTCATGCTTACCCACAACCGCAACAAACACCAGGGCCACCACATAACCCTCCTGTTTACTACCCACCGCAACCTGCTCTAGAGACTGCACAACCTCAAAACCCACCTACTTCCCAAGGGCATGTGTAGGCACAACTAAACCAACCTCCAAACCAGAACAATCAACGTCACCGAGGATGTCAACAAAACCGTGGAAGAGGATGTAACCGCGAAAATAACCAGCAACATAAGCAAGGTGGACCACCACCTAATCCCCCAAGTAACAATAACGCTGCTCCCCCCAACTGAACAAACCGTCCATGTTCCATATGTGGAGTCTACGGACATTACACACATAATTGCCCCCATTTAGATTGAGCACGTCAACTCTGGACCGATGATGCCCAATGGAAAGGACATGCTGCACAACCAACACCCCCCCTCAGCAACAACCCATGATATTGCAAAATCTCTTACCTAACCAAGGCATGGTAAACACTCGTCCAAATGATCCCCCTCAAGGATCTGCTGCAACGCAATAGCAAATCACTTACACAATAGTTGACTACCAGCATGCAGAGTCCAACACTCACCATTTGCTCATGATGTCATCAAATGATGTCAATCTTCAAACCCATCGCAATCAATATGGATCCACCCCAGAGACCACACCTACTGACCCATCGTCAAGTACTCTCCAAACTAATCAACCACTTTGCATACCCACTATGGCCATGGACCGAGGCCCCAAAGCACCTCGTTTCCCTTTGAGACGGATTAACAATAACCCAAATGCTCATGCAGCTTCCAACTACAACATTGTAGAGGATTTAGTTCAGTCCCCCACTGCTATGTCCGCTCTCGAAATCTTAAAGAATTGTCCAGCACAGAGAAAGTTGTTGTTATCTGCCATCGGTGCCATAGATCCTAACAACTCTAACATGATGGATTTCCACTTAGAACAAGCTAAACCTTGCATGCTTGCATCTCTAGCTTTTCAAGTTTCAGTCTCCATTCGCAACCTCGTTGTCCATCGATGCATAATCGATGAAGGGGCCTCTACTGTTGAAATATTGTAACTTCAAAGAATATTATATTTGTACTTTATTATTCCGGAGATGTTTCATTCCTCCGTAAAGATCTTATTGTATATCCGGAGATGTTTATTCCTCCGTCGGAATGTGGTAACATGGGTTATTAGACTTCCCTAGTAGGGGTCGGCCCTGTATGTGTTATGTGGGTCAAAGGGTTGTTAGACCACCCTAGTGGGGTCGACCCAGTCAGTTATAATAGGGTATTTAACCTAATGGTTAAATACGAGCCTACATGTACTTGTGTAAAAGATATGTCAGAGTAGTGTATAAATAGAGGAGGTGTGTTCCTCATTTGACACACTCACTCACTTGAGAGTAGCGCACTTGTGGAGGAGAGGTATGCTATGGTGGAGGAGGAGTTCATGTCTTTGGTTTGCATCTTTGTATATTGCTGGTCATCTATATTGAGGAAGCTTTACTGGGTTTTCTACCCCATGAGGGTTTCCCAGGATAAATCTGTGTCTCTTGTGTTTATGCTATGCTTGTTGTTTCTTCAGTGATCCTGTATATGCTATTATTGTTAAATGGAATGTAATGCTTCTATTTTTGTCTTAGCATATTGAATCTTTACATCTACCTGTGTCATGTCGACTTTCGTATGGCAGAAACTTGGATCTCCAACACTACAACCATCCACTACCACATTACGAGCATATGATGGCCGTCTAGCTCAACCTAAAGGATTACTATTGAACGTACCCATACAACTTGGGGGCAATTTGGTTCTTATAGATATAGAGGTCATTAGTGCCCAACTTGATTACAATCTCCTTCTGGGATGAAGCTACATGTATAAGATGAAATCTGTCGCTTCTTCAGTTTTCCGCATCATGATGTTCCCCCATGAAGGACGCGTAGTCAAAATCGACCATATTACAAACTATGATCCCAATGCCCCCACAGCACCATAAAATGTTCTTCCCATGATCGAACAACCCGTTCTTAGTGCACCAACATCATTCGTCTCATCAGTCAGACCCGGGATATATTCAGATACCCCCTTGACCACCACTTTCCCTTCTATCCCACCCCCTCCCTAGGTAACTGAAGTATCCGATTTGTGCACCTTATCGCACAATGAACAACAACATCCTCAACAACCTCAACCACTTCCACTAGCACCCATCGTGCCTACTCACATATGAACAACACCAATCCATACCATCCCATTCTTGTTTCCTTTTTTCGGAGTTGCCAGCTCGCCAGTAATGGCTACACTCAACCTCCCAAGTTTAACAATAGGATTACCAGTATGGTACTTACCTGTACCAAACCCCCAGTTGACTCCGACTGTTGTTTTACAACTGGTACAACCCATGAATATGTCAAACCATCCACCACCTGGCATACCAAACCACCAAAATCGTCCACCACCTAGTGTTTCGAACCCCCAAAACCGATCAATTCCAACAGGGGGAACTACATCGACATCTACTTATGTCCCCCCTCAATCCCGCCACACTGGGGGAAGAGGTCCTCAAACCTACAATACTGCACCCACAACTTGCACCCCCCCAATGACTCCTAAATTAGCCAAGAATCCCCCAACCCGTGTACTCCCTAAGTGCTCCTTGTGCGACGATATTTGTCACGCCACACATCTATGTCCACAACTACTAGCACTTCAAGAACACATGAATATGTTGGACGATGATGTCAACATTCCAGTTGTCAAATTAGAATTACCATCTCAACCTCGTGATAAATCATTGCGCACAAACCACCCTTGTGCAATATGTGGAATGTATGGTCATTATTCACATCACTGCTCGGATCTCCCAGATTAGAGAGCAACCCTATATGAGATGAATAATGCCGACCTAGAGATATTCCCCCCACTTGTTGAGGAAATTTTCCCTCCAGAATCATGCCATTTAGAAGAAATCAATACCATTTACATGATTTCAATTACTTATAAACCCGAACCACTGAATCTATGGACCAACTACTTTTGCATTGATGAGGAGATTCTAGAAACACTCACTGCACCGGATTACCCTTGGGATGATATGCACCATCGATCATACTTCCTCCCCAAGGCATCTACGTCCACCACGCCGAACCAACTATCTGTTGAGTCCAAAGACTTCTTACCAACTAAGGTCGATTGGTTCAAAGATCCAATACCAGCCCCAGAAGCCTTCGAGGAAGGTAACATGGCTAACATTTCACCCATTATAAAAATCAATATCTCCACCACCCCTGAAAAGCCCGAGCTTATCTCTTTTGGTGCATCTTGCACTGAGAAAGAAACCCAAGATTATAAGAAACTCTTCCAAGAGTTTCGAGATGTCTTCGACTGGACTTATACCGAGATGTGTGGTCTTGATCCTACCATTGTGAAACATCACATAGACACTTGGCCCAATGTATCACCAGTTCGCCAGAAACAACATCCCATTCATCCATCCAAGCTTCCAGATGTCAAAGCAGAAATCGAGAAGCTACGAGCAGCAGGTTTCATATACTTGATTGCATATACCACCTGGGTTTCAAATCCAACACCTGTTAATAAGAAAGTCGGCACCATCCGCATCTGTACTGACTTCCGAGACCTCAACCTAGCTTGTCCCAAAGAGAACTTCCCCACACCATTTATTGACCAACTAATCAATGAGTGTGTGGGGCATGAGGTACTCTCTTTTATGGAGGGTTTCTCTAGATACAACCAAATCAAAATCCATAAAGAAGATCAATACAAGACCGCTTTTACCACCCCATGGGGAACCTTCACTTATCGCGTCATGCCTTTCGGTCTAAAGAGTGCAGGAGCCACTTTCCAATGAGCCATGACTTATTGCTTTCATGATCTACATAAAATCATTAAAGTTTATCTTGATGACCTCACAGCTCGATCTAAGAAACGATCTGACCATTTAGAAGATCTTCGACAGGTTTTCTTGCATTGTCGCAAATACAAAATCCGCTTGAACCCGCTTAAATGTGTATTTTGCGTTACAACAGGCCGCCTACTGGGGTTTGTCATTTCAGAGAAAGGGATCATCATTGAACTTCTAAAAGTTCAAGCCATAGTGGGCCTCCCCTCACCACGCAAATTACGACAGTTGCAAAGCCTACAGGGAAAATTGAACTTCCTTCGTCGTTTTGTCCCAGACTATGCCACCATAGTACATGGTTTTCTTTGTTTGCTACATCTTCATACCCATTTCATATGGGATGACCAAGTAGAAGGAGCCTTCACAGACCTAAGGAAAGCACTTACAAGCGCCCCTCTGATTTCTCCACCAGATTTCACAAAAGACTTCACCCTTTACATTTCGGTGTCAGATCACGCCGTCTCTGGTGTTCTCGTCAAAGAATACTCCACTCGCCAAGAAAATGTCATCTACTATGTGAGCCATACCTTGTCAGGCCCACCCCTCCACTACCCACATGAAGAGAAAATGGCCCTCGTCGTCATCTTTTCAGTACAAAAGTTGCGACATTACATTCTCCTCAGCCACACCACGGTTGAAGCCAATTTCAATCCAATGGTCTATCTCTTTAATCGTCACCTTCTACAATGCCGTGTTGCCAAATGGGTGATTATCTTACAATAATATGACCTAACTTTTAAAACCCCGAAGAGCACCAAAGCTTTAGCACTCGCTCAACTCATCACAGAGCTACCATCATCATCATTATCACCAACTATCCATACTGATATGATTGACAAACATTTGTTCATCATCTCGTCAGACGACCCCTGGTATGGCGACATTTTGGTATGCCTCTGCACACAGAAGTTTCGACCCAATGTCGAACGTGACGGACACCGTCGCATCCATCACCATCCCCCCGTTATCTCCTCTTGAGTTATGTCCTCTATTGACATGGCATCGACACCATCTTACAACGATGCCTTTCCCAAGACAAAGTAAAACAAGTCCTTAACGACTGTCATAGCGGTGCCTGCGGCAGTCATTTTTCAGGAATGGTCACCGCCCAAAAGGTAATCTGCGTTGGTTATTTTTAGCCATCATTATTCACTGATTGTATCACAGTAGTCAAACAATGCCAAAAATTCCATCTCTTTTCCCAAAAGGAAAGAACCCCCCCCCCACCCCCCTTCATCCAGTCGTCACCATGGGACCATTTTACAAATGGCCCATCGACTTCATGGATTACAATCCCACATCAGCCGGCGGTCACAAACACATTATTGTGGCTATTGATTACTTTACCAAATGGGTGGAGGCCATGCCTACTTACAATTGCACAACCGATACTGCAGCCCGCTTTTTCCTCAGCCATGTTATTGCTCGTTTCGGAGTACCAAAACAACTCGTCTTAGACCAGGGATCTCACTTCCAAGACTCTATTTGGAGAGAATTGTCTACAATCCTTAATTTTGAACACCATTTCTCCTCCACCTACTACCCTTAAGGGAACGGCCAAGTCGAAGCCGTTAACAAAATTTTGAAAACCATCCTCCACTGCACCGTCAACAAACATAGATCCAATTGGCATCACCTAATTTTCCCCGCATGATGGGCTTACCGAACGTCGACCAAGAATGCTACCGGCTTCACCCCATTCGATTTAGTTCATGGTGTGGAATTTGTCCTCCCCATTGAATGCCAGATACCCACATTACAAATGTCCGTAGAACTTCTCCCCGATACATCAATGATTGAAGAATGCTTACTTCTTTTAGAGTAGGTCAATGAGTACCACCGCATAGCTCTCCAAACAATCGAAGCCGCAAAGAACAGATCTAAAATTCATTATGATAAACATGTTCACCCATAAACATTTAGTGAAGGCGACCTCGTACTTGCCTATGATCAAGCTCATGACAAAACAGGAAAAGGAAATTTTGTGTCCATGTGGCAAGGCCCATATATTATACACACTTACCTCGGATAGGGGGCATATATTCTGACCAACTCAGAAGGAAAACCCCTATGAAACCTCCGTAATGGGTTGTACCTCAAACGATTTTACCCATAGAAAATCTGATGGACACCACAGTCCAGAATTGTATAGTCTTATTTTCTTTTTCACAAAAAATACAAAAACCTAAAAAATTGTTTTTTCTGCATGACCAAAGATGGATCCTGTTCCACTTTGCTACATTGGCTTCACTGATGGTGCAAGCCACTGGTATCCCAATCTCACCTCCGCAGCTTGGGTAATATCTTCCCCTTCACATGAGTTGATCCACATCGACGGAGTGTGCATAGGTGCCGCCACAAACAACAAAGCTAAGTACAACGCCATGACCGGTCTCCTGTACGCTGCTCTCCAAATGAGCATAAGTCACCTTAGTGTATTCTTGGACTCCCATCTCCTTGTTTCCCAGCTCAATAACGATTACCAGGTACGCGATCCCTGTCTATTCAGAAAATTTCTGTGCACTAAACAAATGATTCGATAGTTTGAGTCCATTTCATTCACACATGTCCCAAGGAATCTCAACAGTGTAGCAGACCAAATGGAAAACAACATTCTTGATGGAACACCAATCAAACCATGTAGAAAAAATGAAAAATTGCATCCACGTGCATAACATGTGCCTCCACAGGCATATACAAAAAATTAAAAGATTGCCTCCACGGGCATATAAGAATCAAACATGCCTCCACATGCAAACAAATAGAAAACAAATGCATCCATGTGCATGCACGAATATATACCAAAACATACATATATATGTATATATATATATATATATATATATATATATATATACACACATATATATATATATACATATATATATATAATCATATAGTCAACATGTCATAGGTGCCCTCAACACCTAGTATACAAAAATACATAAGCCGCACAAAAAGGTACATCCCCATATGCTCATCAGCATTTGGGGGAAAATATACAATCAACTAATCATCGTGAACCCCAGGATCCTCCTCAGTTGGCTCCTCTGGATCCTCCTGATCACGAGCCCTCCTCTCGGCCATCACCATTGCTGCTCTAAGTAGGATAGAATGCCGCTCCCGAGGAGCATCGAAACAACGCTCGATAAGATATCGGTCCAAGTTCCTCCACCCCTTCTCTGGCGCTCCTACGAAAATCATGTCCAGTGTCTCTCATACACCCTCAAGGGCATCATCTCGAGGGTGCACAACCCTTCAAGCACATGGATGCGGTACCGCTACAGGTGGAGGAACGACCACCATCGCCTATCCCCTATGGTCCACATGATCAGCTGGTGGTATCGGACCAACATCTGCACAATCAAACAAGTGAACCAAGTCAATATCATATAAATATCTCTAACTATACTCATAACAAAATCATCTAAACACATGATATAGTAGAGAACCAAAAATAAAGACATACCATCTAAACCCCATGGCTGCCCCTGAGCTCGATGCATCTCCGGATCTCCTCGATAATCCATGCCAACATATGGATAGTCGTCAATCAGTAGGGAGATCTACTCCCACTGCTCATACATGTCCTCAGAAAAGAACCCAAAGATACCACCACCACCCCGAGGCATCATCTTCCCCCACCGCACCATCCACGGCTCACTAACCAACCCATCTCGAACCAGCACACGCAACCGCAAGGTCGGTACCCGCTCAGAAGAAAAAACAACAAAGGAAGGAGGCATAGTAGAACTCTCCCCCCTTTCGACTGACCTTGTCCAGATCTCGTCGGACACAGGCCAAAAACATCTGACCCCACACATAGTAGGTCCCTCTCAACACAGAATCTACCATCATCATTTGTCCCCTAGACAAATGATGTGGTTCCGCGACACCCAACACGCATAGACCATAGGCCCCAACAGCCCGCATCTCCCACTCCCTCAGAGATCTCAGGCTCAATGTGTTGTTCTGCGCAATAGCACCTGGCACACAGAATCTCTCCAGAAGATCCTCAATATCTAAACCAACCGGGATACTTGGCAGAAGATCCCCTACCTCCCCTAAGCGGGGCAACCCAGTAAGAAAGTAAACGTCAGAAAGGTGATCTCTAACCTCTCACCCCCCACTATGAAAGCAGCCCTTGCTGGAACCCAGAAGCCCACCAATTTGTTCAGCAGCTCTCTGACTAAATGCATGGGTGGAATCTGAGTGAACTTTAGGAGCTCACCTGCAGCCAAAACTTGCCGGACACCCTGGTCGGTACGAATCCGCACCGTCAAATCCGCATCCATCTCTCTCTCCCACCATGATACTAGCGGTCTCCTCAACTTCTTGCCAAGAAACAAAGAAAATTTTTTAGAAACACATTTTTTTTTCAAAAAATTCCATCACGGCTTTTTGGCCTTTAGCCGCGATGATCATCGTGGCTTTTCCATCAAAAGCCGTGATGACCAACGCGGGTTTCAGCCGCGAACCCACGATGAACATTGTGGGTATCAGCCCCATAGTCACGATGAACATCGCGACTGTTAGTGCGATAGTTGTGATGAACATCGCGACTGTCAGCCCCAAGCCCGAGATGATCATCGTAGAAAATGACGCGAAACTCGTGATATTCCACGTTGGAATGCCAACGAGGAATTTCGCGGCCTTCAGGGGCCCGCCGCTAACCAAAAAAGACATAATTTAAAAGGTTAAGGCACATAGGATTAACTGAAGCTTGCGGAACGAAATTCCAGCAGTCGCATCTCCCACAAATCGAGAAAGAGCTCTGACCTCACTCAAATGCTATGTGAAACTCGCACGTAAAAATGACACATGTCACATTGGGCCCACACACTATTTATAGAGATTTGACCATTCTTCCAACAATGATTTTGGTATCATACGACGTTCGTTTTTCAAACCGTTGGTGCCGTTGGAATCAACACATCGAGAACTTCACAATATTCCACTCCTTTTCCATTTCCACCAGGTCCCATTTTCGGGCATTTATTACATGCCCCACATCGCCTTGATTTGCGTGCCACATCGACCGTCGTCCATTTTTGACGAGTCTTATATCACCGGATTCAGTTTTCTGTGATCATGATGATGCTTGAGATCATTTCTTGCTCTCACCTCCAGTTTTTTTGAGTGTTTTTTGCCCATGCCCCTCGTCGCCTCGGTTTGCGTGCCACATTGGTCATCGTCCATTTTTTATGAGTATTATATCATTGGATTCCATTTTTCGTGCTCATGATGATGCTTGAGAGCATTTCTCACTCTCACCTCCAGTTTTTTTGGGCATTTTTTGCCCATGCCCCTCGTCGCCTCGGTTTACGTGCCACATTGGCCATCGTCTATTTTTGACGAATTTTATATCGCCGGATTCAGTTTTCCATGCTCGAGATGATGCTTGAGATCATTTATCACTCTCACCTTCAGATTGTTCGGGCATTTTTTGCCCATGCCCCGCGTCATTTCGGTTTGCATGCCACATTGGCTGTCATCCATTTTTGACAAATTTTATATTTCCGGATTCAGTTTTTGGTGCTCGTGATGATGCTTGAGATCATTTCTTGCTCTCACCTCCAAATTTTTTGGGCATTTTTTCAAATACCCCTCCCCTCGTTGCCTCGGTTTGCATGCCACATCGACTGTTGCCCATTTTTGATGATATTTATGTCACCGGATTCAGTTTTCCGCACTCATGACGATGCTTGAGACCATTTCTCGCTCTCATCAATACCTTTTTGTTCGGTATAGTTTTATCCCTTTTTCGAGCCGAGCAATTCCTCTTACGAAAAAGGCACTTAGGGAGTTTCTGTTAAGCTCTTTTTTGACTCCTAAAACAATGAAAAGATTGCCGAGCAACCTTGCTTCCTTTCATGCTAACTAAAAGTATTTGAAAGGGCGTCTACCTGGTATAAGTTTACCCCTTTTCCAGACCTTGTAGACTAATTACGAAAAATGAATACTCTAGTCACATCGGCTAGAAGAGTTCTCCATTTGCATCATTTTATGCTTTTTCGGGCCTTGGAGACTAACTTACGAAAAAGAACACCAATGGAGTCTTCTTACCGCTTTTAGACTCTCAAAAAATGAAAGCAACCACGAGCAATCACCGTCTTGGGATCGCATAAATCTACAGGACGGTACTCCTCCACCAATTCAGAGTCTTCTTATCGCTTTCAGACTCCTTAAAAATGAAAGCACTCATGAGCATGAACAGTCCTGGGCTCACAAAATCCACAGGATAGTACCATTTCAGAGCACACTTTTATCCCTTCTTGGAGCTCATTAAAACTATGAAGAAGGACCCAATGGTGCTTCTCGGTGCCACAATAGATCACGTCTACTCATATGGAAGCTTCCCCATTTTGGTTGCCATTGTTCAGAGCATTCTGCAGTATGTCACCCTAAGAGTCCCTCTACAACATCCATCAGATTGTCCCCCCAAGAGTCACTCCAATCTACAATACATACCCTTTAGTCCTTAAAGCTATGATCCCCGCACCTACAAGTTAGTTTCCTACGCTGCCAGGTCAACCATGTCATCATGCTCTGAACAAAGGAAGTCTTAGTCCACCCACTCTATGACCCCAGTTATTTCCCATCCCCATAGTACGTTAGTCCTACCATCAGTACTATCCTACTTCGGTTGTACACCTCACAATCCTTTCAAGGAAACATCATCGCTTTGATAGTTGTCGGTCTCCCTCTGTCAACGCCAACCAAATTTATTCCAGAGGATAGACCTAGAGGTCCCTGTGCCTTGGACTCATCACCATTTCTGACGAGTGCCTACGAATCATTTCGAGAGGAGTCCTTAGTGCCTCTCTAAATGGTTGTTTCTCACATGCTCGACTGAAAACAACTCGTTGAGACTCGCACAGGGTATTGGTCCTTTCAGTTGTTTTTTGAAGACCCCAAATACCACCAGACTCTTCCACATTTGAGAGTTTACTTATGAAAACAACTAGTTACATTTTCCTATAAATATCCAGGTTGCACATGGCGACAGTATTTAGATGTACCCGAGTTTTATACTCCCTCGAGTATACAGTTACATATACTCCTCAAAGTAGACTCACAGTTGTTGAGTCCCTACAGATGTTGGACAGCTTCAGTTTTAGCAGTTCATCAACCCTTATGATACCTTTTTCAGAACGGTTGTTACATTTTTTGCAGTGTGTCAGTTATTCAGATCAGTCATGATATGACCATGAGTATGTCCTAGCATTGTGTCCCCTCAGGACCATTATGATGTACCAGTATATTTTTTATGTATTATTTAGGTCCCCCTTCTTGGGACTAATTGTTATGTATATGTCTAGATACGAGCATGGGTATGCCTGCCTCGTCCATTATCAGAGATTATCCCTCATTCATATTGAGGCCATGTAATATTTTTTGTTTTTTGCAGCTTCCAAGGGACCGTTGATCCAGTCTCCAACCGGTCTCTTCTCTACTCCAAACCCTAGGAAAAACACAAAAGAACTATGATGTCTATCGGCCATACGATGAGCTCCCGCCCTCACACATCAGGAGGAAATTTGTTAACACCCAAAAAGTGCTCACTAGCCCATTCCCTTTTTCACATGAGCCATTTGTCCACTTTTCCACCATTTGAGCCTCTAAAGCCATCAAAAAATCACCAAAAAAACCATAATACACCTTTTTCCCCTTAAAAATATATATATTTTTCCTCAAAAAACACAAAAAACCCTCAAAAAGGGTCAAGAATTCCCAAAAATATTAAAAGGGAATAAAAATATTCAAAAAAAGAAAAAAAGGGGGAAAAGAGCCCTAAACCATGTTGGTCAATACCATTGGTTTCCACAAAACCACAATGGTATTCCTCATCACCAAAAACTATAAAAAGGTGATAGGGGCTCCTCACTTTCCATCCATCCATCATCCTATCCTCATGCTGTCAAAATCTCTCTTGAGTTCTTTGACCATTGGAGCCTGGAGCATCTCAACCTTGGAGCTGCTCAACACCAAACATCCTCACCATTTGAGGTATTGCAATACAAAAGTCATTTTTTATTTAGTTTCTTGTTCTTGTTCTTAAATATTTTCAAGTTTATTGTTATATGCACATGTTAGATTCAGATTAGTTTATAGTTGTATTTGATTTCAATTTGAAGACTGCTACTACAAGTTAGTAGGTGCACCATTGCACATGCTTGGTTGAAAAACAAAGCAACAAGAGTATTGAGATCGAACCATAGATCAGAGTTCTGTGGTGAACCAGGAGAGGGTGAGGTTGACACACAGGGAGAACACACCACATTTACTTCTAAGTTGTAATCGCTGAGGCTGATTGTAGTTAGTTATTTGCTTACAGTTATTTTACATTGTAACTGATTTGAGAGAAGTAATATAATCCAATCCAGGAATCTTGTTCTACACTTTGTTTGTGTGAGCATTGTGGTTTGTGTCGTGTTTATTGTTAAGCAAGAAAGTATCCCCTAGGGTGACTTGCGTCAGTTGGTATCAGATCTTGGAAGCGAGTCCGGTTGGAGAGAAGACTATACAAACCTTACTTGCGTCAGTTGGTATCAGAGCCCGGAAGCGAGTCTAGTTGGAGAGAAGACTATACCAACCTGACTTGTGTCAGTTGGTATCAAGATCTGGAACTGTGAGAATTTTCAGCGGAGGTTGGAAATGGCTCATAGAGGCATTAATGTTCGAGGACGAAGAGTGCGTGGCGCAGTAGCCGTCATAGTGGATCGTGATATGTTCAATGAATGCATCCGAATGATGCGGACTTTGACAAATGAAGTCGCAGCGATCAAAGAAAAACAGAGGCATGGTCGCATTCTTGAAGCGCTAGACCACAACGACGAGGAAGTGGAAGCTCGGGAAGTTGCAGTAGAAGAACCAGAGGAAAAAATCATCAAGCTTCTGACAGAAATGAGAGGTCCGGCGAAGATAGATGTGCACACGTACTTGGGAAGCCTAGACCCAGAAGACTTGATCAACTGGTTTAGAGAGATGGAGAAATACTTCGACGTAGAACAGATTGAGGATCCTAAACGGGTTAAGACTGCGTTTCTAAGGTTGAAGGGTCATGCCTCATTGTGGTGGGACAATGTACAGGTTGACAGACTCAAGAAAGGCAAGGAGAAAATAAAATCTTGGGACAAGATGGTTGCCAAGTTGAAGGGGAAGTTCTTGCCAAATTACAATGTGATTTTCTTTTTCAGGAAGTTACAAAACTTTCGACAAAAAGAGATGACCGTGAAAGAGTACACGGAGGAGTTCTACCGATTGTTGATTCGGTCAGGACAAATGGATGAAGGAGAAGAAGTTGTCGCTAGATATGTAAACAGCTTGAAATACGTTGTTCAAGATGAACTCAGCATGTTGAGATTCATAGCAGTTGGAGAATCCTATCAACTAGCTCTGAAGGCAGAAGAAAAACTGTCAAAGAAGTCTACAGCGACCAGAGGCAGCATTACTGTTCGGGGTGGAAAGACTGTATCCGTGAAAGGTCAAGGTAGCAGCTACAAGAAGGAAGGTGTCGAAGATAGTCGATGCACAGAAGGGACATCGATGAAAGAAAGAACACAAGAAAACTGGCGCGATGGTCGTGAGACCCGTGGTCGAGGCGCGTATAGTCAAAGTGGTCCATCCGACAAGAAAGGAGTTAACAGACCAGATATAATCTGTTACAAATGTTGAGGAATGGGTCACATGGCATATGAATGCCCATAAAACCTACATGCTACAGAAGAGTAGAAACCCAGACGTCGAAAGGATGAGCAAGTCGACAAGAGGGAAGAATCGGAAGCAGATAGCAGTGGAGGTGAGAAAAAGAAGAACCGGAACCTGAGGGTTCAGATACCTTTGATCCAGGAAGATCAGTATGATCCGATGGAACCAGCACAACGGAAGGCTATCTTTCGAACAAAGGTGCAGATCGGAGAATGGCATTGCAAGACAATAGTTGATGGTGGAAGCACAGAGAATCTTGTGTCAACAGAAGTCATTGACAAGATCGGGTTGAAGTGTCGAGAACACCAACACCCTTACAAGATCTCATGGTTGCAGAAAGGACACCATGTTAAGGTGACCAAACAGTGCCTGATCAACTTCAGAGTTGAAGGATTGGAGGATAGTGTACTGTGTGATGTAGTTCCCATGGATGCATGCCATCTGTTGTTAGGGAGGCCATGGTAATATGATCATAAGATGAGCTATGATGGTCAAGCTAACACAGTCACAGTGTGGAAGAATGGCATGAAAATAACTCTTTAGCCGAGGTGAGGAGAGCCAGCCGACAACAAGGACAGTGAGAGCAATCTTTGGGAAAAGCGAGTGTTGATGACCACCGCCAAGGAATTCCTCGCAAAGGAGGAAAAGTACTCGGGATGTTATGCAATCATTCCAAAAGGACCATATGTCGAAGGGACAACCAACATGGAGAACATTCCGGTCGAAGTCGAGGAGTTGCTCGAGGAGTTTAGGGACATAATGGCTGATGAGAAATCGACGGGATTGCCACTGACAAGGAGCATATCCCATCAGATCGACTTGATTCCAGGGTCGAGTCTGCCAAACAAAGCACCATATAGGATGAGTCCAGCAGAGGGACAGGAGCTCAACCGACAGGTCCAAGATTTGTTGGACATGGGATTGATCCGAGAAAGCTTGAGCCCATGTGCAGTACCAGCAGTATTGACACCCAAGAAAGGCGGGGAATGGAGGATGTGTACCAACTCCAGAGCCATCAACAGGATCACGATCAAGTATCAATTTCCATTTTCAAGGATGGATGACTTGATGGATTTCCTGAGTGGGGCAACATATTCACTAAGTTAGACTTGAAGAGTGGGTATCACTAGATTAGGGTTAGAGAAGGAGATGAATGGAAGACCGCATTTAAGACAAGGGAAGGGTTGTATGAGTGGTTAGTCATTTCGTTCGGATTGACTAATGCACCCAGTACATTCATGAGATTGATGAATGAAGTGCTGAAACCATTCTTAGGAAAGTTTTTCGTAGTCTATTTAGACGACATTCTAATTTTCAGTCGGACTAAGTCAGAACATTTGGAGTATGTTCGACAAGTATTGCAGAAATTGTAGGGAGAGAAGCTGATGATTAACCTGCAAAAGTGTTTCTTCATGAAGAAGGAATTGGTGTACTTGGGATTTGTAATTTCAGGTAAAGGGTTGGAGATGGACCCCGAGAAGGTGAAGGAAATAGTAGATTGGCCGAAACCGACAAGTACGACTGCAGTGAGAAGTTTCCATGGACTTGCTAGTTTCTACTGAAAGTTCATTCGGGTATTCGGTCGGATTTGTGCACCATTGGAAGAATGCATGAGAAAGGGCGAGTTCAAGTGGACGGATAAAGCCCAAGAAGCTTTCAACAACTTGAAGGAAAAATTCATTGAGAGCCCAGTGTTGGCGCTCCCAGACTTTGACAAAGTTTTCCAGGTCGATTGTGATGCAAGTGGAACAGCAATTGGAGCAGTGTTGAGCTAGGAAGGCCGACCAATTGCATTCTTCACTGAAAAACTGAATGGAGCGAAGCAGAAGTATTCAGTCTATGACCAAGAGTTTTATGCTATCATACAAGCATTGAAGAAATGGAGGCATTATTTGCTGCCACAGGAATTTGTGTTATACACAGATCACCAAGAACTAAGGTATCTGAATACTCAGTCGAAGTTGGATCAGAGACACATGAAGTGGGTGGAGCTACTTCAGAGATATACATTTGTGTTGCGACATAGGTCGGGCAAGTCGAACAAAGTTGCCGACGCATTGAGTAGGAGAGTTGAGCTGTTGAGCACAATGACTGTTCATGCAATAGGAATAGAGTCGATCAAGACGGAGTATGAGACCGATGAGGATTTTGAAAAAGAATGGAAGGCGTGTCGTGAGCCTTGGAGCACCAACAAAAATCCATATTTGAGTTATCTCATTCAAGAAGGTTATCTATTTAGGGGAAGTCAATTGTGTATTCCCAGAGGATCAGTGAGAGAGAACCTAATCCAAGAATTTCATAATGGAGGGTTAGCAGGGAACTTTGGGATCGACAAGACCAAAGCACTGATTGACGAAAAGTATTTCTAGCCAAGGATGTCGATAGATGTCAGAAAATGGGTTCGACAATGTCAAGTTTGCTAGTTAGAAAAAGGAAGGAGCTAGAACATGGGGTTGTATACACCATTGCCAGTACCAAAGAACCTGTGGGAGCATCTTAGCATGGATTTTGTGTTAGGATTTCCAAGAACACAGTAGGGGAACGACTCAATATTTGTTGTAGTCAACAGGTTTTCGAAGATGGCACATTTCATACCATGTAAGAAAACAAGTGATGCCACAGGAATCGCTGTACTATTCTTTAAGGAAATAGTCAAGTTGCATGGGTTTCCAAAGAGTATCACGTCAGATGGGGATACGAAGTTCATGGGGCATTTCTGGAGGACCCTATGGAAGAAACGCGACACAAAGTTAGAGTTTAGTTTGGCATATCATCCGAGGATGGACGAACAAACCGGGGTTGTAAACAGAAGTTTGGGAAACCTTTTGAGATATTTAGCAGCCGACAGACCCAAGTAGTGGGAAAATGTGTTGGCACAAGCAGAGTTTGCATATAACAATTATGTGAATCGATCGACAAGATTAAGCCCATTCCATATTGTTCAAGGGAGGAGTCCACATGTAGTGGCAGATTTGGTCAAATTGCCGATAGAAACCAGAAAGAGTGCGAATGCAGAATCATTCGCAGAACATATGCATGAAGTTCATGAAAATGTGCGAAAGTGCATCAAGAAGAGTAACGCATCCTACAAGTTGAGAGCCGACCGGAGCAAGAGACTATTGTAATTCCAAGAAGGGGACTTAGTCTATGCATATTTGCGGAAGGAACGATTTCCGACAGGAACATACAACAAGCTGAATTTGAAGAAGATAGGACCATGCAGGATTCTGAAGAAGATTTCAGACAATGCCTATGTGTTGGAATTGTCGGAAGACTTGAACATTTCAGCAACATTCAATGTCTCAGACTTGTATAAATTTGAAGAAGGGTCAAGCAATAGTAAGGGGGAAGGAACAAGTATCGACTGGATAGAATAGATTCCAGACCAACATAAAGAAGGGATTGCAGAAGTAATCAAAGAGCGTGAAGTGGGGCGTACTCGTAGATCGCGCATGAAAGAATACTTTGTGCGATGGACCAATGATGAGTTGCAGGAGGTGAAGTGGATTTCCAAAGAGGGGTTCAGGAGATTGACGGAGCAGTAGAATTCTTTTTCACCTGGGGAGTCTAATGCAGGAGCATCGAGACCTAGGCAGATCAGTCGAAGTTGATCGACCAAAGGGAAACGACCAGCGGGAGTGCCGATGACCACTGGTGCAAGGAGCAGGTTGACTTGTCGACGTCAACAAGTTGAGTAGAGGCAGTTAAGGTGTAGGCGGCTAAAGGAACAACAGATGTCGCGAGAGGTCGAGCATCGACAGGAAAGGGTTGACAGATGATGAGCGATGTAAGAGGTCGAGTAGTCGACAAGTGGTTGAACTACGACACGATAGGGTGGCGAGACGAAGTGAATTGGGGAAACGGAATGAAACGACAGGACAGTTGAGATGTGACTGACTGCTGTAGTAGGGTTGGAAGGACAGAAAAGTCAAGGGACTGTACCAGTAGCTATTCGGGGTTGCTGAGGAAGTTATGAAAGTTATGGTGAGTTAGTGAAGGACGTGACAGAGGACGTCATGGACAGAGGTTGTACAACATGACTAGAAGCTGACAGTGCAGGTTCGTAGAATTTGGACAAGATCGATGAACGGAAGGGAATGCGTGTCTCGGGATAGTAACAATCTTGGAAACAACACCCGTAGAGTAGAAGAGGGGGAGAAGGCCTTTAGTCTAGACATTATTGGGCAGAGTGGAGCATAGCAGAGCAGAGCGCAGATCCAAGAAAGTTGTGAAGAGTCACACTGGTCGAGTGCAGAGTGTTGAGATCAAACCATAGCTCAGAGTTCCATGGTGAACCAGGAGAGGGTGAGGTCGACACACAGGGAGAACACACCACAATTACTTCTAAGTTGTAATGGCTGAGGCCGATTGTGGTTATTTATTTGCTTACAGTTATTTTATATTGTAACCAATTTCAGAGAAGTAATATAAGCCAATCTAGGTATCTTGTTCTACACCTTGTTTGTGTGAGCATTGTGGTTTGTGTCGTGTGTATTGTTAAGCAAGAAAGTATCCCGTAGGGTGACTTGCGTTAGATGTTTGGTTGTTTGAGGTGACTATGTATTTAATTTGGTTGATAGTATAAGTAGCGTGCTACGTCTAAATAATTAGTAACGCAATGTATGGTTAGTATATGGGGATTAGATGGGATTGCTGTCAAAGTATGTATAACATTGTTATTGATTGAGTATGCATGCAAGAACGATGTATGATTATGTATGTGTTGAGTGTTTACATAAGTGCAGTATTAGTAGTGTTTGTGTGGCGATGTTTGTTGCATATGTATGTATTATTAATATATGGATATTATATATATCGTCATGTGCTAATAATTATATATAATGTTATGATAAATAGTAAATATTTGAAATGATTGCTATGGTCGATGTATGATGTTTGAATGGTTGATTATGTTGTTTAATACTATTGTCTGTTAATGATTGATGTTGGTTGATTAATGGTTGATACATGTATGATATTGTCATTATTGTATGTATGTCTATTATTGGTTGTTCTTGGTTGTTATGGTTGTTGTGTGTATGATTGATGAACGATGGTATATTTTGAGTGGATGATGTATGGATGATAGTGTTATTCATATGGTTTCTATTGGTTTTTATTATTGTCATTGGTTGATATTGGTATGATTGATGTGCTTGGGTGATGTTATTGAGAAACTAATAAATGTTTATAAGATGTGGGATAGATGTGATTGTTAAATATTAATGTAATTTGATTAATGTATTCTTATTGATGTATCCTGATTTGATTGATGTATTCTGATTGACCTATTCTAATGGATATATCATGAATTTGATTGATGTCTTATGATTGCAGTATTCTGGTTGATGTATTTTGCTTGTCATTGGTGTATTTCGATTGATGTGTTCGGGTTGATGTACTATGGTTGTTGTATTTTGATTGATGTATTTTTATTTTGGTTGATGTATTCTGATTGATGTGTTCAGGTTGATGTATTCTAAATGATGTATTTTACTTCTAGTTGATGTATTCTGGTTGATGCATTTTTCTTCTAGTTGATGTGTTCTAGTTGATGTATTCTCATTGTTGTGTTCTATTTGATGTACTATGATTGATGTTTGTATGGTCAATTGATGCACGTATGGTTTTCATTGGTTGATATTGGTGTATGATTGATATATGATCGACATATGATTGATATATGCTTGATGCTTGATGCATTATAATTGATGTATTATGGACTTACGCCTATATGAATAATGTATGATTGATATTGGTTGATGTTACTGGTTGATACTAATTACTATTAGTTTATGTATATTTTTTTTTTTAATGTTCTCTAGAGAATACTTATGCTTGTGTGGAGATGAAATGTAGTATGTTTAACTACTATTAGTTATGGCCCTTTTTTGTTTGTTAGTTAGATTTGAATTATCATATATAAGTCTGCTTACTTGTTACATTAAGTGCATAAAATGTTCAGGTGATCTTTGCGATCTTTGCTAGAAAAATATCTTTGTGATATTTATCTTTGTGATATCCATTAGAAAGGTATCTTTGTGATCTTCATGAGAAAAGTATATTTTTGATATTTGTTGAAAGGTATTTCAGTGATATCTTGGCGACATTTCATGTCTAAGTATCTAGTAATACCCTAGTGGTAATTCGTATATCTTGTTGAAAATTCTGTACTAACCGTGTGATTGATTAAAGCATGATTTTGGTACCTTTGTTGAAGATGTACTTCACGTATCCTTATATATCCAATACTAATAAAAGTATCCTTATGAGAAAAATATCCTTGTGATCATTACTGAAATTATCTTGTTAGGGTATCCTTGTGGTATATCAAATAACTTTGTTGAAAGTCATCTTTGTTCAGTATCATGGTAAATCTCATGCATCCTTGTAGAGAAAGTATTTGGGTGATAAATCATGTAAAAGCCTCTTGGTAATGCATATCACATGATTAACAGATTGGAATGCATTTCATATATCTTAGATGCATTTCATCCATCTTGTTGATAGAGCATATGCATGATGCATTTCTTGTCTCTGTCAGTAAAGTATATGCATCTCATGTGATTGATTGACTCGAATGCATTTCATGAAGAAAGAGTACACACTTGACGCACTTCATGAGATTGAATGGTATACTTGATTCTGTTCATGAGATTGAATGGTATACTTGATGCACTTCATGAAATTGATTGATACACATGATGCATTTCATATGATTGAAATTGATTCGAATAAGATTCAGGTAGATGCATTTCAAGTATTTTGTTGAAGAATTATATATATCTCATGAACATTGTATATACTAATGTATTTCATTTCATTTATTTAATGTATCATGTATCTTGAAGATGTATTTTAATTATCTAGATGAATAGTATATATATATGTTAGCTGCTAACCGTGTGTTTGTTGGAACGTGAAAAGTATCTTTGTAGAAGAATAACTTGATATCCTGTATCACATTTTTTTTATATACATGATGTTAATAATATGAGTGAATGAAATATGATTTTCAGGTGGATGTATCTTTGTTGAGGTTTGAAGGCCTTGTAAGGAGGATTGAAGACCCTATGATGGGGATTGAAGATTGACACTCGCTTCCTTGAGTCCACTCTATTAGTCTCGGTTCTCCCATGGTTAGCGGAGACATACATGAAAGTAGGTGGTAGTTGGAAGTATTCTGGTTAGAAAGATGTTATCTTTCTAAGGCATGTATGGGCATGTTTTTTATCTTTTTGTAAAGGCATGGTTTAAGGGGAAGGGGATGCATCGAGGACGATGCATGGTTTAAGGGGAGGGGGATGTAATACCCTCTAGTTTATCCACTGGGTATATGTTGTGGTTATTATTTTTGTTGTCATGTGGCACAAGGTGCCAAGACTATGGCTTGCAAATTATTATTATTATCTTATTACTATTAATTAATTAATAAAATAAAACAACCGGATTGACCGATGCCACAAAAGAGAGTATGAGGAACCATGGCGTTATGAGAAATGGGTTGTGGGAAAAGTATTACCTTTTTGTTTGTGTTTATGTTGATGTTATACAACCTTCTTGTGGACTTGCTTGACCCTCTTGGTTGTGTACCCTCACATGTTATGTTATAGTTCAGTTTCATTTATTCCAGGAATATTTTTTATTAGTTTTAGAGTATCTCTCTCTCTCACACCTAGTGCACCCTCTTGAGAAGTGTAACTCCCATTTTGCTAATTTGGGAATGTAACTCCTCCCTTGGTGTATCTCTCTCCCCCCAATTCGATTTGATCTTGGGAAATGGGATTTGGGTGGATGGGAGCTTCTCTCTCTCGTTGGTTATGCATGCTCGTGGCTCTTGTTTCCATTATGGTACTAGTGTGATTGGTTTTGGTTTCTCTTGATATGAGTTTTTGTTGGTTGGTGTTCCCTTTTTGAGACTATTCCCAAGTTGAGTTAGTATTGAATTTCCATTGTTTTGTCCCAGAATTGCCTCTGTAGATCCTAGATTGGAAGTGATGTGGAATCCACTTTCCATTGTATTTGAGGTTGAACCGATATATTTATGAATCTTTTATCATGGATCTATTGTAATTTCTTTGGAGTGGATGTAGAGGCCACACTTTCCATTAGGTTGTGTTTGGACTAATTTTGCCTGAAAACTTTGTCCTAGAATTGCCACTAGAGATCCTGGATTGGAAGTGATGTGGAATCCACTTGCCATTGGATTGTGGTTGGACCAATGTAAGATGGGTTTTGTTGTTGAGTGCACTCTTGATTATTGCATCACGGTTCTGGCTTGCGGGTGACCATTTCAAAGTGATTTTTGGCTTGCATTGTGTCTACGGCTGGGTGGAATGTGCAATGGTTGATTTCGGTTGCGTATTTAGAAAGATAAATAATTTATTTCATGTTTATTTGGATTACTTGGATATGATATGATTATTATATGGTTTCACATGAAATTTTTGATGAAATGTATGAGCTATTTGTGGAATAAATTTCTCAATTCAATCTATTTATGCAAGTAAATTTTGTGAAGGAATTGAAAACTAGTTTTTGGGATTTTGTGCACAAATTGTTAGAGGAAATATTTGTTTGGAACCTCTGCTATAGATCTGATAATTGTGCATCTATTATTTATATCATGTGTAATTTTATTTTTCAATATCTTAGGAATTATTGGAAACACCTATCTACAGTGTTTCTAGCCAATATTCGAAAACTAGTCACTACTTGGGTTGTTTTATGTAGTTTCGAGATTTGGCATGTGAAATGTTTGATAAAATTCCTGAGTGAGATAAATGATCTTAGATTTGATAATCACACTTGAAATGTATGAATAAATGTGTGAAATAGTTTCTAGATAGTTGTAGATTTGCTTATCGAAATCCTTGTTTTGTTTCCATTCACTAGCTCATTTGAAAGAATTGTTTTAAATGGATTTATGACTTTGCATGAGAAATGTTTGATGAAATGTTTACATGAGTTAAAAATATAATAAGAATGATAATAAATGGTATTTATATTTGGAATGGATTCCGAATGACTCTGCAAATTGTTTAGGCATTTATCTTACTTGATTCCTTAATATCTAGCCAATTTGGAGAACTAGATTTAGCCAATTTGATGAATTAAGAAGATGATTGTTTATGAGCAGAAAGATACATCCATTTGGATGTACTGTACCTATGATATTATTTCCATGAGCTAGAGTAGTGAATACTTTCTTATTGTTTTGTATTTGGAAACTAGAAACGGAAACTAGCTTCAAATCAGAGGAAATTGGTAACTAGCTTGTAGATTGAATGTATGTTTTCATAATTTTTGGAATGAACAACCATATGATCTATTTTTGGTACTTTAATTTTGATGTAGAATTCTATTTTCCATATACTTACTCTCTCCTATGCATGCTCCGGAACTCAATACAATTGATTGGGTTAAATTCCTAGTAGTGTTTATTAACTAGTTGCACTGATTTAGATTGAAAGAATAATAATTTATGTGAAATGACTTGACCTGAAAATGTTTATTTGGATGTATGTAATTTCCCTAAACATAGTAAAAATTAAAAACATTTCTTTTACAACTATCATTTCCTGAACGGATAAATTTAGAAAATTAACTTCAGTACTAGGAAGTTGTATCAGTCTTGGTTGAAGAATTGAGAAACTATGTTTTATGAAAGTTGGTCTTTACATCGTATGTTTTTCTATGGAAACGATAAGGTAAGATAATGTGAAAAATAAATGCAAGGTATCATCGTCTATAGTCTAGATGACTAAATTAACACTAGTGTAAAAATTTAATGTTCTTCTATAGTTACTTCCTGTCTATACCCCTATATGTATGCTTGGTTTCATTTTAAATGTTTGAACTTGTTTATATCTTAAACTCAGGCCTGATGGACTTTTTGAGAAGAGTATGAGTGTCCTTGGGTTGGTAGTCATGCTACTGAAGAAGCTGTTTGAGAGGTAAGGAATGGGTATTTCGATTACCCCGATATTTACTTAGCAATCCTTGCTAAAGAATTTACTTTGTTCATGTTTTGTAGGCATGAGATGACTTTTCCCTAAACTACCTAATTCGACTACCTAGCAAGAAACTAGTTATATGCATAAAAAAAGGTCCAATAATTAACTTTGTATGAGCTTTGAAATAACTAATGGGGTTTGCACCACTACGACCCAAACTATATTGCTTCGATAAATATGGAAGTATTAATGGATGTTAGTTGTAGTTTTAAATGCTACATGTGATATTCACGTGGTTTTGTTGCCAGCTCGAATGAGGGTTTTACCTTGGTCTTCACGACTACATTTGTCATTTCGTGGTTTTGGTTTAGGGGTAGATTTTTGTTGTGTCTGGTTTCAATAGTGCTCTGACCTGAGCTATGCTCATGGTCAGAGCAGTTGTTGCTACTAAGTATGGAGATGGAGGATGATAGGATCCACTAATAGGTAAACTCCTTCTCAAAATAGTTCATTGTTCTTATTTCTACAGGAGTTTGTGTTGCCTCCATCTAAATCATGGTTATTCGTGTTTCCAATGAAAGGTTTTCAAGTATGGTGTTCCCTGCGTTGGTTTCTAACAAGTGACAGGAAAATTGGGATTTCGGTGTAAGTTTGGTAAGCCCAGGTCCTACAATATTCATTCCTTCCTGTCACAGCTATGGTTGCAAGCTCTATAGATTTGAGCTTTTAAATGTAACTTTGATGTGCCCTTTGGGATCACTGTAAATAGTTTCAAAGTTTTTGTTGGGTCATTTCTGGCCTAGACATCTACTGAGAGGGAAAACGGTTATGGTTAAGTTGGTTTTGGATTCTCCCAGGATTATGAACCATTGGTTGATGTCTATGACATTTTTACTTTTGATAGATGACAGGATAAACCCTTGAGGGTTTTGTTTTCGCTACTGTAGAAGATTTGAATGTAAACATATGTAAAAATCTCTATCGTTTTAATAAGAAACAACCCAGTGTTTCTGGGTTTTGCATGAGCTTTTGGTGTTTGGGTTTTATTAGTATTTCTAGCTGTGTATGCCCTTCAGAGAAATAATATTCCACTGATGTTTTCTATAAAATTTCCTCTGTTGATTTTTAGGTGTCTCTATAGATTTCATTTTATGGTTTAAGCGTAGGGTTTTAACCTATGTGGATGGAAACGCTTCACTGGAAGACAGATTGACTTGGAAAGTTTATTGGTATTTTCTAGAGGGTGATGGTTCTGTGTTTTGGATTCGGTGTGATGAATTTTCCATTGATTATTAGATGACCATGGTTTAAGCAAGTGTTTGGCCCCATTGGATGGCCTCTGTCTAAATGATGAATTTCATTCCTTGTAAAATCGTGGGTTGATTTTAATTTAATGGATGAGTTTTTGATTAACAAGATCTGAATGCATTTGATTTTTATGCTGTAATGTTGGATTCCGTCCAAGTTTAAAAATTGATTCCTGAGAGGAGAAATGAACTGTTGATAACCCTAAAATCGTATTTGGTAGTTTCTTCTAATTGAAAGTCTTATGCATAGTAGGTGGTCTTTATGCTGTGCGTTTAGATATACCAGCAATCCCAAATGTTTATGAGTTGGTGGATAAATGAAAGATGGGCCTGCATTATTTTGTTTGTTTCTTGAAAATTAATAAAAGAAAGGAACTGAGTTTGGTTGTGAATATTTTCGTGGATCCTATTTTGAAATCCTAAATACTAGCTTGTAAATCTCTGATAGTTCGTAAGATGGGTAAGAAAAGAACTAGACCCTAGTTTTTTCATCATGAATAATTTAAATGTATAATATCAATGTTTGAGGAAATACGATTTCGTTTTTTTGTAAGTTCAGGCAGTGACAATAGTTAATAATAGGTTGATACTGGAATTTGATTTGGTATGGGTATCTAGCATAGGCTAGCTAGGCTAGCCTTGCTAGATCCTTGAAACATTCAGGGAAGAAGTTCAAATTCAACAGGAATAATAATTAAATTTTAAACCTAGAGTTTAAACCCTGAGAGCCCATGCCATTCGGCCCTTGCTCCATAAAAATGAAATAGAAATGATAATGTACAGGAAACATGAATGATGTATAATAATTCCTAACTTAACATCTAAATCAAATTGCACCATATGGAAAAATTGTGGTTCATACCTGATTCTTGAAGTTTGATTTTCCCTTGCAAAACCTGCACATTCAAACACTAGTTAATGGAATATGTATTGACCTAGCTTACATGTAGGATGATCTTTAAATGAATAACCTTGGGAATACCATGCTCCTCCCAACCATGACCCCTTTTGACCATTCCTGGTTCTAACTAGATCCCCCTGAGCTGGTTCCAACATGCAATAAGAGAGTAGAGGATCTAGGCTAGGCTGTTGATCATATTTGGGAAAATGGTAAGCTCCTTCAGTTTTGTAGAATAATTCTCTTCCAATACCATAGGGGAATTATAGTATGAAAATATGATCCCCTTCTTGGGATCTGTCCTTCTTTATATAGGCCAGTCTGTTTGGAATATAGCCGTTGAGTTTTAATTAATAATATTTTAGTTTTTAATTTAAATTGAATTATAATATCTTATACAGGATATTTTACTAATTATTCACTCCTAGTTTATCTCGGACCTTTATCTTCTTTACAATTTGATGTATCTTTATGTTTAGATCATAATATTTTCCTTTAAGTATAACAATATTATTACTAATAGTAAGAATAATAATAACATAAGAATCTTTTTCATGCATAACCTTTATGTATGCTATTTACATAACTAAGCTTTTTTGTTTATTAATAATCAATATGATTATTCAATAATTAATATGCTAACTCTTTTGATTTAATTATTCACATATCAAAATAATTCTTTGATAATTATTTAATATAAGGTCCAACTCTTTGGACAGGGCCTTCTGGTAAGCTTGGATAGTTGGCCAGGTTAGGTGCCTCTAGTTCCCTTTTTGCATGTTGGATTCCCTCATTTAACATGGTTGTTCCCGTAGTCCTTGATAGATAGAAAATGACTCATTTAACCAATTTAAAACAAATGTGATGAATGGATGTGCTATTCAGAGTCTTCTTGACTCAACACTTTTATGATCATGTAACCCTGAGTGCTCTTCAGAGCTTTAGCTCAACACTCTAACATGGGCGTTACGCTAGCGCAATTCTAGAGCATCCTTCTCAACACTAGTACTAGAATGTGGTTATGAAGCACACCTAGAATGTACAAATGGCCTTGGATTCAGTATTCATTATCAAGCTTGGAGTGCTCTAGGGCCTATGCCGAACACTCTATGTACATTGGGGCTGATGCCCAGTACGTAATAAAATCCTCTAGGTACATCGAGGCTTATGCCTAGTACAGAGGTCATCTGTGTGTTCCTAAGTCCACGCTCAACACACCATATAAATCAATCATGTAACTCATAACTCTACACAGCATGTAAAAAAAGGTCATACTATTATATTAGGGTTGTACCCAATATCATAATAAAACATAAATCAATACATTAGGGCTTTCTTTCCTAGTATATAACAATAATCTACATCAATCAGGTTCCACGCCCAATATGCAAATCTATAAAAGAAACGAATCATGTGCACTAGGGATTATGCCCAATAATCAAAATAAATCATATGTGTTGGGGCTTTAAGCCCAATATATAACATCAGAAATAGTTAGTCAAAATTCAGGATATTACATCCTTCCCTGCTTAGAACAACATCGTCCCAGTGTTCTAAGGACTAGAAATGAAGTCATGAAATAAGGCGGGGTATGCCTGTTTCATGGTTGTCTCATTTTCCCAAGTACCCTCTTCTGGCCTGAAGTGCCTCCATTACACTTTAAACTGGGTGATGGTCCTTCTAAGTTTCACCTCTCTCTTGTCCAGAATTTGGAGGGGCTCCAGCATGAGTTCCCCTTCGGGTTCCACCTGTAATAAGGAACAATAAATCACATGTTTAGTATCGTATACATATTTCTTTAATAAGGATGCATGAAAAACATTATGAGCTTTTACATGAGTTGGTAAGGCTAACTCAGATGGTACTGGCCCCTTCTTGGCCAGTATCCCAAAGGGTCCACAAAATATGCGGGCCAACTTCCCGCATCACCCCAAGCTCAAGGAGCTTCATTTTTCCTTCACCTTTAAGAAGACATGTTCGTTGACTTGGTAGTCTTTGTCTTTTCTTTTCCTATCTGCATAACTCTTTTGGCAGTCTTGTGCCTCCTTCAAGTTTTGTTATACCTTGGAGACTAGCTACTCCAAGTATTTTAGTAAGTCCAGGCCTAGCATAAGTCTATCTACCGTACTATCCCAAGTTACATGTGTCTGACATTTCCTGCCATAGAGTACCTTGAAGGGGCTCATCTTGGCAAAGGTCCGGTATCCATTGTTGTAAGCAAAATTTGCGAGGTGCAAATAATCCTCCCACTTTGTGGGGTTGTTCATAACATACATCCTCAGCATATCCTCAAGGATTTGGTTTACTCGTTCCGTCTGTCTGCCGATTTGGGGGTGGTACGCGGTACTAAACTATAGTTGTGTCTCCAAACCAAAGAACAATGCCCTCCATAAGTTTCTAGTGAACTTCGTGTCTCGATCGGAAATGATTGCATTGGGTATCCCATGAAATCTGAAAATCTCCTTTAGGAATATGTCCACAATGTGAACGGCTTTGTAGGTAGACTTTACTGGTATAAAATGTGCTTCTTTGGATAACTTGTCTACTACTACAACGATGGAGTCATTCTGCCTCTTAATTTTTGGTAAACCCATTATGAAATCCATACTGATGACCTCCCACTAGCAGTTTGGAATGGGTAACGGGTGAAAACATGAAGCTGGGAAACAATTCTGTGACAACGGAGTGAAAAAAAAGAGGGTGGACGGATGAACAGGGGAAAAAAGGTCAACCTCAAACTCTCGGCCTAGAGGTTTTTAAACTCTAGGCTGAGAGTTTTGAGAGTTCAAACTCTCAGCTGAGAGTTTAAAAAAAATCTAGGTCGAGAGTTTGAACCAATCGATGCGCTGTATTTCTAAAAAAATCTCGGATGAGAGTTTGAACTAAACTCTCGGCCTAGAGTTTGGAAGACATTTTCTCACCCGAGAGTTTTTGGTCAACAATTCTAGCACCATTTTTGCAGAATTCAGAAATGTGTCACTTTAACAAGGTTGGACCACTGCAAAACATGTGAATTACATGTCGCATTTTATACCAATAGATACATCATTCAATCTACTTTCTCATAATATAAGTTTTTTTATTTAATTTAGGATTACTATTTTTTACTATTTTTTTACTAAACTTTATCATTAAAAAATTTAGTGACTGGAACACTAGTCACAATGAAAATTCAATATCATCACAATGACTAAGCCAAAAAAATTTAAAAAAATACAGGGATGTTCCTTGAAGTGTCCTCTTCAATGGGTTGTTTTTAGTTTTTCCAATAAGAGTCACATTTGAAATAATATGTGAAGACAAAAGCATGTGTCGATAATGCACCATTTTCTGAACATATGTTGTTTCGATAAATAATAAAAAATAGTTCCCAAGTCTTAAAAAACTAAAAATATAGTCCAAGATCTAGTGTAGTGTGTGTAGATTATGAAACTACATTTTTTTTACCTAAAATGAATAACCATCTATCAAAAAACTGTCATCAACACAGGTCGCTCATTATCCATACCTAAAATTTTCAAGTATATGCCATATGTTGACAACCAATTTGTCCCACGATATGTCCATAAAAAAATTTAAAAAAAATATGAGTAGAAAGCTAATTCAATTCTCTAAAACCTTTGTGTTTACCTCAAGTTGAACTTCCTAAGGGATATATGGGTCTGAAGAGGTCGAAGTTGAAAAACATAAAATTTAGCAGTTTTGTTTGTCAAAAACAAGCCAAAATTGTTTCCCAACTTCATGTTTTCACCCTAATGGTTGTAGTAGTCCCGAAGGGTGATGGTGTTATGCCTTACCAAGCTGACACTCCTGGCACTTAGCAATGAATAAATCTATGTCTGCTTTCATTCTAGGCCAAAATAAGTGTTTCTTCAATGCCAATATCATCTTTTGATATCTCGGATGTCCCGAATAGGGTTTCTGATGGAATTCTGTGAGAATTTTAGGCCTAATGTCTCCGCTTTCTGGAAAATACAGTCTCTCTTTTGACCATAGCAGTCTCGATTCATCTATCTTATACACTTTTTGTTGTTGGAATAACCTATCCTCTTAGATTTTTTTCAGGATCTCGATATAGAATCGGTCACTCCAACATGCTGTTCTAATCCTGTGGTGCAAATATGAGTTGGTTTGACTCACGGTCACCTCATATAACATATGATCCTGTCGACTTAAAGCATCGGTGATCTTGTTTTCCTTCCCCTTTATGTGCTTTAGCTCGAAGTGGTACTCACTAAGGAAGGCTAACTACCTAGCCTGTCTGGTGTTTAGGTCCGGTTGGTCAAATAAGTACTTCAGACTCATGTTGTCCATATTTAATAGGAACTTCTTTCCCATATGGTAGTGCCTCCACATCTTCAAGGTGTGGACAATGGAGGCTAGTTCAAGATCTTGCGTGGGGTAGTTTTGTTCATGTTCCTTCAACTTTCTTGACTCATAGAAGATAGCAACGTCATTTTGCTAAGGTCTCCACCGAGCCCTTCCTAGCTTGCATCTGTGTAAACCATGAAGTCCCCATCGGGGTCAGAAATCCGTAGGATGGGTGCACTAGTTAAAAGTTGCTTTAACTTTTGGAAACTTTCCTCACATTTTTCCATCCAAAGAAATTTGGTTGTCTTCTTCTGCAAGGATGTCATAGGACAAGCAATTCGAGAGAATTTCTCAATGAACTTCCGGTAGTACCCAGTTAACCCTAAGAATGATCTTATGTTGGTTACACATGTGGGGGTAGGTCATTCCTCTATGGATTTAATCATGTCTGGGTCAATTGCTATCCCCTTCTCTTAAATGATGTTCCCTAGGTACTGAATCTGGGGTTTGTAGAAATCACACTTGCTAAACTCAGCGTATAGTTGATGTTCTCGTAGTACTTGTAACACTATACTAAGATGTTCTTTGTGTTCTTCTTCATTCTTGGAGTAGATCAGAATGCCGTTGATGAAGACTAGAATGAACTTGTATAGGTATTTACTAAATATGTTGTTGATAATGCACTTAAATTTGGTAGGTGCGTTAGTCAAACCAAAAAGCATTACCACAAACTCGTAATGGCCGTATCGAGTTCAAAATGCAGTCTTACCAATGTCTTCATCACGGATTCTCACCTGATGATATCCGGATCGTAAGTTGATCTTTGAGAAGATCTTCTGTCCCCCGACTTGATCAAACAAGTCATCAATTCTAGGGAGTGGGTAATGGTTCTTGATGGTCAACTTGCTGAGTTGGTGGTAATCGATGCACATCCGCATCATTATGTCCTTCTTTTTGACAAAGAGTATTGGTGCTCCTGAGGGAGACACACTAGTTCGGATATAACCTTTCTCGATCAACTCTTGTAACTGAAGCTTGAGTTCCACCAATTTGGGCGGACTCATGCGGTAAGGGGATTTGGAAACTGGTACGGAACTGGGTGTTAACTCTATGGAGAAGTCTAGATCTCATTTGGGTGGTAGTCCAAATATTTCCTCGAGAAATACATCCTTGAATTCTACAAGGACTGGCAATTCTTCAACCTTCTGCTCCCTATCCGCTTCTATGGTTTGAATGTTGACTGCAAAGAATTTACAACCCTTTCTTATGCATTTCTTTGCTTGTAAGGCAGATATCTATCTCACAGAAACTTTCTTAGGGATACCTTGGATGGTCTTCTGATTCCCCTAGTTATCCGTGCATAGTATTGATTTGTTCAAGCAGTCAAGTAGGGAATGATGTTCTTCTAACCAATCCATGCCTATTAGTATGTCATAAGACCCTAGTGGTAAAATGTTTAAATCCACCCTAGTTGGGAACCCATTCAAATCTATCTCACAAGTTTTAACTAGTTCAGAGTCTTTTCGTTTGGTACCGGTGGCTAGTTGTACCAGCCATGGTTTCTCGTGACTCTCCCGATTTAACTTACAAGTATCGACTATATTAGGGGAGATATAACTTTGGCATGCACCGAGATCTATTAAAATTGAAATGGATGTGTCTGAGATCTTACCCTCAATTTAAACCATAGTGGCCTGGTGATCTGCTTGTTGGCCATCAAGTGTGGCATAAATTCTTTGTGTTCTTGCCATGTCCCCTACTGTTGGGTTTGCTTGGACATTGTGTAAAACTTCATCTGTCTTGTTGGGGCAATCTCTGAAGTAGTGGGGCCCTTGGAATTTCCAACAAGTAATGGTTGGTGGGGTAGCCTTTGCTCCTTTGTTGAAAGTCGGTCTGTTGGCATGCGGTGGGGATGCATTTGGCTGTGCATGAGGTCGGTTTAAGCCTATGTTGGGTGGGAAACTATTGTTCTATTTCCGATAAGGTGGTGCTCTAAAACCTGGTCTTCGGTTGTTAGAAAAGGTTCTGAACATATCTCTGTTTCTATTGATGTTCTCATTCCTTGGCTTTCCATGTTCATAACAGAGTCTTTCTTTGTGTAAAGTCATGTCTAAGGTTTTGGGCATGTCAAATTCAATATTCTCTCTAAAATTTGGTGCTAGACATCCCAAGAATTGTTGTATCTTGACTTTTTCATCCTTAATGTAAGGAACATAATGCAATAAATCTAAAAATATGTTGATGAAGGCTTCCATAGTTAGGGAGCCCATCTTTAGTTCATGAAATTCTTTGATCTCCTTGTCAAAGAATATTTTAGACATGTGTTTGTCCTGAAATATTTTGCTGAAAGCATCGCATGTTATGTCCCTCGTTTCTTGCCCTTTGGTGTGTTTCAAGTCTCTCTACCATCTGGCCGCTTTACGATTTAGGTTGTAAATGGTCAGTTGAGCTTGCATTTCAGTGGAATAGTTGTGGAATTTAAAATACTTATTCATTCCTTACAGCAGCTCCTCAGCCTTCTCCCTAGTATTTGTCTCTCCGTCATACGTTGGGGCTTTAATCTTTCTGAATTCTCCTTGTAAACTGTCGTCTCTTTTCCTCCTTTTCTTGCAAGAAGGTGGTGAATCGTCATCATTGGAAGAGCTCTTACAGTCCTCTTCCATTGACTCAGGTATATGTTCTTCCTCCTCCTCTTCTTTAGGACTGGTAGATTTCTTTGTGTGACAGTTTCTCTCTTTGAATGTATTTGTTGATAATGTAGACTGTCTGTGGGGTTTTTACCCTGTTAAACTTTGAAGCAGGGCTTCATTTATAGCTTGTTGTTCTCATCTTTCCTGCATATTGTCATCTCTAAAACTTTGGATTATGCCTGTAGATTCTGCATTGATTTCATTAAATCTGAGTTTAATTCCACCATGATCTCTTGCTCTCGTGGTCAGGAGTTAAAATTCCCATGTATGTTGTTGTCTTTTTCTGTATTCATACTCAGACTATGGTTGTACCTGCAATGTCGTATCAATGTTAAGAACATAAATCTGTTAGTTCATATACACATATAGAATAAAATCCTAATTGTATGTTTTTTATTTATTTATAAGTATCTACAGCTGATGTTTTTCCTGTAATGAGCCCAACATGTCACTTAGTATTGTAGCTGGGCTCTGATACCACTTGTAATATCCCTAAAAATAGTAAAAATTAAAATTTTATCTTTTACCACTATCATTGCCTGAACGGATAAATTTAGCAAATTAACTTCAGTACTGGGAAGTTGTATCAGTCTTGGTTGAAAAATTGAGAAAGTATGTTTTATGAAAGTTGGTCTTTACATCGTATGTTTTTCTACAGAAGCGATGAGGTAAGGTAATGTGAAAAAGAAATGCAAGGTATCATCATCTATAGTCTAGATGACTCAATTAACACTAGTGTAAAAATTTAATGTTCTTCTATAGTTACTTCATGTCTATAGCCCTAGATGTATGCTTGGTTTCATTTTAAATGTTTGAACATGTTTATATCTTAAACTTAGGCCTGATGGACTTTTTTAGAAGAGTATGAATGTCCTTGGGTTGGTAGTCATGCTACTGATGGAGCTGTTTGAGAGGTAAGGAATGGGTATTTGTATTATCCCAGGATTTGCTTAGCAATCCTTGCTAAAGCATTTACTTTGTTCATGTTTTGAAGGCATTAGATGGATTTTCCCTAAAATACCTAATTCAACTACCTAGCAAGAAACTAGTCCTATGCATCGGAAAAGGTCTAAGAATTAACTTTGTATGAGATTTGAAATAACCCATGGGGTTTTCACCATTACGACCCAAACTATATCGTTTGGATAAATATGGAAGTATTAATGGATGTTGGTTGTATTTTTAAATGCTACATGTGATATTCACGTGGTTTTGTTGCCAGCTGGAATAAGGGTTTTAACTTGGTCTTCACGACTACATTTGTCATTTCATGGTTTTGGTTGAGGGGTAGCTTCTTGCTGCATCTGGTTTCGACAGTTCTTTGACGTGAGATACGCTCATGGTCAGAAAAGGTCGTTGCTACTAAGTATGGAGATGGAGGATGATACAATCCTCTAACCGGTAAATTCCTTCTCAAAAGAGTTTATCATTCTGCTTTCTACAGGAGTTTGTGTTGCCTCTATCTAACTCGTGGTTACTCGTGTTTTCAATGACAAGTTTGCAAGTATGGTGTTCCCTACATTGGTTGATAACAAGTGATAGGAAACTTGGGATTTCGGAGTAAGTCTGGTAAGCCCAGGTCCTCCAATATTCATTCCTTTCTATCGCAGCTATGGTGGCAAGCTATGTAGATTTGAGCTTTTAAATGAAACTTCTATGTGCCCTTTGGTCTCACTATAAATAATTTTGAAGTTTCTCTTGGGTCATTTCTTGCATGGATATCTACTAAGAAGGAAAACGGTTATGGTGAAGTTGGTTTTGGACTGTCCCGGGATTATGAACCGCTGGTTGATGTCTATGATATTTTTACTGTTGATAGATGACAGGATAAACCCTTGAGGGTTTTGTTTTTGCTACTGTAGAATATTTGAATGTAAACCTATGTAAAAATCTCTATCGTTTTAATAAGAAATAACCGAGTGTTTCTAGGTTTCACATGAGCTTTTAATGTTTGGGTTTTATTGGTATTTCTAGCTGTGTATGCCCTTCCGATAAATAATATGCCACTGATGTTTTCTATAAAATGTCCTCTGTCTATTTGTAGGTGTCTCTGTAGATTTTGTTTTATGGTTTAAGTGTAGGGTTTTAACCTATGTGGATGGAAAACGCTTCACTGGCAGAGAGATTGACTTGGAAAGTTTTTTGGTATTTTCTAGAGGGTGATGGTTCTGCGTTTTGGCTTCAGTGTGATGAATTTTCCATTGATTATTAGATGAGAATGGCTTAAGCAAGTGTTTGGCCCCATTGGATGGCCTCTGTCTAAATGATGAATTTCATTCTCTGTAAAATCGTGGGTTGATTTTAATTTAATGGATTAGTGTTTAATTAACAAGATGTGAATGCATTTCATTTTTATACTGTAATGTTGGGTTTCGTCCAAGTTTAAAAATCGATTCTTGAGAGGAGAAATTAAATGTTGATAACCCTAAAATTGTATTAGGTAGTTTTTTCTAACTAATTGTCTTATGTACAGTAGGTGGTCTTTATGCTGCGTGTTTAGATATACCAGTGATCCCAAATATTTATGAGTTGGTGGATAAATGAAAGTTGGACCTGCGTTATTTTGTTTGTTTCTTGAAATTTAATAAAAGAAAGGAACTGAGTTTGGTTGTGAATATTTTCGTGGATTCTATTTTGAAATCCTGAATGCTAGTTTGTAAATCTCTAATAGTTTGTAAGATGGGTACGAAAAGAACTAGACCCTAGCTTTCTCATAATGAATAATTTAAATGTATAATATCAGGGTTTGAGAAAATACGATTTCGTTTTTTTGTAAGTTCATGCAGCGAAAATAATTAATAAAAGGTTGATACTGGAACTTGATTTGGTATGGGTATCTATCACATGATAGCTAGGAAAGCTCTGCTAGATCCTTGAAACATCTAGGGCAGAGGTTCAAATTCAACAGGAATAATAATTAAATTTTAAACCTAGAGTTTAAACCCTGAGATCCCATGCCATTTGGCCCTTGCTCTATACAAAGGAAATAGAAATGGTAATGTACAGGAACATGAATGATGTATAATAATTCCTAAATTAACATCTAAATCAAATTGCACCATATGAAAAAATTGCGGTTCATACCTGATTCTTGAAGTTTGATCTTCCCTTGCAAAACTTGCACATTCAAACACTAGTTAATGGAATATGTATTGACCTAGGTGACCTGTAGGATGATCTTTAACTGAATAACCTTGGGACTACCATGTTCCTCCCAACCATGACCCATTTAGACCATTCCTGGTTCTAACTGGATCCCCCCAAGCTGGCTCCAACATGTAATAAGAGAGTAGAGGATCTAGCCTAGACTGCTGATCAGATATGGAAAAATGGTAAGCTCCTTCAATTCTGTAGAATAATTCTCTTCCAATACCATAAGAGAATGATAGTATGAAAAGATGATCCCCTTCTTGGGATCTGTCCTTCTTTATATTGGTGAGTCTGTTTGGGATATAACTGTTGAATTTTAATTAATAATATTTCAGTTTTTAATTTAAATTGAATTATAATATATTATACAAGATATTTTACTAATTATTCACTCCTAGTTTATCTCGGACCTTTATCTTCTTTACAATTATATGTATCTTTATGTTTAGATCATAATATTTTCTATTAAGTATAATAATATAATTACTAATAGTAATAATAATAATAACATAAGAATATTTTTCATGCATAACCTTTATGTATGTTATTTACATAAGTAAGATTTTTCTTTTATCAATAATCAATATGATTATTCATTAATTAATATGATAACTCTTTTGATTTAATTATTCACATATCATAATAATTCTTTGATAATTATTAAATACAAGGTCCAACTCTTTGGACAGGGCATTTTGGTAAGGTTGGATAGTTGGCTAGGTTAGGTGCCTCTAGTTCCCTTTTTGCATGTTGGATTCCCTCGTTTAACATGGTAGTTCCCGTAGTCCTTGATAGATATACAATGATGCATTTAACCAATTTAAAACAAATGTGATGAATGGATGTGCTATTCAGAGTATTCTTGACTCAACACTTTTAGGATCCTATAACCCCGAGTGCTCTTTAGAGCTTTATCTCAACACTCTCACATGGGTGTTATGCTAGTGCAATTCCAGGGCATCTTGCTCAACACTAGTACTAGAATGTGGTTGTGAAGCATGCCTAGAATGTACAAATGGCCTCAGATTCGGTATTCATTATCAATCTTGGAGTGCTCTAGGGCCTATGCCCAACACTCTACGTACATCGAGGCTTACGCCCAGTACGTAATAAAACACTCTAGGTACATTGGGGCTTATTCCCAGTACATAGGTCATCCGTGTGTTCCCGATTCCACGCTCAACACACCATATAAATGAAACATGTAAATCATAACTCTGTAGAGTATGTAACAAAAGGTCATCTGAGTATATTAGGGTTTGTACCCAATCTCATAATAAAACATAAATCAATACATTAGGAATTTCTTTCCCAGTATATAACAATAACCTGCATCAGTTAGGGTCTATGCCCAATATGTAAATCTATAAAAGAAGCGAATCATGTGCACTAGGGCTTATGCCCAATAATCAAAATAAATCATATGTGTTGGGGCTTTAAGCCCAATATATAACATCGAAAAAAGTTAGTCAAAATTTGGGATATTACAATGTATGTGGATGCTTAAATATATTTATAATGGTTATAGGTTCACTTTTTGGTTCATTAGCATGGTTGTGTGTTGAACTCGTGCAAGACTAGCTGTTTGTGTTAAATACTAGTTAACTAGTCTTGGGGAGTCATTTTCATAATTATTTTGTTTAATTAATTGGAAAATGATAGTTAGGCCTTATTTACATGATATTAGGTGTTAATTATCCATTGCGATTGATAAATTATGATTAACTGATAAACAAATGAAGTTATGTTAAGTGTCATTAATTATGCGCTAAGTGTCCCTAAGTGTTGCAATTAGTACACTAATTACTAGTTAATCATGATTACGTGAAAATGACCTTTTTAGGTGAAAGTAACCTGTGTTATGGATTGGTATGGATGCATAATGATGTTAGATATTTTTGGATAAGTTTTCCCAACCTTGGTTCAATTTTCTTGATTAGCTATGAATTTTATTTTAATTTATTTGGAATTATCGATATTTTGTCATAATTAAATTGTAGAAAATGAAATTATATATTTATAAAATTATTCCACTGTGCTAAAATATTCTAATTAGCCCTAGAGAGATAATGATATGTACCTAAGACCCTTTTATATCCTACTAGTTGGAATTATATCAGGAGAGAGCTGATTCAGTTCAGAGAGAGAGCGAGATCACTTATAGGTCAGTGGATGCACTTGATGGTAGTCTCAGAGATTTGCTACAACAGAGATTCAAAGGGATTTTGGATCAGGGATCAATGGAATATTCAGTGACAGAGCAGGAGGATTCTTCCATTTCCACATTGATGGAGGTGGATCATGTTACTTCAGGTCAGAGTGCTGCTGTGACAAGCAGGATAGATGGGTCAGTTAGAGAAGCAGATTATTTGTTGGATGCAGGCATTAGTGGTTGGACTTCCATCGATAAGAGGGTTTTTTAGAGATGGTGGTATCTCGAGATGTCCTCCATGTTCAGATTCCTAGCATGGAGGCACACTTGCAGTATAGGCATAAGGTGGTGGTAGAGGTGAGATGCACTCTACCTCGTAACATATTCATTTGTCACATACCTCGCTAATCATTCAAAAACAATTATTCGAAATCAACATATATGTAGTCATTCGTCTTGGTTTCTTTAGATGGGTAACTTACCAATAAGTGTCGTCACTATCGATAGTCATAGCGAGTTTGAGGGAAATTACAAAATGGCTAAAATATTTCAAAACAAAACCCTTAGGTATCTAGCCATTAATAAAAGCCAATCTCTCTATCTCAATCCCTTATCATAAATGATATAAACCTTGGTTTTAGGTAATGTCTGCAAACCTAAAATACATTATATGGATTAATATCTATGCCTGTTTGACTTGAATACGAACCTAAGGAGGATACTCTCCTTGAATAATTGGGTAATGAATTTTTGACATAATACCAATCCCCTCCAATGTTGGAAATATGGGAACCATTGTTCACCCTTATTGGAATCATTAGCTTAGATGAACTTGATACTTTCAATTTTTATACTTTAATTAAAAAAGGGAGGCATTTTGTTGTGGTATATCATGGTAGTACACTAAAAATACATAATAATAAATATGACAAGCAACATGACCTCCATCTTGATACTTATGAACCTATTCCCATTAAAAACCCATACCGCATAAACATGTTCAGTGTGATTAACATATGGTGCACATGATGGAACTTAAAATGGAATATTATATGCTCAAGAATCACTTTTATTGAATTTATTTGAAGAGTAGATGTTGCATTATGAATTCAATGTTGTAATGTCCCTTAAATCCTGAATTAAAAAAAATAAATTGTTGGGGGGGGGTCTATTTAAAGGTAAGAACTAAGATACTCTTAAAATTAACTCCAACACTGAGTTTAAAAGCCAAGAATTACATGGTTCTTGTACTTTGGTTGTAATAATTTCATTATTGTTATTGTTACTCTGCGACATTTATTTGATTTATATATTATGATACTTTGTTCACTGGTTTGATGTATGCTCTAGTCCCTATATTCTTTCCTTTGTAATTTTAATGAATTTACATTTACTATGATTCATTAGATGCGTTAATATTTTAATTCCATGAGCGGTATGAAGGGTTTCATCAAACCTGGTCTTACTTAGATTTTCAGGAGCTAAGGCATGTCTGAAATTGGTTATAGGGTGTTATGAAATAACATTATGCTAGCATTCTACTAGAATGGGTAACCATTGGCACAAAAGTTTAAAGTTCACTTTATAGAAAAACTATGCATAAACCAAAAAGCGCATGAATTCAAATGGAGGGTCTCCCACTATAGGCATATGGGTAGAAATTGATTTCCAAGTGGAGGTAGATGAGCTTTAATGAGTCCCATGTGATGGCCACATGGTGGATCTCCATGCTGGAGGGAGAGTAAAACCCTAACACTCTCGCATTACCTATATTGTTTTCATTTGGCACTTAGGAGGGAGAGCAAAATCTCTCGGCCATTCCATGGCTATGGGGAAAGCATGCGCATGATCAGAGCATAGCTCTTGGTCTACATATACCCTCTAAAACATGGTATCATTGTGCACAATTTTGAAGACTAAGCAAGGTAAACCTATGTATTCCATTGCCATGTTTGGAATTCGCAGATGTCAAATATTTCCTTTGTTATGGTTGTAGTTCTTCCTTAGTTAGTTATGTGTTTCCATTAATTCACATAAATCATACATTATATTTTTACTAATGTCCATGCATTAGAGGAAATTTGGGTAAAAAATGGGCCTCCTAAGGAAAATAATAAGAAAATAATAAAATAATAGTAGAGAGAGAGAGTAAAAAACTACTTTTTTTTATCATATTTTCAACTTATCTCCTTGTAGGTTTACTCAAATTTCAAGCGGGAGGACTCGTTGGATGAGTAATTAAATTAGGGATCCAATGAGTACCCATGTTGCATACTTCTAACAACATCCACACCATGAAAAATCGAAAATACATTAAAAAAACGTGTTTCTAGTGAGAGAAAACACGTTTTTTAATGTATTTTCGATTTTTCATGGTGTGGATGTTGTTAAAAGTATGCAACATGGGTACTCATTGGATGCATAATTTAATTATGCATCCAACAAGTCCTCTCGCTTGAAATTTGAGTAAACCTACAAGGAGATAAGTTGAAAATACGATCCAAAAAAGTAGTTTTTATTTTTTCCCTCCAATTTTTTTAGGTGCTCTCTTGTTGAATTTTAAAGCATTTTGATTGGCTAATACATGATGACATGGAATTTGTATTATTTTTGGAAGGCCCATTTTAAATTGAAATTTCCTCTAATGTTGGATTCTTGACAAGAGGGTTTCGTAAGGACTACTTAGAGCTTACTTACGAAAGTTGAAAAATGTTTGGAAGGGGAGACCACAAGCGCGAGTGGCCTCGTAAGCCCCAGGTCCATTGCGACCATTTTCCCTTCATGCGAATCAATGTGTAGAATGTTTTTGCTTCATTTTCTGATTTTGGTGTATTGTGTGGTCAATGGCCTTTCCATTCGGAGAAACAAGGAGATAAAGAACAACCTCACATCTTTCGCTTGGAATACTCATTCGCTCGATCTTTGTAAATGTTTTACCTTATGGGGGTTTCCCCAGGGTTTTGTGTAATTCGAGCTTGTAAGCCTATATAGGCGTCTTGGACTTCTGTAAAAGAAAAGGCTATGTAAGAGAAAGGCTTTCGACCTGTTTTTACTACTCAGGATATATGCTAATTTGGATACATTATGTATGTTGTGATACTTTGTATTAATTTATAAATAATGTTGTTTATTTAGGGTTTGACTATTTGTGTTTGTCGTTTCATTATGAATGTTGCTTCCAAGTTGATTCTCTCTTCGATCATGAAGTTGATATTAATGAGTTTATATGTTTTCGATCATTATGTAAATGGGCTAGGTAAATCTCTTGAGATATTTCATGTTGCTTAAGAGGCTTGACCTCTGGGTCAGTGCTAGAAGCGATTTGTGTTTAGATGCTAGTTCGAGGTGTTCCATTTATGTTTGTAGATGTATGGGAAAGGCCCTAATTTGTATAGTTATAGATGAGTTTAAAGCATCAATGCTATCTGTCAAACATTTTCCCTATTGTTTAGCTAGGTTGTGGAATTAACGTAGGTCTATGAAATCTATTTAGTTTTTATCTTCCTACCCATTAAATTATTGTTTAAGAAAAGTATGACTATAACCTTAGATCTTTACTCAGTTTATTTATGGGGTCTGAACTTCGATGGAAGTTTCATAATCATGTAATGGAGACCTTAAGGGATTATGTTGGGCGGGGATCAAGTTGGAAAATATGCACAAGTGTTGGAAATTGCACATTGCGCATTGCGACATGCTATCAGGGCAATTTTGAGAAATTGTGCATGGCGTGCAATGCCAATGGGTAAGGCAGGATTGCAAAGTACCCGCAAAACAACTATTTTTGGTAAGAAGTATAAGTAAAGGTCACATGAGGAAGTGACCTATTTTGAGTAAGGAATAGGTTGAAGGAAGAAGAAAGTGACCTATCAAGGAGAGTAGCGGCAAGCAATTGAGAAGCTAGGCCACTATGCTGACAGCAACAGGCAAGCGGAAGGTGCGGAAAGGGACAGGCCACGATGCACTTGTAACCGTTTTTTACGATTGAGGCTGTCAGAAGTGCATGTGAGCCATGAGGGGCCCATCAGGACGGCCTGGAGCAGGCGGAGCAATCCATCAATAGCTACAGCCAGGCTGGTAGTTAGCAACGCCAGTTTTGTAAACCTAAGGGTTTTTCCTATGAGTTGTAAAGACATGACCTATGGGGATGATATACAAAGAAGGCACATTTTGTATGGGAAAGGGTTGTTGGGTTGTTAACTCTTCATTTTAGAAGCATTGAATATTGTTGAATCTTAAGTTTGAAGCTATTGTAAAGGCTCTGCAGCTGAGTGCGCAGAGACCTTATTGAGAGAGAAGAGAGTCTGTAGCTGAGTGTGTAGACAAAGAACTGTTGTACCCTTCTCAAAGACTAATATAACAACATTTCTTGTGGAAGTAGCCTCCATCCAGGGGGTGAACCACATTAAATACTATGTAGTGTGATTGTTTGTGTGTTTACATTTACTTATTTGCTTACATTGGATGCTTGGATTCTCATTTATCAATTGGTGTGTTACTGCTTTTATATGTTTTCGCCATAGGAGAAAGATGGGAATGATATGTTAAGTATTGATGGAATGAATGAATGTTGAATGCTCAGTATTCCAAGTCTGTGATAGTATCAGTTCGTTGAATAATGACATGTGTATGTAGAGTTTGGATTGGATAACTCTTCGATAGGAAGCAAAGAGTGTGCGTAGCATTGTGTTTTTCATCTACTTGCATTTGTTATAAAGTTAATTAATCTAAGGCAGTAGATGAAGGATTAAGTGTTAAGTAAGGTATTCAGTGGTTAAGTTTGGAAGAGGAGGCATATAACTCTGTTGCTCTGTCCTATTAATTGTATCCTTCCCGAACCGCATAGCCATTGGGTGCGTTGGTTGCACAAGTGGCTAGTTCTTGGAGGTGCAGACCGCAACATAGTCTATCGTCGCGCAGTACTCAGCTCGCAGCACAGGTCCGATAGTGCGTTGCACAGTATTCATGTCCGAACAACTCATCACTTCACTATGGAAACTTGATTCCGTAGTGCCCCCATAGATACACCTCGGGTGAGACCTCATCCTGTTCGCAGGATGTTGCCGAAAGGGCCGATGAGAAGGGGTTTTGTTGGTTCCTTGAAACCACAAAGAACTTGGGTCTATATTAGAAACCTCTAGATCAGTCCTTAAGCCAACAAATGGTTTCGTTGCCACGCTAAGAATCTGTGATGAGTTGAAGTCTTGATATGCAAAGTAGAAGAAGTTGAGCTGGGCATCGACTTCAGGTATCCAGACAAGAAAGAAATCTGGACATGGTGTGACAATATAGGGAGAGACTTCGCAAGGAAAGAAAATAGAAACCCACATCTCTCTGACATTCAGTCGTTGAATAAATACCTGTGTAAAGACGTGCATGAATTTTTTTGGGCGTATTTTGGGAACGAGCTACATGAGTGGTTGTCAAGGCTTGTAGAACACATAAACTGTACCCTGCGAAGTGCACCGACCGAGTGGAAACTGGAGCTAATTGAACAAATCAAAGCACTAGATAGTCCATTCTTATGAGAAGTCAACTTCTGGGTCGATAGTACATTACAAACTTTTGTGATGCAGTTCGCTGTGGACATGCTAAAGTCCTACAGAGCAGCCGAAAGAGAATTTTTCAAGGGAGTCAGAGGTAAATATCTAAACAACCTCAGTCTATATATTAAAATGCTTTTAGCTGTGAAAGGTGTTTTTAGAATGCAGTAAAATTTTTACATTAGTAATGGTCAATAGCATTTTTAGTGAGTTAGATGAAGAGACACATAATATAAGAAGTGGGAAAAGGTATAAATATACACCTAAAAAGACTGGTAGTGGACATGGACTCCGCATAGACATCGATTTAGAAGACGAAGCTGATAGGCAAGCCACACCTCTATCTTCCACCTATCATCTTATTACTCCGCAGAATCCACCGAGTGGGAACATTGTGCCTTCCATTGCACAAACTCAACCAATCCAGAACCCCCCGATTGAGAATATCCCTAGAATTCAAACCATTTTGTTTATCTTTTCTGCTCAACAACCTGCGCAGAATCCTCCACCACCTAGAAGAAGCATGACCGAGGATATTAAGCTGTCGATATTCAAAGGAACGGGTCTAGAATACCCTGATCAACACTGGTTTTTATGTGAAGTAGTTTGGAGTGTTAAACAAGTACATGATGATGTTGTTATGTAAGCACATCTCGTCACCACCTTTAGAGATAGAGCCTTACATTGGTTCATGAAATATTCCCAGGGACAACCGAGAACCTTGATAGAAATCAAGGCTCTTCTATTAGCAAAATTTAAGAAGCTGAAATCAGAGTCACAGTGCATCACAGAGTTGAAAGAGATCAAACAGAGACCTAATGGGATAGTCTAGGAGTTTGATCAGAAATTTAAGACATTGCTTGACCAAGTAAGCTTTGTTATAGCCCTGCAACAACACAAGGAATGTTTCATTGTTGCGTTGTTGCCCCATATCATACAGGTGTTGATGCAACAAAAAGTGGCTTCGCAGGAAGAAGCCTTGGAGATCGCGATGAAGCTGGAGGCTTCACCCATGGGAGAAACTAGCACTGGCATGTCGTAGATACAGAACCAGTTAGCTACCCTGACACTCCAACTACAATATATCGAGCAGGGAAAGCAAGAAATATGGGAAGTTTGGTGTACAGGCTGTAAGGGAGAAGGACACACTAAGGATAATTGTCCTTTATTCCAAGAGTTCCTTAACATGGGTGGACCAAACCCATTAAATTCGCACCCAAGGCCATGGTGTGAAATTTGCAGAACTAGAGGACATCGGCCAGAAGACTGTCACATGATACAAAAATACGTAAGAACACCAAAAAACTTACACTGTAATTTTTGTAAGTCAGTTGGGCATGATGAGTCCATATGCCGTGCATATGAGCTCATGCTAGAAAGAAAGAAAAATATTGAGCATATGTATGGAGGAATGTACAGAGTCCAAGGAGAGACTCCACAAAAACAAGAAAATGCATCGAAAGGTCAGGGAGCATATAGAGGCCATGGAGGATACCATGGGAGAGGAAGGAATAACGGCCCAGCGCAAGGATGAGGCTGAGGTCAAGTAATCTATTACAAATGTGGCCAAGTAGTACATGTATCTGGAGATTGTACCAACCTATGCACTACATGCAGTTATTGTCAATCATTTGATAATGTCATTGAATACTGCGCAGTACTTGAGGTAGAAATGCAGAAAAGAAAATGGCTTGAGGCACCGACACCAAACATTCAGTTGATCGCAGGGGAAAGGAGACCTGCAGATCCAAGTATCAACGTAGTGACACGAAGTGGTGCTATGACAGGGAGAGATAGAGGAGTAGAAGCTTCGACTTCTGGAAATTTTAATACGATACAGACCCCTCTAGAAATGATTTGGATAAGGAAAGCTGCTAGCAAAGCACCTGCTTTTGACTTGAAGAAAAATAGAGAAGTCTTTGAAGAAGCGCAGGATATATTCAAAGAATCAACACCTATATCTCCAATAATCCCGTTGCGCAACGAAATATCGCATATGGAGGATATGCCAGCTGTGTATAATACAACGATCACCGTAGCAAAAACGTGCACCTCTGTTGCGCAATTCCTCAGGAGCTGCATGAAGTTACTGAAGAGTCCAAATATGATAGCAGAGTTATAGAAGGTGTTAGACCAGTATGAACTGCACCACGAAAATGAAACTACCGATAGCGGAGTTCATCACATCAAGAAACACAAGAGAACAAGCAGAGAAATGAGACCTGGTGCACAGATAGGAGATTATGAAATGGATGAGGTAATTATTGATCTGGGACTAGAAGTAAATGTCTTAATGTAATATCCTAAATTTTGGACTAACTGTTTTATGATGTTATATTGGGCCACGGCCCCAGCAGCTTTGATTTCTTCTGATTATTGGGCATAATCCCTAGTGCATATGATTTATTCTTTTGTAGATTGGCATGTTGGGCATAGACCCTGACTGAAATTTCATTATTTGATTATATACTGGGAAAGGAAGCCCCAATGTTTTGATTCATGTTTTTACCATATAATGTGCGCACAAAACCCTAATATACTGAAATGATAATTTATTACATATTGTGTAGTGATGTGAATGCCATGATTGACTTATATGATGTGTTGAGCGTGGACTCAAGAACACACAGATGACTTAAGTACTGGGCAAAAGCCCCGATGTACCTAGAGGAAATATTATGTACTAGGAGTAAGCTCTGATGTAAATTGAGTGTTGGGCATAAGCCCTGGAGCACTCCAAGCTTGATAAATGAATATTGGATCTGAGGAAACTTAAATATTCTAGATATTCCTCACAACCACATTCTAGCACTAGTGTTGAGCAGAGGCTTTGGAATTGCACTAGAGTAACTCCCATGTGAGAGTGTTGAGTTAAAAGGCTCTGAAGAGCACTTGGGGTTACTAAATCTCAAAGTGTTGAGTCGGAAAGACTCTAAAGAGCACTTTTATCACATTATTTTATTTGATTAAATGATTCATCTGTTATCTATCATCAAGTACTGCGAGAACTACCATGTTAAACGAGGGAGTCCAACATGCAAAGAGAGAGACTAGAGTTACCTAGACAAGCTTACCAAGACCATCCTAAGATTTGGACTTGTCCTTAATAGATTAAAAGAAGTATCATGAGAAGATACATAATCTAATAAAAGATAATTACCAGTAATATTTTATGACTAACATGCATAAATACCTCAAGACTAAATGTTAGTATTAAGAGATTTAATAATAATGTTGTCGTTATTTATTAATGGAATATATTTATTATATAAATAGATTATGCATTATTTAATTATTCTTAATGAGATGATTAATAGTTAGGTAAAGTATTATTATTATTATTATTATTATTATTGTTAATATAATTATTAGGGAAAAGCATTGAAATAAAAACCACTTATAGTCAAACAATTGGAGAAGTCCTAGTTCAAAGAGGACTAGATATTTAATTGAATAAATCTTTTAAATATAAATTATTTAATTTAAAGAAACCAATTATTTGAACAAACCTAATAAAAAGACTCCCCTACTTAAACAGGGAGATCCCAAGCTTTGTGGATCTATCTTTTTCATTATCACTGTCCTCTTATGGAAATCAAGGGAGGGTGCCACATGACCACCTGCCCAACAAATGAACAAACACAGAGTTAGAACCCTGAAATGCTTGGCCAAAACAAGTTACAATTCGATTTAAACAGAAAAACGCATGGACAGGGGAGAGCTTTTCTTACCTTCTTAGATTGACGGCATCTTTGCATACGAAGACCTAGGGTGTGCTGACCATGAGCCAAGATCAGGTTAGTACATGAAATCCTCCCTGCATTCACGAACAGAGTAGCTGAGACGAAAGACCAAAATCGAAACTTTGTTGACATAGAAACCAAGAAGAGAACCCTCATCAAGCTGGCAGCGTAGCCATGTGCCATCACAGATGCACATTGAATTCTACTACCAACCACAAAGATCCCGTTTTGAACCCAAAAGTCTATAGTGGGAAAGTAACGGTTGCCCATCCATTTTATTAACACATACAAATAGTTGTAAAGGCCATAAACATTGCCTAGCACTAGTAACATTTTACCAAAGTCAACAATCCCATAGGTTTAACAAGTATCACTAACAACTTCCAAGGATTCGAGAGGTGTCAATCTTAAACCATCCCATACTTTGGGTTGCAAGTGTAGTGTAAACATGTAGTGAGCACTCTAGGTGGTTTCCATATTTTCATACACCTACAATTAAGATACAAAATAAGGACATTAGTGAATCTCTCTAAGTAAGTCAGGAATTCTCATTCTTACACCCTACCTCTCAGCATCCCTACCAGGGTTCTCTTACCCTTGGAGGATCTAGCAGTACATCATGGGCATCAACTGCCACCAATAGGGGTCCACCCCACCTCAATTTTACCAGTTAAAGTTTATTACATTTACATACAAACCATTACAATTACAGGAAGAAGTTCCATACTGTTATATTCTAAACATCCATACACATGTGACATTTCATAGATCTACTCACTTTAAATGCTTCCACAAAGCTTAGGGACTTCGTTTCAGCAAACCGATACTTATGAAACCAAAAAGCTCTTCAAGGAGTAGGAATCAAACATAGGTGCAGTAGGCACTCCTCGGTGCTAAAGTTAATTTACTAAGTTTATTTTGGCATCGGGAAAATTTTAAATTTTTTACTATTTTGGGGATATTACAAGTGGTATCAGAGCCCAGTTACAAAAACTAAGTGACCTATTGGGCTCATTACAAACATCCGCTGCAGATACACAATAGGCAGAAACATACATTTACATTCTATTTGGTTTTATGAATAAACTAACATAATTTTCTGTTCTCTATGCTTATATAACATTTCAGGTACAAACACTATCTGGAAAAATGAATGCAGAACAAGGCAGGAGCATTCATGGAAATCTGGACTCACCACCCCGAGAGTAAAAAGTGGTGGTCGAACTAAACTCATATTGGAGACAATCTATGCAAAACCTATAGGCAAAGTTTCGAATCTTCCGAGATGAAAATATGTAGGAAAGAAGAGAACAACAGGCCATAAATGAGGGACTACTTCAGACCTTAACAAAGTCTAACCGTCTCGGACATCCCACACTCTCAGTCAACACCTCCAAAAAAGGGGACAGTCACACAAAAAAGACTGCCAGCCCTAAGAGAGAAGAGCAGGGAGAACACATACCTAAATAAATGGAAATAGATTGTAAGAGCTCTTCCAATGATGAGGGTTCACCACCTCCTTGCAAGAAAAGGAGGAAGAGTGACGACAGTTTGCAAGGAGAGTTTAGGAAGATAAGAGCCCTAACTTATGACGGAGAAATCAACTATGGGGAGAAGGTTGAAGAGTGGCTGCTAGGGATGAACAAATACTTCAAAGTTCATAATTAATCCAGCGAAATGCAAGTCAGACTCGCCATATACAACCTAAATGGTAAAGCTTCCATATGGTGGCGGGACTTGAAACACACTAAAGGACAAGAACTAAGGGACATAACCTGAGATACTTTCAGTAGAATATTCCAGGACAAGTATATGTTTGAAAGATTCTTCAACAAGAAAATATAAGAATTCCATGAGTTAAACATGGGCTCCCTGACTATGGAAGCTTTCATAAACCGATTCTTAGACTTGCTACACTATGTTCCTTACATCAAAGATGAAAAGGTCAAAATACAACAGTTCTTGGGAGGGATGCCACCAAATGTTTGAGAAAAGATAGAGTTTGACATGCCCAAAACCCTTGATGTAACCATAGATAAAGCAAGGTTGTGCTACGAGCACGAGCAGCCAAGAAATGACAACATCAACAGAAACAGAGATAGGTTCAGAACCTTCTTGGACAACCGCAAACTAGGTTTCAGACCTCCACCCTTCCGGAAACACAACAACAGTTTTCCACCTAAGAGAGGCTTCAACCGACGTCAAGCAAGGCCAATTGTGCCCCCACCACCTTCCAATAGGCCAGCATTCAACAAAGGGACCAAAACTGTCCCACCAACCGTCTCTTGCTAGAAATGCTAAGGACCCCACTACTACAGAGACTTCCCCAGCAAAATGGATGGTGTTTTACACAACATCCAAACAGAGACTACCGTAGGAGACATGAAAAAAATACCAAGGATCTATGCCACTCTCGATGGTCGACAGGTAGATCACCAAGCCACCATGGTGGAATTAGAGGGAAAGATCTCTGACACTACAGTTTCAGTTTTAATAGACCCCGACGCTTGCCAAAGTTATATCTCCCCTCAGATAGTGGACACTTGCAAGTTGAACCACGAACCTCATGAGAAACTGTGGCTGGTACAGCTAGCCACCAGTACCAAAAGAAAGATCTCCGAGTTAGTTAAAACTTGCGAGATAAACTTAAATGGATTTCAAACTAGGCTAGATTTAAACATTCTACCCCTAGGGTCATACGACGTACTCATTAGCATGGATTGGTTGGAAGAGCACCATGTCCTCCTAGATTGTCTAAACAAATCCTTACTTTGTAGGGATGACCAAGGTATTCAAAAGACAATTTAGGGTATCCCTAAGAAAGTGTCAATAAGATAGATCTCCGCCTTACAAGCAAAGAAATGTATCAGAAAGGGATGCAAACTCTTTGCCGTCAACTACCAAAACATAGAAACTAGTAAGGAACAGAAGATCGAAGGATTTCCACTCCTTGTAGAATTCAAGGATGTATTTCCCGAAGAAATACCGGGATTACCACCTAAACAAGATTGAGACTTTTCTATCGAATTGACAACTGGGTTAGTACCAACCTCTAAAGCCTTATACCACATGAGCAAACCAGAATTGGTGGAACTTAAACTTTAGTTACAAGAACTAATTGAAAAAGGGTACATCCGACCTAGTGTGTCCCCTTGGGGTGCATTGATACTCTTCGTCAAAAAGAAGGACGACACGATGCGGATGTGCATCGATTACCGCCAACTCAACAAGATGACCATTAAGAACCGCTACCCACTCCCTATATTCAATGACTTGTTGGACCAAGTCGGAGGGGCGAAGATATTCACAAAGATCGACTTAAGATCCGGATACCATCAAATAAGGATCTGTGATGAGGATATCAACAAGACCACTTTTCGAACCCGTTATGGCCACTACGAGTTCGTAGTGATGTCCTTTGGGTTGACAAACGCACCAGCCAACTTTATTTGCATGATGAAAAGTATCTTTAGTAAATACCTCAATAAATTCATTCTAGTCTTTAGTGACGACATTCTAATCTACTCCAAGAATGAGATAGAACATGAGGAGCGCCTCCTAATTGTTTTACGGATACTAAGAGAACATAAGCTTTATGCCAAGTTTAGTAAGTGTGACTTCTACAGACCTCAGATTCAATACCTAGGACATATCATTTTCGAGAAGGGAATAGTCGTCGACCCCGAAAAGGTCAAAGCTATCGAAGAATGGCCCACACCCACTTGCATATTCGATATAAGTTCGTTCTTAGGACTAGCCAGCTACTACCGAAAGTTCATTGAGAACTTTTCATGGATCGCATGCCCCATGACCACCTCATAGAAAAAGGAAAACAAGTTCATCTGGACGGATAAGTGCAAAGAGAGCTTTCAAAAGCTGAAACAACTACTGATTAGTGCACCGATTCTACGTAGTCCGGATCCCAATGGGGACTTCATCATTTGCACGGATGCAAGCAAGGAAGGACTCAGGGGAGTCCTTATGCAAGACAATTGTGCCATATGCCACGAATTGAGGAAACTAAAAGAACATGATAAGAACTACCCAACCCATGACCTAGAACTAGCCTCCATCATCCATGCTCTAAAAATGTGGCGACATTATCTCATGGGAAAGAAATTCTTATTGATAACTGATAACATGAGCTTGAAATACCTTTTCGATCAACCCGACCTAAATGCCAGGTAGGCCAGGTGGTTAGCCTTCCTTAGTGACTACCATTTCGAACTAAAGCATATAAAAGGAAAGGAAAGCAATATTGTGGATGCCTTGAGCCATCGAGCTAATATGCTTTACGAGGTTACGGTGAGCCAAACCAACTCAGACTTACACCACAGAATTCAAACGGCATGTAAGAGTGACTGTTATTATATGAAAATCCTCGCAAAGATTCAGGAAGACAGACTCTTTCAACAACAGAAGGAGTATAAGATAGACGAGTTAGGACTATTATGGTCTAAAGACCGACTTTACGTCCCAGAGAATGGAGACATTAGATCAAACATTCTCATAGAATTTCACTAGAATCCCTATTCAGGGCACCTCGGATATCAAAAGATGATATCGACCGTAAAGAAACATTACTTTTGGCCTAAGATGAAAGCTGACATCGCCATGTTCATTGCAAAATGTCAGGAATGCCAACTGGTCAAAGCAAAACACCAACACCCCTCCAGTTTACTACAACCCCTACCCATTCCGGAATGGATGTGGGAGGTGATAAGCATGGAATTCATTACGGGCTTACCCAAGAGTAAGAAACTGAATGATTCCATTTTTGTAGTGGTGGACAAATTGTCTAAAGCGGCCCATTTCATACCAGTAAAATCCACCTACAAAATAGTTCACATAGCGGAAATATTCTTGAAAGAAATCTTTCGATTGCACGGGATACCCAAAGAAATCATTTCCGATTGAGACACAAAGTTCACTAGCAACTTTTGGAGAGAATTATTCTTCGGTCTGGAAACCCAATTACAATTCAGTACTGCGTACCACCCCCAGACTCACGGACAAACGGAACAAGTAAAACAGATCCTTGAGGACATGTTGAGGATGTATGTCATGAATAACCCCACCAAGTGGGAAGATTATTTGCACCTAGCGGAGTTCACATACAACAACGGTTATGAAACCTCGGCCAAAATGAGTCCTTTTAAAGTACTTTATGACAGGAAATGTCGGACTCCCGTGACTTGGGACAACCCAGTAGACAGACTTATGTTGGGACCTGACTTATTAAAGGACTTGGAACAGCTAGTCTCCAAGGTGCAACTAAACTTAGAAGAAGCTCAAGACCTCCAAAAGAGTTATGTGGACAAGAAAAGAAAAGACAAGGACTATCAAGTCGGAGAACATGTGTTCCAAAAAATAAAAGCAAAACGAAGCTCATTGAGCTTGGGACGTTGCGGAAAACTAGCTGCAAGATTTTTTGGACCTTTTGAAATACTGGCCAAGAAAGGGCCAGTAGCTTATGAGTTAGCCCTACAAGCTCACATAAAAGTTCATAATGTTTTTCATGCTTCATTATTAAAGAAATATGTATATGATACTAAACATGTGACTGATTGGTCCTTATTATAGGTGAAACCCGAAGGGGAGTTCATGCAATAACCCCTCCATATCCTAGACAAGAGAGAGGTCCAGCTTAGGAGGAGGACCATTACTCAGCTGAAAGTGCAATGGAGGCACTTTGGACCAAATGAGGCTACTTGGGAGAAAGAGGCCACCATGAAAGAGGAATACCCTACCTTGCTTCATGAATTCATACCTAATCCCTAGAAATACCGGGACGATGTTGTTCTAAGCAGGGAGGGATGTAATATCCCAAATTTTTGACTAACTGTTTTATGCTGTTATATTGGGCCACGGCCCCAGCACCTATGATTTATTATAATTATTGGGAATAATCCCTAGTGCATATGATTTATTCTTTTATAGAGTAACAAATTGGGCATGGACCCTGACTAAAATTTCATTATTTGATTATATATTGGGAAAGGAAGCCCCAATGTTTTGATTCATGTTTTTACCATATAATGTGGGTACAAAACCCTAATATACTGAAATGATATTTTATTACATACTGTGCAATGATGTGAATGACATGATTGAATTATATGATTTGTTGAGTGTGGACTTAGAAACACATGGATGACCTACGTACCGGGAAAAATCCCCAATGTACCTAGAGGAAATATTATGTATTGGGAGTAAGCCCCGACGTACATTGAGTGTTGGGCATAAGACCTGGAGCACTCCAATCTTGATAAATGAATACCAGATCCGAGAAAACTTAAATATTCTAGATGTGCCTCACAACCACATTCTAGCACTAGTGTTGAGCAGAGGCTCTAGAATTGCATTAGAGTAACGCCCATGTGAGACTGTTGAGTTAAAAGGCTCTAAAGAGCACTCAGGATTACTGAATCTCAAAGTGTTGAGTCGGAAAGACTTTGAAGAGCACTTTTATCACATTATTTTATTTGATTAAATGATTCATCTATTATCTATCATCAAGTACCGTGGGAACTACCGTGTTAAACAAGGGAATCTGACATGCAAAGAGAGAGACTAGAGTTACCTAGACAAGCTTACCGAGACCATCCTAAGATTTGGACTTGTCCATAACAGATTAAAAGAAGTATCATGAAACGATACATAATCTAATAAAAGATAATTACCATTAATCTTTTATGACTAACATGCATAAAGGCCTCAAGGCTAAATGTTAGTATTAAGAGCTTTAATAATAATGTTGTTGTTATTTATTAATGAAATATATTTATTATATAAATGGATTATGCATTATTTAATTATTATTAATGAGATGATTAATGATTAGGTAAAGTATTAGTATTATTATTATTATTATAATTGTTAATATAATTATTATGGAAAAGAATTGAATAAAAACCACTTATAGTCAAACAGTTGGAGAAGTCCTAGTTCAAAGAGGACTAGATATTTAATTGAATAAATCTTTTAAATATAAATTACTTAATTTAAAGAAACCAATTATTTCAACATTCCTAATAAAAAGACTCCCCTACTTAAACAGGGAGATCCCAAGCTTTCGGGATCTATCTTTTTCATTATCACTAACCTCTTATGGAAATCAAGGGAGGGTGCCACATGACCACCTGCCCAACAAATGAACAAACACAGAGTTAGAACCCTAAAACGCTTGGCCAAAACAAGTTACAATTCGATTTAAACAGAAAAACGCATGGACAGAGGAGAGTTTTTCTTACCTTCTTAGATTGACGCCATCTTTGCATACGAAGACCCGGGGTGTATTGAACATGAGCCAAGCTCAGGTCAGTACATGAAACCCTCCATGCTTTCACGACCAGAGCAGGTGAGAAGAAAGACCAAAATTGAAACTTTGTTAGCATAGAAACCAAGAAGAGAACCCTCATCAAGCTGGCAATGTAGCCATGTGCCATCGCAAATGCACATTGAATGCTACCACCAACCCCAAAGATCTTTTTTTGAACCCAAAAGTCTATAGTGGGAAAGTAATAGTTTCCCATCAATTTTATTAACACATACAAATAGTTGTAAAGGCCATAAACATTGCCTAGCACTAGTAACGTTTTACCAAAGTCAACAATCCCATAGGTTTAACAAGTATCACCAACAGCTTCCAAGGATTCGAGAGGTGTCAATCTTAAACCATCCCATACTTTGGGTTGCAAGTGTGGTGGAAACATGTAGTGAGTACTCTATGTGGTTGCCATCTTTTGGTACACCTGCAATTAAGATACAAAATAAGGACATTAGTGAATCTCGCTAAGTAAGTAAGGAATTCTCATTCTTACACCCTAACTCTCAGTAGCCCTGTCGAGGTTCTCTTACCCTTGGAGGATGTAGCAGTACATCATGGGCATCAACTGCCACCAATAGGGGTCCACCCCACCTGAAGTTTACCAATTAAAGTTTATTACATTTACATACAAACCATTACTACCACGGGAAGAAGTTCCATACTGTTATATTCTAAACATCCATACACATGTGACATTTCATACATCTACTAACTTTAAATGCTTCCGCAAATCTTAGGGACTTTATTTCAGAAAACTGATACTTATGAAACTAAAAAACTCTTGAAGGAGTAGGAATCAAACATAGGTGCAGTAGGCACTCCCTAGTGCTGAAGTTAATTTTCTAAGTTGATTTCGACATCGGGAAAATTTTAAATTTTTTACTATTTTTGGGATATTACACTTAACCAAGTAGACATGGCAGTAGATGGGGAGACCAAAGTTTTCATGGTCACCTATCCAGTTGAGAATGACCAATTAGGATATATTCATACCCTTTGGATGGTTAGCCAATGTGATAGTTGACTTTGATGGACTATAGAGTCATGCAGATTTCAAGGTTATTGAGATTGTCGATGATAGTCACCCTTTTTCTGCATTATTGGGAATTGACTGGGCTATTGATAACCTTGCCATCATAAACCTGAAGACAAAGAAGATGATATTTGAAGGGAAGCATCTTAGGGTCATCGCACCATTGGACCCTACGGATGGAGACAGATATAGCGAGCCGATTCAGGAAGAATCCAGAGCTCAATATTTGGACCGACTGTACAAGATGACAACGAACCAGGAAGATTACATTAATCCTACTATGGATGGAACACTCAGCTGGATATGCGACAACTCTTTCATTTCAGACTATGATCCAGGACTAGAGAATTGGCAAATTCCCATGCACAAAGTATCTGCAAGGAGATGCACGCAGGTTACAAAATCACTGCTCTGGATTGGAAAGTAGGTAAGCCCAATCCCTACTTATGATGGTTTAGATAATTTTTATTCCTTTATCAAAGACTATACTACAGTAATTGCAGATGAACATCACTTACTAGCATTAGACATGGCACTGCGCAAGACACCTGCCAGATGTTGGACTGCGCATAAGCAGACATTAAACACATGGAATCAATGTAGAATTAAGATGCATATTAGGTTTGCTGATAAGGTTACCCTCCCTTTTGAGAAATGTAATGGATAGATAGATCCAAGACAACATATTGAGGTCTATTCACAAGCATGGGAAGAAAGACCAAAGATAGATTGGGTACATCATTTTATGCACACAGTAGAAGAGAAAATACCAAAGAAATGGTATCTAGATTTGGAGTTGCGTAGAGGAACCACCGATTGGGCCATGCTGACTGCGAACTTCCAGAAGGATTTCAGTTTTGAAGATGAAATCCTGACCATAAATGATGCACTGCATATCATTAAGGAAAGAATATTTAGATCATAATGTCCACATAAGAACATGACATTACAGGAATTCTTTGGAGCTGATAACATACCTGAATGACTACAGACAGAATGGAAGGAACACGTAGATCCTGTCATGGAATGTTATAACCTAGATGAAGAAACAGAAGAAAAAGAAGACAATGATGAGGAAGACCCACGGAACATTAAGATAACTAAGTCAGAAGGTGCACGCAATGTAGAAGGACCTCCACTGGAAATTCCATACATGAGCAGACCTGTGAAAACAAAGAAAATAAACATTGTCACTACTGAAGAGCCAAAGTCCGCGTGTATTGGAGACTACTGGGATGATCAGACTATTGTAGAGATCGTAGACACACTACACGAATATCAGGAGTTATTCCCGACTAAGTTTACAGAGATGAAGGGCATTTTGGGGGACTTAAGGGTCATGAAGATACCTCTTAACCCAGGTGCCAAGCCTGTTAAGCAGAGGCCCTATAGAATGAACCTACGATACAAAGAAAGAGTGAGAGGAGAACTTGATAAAATGCTCGATGCAGGGATCATCGACCTAGTCGAAGTATATGAGTGGATAAGTGTTGTGAGGAAAATGCACCTATAGTTCAGGGGAGAAACTACCAACTTACGGTGATAAATATAGACTTACAAATATTCTGCAAGTACAACAAGTAAGTGAATAGATTAGGGTTAGGGATATGTGCACCTTATTACGAAGTTTGATCCTAGCTTTCCCTTCCTCGCTCTTCAATGCTTATCCAGTGTCGCAATTCCCAGACCTACAAAACAACTTGATACCTTTCTCAAATACATTTGACTACATATATAAGGCTGATATTCATAATAGACCAAGACATTAGATTATAAACAAACAGTAATCAAATCAGAGACACACATAACTAGGTCATATTTGGAAAGGGAAGAACGTCTGATCTTTATTAATGAATGAAAGCAAGTAGATAAAGTTATACCTTCTTTCAAGCTTGGAACTTCATGAAACCTAGATTCAAGGTCTCCTGCTCCCATTCTCCAAGGATTCCAGCCTCTAATCAACTGTGCTAGGGTTTATCAAAACTGAAGCACAAGAGAGGGGGATGAGGGTCTCCATTCCACCAACATAACTTTCTTATAGGCTTGGTCCCCTCACATGGCCCTTCTACCCTCATTAATATAGTTAGTGAAGGAGAGGAAAAGAAGTTATAACCGAGTAGGAGGTTCCCCAACCAACTTAACTTACCCAAATTTTGATATTTTGACTAGTATAGGAATGTGCTCTACTTTGCAGTAGATGAACTAGCACACCTGTGGAGGTGGGTTCTACTTTAATGAAGCAAAGTACGGCATATGCGCTACTATCATGATTGTGTCCCAGTGACCATGTGGAAAAATGGCCAAAAACAGGGTTTTCTACTCATTTTCAGGAGAAGGTTTGGTCTGGAGAAATGTTCCTAAGGTTTGTCATCATCAAATGGATCAAGAATGAGATAATTTCAACCATTTTTAGTGTCCCAAATGACCCCTCAATCCACAAGTGTCCTGTTGTGTGACTAAACTTGATCTCAAGAAGTGTCATCATGTGACCAAGGAATGCAAGTGTCGTCACGGACATAGAGGTGTCATTTTAAGCTATAACAGATGCCCCCTAATGTATGAGGTCAGAGGGAGTGAGGGAAACGATGGCCAAAATACATTATAAATAAAAAAGGGTTGAATCATGGAGGAACTAGAGAAACCAAGAATCATAGGCTCAAATGAAGTACCCGAAAACAAAGACGATGTCAGACAAAATTATCCTTGGGGTAACTGTCCATGTTCAAATAGTGGAACATGACCTCCAAGAGGATACAATAATGATCCAAATACTGATGCATATATCATGGCCACTAGAATAAAAACGTGGATCCATGAGGAACATAAGTGTAAACATAGCCACATAAATACAAGGTGGATCTATGTCAAAACTGGACAACATAGCCATAGAGAACAAACTGGATCTATGTCTCATCAAGAGCCAAAAAGAGTGTGGCTCAGTCTTGCGCAACTTGGGAGATAACATAAATGAGGTGATGCTATCGAGGATCCCAAGGTATTCATCCAAAAACAACCCAAGGTACAAACCTATCCATGCGAATAAATGATTTGATGTCGAACTGGGAGGTATCGTTTGATTACTAGTCATTGATGAATACCGTTAATAAACGCGAGGGTGGCCACCAATAATGAAAATGGAACCCAAGGTACCTAGTACATTCAAGCAAATGAGAATAAATGGTCTTTCCTTCGAACACTTGAAGAATCCATCGGATAGGAGACATTGATGTATTCCCCTCTATCCAATAGCACGGGAAAATGCCACTAATGACCGCAATCCCCAAGGTACTAACTGAAACTCTAAAATTCATTCCCAGAGTACAATGAGTTGAAGTTGATGGGAAGAAGCCCATTGGAAGGGAGGCCTTAATGCATCCTCCATCATCCAACACGAGGGACACTCAACAGGTATGAGTTGATTTGGAGTAGGACTGACCACATGATGAAACATATTGGCACCAAGGAATGGTCGACGCATGAGGTCAAGGCAACTGCAGAATGGCCGAAACAGGTTATATCCTTGAATAGTGAGCACACCACAAGAGTGACTTAGGCATCTTTTAACAAAAAGACACCATGATGCAAATCTGTGATGTAGGAGACATTAACAGATTCTCCATATGATTGGAAGACTAACACTAGAACCCAAATTGTTTGATAGACTCAAAAGAGGTGCTTTGTTCAAGGAGAGAGTTGACTTGCTGCCATCATATTGAAAGATGTTTTAACATTCTTCCCTTCCCTTTACTTTTTCATTTTTTAATGAGCTTGACAAAGAACTAAAGCATGCTCGACGGTATTTTCATTTTTAAGGAGTCTGAAAAACCTATAAGAAAACTCCATACATGTATCTGTGGATTTTATATCCAGCCTGGATTGGTCTGTGCTCGGAAGTGTTTTCATGCTTATAGAGTTGAAAAACTTAAATAGTCCTCTATACACCTACTCATGGATTTTAATATCTAGCCCAAGTAGGTTAATGCTTGCCGGTGTTTTGCTATTTATAGAGTCTGAAAAACTTAAACAATCCTCTTTTTACCCTCTCATGGATTTCACATCGAGCCCGAGTAGGTGAGTGCTTGCTTGGGTTTTTCATCTTTAGAGAGCCTGAAAACCCTAAAGAAGGCTCTGAAAGGTCCTTTTTCGTAAAGTTAGTCTCCTTTCCCGAAAAATTGTAAAACAAAGGAAGAAGAACTCTTCTAGTGCATACCAGAGTATACCTAGAGTATACCTTTTCCGTAATTTATCCACCAAGGCCCAAAAAAGGGGTAATTCTATACCTAAGTGGATGTTAGTTCAGTTATTTTAATGAGCCCAAAAAGAAAACTATGCTCAGCAAACGTTTCCTATTTAAGGAGTTTGAAAAGGGCTTAAAAGAACTCCATAGGGATCTTTTCCGTAAAGGTTTAACGAATCCGAAAAAAGTAAACTCATGACCTCCTTATTGTTTTTAATGAACTCAAAGGAGATAGGAAAATGCTCATAACTTCCTTACTGTTTTTAATGAGCTCGAAGTGAAGATGAAAGAAATTCTCATAGCCTCCTTACTGTTTTTAACGAGCTCGAAGGAAAGGTTGAAGACTACCCATAACCTACTTACTGTTTTTAACGAGCTCGAAGTAAAGGTAGAAGAATACTCGAAACCTACTTACTGTTTTTAACGAGCTTGAAGTAGAGGTAGAAGAATGATTGAAACCTACTTATTGTTTTTAACGAGCTCGAAGTGAAGGTGGAAGAATGCTCGATTGGGAGGAGATGAGTGTCATGGACATGCGAAACTAGCTCCAAGTGCATGGAACAAAGCTATGCCTAATGCAAGGAACATGATCAATATAAGGACACTCAGGTTGTGTCTCCTCCAGGTAAAAGGTGTCAAACTGCGAAGGAAAAATGATACAGGGCTTAGCGGAAATGAGATCGGAGATGGAGGCTTATACAACGAGTTAAAAGCGTGGAAGCCGGCATCAGGATCATTAGAGCAAGCAGGATCATAACAGATGCATATGAAACTTGAACACAAAGATGGGAGCCTTATCAGGGATGGCCAGAAATATATGAGGAAGAAATATATGAGGCTTCTTCTCCAAGTCATGGTAAATCTGAAAAGTCTCCCGAGCCTATGAGAAAAACTCAGCATGGGCACCAAAATGGCATAAGGGTGCTGACTAAGGTGACCCATGTTAGGTAGGCTCTGCTGTCAGATTGGTGCACAATGCATAAAGATATGTCTAACACACCAATATCCAACAGGTTTGACCCTATGGCGAATTCGGATGGAAAAAGGTTCAAATGCAACATAACAACGGGGAAGCCTAAACCTACATGCAAGGTTCTGAATATACCTGACATGGTAGCACAAGGTGTCGAAAAGGACTAGTAAGCAAGTATACATCCAACTAAGAATCCTGTCTCCAAGAAACATTAGTACCAAGATCATATCTAAAACATTTGTAAAGAAAGACTCGATACAAGTCACTGTGGTAGAAATACTTTCAACTTCACTATCATCAACATCAGGCATAAACAAGGTAGAGTTTTCAAATGAAGACTCTATGGTACCCAAGCCCGAGGACTTACAATCAACAAGATCAACTTCAGGATGAATATCAAAGTTGAAGGACATGATGGAATCTGTAGAAACAAATTCATCATCACGGGAGTTGAAAATTTTAGAAGCAGAATAACACTCAACAGGAACACCAATTTGTGGATCTATAGGAGAGTCCAAAGACTCAACAGTAGGAAGATCATACTTTAAGGTCAAACCGGTGCTGGACATAATTGTGACTGGATCAACATCCAAATGAATGGCAGACTGTACTATGGAGTCTAGGAAAACTTCATTGGAAGGAAGTATATCATCCCAGATATAAAAAAAAATATCTAAACATTCAGATGGAGGTGTCACTTGGTCAAAAGATGGGACCAAGTCCCGAGAAGGTAAGCATGAACTCAGAGACTTCTTCTTAGTAGCAGTTGAACTCAAGGAACAATATGCCACATAAGCTCCATGTGACATAGTAGTGCCTAATGACGAGGGATTTGACTGGTCTACAGTTGGGTAATAAGGAGGATGAACGAATGCAAGCTAGTCGATAGTGACGATGCTTTTGTTATGAGGGAAATGCATCACATGAAAGAGAGTAGACACCACAGCATGCATAGCATAAACGTAATCATGCCTGAGGATCATATCAAAATCCACAGGGTCCTTTAAAACCATAAAATCAACTAAGACTATTTTTCCACCCAAAGTAACAGGTACCTAACGGAGGATTCCGAACGGTTCACTAGGTCTTCTATGAAAGGTCAACAGCCAATTAACAACTGGAATAACATTACGGAAACCCAAATCTCTCCAAGCATAACCGGGAAAGATACTAACAGAAGCTCCTTCATCAACAATGCATCTGTCAACCGTATGGTTCCCGATATCAACCTTTATCTGGAAAGGTGTCGAAGAAGAAAGACAAGGCTCAGCTAGACTATTCCAATCAAAGGAAATGGTCCTAGTGCTTTATAGGGGTTCACATGGAACAGGTGAAGTGCCATCTTTTTCAGGAACATCCAAACTGGTAATGCAAAAGACTTCAAGGACAGATGCATCAGTCTTAAAAGGACTGTTGGGATCGATCGAAGATTGCAGTGGTTAGTTTCTCAGAAGCAGAAGACTTTTGAACTAAGGACCACACCTTTTGCACTTCTGGAAGTACAGGGCACAAGTTAGTAAGGTGATCTCCCTCGCAAAACTTACAAGGAAACTTCAGCTTCTGTTTGTTGGGTTTTTCGACAATGTCAACTCCCTCAGCATGACTTGCAGTGGTTGATCTGGTGTCTCCAGTATGACTCATAGGAAATGGTGACTTGTCATTAATATGACTAGCAGTGATCAATGACGTGTCCTCAACATGACTGACAGTGGTTGAAGACAAACTTTCAGTATAATTTTCAGTGACTAAAATTTTTCTCCCAGCATGACCTCCAGAGGCTGGGTAGGTACCCCCTGCATGATATGCAGAGGCAGGGTGCTTTCCCCCAGCATGACTTACAGAGGCTGTGTTGCTGCCCCCTTGTTTTGGCATCTTCTTCCCATTCTTCCTCCATCTATTCCTTTTAGACTGCTAGTTACTAGTATTGCTACTTTCACCACATGAGGTAGAAGGAGGAGGAGAAGATGTTACTGGCAAGGTAGGCATAGGGTTCTGATGCTCTTGATTTGAGGTGCTTACAAAAGAAGCCTCATGAGCATGCAAGACATTTGGAGTGGAAAAAAACCAAACCAGAAACCCTATGGTGAATCCAGAAAGATTCAGAGTAGCCATTAAGGGAGTGCCAATGTTTCCAATGAATGGAACAACACAAGGATCCCTCGGAACAGGGGTACCTTGATTAGCACTCGTCGAAACGAAAGACATAGTTTCCTGCTCAAATGAACAAGAAGTTCTCTAAGGAAAACTAAGAAAAGTAGCATAAAGAGCACACCACTAAAAAAGGTCCTAGGTAAATCAAACCAGGCAAATAGATGCCTTCCGGAGAAGAGTCTGGGATGATGAGGGCCCAGAACAGATCAACGAAGGATGAAGAACAGTTACCCGAGGTCCACAATACAATGACTCAGGTTGCAAGCGCTGGAATCATCCAACCGCCCTCTGAAACACCAGCAAGGGATTTCCTCCCACGTCTGTCCTAAGTACAGTAGATATAACCCTCCTCCGTCACCTCTGTATTAACCTATGGTCATATACTAAGGATACCACCACACCAAAAACTCCTGGGGGAATAGTCTCTGGTCGAATCAGAAGATGTGGGAAGGGTAACTGAGCCCGAAACTCAAAAGAGTCCCCAAACGCGATCCAATCCTGCTATATGCTCGAAACAGAAAGTAGGAGGTGTATTCCCAACAATCTGATCTCACAAGACCTACTGCATAGATCCGAGGCAAGTTTTGAATGGACTGGGTTTACCTGCGATAGTCGAACTACGATTTTTGTGTAATGTGTGATCTTGGGTGGTTTAAGGTGTTTTAAACCCAAGATCCTAGCCAAGACTAGTTGGTGTATAGTGTAACCTAGAAAAAAAAATGTTACTAGTACATTTTATTAGGGTTCATTTTAAAGGTTACTTGCTTACTCAAAAAGGTAGTGGGTGTGTGGGAGTGGTTATAACATAAATAGAATACTGAAATAAAATGCTTACCACTAAACAAATATTTTCTTTTCAATGCAAGTCTTAAAATTACGATCTAGAATGCATATGCAAATGCAATTTTTAATCTTTCGAAAGCAAGAAAAGTAAAAATAAAGTCTAAATGTACAAAATTAAACTCAAAACCTAAGAATACAGTTACTCAAACAAATAGGTATGCAAAAGAAAACTTGTTCTTTTTTATGCAAAGCACTCTTAAATCCTTTAAGCCACTTGCAAGGTACTCTACTTAGAAAATAAATCAAAATTCTTTATGCTTTCCAATGGTAAGAAACAAAACTGAAACTAACCTACTATCAAAGCAAAGTAAAGAAACTTTCATGTCTTCTTTATTGACACAGTAAAAGCTACCAAATATGACTTTCAGATACTTAAAGATGTAAGCATGCCAACCCTTGGGAAAAGAGTACGAAAACTACTTTTAGACCCAAACAAAGCAAATGACCTACAAAGAAGTATGGTTTGGTAAAGTCAGGTCTACACATAAACAATGCAAACAAGGTCTTGAACAATAGCCAAAACACTTGATATTTCACTACAAAAGAAAACTAAAAGCATAAGGGAGGATAAGAAACCAATCTAAAAGAGAAATTTCACTCAGATAGGTACAAACAGGGTCAAGAAGACTCAATAGGTTTCAAATCCATTGGAAATGGAGCAAGCAGGTTCAGTTAGACCCAAATTAGGGTAGAAAACACCAAACTGGTCCACAACCCCCAACTTGGCTCCACAACCCCCAAAACTTTCCAAACAAGCCCAAATTGGTCAAAAGAGGTCCAAATCATTAACATAGGATCAGTAAAAGGATAGGATACCACTTACAGTGGTCTAACTTAGACCTAGGGTCATCAGGGGCCCCAAAAATGTAGCCACAGCCCCCAAATTTGGGTCCACAACCCAAAAAATCAAAAATTTCAAACCCAGATTATGTGCGCTACTATGTATGAGGCAGACCAGTGGCCATAGTAGGGGTGGGCGCTACTATGCAGAGAAAAAATGGTGCATGCCCGCTACTGTGCTTCACAACAATTGCGCACAGGTGGGAAAAGTTGAAAAAATGGGGTTAAAACCCCCCAACTTGGGTCCACCATGGTCTCAAAGGGCTAGGAAGGGTCTGTAAGAGTGAAGGAGGGTTAAACAAAGCCTCATAACTGATTCTAATCAAGAAATTGAACAAATACCTTCAAACAAAACTAAAGAAATGACCTCGGATACCCCTAAGCAGTTAGGCTTTCCCTAGTGGAGTCGCCATTTTGTTGTGAGGAAAATGCACCTATAGTTCAGGGGAGAAACTACCAACTTATGGTGATAAAGATAGAATTACAAATATTCTGCAAGTACAACAAGTAAGTGAAGAGATTAGGGTCAGGGATATGTGCACCTTATTATGAAGGTTGATCCTAGCTTTCCATTCCTCGCTCTTCAATGCTTATCGAGTGTCGCAATGCCCAGACCTGCAAAACAACTTGATACCTTTCTCAAATACATTTGACTACATATATAAGACTAATATTCATAATAGAAGAAGACATCAGATTATAAAAAAACAGTAATCAAATCTGAGACACACATAACTAGGTCATATTTGGAAAGGGAAGAACGTCTGATCTTTATTAATGAATGAAAGCAAGTACATAAAGTTATACCTTCTTTCAAGCTTGGCACTTCACGAAACCTAGATTCAAGGTCTCCTGCTTCCTTTCTTCAAGGATTCCAGCCTCTAATCAACTGTGCTAAGGTTTATCAAAATTGAAGCACACGAGAGGGGGATGAGGGTCTCCATTCCTCCAGCATAACTTTCTTATAGGCTTGTTCCCCTCATATGGCCCTTCTACCCTCCTTATATAGTTACTGAAGGAGAGGAAAATAAGTTATAACTGAGTAGGAGGTTCCCCAACCAACTTAACTTACCCAAATTTCAAGATTTTGACTAGTACAGGAATGTGCTCTACTCTGCAGTAGACAAACTAGCGCACATGTGGAGGTGGGCGCTATTTTAATGAAGTAGGGTAGCACATATGTGGAGGTGGGCGCTACTTTAATGAATAAAAGTAGGGCATATGCACTACTATCATGCTTGTGTACCAATGACCATGTGGAAAAATGGCCAAAAACATGGTTTTCTGCTCATTTTCAGGAGATGGTTTGGTCTCAAAAAATGTTCCTAAGGGTTGTGGTCATCAAATGGGTCAAGAATGAGGTAACCTCAACCATTTTTAGTGTCCCAAATGACCCCTCAATCCAAAAGTGTCATGTTGTGTGACTAAACTTGATCTCAAGAAGTGTGGTCATGCGACCAAGGAATGCAAGTGTCGTCACCGATGGAGAGGTGTCATTTTAAGCTATAACAGATGCCCCCTAATGTATGAGGTTAGGGGGATTGAGGGAAACAATGGCCGAAATACATTATAAATAACAAAGGGTTGAATCATGGAGGAACTGGAGAAACCAGGAATCATAGGCTCAAATGAGGTACCTGAAAGCAAAGGCAATGTCAGATAAACTTATGTTACACATAAATCTTCCACCCTGTGAGCATCAACATTCTTTGGCTTGTAGGATCCATTCTAGTGACTCAGATCCATTTTTATCCTTCAGTGATACCAGTTTGCCCTATTTTTATTCCTACCCGCATGTTGCATCACTATAGCATGCGTACCCATGAGTTACATCCCTATAGCCCGTGGGTATCAAGTAAAATGGTAAAAACCACTATTTTATCACTTTTTACTCCCAAAAAGCGGTCATTGGGTGACCTTTGGATCTCCATCTGCCCGAGTAACTTCTCGATGTGTCCTTTCACCTACCTTTGAGAGGACTATATATTGAGCACATATGGCTTATGGATGGGAGGAAGAAGAGAACAGTAAAGGAACTCTAGTGTATTTTTGGCCTATCTTGAGTCTACAATCATTGATCCTTGTAGTTGTGAACCAGTTAGGTTCACCTTCCAAACTCCTTTCTAGTTTGAGTTTTCCATTCATGTAGGATTGAAGTGGTGGAGGCACAAGTGGATTGATCTAGATCTTTGTCCAGATTGGTTGCCGGCAAGAGGTCATATCACTTTTTACTTCTTCTTTTTCATTATTAGAAATACTCATATTCTCGTCCATTCATGGTGTGAATGTCATTTATTATACATTGGGTTACATTTGCTTATGATATTATGGACCATTGTTATTGATAATGTTAATGTCATTTATATATCACATGTACTTGTTAGATATTGGTTGTCAAGACTAATTTGCAGATTAAAAGTGCTTAGATGTGTGCGGATTGAAAGCTCCAATGAGGATTTACATCAAACATTGGATCGAGGTTGGTTCCAAAAATGGCGACTCCGCTGGGGAAAACATCCATGTTTGGGAAATTTTTTGAGCATTAGTCCATATTTAGAGTTGTTGTTTATCAAATATCTGTGTCACTGATTGGCCATTAATATACACTATAGGAAACTTGCTTTTTCTGAGCCTCTGGACTCTTTATTTTCCCATTGGACTTTCCTCACGCGCGGGATAGCTTAGTTCTACCTGTGTCTACTCGCCTCTGTTTACTCTACTGCTTGCGGGTACCCGTAGGTATTCCTTCGACAGTAGCGTGTAACTCCGGCTTTTTCTTGGATTATGGCTATTGGTTGTTGTTGGGTGAGTTTGGTTGATTCCTGAGTCTTTGTTAGCCTCTTTCTTGACTATTTTATGCCTTGGTTGTGACCAGATCTCTTTATTTCTCTTGGTTGAGCCTTCTTGGTTTTTTACCAATCTTTGGTTTTAACCTCTTTGTTAGCACAGTATTTTTCCAATGTGAATGAAAGATTGTCAATCCAAAAAATTGGTTGTAATATCTCCTAAGTTTGGTGAGGAAGACACCAAATCCCAAAAAAAAATGATCCATATGACCATTGGCCACGCCAAAGAAGAGCTAAAGAATTCAATAAGGTACCTTGTAATAGCATATAAAGTAATCAACGGTCACGATCAAGGTAGAAAAAGATCAAAGGTTGTGACCAGAAGCTAGTGGACAAATTCTATATTTAGCAGAGCATATAAATGAATTGACAGGGCTTTTAAATTTGGCCAATATGGTAAATTAGGCGGATAAAGCATTGCTGAATCTCTAAAATAGTTAGTGAAGCTCTAAAATGGTGGAATGGCTAAAAGATGGCGGATCTCCAAAATACCCAAGTCTTTGTTTAAAAATTTAAAAGTTCATAGTTATTAATATAAATATTTTATATTAATATTCAAATCCAATCACCAAAGTCTTGGCACAAATCTCAAAAAATGTCAAATTAAAACTTTGAAAAAGACAAAGTTTGGATAAGCTACCATTCATTCCGCTCACTCAACTAGCTTGGGGGTTAAAATGATGAGGGTGGTGTGGAATATTTACCATGGTTTTTACTTTTACCACGTGTCACTAGCATATTATTCTGCTAGTTGGAGAAGTGGTAAGGTAAACCACTACATAATGGTTGTGGAGAGAAAATAATACATTGCCCAAAAGTTTAAAACATATGTTATAACATTGGATTTTTGGGTAATTTATTTGGAAAGAAATCACGTAAAAATAGGAATGGAAATATTTAATATGAAAATATTTTCCAAGATTTGAAAATCCAAAACCACGGGGATCAATCAAAACCATGGGGAAAAAACCAGTGGATTGTTTTCACAGGAAAATTGTTTATGAAATTTCATTTATTTCAGGAAATGATTGTTTTAGTCACCATTTTCTAGCACCTAGTTCTTCCAAACCTGAAGGAATTTGAGGAAACCGAGAGAGGTTTTTATTCATCACAAGACATTATCCAATAACCTCTCTCAGAATTTGCACAGGTGTTATGGGTTACAAGAATCGAAGTCATCTTTAGGGGGAAATATTCCAGAATTTAAGTTTACTGTTTTAGTCATTAACTTCAAAGAGATGTTTCTTCCAAATGCAGAAGCATTTTCAGAAACCGAAGAGGATTTTCTTAAGCACATGCCGAGTTACAAAAACCTCTCTCAAAATGTACACAACTATCTCCATCTGAGATATACAGCTAGGGAGTTGAAGCCTATTTTTCAGCAAATTTACTTCCTGAAATAAAATAAAATAAAATAAGTTGTAACTGTTTCTATTTTTAGAGTTTCAATTACGTTTTGAATTCAAGATTAGGTATAGGCCGTCTTTATATATATTGATATGTAAAAAAAATGTAAATGGGGATTTTCAGTAGGAAGGAGCCCGTTCTGGGTTTTCAAATTTGTTTCCAGAAATTAATAAAGATCTCAGAACTGAGCAGATTTTTTATCAAAGATTCATGTGTTGTTTCAAAATTACAGTCTGTACCTTTTCCCTTTCTCTACATGTGCATGTTTACTTTCTTTGTCATGCTTTTCATTATGTCATTTTCTTCTATGCTTAGATGAACATTCATATAGATTGAGATTCATGTTCTATGCCTCGATTTATCCGCATCTGAGTATCCATTTATTTCTCCAAAATTAACAGTGGATTCATTTGAAAATTGATGCCCATTGTTAGTGGATTGTCTTTATTTCTTTCCTGGTCACTTGCAAAATCTTATTGACTGTGATAAAATAGCTATATTGCCTTTGTATGAAACATTTGTTTGGTTGTTGATCTATTATTTTTCTGTTTCTCAAATCCATTGCCCAATGGTATCCCTTTCCTGTTTGTCTAACGACCTCATTAAAAATTCTTAAGTTTTTATTTATTTTATACATTCGGCCATTGAGTTTATTGTCAAACTGCTGTCGTGGTGACATTGGATGGTAGATTTGCTGAGAGAGCCCTCTCTGGATGAAGGAGGCCCACTTTCAGTCTAAATATTGGTTTGAGGTTACCTTGGGTTTCCTTGATACAACCCAAGGAAAATCTGAGTGCTAATACTATTGACTTTTTCCTTTTGAGCTCATTCCTTTGGTTGAGTCTTGCTATTTAGGATCTACTGGGTTGTCTTAGTGATCTTCTTGGCACTTCAGTGACTAAATAGTAGGATTTTGCTTGCATTTTTTCATTTCATTTATATTGAAAAAATACAAAAATATTCATTTAGTTTTTTGCATTTTCCTTTCTGTTTATAAGAGAAAATACAAAAATATTTTATTTCCATGTACAACCTTCTGCATTGAGTGCTTGTTGCCTTCATTTTAGGTTCTGCTAGTGCATTGAAAAGATAAAGGATTGCATATTTATTTCGGAATTGTTGGTTTATTTTGCATATTAGTGACATTGTTTTATTGGATAGATGAGTCTAGGATTGGACGATGTTGCATACTATTGAGTCTACACATCAATAGTTTCATGACCATATCCCTTGAGTAATCACAGCCACTAAAATTAACGCTTAATCATAAAATTGATTAGACTGATTTTATTTATAGGGTACACCAACTAGCATAGGTTTTAGAGTCTTGGAATAGATCATTGTGAGTTAACAATCCAAAACTACTGAACGAAACATTAGGTGTCTGACCAGGGAGTGGAGGAATCCATGGTATAGATCGATGTTCTCAGGAAGCTCTACTCAATCCAGAGTTAAGCATGAGGTCACGGGAGGTTGGTTGCGGAGATATCCCTCTGATACCAGCTAAATGTGGGAGATATATCCAGGGTTTGTTCGTATCTGGGGGTACCGGAGGTTTGTCCTTTTGTGCTTTGGGCTTAGCTACCCTGCCCATACGACGGGTCCCACTTGCGACTGTCCCCCTGAGCATTAGTTATACTGCGGTGAACATAGTTTCCTTACCTAGGTACCGCATAGGGTACTTGCAGTGGTTATGTTGTTTGTGTCCTGAGTCAGATAGGGATTGGACAACACAGTTGTGTTCGCGCAGTGGACTTGACCCTGTCGACACAGTGAAGCCTGGGTGTCTCTATAACTGATTCTGTTACCTCCGGTTATAGTTTGGGAGTCTCAAGCCTATCGTAGGAGAGACATACCGGCTCTAGTGTCGGGAGCTCAATTAGCCACTGTGTTTGACTGCTTTTGGCTGTAGTTTTCTCTAGGTGTGTGCTTTTTATTTACTATTTTTGATCGATAGTTGGCCTTTAGGAGACTCTGTGTCTCTCTCCGTAGAGAATGTGGTGCGGAGCCGTACTCTCCGCTGGTCCCGTCATTTGGTTGGTTTAAACCCACTCGAGGTTACACGTCGTATTGATAGAGGACGTCGGAGGGCTCCCTCTAAGTCTTCAGATTCTTATGTGACTTAAGTTGAGGACTACATGACTACACATCTCGATATCAGGCAAGACCCTTCTACTCCTTCGGGGAGAGTTGAATATACTTCTGATCCCCATACTCCTCATGAGGATTAGGGAGGTGATCCACCTGAGACTCAACCTGGTTCTATTTGGCCTAATCCATTTGACCGGGATCCGTTTGATCCTTTGAATCCTGATAATTATCTTTACGGGATGCCCGACTTACCCAAGGAGGAAGAACATGACGAGCCTTTCGTTCCTCCATTTCCACGTGATTATAGATACAAGAGATCTAAGACTCATGATTGTACTGGCCCTATGGTCAACCCCACTATACTCTCTTTTGGTATGCCTAGTCACACTACTATCGGACCTTCCACTACGGTTGGTACTCATGCTAGGACTAGTCAAAATGTTAGCAATACTATACCCACTGGGGGCACTGCGTTGTCCACCCACTCACATAGTATGGGCACTGGTCAGATTCCTAACCATGCCAATGTTGGAACGCGACCACCTCCTAGGAATACCCAACCTAGTTGGAATGATGTTCGAAACACGACTCGCCATCTACCACCTAATACACATGTCACTAATCGTCAACCCAGGACCACTTTTGCACATGATATTGTTCCTTCCAACCACGGGGGTGGACACATACTGCATGCTTTTTCGTCCACTACCGCCACTAGTAATGCTAATGTAGGAGGTGGGAATATTTCCTATCCACATGGACATCACACCACTAACCCTGTTACTAGTCACGTCCATATTGGAGCCGGGAATGCTTCTCATGCCTTTTGTCACCACACGACTAGTCAGGCTAATCCTAATGTTGGGGGTGGGAGCATACCATACCATTACAATCAATACAACACGGTTCCCACTATGAATAGTACATACATGCCCCATACTCATGGGGAAAACCCTTACTACAACCCATTCGGTGTTGGTTACCAGTATCACCCACCACCCCAATATGGTGCTCAAAACGTGCATATACTTGCTTACTCTCCAATGGGTAAATAAGGGGGAGGTTATCCATCTTATGCCCATGGGCAATATTACGGGCCATCAGGTCCTCAGTATCAGCAGTTTAATCCTCATGGTCAAGCTTTTGATCCATCCTATAACACAGTTCTGTTCAACCAACCCTTTTTGGGAGCTTATAATCAAGCTTTCCATCCACAGCTCCCATTCCTTTCATGCTTGAATCTCCCAGATATTTTGAATCTCATGAATGATCCGGTGTGTCACGACCCTACTTGGGCCCCGGTCCCTACCAAGCTCCCTTCATACATTCCAAAGTTTGAAGGGAAAGGTGGTGAGGACCCAGGAGATCATGTCACGACGTTTCACCTTTGGTGATCCTCCAACTCTTTGAATCATGATTCCATTCGATTACAACTATTTCAACGCACCCTCACAGGGGCAGCCGCGAAGTGGTATGTTGAGTTGCCGGGAAACACCTATAGGGGATTCAATGAGATTTCTTTGGTTTTCTTAGACCATTTCCAGTTACCGGTTCGTTATGATACTGTTACTGAGTTATTGTCCACCTTCCATTAGAATAAGGCCACACATATTTCTGACCACATTCAAGAGTGGCATCGAGGGAAGAGATTAGTGAAAGCCAACATTCCTCCAGAGTTCCTGTTGGAATGGTTCCTCAAGTCTTTACTTCCATACATTGCTAAGGATATTTCGATGTCCGGCATTGTGATTGAGGAACAAGCTATCTTGAAAGTCCAACAGTTAGATATACTTATTCTCAGTCTGGCATTTTGTATGACATTATTCCTGATGCACTGAGAACAAGACATGAGCCTACGTCAATTCCTGGACCACATACCAATGGCATCGTGGGGTCCGCATGCACTTTCCCTATAGACTTGGTAGATAATCAAATGAAAATTTTGTCGCTAAACCAGTCTGCTCCCGGACAGGTTCACACCTTGTCCACTTCCACTATGTCGTGTGATGTACACAATGTGCAATCAATGAAACCGTCAGGTAACCAGCAACCTAGTGGTAAGAAAAAGGGGAGAAATAATCGTAGGGGTGGAAATAATGGAAGTAATAATAATAGCAATCGTAATACTCCCCGTAAAGAGAATGCCAACCCTCCTTGGGAAGGAGTTAATGCTGGTGAGGATCATAAACCTAGGTGTAAGGTGAAATTCCCTTGCAAGCTTTGTGGGGAGGATCATCTTACTCATTTATGTCCTTGAATTGAAGAAGCATCAAAGCATTTGGAACAGAGCCCAGCTGTGCTGAAGGATCCCCTTCCTCATCACCAAAACATGGCTTTGCATGCTCCCACCACTGGTTATGGTACTAATGAAAGAGCTTCTTCCAATACTAGTGGTTATGGATGTGTGAATATGGTTCAGTCGGAGGTTTTTGTTGCTACTCGTCAACGTGATTATGGTGCACCACAATCGAATTTTGGGAATGAGCCTCCCCCTCCTCCTGATAATTCCTTGCATATCGATAAGCCTTCCATTATGCCACGGATATCGAAAGGTGTTCTTAAGCGCTCCACGCATAATCCTAATGCTTGAGCCACCCAGAACTACTCCATTGTAGAATATTTGGGCCAAACTCCGTGTGCCATATCAGCCCTTGAGGTTTTGCAAGCCTGTCCTTCTTAGAAGCATGCCCTTTGGAGTGCGTTAGGAATTCAGGATGGGGGAAGTCCTAGTGTTATCAAGTTTGACACTACTGATGTCCAGCCTCACTTACCTTACCACGTTGCTTTTCAAATCCAGGTGGTTTTCCTTAAAATCTTCGCCAAACGTACTATGGTTGATGAAGGTACTCCACATCAGTAATGTCATTGACTTGTTGGAAATATCTTTGCTCTCGTCCTCTACTCGCGTCTATAACTACACTCACTGCATTCGACGGTAGGTCTTTTACGCCGCATGGAATTATCCCTTCCCTTGTTGTCTCCTTGGGAGGTAAGTCCGTGCCTATTGAAGTCAAAGTGGTTGATGTGCCCATCAGCTACAATGTTTTACTGGGTCGGAACTGGATGTACGCTATGGAGGCTGTCGCGTCTACTTTGTTTCGAGTTATTTGCTTTCCCCATGAAGGAAAGATTATGACGATAGATCAGCTAGATTATGTTGGCACTCCATCCACAACATCCACAAGATCTGTAGTCCCGCAAGTTTCTGATTCTCAGTCAACAACTGGGAACATAGGTGTTGGGATGTACCCCTCATTGACGAGAACTTTTAACCATTCTGCACCTATGAATTTTATTGCAACCATTTCCGACATTGCACTTCCTCCTTCGAATAGTATGCCATTCTAGACTTCATATTGTAATGATCCATGGATTTTACCATCCGCGGATTCTATGTCTAAAGACATTGTGCAAATTGGGATGTCCATGCCCTTATCTGTAGCAGAGCTCACTTACGATCATATCCAACAAACCACTATAGATCCGTATCTCTCTTCTTCCCAGACAGTTGAAGAAGATCCCATTACGCTGCCAATTTGGGCAGTCAACTCATCTTGCTCTCACGATTGCCTCGATGATACTTTGCCATCTGATGGAGCTATCTTCAAAGCCATGTGTGGTAGTGAGAGGGCTTGGGAAGATATCCACCACCACTCTTATTTCCTTCCCAACCTTGAGCTCATTGAGCAAGAGGCGTTTAGGATGACTCTAGCTGAGATGGTTGGTCACCCTATGGCTCTTTTGCAGTCGCATGATGTTTTTTTGGAGGGGAATATGGCCAGTATTTCCCCAACCGCTTTGATCAACATCTCTCATACTCCCAGAAAGATTGAGAATGTTTATGTCGGTGTCGATTGCACTCCTGAGGAAATTTCTATTTACACTGATTTGTTTACCGAACTCTGGGAAGCTTTCACCTGGTCATATGAGGAGATGCCAGAAGCAGACCCCCACATTATTGAACACGAGATTAGAACATATCCTAATGCTAAACCGATTCGACAATGCTTATGTGTTGTGAACCCTAGGAAGGTAGCTTCTATTAAGGAAGAGGTGGAGAAACTTCTCAAAGTTGGTTTCATCTACCTCGTTCCCCTTACCAAATGGGTGTCAAACCCCGTTCCTATGGATAAGAAGCAGGGAACGATCCATGTATACACTGATTTCAGAGATTTGAACCATGCATGTCCGAAAGACAAATTCCCCACGCCATTCATTGATCAAATATTGGATGCTTGTGCGAGGAGTGAGATTTTTTCATTCATGGATGGATTCTCAGGTTATAATCAGATTCAAATCAAACCCACGGACCAACATAAAATGACATTTATTTGTCCATGGGTAACCTTTGCATACTGGAAAATGCCCTTCAGCCTCAAGAACGTTGAAGCTACTTTTCAGCAAGCCATGACCTATGCCTTCCATGATCTTAAGATGATTATGGAAGTTTTCTTGGATGATATTGCTAGCCATTCTTGCAAGAGAGTGGACCACCCCAAGCACCTCCGTATGATTCTCGAACAATGTATTCACTACAAAATTCAATTGAATCCAAACAAATGCATCTTCGCTGTTAGGACTGGTTTCCTTATGGGATTCATAGTTTCGAAGGAGGGTATTAGAGTCAAGCCTCTCAAAGTTGAGGCAATACTTCATTTTCCTCCTCCACATAATCTTTTTGAACTTCAGAGCCTCCAAGGGAGAGCTACTTTTCTGCGTCGGTTTATAGCTAACTATGCCAGTATTACTAAAGGTTTTGCATGCCTATTAAACAAGGACAAACCTTTTATCTGGGATGAGTGAGCCCAGTAGTCTTTCGATGCCATTAAGAAAGATTTGGTGTTGGCCCTGTGCTTAGTCCACCATACTTTACACAAGATTTCATTCTTTATGTGGCCACGCCTCAAGAGATTATTGGCATGGTCTTGGTTCAGATAGATGATGCGCTTGTCGAGCATGTTATCTATTATCTTAGTCAAAATTTAATAGATGCTCAACTAAGGTACACCCACATAGAAAAGCTGGCACGTGCAACTGTTCACACAATACAGTGGTTATGACATTACATTTTTCTTCGAACAACCACTGTTGTAGCTCACATCAATCCGTTTCAATTTGTGCTATCATGACGCCTTATCGGGGGTAAGTATAATAAATGGATTGTGATCCTTCAGAAATTTGATCTCGAGTTTGCTTCTGCAAAATTGGTGAAATCATTGGTGTTCACTGAGCTTATGTCGGACCTTCCACGGCTTGATGAGAATGTCATTCATGAAGATTCCTTTGTGGATGAACACTTATTTGTCATCTTGATCGAGGACCCTTGGTATGGGGATATCATTGTGTATCTCCAAACTTTGAATTTTCCTCTGCATTATTCACGAGACGAACGACTGCATGTGAGACATCACGCTAAAGATTATACTATCATCAGTGACACTTTGTATCATTGACGAAAGGATTCCATTCTCTATCATTGCTTGACTCACGAAGAAGCGGAATGGGTACTTAATGATTTCCATGTAGGGGCATGTGGCGGTCACTTATTCGGGCTTGCTACAACCTAGCGTATTATGCGAGCAGGTTATTTTTGTCTTACTATCTTTAAAGATTGTATTAACACTGTGAAGAGTTGTCACCCTTGCCAGGTGTTTTCTCGGAACATACACTCGCATCCAACGCCCCTCCATCCGGTCTTCACTGTCGGTCCCTTCACTAAGTGGGGGGTAGATTTCATGGATTGCAAACTAGCTTCGGCTAGGGGGCATCACCATATTATCGTGGCCGTGGATTATTTTTCCAAGTGGGCTGAGGCCATGCCTACTGTAAAAGCCGATGGTGCTACTATAGCCCATTTCGTGTTCAACCAGATTATCACTCGATTCGGTATCTCGAAAGAGATTGTCACTGACCATGGCAGTCACTTTCAAAATAAGATGATGGAGGATTTGTCTCTCAAGATTGGGTTTCATCAGGAACACTCATATTCCTACTATCCTCAAGCGAATGGTCAAGTTGAAGCAGTAAACAAGTCTTTGAAAACCATTCTCCAATGTACCATCCAAAAAAGTAAGACTAATTGGCATATCATGTTATATCCTACTTTGTGGGCATATCAAACCGCAGTTAAGACTGCTGCTAGGTTCTCACCATTCCAATTAGTTCATGGTGTGGAGTCACTCTTACCGATTGAATATGAAATCCTTTCGCTCAAGCTGGCCATAGAGCTCCTCCCTAATACGACAGAGATTGAGCAACGTTTAGTACACCTCGAGCAACTTGACGAGCACCGTCGAGATGCCCCTGTGGCCATTGATGTTAACAACCGTTGTGTCAAGGTTCAATATGATAGGTCTGTCCGTCCCCGGCAATATGTTGAAGGTGACTTGGTACTCTTGTATGACAAACCTAAATAACCCCTGGGGGCAAGCAAGTTCAATCCCATGCGGCACAGTCCTTACATTGTGAGGCATGTCCTTGAAAAAGGAGCTTATGAGTTAGAAGATTACGAGTGAGTTTTTTTTGAAGGAGCCTAGAAATGGGCTCTACCTCAAGCAGTATTATGCTTGAACCTATGGTTCAGGCTAATACTTTTGTACACTATTGCATAGTTTTTCTGTACATAGTTTATATTTCCTTTTGGTTGTCAGGTATGATGATTAGCCTATATTTGATTGCCAGATGTCAACGGGATGTCCTATGTTCTTAGGTTTCGCGGATGGTGCTAGCCGACATACGCAGTAGTTTGCTTCTGCTGCCTGGGTCATCTTCTCACCTGACCACCTAGTTGTGTCCTCGATAGGTGCTTGTGTCGGTCCTACATCTAACAATGTGGCTGAGTATAGTGCCATTGTTGAGATACTTCGGGATGCCATTTCACATGAAATCCAGTCTTTAGAAGTCCGGCTGGATTCACAACTAGTGGTGTCTCAGCTCAATGGGAAGTACCGTGTATGAGACCCTACATTACTACGGATATTACTTAAGGTACGACTCTTAGAGAGGCAATTTGTTTCCATTACATATATTCATATTCCGAGAAGTCATAATTATATATCTGATGCATACACTAACTATGTATTAGATTGGCATTTGTCACATTCATCATGAGCACATAAATACAAAGACATTCATACATTTGTACATACACACGTGTAGTAGAACTGAGAACCAAAGTTGTATATATATATAAATATGTCCAAAAATGGTAGTGTCATACAAAACTGGAGCCCATGGCCCTCAAAAATATACATATCGATAGAAAAAGGATGAGACCTTGGGATATCTATTCCCTTCGAGAAGGCCTAGCTACTGCCTCGACGGTATATGTCTCATAGTAGTACCGTGCTGCATTGGCCATCCACTGCAGCAACCACACCCACTCCCTGAGAACACCCACTACTTGGCACTGCATGGTCTCAGGTAGTCGGGCCACCTCTATCATTGGAACTTGAGAAAACATCCGTGATGCGTTGTGGCACAACGTCTGGAGTGTGCGCCCTGCTGCGGCATCTGCTGCCACCTCATCTCTACCCCAACAACCATGTCTCGGGAAGCCCTATGGTCTCACTGGGCCTTTGTCTGGGAGCAAATAGTCACCCATTAGCATATGACATTACCACCAAAAATATTTTTTGCATTTCAACTATAATAAAAAAATTCATAAAAATTTAAAAACACAAAACCAAAAGAGTACTCACTAATGTCTCCGAAGGCTGTGCCTGGTGGGAGCGGCATGTCATGGTCCTTTCTGAAGTCTATCCCCATATAGGGATAGTCCTCTATCGCGATCACCTACCAGTTCCACCAGCGGAATAACTCCTCAGTCTATGGTGACTCCAAACCACCACCAACCTGTCGTGTTAGTATCTTAGCCCACCAGGTCAGGGATGGATCTCAGAGACTGTGAGGAGAGACATCCACCCTCGGGCTAAGCCCCATAACTCTCTAAAAGAAGAAACTGTAGAGGATGCTACCATACCCAAATTTTTTGGCCTTACCCTCTTTGCATTCCATCAGTTGTGTCTTCATAGACACCAACAGAGTAGTACACTAGCCGAATACAATAGGCTGCAAGCATTGTGATGCGTAAAACATCACCAGTTTGGATGCCTGATGTAGTGCTTTAGATCTCGTGATTTGCACCAGAGTAACCACTATGATATTTGTGCTCAAGTCCACTATGAGATTGACCGACAATTGGCTTCCCACTGCTCATGTGTTGGCAGGACAATACCGCGCTATGTAATCTTGAACAGTGATCCCACCACCCAAGGTCCATGACCGAAGACTAGCCACTTCCCCTCTACGGGACAAACCAGTAATGAAATAGATATCCTCTACTTCCAGTGTCAGTGTTTTCCCATTGAGGATGAAGTGTTGAGCATACATATCCCAGTAGCTGATCAAATGATGGAGTAGTAGGTTTTGGGCCCTTAAGCCCCCAAGACTCCAGTATTTATATAAGCCACATGCTTGCAATGCTTGTTGTGCTTGCAAATCATTGCGCATAGCCTCATCTATCTGGTCATGCTCTCTTTCCCTCCACTCTAGAACCATCCTAGAGTGCAAAGCAAGAAATTATTAGTCATTTTCACATTTAAAAACTTCTTCACAGTCGTACCCATGGGCTAAATTGTAGACAGTGGCGAGTAGATGCGGGCAGTCAGTTTTTTGACCGCGCGTTTGGCGCCCTACCCGCGACCCGCATACTTATAGCCCACAGGTAGCACCGAAGCCATTTAGGGATTGGCAGTGACCACTGACCAAAATTGAAATAAAAGAACTTAAATGAAAGGTATGGCAGTGACCACTAACCTGCTCCAGACGGTTCGCTGAACGGTTGCTCGTAGCTCCCACGATCGGTGCTTGAAATTTCAGGTGCAAACTTACCACTAAACTCCAAAATGGTGAATAGAGCAAATGAATTGAAAATTACAAATTTTATTACTATTTATAATTTTCTGGACCCACTTTTCTATAGTTTTTTCCATTTTGAGCCATTATGAACTAATATCATGTCATGGAGTAGTGTTTTTTCAATAGATTTCCTTGGCGAGAGTTGTTCTGATCCATTTCACACCTACGGCAGGTACATTTCACACCTGGCATATAGGTTAGATGCCACTTTCACATGCATTATGCATTTGACCTATTGACCATTTTCATAAACCCTAGGTGCGACCCTGCTTCGTGACTGACACGGAACCTTCACATTGCTATAGAAGTGTCATCACGCGGCGGTAGGGATTTCCTGAACATGGGTACCCTAGTTAGAACCTCGTTATGCATTTTGGTGCCCATGCCATTGTTTGTCCTCAGGATTGGGAGTCCTTCATAGTTACGCCATGACATTGCGATAAAGACTCATACTCTACTTTGTCTTATGTTGGCCATTTCCCTCAAGGAATCCCCTCAGTTATATCATGTTGTGATGGCATTGCATCATCCTGCTTGCTGCTTGAGGCTTGTGCCGGCTCCCTCTTACTCAATTGTTAGCCTGGTGTCGGAGCACTTTTCCCTGTCAAGCCCTGCAGAGCTTATATATTTTCCCTTCACAATGTGATGACCCTTTGACCTTGAGGGAACACACCCCCGAGTGTCCACATCTTGCACCCACTTCCTTGCATTGAGCATAGGTATGTTCCACTGCTCGGGACTAGTCTGCTAGCTATTTGACACTCGTTCCCTCACTTGTTGTACTATAAGCAATTTTATTCTTTTCAAGCTTTTCCAAAATATGAAAAAGACCAAAAAAATCAAATATTCCAAAAAGATGGACGGGATTATGGTCACTGTTTCTTGTTGACAGCTGTTGTGTCGCCTTTGAATAGAGCATTCATTCCACTCTGTACATTATGAGTTGGGACTATAGTTGGGCCTTAGGAGTTGTACTTGTTTCTCAGTTTTCTCCACCGATTGGTTAAGCTTCTAGTGATTATGGATCCCTCTGTAATGTCTCCTGCATTGCACAATTTATGTCAAGTCTATGCTGCCTAAGTCTATCCATCTGCTCATGCTCTTGTTCAAAGGAAGTTTTGAAACCAGTGTCGGCCACTCCTCATATCTCTTGACTATTGCATGTTGGCCATCCTTATTGCGTCAGTCTATTTCACCTTAGATCTTCCAAATCTTTGAGCATTGCTGGTACCTCGTACTGGTTGTGGGGGATGCCTTAATGCCCTCCTTTCAGCAAGTCTCATTCCGTCGATTTCAACTCATTTATTCCAGGAATTGAGGCTTAGAGTTCGGTTGAGTACCTTGAGGCTTGGAGTCATTAGTGGCAGGTTCTCTCGCCATCAACAGTTTTCGGAATACATCAATGTCCCCTGATCGATGGATTCATCCTATTGTTCGACTTCAACCAATTTATTTACACTCTGATGATTGTGCTCTATGCATTGATGCCCATTTTCATTATTGGTGGGTCATCTCACATCTGTTAACGGTATACATAATTGTCCGATAATCAGACGATGTCTCATCAGGTTCAACCCCAACTCCCTTTATTCACTTGATGGGACTTGCACCGTCGAAGACTTGTGTAGAAGACCCTAGGCGATTGTGGCATTCAGTATGCTACATATGACTTTGACTTTACATCTGAGATATCACCTGTCAGATTTCAGCAGTTTGTACCTCAAGTTTGCACTAGTTGTCTTCTTTTTAGCAGAAGACCATATCTTATTGTAGAGGGATCATGGCTGTGATCACTTATGACATGTATCCATTATGTACTGCCTATTCATGGCCATTGTATCAGATTGTTGTACTATACTGAGATGTATTCAGAGATACTATTCCATTATGACGAGTGAGTTGTTCTTTCCACTTGTGTCTCCATCACTCCAATTTTGAGTTTTATAATGTATTTCGGCCATCGTAGCACATTTCAGTCTCTGACCTCACACAAAAGGGGGCATCTGTTACATAGAAATCTTCCACCCCGTGAGCATCAACATTCTTTGTCCTGTAGGATCCATTGCAGTGACTCAGATACATTTTTATCCTTCAGTGATACAAGTTTTCCTTATTTTTATTCCTACCCGCATGTTGCATCACTATAGCATGCTTCCCCTCGAGTTGCATCCCTATAGCCCATGGGTATCAAGTAAAATGGTAAAAACCACTATTTTATCACTTTTTACTCCCAAAAAACGGTCATTGGGTGACCTTTGGCTCTCCATCTGCCCGAGTAACACCTCGATGTCTCCTTTCACCTACCTTTGAGAGGACTATATATTGAGCACATATGGCTTATGGACGGGAGGAAGAAGAGAATAGTAAAGGAACTCTAGTGGATTTTTTCCCTATCTTGAGTCTGCACTCATTGATACTTGTAGTTGTGAACTAGTTAGGTTCACCTTTCAAACTCCTTTCTAGTTTGAGTTTTCCATTCATGGAGGACTGAAGTGGTGGGGGCACAAGTGGATTGATCTAGATCTTGGTCCATATTGGTTGCCGACAAGAGGTCGTATCACTTTGTACTTCTTCTTGTTCATTAATAGAAATACTCATATTCTCGTCCATTCATGGTGTGAATATCATTTATTATACATTGGGTTGCATTTGCTTATGATATTATGGACCATTGTTATTGATAATGTTAATGTCATTTATATATCACATGTACTTGTTAGATATTGGTTGGCAATACTAATTTTCAGATTACAAGTGCTCGGATGTGCGCGGATTGAACGCTCCAACGGGGATCTACATCAAATGTTGGATCGAGGTTGGTTACATTTCTCTATTATTTTAACATTGTCATTTATAATAGCATTGCTTTGAGAATTGAGTAGATTTCTGGTAGTCATCTGTCTGTTGTGTTACTCCCAAGCCATAGTGAGTTTTCTCCAATACAACTTATCCTTGGGGTAAATTTCCATGTTCAAATAGTGGAACATTACCTCCAAGATGATACAATAATGATCCAAATACTGATGTATATATCATGGCCACTAGAATACAAGCGTGGATCCATGGGGAACATAAGTGTAAACATAGCCACATAAATACAAGGTGGATCTATGTCAAAACTGGAGAACATAGCCATGGAGAACAAACTGGATCTCTGTCTCATCAAGAACAAAAAAGAGTGTGGCTCAGTCTTGTGCAACTTGGGTGATAACATAAATGAGGTGATGCTATCGAGGATACCAAGGTCTTCATCCAAAAACAACCCAAGGTACAAACCTATCCATGCGAATAAATGAGTTGATGTCGAACATGGGAGGTATCCTTTGATTACTGGTTATTGATGAATACCGTTAACAAATGCAAGGGTGGCCACCAATAATGAAAATGGAACCCAAGGTACCTAGTACACTCAAGCAAGTGCGAATAAATGGTCTTTCCATCGAACAATTGAAGAATCCATCGGATAGGAGACATTGATGTTTTCGCATCTATCCAATAGCGAGGGAAACTACCACTAATGACTGCAATCCCCAAGGTACTAACCGAAACTCTAAACTTCATTCCCAGAGTACAATGAGTTGAATTCGATGGGAAGAAGCCTACTGCAAGGGAGGCCTTAATGCATCCTCCATTATCCAACAAGAGGGACACTCAACAGGTATGAGCTGATTTGGAGTAGGACTAACCACATGATGAAACATACTGACAACAAGGAATGGCTGACGCATGAGGTCAAGGCAACTATAGAATGGCCGACATAGGTTATATCCTTGAAAAATGAGCACGACACAAGAGTGAATTAGGTAGCTTTTAACAAAAAGAGACCATGATGCAAATCTATTATGTAGGAGACATTAACAGATTCTCCATATGATTGGAAGACTAACCAAATGGAGGAGTAAGAACTCTGAGATCAGGTTTATCCTAAGGCCAACACTAGAACCCAACTTGTTTGATAGACTCGAAACAGGTGCTTTGTTCAAGGAGAGAGTTGACTTGCTACCATTATATTGAAAGATATTTTAACATTCTTTTCTTCCCTTTCCTTTTTAATTTTTTAACGAGCTTGACAAAGAACTAAAGCATTCTCGACAGTATTTTCATTTTTAAGGAGTCTGAAAAACCTAGAAGAAAACTCCATACACGTATCCGTGGATTTTATATCGAGCCCGGATTGGTCTGTGCTTGGTGGTGTTTTCTTGCTTATAGAGTTGAAAAACTTAAACAGTCCTCTATACACCTACTCGTGGATTTTAATATCGATCCCAAGTAGGTTAATGCTCGTCGGTGTTTTCCTGTTTCAAGAGTCTGAAAAACTTAAACAATACTCTTTTCACCCTCTCATGGATTTCACATCGAGACCGAGTAGGTGAGTGCTAAATTGGTGTTTTCATGTTTAGAGAGCCTGAAAACCCTAAAGAAGGCTCTGAAAGGTCCTTTTTCATGAAGTTAGTCTCCTCCCCCGAAAAAGTGTAAAACAAAGGAAGAAGAACTCTTCTAGCACATACCAGAGTATACCTAGAGTATACCTTTTCCGTAATTTATCCACCAAGGCCCAGAAAAGGGGTAATTCTATACCTAAGTGGATGTCAGTTCAGTTATTTTAACGAGCCCGAAAAGACAACTATGCTCGGCAAACTTTTCCTATTTAAGGAGTCGAAAAAGGGCTTAAAAGAACTCCATAGGGATCTTTTCCGTAAAGGTTTAATGAGTCCAAAAAAGTAAACTTATGACCTCCTTATTGTTTTGAACGAGCTCAAATGAGATAGGAAAGTGCTCATAACTTGCTTACTCTTTTTAACTTGCTCATAATTCGGATGGCAAAAGGTTCAAATGCAACATAACAACGGGGAAGCCTAAACCTCCATGCAAGGTTCCAAATATACCTGACATGGTCGCACAAGGTGTCGAAAAGGACCCGTAAGCAAGTATACATCTAGCTAAAAATTCTGTCTCCAAGAAACATCATTACAATTATCATATCTAAAACACATGTAAAGAAAGACCCGATACAAGTCACTATGGTAGAAATACTTTGAACTTCACTATCATCAACAACAGGCATAAAGAAGGAAGATTTTTCAAATGAAGACTCTATGGTGCCCAAGCCCGAGGAGTTACAATCAACAAGATCAATTTCAGGATGAAGATCAAAGTTGAAGGACATGATGGAATCTGCAGACACAAATTCATCATCACTGGAGTTGAAAATTCTAGAAGCAGAATCAAACTCAGCAGGAACACCGATTTGCGGATCTATAGGAGAGTCCAAAGACTCAATAGTAGGAAGATCAGACTTTAAGGTCAAACCGGGGCTTGACATAACTGTGACTCAATCAACATCCAAATGAATGGTAGACTGTACTATGGACTCTAGGAAAACTTCATTGGAAGGAAGTATATCATCCCAGATAGAACACATATCTAAACATTCAGATGGAGGTGTAACTTGGTCAAAAGTTGGGACCAAGTCCCGAGAAGGTAAGCATGAACTCAGAGACTTCTTCTCAGTAGCAGTTGTAATCAAGGAACAATATGCCATGTAAGCTCCATGTGACACAGTAGTTCCTAATGACGAGGGATCTGACTGGTCTATAGTTGGGTAATAAGGAGAATCAATGAATGGAAGCTAGTCGATAGTGATGATGCTTTCGTTATTAGGGAAATGCATCACATGAAAGAGTGTAGACACCACAAGCTACATAGCATAAATGTAATCATGCCTGAGGATCATATCAAAATCAACAGGTTCCTTTAAAACCATAAAATCAACTAAGACTGTTTTTCCACCCAAAGTAACAGGTACCTGACGGACGAATCCGAATGGTTCACTAGGTCTTCTATCAAAAGTCAACGGCCAATTAACAGCTGGAATAATATTAGGGAAACCCAAATCTCTCCAAGCATAAGTGGACAAGACACTAACAGAAGCTCCTTCATCAACAATGCATCGGTCAACCGTATGGTTCCCGATATCAACCTTTATCTGGAAAGGTGTTGAAGAAGAAAGACGAGGCTCGGCTAGACTATTCCAATCAAAGGAAGCTGTCCTAGGGCTTGGTAGGGGTTCACATTGAACAGATGAAGTGCCCCCTTTTTCTGGAACATCCAAACTGGTAATACAGAAGACTTCAGGGACAGGTGCATCACTCTCCAAAGGACTGATGTGATCAGTCGAAGATTGCATCGATTCGATCACTTCACTCTCCGAAGGAAGAGTGGGGTTGACCAAAGATTTCATTGGTTCAAGCACTTTATCAACCAAAGGTTTATTTGACTGTAGGGAATCTATAGACAACTCAGGAACATAGGTTCCTTCAGACATGGACCACACTCTTCGTTCATCTGGCATGGCAGGGCATCAGTGAGTAAGGTGATCTCCCTTAGTAAGTTTACAAGGGAACTTTGGTTTCTGTCCTATAGGTCGAGACTCCTTTACAACATTGGTATTCTCAACATGAATAGCATTGGCTGACAACTTGCCCCCAGCATGACTTGCAGTGGCTGGTTTCTCAGAAGAAGAAGGATTTTGAACTAAGGACCACACTTTTTGCACTTCTGGAAGTACAGGGCACACGTAAGTAAGGTGATCTCCCTTGCAAAACTTACAAGGAAACTTAAGCTTCTGTTTGTTGGATTTGTCGACAATGTCAACTCCCTCAACATGACTTGTAGTGGATGATCTGGTGTCTCCAGTATGACTCACAAGAACTGGTGACTTGTCATTAATATGACTAGCAGTGATCAATGACGTGTCCTCAACATGACTGACAGTGGTTGAAGATAAACTTTCAGTATAATTTTTAGTGACTAAAATTTTTCTCCCAGCATGACCTCTATAGGCTGGGTAGGTGCCCCCTACATGATTTGCAGAGGCAGGGTGCTTCCCCCCAGCATGAATTACAGAGGCTAGGTTACTGCCCCCTTGTTTTGGCATCATCTTCCCATTCTTCTTCCGTCTATTCCTTTTGAACTGCGAGTTACTAGTATTGCTACTTTCGCCACATGAGGTAGAAGGAGGAGGAGAAGATGTTACTGGCAAGGGAGGCACAGGGTTTTGATGCTCTTGATTTGAGGTGCTTACAAAAGAAGCATTAGGAGTATGCAAGGCATTTGGAGTGGAAAAAAACCAAACTGGTAGCCCTATGGTGAATCCAAGAAGATTCAGAGTAGCCATTAAGGGAGTACCAATGTTTCCAATGAATGGAACAACACAAGGATCCCCAAGAACAATGGTGCCGTGATTTGCACTCGTCGGAACGCTAGACATAGTTTACTGCTCAAATGAACAAGAAGTTCTCTAAGGCAAACTAAGACAAGTAGCACAAAGAGCACACCACTAAAAAATTTCCTAGGTAAATCAAACCAGGCAAACAGATGCCTTCCGGAGAAGAGTCTGGGATGATGAGGACCCATAACAGATCAACGAAGGATGAATAATAGTTACCCAAGGTCCACAATACAATGACTAAGAGTGCAAGCACTAGAATCACCCAACCACCCTCCCAGAGACCTGCAAGGGATTTCCTCCCACATCTGTCCTAGGTACAACAGATATAACCCTCCACTATCACTTGTGTATGAACCTATGGTTAGATACTAAGGATACCACCACACCGAAAACTCCTGGGGGAATAGTCTCTAGTCGAATAAGAAGGCGTGGGAGGGGTAACTTAGCCTGAAAGTCAAAAGAGTCTCGAAACGCGATCTAATCCTACTATATGCTTGAAATAGAAAGTAGGAGGTGTATTCCCAACAATCCGATCTCACAAGATCTACTGCATAGATCCCAGACAATTTTTTAATGAAGTGGGTTTACCTGCGATAGTCGAACTACGATTTTTGCGTAATGTGTGATCTTGGGTGGTTTAAGGTGTTTTAAACCAAAGATCCTAACCAAGACTAGTTGGTGTATAGTGTAACCTAGAAAAGAAAATGTTACTAGTACATTTTATTAGGGTTCATTTTAAAGGTTACTTGCTTACTCAAAAAGGTAGTCGGTGTGTGGGAGTGGTTATAACATAAATAGAATACTAAAATGAAATGCTTACCACTAAACAAATATTTTCTTTTCAACTCAAGTCTTAAAATTACGAGCTAGAATGCATATGCAAATGCAATTTTTAATCTTTCGAATGCAAAAAAGGTAAAAATAAAGTCTAAATGTACAAATTAAACTCAAAACCTGAGAATGCAGCTACTCAAACAAATAGGTATGCAAAAGAAAGCTTGTTCTTTTTGATGCAAAGCACTCTTAAATCCTTTAAGCCACTTGCAAGGTACTGTACTCAGAAAATAAATCAAAAATATTTATTCTTTCCAAAGGTAAGAAACAAAACTGAAACTAACCTACTATCAAAGCAAAGCAAAGAAAATTTCAAGTCTTCCATATTGAAACAGTAAAAGCTACCAAATATGACTTTCAGATACTAAGATGTAAGCATGCCAACCCTTGGGAAAAGAGTAAAAAAACTACTTTTAGACCCAAACAAAGCAAATGAACTACAAAGAGGTATGGTTTGGTAAAGTCAGGCCTGCACATAAACAATGCAAACAAGGTCTTGAATAACAACCAAACCACTTGATCTTTCACTACAAAAGAAAACTTAAAGCATAAGGGAGGATAAGAAACCAATCTAAAAGAGAAATTTCCCTCAAATAGGTACAAACAGGGCCAAGAAGACTTAATAGGTTTCAAATCCATTGGAAATGGAGCAAGCAGGTTCAGTCAGACTCAAATTAGGGTACAAAACCCCAAACTGGTCCACAACCCCCCAACTTAGGTCCACAAGCCGCAAAAATTTTCAAACAAGCCCAAATTGGTCAAAAGAGGTCCAAATCTTGAACATAGGATAAGTAAAAGGATAGGAGACCACTTATAGTGGTTTAACTCAGACCTAGGGTCATCAGGGACCCCAAAAATTCAGCTACAGCCCCAAATTTGGGTCCACAACCCAAAAACTCTAAAATTTCAAACCTAGATTATGTGCGCTACTTTGTATGAGGCATACCAGTGCCCATGGCAGGGGTGGGCGCTACTGTTCTTCACAACAGTAACACATAGGGGGGAAAAATTGAAAGAATGGGGTTAAAACCCCCCAACTTGGGTCCACCGGGGTCTGAAAGGGCTAAGAAGGGTCCATAAGAGCCAAGGAGGGTCAAACAAAGAATAAGAACTAATTCTAATCAAGAAATTGAACAAAGACATTCAAACAAAACTAAAGAAATAACCTTGGATACCCCTAAGCAATTAGGCTTTCCCCAGCGGAGTCGCCATTCTGTTGTGAGGAAAATGCACCTATAGTTCAGGGGAGAAACTACCAACTTACGGTGATAAAGATAGACTTACAAATATTCTGCAAGTACAACAAGTAAGTGAAGAGATTACGGTTAGGGATATTTGCACCTTATTATGAAGGTTGATCCTAGCTTTCCCTTCCTCTCTCTTCAATGATTATCCAGTGTCACAATGCCCAGACTTGCAAAACAACTTGATACCTTTCTCAAATACATTTGACTACATATATAAGATTGATATTCATAATAAAAGAAGACATCATATTATAAAGAAATAGTAATCAAATCCGAGACACACATAACTAGGTCATATTTGGAAAGTGAAGAACGTTTGATCTTTATTAATGAATGAAAGCAAGTACATAAAGTTATACGTTCATTCAAGCTTGGGACTTCACGAAACCTAGATTCAAGGTCTCCTGCTTCCATTCTCCAAGGATACCAGCCTCTAATCAACTGTGCTAGGGTTTATAAAAACTGAAGCATAAGAGAGGGGGATGAGGGTTTCTATTCCTCTAGCATAACTTTGTTATAGGCTTGGTCCCGTCACATGACCCTTCTACACTCCTTATATAGTTAGTGAAGGAGAGGAAAATACGTTATAACTGAGTAGGAGGTTCCCCAACCAACTTAACTTACCCAAGTTTCAAGATTTTGACTAGTACAGGAATGTGCTCTACTCTGCAGTAGACAAACTAGCGCACATGTGGAGGTGGGAACTACTTTAATGAAGTAGGGTAGTGCATATGTGGAGGTGGGCGCTACATTAATGAAGCAAAGTAGGTCATATGTGCTACTATCATGTTTGTGTACGAGCACCCATATGGAAAAATGGCCAAAAACATGGTTATCTGCTCATTTTCAGGAGATGGTTTGGTCTAGAAAAATGTTCCTAAGGGTTGTAATCATCAAATGGGTCAATAATGAGGTAATTTCAACCATTTTTAGTGTCCCAAATGACACCTCAATCAACAAGTGTCCTGTTGTGTGAGTAAACTTGATGTCAAGACATGTCATCATGCGACCAAGGAATGCAAGAGTCATCACGAACGGAGAGGTGCAATTTTAAGCTATAACAGATTCCCCCTAATGTATGAGGTTAGAGGGAGTGAGGGAAGCAATGGCCAAAATACATTATAAATAACAAAGGGATGAATCATGGAGGAACTGGAGAAACCAAGAATCATAGGCTCAAATGAAGTACCTGAAAGCAATGGAAATGTTAGACAAACTTATCCTTGGTGTAACTGTCCATGTTCAAATAGTGGAACATTACCTCCAAGAGGATACAATAATGATCAAAATACTGATGCATATGTCATGGCCACTAGAATACAAGCATGGATCCATGAAGAACATAACTGTATACATAGCCACATAAATACAAGGTGGATCTATGTCAAAACTAGAGAACATAGCCATAGAGAACAAACTGGATCTATCTCTCATCAAGAGCCAAAAAGAGTGTGGCTCAGTCTTGCACAACTTGGGTGATAACATAAATGAGGTGATGCTGTCGAGGATCCCAAGGTCCTCATCCAAAAAAAACCCATGGTACAAACCTATCCATGTGAATAAATGAGTTGATGTCAAACATGGGAGGTATCATTTGATTACCGGTCATTGATGAATTTTGTTAACAAATGCGAGAGTGTCCACCAATAATGAAAATGGAACCCAAGGTACCTAGTACATTCAAGCAAGTGTGAATAAATGGTCTTGCCATCGAACACTTGAAGAATCCATCGGATAGGAGACATTGATGTATTCCCATCAATCCAATAGTGAGGGAAACTGCCACTAATGACTGCAATCCCCAAGGTACTAACCGAAACTCTAAACTTCATTCCCAGAGTACAATGAGTTGAATTTGATGGGAAGAAGCCCGTTGGAAGAGAGGCCTTAATGCATCCTCGATCATCCAACATGAGGGACACTCAAAAGGTATGAGCTGATTTGGAGTAGGACTGAACACATGAAGAAACACACTGACACCAAGGAATGGCTGACGCATGAGGTCAACGCAGCTGTAGAATGGCCGACACAGCTTATATCCTTGAACAGTGAGCACGACACAAGAGTGACTTAGGCATCTTTTAACACAAAGAGACCATGCTGCAAATCTGCGATGTAGGAAACATTAACAGATTCTCCATATGATTCGAAGAGTAACCAAACGGAGGAGTAAGAATTTTGAGATCATGTTTATCCTAAGCCCAACACTAGAACCCAACTTGTTTGATAGACTCAAAACAGGTGCTTTGTTGAAGGAGAGAGTTGACTTGTTTCCATCATATTGAAATATATTTTAACATTTTCCCCTTCCCTTCCCTTTTTCATTTTTTAGCGAGCTTGACAAAGAACTAAAGCATGCTCGACGGTATTTTCATTTTTAAGGAGTCTGAAAAACCTAGAAGAAAAATCCATACACCAATATGTGGATTTTATATCGAGGCCGGATTGGTCTGTGCTCAGCGGTGTTTTCTTGCTTATAGAGTTGAAAAAATTAAACAGTCCTCTATACACCTACTCACGGATTTTAATATCGAGCCAAAGTAGGTTAATGCTCACCAGTGTTTTTGTGTTTATAGAGTCTGAAAAAACTTAAACAATCCTCTTTTTACCCTATCGTGGATTTCACATCGAGCTCAAGTAGGTGAGTGCTCACTTGGTGTTTTCATGTTTAGAGAGCCTGAAAACCCTAAAGAAGGCTCCGAAAGGTCATTTTTCGTAAAGTTAGTCTCCTCCCCCGAAAAAGTGTAAAACAAAGGAAGAAGAACTCTTCTAGCGCATACCAGAGTATTCCTAGAGTATACCTTTTCCGTAATTTATCCACCAAGGCCCGGAAAAGGGGTAATTATATACCTAAGTGGATCTTAGTTCAGTTATTTTAAAGATCCCGAAAAGACAACTACGCTCATCAAACTTTTCCTATTTAAGGAGTCTGAAAAGGGCTTAAAAGAACTCCATAGGGATATTTTCTGTAAAGGTTTAATGAGTCTGAAAAAGTAAACTCATGACCTCCTTACTGTTTTTAACGAGCTCAAAGAAGATAGGAAAATGCTCATAACTTCCTTACTTTTTTTAATGAGCTCGAAGTGAATATGAAAGAAATGCTCATAGCCTCCTTACTATTTTTAATGAGCTCGAAGGAAAGGTGGAAGAATGCTCGTAACCTACTTACTATTTTTAACGAGCTCAAAGTAAAGGAAGAAGAATGCTCAAAACCTACTTATTGTTTTGAAGGACCTCGAAGTAGAGGTAGAAGAATGCTCGAAATTTACTTACGGTTTTTAACGAGCTCGAAGTGAAGGTGGAAGAATGCTCGATTGGGAGGAGATGAGTGTTAGGGACATGCGAAACTAGATCCAAGGGCATGGAACAAAGCTATGCCTAATGCAAGGAACATGAGCAAGATAAGGACACTCAAGGTGTGTCTCCTCCAAGTAAAAGGTGTCAAACTGTGAAGGAAAAATGATATAGGGCTTAGTGAAAATGAGATCGGAGATGGAGGCTTATACAACGACCTAAAAGCATGGAAGCTGGCATCAGGCTCATTAGCGCAAGCGGGATCATAACAGATGCATATGCAACTTGAACACAAAGATGGGAGCCTTATCAGGAATGGCCAGAAATATATGAGGAAGAAAGATATGAGGCTTCTTCTCAAAGTCATGGTAAATCTAAAAAGCCTCCCGAGCCTATGAGAAAAACTTAGCATGGGCACCAAAAGGGCATAAGGGTGCTGACTAGGGTGACCCATGTTAGGTAGGCTTCGCTGTCGGACTGGTGCACAAAGCATAAAGAGATGGCTAACACACCAATATCCAATAGGTTCGACCCTATTGCGAATTTGGATGCCAAAAGGTTCAAATGCAACATAACAACGGGGAAGCGTAAACCTACATGCAAGGTTTCGAATATACTTGACATGGTCGCACAAGGTGTTGAAAAGGACTAGTAAGCAAGTATACATCCAGCTAAGAATCCTGTCTCCAAGAAACATCAGTACCAAGATCATATCTAAAACATATGTAAAGAAAGACCCGATAGAAGTCACTGTGGTAGAAATACTTTCAACCTCACTATCATCAACAACAGGGATAAATAAGGCAGCGTTTTCAAATGAAGACTCTATGGTACCCAAGCCCGAGGACTTACAATCAACAAGATCAACTTTAGGATGAAGATCAAAGTTGAAGGACATGATGGAATCTACAGAAACAAATTCATCATCACCGAAGTTGAAAATTCTAGAAGCAGAATCAAACTCAGCAGGAACACCGATTTGCGGATCTAGAGGAGAGTCCAAAGACTCAATAGTAGGAAGTTCAGACTTTATGGTCAAACCGGGGCTGGACACAACTGTGACTATATCATCATCAAAATGAATGGAAGACTGTACTATGGACTCTAGTAAAACTTCATCGGAAGGAAGTATATCATCCCAGATAGAACACATATCTAAACATTCAGATGGAGGTGTCACTTGGTCAAAAGCTAGGACCAAGTCCTGAGAAGGTAAGCATGAACTCATAGACTTCTTCTCAGTAGTAGTTGAACTCAAACAACAATATGCCAAATAAGCTCCATGTGACATAGTAGTGCCTAATAACGAGGGATCTTATTGGTCTACAGTTGGGTAATAAGGAGGATCAACGAATGGAAGCTGGTCAATAGTGACGATGCTTTCGTTATGAGGCAAAATGCATCACACAAAAGAGCGTAGACACCACAGCATGCATAGCATAAACGTAGTCAGGTCCAAGGATCATATCAAAATCCACGGGGTCCTTTAAAACCATAAAATCAACTAAGACTTTTTTTCCACCCAAAGTAACAAGTACCTGACGGAGGAATCCAAACGGTTCACTAGGTCTTCTATCAAAGGTCAACGACCAATTAATAGCTGGAATAACATTAGGGAAACCCAAATCTCTCCAAGCATAAGTGGAAAATATACTAACAGAAGTTCCTTCATCAACAATGCATCGGTCAACCGTATGGTTCCCGATATCAACCTTTATCTGGAAAGGTGTCGAAGAAGGAAGAAGGAAGATGAGGCTCGGCTAGACTATTCCAATCAAAGGAAATGGTACTAGGGCTTGGTAGGGGTTCACATGGAACAGATGAAGTGCCCCCTTTTTCAGGAACATCCAAACTAGTAATGCAGAAGACTTCAGGGACAGGTGCATTAGTCTCCAAAGGACTGATGGGATCAGTCGAAGATTGCATCAATTCGATCACTTCACTCTCCAAAGGAAGAGTGGGGTCAACCAAAGATTGCATTGGTTCAACCACTTTATCAACCAAAGGTTGATCTGATTGTAGGGAATTTATAGACAACTCAGGAGTAGAGGTTCCTTCAAACATGGACCACACTCTTCGTGCGTCTGGAATGGTAGGGCATCGGTGAATAAGGTGATCTCCCTTAAAACGTTTACAAGGGAACTTCGGTTTCCGTCCTATAGGTCGAGACTCCTTTACAACGTTGGTATTGTTAGCATGACTAGCATTGGCTGACAGCTTGCCCCCAGCATGACTTGCAGTGGTTGGTTGCTTAGAAGAAGAAGAATTTTTAACTGAAGGCCACACTTTTTGCACTTCTGGAAGTATAGGGCACAAGTAAGTAAGGTGATCTCCCTCACAAAACTTACAAGGAAAATTAAGCTTCTGTTTGTTGGGTTTGTCGACAATGTCAACTCCCTCAGCATGACTTGCAGTGGATGATCTGGTGTCTCCAGTATGACTCACAGGAACTGGTGACTTGTCATTAATATGACTAGCAGTGATCAATGACGTGTCCTCAATATGACTGACAGTGGTTGAAGACAAACTTTTAGTATAATTTTTAGTGACTAAAAGTTTTCTCCTAGCATGACCTCTATAGGCTGGGTAGGTGCCCCCTACATCATTTGCATAGGTAGGGTGCTTGCCCCAGCATAACTTACAGAGGCTAGGTTGTTTCCCCCTTGTTTTGGCATCATCTTCCCATTCTTCCTCCATCTATTCCTTTTGGACTGCCAGTTACTAGTATTGCTACTTTCACCACATGAGGTAGAAGGAGGAGGAGAAGATGTTATTGGCAAGGGAGGCACACAGTTCTGATGCTCTTGATTTGAAGTGCTTACAAAAGAAGCGTCAAGAGCATGCAAGGAATTCAGAGTGGAAAACAACCAAACCGGTAGCCCTATGGTGAATCCAGGAAGATTCAAAGTAGCCATTAAGGGAGTGCCAATGTTTCCAATGAATGGAACAACACAAGGATCCCCCAAAACAATGGTACCTTGATTGGCACTCGCAGGAATGCTAGACATAGTTTACTGCTCAAATGAACAAGAAGTTATCTAAGGAAAACTAAGACAACTAGCAAAAAGATCACACCACTAAAAAAGATCTTAGGTAAATCAAATCGGGCAAATAGATGCCTTCCGGAGAAGAGTCTGGAATGATGAGGACCCATAACAAATCAACGAAGGATGAAGAACAGTTACTCGGGGTCCACAATACAATGACTAAGGGTGCAAGTGCTAGAATCACCCAACCACCCTCCCAAAGACCTGCAAGGGATTTCCTCCCACATCTGTCCTAGGTACAACAGATATAACCCTCCACTGTCACCTGTGTATGAACCTATGGTCAGACACTAAGGATACCACCACACCGATAACTCCTGGGGGAACAGTCTCTAGTCGATTAAGAAGGCATGGGAGGGGTAACTTAGCTCGAAACTCAAAAGAGTCCCCAAACACAATCCAATCCCGCTATATGCTCGAAACATAAAGTAGGAGGTGTATTCCCAACAATCTGATCTCACAAGACCTACTGCATAGATCCCAGGCAATTTTTGAATGAAGTGGGTTTACCTGCGATAGTCGAACTACGATTTTTGCCTAATGTGTGATCTTGGGTGGTTTAAGGTGTTTTAAACCCAAGATCTTAACCATGACTAGTTGGTGTATAGTGTAACCTAGAAACGAAAATGTTACTTTTACATTTTATTAGGGTTCATTTTAAAGGTTACTTGCTTACTCAAAAAGGTAGTGGGTGTGTGAGAGTGGTTATCGCAAAAATAGATTACTGAAATGAAATGCTTACCACTAAACAAATCTTTTCTTTTCAATGTAAGTCTTAAAATTGCAATCTAGAATGCATATGCAAATGCCATTTTTAATCTTTCAAATGCAAAAAAGATAAAAATAAAGTCTAAATGTACAAAATTAACCTAAAAACATAAGAATGCAGCTAATCAAACAAATAGGTATGCAAAAGAAAACTTGTTCTTTTTGATGCAAAGCACTCTTAAATCCTTTAAGCCACTTGCAAGGTACTCTACTCAGAAAATAAATCAAAATTCTTTATGCTTTCCAAAGCTAAGAAACAAAACTGAAACTAAACTACTATCAAAGCAAAGCAAAGAAACTTTCAAGTCTTCTTTATTGAAACAGTAAAAGCATGCCAACCCTTGGGAAAAGAGTACGAAAACTAGTTTTAGACCCAAACAAAGCAAATGACCTACAAAGAAGTATGGCTTGGTAAAGTCAGGTCTACACATAAACATTGCAAACAAGGTCTTGAACAAGAGCCAAAACACTTGAGCTTTCACTACAAAAGAAAACTAAAAGCATAAGGGAGGATAAGAAACCAATCTAAAAGAGAAATTTCACTCACATAGGTACAAATAGGGTCAATAAGACTTAGTAGGTTTCAAATCCAGTGGAAATGGAGCAACCAGGTTCAGTCAGACTCAAATTAGGGTACAAAACACCAAACTGGTTCACAACCCCCCAACTTGGGTCCACAAGCCCCAAAACTTTCCAAACAAACCCAAATTGATAAAAAGAGGTCAAAATCATTAACATAGGATCGGTACAAGGATAGGAGACCACTTATAGTGGTTGAACTTAGACCTAGGGTCATCAGGGACCCCAAAAATGTAGCCACAACCCCCAAATTTGGGTCCACAACCCAAAAACTCTAAAATTTCAAACCCAAATTATGTGCGCTACTGTGTATGAGGCATACCAACACCCATAGCAAGGGTGGGTGCTACTGTGCAGAGCAAAAGCTGGGACCAAGTCCTGAGAAGGTAAGCATGGACGCTACTGTGCTTCACAACAATAGCGCACAAGTCGGAAAAGTTGACAAAATGGGGTTAAAACCCCCAAACTTGGGTCCACCAAGGTCTGAAAGGGCTAGGAAGGGTTTTTAAGAGCCAAGGAGGGTCAAAAAATCCTAAGAACTAATTCTAATCAAGAAATTGAACAAAGACCTTCAAACAAAACTAAAGAAATGACCTGGGATACCCCTAAGCAGTTAGGCTTTCCCCAACGGAGTCACCATTCTATTGTGAGGAAAATGCACCTATAGTTCAGGGGAGAAACTACCAACATACGGTGATAAATATAGATTTACAAATATTCTGCAAGTACAACAAGTAAGTGAAGAGATTAGCGTTAGGGATATGTGCACCTTATTACGAAGGTTAATCTTAGCATTCCCTTCCTCGCTCTTTAATGCTTATCCAGTGTCGCAATGCCCAGACCTGCAAAAAAACTTGATACCTTTCTCAAATACATTTGACTACATATATAAGACTGATATTCATAATAGAAAAAGACATCATATTATGAGCAAACAGTAATCAAATCTGAGACACACATAACAAGGTCATATTTGGAAAGGGAAGAACGTCTGATCTTTATTAATGAATAAAAGAAAGTACATAAATTTATACCTTCTTTCAAGCTTGGCACTTCACGAAGCCTAGATTCAAGGTCTCCTGCTTCTCTTCGCCAAGGATTCCAACATCTAATCAACTGTGCTAGGGTTTATCAAAACTGAAGCACAAGAGAGGAGGATGAGGGTCTCCATTCATCCATCATAACTTTGTTATAGGCTTGGTCCCCTCACATGGCCCTTCTACCCTCCTTATATAGTCAGTAAAGGAGAGGAAAAGAAGTTATAACTGAGTAGGAGGTTCCCTAACCAACTTAACTTACCCAAATTTCGAGATTTTGACTAGTACAGGAATGTGCTCTACTCTGTATTAAAAAACTAGCACACATGTGGAGGTGGGCGCTACTTTAATGAAGCTGGGTAGTGCATATGTGGAGGTGGGCGCTACTTTAATGAAGCAAAGAAGGTTATATGCGCTACTATAATTCTTGTGTACCAGTGCCCATGTGGAAAAATGGCAAAAAATAGGGTTTTCTGCTCATTTGCAGGAGATGGTTCGGTTTGGAAAAATGTTCCTAAGGGTTGTAATCATCAAATGGGTCAAGAATGAGGTAATTTCAACCATTTTTAGTGTCCCAAATGACCCCTCAATCCACATGTGTTCTGTTGTGAGAGTAAACTTCATCTCAAGAAGTGTCATCATGCGACCAAGGAATGCAAGTGTCGTCACAGACGGAGAGGTGTCATTTTAAGCTATAACAGATGCCCCCTAATGTATGAGGTCAGAGGGAGTGAGGGAAACGATGGCCGAAATACATTATAAATAACAAAGTGTTGAATCATGGAGGAACTGGAGAAACCAAGAATCATAGGCTCAAATGAAGTACCTAAAAGCAAAGGCAATGTCAGACAAACTTATCCTTGGGGTAACTATCCATGTTCAAATAGTGGAACATGACCTTCAAGAGGATACAATAATGTTCCAAATACTGATGCATATATCATGGCCACTAGAATACAAGCATGGATCCATGAGGAACATAAGTGTAAACATAGCCACATAAATACAAGGTGGATCTATGTCAAAACTAGAGAACATAGCCATAGAGAACAAATTGGATCTATGTCTCATCAAGAGACAAAAAGAGTGTAGCTCAGTCTTGTACAAACTGGGCAATAACATAAATGAGTTGATGCTATCGAGGATCCCAAGGTCTTCATCCAAAAAAAAACCAAGGTACAAACGTATCCATGCGAATAAATGAGTTGATGTCGAACATGGGAGGTATCGTTTGATTACCAGTCATTGATGAATATCGTTAACGAATGCGAGGGTGGCCACCAATAATTAAAATGGAACCCAAGGTACCTAGTGCATTCAAGCAAGTGCGAATAAATGGTCTTGCCATCGAACACTTGAAGAATCCATCAGATAGGAGACATTGATGTATTCCCATCTATCCAATAGCGAGGGAAACTGCCACTAATGATTGCAATCCCCAAGGTACTAACCAAAACTCTAAACATGATTTCCAGAGTACAATGAGTTAAAGTCGAGGGGAAGAAACCTATTGGAAGGGAGGGCTTAGTGCATCCTCCATCATCCAACACGAGGGACACTCAACAGGTATGAGCTAATTTGGAGTAGGACTGACCACATGATGAAACATACTGACACCAAGGAATGGCCGATGCATGAGGTCAAGGCAGCTATAGAATGGCCAACACAGGTTATATCCTTGAACAGTGAGTATGACACAAGAGTGACTGAGGCAAATTTTAACACAAAGAGACCATGATGCAAATATGCGATGTAGGAGACATTAACAGATTCTCCATATGATTGATAAGGTTTATCCTAAGGCAAACACTAGAACTCATAGATCAGGTTTATCCTAAGGAAAACACTAGAACCCAACTTGTTTGATAGACTCAAAATAGGTGCTTTGCTCAAGGAGAGAGTTGACTTGCTGCCATCATATTTAAAGATATTTTAACATTCTTCCCTTCCCTTTCCTTTTTCATTTTTTAATGAGCTTGACAAAGAACTAAAGCATGCTCGACGATATTTTCATTTTTAAGGAGTCTAAAAAACCTAGAAGAAAACTCCATACACCTATCCGTGGATTTTATATAGAGTTGAAAAACTTAAACAGTCCTCTATACACCTATTCGTGGATTTTAAGATCGACCCCAAGTAGGTTAATGCTCGCCGGTGTTTTCTTGTTTAGAGAGTTTGAAAAATTTAAACAATCCTCTTTTTACCCTCTCGTAGATTTCACATCGAGCCCGAGTAGGTGAGTGCTCGCTTGGTTTTTCATGTTTAGAGAGCCTGAAAACCCTAAAGAAGGCTCCGAAAGGTCCTTTTTCGTAAATTTAGTCTCCTCCCCCAAAAAAGTGTAAAACAAAGGAAAAACAACTCTTCTAGCACATACCAGAGTATACCCAGAGTATACCTTTTCCATAATTTATCCACCAAGGCCCGGAAAAGGGGTAATTCTATACCTTAGTGGATGTCAGTTCAGTTATTTTAACGAGCCTAAAAAGACAACTATGCTCAGCAAGCTTTTCCTATTTAAGGAGTCTGAAAAGGGCTTAAAAGAACTCCATAGGGATCTTTTCCGTAAAGGTTTAATGAGTCCAAAAAAGTAAACTCATGACCTCCTTATTGTTTTTAACAAGCTCAAAGGAGATAGGAAAATGCTCATAACTTCTGTAATGCTTTTAATGAGCTCGAAGTGAAGATGAAAGAAATGCTCATAGCCTCCTTACTGTTTTGAATGAGCTCAAAGGAAAGGTGGAAGACTGCTTGTAACCTACTTACTATTTTTAACAAGCTCAAAGTAAAGGTAGAAGAATGCTCGAAACCTACTTACTATTTTTAATGAGCTCGAAGTAGAGGTAGAAGAATGCTCGAAACCTACTTATTGTTTTTAACGAGCTCGAAGTGAAGGTAGAAGAATGCTCGATTGGGAGGAGACGAGTGTCAGGGAGATGTAAAACTAGCTCCAAGTGTATGGAACAAAGCTATGCCCAATGCAATGAACATGAGCAAGATAAGGACACTCAAGGTGTGTCTCCTCCAGGTAAAAGTTGTCAAAATGTGAAGGCAAATGATACATGGCTTAGCGAAAATGAGATCGGATATGGAGGCTTCTACAATGAGCTAAAAGCGTGGAAGCTGACATCAAGCTCATTAGTGCAAGCGGGATCATAACAGATGCATATGCAACATGAACACAAAGATGGGAGCCTTATCAGGGATGGCCAGAAATATATGAGGAAGAAAGATATGAGGCTTCTTCTCGAAGTCATGGTAAATCTAAAAAGGCTCTTGCGCCTATGAGAAAAACTCAGTATGGGCACCAAAATGGCATAAGGGTGCTGACTAGGGTGACCCATGTTAGGTAGGCTCTGTTGTCAGAATGGTGCACAATGCATAAAGAGATGGCTAACACACCAATATCCAATAGGTTTGACCCTATGGCGAATTCGGATGGCAAAAGGTTCAAATGCAACATAACATCGGGGAAGCCTAAACCTACATGCAAGGTTACGAATATACTTGACATGGTCGCACAAGGTGTCAAAAAGGACCAGTAAGCAAGTATACATCTAGCTAAGAATCCTGTCTCCAAGAAACATCAGTACCAAGATGATATCAAAAACTTATGTAAAGAAAGACCCAATACAAGTCACTGTGGTAGAAATACTTTCAAGTTCACTATCATCAAAAACAAGCATAAACAAGGAAGAGTTTTCAAATGAAGACTCTATGGTACCCAAGCCCGAGGACTCACAATCAACAAGATCAACTTCAGGATGAAGATCAAAGTTGAAGGACATGATGGAATTTGTAGAAACAAATTCATCATCACGGGAGTTGAAAATTCTAGAAGTAGAATCAAACTCAATAGAAACACCGATTTGCGTATCTATAGGAGAGTCCAAAGACTCAATAGTAGGAAGATCATACTTTAAGGTCAAACCAGGGTTGGACATAATTGTGATTGGATCAACATCCAAACGAATTGCAGACTATACTATGGACTCTAGGAAGACTTCATTGGAAGGAAGTATATCATCCCAGATAGAACACATATCTAAACATTTAGATGGAGGTGTCACTTGGTCAAAAGCTGGGACCAAGTCCCGAGAAGGTAAGCATGAATTCAGAGACTTCTTCTCAGTATCAGTTGAACTCAAGGAACAATATGCCACATAAGCTCCATGTGACATAGTAGCACCTAATGACGAGGGATCTGACTGGTCTACAGTTGGGTAATAAGAAGGATCAACGAATGCAAGTTGGTCGATATTGACGATTCTTTCGTTATGAGGGAAATGCATCACACGAAAGAGATAAGAAACCAAAGCATGCATAGTATAAAAATAATCACGCCCGAGGATCATATCAAAATCCACAGGGTCCTTTAAAATCATAAAATCAACTACGACTGTTTTTCCACCCAAAGTAGCAGGTACCTGATGGAGGAATCCAAACGGTTCACTAGGTCTTCTATCAAAGGTCAACGACCAATTAACAGCTGGAATAACATTAGGGAAACCCAAATATCTCCAAGCATAAGTGGACAAGATACTAACATAAGCTGCTTCATCAACAATGCATCGGTCAACCGTATGGTTCCCGATATCAACCTTTATCTGGAAAGGTGTTGAAGAAGGAAGACGAGGCTTGGCTAGACTATTCCAATCAAAGGAAATGGTACTATGGCTTGGTAGGGGTTCACATGGCACAGATGAAGTGCCCCCTTTTTCTAGAACATCCAAACTGGTAATGTAGAAGACATCAGGGCCAAGTGCATCAATCTCCAAAGGACTGATGGGATTGGTCGAAGATTGCATCGATTCAATCACTTCACTCTCTGAAGGAAGAGTGAGGTCGACCAAAGATTGCATTGGTTCAACCACTTTATCAACCAAAGGTTGATATGACTGTAGGCAATCTATAGACAACTCAGGAACAGAGGTTCCTTCAGACATGGACCACACTCTTCGTTCCTGTGGAATGGTAGGGCATCGGTGAGTAAGGTGATATGCCTTACAAAGTTTACAAGGGAAATTTGGTTTCCATCCTATAGGTCGAGACTCCTGTACAATGTTAGTATTCTCAGCATGACTAGCATTGGATGACAGCTTGCCCTTAGCATGACTTGCAGTGGCTGGTTGCTCAGAAGCAGAAAACGTTTGAACTAAGGACCACACGTTTTGCACTTCTGGAAGTATGGGACACAAGTAAGTAAGGTGATCTACCTCCAGAGGCTAGGTAGGTGCCCCCTGCACGATTTGCAGAGGTAGGGTGCTTTCCTTCAGCATGACTTACAAAGGCTGGGTTGTTGTCCCCTTGTTTTGGCATCTTCTTCCCATTCTTCCTCTGACTATTTCTTTTAGACTGCTAGTTACTAGTATTGCTACTTTCGCCACATGAGGTAGAAGGAGGAGGAGAAGATGTTACTGGCAAGGGAGGCACAGGGTTCTGATGCTCTTGATTGAGGTGCTTACAAAGAAGTGTCAGGAGCATGCAAGTCATTTGGAGTGGAAAACAACCAAACCGGTAGCGCTATGGTGAATCCAGGAAGATTCAGAGTAGCCATTAAGGGAGTGCCAATGTTTCCAATGAATGGAACAACACAAGGATCCCCTGGAACAGGGGTACCCTAGTTGGCACTCGCCAGAATGCTAGACATAGTTTTCTGCTCAAATGAACAAGAAGTTCTCTAAGGCAAACTAAGACAAGTAGCACAAAGAGCACACCACTAAAAAAGGTCATAGGTAAATCAAACCAGGCAAACAGATGCTTTCCGGAGAAGAGTCTGAGATGATGAGGGCCTAGAATAGATCAACGAAGGATGAAGAACAGTTACCTGGGGTCCACAATATAATGACTAAGGGTGCTAGCGTTGGAATCACCCAACCACCCTCCCAAAGACCAGCAAGGGATTTCTCCCATGTCTTTCCTACGTACAAGAGATATAACCCTCCACCATCACCTGTGTATTAACCTATGGTCAGATACTAAGGATACCACCACACCTAAAACTCCTCGGGGAACAGTCTTTGGTCGAATCAGAAGCCATGGGCAGGGTAACTGAGCCCGAAACTCAAAAGATTCACCAAATGCGATCCAAACCTAGTATATGCTCGAAACAGAAAGTAGGAGGTGTATTCCCAACATTTTTATCTCACAAGACCTACTACATAGATCCCAGGAAAGTTTGGAATGAAGTGGGTTTACCTGCGATAGTCAAACTAAGATTTTTGCATAATGTGTGATCTTTGGTGATTTAAGGTGTTTTAAACCCAAGATCCTAACTAAGACTAGTTGGTGTATAGTGTAACCTATAAAAGAAAATGTTACTAGTACATTTTATTAGGGTTCATTTTAAAGGTTACTTGCTTACTCAAAAAGGTAGTGGGTGTGTGAGAGTGGTTATAACAGAAATAGAATACTGAAATGAAATGCTTACCACTAAACAAATCTTTTCTTTTTAATGAAAGTCTTAAAATTATGATCTAGAATACATATGCAAATGCAATATTTAATCTTTCGAATGCAAAAAAGGTAAAAATAAAGTCTAAATATAAAAAATTAAACTCAAAACCTAAGAATGCAGCTACTAAAACAAATAGGTATGCAAAAGAAAACTTGTTCTTTTTTATGCAAAGCACTCTTAAAACCTTTAATCCACTTGCAAGGTACTATACTCAAAAATAAATCAAAATTATTTATGCTTTCCAAAGGTAAGAAACAAAACTAAAACTAACCTACTATCAAAGCAAAGAAAAGAAACTCTCAAGTCTTCTTTATTGAAACAGTAAAAGATACCAAATATGACTTTCAGATACTTAAAGATGTTAGCATGCCAACCCTTGGGAAAAGAGTACGAAAACTAGTTTTAGACCTAAAAAAAGCAAATGACCTACAAAGAATTATGGTTTGGTAAATTTGGGTCTGCACATAAACAACGCAAACAAGGTCTTGAACAACAACCAAAACACTTGACCATTCACTACGAAAGAAAACTAAAAGCATAAGGGAGGATAAGAAACCAATCTAAAAGATAAATTTCACTCAAACAGGTATAAACATAGTCAAGAAGACTCAATAGGTTTCAAATCCAGTGGAAATGGAGCAAGCAGGTTCAGTCAGACTCAAATTAGGGTACAAAACACCAATATGGTCCACAGCCCCCAAACTTGGGTCCACAAGCCCCAAAACTTTCCAAACAAGCCCAAATTGATTGAAATAGGTCCAAATCATGAACATGGGATCAATACAAGGATAGGAGACCACTTATAGATGTTTAACTCAGACCTAGGGTCATCAGGGACCCCAAAAATGTAGCCACAGCCCCCAAATTTGGGTCCACAACCCCAAAACTCAAAACTTTCAAACCGAGATTATGTGCGCTTCTATGTATGAGGCATACCGGCACCCATAGTAGGGGTGGGCGCTATTGTGCATAGAAAAAGTAGCACATGGACGCTACTGTGATTCACAACAATAGCGCACATGTGGAAAAAGTTGAAAAAATGGGGTTAAAAATCCCCTAACTTGGGTCCACCAGGGTCTGAAAGGGATAGGAATGGTCTGTAATAGCCAAGGAGGGTCAAAAAAAATCCTAAGAATTGATTCTAATCAATAAATTGAACAAAGAACTTCAAACATAACTAAAGAAATGACCTTGGATACCCCTAAGCAGTTAGGCTTTCACCAGTGGAGTCGCCATTCTGTTGTTAGGAAAATGCACCTATAGTTCAGGGGGGAAACTACCAACATACGATGATAAAGATAGACTTACAAATATTCTGCAAGTACAACAAGTAAGTGAAGTGATTAGGGTTAGGGATATGTGCACCTTATTACGAAGGTTGATCCTAGCTTTCCCTTCCTCGCTCTTCAATGCTTATCCAGTGTCACAATGCCCAGACCTGCAAAACAACTTGATACCTTTCTCAAATACATTTGACTACATATATAAGACTGATATTCATAATAGAAGAAGACATCAGATTATAAACAAACAGTAATCAGATATGAGACACACATAACTAGGTCATATTTGGAAAGGGAAGAACGTCTGATCTTTATTAATGAATGAAAGCAAGTACATAAAGTTATACCTTTTTTCAAGCTTGGCACTTCATGACACCTAGATTCAAGGTCTCCTGCTTCCATTCTCCAAGGATTCCAGCCTCTAATCAACTGTGCTAGGGTTTATCAAAACTGAAGCACAAGAGAGGGAGATGAGGGTATCCTTTCCTCCAACATAACTTTGTTATAGGCTTTTTCCCCTCACATAGCCCTTCTACCCTCCTTATATAGTTAGTGAAGGAGAGGAAAAGAAGTTATAACCGAGTAGGAGGTTCCCCAACCAACTTAACTTACCAAAATTTCAAGATTTTGACTAGTACAGGAATGTGCTCTACTCTGCAGTAGACAAACTAGCACACATGTGGAGGTGGGATCTACTTTAATGAATCAAGGTAGCGCATGTGTGGATATGGGCGCTACTTTAATGAAGCAAATTAGGGCATATGCGCTACTATCATGCTTGTGTACCAGCACCCATGTGGAAAGATGGCCAAAAACATGGTTTTCTGCTCATTTTCAGGAGATGGTTTGGTCTGGAAAAATGTTCCTAAGGGTTGTAATCATCAAATGGGTCAAGAATGAGGTAATTTCAACCATTTTTAGTGTCCCAAATGACCCCTCAATCCACAAGTTTCCTGTTGTGTGACTAAACTTGATATCAAGAAGTGTCATCATGCGACCAGGGAATGCAATTGTCGTTACAGACGGAGAGGTGTCATTTTAAGATATAACAATAATACCTATGGTTGTCCATGATAAGAAAAAAAATGTGAGATCAGGATTTGTGTGGATCTCAGAAAGTTGAACGAGGTTTCAATGCATGACCCATTTCCAACTCCCTTTACTGATGAGGTACTTGATAATGTTGGAGGAAATGAGGCATATTCTTTCACGCATGGATTTTTCGAATATCATCAGATCAAGATTGATCCAGCAGATAGACACAAAACTACTTTTGCTACAGAATGAGGGTTGTTCCAATACACAGTGATGCCATTTGGTCTAAAGAACGCGCCCGCCATTTTTCCAGAGTTGTGGTTGCAACATTCAAAGATTCCATGCATACATTTTTAGAAGCTTACTTCGATGATTGGACAGTGTTCAGTTTGCTAAAGAACCATTGCATGAACCTGAGAATGATGCTGGAAAAGTGTAGACAACATTAGATCTCCCTGAATTTGAAGAAGTGTGTCTTCTATGTTCCTTATGGGATTCTATTGGGACACACTATTTGTAAACCGAGTTTGATGGTTGATCCCGCGAAGAACACAGTCATAGTAAACCTTCCCACACCAAATTCAGTTAAGCAGTTGCGCACAACATTGGGGGAATACCGGTTACTACAAGAAATTTATAAAGGGTTATGCGTAGATAACCACAACAATGGAGAAGCTGCTGAAGAAAGATGCGTCATTCATCTAGAACGCAGAATATGAACAAGGCTTCGATACATTAAAAGAAAATATGGTTATTGCGCCAATCCTAGTTTTCTAGGACTGGGAGAATCCATTCCACGTACATGTTGATGCGTCATGCATAACGCTGGGGGTTGTTTTAGCACAACTAGGAGAGGGAGGTATTGAACATCCCATTGCATTTTCGAGCAGGAAGCTCTCATCTACAGAAAAGAATCACACCACTACTGAGAGAGAAGGCCTTGCTATGGTCTATCCACTGCAGAAGTTCAAGAACTATTTGCTTGGTGCGCACTTCTTTATGTTTACTAACCATTCAGCTTTGAAATATCTAGTCAGAAAGCCAGTGTTAGGGAGGCGAATATGCAGATGGATGTTACTCTTCCATGAGTATGATTTTGAAATAGTAGTTATACCTGGAAGATTAAACTTGGGACCTGATCATCTATCAAGGATCGAGTCAGGAGAAGAGCCGACCAATCTTGAATACAATCTTCCATATGCGCAGTTGTTTTCCATCAAGATCGCCGATGATTATTATAAAGACATCATAGACTTCTTGACTAATGGATTAACACCCCAGGAGTTCACTACATAGAAAAAGAAGCAGCTAGTAGTGCGAGCAGCAGACTTCACTATCATTGCAAGACAGTTATACAAATTGGGACTGGATGAAGTACTACGTAGATGTGTATTGGAGCATGAGAACCCGTTCATATTGGTTGATGCACACTCAGGAGCAGCAAGAGGTCACTACGCAGGAAGAGCCACCACACAGAAGATATTAGGACCAGTTCTATGGTGTCCTACCATTCACAAGGACTCAAAAGAACATTTCCAGAGCTACGATGTCTATCAGAGGACAGGAAAGCCATTGCGAAGAGATGAGATGCCATTAAATCCACAGTTGAAATTACAGGCATTTGAGAAATGGGTAATTTATTTTGTAGGACCTATAAACCCACCAGGAAAGAGAATTGGTGCAAGGTACAATATTACTGCAACTAATTAGCTCACTAGATGGGAAGAAGAAAATCCAGTAAAGGACTGTAGCGCAGGGACTGCTGCGTAGTTCATATTTGAAGACATCCTTACAAGGTTTGGATGCCCAAATATTTTGATGAGTGATCAAGGAACTCATTTTTTGAATAGAACCATTAAGGCATTGACAGAGAAATTCCGCATTCATCATCAGTGAAGTACGCCTTATCATCTACAGGAGAATGGAACAGTTGAAGCATTCAATAAAGTACTGGAGAATGCATTGACCAAGGTATGCAATGCGAATAGGGATGACCGGGACCTGCGCATTCCCACTGTGTTATGGGTGTATAGGACCACATGCAAGAAGATGACAAGACATACACCGTTTAGGATGGCCTATGGATAGGAAGCAATAATGCCGATGGAATACATTGTTCCCACCATAATAATAGTTGCGTTTACAACAATGGAAGATTGCGATGCGCTAGAATAAAGGCTTCTAGACTTTGTTGGTCTGGAGGAGGATCGCTTCATTTTAAGATTTCACCAACAAGCGCAAAAGGAAAGGGAAGAAGCATGGCATGATCGCCACATCAAGAATAAGTCTTCCCAGGTAGGTGATCTAGTCCTCCTGTATGAGAGTAAATTCATGAAATTTCCTGGAAAGTTTAAAACACATTGGCTTGGTCCATATACTCTTGTACAAGTTACTAATGGTGGCGCAGCTCAGTTGGCCACATTAGTAGGAGATACTTTTCCAAGTTTCATAAATGGAAGTAGACTAAATCTATATCGTGATAGTCCTACTTCGCAGAACCCCTCATGAGCAGAAAGAAAGGAAATTCTAAGTGGCAAGTATAGTTGAAATTGGGCACTAGAAGTTGCGACGAACCTGTACGCGCATTGTATAGAAGTAAATATGGTACCACACAACACTTGGTAAAGCTACGCGTGGCAAAAAAAAACCAGAGTAACTGAGCAACACATTTCATAGTACGAATCGTGCACACAAGCTAGAACCACAGCCACACAGAAGAGCAAGTAGAATGCACAACCAGAAGTGTCCCTCGTGAAAAACCGCCAGCACATCATGACGGAAACTGTTACCGTGGAAATCGTTGGCCAGTTAGTGGGCTCTTAACCAAATTGGTGGCACTAGCAAACTTCAATATTTAAGGCAGATGTGACATTTGGAGCGCCATAAAGGCCGAAGTGACTAACATAGCATTGTTGAGGCCTCGGGGGTGCAGGGTAATTGCAAGGTGATGGAATGGGTTATAAGGCTCCCAACAGAGGGTGAAAACCCAAACTGAAAGGCTTCAAAAAACCCTAAGCAAGGTCAATTCTATCCCCAGCCTATTTGGTATGGAAATATCCCACAGATATTCAGCCTCCGCTGGCACTCTATGAGTTGGTTTTTAGATCAGTAAATCGGTTCTCCACTTAAGGAAAAAAAAAAGTATGAAAACTTAGTATGTTCTAACTTAACCTATTTAAGACGAAAGGATCTACTTTAGTTTAGGTCTATTCTAAGGAAAAGCTTGTTGTTGTGCAGATCAATCTTGATATGAGAAGGATAAGTATGCTTGTCAACTTCAACAGAAATGTTAAAAGATGTATTTACTTATTCACTTAGATCATAATCAATTAATGAAAATTAAGTGAAAATAATATAAGCATGTGAACTTGTCCAAGATTAACTTGTAGTCACTCTGTTAATTGAAAAATTAAAAATGATTAAATCCAATGTGAATCATTTGCATAAATCAATAAAGAAAATATCTCAATTGACAGAAATTCAACAAAATATTTTCATACACAGATCAGCTATAACGAGAAACGGAAATCACAGATCTCTATGTAAATAAATGCTTGCAAAATATCACACGCTGCAAATGACAATTTGAATTAAGAAATCAGACACTGTCAAAGAAACTTGAACAATAAACAAGAGATGATTCAAAGGGATTACTTTACTATATTAATGAAGTCTGTAAACAAAATTACAAAGTTCTGCTAAGACAGAGTATATCCAGTCGTCTTTTGCTGATTTCTAACCCAAAAATTATCAACCCCTAACATCGAGAGGAATTCTTTCTTAACTAAGAATAACAACCGAGTACAAGTGGAAATTCCCAAAAGATAGGGATTACAAAATCAGATCAAGCTATTGATCTAGAAAACCCTGCCACAATAATCTGAACAATTTTAGCTCAAATAATTCCCTTCAGTTCCACGACTAAGTTTGAAATAAGGGTCATTTCCTAATTTTGAGAAAAATCCCGTAAAGAAATTGTGGAATTCAACAATGGCCCACTAGCTGTCGCTAATAGGAAACATATGGTCCAACAAATCTTCATGTTCAATCACCATGGAATCTTCCTATTGATCCATAACGTTTTTGAAAACAGAAAAATCGGACAACGGGTCTTGCTTGACCAAGGCTGGTGGAGTAGTAGGTTCCTCATTGATTATAAAATCATGGATAATGGAGTCATCTTGATCACATGGTTGTTCATTGATCTTCTCTTCGTTCTTCCGAGGGAGTAGCATGCAGAGGGGAAGAGATCCAGAATCTTCCTCTTCACTACCACTGCTGGTATTAGGAATACCAGCGTCAAAGGGTGGCAACATAGGTTCTTGAAATAGCAAAGGATGAAGTTATTCTTGCACATAACATTCATTAAAGGATTCATAACTTGTCTGCATGTTGCTCACACCAAATCGTTAGAAAGAAAACTTTCAAAATGAAACACAAAAATTTTCTAACAAATACATACGACGAACTAAGTGCTTCATACTTGTGACTATATTTAAGAAGAGTTAAAGAGAATCATAATAATTGAATATGATGAGCTGCTATGATTAAAATCATACGAATTTGAAATTGTAATCATTTGGACTGTAATGAAATGACATCCCAGCAATGCGTAAATCCAAATTGAATCATAACAAAGTACAATTTTAAAAGAATCACACATGATTAGAAGTTGTATCTGAAAACCATCATTACAAGCCAATCTAATCAAGTAATCATATCTTCAGAGGTGATCATGAGGTGAGAATTACAGTAAAAAACCTGGTCGTAAGAATAACCAAAACAAGGCAACAAAAAGAAAGTTCGAACGACAAAATTTCATCCACTAGATCAAACAAATTGACGACGAGGATTAACCAATGCAGGACGCGGGATCAAGTCTAGGAGATTTATTCACATGTTTATTCATCATTCTCGAAAGTCGTAACCTGAAACTTGCAGGTTTTGGGGTTGCAAACTGAATCAAAACTCATCAACGGGTTTCCAAAAACCGCAACCCGAAACTTGTGGGTGGCAGGTTTTGCAACGAAAACAATCTGTAAAAAAAAATGAAAAAACTTTTCCCGTATCCCGCAACTCAAAATTTCAGCTTGCGGGTTTCCAGAACACTCAACGCAACTTAAAGGTAAAATGAAATCCCGAAATTCGAAATCAGTAGTTGTGGGTTTCGGGGTCTCGGTTTTAGGATGAAAATTTCCCAAAATTATTAGCAAAGGGGTTTCTGCAACCTGCACCTTTCGGGTGGCGGGTTTCGGGTCGACCAAAATCAAAAGACCTAAAATGAAATTTCCGCAACCTACGCCTGTCGGATTGCGGGTTTCGGGTTGTCAAAATGTCTAGTTTTGGGTTGGAAGGGGTACATGATAAAAATTATTAAAAAAAAAGACTTCCAGCAAACTAAAAACACTTAGGAAAAAATTGAAGAAACAATAACAATCAAACCAGAAAAAGTACAGGTACAAGATCTTTGAAATAAGTTCAAAACTTGATGTTCTCGAGAACACCTACCATAATACCTTTGTGTTTATTTTAAAATTGGGGATCCCATGCTTATCCAAAGCACGGGATCTGTTGTGGCCACAAAAAACTGATGACTGGTTGGTAAGTACCAGTTATCTCTAGAGAGAAACTTCAGTTAGAGAAAGTATATCGGTCAGCTTCCTTTTCCAACTTGAAATTTAGAAAATATTTATAAAGAGGAAAACTAATAAGAAGAAAACATAAGATTGATATATTCCCATCGATGATAATATTAAAAAAATGATGCAAATATGATAAGGAGAATTAAGAAACAGCAGGAATCCTTTACCATTATGTAATCAATGACTACCAGCTTGTGTTCAACCCGGGACTAGATTAAACCTGCTCATGGATATCCAAATTACATGTCACCTTGATTTATTAATTGGTTTTATATACAACAGTTCTTTTGGCTATATACATTTTTTTTTATTCTAAATTTTAATAAACAACTGGATAAAAGACCTTCTTGATACAAGACCACTTCCATGACTTGGTAATCATATATCAACAGTGCCATTCACAGTCCTGATCCATAAATTGATCAAGATGGCTTGATAAGAGACCCCTTGTCCTTTAGCTGAAATACTGAAGCAAACTATCGCGGCTTTGTGACCACCTGATGATAGCTTCAGTCCAAATTAAACCCACGATCATGGCAGGGATGGATTGTAATAAGCCCCCCCTTGTCCTTATACACAAAAAGTATCTTATAAAAGGAAAATGTAGATTTTATTCAAATACTAGACTACAAGGAACTGCCAAGGCTTGGTAACCTCATGATAGCAGCATTACTCACTAGTGTTTTGCAGATCATGAATGGACCGATCTGTGATAGGATCTTCCACCTCTCAACAAAAACTGAAAGGAATCTTCCAAGTGTGGTGGCTTGATGTGAAGATGTCATTCCACTAAACACCTATGAACCTAAAGGGATGGCTTAAAATAAGATCCCCCTCCTTGTAATATATAATTATTTAATAAAATTAATATCAAGGTGATTGCAAAAGGATCCAAAGAAGATAAAGCTGATCCGGTTATGATGATATGCTGTGACAATGAGACATAACATAAGAATATTTCAATTGTTCCCCATATCTCAATTAAATAGATAATACATGTGAAAGATAATGACCAAGGTGGAAAGGTATCAATCAAGGTTCTGCAGCTATTGGCTATGCATTCTTTACAAAGGAGATTCAGATATCACCTGAAAAAGACTGAGACTAACATACTATCTTGCAACTTCAGTTAAAATCATCTTTGAGCAAAACTGGTTTTGAACCATTACCAAATGCGTGGAATCTGTTATGAACGAAAATAAATCAAAGCAAAGAAAATAGAAAACACACACCAAACCTATGTACAAAAGCACGAAGTTGTTCAAACAAAGTACTTTTTGAGCAGTGAAACATTCACTGGGTAGGTGTCCACGACTCCCTCCAATGTTTGTAATCAGGCAGTACTGGGACCCAACTTTTATGTAATAATGAAAGGTCCCATCCAAACGAGCTGGAATTTGGTATATTGGTTTTTATCCTTATGTTTTTTGTCCCATCTTAGTACCAAATCCCCCACTGAGAATCCTCTGTCAGATGAATATTTCTCATCAAACCATCTCTTCACCATCTGCTGATGTTGGTACAGTTTATTCTTTGCCTTCTCCCCATCTTCCTCCAGTTTAAGCAGGGTGTCAATTCTATGTTGAAGGGGAGAAGAGTCATCTTCTTGGATAGACTGGGCTAACTGTAATGAAGGGATGGTGAGATTAGAAGGAAGGACAACTTCCTTTCGATACACCAAACAATAGGGAGAATTCCCAATTGCTATCTTTGGGGTGATTCAATCTTCCCAAAGAGCATTATAGAGTTTTGTGTGCCAATCTTTATGATGAGAGGCTACAGTCTTCTTGAGAATATTTATGAGGTTTTTCTTTGAAGACTCAGCTAACCCATTACCTTGTGGGTAATAATTGGCAGAAAATTTGAATTTAATTCCTTTTTCAAGGGCATATTGTATCAAGTCAATCGAAGAAAAATAGTATGCATTATGAAAAAATAGATACTCCGGGGCACCCAACCTAGTAATTATATGGTTGTCAAGGAAGGAAATTACTTGGTTTGCACTACATTGCCTAAGTGGGGTTGCTTCTATCCATCTGGTGAAGTAATCAATTGTTGTTAGGATGTATCTATGTTGCAAGGATGAGGTAGGGTTTATGGGTCCAATAAATCCAATCCCCATTTCTGAAATGGGAACTAAATTGTGACTGGCTGCAATGGGAAAGCATGTTTCTTGAAATTCCCTGTACATTTCTGACATGGTTCACATTTCCTTACATAGGTGTACGCATCTTTAAATAATGTAGGCCAGTAATACCCTGCTTTGAGAATTTTATGATCTATAGTTTCCCCTAAGAAATGGCCTCCATCTAGTCTTGTATGAAATTGAAAAAGGATATCATTGGTCTCATCATTTTCCAAACATCTGAGGAAAACCCAATCATAGTTTTTTCTAAAAAAAAATTCATTAATGAATTGGTAAGGAGCAGCTTTAAATCTCAAAGCTCTACATTTCTTGAAGTCGAGGGTTTCAGGAGCAAACCCATGGTTCAGAAAGAAACGATATGGTCATACCATTCATATGTAGGGGTATCAATAGCATTGACAGAACCTGTTGGAACATCTTCCTCCTGCTCCCATTCAATCTGCTGCTGTGCAAGATCATTCGATTGAGCAGTAAGAATATAGAGACCTTGTCCTTTCACAATTTTGGCCGGTCTGATTTCTAGATCATACTCTTGTAAGATCGTCATCCAATGAGCCCTTTTCTCATCCAACTCCTTCTGAACTAATAGATTTGTAATGGCCGAATATGGCACAATAAACTTTGTCCTTGATTTTAACAAATATGGCATGTAATGCTTAACAGTTTTGTAAATTGCATACGCTTGCTTGTCAATTTGGGAATAATTAAGCTCTGCACCTTTGAATGGGGAGCTCATAAAGTATATCGGGATCTTAGTGTCGGTTTCATGCTTCTGTGTCAAAACAACTTCATAAGAGAAATCAGTGGCAAAAGTATAGAGAATAAAATCATTACCAAAGACAGGGGACATGAGAGCAGGAGCCTCAGCAATAGCTCTTTTAATTTCGACAAACACATCTTTCTGTTCCTGCAACCAAGTAAACTATACATCTATCTTGACTAGCAACTGTAAAGGTTTAACTATCTGTGCAAAATTAGGTACAAATCTACGTACAAAGTTAATCTTACCGAGGAAGGACTACATGGATTTGCGTGAACCGACCAAGACAATTTTTGAAATAGCATCGGTACATCCTGGGTCAATAATCTTACCTTCCTTGGACACGATGAAACCAAGAAGCTTTCCTTTCGTCACTGCAAAGATAGAATTTTTCGGATTGAGTGAGATCCCGTACTTCCTACAACGTTCGAAAACCTGTTTCAAGGAAAAAAGATGTTCACATCGTTTCTTTGAATATATAGTGATATCATCTAAATAAACTATGATAGAGTTATGCATAAAACCTCTGAAATCTATATCCATAGATCTCTGAAACATGTCCCCGAAATTTATCAACCCGAAAGGCATTCACCCGTAAGCGAAAGTGCCTCAAGGGGTTCTAAAAGCAGTTTTCAACTGGTCATCGGGAGCAACCATGACTTGGTTGTATCTCGAAAAACCATCCAGGAGTGAGAACATTTTTGAACTTGCTACCTTTTATAGAATCTGTTCCATGGGTGGAACATGATAATTGTCTTTTTCGGAAACCCGATTCAAATTTCGGAAATCGACACATAGCCTAATTTTGCCATTCTTCTTATGCACAGGCACCAAATTGGTGATCCATTGGGTGTGTCTGACAAGAAAAATGATTTGGGATGTCAGTAGTTTTTCTAGTTCTTTTTTCACATAAGGTTCCAAGCTGGGGTGCATTTTCTACAATTTTTGTTGGTAAGGCTTCACCTCCAGCTTCATAGGTATGTTGTGATATATGATGCTCGTATCAAAAGTTTTCAGCTCATCATAGGTCGATGCAAAAATGTCTTTATATTCTCTACATAACCTAATGATAGCTCTTCTTTCCTCGGGAGAACAGTTAACTCCTATATTGATAAAACAGGGTTCTTGCTCAGTGCCTAAGTTAACTGGCTCGTAGTTAAGTGAGGAGCTCTGGGTTTTGCAATTGGTTTTGTGTCTCAACTTATCCCGTAAACCATAGAACTTCTCTAGACTAATAACAGATTTCGGGATAACATTTGAAGGATCAAAGAGTGATTTTTCATGTTCTTCCTTGTCTATAGCCATGTTTTGAAACATGTCCTGGGCGGTGAGGAAGTCAAGTATCTACTGGTCATCATCAAACAATTTCCAGTTTGTTACATTGTCTAGTATGGAAGGCTTGTACATGAGTTCAATTGAAAAGGTTTGAGGTGACAAGCCCTCTGGTGGTATCAATCTAGATGTTGTGTTTGCTAAGAGGTTATCATCGAAGTTCTAGGATCTGGGGACTGAATTAACGTTAAATGCATAGAAGGAGTTGGTAAGGTCCCTTACCAGCTTCTGATAATTCATCAGGTGCGGAGATAAGTAGTGTATCTTATTCCTCACCTGTTTGACAATGATTTTAGAATCATCGAAGCAATGAATCACCTGTACACCCATATCAATAGCCTTTTTGAGTCCCTGAACCAGCGCTTCATACTCAACTATGTTGTTGGTACTGTCAAATTCCAATCTGCATGCTATCATAGTTTTAATCCCTTTTGGGTTAATGAGGACACAACCTGCACCAGCTCCATCGTTAGACCTGGAGCCATCAAAAAGTAAATTCCAAGCAATCGGATCTATTCTAAAATTTGTATTTACATTAAATACATTATGTACAACATCTCCAAAAAAAAGTACAGAGGTAACCTGAGTGATCTGTGATTCTTTCTGTACATATTCTTCTGGTGAAGAATCAGCTGTCAAATCTCTAGAGAAGGTGTCAAAAGTAAAGTGTTCAATATGTGCACTGTAATAGTTGGCAGGTTCACTAGAATCATTAAGGTCTTTGACTGTTTGTTTCATGAAAGGCTCCCTACTAATCTTGATTTTGTTTGGTTGTCCATTGTAGGGTAGCCATAGGTGATACCAGTCGGTGGCAAAGTAGCCCTTAAGCTTCTCTGACTAGTCCCTACTTAGCCACATCCCATAAGCTTCAGGAATGTCAGCTACAACAATGTCTATAGTCGGGTGGATACGAGGATCTGCAGATAATGTAAGTAGCACATTTCTTAATCTTCCTACTACTTTGACTTTAGATCTATTGAGTTGGACAATCTGAGTAGGCCAGGGTTCCCATGTGGCATTCAATTTCCTGCAGATAGATAAGGGAATCACGTTCGATGAGGCACCTGAATCTATCATGCATTTATGTACGTTCTTGTTGAAGATCTCGAAAGTAAGAAGAAAAGGGGGTGTCCTTTTGCATCCAGGTTTTTGATCATCTGCTTTAGTAAAAGAGTCCAGGTTGTTATTTTGTGTTTCCCTAGGTTGTTTGATTATCATTCTTTTGGGTAAATTATCCCTCATAGAATGGATCTTTAAATGTTCAAACAAAGATATGTTTGCCTTAACTCTTTTCAGATCTTCAGCTAGGTTGTATTCCATCTCTGGAATTATTGTGTCCTTTTCGGGAATGACCTTGCCTTTATTGGGAACTGTTGTTGAAGATGAAGGTTCCTGAGGTGGTTATGGTCTCGACCTTGTTTTATAGGGGTGTTGAACATTAAACACAGTCTCAAGTTCTTGTTCCTCTTCGTTCATAGGAAGTTCAGAGAAATAACTAAGAATATTCACCTGTGGGTCTTCTTGTTCTTCATCCTCTTCAGGTAACTATGAATTTTGGGTGGTCTGATCATTGGGGTGTTCAGGATTAGTTTGGGATTCTATTTCCAGGGCTCTAAAAATTGAATAGAGTTCTTCATTTGAAAGTCCTTCAGTAGGATTAGGAGATGGTGGATTCTGAGGAGGTTGATAAGGTCTCCTAAAAGTTGGCCTTACAAAACCTTTGTTTTGGTTTTGATCCTCGTTATTATTTGTTTTCAAATCTACCATCTCATTCAACATTTTTTGAAGGAATTTCTTCACATCAATCATGTCAAAAAGATCCTTGGTCTTAGTAGTGGGTTTGGGGGTGCTGTCAGTCTTTTTTCGAGAGGTAGAGGGTTGTTCTTCTAAAATTTCAGGACTATCCTTCAAATAGAACATGTCCTTATCAATTTGTATTGCTTCAGCAAATGCCTCTAGCAAAGTCCCCTTTTGTGCCTATTTCACCCACATTGCAATAGGAAGAGGCAGGCCCTTTTCATAATAAGCCACCAATAATTCTTCTACAGGAAGAAGGTTGGCGGGAATTCTATTCTTTAGGTAAGAGAACATCTGGTTGAAGTCTTTAACCCTTTCTTTCCCTCTGATCTTCATGGAAGACAACTCTTAAACTAAGTCATGTGGTGTTTTGTCATCTCCAAAATTTTGGATGAACAGTTTCTCGAACTCATCCCAGGAGATTATGGATTGGGATGGTAAAGCGAAGTACCATGTGGATGCCTTTCCTTCAAAAGTGTAAGGAAAGAGTCTGCAAACCACATCTTCGTAGACTACACTCCTAAGCCTGATGGCCTGCATAAAGGTTTTGATGTGATCTAGTGCAGGCAACTTGTCATCAGGATTGAACTTAGGAAGCCATTTATCAGGGTTCTTAGGTAGTCTATGTTGGTCCCCGAGTATGAATACTGCATCTTGGTTCAACCAAGGTCTGTTCTGGCCTTGTACAGCCATGGGTGGTTCTTCTTCTTCATCGGATGAAGAACTAGAAGAATGTTCGCTTTTTGATGAGGAGGATGACGAGGAAGGAGGACTAGGTGGAGGTGCACCAATTCCAACATTCGGTTGAGCTTGTACTTCTTGGAAAAGTGGATCAAGATTGTATTCATGAGATCCTGAATCGTTAGTTGTTTCTTTGTTTTGAGGGTTTTGATCAACTGTTTCATTGTTTTGAGGGTTTTGATAAGTTGTTAATTACGTTCCTTGATCACTGGCCTATGAAATATTGTCTGTATGAATAACCTCCAGACCTCTACTTGTTTGAGCAGCGATTCTTTGTCGCTAGATCTTTTAAAAATTTTCTCAAGTGTAAGGGGTCCTATGGTAGGGGATATAATGCGGATATCCCTTCTGGTTTCCTACTCCACTGCAGGTGTGGGAGGAATGAGAGATGGTTGTGACACTATTTTTTGTTCAGATGTTGAAGCTTTAGATTGACTTCTAATGACAACCTACTATGTAGTTGTTGGAGGAGGTTTCTGAGTGTTCTGTTTAGGCATGTTATACTACTGGCCCTACTTCTAGCACCATTTGTTGAGGCCTCGGGGGTGCAGGGTAATTGCAAGGTGCTGGAATGGGCTCCAAGACTCCCAATAGAGGGTGAAAACCCAGACTAAAAGGATTTGAAAGACCCTATGGAAGGGCAGTTCTATCCCGATCCTGTTTGGTATGGAAATCTCCCATGGATATTCGGCCTCCACTGAGACTCTATGAGTTGGTGTTTTGATCAGTAGATCGGTTCTCCACTTCAGGAAAACAAAAGTATGAAAACTTAGACGTTCTAACTTAACCTATTTCAGACTAAAGGATCTACTCTAGGTTAGGTCTATTCTAAGGAAAAGCTTGTTGTTGTGTAGATCAATCTTGATATGAGAAGGATAAGTATGTTTGTCAACTTCAATAGAAATGTTAAAAGATGCATTTACTTATTCACTTAGATCATAATCAATTAATGAAAATTAAGTGAAAATAATATAAGCATGTGAACCTGTCGAAGACTAACCTGTAACCACTCTGTTAATTGAACAATTAACAATGATGAAATCGAATGTGAATCATTTGCAGAAATCGATAAAGAAAATATCTCACTTGACAGAAATTCAACAAAATATTTTCATACACAGATCAGCTATAACGAGAAACCGAAATCACATATCTCTATGTAAATTAATGCTTGCAAAAAATCACACGCTATAGATGACAATCTAAATTAAGAAATAAGACACTGTCAAAGAAATTTGAACAATAAACAAGAGATGATTCAAAGGGATTACTTTACTATATTAATGAAGTCTATAAACAAAATTACAAAGCTCAGCTAATACAGAGTATCTCTAGTCATCTCCTGTTGATTTATAACCCAAAAATTATCAACCCCTAACATCGAGAGGAATTCTTCCTTAAATAAGAATTACAACTGAGTACAAGTGGAAATTTCCAAAAGATATGGATTACAAAATTGGATCAAGCTATTGATCCAGAAAACCCTACCACAATAATCTGAACAATTTCAGCTCAAATAATTCCATTCAGTTCCATGACTAAGTTTGAAATAAGGGTCATTTCCTAGTTTAAGGAAAAATACCATAACAAAATTGTGGAATTCAACAACGACCCACTAGTTGTTGCTAACAGGTAACAGATGGTCCAGCATATCTTCGTATTGAATCACCCTGGAATCTTCTTGTTGATCCATAACATTTTTGAAAACAGAAAAATCGGACAACGGGTCTTGCATGACCGGGGCTGGTGGAGTAGCAGGTTCCTCATTGATTATAAAATCATGGATAATGGATTCATCTCGATCACATGGTTGTTCAATGATATTCTCTTCGTTCTTCCGAGGGAGTAACATGCAGAGGGGAAGAGCTCCAAAATATTCCTCTTCACTATGACTGCTAGTATCAGGAATACTCGCATCAAAGGGTGGCAAGATAGGTTCTTGAAATAGAAAAGGCTGAAGTTCTTCTTGTACATAAAATTCATTAAAGGAATCATAACCTATCTGGATGTTGCTCACAACAAATCGTCAAAAATAAAACTTTCAAAATAAAATACAAAATTTTTCTAACAAATACAAACAACGAACTAAGTGCTTCATACTTGCAACTATATTTAAGAAGAGTTATAGAGAATCATAATAATTTAATATGATGAGACACTATGATTAAATAATGCGAATTTGGAACTGCAATCATTTGGGTTGTAATGAAATGATGTCGCAACAATGGGTAAATCCAAATTGGATCATAACAAAGTGCAATTTTAACAGAATCACGCATGATTTGAAGTCGCATCTGAAAACCGTCATTACAAGCCAATATAATCAAGCAATCATATCTTGAGAGGTGATCATGAGTTGATAATTACAGACAAAAACTTGGTCGTAAGTGTGAAAATCCTCACATTAGATCTAAGAGATGATGTATACCTCACAAGAGAATAATTATGATTAAGCAAGAAAATAGAAGAAGAGTGGTTAATACAGTATAATGAGCAATGGAATAATATGGTACAGTAGAACTCGGATAGAAGCAATAATACTTCACACACACTAGTTAATTAATCACAATATGGACAAATAAATAGTACAATGCATGAGGAATTCGAATGCCTAAGGTGGCAATTCGAATTAGCCTTCATGGAGTGATCAAAGGATCACTGGAGTGTCATCGGAGCACAACTGGAAGTCTTCATCATCATCAGTGGAGTCATCAATGCTCAAGTAACTATCAACCATCAGTCAAACTGAGTTTGGTAGGTGTAGCTGAGTGTAACTTAGTGTAACTGAGTGTAACTGAGTATAAACTGAAGACAACTAGATCGGCAGGTGAAGATGGGTGAGTTGCTTCCTAAAACCAAGGAAGAAGGGTGCATTAAGCAACTGGAGGGTTAAAAATGAATAGTGAGAAGCTCCTGGGGGCTGGTTAACTAAGGGCTAGGTGCTGGACTGATGACTAGGAAGCATGCAAATGCATGCAAACCCTAATGATGCATGTAAATTCTAAAAGTGCATGCATGACTGAAAATGTAAATGATCAAAATACTAGTGGGACTAGGATGGAGTATAGGAATATCCTAATGCCCTCCCTTAATCTATCCTGGGCCATGGTAACTAAGACCAAAGGTCACCCAATATAATGAATAATAATAGTCAATAAACCAAGGAAATGGAAAATTTTCATGGGAAACATACCCCCTCCTCAAAAAACAGCTTGTAAGGAACACATAAAAAATAAATGCTCCAAACTCAAGCTGGTGTGATGCTTTGTCATATGTTTGGAGATATCTTCTTCTTGGGAAGAAGTGGATCATGCTCAAAAAACATGTGCTTGTACTTGCTCTTCAAATCGAATGTGATGAGAACAAATCCAAAAATATGAGGATGATCCTTAAACCTGTGATTCGAATCAGCTAAGGTAGGATCAAAATCATGAATATGTAGATAGTCTTTTGTCTTCTCCTTCGAACCATCATAGGTGAGATTATGCAAAAAGGAACCATCAAATAATAATTGCTTGAAATCCAAATCAGATTTAAGACTTGAAGAATAGTTTCTTGAGATCTCCTTTGAACCAGCAGGGGTGAGATCAAAACTATCATATGCATGAGAAATTATCCCAAGTAGTAATTGCTTAGAATCAAAATTAGATACAAGACTTGAACCATTAGAGGTGAGATCAAAACCACTAATTGCATGAGAAATTATCCCAAGTGAATGGCAATGGCCATAATCTTCAATTACCTTCTGAAAGCATTGAATTATGATCATATAGTAGTATAAAAGAGGAGATAGCTGGAGAGGAGCGAATGCATTACCTTCAATAGCTATTTTGACCTCCGAAATAATCATGTGATCATGATGCAAACCAACAGACTCTAGTGCAAGAGAGGAATTAGGACCTTCTGCAATAGCTAGAGTGTGAGCTAGCACAGAAAGAGAAGAAGGTTTGAGCATGACTGGAGAATTTGAAAGTTCTTTGTCAACAAATTCAATATGAGATCATATTGGTTCATTATCTGAGAGACCATCAAGAGGAGCGAATGCATCACTTTGCTTGCTTTCGAATGGGTTAGGACCAAGTCCTTCATTCTTTCTACCAAATGTTTCATATAGGTGAGCCCATAACTCTTTTGGAGTCCATAACTCCTTTGGAGTTTCAACAACATCATAGTATTTGAAATGGAATCTCAGGTATGTAGGCAAAGAAAGCATCATTCCTCCAAAGGCTCCATCACCTTTATTTAACAATCAATCTTCTCTTCAGGGGATTCAAAATCTCTTTCAAAATGACAATCAAAAAGATCATGGATCTTCAAGTATGCTATCATTCTTGGTTTCCATTCATCATAGTTGAATGGAGAAAGAGAAGTAATTCTTTCTAAATCATACATTGAAGCTGTAGAAGACCTGCAAAAACGATATAGAATATTTGCAACTGCTACAGCTGCAAAGATGCAGAAACTGCTACAACTGTTGCACTCGAAATCTTGGTAATAACCTGCAAAAAACTCTCAATAATGGAGATAAACAATACTCTCAACATGCTCTGATACCATGTGAAAATCCTCACAACCGATCTAAGAGATGATGTATAACTCACAAGAGAATAATTATGATTAAGCAAGAAAATAGAAGAAGAGTGGTCAATACAGTATAATGAGCAACAGAATAATATGGTACAGTAGAACTTGGATAGAAGAAATAATACTTCACACACACTAGTTAATTAATCACAATATGGACAAATAAATAGTACAATGCATGAGGAATTCGAATGCCTAAGGTAGCAATTCGAATTAGCCTTCATGGAGTGATCAAAGGATCACTGGAGTGTCATCGAAGCACAACTAGTATCATTGGAGCACAACTGGAAGTCTTCATCATCATTAGTGGAGTCATCAATGCTCAAGTAACTTTCAACCATCAGTCAAACTGAGTTTGGTAGGTGTAACTGAGTGTAACTGAGTATAAACTGAAGATAACTGGACTGGTAGGTGAAGATGGGTGAGTTGCTTCCTAAAATCAAGGAAGAAGGGCACATTAAGCAACTAGAGGGCTAAAATTGAATAGTGAGAAGCTCCTAGGGGATGGCTAACTGAGGGCTAGGTGCTGGACTGATGGCTACGATGGATGCAAATGCATGCAAACCCTAAAAGTACATGCATGACTGAAAATGTAAATAATCAAAATACTGGTGGGACTAGGATGGAGTATAGGAATATCCTAACAGTAAGAACAACCAAAACAAAGCATCAAAATGTAAGTTCGAATGATAAAGTTTCATCCACTGGATCAAATGAATCGACGGTGAGGATTAACCAATGTAGGATGCAGGATCAGGTCTAGGAGATTTATTCACAAGTTTATTCATAATTTCCGAAAGCCGCAACCCGAAACTTGCAGGTTTCAGGGTTTCGGGGTTGCAAACTGGATCAAAACGCATGGACGGGTTTCCGAAAACTGCAACCCAAAACTTGTGGGTGGCGGGTTTTGCAACGAAAACAATCTATAAAAAAAATGAAAAAACTTTTCCCGCATCCCACAACCCGACATTTTGGCTTGCGGGTTTTGGCAACACTCAACGCAACTGAAAGGTAAAATGAAATCTCAAAATTTGAAATCCGCAATTGCAGGTTTCGAGGTCCAAGTATCCGGATGAAAAATTCCCAAAATTATTAGAAAAGAGGTTTCCGCAACCCACAACTTTCGGGTTGCAGGTTTCGAGTTAACCAAAATCAAAATACCTAAAGTGAAATTTCCACAATCCGCGCCTGTCGGATTGTGGGTTTTGGGTTGTCGGAATGTCTGGTTTCAGGTTGGCAGGGGTACATGATAAAAATTCTTAAAAAATAAGACTTCCAGCAAACCAAAAACACTTAGGAAAAAATCTAAGAAACAATAGCAATCAAACCAAACAAAAGTACAAGTACAAGATCTTTGAAATAATTAAAAAACCTGATGTTCTCGCGAACACCTACCAAACTACCTTTGTGTTTATTTTAAAATTGGTGCTCCTATGCTTAGCCAAAGCACGGGATCTGTTGTGGCCACAACAAGCACCGAAATCTGGCTGGCAGGCTGAGTAATTAACGCTGACATGATGGAAGCGACACCCTGGCCTGCCCGGTACCTTTTGGTATTTAATCAACAGAGTTGGCATGAGGATGAGGATCATATGGCAAGACCGAGATCATAAGAAAGAGTTGGACAATGAATGTGGCATTAAGTGCCTCGGAAACCTCCGAAGGACATGTTGCAAAATGCTGGGACTATAAATAGACCTCACTCGGCCACTTATCTACCTTACGAAGCATTTGACATTCTCTGTTAGAGCTACCAGAGAGACAAGCGACTTAAGCAACGTATGAGCGAACATGACGACTTGCAGGAAGTGGTGAAGTTATTTAAGCAATTAGGGATTCCAGGAGCTATGACGGCAACAAAGGGAATCTGTTCTGGAACCTCGACAAGGAAGGATGCAGAGGCAAATGATGGGAAGAAACCAGTTTCAGGACAGGTAGGGTTAGAAGTAGCAATGAAAAATAAGTTGTGAAAATCCTCACAACAAATCTAAGAGATGATGTATACCTCACAAGAGTAATTATGATTAAGCAGGAAAATAGAAGAAGACTGATCAATACAGTATAATGAGCAACATAATAATATGGTACAGTAGAACTCGGATAGAAGTAATAATACTTCACACAAACACTAGTTAATTAATCACAATATGGACAAATAAATAGTACAATGGTAGAGAGGATTCAAATGCCTAAGGTGGAAATTCGAATTATCCTCTTAGAGTGATCATAAGATCAATAGAGTGTCATCAGAGCACAACTAGGTGTCCTCATGATCATCATAGCACAACTGGAAGTCTTCATCATCATCAGTGGAGTCATCAATGCTCAAGTAACTGTCAACCATCATTCAAACTAACTCCGGTAGGGGAAACTGAGTGTAACTTAGTGTAACTAAGTGTAACTGACTATAACTGACTGTAACTGAGTGTAATTAAGTGTAACTGAGTGTAAACTGAAGACAACTAGACTAGTAGGTGAAGAAGGGTCAGTTGCTCCCTAAAATCAAGGAAGAAGGGTGCATTAAGCAACTAGAGGGCTAAACCTGAATAGTGAGAAGCTCCTGGGGGCTAGCTAACTGAGGTCTAGGTGTTGGACTGATGACTAGGATGCATGTAAAATGCATGCAAACCCTAGAATGCATGCAAACCCTAAAAGTGCATGCATGACTGGAAATGTAAATGATCAAAATATTGGTGGGACTAGGATGGAGTATAGGAATATCCTATCACCCCCCCTTAATCCATCCTGGGCCTTGGTAACTAAGACCAAAGGTCACCCAATACAATGAATAATAACAGTCAATAAACCAAGGAAGTGGGAAAATTTCATGGGAAACATACCCCCTCCTAAAAAAACAGACTGTAAAGCACACACAAAAATTAAATGCTCCAACCTCAAGCAGGTGTGATGCTTGGTCATATGTCTGGAGGTATCTTATTCTTGGGAAGAAGTGGATCATGCTCAAAAAACATGTGCTTGTACTTGCTCTTCAGATCGAATGTGATGAGAACAAATCCAAAAGGATGAGGATGATCCTTGAATGTGTGATTTGAATCAGCTGAGGTAGGATCAAAATCTCGAATATGCAGATAGTCTTTTGTCTTCTACTTCAAACCATCATGGGTGAGATTATGCCAAAAAGAGCCATCAAATAATAATTGCTTGAAATCCAAATCAGATTTAAGACATCAAGAATAGTTTCTTGAGATCTCCTTTGAACTAGCAGCGGTGAGATCTAAACTATCATATGCATGAGAAATTATCCCAAGCGAATGGCAATGGTTTCTTGAGATCTCCTTTGAACCATAAGAGGTGAGATCAAAACCAATGGATGCATGAGAAATTATCTCAAGCAGGTGGCAATGGCCATATTCTTCAATAACCTTCTGAAAGCATGAATTAATGATCATATAGTAGTATAAAAGAGATGATTGCTTGAGAGGAGCAAATGCATTACCTCCAATAGATGATTTTACCTCTGAAATAATCATGTGATCATGATGAAAACCAACAGATTCTGGTGCAAGAGAGGATTTAGGACCTTCTGCAATATATAGAGTGTGAGCTGGCACAGAAAGAGAAGAAAGTTTGAGCATGAGTGGAGAATCTGCAAGTTCTTTGTCAACAACTTCAATATGAGATGACACTGGTTAATGATCTGAGAGACCATCAAGAGGAGCGAATGCATCACTTTGCTTGCTTTATAATGGGTTAGGACAAGGTCCTTCATTCTGTCTGCCAAATATTTCATCCAAGTAAGCCAATATGTTTCTTGGAGATGAAATATAAGGGAGGTGATTTGTCATGCAAGGAGACATAGCATGACACATGACTGCACAAGCTTGTTCACTTTCACTTAACCAGTCATACTCTTCAGTATAGGATTCGAACTCTCTTTCAAAATAATAATCAAAGACACCATGTCTCTTCAAATGAGCTATCATCAGTGGTTTCCATTCATCATAGTTGAATGGAGAAAGAGGCGTAATTCCCGATGAATACATGGAAGTTGTAGAAGACCTGGAAAAACAATATAGAATAACTGCAACTGCTACTACTGCAAAAATGCAGAAACTGCTGCAACTGCTGCACTCGAAATCTTGGTAATAAACTGCAAAAAACTCTCAAGAATGGAGATAAACAATACTCTCAACATGCTCTGATACCATGTGAAAATCCTCACAGCAGATCTAAGAGATGATGTATACCTCACAAGAGTAATTATGATTAAGCAGGAAAATAGAAGAAGAGTGATCAATACAGTATAATAAGCAACAAAATAATATGGTACAATAGAACTAGGATGGAAGCAATAATACTTCACACACACACTAGTTAATTAATCACAATATGGACAAATGAATAGTACAATGGTAGAGAGGATTCGAATGCCCGAGGTGGCAATTCGAATGCCTAAGGTGGAAATTCAAATTAGCCTCTCGGAGTGATCATAAGATCAATAAACTGTCATCGGAGCACAACTAGGTGTCCTCATGATCATTGGAGCACAACTGGAAGTCTTCATCATCATCAGTGGAGTCATCAATACTCAAGTAACTGTCAACCATCAGTCAAACTAAATCTGGTAGGTGTAACTGAGTGTAACTCAATGTATCTAAGCATAACTGAGTGTAAATGACTATAATTGAGTGTAAATAAGTGTAACTGAGTGTAAAATGAAGACAACTGGACTGGTAGGTGAAGAAGGGCGACTTGCTCCCTAAAATCAAGGAAGAAGGGTGCATTAAGCAGCTGGAGGGCTAAAAATGAATAGTGAGAAGCTCCAGGGGGCTAGCTAACTGAGGGCTAGGTGCTGGACTGATGACTAGGATGCATGCAAAATGCATGCAAACCCTAGAATGCAGGCAAACCCTAAAAGTGCATGCATGACTGAAAATGTAAATGATGAAAATACTGGTGGGACTAGGATGGATTATAGGAATATCCTAACAAAAGTCGGCCACAATTTGTGAACATCCCATTTACCTGGTGCCTGACTATATCCCCCCACGAAAATATGACACACCACTAGTACATTTGGACAAAAATGTTGTATATGAAATCCCTATCCCAACCATTTCTACTCGGCTGAGGGTTGTGGAAAACCTACTGGGCGGCATGCAGAACTCCAACTTGGAGGACCATGACCTGTTGGAGAACACGTTAGTGAAGCCGAAGAACTATGACCAATTTTGACCCGATGGATACATCAGTCGGACAGTGGATGCCCAAACTGGTGCCGAAAGCCTGCAGGTCTAAGATTGGATAAGGCCCTCAAACCATCAGGGTTGTTAAATCTGTTGCAAATGCCACATTTCTCTAAAAGCACCAAGTTTTCGGCGGTGCTGTGCGCTGTTATTGAGTTGCGCGCATGAAATATTCCTATGTTTGGATAAACGCATCGACATCAACATAGACATGATACATCATATCACGAACCTGAACAAGAGAGGTGAGGAACCTACCGACTTAATGGTAAAGATGGCGTAGGATAGGGCTGTATCCGCCGAAGTTGCAAAAGAATTCGGTGTGATCCAGAAGGGACATGGATTCCCGACCAACGATATCAATGACCGCGCTACAAAAATTGTTGATGTATATGTAACTTCGGAATGTATTTCACATATATGTATATTGTATTCCTATAGAGATGTTATTATTCCTCTATACGGAAGTGTCGTCATTTATATTGTAAGTGTCGTAACTTATACTTGATGGGTTATTAGACCACCTTGTTTGGGGTTGGCCCTGTATAAGTCATGTGGGTCAAAGGGTTATTAGACCACCATATTGGGGGTCGGCCATGTGGGTCGAAGGGTTATTAGACCACCCGATTGGGGGTCGGCCCAGTCAGCATTATGTTATGTGGTTAAGTTCGAGCCTACATGAGTTAGGTAAAAAGGCAAGTCAAGTCAAGTATAAATAGAGTGCGGGAGGCACTCTATTTGCTCACTCACTTCTCACTTATGCACTCAAGGAGGAGTGGTGCACTTATGGAGGAGGAGGATCTTCTGCTAGGTTGTGTCTATCTCTTATGGTTGGTTGTATCATTGCTCTATCTATCTCTGAGGAAGTTATTGGGGTTTTTCACCTTTATGGTTTTCCCCAAGTAAATCTTTGTGTCTCTTGTGTGCTTGTATTATTGTCTCCATGATTGATATGATGTAGATATGTTGTACATGTTGTTCTCTCAGTTAAGATCCTAGATCAGATTGAAGTAAATTCTAAAAATTTAATATGGTATCAGAGCTAGCCTGAAAGAAGGCATGATATGGCATGTATGACACTTGTTGCACTTACGATGCTAGGGCTTGATATAGCAAAAACCAGTTGTCGTAGCAATTTCGCTATAAATCCGTTTTGGCAAATTTTTCGGATCTAAAATTGTTAGAGGACAAATATTAAATCTCCAGATACCTTGTGTCCAAAGGACAACCTCTAATTCGTTGTACTTTGTGATTTATGATCTGTACAATATAGGGTTTCTGCCTCTTCCAGATATGAGTCAAAATCAGGTGACCTTGGGAAAAAGGTCATAACTTGGGCTAGGAAGATCCAAATGAAATTTCATAAAATGTGACAGGTAGTACACAGACTTTACTATCTCAAAAAAATTTTGCAGAGGCCGAAGTTGAACCAGTGACACGTGGCACACCGTACAAGTTCGTTATCCTGTATTATCCCATAAACAAGTCACGTTGCGACACTTGGCATAACTCTCTCCCAGAGAATCCAATTGAGGTCAGACCTATCAGGATGGAAATATAACAGGCCGAGATATCTCAGGAAAAGTTTTCAGAGGCCGAAGTTGAAACAGTGACACGTGGCACTCCGTACAAGTTCGCTCTCCTGTATTATCCCAAAACAGGTCACGTTGCGACATTTGGAATAACTATCTCTCAGAGAATCCAATTGAGGTCAGACCTATCAGGATGGAAATATAACAGGTCAGGCTATCTCAGGAAACTTTTTCAGATCCTGTGGATCAAAAAGTTCAGAGTTACACCAGAAACAATCAGGTACATATTTCTGTCAAAACAGAATTATTTTTGAGTACCTTCATTCATGGCTTCTGGAATTTAGGGCTTTGGAGAAAGTTGGAATTTTTGTAATCGAAGACCACGGCTGAATTCTACTCATCAAAATAAAAGTTTAGAGACCAAAATCAGAATTTTTGGTTGGGCAGAAGGCCGGGCTTGATCAGACCCTAGTTCGGGACTTTGATTAGAAAAGTGGAAAATTAGGGCTTCTGTAAAAATGAGAATTTTTGAAATCTGTGACCATGGCTGGAAGCTCCTCAGAAAAATAGAAGCTTAGAACTTTGGATAAAACCTTTTGATTGGGCAGAAGAGTGGGTTTCATCAAACCCCAGTTCAGGGTCACGTCCAGTGAATCTGGAAGTTTCCAAGGCACAATTGAGGAGTGAAACTTTGCAGTTTTCAAATTCTGAATATACCAGCTTGATCAGCTCATCAAGACGCATATTTCTATCCTTTCGGAAGTTTGAAATTCAAAGTTTGAATTTTTGGGGTTTCTCTGACAAACCCATATCTAGCTCCAGTTCTAGTTCTTATAAATCAAGTGGATTGGGTTAATCCTAGAAGAAGATGTATTGGTCACCTGCATAAGTGAAGGAGTTCCTGTTTCAGAGGGAGATGAGGCTAAGGCTTTACATAAGGAGATTACGAGCGATCTCGATAGGTATGACTCATTGAGGTATGTTTTGAGATTTGTTCATGATTAAGTTTATGGTATGTTTGTCTTCATATTATTACGGTTAGTACAATCTTGATTTTAGACTTGCCATATCACCTTAATAAAATTATGAATGCACGATAGAAAATATTCATTAATTAGGGTATTGACACTTATGATTGTACTAATGCATTATGGTGTTGTATGAGGTTTATGTTACTAACATGAAAGGTACACCAAGAAATACAAATCATGTTCTGGTTCAAAGAACATATGATCATGATGACATGAGGACAAAGATTCATCCATTGTCATGGATCTCATAAAAGATCCATTTACGAGGTATGTATAACTTGGTTTTATTATGGTTAACCTATGAGATATACAGGTTACTAGCACAAGTCATTGAAGAAGAACAAGAAGACATCATGTGAGTATGTTAGACATAATTAGCTAGCATGCTAATCCAGGTATGTTTTTCCTATATCAAGTTAGAATCTCACCTTGTGATAAGATCCTTTATTTAAGTATACTTGGCATGATTGATTATGATTATTCATTGAAGTTAGTAATCATGGGTTTAGGCATATTATGATTTTTACTTTGATTGATGATATGACTAACCAGAAAAGTCCTATGGTCAAATAGGAATATAAGTAAAAGAATTATGTCTCTTATATTGATTGATTTGACTAACCATAAGAATCCTACATAAACCTTGAATGCTAATGCTTATTATTTCTGTTTGAAATGATCATGACTAGACATGCTTGAGATTATTGTATTTTAATAGTATGCTAATGAATGTATGATTTTATATGAGCTCACAAGGATAACACAATCATGATACTAATAAGCATGCATAGGGACCAAGGATGAATGTAAGTTCAAGGACAGGTAATCCAGGAAGCAAAGATCAAGAGAGGAGCACACTCTAGTTGTTCCTAAAGCAAAGGAGCACACTTCAGTAGTTTATGCAAGGATGCAGATATTCAGAGGGAGTTGACCATGTCTCTCTACATTCCACAACAGAAAGGTGTAGAGGAAGCTACTTCAGATTAGGACTCCAGTAGCTCCTGCAAGGAAGAAAAGACTCAGAAGGAGTCCACCCAACGAACAAACAAAGATAAGTATTTTAAATAAAATTGTTCAATGATGTATATGCTCATGTTCCTAGACTTAGGATATGTATTGTGCATATTAGAATAGTTGCATTGATGAACAGTATACTACTAATATACATGGGTAAGTGGCCTATGGCACTGTACAACATTCCATTGCTACTTATCTAGAATGAAACCTCTTTGCTGACATGTTGGGAGTTGTGCACACTCTTAACAATGTTCTGGTAGAGATTGGAAGGCATCTAGAAAGTTACGGGATATGGATAAATGTTGTATTGAAGCATTGGCAAAGATAATTGCATGACTGTATGACATATTTCTTTATGTGTAAGAATTTGTTCTGAAAACTATGAGATGTTTTCTAATCTTGCAATTTAACTTGTTCTGTAGGAAAGATCGTATGCCATCTCCTACAAAAGGACTACAACATTTGTTCCAGCAACAAAGATATCTATAGAAGATATTGAAGTTCCCAGGATCTGGGATGAAGAAATGGAATGCCATGATCCGTCGATCATGAAGAATGATGTTTAGGATGTGATCCCAAGAGCTAAAGGGAAGTCTGTTGTGACTTCCAAATAGAACTATCAGATCAAGCATGTTGCAGATGGCAGCATTGAGAAATACAAAAGTGATGAAATAGAAGATGCACCAGATGGATTTCAAGACAGCATGGTGTAGTCATATATGTGTGCAGAACTTGATATGGTAGGATAGACAACTTTCTATCCAGCTTGGGCTTTACCAAGAATAAAGCGGATTCCAACCTTTTCTACAAGGTTGAGGAAGGCAATCCAGCGATACTACTATTTGGATGACCTGTTTGTATCAAGTGAGGATAGATTGATTGCCGACATGCAGCGGAAGCTTGCTGCCGAGTTCGAGTTGAGGAACTTGGGGATGATGCACTATTTGTTTTTGGCATGGAGGTGTGGAAGAGTGATGGAGTCTTCCTTGGACAAGGGATGTCTGCAGTAGAGATCCTGAAGAGGTTCGGGATGATGGATTGCAAGGCCATGGCCACACCTATGGCATCGAATCTGAAGCTTCTATGTGATGCCTCATCTGAGCCAGTTGATGTCTCTTTGTATCGTCAGATGATTGGGTCCTTGATGTACTTGATGAATACGAGACCAGAAATTTGCTTTGCTGTGAACACATTGAGCCAATTCCTGACGGATCCGAGGAGTGTTCACTTGGTTGTTGTAAAGCATGTTCTGAGGTACCTGAAGGGTACAGTGGATTATGGGCTCAAGTATGAGGTGAATCAAAATTTTAACCTGCAGGTTTATGTTGATTCAGATTGTGCTGGCAGTGCTGCAGATAGGAAGAGCACATCTGGGTGCTGCTTCAGTATGGGATCAGGTGTGATCTCTTGGTTTAGGAGGAAGCAGTCCTGCGTAGCACTGAGTATAGCTTGGGCTGAGTATGTTGTTGCCTGTTCAGCTAGTTGTGAGGCAGTATGGCTACGGATGCTACTGTCTCAGTTATTTGATCTCCCGTTGGATGCTATAGGTATCTTCGGTGATAACCAGAGTTGTGTGAAGCTGTCCGAGAACCCAGTGTTTCATGACAGGTCAAAACACATAGAGATCAAATATCACTATATCAGGGATATGGTGCAGAGAGGAGCTGTGAAGCTCCTATATGTTGCGACGGACGAGAAGATTGAAGATGTGCTGACGAAGCCACTAGCCAGGGTGAAGTTCGAGTACTTCAGAGAGAGGCTTGGCGTTCTTCAGATCGAGGACACTTCGAGGAAGAAGTGATGGGCACATTTGCTGAAGCCATTCCAAGCATGTTAGAAGGAGGATCCTTCACATGGATGTGGATGGAAGCGCTGCATGATGAGCATCAGGATGATGTTCTGGTTTCTACTTGGATATGATCAGCTGGATAATTTTATGTATGTATGTACGCATCATGTGGATGCTGGATATGATCAGTTGGATCATTTTATGTATGTATGTATGCATCATGTTGGATGCTTGGACCATGTATCTGTATATGTATCAGGTGGATACATTGTCTGATCAGGGGGATCATGTATGGTGATATGTATCATGTATTTGTATCAGGTGGATACACTGTATGATCAAGTGGATCATGTATGATGATATGTATCAGGTAGATACTTGATATGCATCATGTAGATGCATTGTATGATCAGGTGGATCATGTATGGTGATATGTATCATGTATTTGTATTTGTATCAGGCGGATACATTGTATGATCAGGAGGATCATGTATGATGATATGTATCAGGTAGATACTTGGTATGCATCAGGTAGATGCATTGATGATCAAGATGATCATGGATGACGAGCTTCAGGATGTTGCTCCAGATGACATGCAGCAGGACGTTGCAGTGATGATCAGGATGATCATGGATGACGAGCTTCAGGATGTTGCTCTAGATGACATGCAGCAGGACGTTGCAGTGATGATGATCAGGATGATCATGGATACATCAAGATGATGTATGGTGAGTATCAGGTTGATACTCTATGGCCATGGATCAGGTTGTGCAGATGAGCATGTAATCTGGTGCCCTGGGAGATTTGCGGATGGTCTTTTGAGGTTTTGCCTATGGCATGTAATTCGGTGCCCTAGGACATCTGGCAAATGCTCTTTTGAGGTTTTGATCTGGGAGGACATGTAATTCGGTGCCCTGGGAGATCTGCAGATAGTCTTTCGAGGTTTTGCCTATGGCATGTAATTCGGTTCCCTGGGATATCTGGCAGATGCTCTTTCGAGGTTTTGTCCTATGGCATGTAATTCGGTTCCATGGGAGATCCGATAGGTTGGGCTGTGTGCCCGTAATCAGTCCTGGGATGCTCTTGCGAGGTTTTTCCATGACCACATGTAATTCGTTGCCCTGGTAGATCCTATAGGTAGAGTTGTGTGCTCGTAACAGCCTGGGATGCTCTTGCGAGGTTTTGTGGTGAGGTCACATGTAATTCGGTGCCCTGGGAGATCCTATAGGTAGAGCTGTGTGCTCGTAACATCCTGGGATGCTCTTTCGACATTTTGTGACGCACGTAATAAGTCTTGAGGATTCCACAGTATGGCCAGTGATGATGAAGACCTGCAGGTGGTGGGCCTACATCCACTATGAAAAAGGACTGGCTATGTAGAACTTCCTATGATGAGTAGATTCAGAGATTGATTGAGATAGCAGCAGCAGTGATGATGATGATGACTCGATGACGATTATCCAATGACGATGATCTAGAGAAGATGACTTGTGCTAGAAGAACTGTGCTGAGAAATACCTTCCTAGTTAAGAGGGAGTGTTGATGTATATGTAACTTCGGAATGTATTTCACATATATGTATATTGTATTCCTATAGAGATGTTATTATTCCTCTATACGGAAGTGTCGTCATTTATATTGTAAGTGTCGTAACTTATACTTGATGGGTTATTAGACCACCTTGTTTGGGGTTGGCCCTGTATAAGTCATGTGGGTCAAAGGGTTATTAGACCACCCTATTGGGGTTCATCCATGTGGGTCAAAGGGTTATTAGACCACCCTATTGGGGGTCGGCCCAATGAGCATTATGTTATGTGGTTAAGTTCGAGCCTACATGAGTTAGGTAAAAAGGCAAGTCAAGTCAAGTATAAATAGAGTGCGGGAGGCACTCTATTTGCTCACTCACTTCTCACTTATGCACTCAAGGAGGAGTGGCGCACTTATGGAGCAGGAGGATCTGCTGCTAGGTTGTGTCTATCTCTTATGGTTGGTTGTATCATTGCTCTATCTATCTCTGAGGAAGTTATTGGGGTTTTTCACCTTTATGGTTTTCCCCAAGTAAATCTTTGTGTCTCTTGTGTGCTTGCATTATTGTCTCCATGATTGATATGCTGTAGATATGTTGTACATGTTGTTCTCTCAGTTAAGATCCTAGATCAGATTGAAGTAAATTCTAAAAATTTAACAAAAATTACTGTCCAATTGCTCGCAGGGATGTTGCTGTGCAAGTGTCGGCTACCTGAGGTACCTGCGGTCACGATCAAGCTAGCATTGAACACATTGTGCAGAAAACCTTATAATTGGTCCCAATATCTCCTTAATGAGTCTCTAGTAGATGTTGAGGACACCCAGGATAATGGAACAACATTCCATTTCAGTTTGCTGCTAATATTGATAGCCTTTGTAGGATGGAAGGAACTGGATGGGTATCAAGGTGTCTCAACCTTAGTAGGATAGGGTCATGGAACGCACTTCGCTAACCTATGGGAAAGCCCGAAGGAATCCAGACAACATCAGATAACCAAAGTATTTTACGTTTACTATCACCAGTTCCATGACGTGATTCTTTCAACCCCGTGAATCGTAAGACCACTGACCGACACATATACATGCATCATGAGGTTTATGGTGAAGAGGAATCAGTCATACATTTAGCCAAGGGCTGACACAAAGGAAGAATTGTGGTATCCAAGGTTTTATCGGCTGGATCAGGAGAAGATCGAGGAGATGATGGAAGGATGGGATGCAAATTGGAAATTTCCCGCATCATTGGATGTTGAATCAGATTATGAACAAAACGTCGAACCCATCTCAAAGAAAATTGAAGTAAAAGACACAGATGATGAAAGCATTGAGGAAGATAAAGAAGAAATAGAACCGTACAAGGGAGAGTTGCAGGGGGGCCTACCTATAGGTACTCCAATTATTGAGGAAAAGGATGTTGCATAAAGTAATCCCACGGATATGGAAGAGGGAAAAAGGAAGGCCACTGAAATCCCCACAGAACCGAAAGGCTAACGTAAAAAGAGGAAGGCTCATAAGCTAGAATTCGGCCCACAGCTACATCCAGACGATTATGAGACAATTGCGACCAAAGTGTAGGAAGCATGGGACAAGAACTGAGTAGACAAAGAGGCTAGGCAAGAGCAGATGCAACTCTGCCTCATTTATACAATGGAAACAATGCAGACTATGGTCACCTAGTTGAGATTAGGCCATTAGTCATCAGACTCCAAAGGGAGGATAGGAGGAATGAGTGTGTGCAAACAGACACCTCATGTAGTAATCCCCTACCCCAGGGTTGCGCATATAGAACCAGTTCACTTTATCTTCCCAAACGAGAATGTGCGCAAAGCAGCGAAAAACTCAGCACATTTTGACCTCAACATTGGGTCTTTGTCACTGGAGGACTTGATCGAATTACACATGCAGGTTGTCAAAGAGATTCACAAGAGATTCCATGCCTCATATGATCAGAGCGCAAAGTTAATTGAAGACATCAATCAGCTCAAGTAGGAATCATCTCACAATATACATGAGTAAGTGAAGCTTGAGAAAAAGACCGTAAACTGAAAGAGACAGTTTCAACAGTCTGCGCAAATATTGAGGAATGTGTAGAAGAAGATGATGTAGAGGATACAATAAAGAAAATTGGGCCCAAGGTAGGATCCCTCACATCAAAAATGATACAGATGGAGACTTCCTACAAAGGGAAGATTGCAGAGCTGGAGGCTAGGCACCCAGTTATCCCACCAGATCAGTGCGCGACTCCAGCTGAGGAAGTAAAAGCAACCATGGACAGCATTTCGTCAGAGCTGATGAAGTGCCAAGAGTTACTTGAAGGAGTAAATACAAAATTGACAGGTTTGAATGAGGATCCTACGCTTCAAAAGATAAAGGGGGATCTGCAGCGGACACAGCAACAGGTAGAGGCTGCAACCGCATAGTTAAGAAGTGCATCGGCTAGGGAGAAAATCTGGAAGTACAATGATGTCAAGGAGCTGCAGAAAGAGTTGGTCGTGCTTAGAGCGAAAGAGGCTACTACATATTCCAAGTTGCAGCCTATTGAACAAGAAGGCCTTGAGTTGATGCAGTAATTTGACGAGAAGTTTGTAGAACTTCAACCGCGGAAGGCACCATGAAAGAGCAGGTGGCCAAGGAAGAAGTCTCGCAGGAAACTCTGGAGACACTTTGGGGATTTGAGTAAAAGGCCAAGGACACTGTTGTAGAGGTAACAATTACTCTGCAAAACTTTACTTCGAAGCTAGGTACACTGGAAGATGCGGCACCATCGTCCGCAAGTGGAAGTGGCTCAGGACGAGCCACATGTGAGTGTTAGGGGCCTGTTGGGCGGGGCCCAAGTTGGAAAATATGCACAACTGTTGGAAATTGCGCATTGCGTGTTGCGACATGGTATGGGGGAAGTTTTGAGAAATTGCACATGGTGTGCAGCGGCAATGGGTAAGGTAGGATTGCGCAATACGCTACTGCGCAAGACCCGCGCAACAACTATTTTTGGTAAGAAATATAAGTAAAGGTCAGACGAGGAAGTGACCTATTTATAGTAAGGAACAGGTTGAAGGAAGAAGAAAGCGACCTGTCAAGGAGAGTGGTGGAAAGCAGTTGAGAAGCTAGGCCACTAGGCTGACGGCGACAGGCAGGCGCAAGGTGTGGAAAGGGACAGGCCACGATGCAGTTGTAACCATTTTTTACGACTGAGGCTGTCAGAAGAGCGTGTGAGCCACGAGTGGCCCAGTAGGATGGCCTCGAGCAAGCGGAGCAAGCTGTCGATAGCAACAACCAGGCTGGGAATTAGCCACGCCAGTTTTGTAAACCTAAGGGTTTTGCCTATGAGTTGTAAAGACATGACCTACGGGCATGATCTATAAATAAGGCACATTTTGTATGGGAAAGGGTTGTTGGGTTGTTAACTCTTCGTTTTGTAAGAATTGAATATTGTTGAATCTTAAGCTTGAAGCTATTGTAAAGGCTCTGTAGCTGAGTGCGTAGAGACTTAATTGAGAGAGAAGGTAGTCTGCAGCTGAGTGCACAGACAAATAACTGTTGTACCCTTCCGAAAGACTAATATAACAATAGTTCTTGTGGACGTAGCCTCCATCCGGGGGGTGAACCACGTTAAATACTGTGTAGTGTGATTGTTTATGTGTTTACATTTACTTATTTGCTTACATTCGATGCTTGGATTCTCATTTATCAGTTGGTGTGTTGATGCTTTTATATGTATTTTCCATAGGAGAAAGATAGGAATGATATGTTAAGTATTGATGGAATGAATGAATGTTGAATGCTCAATATTCCAAGTTTGTGAAAGTATCAATTCGTTGAGTAATCACATGTGTTCATATTGTATAACTCGGATTGTATAACTCTTCGACGTGCAGCACCAGGTGTGCGCAGTATTGTGTGTTTCGTCTACTTGCATTTGTTATAAAGTTAATTAATCTAAGGTAGTGGATGAAGGATTAAGTGTTAAGTAAGGTATTCAGTGGTTAAGTTTGGAATAGGAGGCATATAACTCTGTTGCGCTATCCTATTCATTGTATCCTTCCCGAACCGCGAAGCCCTTGGGTGCACTGGTTGCGCAAGTGGCTAGTTCTTGGAGGTACAGACCGCGACGTAGTCTATCGTCGCGTAGTCCTCAGTTTGCAGCGCAGGTCCAATATTGCACTGTGTAGTTGTCCTGTCTGAACAACTCATCACTTCACTTTGGAAACCTGATTCCACAGTGCCCCCATAGCTACACCTCGAGTGAGACCTCAGCCTGTTCGTAGGATGTTGTCGAAAGGGCTGGTGAGAAGGGGTTTTGTTGGTTCCATGAAACCGTGAAGAACCCGGGTCTATATTGGAAACCTCTAGATCAGTACTTAAGCCATCAGATTCGATATGTGTAAATGATTTTGGGGTTTGATCGGTGTTCTAGGATTTCTAGAGTGTTCTGTTTTAGCTATTCTACTTATCTATAATTTTTGGCATGTATTTATTTGGTTAAACACAGTAGTTTTTTTTTTAGAAATGAATCTAGTGTTTACAAATTACATAAGCTTGAATATTTATGTCATGTAACTGTGTCGCAATATTTTCAGTTTGGGGAACAATTATTGATAAATCTAATGCGAAAGGGTACCCTATGTTGTTCGTAGCAGAGTCTGTGATTTGAAATGGTTAGTGTTTTACCATATATAAGATAATGACTCTTTTTTGGATGTTGTTAATATTAGTTTAGTATTTAATTATACCTCTTCCTAAATGAAATGATAATGTATTAATTTGTAGAGCTCTATAAAAATCTAGCTTTGCTAGAGAAAATCTCACCACGGGAAAGGAAAAGGACTCTGCCCTGTGTATAGAACAGTCCAAAATTTTGATAATTAAATGTTTAACTGCGACTTGGGGTTTGAATGATTTATCCCGTGGTTAACTTATAATCTATGCAATTATAAATGTATGAACTTTGTGTTGGGATGAGTATTTTGAATGGGGGAGAACAAATGTGAAAGGAAGAGTTCTAGACTAGTTTAGTAGGCTTTCTTTGTTCAGTTTGAGGGTTTTGATTTTAGCCTATAGTAGTAAAAACAAAGTGTAACCCATGTGTGTCATGACTAAGTGCTTTTTTCGATGACCACATTGCCAGATAAAGAATTACTACTTAAGAATCAATTTGCAGTATAATAATTGAAACCTAGCACATACTAAATCTCTATTTAAAGTTATCTTGAGAATTTAAGACTAAATAAAAAGGATTGAATAATACTTACTTGTGAAGATGCTGCTAGGATTCCCTCTGTAACCTACACACTACAAACACGGGTTGATAAAAATTACTTTTAACCAACCTGTAGGAATGTAACCGAATAACTTCATACTTCCACGTTCCTCCCAACCATAGATCCTATACCATTCCTGGTTCATTAATCGGATCACCCTCGAGATGGTTCGAGCATGCAAGGAACCTAGAATACCTAAGAAAAAAATGTTGCTATCTTTGAGATAAACTCTGTACCTTCCAAGTGCAAGATTTGGAATCTCTCCAATCTCATGAAATAATAATGATGCCCTTTCTTTGTGCTTGTCCTTATATTTATAGGTATATTGGATAGGGTGCAACATGGGATTTTGAATTGGGGCAGTTTGTTTTCTTGATTTAACATCCATATTTTTAACATCTTCTTATCCTTAACTCATAGTTTGAAAATATTTATATATATATAATATAACTAAAATATCACTTTAGTTGTTTTTCTTTGATAACTGAACTCTTAATGGTTTATGTTTTTGAATTAAAAATAAAACTCTTAGTTATATTTATTTAATTCATATATTATGTCAAAGTTTGACCTTTTAGTTTATACATATATATTATGGATTCAACTATTTAATTTATTTATCTTTAATTATATATATAATGTTTACATATATAATTAATTAGCTTTTATTATATATATAATATCTACACACACACAAATATATATATATATAAGACTCTTTTATAAACCCTTTTTTATATTCATTGCATCATATAGTATATTCTCGATGCTTCATTAATTTATAGGATAATTTGTTTTATCATAGCCTCTCGTGGGTTTGGTTAGTCAACTAAAGATAGGTAGTTCTAGATCCTTTTGCATGCTCAATTCCTCGCTTTAGTGGCAGTTTCTTTCAGTTCTTCATGAGAAAGTAGATAATGATTCAATTAATCAAATTGAATAAACATGACGAGTAGTTGTTCAATTCAGATTTTTTCAGGCTCAACACCTTTAAGTGAGGTAACCCTAGTGTTATTCAGAGCTTACGCTCAACACTCTTAATGGGAGTTACACTAGTGCAATTCCAGAGATTGTGGTCAACAATAGTAATAGGATGCATTTGTAAGATACACCTAGGGATAAAATGGTCAAAGATCCGATGCTCCAGATCTTATGCTCAACATGATGTTGGAGTGCACCACGGATTATTCCCAACACTTTATCATTTAATTGAAGGGTTTACCTGTGTGCTCCAGAGCTTACACTCAACACATAGCATTATAGCCCATGTGCTCCAATGCTTATGCCCAACACATCATAGAATTCAACCATGTACACCAGAACTTCTACATAGTACATAACAAAGGTCAGCCATCTATATTAGGGCTTGTTCCCAACACATAATAAAAATTCAACCAAGTACATCGGGGATTATGCCCAGTACATAAAAATAGTCCATGTCCATCGGGGCCTATGCCCATTATATAACAAGAAAATCATGTGCATTGGGGCTTACGCCCAATATATATATAACAAAAGTAAATCATGTGCATTGGGGATTACCCCTAGTACATATATATAACAAAAGTAAATCCTGTGCATTGGGGATTACGCCCAATATATATATATATATATATATATATATATATATATATATATATAAAGTAAATCATGTGCATTGGGGCTTATGCCTAGTATATAACAAAAGTAAAAGTTTCGGGATATTACAAATTATGTTTTCTTTGATTGGAACCTATTCGAGTAACCAAAATTAGAAGTTTCTCTCATTTCATCAGGGTAGTCATGAAATCATTGTCAAGGATCTCTCACCTAAAAATATTGAGGCCATAAACTCCAATCACATGTATAAACGTAAAAATACGGTCCGCTTTGGATTCAAGGATCAATTGCATTGTATTGAGGCAATTTCTTCTTAGAAAATGCATTCCTCGTGCCTCTCTACATTGCTCCAAAATTATAAGGGTGCTTTAAGGCCATAAAATACAAACAAATGTCCACACTTATAAATATGGTTCAGTTTGGATTCATGGATGGGTTTCATTATATGGTGTCCATTTATTATTAGAAATTTCATCTTTAATTCCTCTATAACTTTCTCCAAAATTATAAAGGTTGTTTTAGGAGGTTTCAATCAAAATACCTATGATAGAGGAATTGAACATGTTTTTCAACTTTCCCCTACAAAATGGCCTATAAGGATTCATCCCTATTGACTTGGAAACTTTTAGAACATTAGTGATGAATGGATTATGGAGGAACTCTTATAAAATTAGAATTATATCTCCTATTAAAATCCATTATAATATGCTCTTACATTAAAATCAAACCTTATAAAAGAATAAGTTCCCAATGCATCACATTGATGAACTGATTGGATGGTCTACATGGTGTCAAGTTATTTTTTAAGATTAATCTACTCTTTAGATATTAGTGGAGATATATTAGGCTACAGGACTAAGGAAGTACTGCATTCAAGGCTCATCATGGCATTTGGTCTCTACAATTCCCATGCTACATTTTAAGCCTTAATTTACAAAGTTTTTTCTAAGTATATTTGAAGTATGTTGGCTTGTAGTTTAATAGTTTAATGGTTGAGATGGGGAAACACCATGATGATAATGTAGGTTCAAACCCAATGGGAATACATCCCTATAAAATAAGTTGTTTCTACCATTTAATGGTGGTTTGTTTGCATCATTGTTCAAAAAAATATCTAAAGTTTGTCTTAACATTATTTGATGGTACCATGGTATATTGTAATGTGAATAGGCCCACCTGGTACTTGCTGGGTAGTAAATATGCCCAATATGGAATTATAAGAAATGATATAATAATAACTAATAGTTTGCAAATTATTACTCATGAGAATGTATAAATACATATTAGTATCATTGTATTGAGAGGTTGGATGTAAATATTATATTGTAACATGTATGGCTCATGGAATGATTCCATCCATATGGAATTGATGGTCTTTCCCTACCTTAAGGTTTTTTATATTAATAAAATAAATGACTTTTTATATATTATTATTTCGTATTTTTTGCATAATATTATTTTGGAATCTAATTTAGGCAATAGTTAGCATCAAATCCATTTACTAGGAAAAAAAGTGGATTTTGTTTTTCAAAATTTTGAAGTGAAAAAGAGGATGGTGGAATCCAGAACCTTTTCTAAATTTATGTGTGTAATTTGAAGAAATCAGTTGTACATTTTAGTTCCTCTAGAAAAGTTATCCAAGTAAGAAAAGACAACATCCAAATGAGAGTCTAAGAATTCGAGTTATCAGTTATTTAAAGTCAATTATTTCAAGGTTTCTCCAATGATGGACACATCGATTGTATATCATATATATTTCAATGGAGAACCTATATTTCCATCAAATCAAATCCAATAGATGCATAATGACCATGGATTTTCATATTTGTGATCATAATGGCTATTTTGATCAATAGTGGAGTTATGATCATTTCAAACTGCCAATTCAAAACCCTTGCTACTGAAAGGAAATACATTAAAATAAATATATTTGTTTAAAATCCTTGTTTTGGTCCTGGATTTTATTAAAAGAAAAATGTATTTTACAATAAAATGTCATTGTCCTAACATTAAATAATTAATAAATTTGAAAAAGGCGTTATGGCATAAGGATTAGAGAGCTTGTCTACATTTGTATTTTAGATAAGATCATGTCATATGACGAGAGTCATTTAAATATAATATGATTGAATGATCTGATGAATCATATGCACAAGTATTTTTAGACAAGTGGTATAATGCCTATAATAAGGATAATTGGAAAATCAAGAGTCTATTTTCAGGTCCAAACTTGATATGCAAGTTCATGGATGTATTAAACAAGAGAATTTCATGGTTTCTATAAACGTTAATAGCAATCACAATTTTAACTTGTCTAAGATATTGAAATTCCCCACAAATAATATGGAAATCAGACAAGTTGAGGTTGAAAAAGTTTATGTTTATTTTTAATTTCAAGATTACTAAGGATATATATGTTTTGCATTCATATTTTTATGCTATAGATATGGTTTATGTGGATATTATTTTGGGATATCATTGGATAGACTGAACTCGATATAGTTTATATTAATTTACAAAATAATTTTATGAAAATTTGGTAGATGTAAAAGGAAATTAGATTGTAAGGTATTTATCTTACTAAAAAATAAGATACCAAGGTGGAACATGAAGAAATCCCTATAGATAAAATAATTACAGAACTATAGACACATTAAATAAATATTCCAATGTTGAATCATAAGAAGTGTCTGCAGAAGCAATGCCCCACTAAGAACATACAAATGAATAAGAAACTAAGCAGCTACATGAATGAATGAGATCACATGTTGAAGAGTCAACGAATTAAGAGCCAATACTTAAGGAATATGTATTAGTAGCTCATATTATAGGTTGTTGTCATGTGTTTCATGGACAAAACACGTGAATGGGGGTGGAATTTAATGTACCTAGGAAGGATAAAATGGGGTACCTGAGGGTATAATGACTTTAATGTGACTAGGACACTTGGTAGTTGGTGGATAATAAATATTCCCACTTTGTAATTAGAAGAATTAACATAATAATAAGGTGTAGTCGGCATAGGAATAATCATGAGAAAGTATAAATACACATGAGTATTGTTGTATTGAGAGTTTGAATAACAAGCATGGATTGTGGAGTGGTTCCTTCAAAAAGGAATATTTAATGGTGCTTCCCTACCTTAAGAGTTTTTATATTAATAAGATAAATAAAATTTTATATCTTATTAATGGATATTTTGTGCATAATATTATTTTCATATCTAAGTCACATAACATAAATAGTAGAACATTCACAAAGAACTTGTAACAATTGGATCTTATATTAAATACGTTCTCATAGCATAATCATTATGCAAAATATTAAATAAATTGTAAATTCTTGGAGGCTTCCATATAATAACTTGGTCATATTATCTTTTATGGAGGGTGGAGGGTGTTTGTACTTACCCTATAAATATTACAACCACTCAATTCCTAAGATCGTCGAAAACCACATAGTATTTTTGGGCTTAGAAAGCTTGCATAACATATGTGGAGCTAAAATTTATCTATTAATGTTTATCCTTTGGTTAGTTTAACAAAGGATTATACCATCCATTACACGAGTCACGAGAGACACCAAGATTTAAAGAGTGAAAAGGATTCTCTTTCTTCATTCCCAGCACTCCTTTCCCTCGATTTTACCATCCCATCATTGAGTGAAATTCCTTTGGGTTTGGACTTGGTACAATAATCTTAGAGGATGATATGCATGTTTACTTTTAAATCCACATTTCGAATGAAAAATAAAGGCACATGTTCACATACAAAAATGAAATGATGGTCATACTTCTTGTAGTGGTCAAGTGTTTTCAATTACACCATAGTAATATTTTTTTTATTAAAATTTAACACTCTATCTTTAACGAGTTGTTTTCCATGGAAAACTTCACGGGATTGCACCCTCTTCCCCAAAATATGATAAAGAGTAACTCAACCACTAGTGACAATAGTAGTAGGTAACCCTAAGGGAGTCAATTGTATTTGAACCTATTATCTATGGTGTCACCAATGGTAACATACCTTCGGCGAATGTTCAAATATATTGAGCTAACCCTTAGGGATTTCTTATCCTAAAATACTTATTGGTGCAAGGTACTCTAATTGGGGAGCAACATTAGTGGATTGATCACCTATAACCCGTGAATTTAAGAGAATATATAAGAAAGGTAATCGGAATATTCATGGAATGCTCTCCCTTGGTAGGATGGGAAACATATTTGCACAGATATAAGATACCCTCATTGACTATAGATCAAATCATCCTATAAATCAAATTCAACGTGAAATCGTCGATGGTACAAAGGACCAAAAATGAAGAACTAGGCCTAGTTACATACTCTTTTAAAATTCAATTTATTTGTGGTGAGGTCTCTTATCAGCAAGAAAATTGTTCAACATGGGAAACCGTGTTCCTTTTTTTGTCATTTGGGTTTTCATGAAACTTTTAGGAACAACTCCTACTACTTTTATTAATAAAAAATGAAGTTTACATTTAAATGTTTTATGGAAAAATGTGATCCAATTGCAAACATAATAAGCTCGAAAGTTTTCCTTATCTTCTCCAACAAGATGTTGGAAGATGAAGCTGTGGATTTCATCATTAGTTTCTCTCTCTAAAGGTAAGGATGTCATCTTTTTGGTAATCAATCATTTAAACAAGTACACGCATATTTCATCCCCTTGACTATTGAATGTATATCGTTTGAGATTTTTTTTTAATTCTTTATGCAAGTCTATAAAATCCATAAAATTCCTCACTACATAATTACCTATGGGGACACCAATCTTGTAAGTGAATTATGGAAATAAATTTACAAATTAGTATGAGTACTTCTTATCACCCTCGATTTGATGAGTACACATAGTTAATCGATATATGCTTGGAATAATACATTGGCATATTATATATATGGGAAAGCACATCTATATTAGGGTATTTTCTAAGGATTATAATACTATACTTAAGTATAGTATTCTAGGCAATTATTTTGGATTGGAAAAAACATATATAGATTGGTAGGAAAATATTAAATATAAAACATATAATTTACTACTGAAAATTGTAAATTTTGATGAATATTATGATTAAAAAATATATTAAATATGTAAATATCGGTGAAATTAGAGACTAAAAATGATCAAATAGCAAATTTATTTTTCAAAAAAAACCTAAAAAATAGCCAATTAGCAAAATTTCGCCCCTAAAAATTTCTCCGATGTATATAGATGGGGTGGTTGTATCTAGATCCAATAGTAGATATCAGTTCCAACTTAAATGACCCTTTTAAAGGAATTGTTTGACTATGAATCCCCATATCTCATGCACTACATCATTCAAAATATCAAAATACATGTTGTTGATGCTATAGAAAATGAAAAACATATTCAACAACATTAAGAACAACCTGTGAGTGGTAGAAAATAAAATAAAAAAAATAGGTTGATCAACGGTAGTAAAGAATATAGTTTGTGATGTGAGATATGGTCATTATTTTATTATAGCCATATTGTCATACAAATCTCAAACAAATGTCTCAGAAGTGAAGTTATCAATGATTTAAAATCAATTGTTTCAAGGTTTTTTTTATAATGATAGCCACATAGATTGAACATCATATATATTTCATTAATGAACCTAGATTTCCATCAAACCAACTCTAGTAGATATAAAATGACCATGGATTTTCACCTGTGTAGTAAGAATGACAATTTTGATCACCAATGAAGTTATGGTCATTTCAAATTGCCACCTCAAAACCCTTGTTGCACAAGAAGGATACATTAAAATAAATATATTTTTTTAAAATACCAATTTTAGTTGCGGGTTTTATTCAAAGAAAGATGTATTTTACAATAAAATTGTATGGTCCTAACATTAAAGAAATCATAAATTTCCAAAATTTATTATTGCAAGAGATTTGAAGAGCTTGTCTACGTTGAGGTTTTATAGAAGATCATGTCATATGGTGGGAATTAGTTAAATATAATATGATGGAAATATCTTGTGAATCATATCTACAAGTATTTTTATACAAGTCGTATCATGCCCATAATATGGATAATTAGAATACCAAGATTTTATTTTCAGGTGCAAACTTTTTATGATATTTCATGGATGTATTAAACAAGAGAATTTAATGGTTTTTATAAACCCTTATATAAAGCATAATTTCAACAATGCGAACTTGTCTAAAATATTAAAATCCCCTCAAAGAATATTCAAATAACACAAGTTGAAGGTGAAACCCCTTAATTTTTTAAAGATTTGAAATTTACTATGGATAAATATGTGTTGCATTTATATTTTTATGCGATATATATGGATGATGTGGATATTATTTGAGATATACTTGTATAGACACAATTGGTACATTTTATATTAATTAAGAAAAGAAATTTATGAAGCTCTTGTAGAATAAAAAGAAAATTGCATTGTATGATATTTCTCTTATTAAACAAGAAGGGTCTGAGAGGGCACATAAAGAATTTCCTATAGATCAAATAATTTAAGTACTTATAGACACATTAGGTAAAGATTCCAATGTTGAATCAAAATAAGTGCCTATAAAAGCACCTAAAACAATGAACCAAGAAGATCATAAAAATTAACAAGAATCTAAGGAGATACATGACTCAATGCGATGGCATGATGAAGAATCAAAGAAATAAAAGCCAATAGCTAAGTATTTTCATATATCACCACTGACACCACAATGAATGACCAATATCATCAAAGAAATATCATGAGAATCATCAAACTTACTGTGGATGAACATAAAACCAAAAAGAAAACCATTATGGAGACACATGGAGATGTAAAAAAAACACATGTATATTTAGAGTAGCACAAAAATAATGTGTAACTAAAGGAGAAACCAAAATAAATATCAAGGTGGAAAAGAAGCCATTGGATACATGCCAACATTTTACTAGGATGAATGGATGCTTGCACTTGGTCCAAGTTCGATTACACTTCTTAGTATACCATATTATAGGCCATTCTTTTGTGTTTCATGGATGAAACATGTGAAGGGGGATGGAATGTAATGTACCTAGGGATGATAATATGGGGTGCCTAAGGGTATAATGAGTTTATTGTGAATAGGCCCACTTGGTAGTTGGTGGGTAATAAATATGCCCACTTGGTCATTATAAGAAGTAATATAATAATAAGGGGTAGTTGGCATAATAATAATCATAAGAAAATATAAAGACACATAAGTATCATTGCATTGAAAGGTTCAATGTGAGTATTATATTGTAACAAACATGGCTTATGGAGTGGTTCCTTCGATAATAAATATTTAATGATATTTCCCTACCTTAAAAGTTTTGACATTAATAAATTAAATAACATTTTTTTTATCTAATTATCGGATATTTTGTGCATAATACTATTTTCATATCTAAAGTACATAGCATATAAAAAAAAGCATTCACAAAGTACTTAGCGTGTAAATATTACAACTACTCAATTCCTCTTACCCTTGAGAACATTAGAGAATTTTTCACAAAGTACTTAGCGTGTAAATATTACAACTACTCAATTCCTCTTACCCTTGAGAACATTAGAGAATTTTTGGGCTTAAGAAGCTGCCATAAGATATGTGGAGCTAAAATTTCTCCACTATTTCTTTTCGTTTGATTATGTTAACAAAGGATTACACCTTCCATTAGTTTAGTTATGAGAAACACAAAGATTTAAATATTTCAAAGGATTTTCTCTTTCTTTATTCCGAGTTCTTACCATCCCTTCATCATTGAGTAAAATTCCTTTGGTTTTGGACTTGGTGAAATAATCTTAAAGGGTGATATGATTTTCTCCTTTAAATCCAAAATTTGAATGAAAAATAAAGACACATGTCTACATACAATAGTGAAAGGTTGGCCATACTTTTAGTAATGGAAAAGTGTTGTTAATTACACCTTAGTAATATTTTTTTATGAAAATTTAGTACCTTATCCTTAACCAAATTTCTCTCCAAGGAAAACCTCGCTGGATTGCACTCTCTTCTCCAAAATATTTGGATAGGGAGCAAGTCAATCACAAATGAAAATAGTAGCTACTAACCCTAAGGGACTCATTTGGATTTGAACATTTGAGGATGGTTCAATAGATTTTGATAATGCTTGGGGATTTCCTCACCTACTTCTTGGTCCGAGGTACTTTAATCGTGGAGAAACATAAGTGGATCGATCACCTATAACCCATGAATTTAAGATATTGTATATAAAAGTTAATGAGAATATTTGTGAAATGCTTTCCCTTAGTAATATGGGAACCTATATACATAGATATAAGATATCCTAATTAAATATAGATATCATATTATAGATCAAATTCAACATAAAATTATCAATGGCAAAAAGGACCAATAATGGTGTATTAGGACTAGTGCCACACTCTTTTAAAATTTAATGTATGTGTGCTTAGGTCTCTTTTTATTAAGAAAATTGTTCAAGAGGGGATGGATGTTCCTTTGTTGGTCATGTGGGTTTTGACAAAACTTATAGGAACATCTCTTACTACTTTTATTAATAAAAAATGAAGTTTATTTTGAAATGGTTTATGAAAAAATGTGTTCCAATTGGAAACATAATAAGGTGGAAACTCTCCCTCATCCTAGTGTTCTCTTGATATCATGTCTAGACATATGTTGGAAGAGGAATCTATGGACTTAATCATTATTTTTTCTCTCTCTAAAGGTAAGTATTACATATTTTTAGTAGTAAATCATTTAACTATCTACATGCCTATTTCATCCACTTGACTACTGAATTTATATCTTTTGAGATTTTTGTTTAATTTCTATGTATGTCTATAAGCTCCATAGAATTCCTCACTACATAATTAATAAAAGGGATACCAGACTTGTAAGCGACTTACTGAAATTATTTTTAATATGAATACTTCTTATCACCTTGAAATTGATGAGTACACATAGGTAACTAATACATGCTTGGAATAATACATTCATAAATACACATGGGAAAATAAATGTAGATAGATCGAGTGGTTTTATCTAGATCCAATATTAGATATAAGTTCCAATTAGAATGATCCCTTTAAAGGAATTGCATGGCTATGAATCCCCATCCCCCAAACACTAAATCATTCAAAATATTAAAGTACATGTTGTTGCTTCAACTATACAAAATGAAAAACATATTAAAAAACCTTAATGCCAACTTGTTAATGGTAGAGAACAAAATGAAAAAAATAGGTTGACCAACGGTATTAAAAAAAATGCAGCTTGTGATCTCAGGTATGGTCATTGTTTTACTATATCGATAGTGTCATACAATTGTCCAACAATGTGGTAAGTGCAAGCCTTGAAACCCATAGATTATATGGCCCATTTGCGAGGTTTCATATGCATTTAGCAAATGAAGTCTCCATGTATTCTATTTACAATTGAATTTATGTATGGTGTGGCTTCCAATTAGATATTTCTCTCCCAAGTGAAGGCACCTAGCTAATACTAGAGCATACAGTAATTCATGAGGTAAATGTGAGAAGGGTGTTTCCTCAAAAGGAATTGACATGGGAGTGTGAAGCATTTTTTATGGAAAAACCATGTTTGCAAGTTATATTTGAGATCGCCACTCTTCTTGGGTATCCATTGTCTAGAATAAATATTATTGTCTTTGGTATAATTGGTTGGTATAATTGGTTGAAATAGTATACTTTAGAATTGTTTGAGGTTCATATATTTATGTCTATTCATCAAGAAACTTAAATTCATTCATCAAAAATCACTTGCAAGGAAAAAATGTGAGATTTTTTAACTAAATTTGGGTAATGAGATGTTATATATGGATCAACTTTATCCTTTCTTGGTTGATATTTTATCTTTCATGGAAAATATTTTTGAAGGAAAGGCTCATGTGTATTTTGTTATATTTACTTATGATTTTGTTAAATATTTTCCCTCTTTATTAATATAAATTAAGGTCACCTTAATATCATATATATTTTATATCAATTTATCAATACAATCAACTAGTTTATTCGTGCTTATGAGATATGTTTTCCTTTGTTACTCATATTTGAAGATGTAATCCAACATTAAGTGATAAGGTGCATCCATTCTTCTTTGCTTTTGCTAGGTATTAAATATATAAAGAACCATGTTGTCATATGTCATTGTTAGGTATAAATTGTTAGGTATAAGGAATTTAGAGGATGTACTAAGAAGGGAAATTTTGGCTTTCATATCTCATTGTTAGGAATACGGTATTTAGAGGATGTTTTAAGAAGGGACATTTTGGTTTTCCAAGTATTCAAGGATCCATAGATCTAAAATTATGCACCAATAATTTTTATTAGACATTTTCTCAGTTTAAAGTACAAGGAGAGTTATTTTAAGTATGATCTAAAATTATGCACCAAGAATTTTTATTAGACATTTTCTGTTAGGAACCCATGTCAACCCTTCTCTTTACTATGTTAGTATATTGTTGTTGGACGCATATGCTTTGTAAGTCGTCCCGTAGTATTTGTTGATCTATAGTTTATATTAGCCCATAGTATTGGACGCATATGCTTTGTAAGTCGTTCCGTAGTATTATATGTCCCATGGTTTTGACTCATAGTATTGAGCATAGACTTAGTATATAAGTGTGTGTTGAGTTCATTGAAGGCACCGTGAAGTTATTTGTATTGAGCTTGCTCAAAGGAGGTTGCCCCCTCGAAATAGCGTGAGATCAATATAGTTCTGTCATTTTTACTATTTGACATATTCTTATTAATTAATTGTTGCAGGTGCTTCACATCTTTTTAGTTTAAAGTACAAGAAGAGTTATTTTAAAGACGGTGATGTCTTTTTAACTTAACAATATCATATATACATATCGAATTAAGGTCTTTAATCCTACCAAGAAATCCATCTAGAAAACCTCGAATACATTTAAACTCTTTATTTTTAGAATTTTGGGTGAGTTAACATTCAATAACAACTCTCAATTACATTATGAAAATAAATTACAATAACACTAAAGAAAATGTCCACCATAAACAACAATCTTAGCAATCTTCATATATTTATTTGTACCTAAATATGTTGAATTGGTCGAATTACTCTTTACCGAAGTAACTCTTGACTTTTCATATTTTTTCCCTATGTTGAAAACGACATGATCCACCAGCTTGAACATAACCTAAATTGAAAATAACGACCTGACCGCGTAATATTTAAACCTAGAGCTCTTTTCATTTGTTCGACAAACTTGTTTGTTTCACGTAAACATCATCTTCAACAGTCATATTTCATCTTCTCACTTATCATATCAAAAGCAGTAAGTTTTCTCCTCCGCTATAATCATTCGTTACAGTTGGGAGCGTTGTTGACAAAAGCATCTCATGTTTGTACAATGTATTTACAATCTCCAACCATTATCAATCTTTGTTACTACAATCGCATCATCCAACAAACCCTCTGCAATTCTTCCGGCGTAGCGCATGAGACGGCCAGGTGATTTGTGCCCAGCAGTGAAGCATATCTTAACCCAGTCAGCAAATACCAGTCTGTTTAATGGGTTGGATCTATCTCAATGGCTGTATTTATATTGTAAAAATCTATGTCGACAATTGGGAAGACTGAATATTGTTTTGAAGACCTTGCCTGTGCTCCATACCTGATCCGCGTCTTTGTTGTTGTAGATAACTATTCATTTCCATAAATCACTATATGTATAGACTGAATAATATTTATGTAATCAGTTACCACAAGTTATCACATATCTCTCTCACACACACACATCTATATCTATATATACTTGTTTGATATTCCTGTGCTTTGCAGGAATAGGATCCTTCCTCCTCCCCAATTGTTGTAATTAGTAGTGGTGAATGGTTGTGAAAATGCTTATATGGCCTTTGTATGCCTCAATACATTGTTTATTGTTGTGACACATCCTTGTTACAGTGGAAGTCGCGTCCTGTTTTTCTGCCATGTTATACTCCTTATGACACAAATTTCCACGATACTCGCAAAACCCATTGGATGCCTCTTTTCAATTAAACTGTCTTCAACGATTTAAGTCTTCGTTAGCAATCATGGATATCATTTTATAGCGAAACCATGGATAAAGTCATAGCCAACTGTATCAGCATTGATTCTCTCTATGATAGCAACAATAATACCAATGAGCAAATCATGATGAGGCTATATAGTACTTGGGGTGCTTGAGTACAGTTTAAACAGTTTGACTTTGGATGCGTTCAGATGTAAGTGCAGAGGTTTTTTTTCGGTGTGGAAATGTGTTTTAGAAACTGGTTTCTTTAACTAAATGGCTTAAGTCAACTGTAATAAAATGTTTGATCATTTGGGTGACAACAAACTCTGCACCATGTCAAGATTCCGCTTCATGCCGACAAGTTGTTGTCATCAATACATGGCCTTGAGTTTCAAGCTACCCGATCTCGTTATGACAAAATGTTGGGCATGCCGACCTGCAACATAGTCGCAACAAATATACAATAAAGACGTGTGAAGCTAGCCTCATGTTAATGAACAGCTCACTTCACGTCGTGATTTGTATATATCATAGAATTATATATCAATATGGTCAATGATTAGTGACCTTTCACCTACCCAATCTTTGACATTCGATTCTTTTTTGTGTTTTGTTTCTTAATTGTCTTTGAGTCACAACTTTATCAGATTGCACTCCATCTGCATCCATGATAATCCTAAAACTTAAGTCGCTCAACTAAAGGCACTGTGTAATTACAGAAAAAACATTAAGTACATCAATAATAATCCTAATACTCGAGTGAGTGTAAATATAGTGAAATCATGGCTTTTGGTGTATATTACAGCGGAGTTTGTTTGTTTTTTTTGTTTTTTTTGTTTTTTTTTGTCACTAACACATATTTTTCAGTAGTTTATTGGAATCAATAAATACTAGCAACAACTAATTTTTAAATGTGGTTGATATTTCTTCATGTACAAATACCAACTACATTTAAAAATGTGGTTGTTTCTAGTAGATAACCCACCCACCCAAGAAATACCTAAATTAAAATGGCCAAATATAATTTATTTAATTTAATTAATTTAATTTTTTTTATTTGATTAAAATTAAGAAAAAAATTTGTTAAAGTCAACCATAGTTATAATTATTATTATTATTTTCTTATTAATAACATGAAAGAAAGTAATAATAATTTGGCCATTTTAATATTAAATAACCATTAAATAAATTATATAAATTTTGGCCAATAAATTAAATTAATTAATTACTCTAGTATTTTAATATTAATTTGGCCAAATTTAATATTGCCCATTTTAATATTAATATTAATTTTGACCAATATTAATATTAATATTAAAATGATTATTTGGCCAAATTTAATATTAAAATGGTTAAATGACCAAATTAATATTAATATTAATATTGTCCATTTTAAATAATTTGGTTAAATGACCATTTTAATATTAATATAAATTTATTAATATTTTAGCTATTTTAATATTAATATTAATATTAAAATGGACATTTGGCCAAATATTAACATTAATAAATTAAGAAAGAAAATTTTAATATCCGTCATTTTTATTAATATTTTAATCATTGTTGGCTATTAAGAAAGAATTTGGTTGACTTTAGTTAATCAAATGGCCAAATTTATGAATATTAATATTATTAATTTAATATTAATCAATTAATATTAATTTAATAATATTTTAATAAAATTTGGCCAAAAGACCACTTTAATATTAATATTAATATTGACCATTTTAATATTAATTTGGCCAAATGGCCAAATTTTCTTCTTATTATATAATTGATTTATTTAATAATAATAATTTGGCCATTTTAAAATCTTAATAAAAATGACCAATCTTAATAATAATAATAATAATGGTTAAAATATTAATAATAATTTCACCATTTTAATATTAAAGTCAACAATGGTTAACATAATTTTGTTGACTTTAGTTAACCATTGTTAACTATGGTAGACCTAGTTTGGCCATAATTAACTATTGGTAGACCATTGTTGACTAATGCAAAATATGGTTCAATATTGTTGACTATGGTTGACCATCATTAGCTCTAGTTGACCATGGTTGGCTATGGTTAACTAAGGTTTACATTGTCTAACAATAGTTCACTTTGTTTGATTATGGAAGATAATGGTTGACCATGCTTGACCATGTTCGACTATGGTTGATTTTGGCTAGCCATAAATGACTTTTAATGGCTATGGTTGAGCATGATTGACAACTGTTGACTTTGTTTAACTATGATTGAATTTGATTGATTAATTTACTATGGTTGACTATGATTGCCCACGATTGCCTAAGGGTGACTTTGTTTTGCCACAATTGACTCGTTGACCATGGTCAATTATAGCCGACCACGGTTAATAATAATAATAATTATTATTATTACTAAGAAATCATGGGAAACCATGGTCAACGATGGTCAGCCATATGGTTGACTTTGGTTGACAAAGGTTGACTATGGTTGAGCATGGTTAACAATGGTTTACTATGGTCGACCATGGTTAACTTTAGTTGACCATGGTTGGCTATTGTTGACCATGGTCAACCATATGGTTGACTTTGGTTAAGGATGATTAACTATCATTAATCGTGGTTGACTTAGGTTGACCATGGTTGACCATGGTTGATTATGGTTGAGTTTGGTGACTATGGTTGAGTATTTCACCATGGTTGACCATGGATATCTTTGGATGATGGTTGGTTGACCATAGTTGACTATTGTGCACACATTGGTTGACCATGTTTGACGATAGTTGGTTATTATTAGTATTATTATTAACCAACCATGGTCAACCATATGGTTGAATTTGGGTAATGATGGTTTACTAACATTTACCTTGGTTGACTATGGTTGACTAATTATTTATTATCGATTATGGTTGACTTTTCTCCATAACTAACCATTCATTGAACATATTTAACTTTTAATTTTTGTTGGATATGGTCGATTTTGGTTAACTATGGTTGAGTTTGGTTGGATATGGTTGATTTTGGTTAGCTATGGCTGAGTTTGGTTGGCTTTGGTAGTCTATGGTTGACCATGGTTTACTATGGCTCACTTATTCACTTCACTATGAGTGACACAAGGGTTGACTTAGAAATCATATCATTAACTATAATTCCACTATTGTTTTCCCATGGTTGCCTTTGGTTGACATAAGAGTTGACTTTAAAATCATATGGTTGATTATAATTCCATTATGGTTAACTTTAGTTTACCATAGTTGACTATGGTTGGCTTTGGTAGGCTATGGTTTACCACAATTGAGTATGGGTGACTGTGATTGGCTAATTGGCTAGGGTTGATTTGGCTAACCATGGTTAATGATGGTTGGTTATGGATGACCATGGTTGACTATGATTGAGGGTGGTTGGGCATGGTTGAATTTGGTTGATTATTCACTTGATTATGGTTGACACAAGTGTCAACCTTAAAATCATATGGTGAATTATAATTCTACTATTATTTTCCTATGGCTCACTTTGGTTGACATAAGGGTTGACCTTAAAATCATATGGTTGATTAGAATTCCCCTATGGTTTACTTTTGCTAAATATGGTTGGCTATGATTTACCATACTTGATTTTGGTTAACCATGGTTGGGTATGGTCGACTATAGCTAGATTTGTTTGACTATAGTTGATTTTTATTAGCTTTGGTTGATGATGGTTGACTTTGGTTTACCATGGTTGATTATTTTCGATTATGGTTGACTTTGTTTGACTATGGTTTACTTTGGTTGACCCTAGTTGACTTTGTTTTGCTATTATTGAATATTGATTACTATTCTTTGACTTTTTACTGTAGTTGACTTGGTTTACCATGGTTGACTTTATTTGGCCATAAGTAACTGTTGGCCGACTTTGTTTGACTATTGAATTTGGTTGACTTTAGTTAGTTATGGTTGACTATGGTAGACTTTGGTTAACTATGGTTGACTCTGTTTAACCGTGGTTGGATTTGTTTGACTTTGGTTGATATTTATCATGTTGAGTTATGTTGACATTTATATGGTTGGGTTATGTTGAGTATGCTTGATATTAAAGTAAAAAATGGTTAGCATAACTTGGTTGACTTTAGTTAACCATTGTTGACTATTGCAGACTTAGTTTGGCCATAATTAATTATTGGTAGACCATGGTTGACTGTTGCAAAATATGGTTCAATATGGTTGACTATGGTTGACCATCGTTGGTTGTGGTTGACAATGTGGTTGGCTATGGTTAACTAAGGTTTACATTGTCTAATAATGGTTAACTTTGTTTGATTATGGAAGACTATGGTTGACCATGATTAACAAATATTGACTTTGTTTAAGAATGCTTGAATTTTATTGACTAATTGACTATGGTTGACTATGATTGCCCATGGTTGGCTAAGGGTGACTTTGTTTTTCCATAATTGACTCGTTAACTATGGTCAATCATAGCCGACCACGGTTAATAATAATAATAATTATTATTATTATTATTATTACTAAGAAACCATGGGAAACCATAGTCGACGATGGTCAACCATATGGGTGACTTTGGTTGACGAGGGTTGAGCATGGTTGACGATGGTTAACTTTAGTTGACTATGGCCAACCAAAGTTAACGTTATGTGGCCATAAGTAACTAGTGGCCAACTTTGTTTGACTATTGAATTTGGTTGAATTTAGTTGGTTATGGTTGACTATGGTAGACTTTGGTTGACTATGGTTGAATCCGTTTAACCGTGGTTGGATTTGTTTGACTTTGGTTGATGTTTATCATGTTGAATTATGTTGACATTTATATTGTTGGGTTATGTTGAGTAAATCTTATCATTGTTGTTCACAATTAACTATGGTTGTTCATGGTTAACCATGGTTGTTCATGGCTAAGTATTGTCGACTATGGTTTTTTAGGGTTGTTGACTATGGCTGAGCATGGTTGTACTTGCTTCACAATGGTTGAGCATGATTATTCATGCTTAACTATGTTTAACCATATTTTTTCATGGTTAAATATGGTTGACAATGGTAGAGAATTGTTGACCATGGCTGACCATGGTTCACTATGGTTAACTTTGGTTGGCCATGGTTGATCATGGTTGACTATGGTTAGTTTTAAATGGCCATGGTTGACCATGGTTGACTATGGTTGTCCATGGTTGATTATGGTTGTCTTTGATTGAATATGGTTGACTATGGTTAACGATAGTTAACTGTAGGTGACTAATTCACTATGGTCGACTATTGTTTCCCATGGTTGATTATGGTTTTTCATGGTTGAGCATGGTTGAATTTGGTTGACTTTGATAAACCATTGGTTACTATGGTTGACCTAGTTTGGGATTATTGAATTTTAGTTGACCATGGTTGACTATGGTAGAATATGGTTCAATATGGTTAACTATGGTTGACCATGTTGAATTTAGTTATGCATGGTCGAATATGGTTGAATTTGTTGCTATGCTAGACTATGGTTGACGTTGTTTGGATATGGTTTAAATTGGTTGACTTTTGATGACCATGGTTGACCACCATTGATTATGGGTGACCGTGATTGACTAACTAGCTATGGTTGATGATGGTTGGCTATGGATGACCATGGTTAACTATGGTTGAAAATGGTTGGGAATGGTTGACTTTGGTGGATATTAATATCATATGGTTTAATGTAGTTGACTTGTTCACTTGATTATGGGTAACACAAGTGTTGACTTTAAAATCATATGGTGAATTATAATTCCATATTCTTTTGCTATGACTAACATTAGTTGACATAAGTGTTGACTTTAAAATCATATGGTTGATTATAATTCCACTATGGTTGGCTTTGGTTGAATATGGTTGACTATGATTGACCATGCTTGACTTTGGTTAACCATGGATGGGTATGGTTGACTATCATTGAATTTGTTTGACTAAAGTTAACTTTGGTTGACCATGTTTCGCTATGCTCAACTATGGTTAACTTTGTTTGACTATGGTTAACTTTGGTTGACCATGGTTGACTATCGTTGACTTTTTTTCCCATTATTGACTATTGATTGACCTTCTTTGACTTTTGACAATAGTTGCCTTAATTTACCATGGTTGAATTTATTTTGCCATAATTAACTATTGATACAGTAAGGAAAAAATAGTTTGAACAAGATTATTGTTAACCATATACTTACTTCACACAAAAACCCAATAAGAGTAACACTTCTCGACGGAAGACCATAGAAGACATGTCCCTCCACCATGGGGTGATCACTAGAAGAAATACTATTCAGTGTGTAATAAAGCCACCCCCTTTTGCTCTTTGTACTGTATTACCTCCATTAATGGGGTTCTTAAATAATGTTACAAATAATGGTTAGTATTACATTATTAACATTAATACTACTAGCATTGTTTTTAAATGTTAATATTAATATTATTAATGTTAATAATAATTTTATCAATGTTGTCATTAATATTAAAAAGCATTAATAATATTAATGGCGTTAATATTAATGTTGTTAAATTTTGTATAAATGTTGTTATTAATATTAATATTATATTATTAATACAAATAATATTAATATCTTTTAAGGTTAATATGTATGATGTTAATATTAATAAAGTTATAAATATTGTTTATATTTTAGAATGTTAATATTAATAAAGTTATAAATATTGTTTATATTTCAGAATGTTAATATAATTTTATTAATAATATTGTTATTGTTAATAATAATATTATTGTAATTAATAATAAAATTAAAAATAATAACATTAATAATCATTTTTAAATAATATTTATTAAATTAAATTAAATTATTATACTATTAAATTATTTTTTAATGTATAACTAAAGACCTTGCATGATGAGAATAACTCGTCATGTACTCTTGCACTAAAAAACTTTGTAAACAAAATCCAAACTAATTTGTTGACTTTACTTATCACAACTACTTGTATACTAAGTTGAAACCTTCTTAGAGATAAAATGTAGAGACGAGTTCATAAATTTTTGCAATATATTAAAAATCAAAACGAGGGAACAATAAATAAGGTTTTAATTAAAAGACAAAAACTAAATCTCGAAATAATAGGTAATAAAAATACATTCCAATAGCAATAATAGATAACAAAAATATGTAAGTATTGGTATACATGCATTAATACATCAATACTTATGACTAATTACTATGTAATAATAGTCATTAAGTATAAAAATATTAAATAAAATATGAAAAAATATAGTAATATTATTTTCGAAAATATTTACATGGATATAGTTATCCAATCAACTTGAATTAAAACTAATTTTAATTAAAACTTTGTGTTAACATAATTGAGTAGCAAACCGGAAGTTAGTTATTTACTCTCATCCAAAAATCATAAAAATAAATAAATAAATATAGTTCAAAGTTATAAAAAAGTTCATAAAAAAAGTTCGAATCATAAAAAAACTTCAAAAAAATAGATTTGTAAAGTTCAAAAAAAGTAGACTTGTATCTTAATAAATACTGTAAAAAATTGATTTAACATTAAAATAATTACTTAAATAAATCTAAATATTAATGAAAAACAAAAACAAAAATATCATATTTTATATTATTTAAATCTAAAAATTAATAAAAATAAAATACTAATAATAATATCACATTTTATATTATTATTTAAATTTAAATATCAATAAAAAATCAAATAACAATAAAAATTTCATATTTTATATTATTATTTTTATTGATATATAAATTTGTTTTTTTTTTATATATTTAATATAAGGGAGTGTGCATGAAGTTGAGGGACCTTTTAGATGCAATGGGTAAATGCAAAATACGCGAGAACTGTGTAAATCAACAATGCCCTCGCATTATGTAAAACTAGGTATGGCGGGCTCTGAACCTGCCATGTCATTTAACATGTAGGATAGGATCAGAAAATGCTCCAGTGTTATGGTTAATATAACAAAAAAAATAAACAGTGCCGCGATATTAACCATGGCACTGTTTTTTTTTTTGTTATATAAAGCATAGATCACCATAACGCTCGAGCGTTATGGTTAGTATAACAAATAAAATAAACAATGCCGTGGTATTGTTTTTATTATATTAACCATGGCACTATTTATTTTTTTGTTATCTTAACCACAACGCTCGAGCGTTATGGTTAATATAACAAAAAAAAACATTGCGATGGTTAATATAAGAAAAACAATACCGCGGTATTGTTTATTTTTTTTGTTATATTAACCATAACGCTCAAGCGTTATGGTTAATATAACAAAAAAAAAATAGCGCCGTGGGCCACGACACTATTTTATCCATTGTGCTACCCAAACGCGAACACTCGAGCGATCTTGCCTTCCCAAAACGCATCAGAGAACCTCAACCGAGGAGATTTGGAGGCTCAACAATCCCAAATTCATCTTGCAAGAACAATTGGAAAGGTAAGCATCTAAATCATTGCCTCATCTCGTCATTAAGTTTATAAATTGTTATGTTGCCCTAATCTAAAAATATTTGTAAATGAAATTTCAAAACTTAAAATTTTAAAATTTTAATGAATTTTACGTACACCCCATTAGACACAATGGCTCACTGATCACATCAATCATCATTGTCACCTAAAAATATTTGTAAATCAAATGCCAAAACTTAAAATTTTAAAATTTTAATGAATTTTACATCCACCCTGTTAGACACAATGGCTTACTGATCACATCAATCATCATTGTCACCCAACATATCTATCTATAACATCATTCTGATTATCATTAATTTTCATAACCCAAGCAAGCATTATGTCCTTGTTTCATGCTTCCCTAGATCAACATTTTGTTCATCGTATGTAGCCCCAATAATCATGAATTCATTATGTCCATACATATCATCAGCATCTTAGTTTGTACACCAACAACACAGCATCATATTGTACATCTTCATTATGTCATCATTATTCATGTCATTTCAATCTACTGCCATATCTCCATTCATACACTTTACACTATCCATATGCACATCACAACATTATGCCCATATCATTAGTCATCTCTTCATCATTCTACCAGCATGTCTTCATTTTGTCCATCAATAGGCCGCCTCAGTTTAACTAATAAAAATACATATCTTTGCCACATCATCATGGTCTTTATGCCTGCACGGTCTCCACCCTTATGCCCTCAATGACCCATAATGTATGCCTGCACGGTCTCCACCCTTATGCCCTCAATGACCCATAATGTATGCCTGCAATGGTCATATGAAATGATATTTATGTTTGTAATGTATGCCTGAGATGATATTTATGTTTGTAATGTATTCATTCTTGCACAAAGTTTGTACATTTTTCATTTTTGAGAGATGTCATCATAGCACATGTATACGTTTGTAATGATTTTTATTTTTATTTTTTATTTCAGTGATGACCATGGATGCCCATAAGGACATCCAAAGAGAGATTCAGAGGCTCAGAGAGATTCGAGCCTCAATTACTACTTTTGATGAGAGGCATGTTATGCTTGCATCCAATTTGGCTGCAATGATAGAGACCTTTAGTAGGTCTAATAGTGCTTTGAAAGATATTGCCACTTTCAGAGAAAGAAATAGGCAACAATATGCGGATGGACTTAGCTATATAGAAGTGAAGAAGTTGAAAATATCAAAAGAACAAATATTTTCCCTCTTTAGAAATCCACGGGATGGTGAAGTCCCTAATGCAAAAAAAAGGCACATTTCTATCGAGTGGTGTACATATCAACCATTCATAGATAACTGGATGGACTGATGGTACATGGTGTTTGATGCACCACCACACAACAACATGGAAATGCCTTTGTATTTTTTGAGGAAGATGTACGCAGAGTTTGTGCTGGGGAAGCATGTTAACTATTTTGATATCTTGGAGTACCAGGGTGTTGGGATAGGGATGCCTCAACAACGTCCCAATGCAAGGCACATAGATCCCAATCACCCAATATCTCCATCTCGTAGGAAGCTACCCAAGCCAGATGTGCCGCCTACACATCAGTTAGTGCCAGAGGCACAAGAATGATTCCTACTGTTGGCATAGGAAGTTGTTCACCATAGCACGTATCTTCATGGTACGGACCAGGTACGGCCATTAGAGCCACCATCCATGGGTGGAGTAGAGCCACCACCTGTCGGTGGGGTAGATACACCACCTCTCGGTGGGGTAGAGCCACCACCTTCCAGTGGCTAGGGAGCATCTAGCAGTGGCACTGCACCTACACAACATGAGAACAACCATCGGCCCCACCCATGCACAGTATGGGGCCATCCTTGCTTTGGTCCTGTCCAAACAGATGATACCTTTACTGGGTATTTCACACAAGTAAGTAAGTGGTTAACAATTTAGTGTCATTTTTAAATTATTTTTCCTTACTATACACATATATATATAGATTTTGCTAATATTTTTAATGGTTTTAAAACTTGTGGTTACTGCAAGAAGGGCACGGGGATGAAGACCTTTGCACTGATGATGCTGAGCATAGTCCATAGGCCCATGCACTAGCACCACATGATGATCTTTCTATACTTTTAGTCACAACAACTCACAATGAGGTAACTATTTCAACATGACATTATTTTAATACATGAGTAGATCCAGTTAACAATTTAGTGTTATTTGTAATTTATTTTTCCTTACTATACACATAAATAGATTGCTAATATTTTTAATGATTTTAAAACTTGTAGTTGCCACAAGAAGGGCATGAGGGAAAAGAGGCTCATGTAGTAGAACCTTCTGAGTTACAACATGTTGTCATACCTTCACCGACAACATCTCATGCCGAGGTAACTATTTCAACACATGTTATTTTTTTATCACATGTTACTTAATCAATGCTACACAATCTAATATTTACAATTTTCTAAATTGCAGGTTGTAGATCCCCATCAGATGGAAGTGATTTCATCTAGTGAGCTCCCCCCCGGTGGGAATACAATCGATAGCGTTCTCGTAGAGACGGAATGGGCGGCAGACCGTTTCTTAGAATTGATTAACATATACAGTACATCGGTATGTGTTTCATCATTTTCAGTTTGTTAATACATGATATTCCATTGACCAATGCATTTCTAACTACATCAGTATTGGTGATTGTAGCCACCAACATATATACGTTCGAGATTGTCAGTAGTTCGATCTCCCCATAGTCCCAACGTGCAAAAGGGACAGGTGTACAAGAGAGGCTCCACTCCTGGAAAGAATGTGGATGTCCTCTATAGTAGACACATGAGAGATCCATCTACCCATGACCTAACAAAGGTCATTGATGCTGCAGTCAGTGCCGCATCTACAATAGCCATAAGTCATATGGAGGTAACTATTTGGACAATCCCAATGCATCGTATTTAACCATGTTACTATATTGTTTATTCATGCATGTCTAACTATTTCTCCATTTGGTGATTGTAGGCTCCATTAGCGGCAGAAGTGCCCGGCCCCTCTGCTCAATCCATGGTTCTGACCGGGTCTCCTGTTGCGGTGAGATGTTCATTAATGACCAAGTTTTTCAATTCAATTTACCCAAACACGTTGATCAATGTTGAACTGTTAAATTAATTGAGATATGATCTTTTATTTGTAGAGCACAACTATAGAGATGCCCTCCATGAGCACACCACTCACATCTATACACCATGAGGACTTGGTGAGTGTTTGTCATAAATAATTTTTCCATAAGTTAATTTTTTAAGTTTGTTGATGGTACGGTATTAGTGTAGTTATTTGATAAAAATAATGATTTTTTTTGCAGACTTTTGATATTCCGAGCGATCCCAGGGAGATGATCGATAGAGGAAGTTGGGGAAAAACAAGAGAAAGATTTATTTTGATGTTGCATAGTCTTGGATAGATGTATTTTGACATACATGTACACATTGTTGTACTTAGGGATACATGTACATTGACAGGCAATTTGAGGGTCGACTACTTTTCCATATTTTGTATTACAAACATTCGACTACCAATATATTGCATATTTTCTCTTGAGTTTCAACTTGTGCTTCTGATGATTCATCTCTTCCACAAATTGATAAATTATGCTATTGAAATTTATAAAATTACATTTCAAGCAATATTTATTCTCTTACATTTATTGCATTGATCAAGTAACATCTCACCATTGTGTTATGAAAACATTATCTTAATGGAAAAAACTAATAACATCTTTCAATAGTTCAATGAACTTAGCACATGCATGCTAATTTGATATCTAATTTAAAATTGTGTTTTCTGTCAACTCCAAGGTTTCATACCCATTGATCATGATTATGGTTGCAAGGAAAAAACCTATGTCATAATAGTAACATGCTACGCATACCATCAATGTAATCCTATGACATTTTCAGACAGTAAGAGGAAGTCCAATAGATGCTCATTTACGTATAGTTTGATGAAATATAGTAGCATTGATGAAATGTGGATGATGAGGGTAATGAGAATGATGATCATGATGATGAATATGTTGACGATGATGATGATGATGAATATAATGGTTTACCATGATGATGATGAGGATGAGGGTGAGGGTGATGAGGATGATGAGGATGAGGGTGAGGATGATGAGGATGATGAGGATGAGGATGAGGATGACGATGAGGATGATGAGGATGAGGATTAGGGTGAGGATGATGAGGATGAGGATGAGGATGAGGGTGAGGATGATGAGGATGAGGATGAGGATGAGGATGAGGGTGAGGATGATGAGGATGATGATGATGATGATGATGATGATGATGATGATGATGATGGTGGTGGTGGTGTTGAAGATGATGATGATGATGATGGTGGTGGTGGTGGTGGTGGTGATGAAGATGATGTTCATGATGAAGATGATGATGGTTTACCACGATAATGATGAGGATGATGATCATGATGGTGGTGGTGAGGATGATGAAGATGATGATGATGATGATGATGATGATGATGATGGTGGTGGTGGTGGTGGTGATGAAGATGATGATGATGATGATGATTACGAAACTTGTGCAATCTATCAAGTTGTACCAATTCTATGCAATTTATGAATCTATCAAGCTATCAATGTATGGCTGCAAAAGTCAAAATATTAATGTCAAAACTCAATGAGACCACAAAACAAAATCATAGCATACATGTACACCACATACCTATAACATAATACACAATAAAACAAGCAAACCACGCACTAGATTACCTACCTATGGTCGTTCGAATAGACCATTAGGATCACCTTGAATACCAATGGTTTGTTGTAACATCTCATGCTCAGAATAAGGAAATAAGTATCGTGCCTATGATGAGTTCTTCCTTGGCATTGTTTGCAATTGGAGGTTTGTGCCAATAACTAAGTGTGTATAATGGTATACAATCCCACCTGGTCTATAATATTCATATGTATACCCTTTTCGATTTGCTGAGTGGGAAACCTGGTGCAAATATTCTCCCTTTATAACCATCGACCCAATCGAAAAATCAACTCCCTCATAGTCCCGCAATGGGAAATTTAGGGTTTGGTTCCACTCTAAGCAACGTGCCAGCCAATAGTCAGTGTGCCATGCATTGCGTGTTGGGGCGACCACTGCATATATGTGACCTGGAGAAAATATAGTTCCAACGTTTTAGTCAACTAATTATACACAACTAGTTGTAAAAAAAAAAAAATATACACAGCTAATTAGACACAACTAGTTGTCAAAAATATCAAAAATATACACAGCTAATTAGACACAACTAGTTGTCAAAAATATAAAAATATTAATCAAACCTGGTTTTACGAGATCTGATATGTTGTCATAGTCTGGTGAAATACTTGATTGGTCCTCCTCCATCTGGGATAATTTTGTAGCTATTCGTAGACTAATGGGGAGTGATAAAAGGTCCTAGCTGTCAACCCAATCCATGGATTCACATTCGTCCAATTCACTACTACTACATGGAGAACAAAACCATGATAGTTTCCTTGTCCACATTTCAAGTATAGCATTGTCCGACATTCTAACTGAATGAAATGCACGAGTTTCTTGGATGGTCTTGCACTCATATAACTGTGAATGATCTACATCCACCACCTCCCAAAAATATCTAACCACATGTGCTTTCCTGGTTGAGTGATCTTCCTGCCTTCTTGCTCCCTCCTCCATGACTGAAGCACACCATTCAACAACGGTTTTTGCATTTTGGATGATAGGTCCATCTGTGAAATTCATTTCTTTCCTCATAATGCTTTATGCACGCACCTGCTCCATCGTGTTCACCTTTTCCGTGTCCGATCTTAAAGTAGTTCCAAATATGTGGCACCTTGTGCCTATTGTGGAGCATACAAAACCATTGGAAGACACAGGCATTTTTTAATTCCCGTGCACAACTGTCAGACCAAATCCAATGTTGTTCCATTCGTATACTATTATCGTTCAAGTGATTGTAGAACATTTGAAAGCTGTGTTGTACAAAAGCCAAGTCGTGACACCTGTCATCACTTATGTAGAAGTGATACTCCTTCAATATAACCCTGTTGTATTCACTACTATTTGCCCCATGTCTATAGGTGATATGGACCATTAGGATGACCTGGTTCGAGTGATAGTATTGACTCTAAATCTGATTTTGTGGTTGAAGAGTGTAGTTTTCCGCAAAATCGACCATTGACAGGATAGTCCAGATAGGAAATGTATCCCTGCACGTTCTAAACTGTTCATCTTGGAAACAAGCCACATGCACATGCTTTACATATTGTTGTGCCTTTTCAAAGAATTCCTCCATGAAGTCGCAAACCCGTAGCTGGTATATCAACAATAAAGACATTATATCAATAGATTGTTACATATGAAATTGCAATCTAAAGAAAAAATAGTATCCAATAGCTCATTACCAACTTGGGAAGTGACCACTTGTATTTTTTTTCTTTTGTTCCCTCCATCAATATCATATGTGACATATTTGAATGACTGCAAGTTCACCTCCTGCCTCCCAAGTTCATGCTCATCGGTCACATGCATGCATTTTTCCAATAAGGTGAATCCACCACACCCTGGGCATGTCCCATCTATGCAAGTTTTTTGATAAAATGTGCAATTGTTTGGCTTGCTACACAAAATGATATGAATAAAGTCTCTAGATGGAATCGGTGGTAATGCAGCTGAGCATTCCTGCACAAGAGTGTTATGCAATACACGAACATATACGTATATGTGTCATAATAGTAACCATACTCAATGTGGTATCGACAACAACATGTGTTACGAATTATGTTGATTTTAACATACCATGGTTTGCCTTTTTCAAATGATCTTTGGCCCAAGTCAAGTTCATTAAGTTCATTCTTAAATCTCTCAGATAATTCTGTTTGTGTCATATCAAGAAAATGTTTAATGTGTGGTTCACTATCCTTTGAACCCCTTCTCAATTTTAATACATCTTTTTGGTTGGAAGAAGGTCTAGTGTTGTCATGCCAAAAAGCTTGCACTAATCCCTTTACCACATCAATGAGCTCCATATCAGAGCGTGGCAACCTGCCAATGAAGGCCCAAACATCTGTTTGACCGGTTTCAAGTTGTTCTCTTCTAACACAATACCTATGAAGTATCTTCACATTCAAATTAACAATTTTGGATGTAGGTTTAAGAAAACGAAGTGCGCTAGTTCTTTTGTTAATGATTGATTGTGACAACACATGACGAGCTGCATTGCGATCCTTTGAGCGAGATTTCTTTCCAATTGTACTAAATGCATCTACTAAACTTTTAATGATATGAGAACTTGGTTCTAACTTTTTGGCCATCTTTATCCCTAATGTTCTTCTAACAATAGTCATATGCCTAGATTTCAACAATGATAAAAATAATTTGCACTTGTCCCCATCACATTTAGAATTAAAAAGGTTATCAAGTATTTTTCGAGTTTGATAAGCAATAGAACATGTAGACAACGTACCTTCAAGTGAACTAATGAGAGTTTCATCAACCTATATACGTCTCGGAGTTCTTCGGCATGCAGTTGATAATGGAGGTAAGGGTGTTGGAACTGGAGCATGTACACCATCACCAGGACACTCTGGCGTTTCCATAGGAACCCCTTGTCTTTCATTCTCTTGGACGGTCTCCATAATATTTGCTTCTTCCATTTTCAATCCTCCACTCAATGCCTCTCTAACTTCGTCGCTTGTATAACCACTACCCAACAAGTCATCCACTACCATATTTTGAAGTTGACTTGATGTGGGAATTGAAACATCACCCGATGAGAACCTATGTCTTACTTCTTCACTAGTGCCATGGGGTGCTTGTTCATCAAATGTTGTTGAAATTGAGGGCCCCTCTAGTGAATTTCTTCATATTTCTTGAGGTGGGTGGGTAGGAACAACCATGGCATCATCTATAGTTGGAATTGGATGAGTTTCCATGGAATGCCTTCGATTCCAGATGTCCAATCTTTTCTTTTCTCTAACTTCTTCCATGGTTTCTTGAGGCTTGTCTTTCCTTTCCGATTTCCTTTTTCGATTGCGTGAATTCCCCATGACCACAATGGGCAATACTAAGAAAATAGATCCTAGAGGTGTGCTCAATTATTCAAATATCCAAATTATTTCTCAACTATGAATATAGGTTCTTCATGCTTGCTCAATTGTCAATATAGATACTTCCTCAATTGTGAATATAGATGAACATCAATCTTGCTCAAATGTGAAAGTAAATTTTCTGCCTCACTTATGAATATAGAAAATTCTTCATTTGTGAATATAGAAATTTCAAGCTTGCTCAATAGGGAATGTAGATTCTTCTTCAACTGTGTTCATATAGATTCATCAAACTTGCTTGACATTGTTAATATAGAATCACCTTGAAGCTTGAAATTGTGAATGTAGAATCCTCTTGAAGCTTGAATTTGTGAATGTAGAATCCGCTTGAAGCATGGTAATTGTGAATGTGGAATCCTCAATTCCAAATGCCAACTATAGAATCCTCTTCAAACTTGTTCATTGTGAACATGGAGTGTCTTGAGCTTCCTCCAATGCTTTGAGTGTTAATTTTGAAATGTCGTGCTGTGTGGGAGATGGGAAGGTGAGAGGAGAAAATGTAGAAAGCGGGAGGATAAAAGTATTTTTTTGCACAGACATAACACGCTAGCGTTATGTATGCACATAACACACTAGCGTTATGTACACACAAAACGCGCGCGTGTTTCTTGAATATTAAAAAAAAAACTGGGTATTTAATATGTTTGGTGCACAGCTAAATAATGTACCTAGTTGCACAAAATGCGTGCACATTTCTTTATTCATAAACGCGCTAGCGTTATTGAAATAATAAAAAAACCTTATTCAATAGTTTATTTAATAGCGTCTATGGGTTGGGGGGTTAAATAGGGATTTGGTGTTAGGGGTTTAGGGATTAGATATGGGGGGTGGTTAGGTAGGTGTAAGGGGATAGGAGGGGGGGGTAGTTAGGGGTAAGGGGCTGGGAGGGGGGTAGGCAAGGGGGAGATATAGAGAGAGACTGATAGAGGGGGTTAGTAATGGTTAGGGGGGGAAGGAGGGAGAGAGAAAGCAAGATAGGAGAGGGTGTTGGTTGTAGGGACTACGAAAGAGAGATGCAAGGCATGGTTAGATGTAGGTGGAGGTGTAGGCAAGAGAGAGAGACTGAGCGAGCCCAGGTTAGTAAGGGCTAGGCAGAGGAGGGGAGGGAAATAGAGAGGAGAGGGTTTTGGCTAGAGGGAGTAGCAGATAATGAAGACAACGGCGATGAAGATGAAGAGGATGATGAGGATGATGATGATGATGATGATTGTCATGATGATGATGATGATGAACATCATGAAGATGATGATGAACATCATGAAGATGATGATAATGAATATGACGACGAGAATGATGAGGATGAAGATGATGCTGATGATGATGATGATGATGATGATGATGACAATGATGATGTTGAAGATGGTGATGAGGATGATGATGATGATGAAAATGATGATGATGATGATGATGATGATGATGATGATGATGATGATGATGATGGTGACGATAAAGAAGAGGATGATGGTGATGATTATCAATACACGATCATGATGAAGATGGTGATGAGGATTATGATGGTGATGATAAAGAAGAGGGTGGCGATCATGATGATGATGATGATGATGATGATGATGAATCAATCATGATGAAGATGAAGGTGGCGATGAGGATGATGATGATGGTGATGATGGTGATTCTATGGTGATCATAAAGAAGAGGATGATGATGATGATGATGATCAATCATCAATCATGATGAAGACGAAGATGGTGATGAGGATGATGATGACGATGATGATGATGGATATGACGATGAGGATGATGAGGATGATGACGGTGATGACGGTGATAATAAATAAGAGGATGATGATGATGATGATGATCAATCATCGATCATGATGAAGATGGAGATGGTGATGAGGATGATGATGATGGTGATGAAGATGATGATGAATATGACGACGATGACGATGATGGGGATGACGATGATGAGGATGATGAGGATGATGACGATGATGATGATGGTGATGATAGAGAAGAGGATGGTGATGGTGAAGATGATGATGGATATGATGATGAGGATGATGAAGATGATGGTGATGATGATCAATAACCAATCATGATGAAGATGGTGATGAGGATGATGATGGTGATGATAAAGAAGAGGATGGCGAAGATGATGATGATGATGATCAATAATCAATCATGATGAAGATGAAGATGGTGATGATGATGATGATGATGATGATGATGAATATGAAGATGATGATGAATATGACGACAAGGATGATGAGGATGATGATGATGATGATGATGGTGATGATGAAGAAGACGATGATGATGCTATTGTTGCTGATGATGATGATGATGATGATGATGAATCAATCATGATAAAGATGGTGATGAGGATGATGATATTGATGATAAAGAAGATGATGGCGATGATGATGATGATGATGATGATCAATCATCAATCATGATGAAGATGAAGTTGGCGATGAGGATGATGATGATGATGAATATGACGACGAGGATGATGAGGATGATGATGATGCTGTTGATGATGATGACGATGATGATGTTGAAGACGGTGATAAGGATGATGATGATGATGATGATGAAGATGGAGATGACGATGACGATGAGGATGATGATGATGATGAAGATGGAGATGACGACGACGACGACGATGACGATGATGATGATGATGGTGACCATAAAGAAGAGGATGATGATGATGATGATGATGGAAAATCATCAATCATGATGCAGATGGTGGTGAGGATGATGATGAGGATGAAGATGAAGATGAAGATGATGACGATGATGGAGATGATGAGGATGATGATGACCATCATCATCATTGTCATCTTCATCATCATCATCATGTAGCAGTAGGGGAAGGGCGATTACAAGAGAGAGAGGGAGAGAGAGAGGTGTAGAAGCAAGGAAGAGAGAGTGAGAGAGCGGGGATTAGTTAGGGTTAAGGGGATAGGACGGGGGTTAGCGAGGGGTAGAGAGAGAGAGAGAGACTGAGGGGGTATTAGTAATGGTTTGGGGGGGAGGAGGTAGAGAGAGAGCGAGAGAGGAGAGGGTGTTGGTTGTAGGGACTGCGAAAGAGAGATGGAAGGTGTGGTTAGAGGTAGGTGGAGGTGTAGGGAAGAGAAAGAGACTGAGAGAGCCCAGGTTAGTAAGGGCTAGGGAGAGGAGGGGGTTTTGGGCTAGGAGGAGTAATAGGCAGATAGAAAGAGTATGATGGTTAGGGATGGGGGAGAGGATAGTGAGAGGGAGAGGGGATTTACAGAGAGAGAGAGAGAGAGAGAGAGAGAGAGAGAGAGAGAGGTGTGAAACCATAGAAGAGAGAGTATGTCATCATCATCGTTGTCATCATCTCCATATTCATCATCATCATCATCATCCTCATCATCGTCATTATCTCCATCTTCATCATCATCATCATCATCCTCATCGTCATCTTCATCATCATCGTTGTGGTCATCATCACCATCATCTTCATCGTCATCATTTGCGTCATCATCATCATCATCATTAGTGTCATCCTCATCATCATCATCATCTTCATCATCATCTACATCATCATCATCATCATCATCGTCTTCATCATGATATTCATCACCATCATCATCATCACCATCATCATCTTCATCATCTTCATCACCATCATCATCTTCATTTTCATCACCATCATCATCTTCATCATCCTCATTATCGTTATCTTTATCTCACCCAATCTAACACTTCAAAACATAAATTTGTGAAGATTATAATGCACGAGCATTATTTAATACATAACGCGCATGCGTTATTCACACACATAATGCTAGCGTGTTGCTTATAACATTGAGCGCCAAAACAATAAAATTTGAATTTAAATATAACGCGCACTCGTTATTTGAATTTAAACATAACATGCACGCATTCCTTAGCATCTAATCACCCACTCCTGCCATGCCCGCATGTTAGCCACTGTCCTATGTGGCTGGTTCGGACTTACAAAACCTGTGCTAAGGAATTTTTAGACCATAGCTAATTTGACATTTTCAGTATTTTTCTGAGTATGCCTGTTTTCCATCGCTCTTTACAGCATGACACACCTGACCATTAGAGACAAAATTTTAGGGATAGATAGAATTTTTTATGTAGATTCCAAATATGTAATTTAAAAAAAAAATTTGAGATTTTCTATTTATTTCCTAATTTTCTTGTGTCATCATTCCGTTGGTCAAAAAACATACTGTTAGTGTTTATTCCATAAATTTTTCATTTCACAATCATTTAAAAAAAAAGTTGTATGCTGCACTAGAGGACACTGACTTTTACATGCTATAAAAAATCCAAGTCAAAATAACTACATTAAGACCTTCAAAGGCTGCACCCACATTTAATGTACCGTTCTCGAGGTTTGCCCATTTACATAATTAAAAAAATAAAAAATTAAACATTTAAGTTTGGAAAAATAACATTGCACTAGTGCTATGGGTTTTATACATGTATACCAGATTTTGTAGCCTGAAACCATCATTTAGGCAGTGGAAGGCTGCACCCACAAAAACATATACCTTATCATTTGCCAAGAAAATAAAAAAGTGATTGTTAGAAAAAATTAAATTTGACATAGTTATGTAAATTTTCAATACTTAAAAGTTATATATTCGGAAACGTGACTCAATTTCCTACGTTTCATATTTTTTACTCGATGCAAGATATCTTGTGTAAGCATCTCAAAAAAAGCAAGTAAGTTGAGGGATGCCTGATTTTTCAGCTTTCTATTGCATCTAATGCGCCAAAAGTGACCCTCATTAGCTTGCACATGCCTATAATTAACCGTAATGTACAATAAATTTATAAATACATAACCAAGAAACGAAAAAATATGTCCCAAAGTTATGAGGTAAATAAAATATTGTAGATCCTTATAAGTCCAACATCATGTGATTTATCAAAACTCAATGATCACAATATAAATTATGTGGATAACCTTGTTTTTGTTATTTTCTTTCTGAATGGAACTTAAAATTTAATTTAGATGTATTTAATTTTTATTTATTTACTCATGAATTTCATATGTTTTTAATTTTACCATTAAAATATGTAATAACCCTAAATTTCATAAAATAAAATAAAAAATTCTTATCCACAACATAACTGAATTTCACCATAAATCTTTCTTATCAAAATTTCAATTATTGGTTACTGCTTTGCACACATAGAAATGTAAAGACTTCTATACAAAAAAATTGTGTAACTTTTAAATATGTAAAGGTCTAAACTGTTTCCTTGTCTACTTATAAGTTTGCATCTATTTAACTTAGCTGCACTGTGAAAATTACTCCGTGTGATATTTATAAAAGAGAATGATTTTTCGCTCCATTTATAATAAGGTTCTAGCTAAAGGAATTTTTTTCGAACAACCCTCGCACCTAAGGGATGACTTTCGGACACCCTTGGTTTACTTAGCTTTTTAACTAACACACACATTTGCTATGTCAGGTACAGAGTTGGAGGTGGACACATCTGAAACATCTCTAGGATGAATATCATCATTAATACTTTGATCACAAGAAAGGTTTGTTGTATAGAATAAGGACTTTATTAGGGTGGAAACCCTAAGTGTAAATTTCAATAGATTAGAACCACTTTCCCTTTATCAAAGTCTTAACATCAAGACTAGCTTATCCTTTCCCCATCATTATAAACATTTTGAAAATTAACCAAGTACCAAGGGTTGAATGTAACTCATGATTAAAATCTTGAAAGGATGTATTCGCTTGGGTGGAGGATAGTCTGGCGCAATCAATGCATCCTTAATATTGTCCAAAAGATCAAATGAGGGTTTGTGAAATCATTAGCCGGATTTGGGGAAAGAGGGAGAGTTCTTGGCTACCATGATCATGGAGCTCTGCACCTCTGCAACATACTAAGCTACGATACCGGCATATACAAGCAGGTGGTCGACTTGTCTTGTCTTGCTGCATTCATAATAAACAAAAAATGAAGGGATCAGTGCAAGCTAATGAGGGTCACTTTTGGCACGTTAGATGCAATAGAAAACTGAAAAAGCAGGCATCCCTCAACTTACTTGGATTTTTTGAGATACTTACGCAAAATATATTGCATTGAGTAAAAGAGATGAAATGTAGGAAATTGAATCATGTTTCTGAATATATAACTTTTATGTATTGAAAATTTGCATAGCTATGTCAAGTTTCATTTTTCCTAACAGACACTTTTTATTTTTCAGGCAAATGATAAGGTATATGTTTTTGTGGGTAGAGCCTTTGAGGGCCTAAATGATGGAATCAAGCTACAAAAATCGGCATGCATGTAGAGAACACATAGCACTTGTGCGCCATTATTTTTCGAAAAATAAATTAGTAATTTTATAATTTTTTTTATAATTTTCTAAGTGATCAAACCTCGAAAATAGTACCTCTTTTGTGGGTAGAGCCTTTGAAGGTCTTAATGCAAAAATCTTGAACTGGGCTTTTCATAGAACATGGAGGTTAGTGTCCTCTTGGGCACCATACAATTTTTTTTAAATGATTGAGAATTGAAAAAGTTATGGAAGAAACACTAACAGTGTGTTTCACGAGTTAAGGAGGTAGGACAAAAAAAAATTGAAAGAAAATAGGAAAAATTAATATTTCAAAATAAAAGTTACATATTTGGAATCTACAGAAAAAATGCTATTTGTGTCTAAGATTTCGTCAAAAATGACTCTATGTAGCATATTGTAACGAGTGGCTAAGCACAGGCTTCTCCAAAAACTTGAAGAAATACCCAATTAGCTTTGGTTTTTCATTAACATAGCACATGTTTGGAATTACTGAAGCAAACTCCAAAGTGTTAAATTTTCAAAATTTACTTCAATCTGATCTAGGATCTTAAGTGAGAGAACAACATGTACATCAAATCTACAACATATCAATCATGGACACAATAATGCAAGCACACAAGAGACGCTAAGTTTACTTGGGGAAAACCGTAAAGGTGAAAAACCCCAATAACTTCCTCAGAGATTGATAGAGCAATGATACAACTAGAATACAAGAGATAGTCTTCTCCTAGCAGCAGAGCCTCCTCCTCCACAAGTGTGCCACTCTCCCAAGTGTGAGTGAGAGAATAGAATGTGTAAAATGAGAGAGACACACTCTCTATTTATACACTAACTTGACTTGACCTTTACTCAACTAGGTCGGCCTCAACTTAACCACTTAACATAATGCTGACTAGGCCGACCCCCACTAGGGTGGTCTAATAACCCTATGACCCACATGTCTGACCCCCAATAGGGTGGTCTAATAACCCTTTGACCCACATGACTTATATAGGGCCGACCCCAACAAGGTGGTCTAATAACCGATCAAGTATAAGTTACGACACTTACAATATAAATGACGACACTTCCGTATAGAGGATTAATAACATCTCTATAGGAATACAACCACTTCCGTATAGAGTAATAATATCTCTATAGGAATAGAATATACATATATGTGAAATACATTCCGAAGTTACATATACATCAAAACTCCCTTTTAACTAGGAAGGTATTTCTCGACACAGGTCTTCTAGCACAAGTCATCTTCTCTGGATCATCAACACTGGATAATCATCATTGAGTCATCATCATCGTCACTACTGCTATCTCAATCAATCTCTGAATCTACTCGTCATAGGAAGTTCTACAGAGCCAGTCCTTTTTCATACTGGATGTAGGCCCACCACCTGCAGGTCTTTGTCATCACTGGCCATACTGTGGAATTCTCAGGACTTATTACGTGGGTCACAAAACCTAGCTGCAGCATCCTAGGCTATTACGAGCACACAACTCTACCTGTAGGATCTCCCATAAGCACATTACATGTGACCCATCACAAAACCTGGCTGAAGCATCCCAGGCTGTTACGAGCACACAACTCTACGTGTCGAATATCCCAAGCGCACATTGCATGTGATCTCACCATAAAACCTAGATTAAGCATCCTAGGATGTTATGAGCACACAGCTCTACCTGTCGGATCTCCGAGGAGCACATTACATGTGGTCCACCACAAAACCTGGCTAAAGCATCTGAGGCCTTTTTCATCCTGTCCAGATCTCCCAGAAGCAAATTACATGTGGTCATGGCAAAATCTGGTTGAAACATCTGAGGCTTTTTTCATCCTATCCAGATCTCCCAGGAGCAAATTACATGACATAGGACAAAACCTCACAAGAGCATCTCAGGATGTTACGAGTACACAACTCCAACCTGAAGATCTCCCAAGGCACAAATTACATGTCCTCCCAGAACAAAGTCTCGAAAGAGCATCCCAGGATGTTATGGGTATGCAACTCCGACCTATAGGATCTCCCAGACATGCTCATCTGCACAACCTGATCCACGACCACAAAGTATCATCCTGATACTCACCATACATCATCCTGATCATCATCACTGCAACATCCTGCTGCATGTCATCTGGAGAAGCTCGTCATCTGCGATCACCCTGATCATACAATGCATCCATCTGATGCACACCAAGTATCTACTTGATACATATCATCATCCATAATGTATCCACCTGATACATAGATACATGATCCACACAATGTATCCATCAACATACATGATCTACCTGATCATACCTGATACATATCAATATACATGATCTACCTGATCATACAATGTTTCCACCTGATACATATACAGATACATGGTCCAAGCATCCAACATGATGCATATACACAATACATACAAATGATCAAACCGATCATATCCAGCATCCAACATGATGCGTACATATATATAAATGATCCAACTGATCATATCCAGCATCCAACCTGATGCACACATACATATACATATAAATGATCCAACTGATCATATCCAACATCCAACATGATGCACACATACATATAAATGATCCAACTGATCATATCAAACATCCAACATCATGCACACATACATATAAATATAAATGATCCAACTGATCATATCCAACATCCAACATGATGCACACATACATATAAATGATCCAACTGATCATACAAAGCAGAAACTAGAACATCATCATGATGCTCATCATCTTGTGCTTACATCCATAGCCATGTGAATAATTCTCCTTCCAACATGCTTGGAATGGCTTCAGCAAATGTTTCCATCACTTCTTCCTCGAAGTGTCATCAATCTGAAGAACACCAAGCCTCTCTCTGAGTACTCGAACTTCACCCTGGCTAGTGGCTTTGTCAGCACATCTGTAATCTGCTCATCCGTCGCAACGTACAGGAGCTTCACAGCTCCTCTCTACACCATATCCCTGATATAGTGATATTTTATCTCTATGTGTTTCAACCTATCATGGTACACTGGGTTCTCGAACAACTTCACACAACTCTGGTTATCACAAAAGATAATAGTAGCATCCAACGGGAGATCAAATAACTCAGACAGTAGCTTCCGTAGCCATATTGCCTCACAACTAGCTGAATAGGATGCAACATACTTTGCCTTAGCTATACTCAGTGCTACGCAGGACTGCTTCCTGCTAAACCAAGAGATCACACCTGATCCCATACTAAATCAACATCTAGATGTGCTCTTCTTATCTGCAGCACTGCCAGCCCAATCTGAATCAACATAACCCTGTAGGTTAAACTTTTGATTCACTTCATACTTGAGCCCATAATCCACTGTACCCTTCAGGTACCTCAGAACATGCTTTACAACAACTAGGTGAACACTCCTCGGATCCGTCAGGAACTAGCTCAATGTGTTCACTGCAAATCAAATATCTGGTTTCGTGTTCGTCAGGTACATCAAGGACCCAATCATCTGATGATACATAGAGACATCAATCGGCTCAGATGAAGCATCACATAGAAGCCTCAGATTCGATGCCATAGGTGTGGCCATGGCCTTGCAATCCATCATCTCGAACCTCTTCAGGAACTCTACTGCATACTTTCCTTGTCCAAGGAAGATTCCATCTGCACTCTACCACACCTCCATGCCAAAAAAAAATAGTGCATCATCCCCAAGTTCTTCATCTTGAACTCGACAGCAAGCTTTTGCTGCGTGTCGGCAATCAATCTATCTTCACTTGTAACACATAGGTTATCCGCATACAAAAGTAGTATTATTGTATTGCCTTCCTCAACCTTGTAGAAAAGGTTGGAATCCGCTTTATTCTTTGTAAAGTCCAAACTGGATAGAAAGCTGTCTATCCTACCATACCAAGTTCTGCACACATATATGACTACACCATGCTATCTTGAAATTCATCTGGTGTATCTTCTATTTTATCACTTTTATATTTCTCTATGCTGCCATATGTAGCATGCTTGATCTAATAGTTCCATTTGGAAGTCACAATAGACTTCCCTTCAGCTCTTGGGACTGCATCCCAAACATCATTCTTCATGATCGATGGATCATGGCATTCTTCCCGTATCTTGGGAACTTCAATATCTTCAATAGATAATTTTGTTGCTTGAACAAATGTTGTAGTCCTTCTTTTGTAGGTGATGGTATACGATCTTTCCTACACAACAAGTTAAATTGCATGATTAGAAAACATCTCATAGTTTTTAGAACAAATTCTTAGACATAAGGAAATATGTCAGACAATCATGCAATTATCTTAGTCAATGCTTCAATACAACATTTATCCATATTCCGTAACTTTCTAGATGCCTTCCAATCTCTACCAGAACATTGTTAAGAGTGTGCACAACTCCCAACATGTCAGCAAAGAGGTTTCATTCTAGATAAGTAGCAATGGAATGTTGTACAGTTCCATAGGCCACTTACCCATGCATATTAGTAGTATACTGTTCATCAATGCAACTATTCTAATATGCATAATACACAACCTAATTCTAGGAACATCATTATATACATTATTGAACAATATTATTTAAACAATAAAATATGCAAGTAATGACAATTCAAATACTTATCTTTGATTGTTTGTTGGATTGACTCCCTCTCAGTCTTTGCTTGTTTTCTGCAACTCCATTCTTATGTGGATTGTGAGAAGTGGTCAACTCCCTCTGAATATCTGCACCCTTGCAGAAACTACTGAAGTGTGCTCCTTTTCTTTCTTATAGGAACACCTAGAGTGTGCTCCCTCTTGATCTTTCCTTCATGGATTACCTATCCTTGAACTTACATCCATCCTTAATCACTATGCATGATTATTAGTATCATCATTGTGTTATCCTTGAGGTCTCATACATAATCACACATTTATTAGTATAATCTTAATACTATCAAAACATAATAATCTTAAACATATATATTCATGATCATTCACAGATAATAAACATTAGTATTCAAGGTTTCAGGGAAGTCTTCTTTTACTCATACATATTCTTATTTGATCATAGGACTCTTCTGGTTAGTTGAATCATCAATCAAGATAAGAGATATAATATGCATAAAACCCGTGATTACTCAAACCTATACCTTCATGATTCTTCTGGTTAGTCATATCATCAATTATGGTAAGAAACATAATATGCATACAACCATGACTATTCAAACCTATGACTTCATGAATAATCATTATCAACAACACAAAAGTATAAGATCCTAACACAAGGTAGGATTCTAGCTTGATATAGGAAAAACATACTTGGATTATCATGCTAGCTAGTTATGTCTAACATACCCGCATAATGTCTTCTGGTTCTCTTTAGTGACTTGTGCTAGTAACCTACATATCTCATAGGTTAACCATTATAGAACCAAGTTATACATACCTCATAAATGGATCTTCTATGTTATCCATGACAATGGATAAATCTTTGTCTTCATGTCATCATGATCTTGAACTAGAACATGATTTCTCTTTCTTGGTGTACCTTTCATGTTAGTGGAAAACATAAACATCATACAACACCATAATACATTAGTACAATCATAAGTGTCAACACCCTAATTAATGCATTCATAATTTTGTTAAGGTGATACGACAAGTCTAAAATCAAGATTGTTTTAACCGTAATAACATGAAGACAAACATATCATAAACTTAATCATGAACAAATATCGAGACATACCTGGATGAGTCATACCTATCGAGATTGCTTGAAATCTTCTTATGTAAGGCCTTAGCCTCATCTCCCTCTAAAACAGGAACTTCTTCACTTATGCAGGTGACCAATCCATCCTCTTCTAGGATTAAACCAATCTACTTGATTTGCAGGAACTGGATCTGGAGCTATATTAAGGTTTGTCAGAGAAACCCCAAAAAGTCAAACTTTGAATTTCAAACTTCCAAAAGGATAGAAATATGCGCCTTGATGAGCTAATCAAGCTGGTATATTCACAATTTGAAAACTGCAAAGTTTCACTCCTCAATTTTTCCTTTGAAATTTTTGGATTCACTCGACGTGACCCTGAATTAGGGTTTGAGTTTCCCGGAGCTTCACCCAACCAAAATATTTGATTCAAAACTCTAAGATTCAATTTTTCTAAAGAGCTTCCAGCCGTGGTCATAGATTTCCAAAATTCCATTTTTTGCAAAAGCCCTAATTTTCCATCTTTCCGATCAAAGTCTCGAATTGGGGTTTGATCAAGCCCGGCCTTCTGCCCAACCAAAAAATCTGATCTTGGTCTCTAAATTTTGATTTTGATGAGTAGCATCCAGTCGTGGTCTCCGATTACAAAAATTTCAACTTTCTCCGAAGCCCTAAATTCCGGAAGCCATGAATGAAGGTACTCAAAAATAATTCTATTTTGACAGAAATATGTACCTAATTGTTTCTAGTGTAATTCCAAACTTTTTGATCCACAGGGTATGAAACATTTTCCTGAGATAGCCGAACCTATTATCTTTCCATCCCGATAGGTCTGACCTCAATTGGATTCTCTGAGAGAGAGTTATTCAAAGTGTCGCAACATGACCTGTTTATTGGATAATACAGGAGATCGAACTTGTACGGCGTGCCACGTGTCACTGGTTCAACTTCAGCCTATGAAAATTTTTCTTGCGATAGTACAGTCTGTGTACTACCTGTCACTTTTTACGAAATTTCATTTGGAGATTTCTAGCCTAAGTTATGACCTTTTTCCCAAGGTCACCTGGTTTTGACTCAGATCTCGAAGAGGCAGAAACCCTATATTGTATAGATCATAAATTCCAAAGTACAACGAATTAGAGGTTTTCCTTTGTATACAAGGTACATGGGGATCCGATCTTCGATCTGTAAAAGTTTCAGATCCGAAAACTTTGCCTAAGTGGATTTATAGCTAAAGTGGTACGATGACTAGTTTTTTCTATATCAAGCCCTAGCATCATAAGTGCAACAAGTGTCATACATGCCATATCATGCCTTCTTTCAGGCTAGCTCTGATACCATGTTAAATTTTCATAATTTACTTCAATCTGATCTAGGATCTTAACTGAGAGAACAACATGTACAGTAAATCTACAGCATATCAATCATGGACACAATAATGCAAGCACACAAGAGACACAGAGTTTACTTGGGGAAAACCATAAAGGTGAAAAACCCCAATAACTTCCTCAGAGATAGATAGAGCAATGATACAACTAGAATACAGAAGATAGTCTTCTCCTAGTAGCAAAGCCTCCTCCTCCACAAGTGCGCCACTCTCCCAAGTGTGAGTGAGATAATAGAATGTGTAAAATGAGAGAGACACACTCTCTATTTATACACTAAATTGAATTGACCTTTACTCAACTAGGTCAGCCTCAACTTAACCACTTAACGTAATGCTGACTAGGTCGACCCCCACTAGGGTGGTCTAATAACCCTTTGAACCACATGGCCGACCCCCAATAGGGTGGTCTAATAACCCTTTGACCCACATGACTTATATAGGGCTAACCCCAACAAGGTGGTCTAATAACCCATCAAGTATAAGTTACGACACTTACAATATAAATGACGACACTTCCACATAGAGGAATAATAACATCTCTATAGGAAATACAACCACTTCTGTATAGAGGAATAATAACATCTCTATAGGAATACAATATACATATATGTGAAATACATTCCGAAGTTACATATACATCAACACAAAGCATACACATAGGATTATTGTTGACATGTGAGCATGTGACTTGGCTTGGTTTAGGCTCTACAAAACATGAGGGCATTCTGTTTAAATTCAAAAATATTGCCGCGCTTTTAGATGTACATAATGCTCTCACGTTATATAACTACATAACGCATACGCGTTATATAACTACATAACACGTATGCGTTATATAGTTAAAAAACGCGCGCGCGTTATGTAAATCATAAAATACATGTTTAATACTTGAGAAAGAGGGGGTGTGGAAGACTCAAGGGATTTTTTGTTTAATATTTGAGAAGAGGTGGGGAAGGGTCAAGGGAATCTATGGTTAATATTTAATAGGGGTGGGAAAGGGTCAAGGGCTTAGAAGGATGTTGGAAGCTTGAGTGGGGAGAGATGAAGGGAATGAGAACATGATCGGCTACAGGGGGTGAAGGGAAGTGGAGCTTGAGAGCACTATTAGGAGTAGAATAGGTTCTGAATATGTATAGGGTTAGAAGTTGAAAGTGAGACTTGAGTGACAAGGGGGAATGGAAGGAGGCAAGGGGGATATGTGAGAGAAATAAAGAATACAAGGGGGAGGAGACATAGAGCGAGGGAGGGAGAGGGACAATGGGGAGGAATGGATTTGGAGGGAGTGAGAGATAGATGGGGATAGAACGAAATAAAGAGATAGGAAGGGAGGGACAGAAAGTGTTGGTGGGAGACATGCAGGGAGTGGTGACGATTGGGATAGGTTCAGGGAAAGATAACATGAGGGAGGGATAGAAGGTGAGAGAGAGATAAGTGATGAGAGAGGGAGGGAGAGAAGGTAAGGTGAGGGATGGAAGGAAAAAAGGTGGAGATAGTTATGGATGGAGGGGGGATGGGTTTGAGAATGGAAAGGGACATAATGTGTGTGTATATGTGTGTGTTTGAGATAGATATATATATATATAGAGAGAGAGATTGATAGTTAGGGAGAGAGAGACTAGAGGGATTTGTGAGCAACAAAGAAAGTGGGAGGTTGTGTGTGTGTGTGTGTGTGTGATAGGGAAAGAGGAATCAGTGGGGTGGCAGGGACGAAGATGATGTAAGGGAGAGAAAGTGACAAAGAGGGAGGGAGTTAAAGGGAGTGAGGGACATAACCAGGGACAGATCTAGAGAAAGAGATAGGGAGGGAGGGATACAAGGTGAGATAGAGAGGGCATGGGGGAGGGATAAAGGCACATAGGATTTGTGATTAAGGGCGAACAAAGGGAGAGAGTTTTATAGGGACTTGGATATTTGTGAATATATACATAAGTTGGATACTCATCATCATCATCTTCATCACCATCACCATCTTCATCATCATTAACCTCATCATCATCATCAACATATTCATCATCATTGTCATCTCTAGGTTCCTCATCAACATCTCCATCATCATCATCTTCTTCATCCTTATCATCTTCATCATCATCTTCATCACCATCACCATCATCATGAACATCTTCATCACCATAAACATCTTCATCATCATTTTCATCTCCCCCTTCCTCATCAACATCTCCATCATCATCATCTTCATCATCATCATCATCATCATCATCATCATCATCTTCATCACCAAAACTATCATCATCAACATCTTCATCATCATTTTCATCTCTAGGTTCTCCATCAACATCTCCATCAGCATCATATTCTTCGTCATCATCATCTTCATGACCATCATCGTCATCATTAACATCTTCATCATCATCACCATCATCATCATCATCATCTCCTGAACATCATCATGATCATCATCTAAACTTCACCATCACCATCATCATCAACATCTTCATCATTATCACCATCACCATCATCATCAAAAACTTCATCGTCATCACCATCACCATCACCATCACCATCTTCATCATCGTTGTCATCTCTAGGTTCCCCATCAACATCAACATCTCCATCATCATCTTCTTCTTCATCATCGTCATCTTCATCACCATCATCATCATCATCATCATCATCAACATCTTCATCATCACCACCATCATCATCATCATCTTCCTTGAATCAGATCAACACCTCCATCATGTCACCATCATCTTCTTCATCATCATCATCATCATCATCTGAACATCACCATCACCATCATCATCAACATCTTCATCATCACAACCATCACCATCATCATCAACATCTTCATTGTCATCACCATCATCATCATCACCATTAGCATTTGTAGGTTCCTCATCAACATCTCCATCATCATCATCTTCTCCATCATCATCATCTTCATCACCATCATCATCAGCATCAACATCATCATCATCATCACCATAATCATCATCTTCATCGTCATTAGATCAACATATCCATCATCATCATCTTCTTCATCATCTTCACCATCATCATCATCATCATCATCTTCATCGCCATATCCATCATCTTCAACATCTCCATCATCATCACCATCACCTTCATCATCTTCTTCATGACCATAAACATCTTCATCATCATTGTCATCTCCCCCTTCCTCATCAACATCTCCATCATCATCATCATCATCATCATCATCATCATCACCATCTGAACATCACCATCACCATCATCGTCAACATCTTCATCATCATCACCATCAACATCATCATCAGCATCACCATCAGCATCATCATCAAAATCTTCATCGTCATCACCATCACCATCACCATCACCATCTTCATCATCATTATCATCTCTAGGTTCCCCATCAACACAACATCTCCATCATCATCATCTTCTTCATCATCATCATCTTCATCACCATCATCATCATCATCAACATCTTCATCATCATCACCATCATCATCATCATCTTCCTCATTAGATCAACATTTCCATCATGTCGCCATCATCTTCATCATCATCATCTTCCTCATTAGATCAACATTTCCATCATGTCGCCATCATCTTCATCATCATCATCATCATCCGAACATCACCATCACCATCATCATCAACATCTTCATCATCATTACCAGCACCATCATCATCAACATCTTCATCATCATCACCATCATCATTGGCATCTGTAGGTTCCTCATCAACATCTCCATCATCATCATCTTCATCACCATCATCATCATCATCATTGGCATCTGTAGGTTCCTCATCAACATATCCATCATCATCATCTTCTCCATCATCACCATCATGATCTTCTGAACATCATCATGATCATCATCTAAACATCACCATCACCATCATCGTCAACATCTTCATCATCATCACCATCAGCATCATCATCAAAATCTTCATCGTCATCACCATCACCATCACTGTCATCATTGTCATCTCTAAGTTCCCCATCAACACAACATCTCCATCATCATCATCATCTTCTTCATCATCATCATCTTCATCACCATCATCATCATCATCAACATCTTCATCATCATCACCATCATCATCATCATCTTCCTCATCAGATCAACATCTCCATCATGTCACCATCATCTTCATCATCATCATCATCATCATCATCATCATCATCCAAACATCATCATCACCATCATCATCAACATCTTCATCATCATCACCATCATCTTCATCAACATCATCTTTATCATCTTCATCTGCATCATGATCATCTTCATTGTCATCACCCTCCTCCTCATCATCATCTTTATCATCTTCATCTTCATCATGATCATCCTCATTATCATCACCCTCCTCCTCATCATCATCTTTATCATCTTCATCTGCATCATGATCATCTTCATTGTCATCACCCTCCTCCTCCTCCTCATCTTTATCATCTTCATTTGCATCATGATCATCTTCATTGTCATCACCCTCCTCCTCCTCCTCATCTTGTGCACTTATGCACTTAGGGATTAATGTTTAGAAGAGGGTCTAAAGGCCTTTATGGGGGAGGGGCTCTAGGAACAAGGTAAGACAGAGAGGGCAGGGGGGAGGGATAAAGGCGTAGAGGGTTAGTGATTAAGGGAGAAGAAGGGAGAGAGTGCTATAGGGAGGGATAATGACGAAGATAAAGAGAAGGTGGAGAGATGGAGAGTGGGGTGGTAGGGACATGGCTGGAGTAAGGGAGAGAAAGAAACATGAAAGAAACATGTAGGGAGGGATGTAGGGAGAATGAGGGATAGATATTTAGAAAGAGATAGGGGGTATCTAGGGATTATTGGGAGAGAGCTAGGGGGTATTAAACCATACAAAACATTTGTCCCCACACTAAAAACATTTGTTTTGTATGTAACCATATAAATTATTAGTTTTCTTTGATTTTGTTCATTTCCCTAGCCGTGCACCTAACCTATTTATTGTGCTTGACAATATCGCGTACGCGTTTTTGCACTACATATCGTGCACACATTTTTCTTTATATAACGCGTGCACATTTTGTAACTCCATAAATAGTGGACTATCCCTGTCCGAGAGAAATTTCACTCTGTCCGAGCCAAAACAACACTACCGCGATTTTTCGAACAACACGAGCCCGCCATTGGAAATTCTCACACTCTACACCAACTCCGTCATCATTTTTTTTATGCAGGTGCAGCATTGAGGAAATATTTCATGGTTGCTCTGTGTGGTGTTGGGTTATATGGCCATATTTGAAGAAGATAATCAACAAGCCTGAAGAATCTCCAGTTGAATAACACCAAAGATAAGGTCTTTGAAAGATTCATTTTTCCTATATTTGAGCAGCACACAAGATAAGATATCAAGCTTCAAGGCCATTTCATGGTGATGGTGGATATACACAAGTGTACAAGAGAATCAAAGAGCCCAAACAATTTATGATTTAACTTCCATTTGCTTATTATTGAAGAGATTGTAATTGAGCAACAACAAAAACAAACTATATTGAATTGATCATTGTGGTGATGGGGAATGCATGTAACCGAGTAAACAAATCAACAAGGAAGAAGAGACCTCAAGAAGTCATTGAAGAAGAGAAAGAAAAAAAAATATAAATGATGAATCAGATGCTTTCTTTGGAAACTAATCCAAATCCAATTGTAGAGGATACCATGGCTCATCCTATTAATCCACGACAAGAGGGACCTTCAATTTCCACAATAGTTGTTGAACAAGCACCCCATGGAAGTAATCAATAAGCAAAATGTAGGTGCTCATTTAGGGATGTTTCAATTCCCACTTCAAGTCAAAGTGATAAGTTACCATCTCAAGATGAAGCTCACGAAGAAACACAAAATTTGCTATCTGGATGTGGTTATACAAGCGATGAAGTCAGAGAGACGTTGGACATTTTTCCTACTGTTGAAGAAGAGAATGTTATCCACACCATCAATAAGGATGCTGGACTTCCACAAGGGGATGTTGGACTTCCACAGACCATTGATGAGGATGTTGTACTTCCACCATCCAATTACCAAGAAGAGAATGAAGGACACCAAGCTACTACTGAAACGCTAGAGCATCTTGGTGATGCGCTACATGGTACAATTCCAACCCCCTTACCTCCATTAGCAAGCACACGTTGAAGAACTCTGAAGCGTATACAAGTTGATGAAAGTCTCATCAATTCCATTGAAGGTACGCTATCTAAACGTAGTATTGCTTATCAAACTCAACAGATACTTGATAAATATTTTGTTTATAAATGTGATGGAGATAAATGTAGATTATTTTTATCATTGTTAAAATCTAGGAGCATGAATGTTAGGAAAAAGTTAGGGATAAAGATGATAAAGAATTCTGAACCAAGTTCTCATATAGTTAAAATCCTAGTAGATGCATTTGGTAAAATTGATAAGAACACACGTTCAAAGGACCGCAATGCTGCTTGTCATGTGTTGTCACAAGAAATTGCAAATAAGAACACTAGGGCCCTTCGTATTCTTAGGCCTACATACAAACTAGTTAATTTGAATGTAAAAATCCTCTGTAGGTATTCTATTAGAAGAGAACATCTTGACACAACTGATTAGACAGATTTTTGGGCCTTTGTTGGTTGGTTGCCACGTCGTGACATGAAGCTAGTTGATGCAGTAAAGGGACTAGTGCACATTTTTTGGCATGATCACACAAGGCCTTCTTCAAACCGAAAGGATGTACCAAAACTGAGAAGGGGTTCAAAGGATCGTGAACCACATACTAAGCATCTTCTTGATATAACACAGACAAAAATTCACGAGAAATTTAGGATTGAGCATAAACAATTGAACTTGGGGCAAAGATCTTTTGAGAAATGTAAGCCATGGTATGTTAGAATAAATACTCTTCGTAACACTTGTTGTTGTAGATACCACGTAGAATATGAATATTACTATGAAACATTTTTGTACATTCATCGCGTGTTGCAAACTAACCATGTGCAGGATTGCTCCATGACAATACCACTGACTTCATCAAGAGAATTCATTCATAGCATCATGTGCATAGGCCTGAGGGGAAAACATGCTATGCAAAATCTTGTTTGGATGGAACATGCTCCAACTGTGCTGGAATGGCATTATTGAGCCAATGTATGCACGAGAATGGAGATAGTGAATTTGGGAAAATGGTTATAGACATGAAAAGTTTCAAATATATCAACTATGAAATAGTCCCAGGGAAAGAAAGCAAAAAAATACAATTGGTGACATATCAGGTATGCATTTATATCTATAAAATTATGTTGTAACGGTTACATTTCAATCCTTACTTACAACAAAAAAATGACATTGAGATCATTTTGTGTCACCAGGTACAAGTTAGTGACTTCATCAAGGAATTTATTGAAAAGACACATCAATATGTTCAGCATGTCCACGTGGCACGATGGCAGGATGACAAGTTTAGAATATGCAGAGATACATTTCCCCTTGGTACTATACTTTGAGTTGTTGATTTTTCCAAGAACTACACTTTGCAACCTCAAAATGAGATCCAAAGTCAGTATTATCACTATGAGCAGGTTTCCTTGATGGTCCATATCACATATAGGCATGGCCCAAATAGCATTGAAGAGCAAAGAGAAATTCTGAAGGAATATCACTTCTACATAAGTGATGACAGGTGCCACAACTTCCACTGTGTATGTCATTGCTTCATAATGTTCTATGATCACTTGAAGGGAAGGAACATACAGATGGATCAACACTGGATTTGGTCTGATGGGTGTGCTGGTCAGTTAAAAAGTGCACGCATATTTCAGTGGTTGTGTTCATTGCATAAAAACTACAAAGTGCCACATATGTCGAACTATTTTGAGACTGGGCATGGTAAAGGAGAGCATGATGGAGCCGGAGCATGTGTCAAAACAACCCTACGAAGAGAGGAATTGAAAGTATCTATAGAATCTACTATTCTAAATGCTCAATCTATAGTCAAGTGGTGCACGTCAGTAATGGGAGAGAAATCAACTATGTGAGTAGAATCCACAAGAAAGAGACATGTGGAGATATTTTTTTGGGAGGTGGTATACATAGATCGTTCATATGCATGGGAATGCAAGACTGTGCTTGGGGCTTGTGGCTTTCATTCGGTTCGAAGCTCTGATAACCCAGTATTTGAAATTTGGACCAGAAAACTCGCTCATTTTTGCCTGCCTTGTTGTGATGGTGACTGGGATGGGTGTGAATCATTGGATTGGGTTGATGGATGGGATCACATATCACTTCCACTTGATCAACGTGCAATTGTTGAGTTAACTCCGTTGGAAGAAGACCTATCATCTATTTCTATAGATTTTGATCATGTCTCAGACCTTGTACAACTCGGTATGATGCATTTCCTTAACATTTTTTGTTTGTTTACGTAGTATTCAAATGCACATTAATGGCCTTGTATCGCATGAAAAATATTTTGATCATATACCTACAATCATATAATGCAGGGCACATATACGTAGTGGTTTCCTCAAAAGATATTGAATGGGGTGATGATTATTGGTTGGCACGCTGTATAGATGGAAAGAAAACCCTCATTATGTCCATGAATGACGATGAAAACAACCACTTTCCAACTGGGTCTATGGTTGTTAAAGGTGAATACTTGACACAGGATAGCAATGCAAGAAAGAAGGGTGGATATGTTTATAGGGATTACAAACAAGGTGCAAGTGTGTATCACTTTACCAACTTAGTCATTGGCACAAACCTCCAGGTACAAACAATGCCTAGTCGAAATACATCGAAGGTACGCTACTTCTTAGCGGATACAGAGCACGAGAGATTAATGGAGACCATCAGTATAAGAGATGATCCAGAGGGCTTGGTTGTATGATAATAGGTGGGATCTAGCATGATGAGGTACATTACATACTTTTAATACTATATTATTTATACTATTTGTAATTGAATATTGATATATGCTCGATTTTCACATGTATGTTTCATATGAATATGTCAATTTTGTGTTCTTGATATGCAAAATTTACGTTTACGTTGTTTACAAATATGCCAAAAGTTTTCTTGTATGTCAAGTTTATGAATATTCCATTTTTCACATATTATTAGTAAACCCTAAAATTATATTATGTTCATCATGTTGGTTATTGGCTTCACCCAACAAAATTAATTCAAGTCATGCTCACTATATTAAACAATACACTTATATTAAATTTAATTCATGTCTTGTTAAATATTTCATAATGAATTAGTTATTTGAGAGCACCACCTTATACCAAGCCATCATCATCATCACGAAAATCTTCATCATGGACCTGCAAAACCCTAGTTTCCAAGATGGACCTGCAAGGGGGCACATGGGCCACCGGGCCAGAGGGGAGGGGCACCCCTGGCACTATCCCAGTGTGCTGAATCCAAAGGAGTTGGCGATTTGTTGATCCAAGCCACGATCATCATTCTATGGCTCGTTCTATCCTGCATCCAAAAAGCCTTCAGGGACACTTGCTGGATACCTACCGGGGGCATAGAAATCCAACCGTGCAACAAAATTGGGTTCCGGGGAGTCCTGCAGGTGTATCTAGGTAGGTTCGGGATGGGAACACTAGCCATACCCGCCAGGTGGATGATTTTCCAAAGTTGACCCCCGTGCGCAAAAATTGCACACTCCCACACTGAGCAAAACCCTAGTTTCCAAGATGGACCTCTAAGGTGGCACATGGGACACCGGGCCAGAGGGGAGGGGCACCCTTGGCACTATCCCGGCATGCTGAATCCAATGGAGTCAATGGTTTGTCGATCTGATCCACGGTCGTCATTCTATGGATCATTCCATCTCGCACCCAAAAGGCCTTGAGGGACACTTGTTGGATACCGGTCGTGGACATTGAACACCAACCGTGCAACAAAACTGGCTTATGGGGAGTCCTATAGGTGTGTCTAGGCAAGTTCGAGCTGGGAACACTAGCCATACCCGCACGGTGGATGATTTTCCAAAGTTGACCACGTGTGCAAAAATTGCACACTTCCACACTGAGCAAAACCCTAGTTTCCAAGATGGACCTGCAAGGTGACACATGGGCCACCGAGCTGAACGGGAGGGGCACCCCTGGTACTATCCCAGTGTGTTGAATCCAAATAAGTTGATGGTTTGTTGATCCGAGCCACTGTCGTCATTCTATGGCTCGTTCTGTCTCACATCCAAAAGGCCTTCAGGGACACTTGCTCGATACCTGCCGAGGGCATAGAACTCCAACCATGCAACAAAATCGGGTTCTGGGGAGTCCTGCAGGTGTGTCTAGGAAGGTTCAGGCTGGGAACACCAGCCATACCCACTCGGTGGATGATTTTCTAAAGTTGGCCCCCATGTGCAAAAATTGCACACTCCCACACTAAGCAAAACCCTAGTTTCCAAGATGGACCTACAAGGTGGCACGTGGGCCACTGGGCTAGAGGGAAGGGGAACCCTTGGCACTATCTTGACATGCTGAATCCAAAGGATTAAATTGTTCATCGATCTGAGCCACGGTCGTCATTCTATGGCTCGTTCCATCTCGCATCCAAAAGGCCTTCAGGGACACTTGCTAGATACTTGTCGGGGGCATAGAACTCCAACCGTGCAACAAAATCAGGTTCCGGGGAGTCCTAAAGGTGTGTCCCAGCGTGTTGAATCCAACGAAGTCGACGGTTTGTCGATCCGAGCCACGGTTGTTATTCTATGGCTCGTTCTGTCTTGCATTCAAAAGGCCTTCAGCGACAGTTGCTGGATACCTGCCGGGGGCATAGAACTCCAACCCTGCAACAAAACTAGGTTATGGGGAGTCCTGCAGGTGTGTCTAGGTAGGTTCGGGCTAGGAACACTAGCCATACCCTCCTGGTGGATGATTTTCCAAAGTTGACCCCCATGTGCAAAAATTGCACACTCCCACACTGAGCAAAACCCTAGTTTCCAAGATGGACCTGCAAGGTGGCACATGGGCCACCGAACTAGAGGGGAGGGGCACCCTTGGCACTATCCCAACGTGCTGAATCCAACGGAGTCGATGGTTCATCGATCTGAGCCACGGTCGTCATTCTATGGCTCGTTCCGTCTCGCACCCGAAAGGCCTTCAGGGACACTTGCTAGATACCTGCCGGGGGCATAGAACTCCAACCATGCAACAAAACTGGGTTCCGGGGAGTCCTATAGGTGTGTCCATGAAGGTTCTGGTTGGTAACACTAGCCATACCCTCCCGGTGGACGACTTTCCAAAGTTGACCCCCGTGTGCAAAAATTGCACACTTCCACACTGAGCAAAACCCTAGTTTCCAAGATGGACCTGCAAGGTGACACATGGGCCACTGGGTTAGAGGGGAGGGGTACCTCTGGTACTATATTAGCATGCTAAGTCCAACGGAGTTGACGGTTCGTCAATCCGAGCCACGATCGTCATTCTATGGCTCGTTCTGTCTCGCATCCAAAAGGCCTTCAGGGACACTTGCTGGATACCTACCTAGGGCATAGAACTCCAACCGTGCAACAAAATTGGGTTCTAGGGAGTCTTGCAGGTGCGTCTAGGTAGGTTCGGGCTGGGAACACTAGCCATAACCTCTCGATGGATGATTTTCCAAAGTTGACCCCTATGTGCAAAAACTGCACACTCCCACACTCAGCAAAACCCTAGTTTCCATGATGGACCTGCAAGGTGGCACGTGGGATACTAGGCGGGATGGGAGGGGAACCCTTAGCACTATCCCAGTGTGCTGAATCCAACGGAGTCGATGGTTCGTCGATCCAAGCCACATTTGTCATTCTATGGCTCGTTCTGTCTCGCATCCAAAAGGCCTTCTGGGACACTTGCAGGATACCTGCCGTGGGCATAGAACTCCAATCGTGCAACAAAACTGGGTTCTGGGAAGTCCTACAGGTGTGTCCTAGTGTGGTGAATCCAACGGAGTCGATGGTTCATTGATCTGAGGCATGGTCTTCATTCTATGGCTTGTCCCGTCTCGCTGGCAGAAGGCCTTCAGGGACACGTGTTGGATACCTACCCGGGGTATAGAACTCCAACCTTGCAACAAAATCAGGTTACGGGGAGTCCTGCAGGTGTGTCTAGGCAGGTTCAAGCTGGGAACACTAGCCATACCCGCCCGGTGGATTATTTTCAAAAGTTCACCCCCGTGTGCAAAAATTGCACACTACCACACTAAGCAAAACCCTAGTTTCCAGGATGGACCGGAAAGGTGACACATGGGCCACTGGGCCAGAGGGGAGGGGCACCCCTGGAACTATCTTGGTGTGTTGAATCCAATGGAGTCAACGGTTGGTCGATCCGAGCGATGGTCTTCATTCTATGGCTCGTTCTGTCTCGCTGCCAAGAGGCCTTCAGGGACACCTGCTGGATACTTGCCGGGGGCATAGAACTCCAACCATGCAACAAAACCGGGTTCCAGGGAGTCCTACAGGTGTGTTTAGGCAGGTTTGGGATGCAAACACTAGCCATACCTTCCTGGTGGATGATTTTCAAAAGTTGAACCCCGTGTGCAAAAATTGAACACTCCCACACTGAGCAAAACCCTAGTTTATGAAATGAATGCACAATGAAGCCACTAGGCCATGGGGAGACGAGGGAGAGGTCCCCCTAGAGATAATCACATGCTAGGAGACCAACGGAGTCAACGATTCATCGGTATGACGTCTGGTTTTCGATCTATGTCGAGTTGCAAGTCGCATGAAAATGTCATTCGGGGACACTTGGTGAATTTCCGTCTGGGAGCCAAAAAGCAAATGGAGCAGCAAGATTGCATGTCGTTGGCTCCTGCAAGTGTGTGTGGGAAATGCCGACATGGGAACACTGCCAACACTAGCTCAGGGGAGGGTTTTGCAGAGTTGACCAACCAATGCGAGATTGCGTGCAATAAAACTAAGCAAAACCCTAGTTTGGAAAATGAATGAACAATGAAGCCACTGGGACATGGGGAGACGAGGTAGAGGGACCCCTAGAGGTAATCACATGCCAGGAGACCAACGGATTTGACGGTTCGTCGGTCCGACGTCCGGTTTTCGAGTTATGTTGAGTTGCAATTCGCATGAAAATGCCATTCACGGACACTTGGTGAATTTTCGTCCAGGGGCCAAAAAGCAAACTGAGCAGCAAGATTGCATGCCGTTGGCTCTTGCAAGTGTGTTTGGGCAATGCCGACCTGGGAATACTGCCAACACTATCTCGGGGGAGTTTTTTGCGTCGTTGACCCACCAATGCGAGATTGCATGCAATAAAACTAAGCAAAACCCTAGTTTACAAAATGAATGCACAATGAAGCCATTGGGCCATGGGGATATGAGGGAGAGGGACCCCTAGAGGTAATCGCATGCCAAGAGACCAACGGAGTTGATGGTTCCCCAGTCCGACATCCGATTTCCGAGTTATGTTGAGCTGCAAGTTGCATGAAAATGTTGTTCAGGGACACTTGGTGAATTTCTGCCCGGGAGCCAAAAAGCAAACAAAGCAGGAAGATTGCGTGTCATTGGCTCCTGCAAGTGTGTGTGGGTAACGCCGACGTGGGAACACTGCCAACAATGGCTCAGGGGAGATTTTTGCAGATTTGACCCACCAATGCGAGATTGCATGCAATTAAAGTGAGCAAAACCCTAGTTTACGAAATGAATGCAAAATGAAGCCACTGGGCCATGGGGAGACGAGGGAGAGGGCCCCCTAGAGGTAATCGCACGCAAGGAGATGAACGGAGTCAATGGTTCGTCGGTTTGACTTCTGGTTTCCGAGTTATGTTGAGTTGCAAGTCACACGAAAATGTCGTTCAGGGACACTTGGTGAATTTCCGTCCGGGAGCCAGAAAGCAAATGGGGTAGGAAGATTGCATGCCGTTGGCTCCTGCAAGTGTGTGTGGGTAATGCCGACGTGGGAACACTACCAACACTGGCTCGTGGGAGGTTTTTGCAGAGTTGACCCACCAATGCGAGATTGCATGAAATTAAACTGAGCAAAACCCTAGTTTATGAAATGAATGCACAATGAAGCCATTGGGTCATGAGGAGATGAGGGAGAGGGACCCCTAAAGGTAATCACACGCCAGGAGACCAACGAAGTCGACGGTTCGTTGGTCCGACATTCGGTTTCCGAGTTATGTCGAGCTGCAAGTTGCATGAAAATGTCGTTCAGGGACACTTGGTGAATTTCCGCCCGGGAGCCAAAAAAAAATGGAGTAAGAAGATTGTGTGCCATTGGCTCCTGCAAGTGTGTGTGGGAAACGACGATGTGGGAACACTGCCAACACTGGCTCGGGGGAGGTTTTTGTAGAGTTGACACACTAATGCGAGATTGCATGCAATTAAACTGAGCAAAACCCCAGTTTACGAAATGAATGCACAATGAAGCCACTGGGCCATGGGGAGACGGGGGAGAGGGCCCCCTAGAGGTAATCACACGCCAGGAGACCAACGGAGCCGACGTTTCATCATTCTGACGTCTGGTTTCCAAGTTATGTCGAGTTGCAATTCACATGAAAATGTCGTTCATGGACACTTGGTGAATTTCCGTCCGGGAGCCAAAACACAAATGGAGTAGGAAAATTGCGTGTTGTTGCCTCCTGCAAGTGTGTGTGGGTAATGTCGACATGGGAACACTACCAACACTGGCTCGGGGGTGGTTTTTGCAGATTTGACCCACCAATGTGAGATTGCATGCAATTAAACTGAGCAAAACCCTAGCTTACGAAATGAATGCACAATGAAGCCACTCGGCCATGGGGAGACGAGGGAAAGGGCCCCCTAGAGGTAATTGCATACCGAGAGACCAACGGAGTCGACAGTTCATTGGTCCAATGTCTGGTTTTCGAGTTATGTCGAGCTGCAAGTCGCATGAAAATGTCGTTCAGGGACACTTGGTGAATTTTCGCCAAAAATCAAATGGAGCAGGAAGATTGCGTGTCGTTGGCTTTTGCAAGTGTGTGTGGGAAATGTCGATGTGGGAACACTGCCAACAATGGCTTGGGGGAGGTTTTTGTAGAGTTGACCCACCAATGTGAGATTGCATGCAATGAAATTGAGCAAAGCCCTAGTTTACGAAATGAATGCCCAATGAAGCCACGGGGCCATGGGGAGACGAGGGAGAGGGCCCCCTATAAGTAATCGCATGCCAGGAGACCAACGGAGTCGACAATTTGTCGGTCCGATGTCCGGTTTCAAGGTTATGTCGAGCTGCAAGTTGAATGAAAATGTTGTTCAGGGACAAGAGACACAACATTTTATCTCGAGAAACCCTCATGGGGAAGAAAACCTAACCACCTTTCTTAGAATAATTATATGTTTAGAAATCAAGTACAATGAAACCATGAACAAACCCTCACCCTGAAGGTTTTTACCACATGAAAAAACCTTAATGACACATGACAACAAGAGTACTTATCTACATGAAGATGACCTCCAAGCCATAAGGATAACTAAGCATATCCTTCCCAACCAACATTAGAAGGCACTTTATTTCTCGAATCCCGAGGTAATGCTTGTTCCTTTCACCAATGTTGCTTTGAGCACTTGTATGTAGTTACTCATATGTAGTGTTGAATCTAATTGTACAGTCAAATATTGGGCGTTGATGAAATATGTAGCATGTATTGCACTTAGTTTGATTAAATTACACTTGAACATTGACTTAACTTGTAATTTAATCATCCAAAATCACAAATTTTAATTACACCTATCCAATTAGTGTGCATGAGTGAGTTCGTTGAAACCTTGAAAAACATTGTATTGCGTTTAGTTTGATTAGATTACATGAGCAAGAAATTTGACATAACTTGTAATGATCATCCAAAATCACAAATTTTAATTAGATACCAATTAGTGCACACATGTAGTGAGTTCGTTGAAACCTTTAAATATAAGAGTTTGTTCTTTTGACATAGCGCATTCATGATTAATAGATAATCCACACAAATCAACACATTAGATTGACACAAGAACACGTGGAAACCGAAGAACAAATACAAAGTGAAATGTATCATTCATTTATAAGTGAAATGTCAATGTGCATGTCTCCAAAAGTACATGTATCCAAAAGTACATATATATCCAAAAGTATCCAAAAGTGCATGTGTCTCCAAAAGTACATGTATATCCAAAAGTATCCAAAAGTACATGTATCCAATGAAGTCAATGTACATGTCTCAAAAAATACATGCACAATAAATTCAATGTACATGTCTCCAAAAATGAATGTATCGAAAAGTACATATATATACAAAAGTATCCAAAATGGCCATTACCAAGGAAAACTATTTAATTAGTATCATGGGAAATGGCCTTTGAGGGTTGGAAATTTGGGTTTCATGTCGATGGATACCTAAGTAACCGGACACATCCAACAGGGTCCCCGTGTCGCGTGGGACATGGTTTTAGATGATGGTTGGTGGGATAGGGTAGTCCTTAGCATCAATATCATGGAGCCAATCATTTCTTTGTTACGGTTTGTAGACAAGGACCAGCCCATCCTAGGAGATGTTTGTGAGGGGTGGGATTCCATGATTGAGTCCATGAGTACCATTGTTATGGAGAATGAGTGTGCTGAGTATGAGACATCGGCAGAGAACTTCTGGTCCATCATACAGGGCATTCTTATCTCCTAGTGGGATAAGAATTGCACACCTTTGCATTGCTTGGTCCACTCATTGAAGCCCAGGTTCTATGCTTAGGATTGGCTCAGTGGTGGGTCGGGGCCCTAATCCAGAGTCCCTCCTCACATGGATGGAGAGATCTCAGAGGGGAGGAAGATAGAATTTAGACGGCTACTTCAGGATAGAGACCACCTTGAGGTGGTGGAGGAGGAATTTTATGATTTTTCTAGTGGCATTGGGAGATTTGGAGGATATGAGGCGGTTAGAGACATGGGGGTTAAGAAACTCCTTGTTTGGTGGACAACTCATGGGGAAACATGCCCTCTTCTACAAAAGATAGCCTTGAGGGTCCTCTCTCAAGTTACTTCATCCTCTTGTTGTGAGAGGAATTGGAGCACATATGGGAACTTGTACAGTGTGAACAGGCTTGAGCAGTCTAGGGCAGAGATGATGTTGTATGTGCACTCCAACCTTCATCTTATTTACAGGAAGAGGGAGGAGTGGGAAAAGGGAAAGACATGGATGTGGGATGTATTTCCTGATGAGATGGGTTTGGACAACAGTACCGAGTTGGCATTGGCCAACATGGATCTTAATGATCTAGTGCTAGAGACGATCACTTTTGATGAGGGTGATTGTATGGAGGGGTCATCCTCCACACTAGCAGATGCAGTTAGTCAGATTGACATAGAGGATGAGGAGGAGGAGGATCATGGCAGTGATGAGTTTGTTGATTCAAGCATGGAGGAGGACTAATGAGTCATTGACATATGGGATTCTTCCATCTTGATCTACTTCTTTTTTGTATTTACTATTAGACTATTAGTCTATTTGGCATTTGCGAGTGCCGAGTGGCATTCCGACATCTATGTAATACATTTTGATTTTGATGACTTAATGAGAAATATGGTTCTGAGTCTATGACATGCATCTATGTGTCTCAATGTCTCGTTGTGATTTGTGATTGTGAATGACAAATGTGTTGTGATTTGTGAATGATCTAATTTCTATTGAATATTTCATATTTGTAATTGTAAATGTAATTTCTATTGAATATTTGTAATTGTAAATGTTAAAAATTATTTGATCTATATGTCTATATTTTTAAATTTTAATATATTTTAAAAATATATATATATATGTATATAAAACGTGTCCTACGTGTCCTAATTCCAGGGGTCACCGTGTCCCGTGGGGACACTCGTGTCCCGTGTCCTCGTGTCAGGTGACTTAGATGGATACATTGTAGAAAGGGGGGAGTTCTATTTTTTTCAATTTTTGGTTGGATTAGAAATTTTTGAGTTTTTGAAAAGGGATTCATTTTAATTATTCACTCATCTTGGTTGAGGGAGATGTGAATTTAATTAGAGATTGGGTTATTCCCAATTTTATCAATATTACAATACTAAGTTGTTTTAAACAATAAAAAAATAGTAATTTAGGTTAAGAAATGACAAAAAAATGGTATGGGTGAATGAATTACCTGATTAGATGACAATCCACCAGTGAATTTGCCTACCCTCTAGCTAAATCAAGCTCCACTGATACTCCAGGGCACACAAACCGTCCTCGTCCAACCTCTATTTCGCGTTTCTAATGCGTGAAGAGCACCACGGGTGGTTGGGAGTGGTTGGGACTATGTTTTTAAATTGATTTTAGATTTCAATAACGTGCACGCGTTTTGTTACTACATAACGCATACGCATTTTGTAGTTCTATAATGCTTACACGTTATGTTTACCTATCTTACATGTCCAGCCACATGTCAAGATCGAGTCTTACCATGGAAGGTGCTAAATATCAGAAACGCCTTATGTTTTTATGTATCGGGAAAGAGTTTTGAAAAAGTAGCATTGCATCTAAAGTGACCCTCATCTTCTTGCACACACCTGAAGGTAATGTAATACTACTAAATACCCTGTACAATTTGTGAAAGCTTAGTATATTTAAATGCTATTTTTGATAGTTGAACTCTGTCTTTGCAAATCGTGGCGATTTCGACTCTAAAATGGAGGTCTCCCAATGTTACAGCGTTGAACTAGACCACTGGGTAAGCCACGACCATCCTTAAAGACCTATCGAAAGAGGGTTGTTTGTTGTAGTAGATACGGCCCTGTAATTTACGAGTTGAATGCAGTGTCAGATTTCAACAGTGTTTTCGAAAGTAAAATTTTTTTTATCTCTGTTTAGAGTATTTATAACCAAATTTTCTTAGGGTTAACTTCTTTCCAACTTTAAAATCCGCGAAGACAGGAATGTAGCTTCCGCGTTGATGGCCAAGGGCCCGACCTGGGGTTTTTCCCGGTCCATACAAACTATATTTTTCTAGTTTTAAAAGAATGTTTCAATAGATTTAATATTACAACGTTTTGTTTATTCAAAGAAATGTGATTATTCCTGTAATGAATCGATTTTTTTTTATAAAATAATTGTTTATTTAGTCGAATCCTCACCTCTTAAATTTGATGAGAGCATTTAAAAAAAAGGGATACATGGTTGATTGTAAGCCATATCCCTAATCGAATTCGCAAGATTGAAATGATTAAAATAGTAGTATGTTTGTTAACTCTAAATAGGCGCATTCTGAAAGTGAAAAGTAAATTGTTTCTGGGTTATAATTCATAGATTTCAACTCTATCTTTCTTTTTTTATAATTATAAATGGTAAGTGTATTCCGTTTAACTCATTCCTTTTTTTCCTTTTTTTTATGGATTTAAAGCATATAAAAAAAAATTCTAAAACAGTTATTTACACCGTAACCTTAGCTAACCCTTGATAAATTTTTCCAAAAAGTTTTATGGCTACAATCTAAACCCTATCGGGTTCGATACCTAGATTTGTCAAATGAAAAAGGTTTTAAAAAAAAATTAGTGATATGAAAAACGTACTTAGAAGATTAATTAAATTCTAGTTATGTGTTTGATGTGAATGATAGAAGCCACGAAAAAGGTGAATTTACTCTCTCAGGTGGGACTCTATTTCTGAACAGTCATTATAAAAATTAACGTCCAATTCCTGTAGATGAGCTTATTTTAGTTTGATAATTAAAGGTAATGCCGTGAAGGTGAAGGATGGGATAAAAAAAAACCGTAGATCTAGAATTAAATTAATACTATTTTTAAAATGATTTATTTCTGAAGATTTCTTATTTGATTTGATGCATAAAAAAACGTTTCCGGGTAGAAATGATTCTATTTTTGAAATAGTAAAGGAGAATGGAATACTATTCTTTTATTATAGAATCATAGGTTATGATCTATAGAATCCTTTTTATGAAAGAAGAGATGAATGCTTGAATGTATTATTATTAAGTAAAATAACTCCTAAATACAAGGTTCTATGTTTTGAAATACTAGTTCTTCAACTGATTATACATAATCTTTATTATATATATATTTATAAGTAAATAATTGACTATTTAAAAGATCTATATGTAAGGAAAAGAAAACTAAATCTAAATATGTCGTGACAGAAATATAACTTATGAGTAAGATAATATTCTTAAACACTAATGAATACCAATCTCTAGCTAACCATACATTCCAGACTAAAAATGCAATTTATAGATAACAATCCAATTCAAACGATATTACTAACAGCAAATAGCATAAAAAATTGTTACTAATATGGGAAAACAAGGAGTGGCTTCGCTGTTCCACCCAACAAATTCCTGGAGCAGTCAAGCTCTAGAACCCCAACAAATTCCTGGAGCAGTAAAGCTCTAGAACCCCCGGGCTCGTCCGCTGAACTACTTGAGCAAAAATCCTCAGTGCACCATCTCTTGCATTGCAATTATCAATCCCTTTCCAATGCTAGCCTCCTCGTGCTCATGGACTTACTATTTGTTGTATTTTCCTAGGACTTTGTCATTTATGAGCTTCCTACTCTTTAGCAATCAATTAGGAGTGTTGACCTCATTTTCACGGTTGATGCCTACTGCATCGTTAACATCTTTAACAGCATTTAGCGCTTGTATTTTCCCTCAAGTAGTTCAACAAACACTCTTCAACAACTAGATCCATCATTGTCTCTTATTTTATTATATTAAATAATAATAAAAATAATATTCTCAATACAATTGTTTTATTTTTGACTTCTAATAAAAATGATGTGATCTATTACTTATGAATTCTAGTAACATCAATTCTTTTATAATTGCTCATTGACATATTTTCTTGCTGACTCAAATTTCAATAAAACTACTTAATAGAATGATATTTGTAATTTAATATTATCCATCCATTTAAAGGTTTAATAAATAAAATGATTTTATGATATTAGTTGTGATTGCAGTTAATCGTATCAAGATCAAATTTTCTTGATGCTTCATCAAAGTTCAAACGGTAATTCCAACTTGGTTTGCCGATAGATTTATTATTATTTTTGAAGTATAAAATAATTTTATTAATACAGTACATTAATAGCTTTTCTATAGTTTTATATTCTAAGTAATTTTGAAGGTTATCCTTATTAAATAAACAAATTATTAATTCCCATGAGTGCTTTCAAACCTTAAAATTGGATTTTAAGTGCAGTTGGAATTGAAACATTTTAAGCTTAGCTGCAATTGAATATATTTTAATTTGTGGGAAGGTAAGTATATTTACCCAATAATATTTTACATATATTGTCATATCTCAGTAACCTTAAACTTTTACATATATTGTCATTTCTCAAAAATGTGTTGAGATATATATTGTATATATGGTATATATATTCCAATCAGTGAGATATATTTCATTTGTGTTGGTATATATTTTTTTATGGAGGCAGTTCATGAAGTGGAATGACCAATGGGATGATGAATGACGCATACAAGTGAAGCAATAAGTGGGATGATGCTTGATGCTATATCAAGGAAATGGAAATTGATATCGCAAATCACTCCAATAGCTTATTCCTAGTCCAATATTCACTAGGACCATTACTCAAGTTAGCTAGGACCAAAAAATGGCTAGGGTTTTAAACTAATGGCATTAATATTGTGAGGTTATTGATTCTCGTATTTAAATAAACAGTTCAATGCTTCTTTGTGAGTCGGATTTAAATAGATAGTTCAAAGCTTCTCGTATTTTCTCAAACTCTTGTATGTTCTCCTCGCAATTGAAGTGACTAGGTATCTTTAAACATGATCTTTGTACAGGTGTGCCCAACTGAAAATTTGAGCCTATTACATAATTCCCATGAACAAAAAAAATAATATTGATTACTCTGAGCACTTACAAAAAATAAACCCTAATATGCTCATTATTGATATTGAAATTAAAAAGTATATAAGAAATACAAAATAAAAATGAATGAAGATAAAGAATTGTGATTTTGTGATCATAATCATGGGTGATTCCACGAAGGTGGTTCACCATTTTTGGAGCGCGGGAGCCAAAAAAATTGTTTTCCACACCCTTGATCTAGGTATTTTCAAGTCCTCGATCAAGATTTTAAATGCTCCATCAAGGGTTTGGAAATACCTTGATCGAGGGCTTGAACATACATCGATCAAGGGCTTGAACATACCTCGATCGAGGGTTTTTAAATAGCTCGATCGAGGGTTAGGCCCTCGATCAAGCAAATGCTCAATCGAGGGTTTGAGACAAAAAAAACAAAACAGGGCCCGGCCTGTCAGCTCGCTATGTTTGAAACAAACAACAAACAGTGGTGATAATGACGGCACAAAGCCCCTCAATCAAGCATCCCCAGCCAGCACAGCACGGCCCATGTCCACCTCTGTCCACCTCGCCCTGGCTTCCAACCCACGAGGTAAGTGGAATTCAACCCCACGTAATTTTTTTTTTTAAATCTTAAATTTTATTTGTTCTTTGTTTTAAAAAAAGCCCTAAATTTTATTTGTTCTTTGTTTTAAAAAAAGCCCTAAATTTTATTTATTTTCTTTTGTTATTTGTTTTAAAAAAAAGCCCTAAATTTGATTTGTTTTGTATATAAAATTGTGTGTTTAAAACATAAATTTTATTTAGTTTTTATCAATTTGTGAATGTAACCATTGAAAACGAAAAACCGATATTGAAACCAAAAACCATTGAAACTAAAACCACCATCCAAACCAAAAACCGTTGAAACTAAAAAACACCATTGAAACCAAATACTATTTGAAAAAAAAAAAACACAAAAACCATTCCAAATTTTTTTTGTTTTTGTTTTAAATTTATGTTGTATTTATTTTTTTAAATTATTAATATTTTTGTTTATGACAACCAGTAGCATTTCACCGCATAAATGCTACTGGTTTTATTTTAAAATGTGTTTTGACAAGCATAAATGCTACCCCTTTTTTTTCAATCCTCTGAGAACACCAAGAGGATTGAAAAGAATAATCATATTAGGTTGTCAGTTTAACAAAAACTATTAACATTGAAAAAAACTCAACAACACCACAGTGACATGTAGAAAACTCATTTGGTCTTCAGTTATAACCTTAGATTCAATGTTACTTTGGAAAATGACCTACAATTTCTCTAATGGAAAATCCATAATTAAATAAGTAGCATCATTATTATTAATTTATTTAATGAGATTAAGTGTCATTTTTATTTTTTTCCCATAATTATCATGTATATTTTTATAGTTATACATAATAGCATATAAATGTTTATATAATAAACATGTATATATATATATATATATATATATTAATAATATATATTATATAACATTTTAAAAATAAATAGTTAAATATTACAGTTAAATTTAAATATGCTTATTAAATTCAATATTTATTAATATAATTAAATGTTAATATAAACTAATAATTTTATGTTAATATAAATTATAAATATGTTGAAGTTAAAAAAAATTATTTTCTTAATATCAAAGCTTAGGTCTAATACCTCAATGATCATCACATTAAAAGCTATCCAAACACATTTAGGTGCATACAACATGTCCATATCAAGATGACAAAAGCAAGCGCAACAACATCTGATATTATTAAGATTTGGACATACTCCCTTTGCCATGGTCTCAATGTCATAATATAATATGTAACCTAGTTGGTGAAGGAGAGGATAGGCCAAATTGATTTTGTTTCCCTGCACCTCCTATAATGAGAATTACTAATGAGAATTAGAGTGAAATGCATAGAACAACTCCGACTAAGGAAACCAGAGAAGTTGCAAGGTTGGGTAAAGTCGACCACCATGCAAATTCACCAGTTTATCCACCAATGGTCCAGTGAAATCATACTATCAGTTTGAACCTTCTAGAATTCCACTTCTGACTTCATGATGGCCACACTAACCACTGTAATAAAATCCATATACACAAACCAAGAGATGATAATGAAAATGTAGTGGAGAGGAAAGAAAATGGGCAAGAGAGGGTAACCAAAATACCATAGAGAGAAAAGATGCATGGGGATTAAATTCTCAATACCTAGTACATTACATAAGAACTTAATATTAGTCGACAATGTTGATCATCTATTTTTATGGTCTTTGTGGGGACCAAATTCAAATCCTGAGTGATTTTGATGGAAGACTAACCCCATGTCATGGCCTCTTAGCTAAAGGAAATTGTTTGTGATTCGTGGTTTTCCCAGCGAGGGTAGTAAATAAACATTGTTCAAAAGAAAAATATACTTTGTTTACTAGTGGTAAATAAACATTAAAAGAAAAATGTACTTTGTTTACTAGTGGTAAATAAACATTGAAAATACCCACGCCACCTCTTGAACATCAACTAGTAGATTTGTCCCTACAAAATATTGAGAATATATCATTCTAAATATAGTTTAGTTTCCCCCCCACATCCCAACCTCTAGTCCTAGTCCTGGTGTGACATTGAGGACTTTATCTAAGAAATCCAACTATTCTCAATGAATATATGTGTCCAACATGCTCACATGATTTGAATGTGACCACCACATTTTATCCCTAAAGATGTTGCACGAGCTGTCACTTAAAACCAAACACCATCCTAATTCTCAAGGGCGTGTGTTGTCACAGATTTGTTTCAAGGACACAATTAATCATGTGACCCTTATCTAAACAGGAAGAATCTATCACTGCTAAATAACAATGTTTCTATGTTTACTTAACAACATTGTACTTTACCTCCATTCACACAACTCCTCAAAGCCTAGACACCAAGTAATTATGTACCATGTAGGTTAGCCACACAAGAGAAACCATATTTTAATTAGTGGATGGTTTAACACATATTTCATTAAATTTGGAAGTATTCTATTACAAGGACTTCATCCATGTTGAGTTTTTTTGTAAATCTTTAAATATATATTCTACTAAATCTAGAAAAATTAACTCAAAGAATTATTCCATTAAATTTGGAAGAATTTATACAGTGAACTATTTCCTCAATTAATATTTTTTATTTAGTTCAAGTAAAACTTTAGTATTCAAGCATTCAAAAATAAATATTGCATCTCAATTAGAACTAGATGTGTAGACCATAAATCATGATGAACTATGAATATCAATAATTTTATAAATGTTCATATCTTTGACATTGAAATATATTATATGGGAATAATCCAATGAAGTTGCACACATAATTGCATAATATAACACTGCAAGACGTTCTTTATCTATATTTGAGGTTACCGAATTAGTAGAAAGATTTATACTATCAAATTATGGTATATTATAGGAAAATAAGATGGCACAAATAGAAGGTAATTTACCATGTCAAGGACTTCATCAACATTGAGTTAGTTATAAATCACCATATTAAGTTAAGATAACATAAGATAAAAATACTTTTAGTAAAGTCTTGAAACCAACTAGTGACCATGACCATGTCAAACATGGGACTACTAAGTACAACTAAGTATCAATACACAATAGGAGTGTGAAAGCATCTATAATTATAAGAAATCAATCGGAGATAAAGTCATTAATTAGTAATAGTGTATGATAATCAACAAAGATATTATAGATGTAGATAATAGACCAAAGTCTCAATGTTTGAATTCGATACTTAACGACTCCAAGCTCCCCCTTTCCCACAACCTCAGGGTGTGGTGTTGATGATCAAACTACACTGATGTGAGGATCTCATAAGTGGAGGGAGGGTGCCTCATTTGCATTGTATAAGTTGAAAATAGTCTACTAGAATCTTAATAATATGTTTATGTGCTAAATGTTATGTAACAGCTTAGTGCCTTGAATAGGAAGCATTGGGGAGGAAGTGATCATGCAATAGATTAGTGTTCGCTGGTGGTCGAGGTGGTCTGAGAAAGAAAGATATGAACCTATCTCTTAAATATATCATGTATATTAATGCTAAGCATCATTAATTTGGTTATTTTAAAACAATTTTGGGTACCATTAATCTATCTCCACTCAAAGCCAAGTTCATCAACTAAGAGTGCTTAAATGAAAATTCAAGCCAATCCATTATGATGGGAAACTATTTCCTCCAGGGAACTAGTCATTTCCGCCCATCTATCATGATTAATCTAGGGAACTAATTACTCAATTAAATTTTGTTTCAATCTTCTTGTAAAACTTTAGTATTCAAGCACTCAAAAGAAAATATTGTCTCAATTAGAACTAGATGGTTATGCCCTTAAAAATGATACAAGTATGAATATCCTTAATTTGTTAAATGTTAATGGTTAGACATTGAGATATATTATATAGAAATAATCCAATGAAAGTGGAATCATATTAATTTCAAGCTGTGTTGCAATAGGTCCTCTGTCAAATATATTCGTTGCAACCAAATAGTTTGAAGTCATTCATCTATGACACATATCCCAAATTTAGCATTAATAATCAACTTAAATCTCATTATCAAACAATTCTATGATTTTTTTAGAAAAAATGCATCATAGTAGTTTATATGTATTTTTATTTCAAAAATTATTTATCATATTTATACACTCATATTCATGCATATAATTAATTAAAAGTCAATAAAATAACTTTGTGCATTGTTGGCATATAAGGGATTATTTCAATTTATTTAAAAATGCATCGCACATTTATAAATTCATATTAATGCATATTATAGGAAATTAAAAGTCTTTAATTGAGTGTCCCTGATTAGTTTCAAATATGATATGATTGCAATTACAAATATTGATCAATTTAAATAAACAAATTTATGAAAAGTTTTGTATTGAGAAATCAAATATCTTAAATAGTTCAAAAAGTTCAAATGATTCTAATTTTTTTTATAAGAATTGCATCACTATTTCAAAATTTAAATTTCATTTTTATCCAAAAGTATTAATGCATATAAGTAAATAAAAATCAACAAATAACTATGTATGGCTTAAATGAGATTATTTTAATTACACAATTCACTTAGCAAAACATTTTTTTTAAATATACAATAGAAAAAAAATTGCGCAGTGCAATAGAGTCAATGCAAAAGCAATTTTAAACAATAATAAAAGTGTATATTAATATAACTATCAATTCTCATATATTTCAAAAATATATAAATTCGTACAAATTGATTCAACAAAAAGTATGTCCAAGTTGCACTAAAAAATTGGAATGTTCTTGTGATCAAATTTATGAAGAAAAAAAACTTCATCTACTATAATGAAGTTGTTGTTCTATTGAACATTGTAATGTACTCACATTTATCTCTGATACGATGAAGTGTCTTAAGAAACAGAAATAACACTTGCATAATCCAAGTATCTTTCTCTTGTCATGTATAGTCCTTTATCAAGATATGGTTTGATCGATATCTGACAACTTGAGAAGTGGGATTTGATGTATCTATTAGTAATACATTTGATTCTCCATATTTATCTCCATACTGGTACCACACATCGCTCAACTTTTTCTCATAATATTGTATTGTACTCCTAGCTTTGAATTTTTTTTGCAAATAACATTGGGACCTATCCCATGTGAATTCGAAGTCCCTTATATCAATATCCAATTTTTCAAGTACATGTTAGATGTACTTGCCAGTGACATTTAATGTCCATATTGCAACATCATAATTTTGTAAGTAGTATTTTAATACTTTTGATTGAAAAGGCCTAAAAAAATAGGACCTGTCAGCAAATTCCCAATCTGGTTTTCTTTGAATCTAACAATTTAGTTCATCTCTAGTGTATGACAAGAAGAGCACTCCTTCCATTTCAAAAATCAACAACATCTTTTGACTGGTATTGATTCCCATCTACACTGCAACCACATATATCAAATTAACATAGCTCCACTTCATTACTAAAGGACATCAAAACATGATATTTAAAAGCATAATTAAAAAGCATGGAATTCCTATCAATTATCATTTTTTTTCATTTGTATACAAAGGGAGTTCTACAAGGTGTTAAATGACAATTATGAAATATAATTACAGTGGCCCAATTCTAGTGAAGAAACTAATGATATGTTAACATATACATCAATCTAAAAAAATTATTCTATTTTTATAGAATAAGTAAGACTTACATGCACACATTAAACAACCATTAAAATTATTGATTTTATTATTTATAATAATTAGTGAATTGCAACTAAAACATATAATTACAATGGCACAATTCAAACAATCAAACTAAATAGTTTTCATATGCTTGTTTCACAATCTCCAGAAGAAAATATAACTCATGCTAGATTTCATTCTAACCACATCGTCATCATAACTAACACATGTTACCTTTCATATAGTAAATTTCCTTCTAGTACCATATAATTACAAAGGACGAATTCAAATAATAAAAGCAATAAGTTACTTTCCATAGACAACTTAATGATATGGTGAAATAAGAAAATTTTATAAGAACACATTTAACCATCCTTCAAACCACTAATTTTTAAGAAACCACTAATTTTTAAGAGATATAATTATCAATTAAACCAAAAATGAAAACATTAGCTGCAATGGTCCAATTCAACCAAACATAACATTTATCTAATAATCTCTACATCCATCCTAATACATTATATAACCATTCAAATTAATAACCTTTATTAACACAATATCTCTATAAAAAGAAGCAAAATAAAAATTCAACTAAACATAACATTTATCTAATAATCTCTACATCCACCTTAATACATTAAATAGCCATTCAAATTAATAACCTTTATTAACACAATATCTCTATAAAAAGAAACAAAATATATTTTTTTTTAATTTCTACTAATGACACAACAAATCACCAATCTTTATATTAGCATTATGAAATGCAAGTCATCATAAATTGAAAAATGATACAAATATAGTAATGACGAACAATTTATCACTAAAAAACGCCTCAATGTAACTTGCACATCTGTTTTTATGTCATACATATAATGACAGACAATTTATCACTGAAAATCCTTCAAAGTAACTCACACATCTGTTTTTTTGTCACACATATAATGACGAACAATTTATCACTGAAAATACTTCAAAGTAACTCACACATCTCTTTCTTTGTTGAATTTATTCAACATTCTCCATAGCTCTTCAATCAACCATTTATCCCCTTGTTTATTTCCAATGAATGGAGTGACAAGAATCACATTTTGTTTGGGATTTTCTTTAACTCTTTCAAATGAACAATCCACTATAACAGTGTTAGTTGCATCATCTTGAGTATACATTTCCCACACCTTTTGCAATGACTACTTTTTTTTTTCATCCGAAAAAAGACATCCCTTTAATTAATGAAAAGATGTGTCAAAAGATACAAATGTAAAAACAAAGAGATGACGAGGGTTCTTCTCTGAACAAAAAATGTATCCTTTAATCGATCCAAGATCCCTATGAATGACTACTATGCTTATGTTTGGACTTTGGACTCTAGAGTTCATGTAGAGCTTGATGTATTTTGGCTCATATATATATTGCAATAGGGGCTATTTTGGTAAAAAGAACCTATACTTGCTAATATACATCAGTTGTCTAATGGTTTGGATTCTCATGGATGTACACACACACATATTTGTTTGTTTGTTTGTTTCGAAATTTTAATATTTTATGTAATTTTTGGTTGATTGTTTTTTTCTAGGTTTTGGTTTGGTTTTGACCAGTTTCAAATTTGTAGGGTCCATTGGTTCGGTGAATGGTCTGGTTTTCATAACATTGCTTCTAAGGAACCACATATTTAGCAATTGAATGGATCTGTTAGTAATAACATTTGCAACCTTAAATTCTATCCCTTATAATCTGAATTTTTGTTGACAACCCTCTCTTCAAGACTCGTCTTTAGTCAAATTTGCTTGTTTTTTCTTGCTTGATTTGTTTGTAGTGTTTCATTGGTGTCTTGTATGAGATATTCTATTTCGATTAAGTTGCAAATAATGGAGATCTTGGAGGTTACTCAATTATAATATGTTATTATCCTCGACATTTGTAGGATTCTGAGACCAATCAAGCAATATATCTGCTAAATATGAAAAGTTACTAATTTTGTGGTGGAATATGTGTTTTCAAGTTTAAAAGTGATACAGAATCATTTTTTGATTCTGCAGCAGAACTCACTTGATTTTTCACCTTAGTGCTACAAAATTTGAAATTCGCGACATTGCCAAATGTATTGGGAAAGTAGTTGAAATATGACAAGTAGTCAATCAATTGGTAGATTGTCAATATTTTTCTTTCAATTATGATTGTTTGAGGGATTTGGTGACTTACAACATCATGAGTTGGTTTGATTTCATTCGAATCATGTTTGAGTGTGCGATCAGTTTTTTTGGTTGTACTCATTCTCTTTCTCATGATAGTTGTTGAAAACTTGAAACCAAGGATTTGAAATCTTCACAATAAAATTCATATTGAAAGTGATTGTTCTTACCTTGTCTTTTTGGAGTTTTTTTTGCTTTCAAAATTTGTATCAATGATTTTGCAGTGGCTTGTGTTATTAGTAGTTCATACTGATGTCTTCTTAGAAGAAAGGTGGTCAATTGCTGCGGTATGAATCGTTGGGAACAGAGGTGATTGAGGCCTATTATGAAATTGGGAACAAATTCAAAGCTGTTGGTTGGCTTGAGTTCTGTGAGAAGTTGCAGGGGCATCACTAAGGAGTAACTAGGGCTTTTGCAGAAGGATTTAATAGGCAACAAGCAAAACATGGGGTACTGAGCTTTCAAGTAACTGAATCATCGATGAGCCTAGTTCGGAAGTTGCTTACTGATAGAGAATGTTGGTTCAAGTGTCAAGATTTTGTTGTTTTCAACTATAGCCAATTTCTCAAGCCAGTGTTTCAAAACCCCGACTGGAGGAAAGGACTTCCAAGAACTTGTTTAAAGCCAAAATGGGAAGAGTTGCTATATTGGATTCAACTTATTTTACTGGATAGGGAAGGTATTCTTTTGTTTACTTAAATCAGATGAGATTTTTGTTGCACATCAATGGAGATGCTCTACTTAATCTACCCTATTTTTTGCTTAAGAGCCTTGCTAAAATGTCAATGAAAGTTAGGGCTTATCCACAAAAAACACATCATGGCATTTACCATCAAGATCTAGTAAAATTATTAATTGTTGAGAAATTGGCTAAGATTCATGGGAATTGGGATCATTTTCTTTTCTTTTCTGGATTTGAAATGGAGATTGTTCGGCCTCAAGAAGTACACATAGGTTCTTCCTATTAGAAATATAAGAACCCTAAGCTGTCTCAAAACAAGAAATAAAACCCTCCTGATCGAAGTCTACAATTTCCTCCTAGAAAAATACAAGTAGAGGCTGGTTATTCCAAGTTTACAGTCGGAAAAGAAAATCTCAACCAAAGGCTTCAGAGCTAAAATTTTAAATGGGGAAAGGTGAACCTGCTCCTGAGTCTGAAAATGTGAGGTAGCTAAACTTGCTAATGCTCCTTCTAAAAATATAGGTGACAAGAGGTCATTAAGGATCAAAACAATATATTGCATAAGTATCCCCCCAGAAAGCCTCATACCCGGGCAATTAACACATTTAGAATGAATGCTAAGTCTATCTTTGATTCCCCTTTAAAGATAAATGAAGTCATTGACCTTGACAATTCCTTAGATGAAGTTGGTGAAAAATCAAAGAAACAGAGGAATTCTAAATCAGTTCCAAGAGCTTTCAAGATGAAAGAAAATTCCAAACTAAATACAGAGTAGGAAATGACTAAGCTTAAGGAGTCTAGTAGGTATGAAAAACTTGGAAAATCAGTCCTCGAGCTTATCCAATCTTGGGGACTTACCATTTTGCATGGAGGACAAAATAGCATAAAGCTCTTCCCTTGAAAATCCTTATCTAGCTTATCCTTATCACTGCAAGAAACCTTGTGGGGAACCAACCCACAATAAGCATCTTTAGTAGCTACCACCCCATCTGTTAGAGTATAGGGAGAAAAAATATTTTGAAAAGTTTAGGTGGTGGTGGTACAGGTTTGGGTGCCTCAGGTTTTGGTGGTGTAGGCCCCCAGCAACCTTGTGGACCATCCTTGGGTTAGTTTGTCGTCTTTGGTGGTGGGACTACCTTGAGTGCCTTGGTGCATTGGATTGGAGGATCATGTTATTGCAAACAAATTCTCCATCGAGGCACACATCTGTTTATAATTTTTTTTTCAATTAAGTTTTTATGCATTTTTAATTTAGTCGAAAAATCATTTTTTATGCAATTCTAATTTAGTTGAAAAGTCAAATTTTATGCATTTGAGACCTTTTTTTATGGTTTGCTGTTTTTTTGTCCAATTTGCTATTTTTTTAGAAATTTTCCCAAGTCATTGATGCAGGGCCCCAGTTGAGTTATTGCCAAGTCAGAGTTCTCCAACACCATTGTAACTTTAACTCTTAGCCTGGTCACTACTTTGCTATTTATAAGGATTCCATTAATCACACATTTGGGAGTCTAGAATTGATTTGCTTCTGGCAACAATCAAAGAGAGTTGCTTTCTCAAGGTTAGAACCTTCACTCTAGAAGCACACAATGTATTGTTGCACTAGTCCAAGGTTCACAGAGATAATCAAGCATTTTTAAGTTTTAACCACTAGGTGAGCTGTGCCTTTTATGTTGCAGACAAGAATGGAAACATGAAACTTATAATTTTGTAATACTTCTCATGATGGTTTTGTTTGGAATATTCATGTTACAAGTGATGATGCACTTGTACCAAAAATATTTGTTCTCTATGCACCATCACGTGTCAGAGTAAACATTTTCAGTCTGGATAAAAAATACATCTATCAGGTGTGTTGTAATTGTTGACCTCTTCGCATTACATCGTCATGACACACATATGGTGGCCTTTCTACTTGCACTTATTGTCTTATTTAGCTTTGGCGCATCAACAATATAGAACTTTACAATATAATAAACTACATTTTCAGTGTGTTCACACTTATTGTCCTTTTTTAGCTTTTCTGAATCAACAATATAGACCTTTGCAATATAATAAGCTACATTCTCAATGTGTTCCTACTACCTAGTAGTTTTTCGATTCTACATTTATGATTTTTTCCAGAAGAAATGGGTAGGAGGTTGGGAATATCTTGGAGGTAGTGATTTTTTCATCACAAGTTCTGGGGCTAGGATGACTTGAGTGTTATATCCTTGTTTGATTTTGGCTTAGGTGAGGTGGAAATTATTACATCTAAAGCAGCTTCTACAAGAAAATACCAGAACCATCATTTTCGCCCATTTACAAAGTGGCCATCATGGCTACAGTAGTGGAAAGTTAAAAAGATATCTTAGTCATCTCATCAATTAGTGCTCAACTCTGAATTGTCTCCATTTTCTGCAGGTCATTGATACCTCTAATTAAATACATGGAAAGATGTACATTGCTGAAGTGTTACCCATTAAAGAGACTAGAAGACAATGATATCATTTTGTTGGTGATGGATGTTGCTTTAGAAGCTCTTTCTACATATTTGATGCATGTTCTTCCATTGAGGAGCAGCTTCTGAGAAATTTCATGCTTCCTGAGTGAATGTTACATATTTGGGGGCATTTTTCACCACTCGGGGTCATTTCACATTACCAGGAAATTCCACATATTTAGAGGCATGACTCATCACCGAGTGGGATTTACAAAGCAATACAGAGGTTTTTGGAGAAGTGCTTTAATTAGTATTTCATTGGAATTTTCTAGAGGAGCTCTCTACATAATATTCTATTGGAAGTTTCTAGGGGAGTATTCCTTCCTGGAGAATTCCAAGGGTTTCCTTATATTGCTTTATTGATGCTTTTAGTATTCTCAAAATTTATTTTGTTGTAAAATGGTCGAGGGCGAGCTCTATAAAAGGAAGAGAGTTCTCATTTGCTAGGCACGGTTGCGATTGTGAGCATTCCTTTTCAAGATTAGGTGAAAATATTTTAGGAGGAAGTAGTTAAGAGGCATTCTCATGTGAAGTTCATCATCTTTCTTTTCTCTTTCTTGGGTTTCTTTGATGCCTGGAAATTAGTAATATAAATTTGCAGGTAATAATCTTTGTAGAAAGGTTGTCTTGCCCCAACAAGAAGATGTTCACCCCAATAAGAAGACACTAGGGCTGTAGTGAAACCCTCCCTTCACCATGTTGCAATCATTCTATTTATTAAAGGATTTTGGCTGTCGCAATCTCTTGGTTAGCTCTGTCCAATCTTTTGAGGGCTTCCTTATCTAGAGTTTCAAGGTTAAGTGTGGCACATCTAGGCTTTCTTGATCTTGTAAAGGAAATTACACATGGAGATTGATCTATTGTTGGTTGTTCACTCTATAAAGAGGGTTTCCTACTTGTCTCTACTTCATTTATAATTTCATGTGGCTGCTCTCTAATAATCCATGATTACACATTACTACTTAGTTGATTTTGTACTTGTTCTGAGAAGCATCTTTGGAAGGTTCATTCTTTACTTTTCTGTGTATTGAATTAAATCCATACGTCCAGTTTGAGCATGTTTATAATAGGCTAACAATGATACCTTACATACTGTTCTAACCCTCTTGAATGTTTATATTGATTCCATCATCCATCCGATAGGCATTGGTATTGGCAATCCATTTTCCCATTTATTTCTGAACTATATCTTACACATCATTTTTACTATGGAACCCCTACTTGAGTTGGAGGGTCAGCCTAAAGTGAGAGGAACAATTGTTGTGGTGATAGTGGGAAACCTTCTCAAGTGCCTTTAGGGTTACACTTGGTTTTGGGACTAAATATCTTTGAATGCAGGTCTCAAAGGTATCACTGAAGTTAACTAGATTCTCATGTGCCTAGGTCTTGTAGTTACAAAAGGCCTTGGACATAAACATGAATGGCCATGCTAATAGTTTAGAATCTAGATGTCACTACCTAATTAATGCATTTACTGATTATTGCAATATACTAGAAGAGTATGCTTATAGACTTGACATTTTAATCTTTTTTTTCTTTATTGAACTTGTCTATATATCTTAGCCTTCCATCTAACACAATCACATTGTCATCAAATGCATTACAAAGCGAATGAAATATAACTGAGGTTATATTTGCTTCTAACAACATTACATTGTGAATTAAAGGTAATGTGTCATAGCCTTCTTATGTTAGCTTTCAATCTAACAGAACCTTGTTGTCATCGAATTCATTGCATCATGAATGAAATCTGACTCGAGTTAGCTTTCCTTCTAAAAACATTGCATTGTGAATAAAAGGAAATTTGTGTTAGCCTTCATATGTTAGTTTTGCATCTAACGCAACCACATTGTGATCAAATGCATTTCACAGTGAAGGAAATCTGACTTGACTTAGCTTTCCTTCTAATAGCATTGCATGGGGAATGAAAGCTAATGCATGTTAGTGTTAATATGTTAACATTCCATCTAACACAACCACATTGTCATGACATGCATTGCACCAAGAAGAAAATCTAACTCGAGTTAGCTTTCCTTCTAACAACATTGCAAATTGAATGAAAGATAACATGTGTTAGCTTTCCATCTAACAAAACCACATTGTCATCAAATCTATTGCATGATAATGAAATCTCACTCAAGTTAGCTTTCCTTACAACACCTTCATTTGTTAGATTTCCCTCTAACACCACAAAATTTGCTACCATTCATTTGTTAGCTTTCCATCTAACACCACAACATTGTCGCAAAATTCATTACACCGTGAAGAAAATTTGACTCGACTTAGCTTTACTTCTAACAACATTGCATGGTGAAGGAAAGGTAACATGTGTTAGCCTTCATATATTATCCTCCCATCTAACACAACCACATTGTCGTCAAATCCATCAAACCATAATGAAATCTGACTCAAGATAGCTTTCCTTAAAACATCGTAATTCGTTAGCTTTGCCTATAACACTACAAAATTTGTTACCCTTCATTTGATAACCTTCATTTGTTAGTTTTCCATCTAACACAACCACATTGTCATCAAATACATTGCACCACGAAGGAAATAAGACTCGAGTTAGCTTTCCTTCCAATAGCATTGCATGGTGAATGAAAGCTAACGAGTGTTAGCCTTCATATATCAGCCTTCCATCTAACACCACAACATTGTCGGAAAATTCATTGCACCATGAAGAAAATCTAACTCGAGTTAGCTTTCAGTTCAACAACATTACATAGTAAAGGAAAGGCAACATGTCTTAACCTTCATATATAAGCCTTCCATCTAACACAACCACTTTGTCATCAAATCTGTTGCAACATAATGAAATCTGACTCGAGCTAGCTTTCCTTCCAACAACATTGCACGGTGATGGACAGACAACGTGTGTTAACCTTCATATATCATCCTTCCATCTAACACAACCACATTGTCATCAAATCTATTGCACGATTATGAAATCTGACTCAAGTTAGCTTTCCTTCCAACAACATTACACGGTAAAGGAAAGACAACATGTGTTAATCTTCATATATCGCCCTTCAATCTAACACAGCCACATTGTCATCAAATCTATTGCACCATAATGAAATATGACTCGAGTTAGCTTTCCTTCCAACAACATTGCATGGTGAAGGAAATGGAACATGTGTTAACCTTCATATATCAGCCTTCCATCTAACACAACCACATTGTCATCAAATCTATCGCACCATAATGGACTATGACTCGAGTTAGATTTCCTTCCAATAGCAATGCACGGTGACGGAAAGACAACATATGTTAACCTTCATATATTAGCCTTCCATCTAATACAACCAAAATGTCATCAAATCTATTGGACCATAATGAAATCTGACTCGAGTTATCTTTCCTTCCAATAACATTGCACAGTGAAGGAAAGGGAACATGTGTTAACCTTCATATATCATCCTTCCATCTAAAACAACCACATTGTCATCAAATATATTGCACCAAAATGAAATATGACTCGAGTTAGCTTTCCTTCCAACAACATTGCATGATGAAGGAAAGTTAACATGTGTTAGCCTTCATATATCAGCCTTCCATCTAACATAATCACATTGTCATCAAATCTATTGGACTGTAATGAAATTTAACTTGAGTTCGCTTTCCTTCCAACAACAATGCACGGTGAATGAAAGGTAACTTGCGTTAACCTTCATATATCAGCCTTCCATCTAACAAAACCACATTGTCATCAAATCTATTGCACCATAATGAAATCTGACTCGAGCTAGCTTTCATTCCAATAGTATTGCATGGTGAAAGAAAGACAGCGTGCGTTAACCTTCATATATCAACCTTCCATCTAACACAACCACATTGTCATCAAATCTATTGCACCATAATGAAATCTGACTCGAGTTAGCTTTCCTTCCAATCGCATTGCACGATGAAGGAAAGGAAACATGTGTTAACCTTCATATATCAGCCTTCCATCTAACACAACCACATTGTCATCAAATCTATTGCACCATAATGAAATCCAACTCGAGTTAGCTTTTCTTCCAACAACATTTCACGGTGAAGGAAAGGTAACGTGTGTTAACCTTCATATATCAGCCTTCCATCTAAAGCAACCACATTGTAATCAAATCTATTGCACAATAATGAAATCTGACTCAAGTTTGCTTTCCTTCCAACAACATTGCACGATGAAGAAGAGGGAACATGTGTTAACCTTCATATATCATCCTTCCATCTAACACAACCACATTGTCCTCAAATCTATTTGACCACAATGAAATCTGACTCGAGTTAGCTTTCCTTCCAATAACGATGCATGGTGAAGAAAAGACAACGTGTGTCAACCTTCATATATTAGCCTTCCATCTAACACAACCACATTGTCATCAAATCTATTGCACCATAATGAAATCTGACGCGAGTTAACTTTCCTTCCAATAGCATTGCATGGTGAAGGAAAGGGAACATGTGTTAACCTTCATATATCAGTCATCCATCTAACACAACCACATTGTCATCGAATCTATTATGCCATAATGAAATCTGACTCGAGATAGCTTTCCTTCCAACAGCATTGCACGGTGAATGAAAGGTAACATGTGTTAACCTTCATATATCAGCCTTCCATCTAACACAACCACATGGTCGTCAAATCTATTGCACCATAATGAAATCTGACTCGCATTAGCTTTCCTTCCAATAGCATTGCATCGTGAAAGAAACAGAACGTGTGTTAACCTTCATATATCATCCTTCCATCTAACACAACCACATTGTCATCAAATCTATTGCACCATAGTGAAATCTGAAAGGAGTTAGCTTTCCTTCCAATAACATTGCACGGTAAAGGAAAGGAAAGATGTGTTAACCTTCATATATCAGCCTTCCATCTAAGACAACCACTTTGTCATCAAATATATTACACCATAATGAAATCTGACTCGAGGTAGCTTTCATTCAAACAACATTGCAAGGTGAAGGAAAGACAACATGTGTTAACCTTATTATATCAGCCTTCCATCTAACACAACCACATTATTATCAAATCTATTGCTCCATAATGAAATATGACTCGAGTTATCTTTCCTTCCAACAACAATGCACAGTGAAGGAAAGGTAACATGTCTTAGCCTTCATATATCAACCTCCCATCTAACAAAATCACATTGTCGTCAAATCTATCGCACCATAATGAAATCTGACTCAAGTTAGCTTTCTTTACAACACTGTAATTCGTTAGCTTTTCCTATAACACTACAACATTTGTTACCCTTCATTTGATAGCCTTCATTTGTTAGCTTTCCATCTAACACAACCACATTGTCATCAAATACATTGCACCACGAAGGAAATCAGACTCAAGTTAGCTTTCCTTCCAATAGCATTGCAATGTGAATGAAAGCTAACGAGTGATAGCCTTCATATATCATATTTCCATCTAACACAACAACATTGTTGGCAAATTCATTGCACCATGAAGAAAATCTATCTCGAGTTAGCTTTCCTTCCAATGGCATTGCATGGTGAAAAAAATGCAACACTTGTTAACCTTCATATATCGGCCTTCCATCTAACACAACCACATTGTTCTCAAGTCTATTGCACCATAATGAAATCTAACTCAAGTTAAATTTCCTTCCAACAACATTAAACGGTGAAGGAAAGGCAATGTGCATTAACGTTCATATATTAGCCTTCCATCTAACACAACCACATTGTCATCAAATCTATTGTACCATAATGAAATCTGACTCGAGTTAGTTTTCGTTCGAACACCATTACACGGTGAAGGAAAGGAAATGTGTGTTAACATGCATATACCAGTCTTCCATCTAACACAACCACATTGTTATCAAATCTATTGCACCATAATGAAATATGGCTCGAGTTAGCTTTCCTTCCAACAACATTGCATGGTGAAGGAAACACAACATGTGTTAACCTTCATATATCAGCCTTCCATCTAACACAACCACATTGTCATCAAATCTATTGCACCATAATTAAATCTGACTCGAGTTAGCTTTCATTCCAAAAACATTGCATGGTTAAGGAAAGGGAATGTGTGTTAACCTTCATATATCATCGTTCCATCTAACACAACCAAATTTTCATCAAATCTATTGCACCAAAAATGAAATATGACTCGAGTTATCTTTCCTTCCAACAACATTGCAAGGCGAAGGAAAGACAACGTGTGTTAACCTTCATATATCAGCCTTTCATCTAAGACAACCACATTGTCATCAAATCTATTGCACCATGATGAAATTTGACTCGAGTTATCTTTCATTCCAACAGCATTGCACGGTGAAGTAAAGGCAACATGTGTTAACCTTCATATATCAGCCTTCCATCTAAGACAACCACATTGTCATCGAGAAATACCTTCCTAGTTAAGAGGGAGTGTTGGTGTATATGTAACTTCGGAATGTATATCATCTGTGTATTTTATATATATTTATTGTACCCTTATAAGAGATGTGTCATTCCTCTATAAGGAAGTGTCGTCATGTGGATTGACAAGTGTCGCAAGTGTGTGTACTTGTCTATGGGTTATTAGACCACCATGTGTGGGGTCGGCCCTGAAATATATATTATATTGTGGATGTACCTAGGTAGACAAGTCGGCCCCATAAGGTCACTAGGCAAATAGGTTAGTATAAATAGAGATCATGTGATCTCTATTTAGATCATTCAGAAAAGTACATCTCTCTCACTCAGAAAGTGGTGCACTAGTGAGGAGGAGGATTATCTACTACTAGGAAACTATCTCAATGTATTTTGGTTGTACTTTTGTTGAGCCATTGCTCTCTCTACCTCTGAGGAAGTTGTGGGGTTTTTCACCTTAGGGTTTTCCCCACAGAAACTCTGTGTCTCTTGTCTCTTATGCTTTTGATTCTTGTGATGCTTGTCATACTTATTGTGATTGTCATGCATTGATATACTGTATATGTTATTCTCTCAGTAAAGATCCTAGAGTATTGTGAATTAATGCTCAAAATCTAACATGATATCAAAGCTAACCTGAGAAGAAGACATTTTGTAGTGACGAAAACTTGAGTTTCTTGTTTATTGGGTTTCTCTCCACAGTTTTGGAAAAGCAATATAGTAGATTGACTCTACTCATCAAGGCACATCTATCTGTCCAATCAGAATTCAAGTCCGAGCTCTTTCAGATTTGGCCCTAAATATTAGGGTTTCCACAAAAATAGGAATTTCTGAAATCTGAAGACATAGCTGGAAGCTCCTTGCAAAAATCAAAGTTTAGAGCTTTGGATCGAGATTTTTGGCTGGGTAGATCTCTGGGAAACTCAAACCCTAATTCAGGCCTCTCCCTAGTGAACTCACGAGGACAAAAAGACAAATCTTAAACGTAAAGCCTTGCTGATCTCCAATTCTGAATGCACCAGGTTGATCAGCTCATCAAGGCAGATATTTCTATCCTTTCAGAAATTTGAAATTCACATTTTCAATTTTTAGGGTTTTTCCGACAAACCCTAATCCAGGATGAGATCCAGTTTTCAGCATTTCAAGTGGTAAGACCTAAATCTTTTCTATTTCCATTTGAAGTACTGTTTAAGATGTCTCACCACACCAAGCTTGAGGATAAGCCTGAAGGGGCTGATAACTTCCGAGCTTGGAAGTATAGGATTGGGTTAATCCTGGAAGAGAATGAGTTGGACTCATATATAAAAGAAGACATCCCTATCCCAGAGGATGAAGAGGCTAGAGTATTGCATAATAAGAACTTGGTCAAGGAAAATAGAATCATTGCTAATTCTATCAAATACCATCTCATACCCCATGTGTCTTCTCTAAAGACACCCAAAGAGATGTTTGACTCTTTGACCAAGCTATTTGGAGGGAAGAACATAAATCGAAAGATGACCCTGCGGAACCAATTGAAAGGGGTAAAGTTTCAGAATGGCGAAACCATTCAATCTTATTTTTCAAGAGTCTTCCAGATCAAGGAACAACTAGAAGCAGTGGATGAAATGGTAGAGAATGGTGAAGTTGTCGTGACCACTCTGAATGGCTTACCTAGGTCATGGGACTCCTTCATTCAAGGAATCTGTGCAAGAAAGAAGTTGATTTCCTTCAGTAGACTACGGGAAGAATGCTCACAAGAAGAAGAAGGGCTTGTGGCACGAGAAGAAAAGATGGGGAATGAAGATTAAGCTCTCATAGCTCACACCAAGAAAGGGAAGTCCAAGAGAGAGCCATCTCACTCCAAGAAATCTTCACATCACTTCAAGGAAAGAAGAATATGCTTCACCTGTAATGAGAAAGGACATATTGCCATAAATTGTCCCAAGAACAAGAAGGACAACAATAACTCCAACAAGAAGAAGAACGGCAGCAAAAGAAGGTTTCATGCTCATGCTATCGAGGATGATGAACCACCCAAGAAGAAGGCTAGGGCAGAAAGTGATGATAACTCATCAAGTGAAGAAGAGTATGTTCTGATATCTACTCTCACAGGTACCATCTCCCATGGTTGTACCGATTGGTTGATTGATAGTGGGGCTTCCAAACACATGACAGGGTTTAAGGAATCTTTTGTGAATATATCGTAACATGAATCACCCCATAAGGTGAAACTTGGGGATGATTATCAATACCCAATCAAAGGAAGTGGTGAAGCCTCCTACAACCTAGATTCTGGAAAATCTTTGAAGATGAAAGAAGTTCTTTATGTACCTGGGCTCAAGAAGAAATTACTCTCCATCTCTGCATTGGATGCAAAAGGCATGAGGGTTGCATTTGTGGATGGCCAAGTGCTAATGTGGCCAAAGGGAAAGAACATAGATGATGCAGTAGTGATTGAAGAGCAAGAGGGATGTTTGTATAAATTGAAGGGACAACCTGAACATGCCATGGTACATGAATCCATGGAGCCAAGTGAACTTTGGCAAAGAAGACTTGATCATATGCACTATAGAGCACTCCCAATTGCAAGCAAGGCTGTAGAGGGTCTTCCTGAAATCAAGACCAAACATGAAGGTGTTTGCAAAGGATGTGAAAAAGGTAAGAACATTAAGAAGGCTTTCCCAAGCAGTGAAAGAAAGGAAAAATACATCCTGGAAATCATCCACTCAGATGTATGTGGTCCTATGTCATCCAGTTCTCTAAGTGGGTATGTTTACTAAGTCTCATTTATTGATGAATTCTCCTTGAAGACTTGGGTCTACTTCTTGAAGAACAAAGATGAGGTACTTGATAAGTTCAAGGAATTCAAAACCTTGATGGAGAATCAAATTGACAAGAAGATCAAAACATTCAAATCCGACAATGGTGGAGAATTTACCTCAGGTTACTTCAAGAAGCTTTGCAGTGATTCAGGGATTAAGAGGGAGTTGACTACTCCTTACAATCCACAACAGAATGGAGTTGCAGAAAGGAAGAACAGAACAATCATGGAAGCAGCAAGAGCAATGCTCCATGACCAGGCTCTACCTATGCATCTATGGGCAGAAGTAGCTAGAACAGCTGTATATGTGCAGAATAGAACACCCCACAAGATATTGGACATCAAGATACCAAAAGAGGTCCTTTCTGGTAAGAAACTTGAAGTCAGCCATCTCAGAATATTTGGTTGTCTAGTATACACTCATGTCCCAAAGGAAAAGAGGACTAAACTAGATCTTTCAGGAAAGAAGGGTATCTTTGTGGGTTACAGTGAAAGCTCGAAGGCTTAAAGATTATACTTTCTAGGGTTCAAGAAGATTTATGTCAGCAAGGATGAATATAAGTTTAAGGATAGGTAATCCAGGAAGCAAAGATCAAGAGGTAGCACACTCTAGCAGCTCCTGCAAGGATGCAGATTTTCAGAGCAAGTTGACCATCTTTCTACATTCCACAATAGAAAGGTGTAGAAGAAGCTACTTCAGTAGCTCCTGCCAGGAAGTAAAGACTCAGAGGGAGTCCACCCAACAAACAAACAAAGATAAGTATTTCAATTATCATTTCTTGCCTATTTTTGTTTAAATAATATTATGCTTAGGAGATGTATTGTGCATATTAGAATGATTGCATTAATGAATAGGATACTACTAATATGCATGTGATGGGTAAGTGGCCTATGGCACTGTACAACATTCCAGTTCTACTTATATAGAATGAAACCTCTTTGCTGACATGTTGGGAGTATTGCAAACTCTTAACAATGTTCTGGTAGAGACTGGAAGGCATCTAGAAAGTTGTGGAACATGGATAAATGTTGTATTTAAGCATTGGCTAAGATAACTGCATGACTGCATGACATATTTCTTTATGTGTAAAGAATTTGTTCTGAAAATTATGAGATGTATCTAATCATGCAATTTTACTTGTTTTGTACGAAAGACCGTATATCTTCACCTACAAAAGAAGGACTACAACATTTGTTCCAGCAACAAAGATATCTATTGAAAATATTGAAGTTCCCAGGATCTGGGATGAAGAAATGGAATGCCATGATCCGTCGATCATGAAGAAGATGTTTGGGATGTAGTCCCAAGACCTGACAGGGAGTCACATGTGTGCAGATTGAAGAAAGCCTTTTATGGATTGTAGCAAGCTACCAGAAGTTGGTGTGATACAAAGAGGAAGCTCGCTGCTGAATTTGATATGAAAGATTTGGGAATGATGCATTATTTCCTAGGTATGGAGGTGTGGCAGAGTGTAGGTGGGATCTTCCTTGGTCAAGGGAAGTACATAGTAGATATCCTGAAGAGATTCGGGATGATGGATTGCAAGGCCATGACCACACCTATGGCATCGAATCTGAAGTTTTTGTGTGATGCTTCATATGAGCCAGTTGATGTCTCTATATATCATCAGATGATTAGGTCGTTAATGTACCTGACAAACACGAGGCCATATATTTGCTTTGCTGTGAACACATTGAGTCAGTTCCTGACAGATCTAAGGAGTGTTCACCTGGTTGCTGTAAAGCATGTTCTGAGGTACCTGAAGGGTACAGTGGATTATGGGCTCAAGTATGAAGCAAATCAAAAGTTTAACCTGCAGGGTTATGTTGATTCAGATTGGGAAGGCAGTACTGTAGATAGGAAGAGCACATTTGGGTGCTGCTTCAGTATGGGATCAGGTGTGATCTCTTGGTTTAACAGGAAGCAGTCCTGCGTAGCACTGAGTACAGCTGAGGCAGAGCATGTTGCAGCCGGTTTAGCTAGTTGTGAGGCAGTATGGCTACGGAAGCTACTGTCTGAGTTATTTGATCTCCCATTGGATGCTATTGGTATTTTCTTTAATAACAAGAGTTGTGTGAAGCTGTCCGAGAATCCAATGTTTCATGACAGGTCGAAACACATAGAGATCAAATATCACTATATCAGGGATATGGTGCAGAGAGGAGCTGTGAAGCTCTTGTATGTTGTGATGGATGAGTAGATTGCAGATGTGCTGACGAAGCCACTAGCCAGGGTGAAGTTTGAGTACTTCAGGGAGAGGCTTGGTGTTCTTCAGATCGAGGACACTTCAAGGAAAAAGTGATGTACACATTTGCTGAAGCCATTCCAAGCATTTTGGAAGGAGGATCCTTCACATGGCTGTGGATGTAAGCGCTGGATGATGAGCATCAGGATGATGTTCTGGTTTCTACTTTGTATGATCAGTTGGATCATTTATATGTATATGTATGTACGCATCATGTTGGATGCTAGATATGATCAGTTGGATCATTTATATGTATGTACGCATCATGTTGGATGCTGGATATGATCAGTTGGATCATGTGTATGTATTTTGTATACGCATCATGTTGGATGCTTGGACCATGTATCTGTATATGTATCAGGTGGATACATTATATGATCAGGTAAATCATGTCTGTTGATGGATACATTGTGTGGATCATATATCTATGTATCAGATGGATACACTGTGTATGATGATATGTATTAGGTAGATACTTGGTGTGCATTGCATGATCAGGATGATCATGGATGACGAGCTTCTCCAGATGACATGCAGCAGGATGTTGCAGTGATGATGATCAAGATGATCATGTGTACATCAGGATGATGTATGATGAGTATCATATGATACTTTGTGGCCGTGGATCATGTTGTGCAGATGAGCATGTCTGGGAGATCCTATAGGTCGGATTTGCGTACCCATAATAGCCTGGGATGCTATTTCGAGACATTGCTCTAGGAGGACATGTAATTTGTGCCCTGGGAGATCTTCAGGTCGGAATTGTGTACCCGTAACATCCTGAGATGCTCTTGCGAGGTTTTGTCCTATGGCATGTAATTTTCTCCTAGGAGATCTGGACAGGATGAAAAAGGCCTCAGATGCTTCAACCAGGTTTTTCCACAACCACATGTAATTTGCTCCTGGGAGATCTGGACAGGATGAAAAAGGCCTCAGATGCTTCAGCCAAGTTTTGTGGTGGACCACATGTAATGTGCTCCTGGGAGATCCGACAGGTAGAGTTGTGTGCTTGTAACAGCCTGGGATGCTTCAGCCAGGTTTTGTGCTGGACCACATGTAATGTGCTCCTGGGAGATCCGACGGGTATAACTATGTGCTCGTAACAACCTGGGATGCTTCAGCCAGGTTTTGTGGTGACATCACATGTAATGTGCTCCTGGGAGATCCGACAGGTAAAGTTGTGTGCTCGTAACAGCCTGGGATGCTTCAGCCAGGTTTTGTGATCGGTCACATGTAATGTGCTCCTGGGAGATCCTACAAGTAGAGCTGTGTGCTCGTAATAGCCTGGGATGCTGCAGCCAGGTTTTGTGATGCATGTAATAAGTCCTGCGAATTCCATAGTATGGCCAGTGATGATGAATACGTGCAGGAGGTGGGCCTACATCCAGTATGAAAAAGGACTGTCTCTGTAGAACTTCCTATGATGAATAGAGTCAGAGATTGGTTGAGATAACAGCAGCAGTGACAAATATGATGACGATGCATCGATGACGATGATCCCAAGAAGAAGACTTGTCTAGCAGATCTATGTCGAGAAATACCTTCCTAGTTAAGAGGGAGTGTTGATGTATATGTAACCTCGAAATGTATTTCATTTGGGTATTTTATATATATTTATTGTACCCTTATAAGAGATGTGTCATTCCTCTATAAGAAAGTGTTGTCATGTGGATTGACAAGTGAAGTAAGTGTGTGTACTTGTCGATGGGTTATTAGACCACCATGTGTGGGGTCAGCCCTGAAATATATATTATATTGTGGATGTACCTAGCTAGACAAGTCGGCCCTATAAGGTCACTGGGAAAATAGGTTAGTATAAATAGAGATAAGGTGATCTCTATTTAGATCATTCAGAAAAGTACATCTCTCTCACTCAGAAAGTGGCACACTAGTGAGGAGGAGGATTATCTACTACTAGGAGACTATCTCAGTGTATTTTGGTTGAGCCATTGCTCTCTCTATCTCTCAGGAAGTTGTGGGTTTTTTCACCTTAGGGTTTTCCCCACGGAAACTTTGTGTCTCTTGTCTCTTATGCTTTTGATTCTTGTGATGCTTGTCATACTTATTGCGATTGTCATGAATTGATATACTGTATATGTTATTCTCTGACTAAAGATCCTAGAGTATTGTGAATTAATGCTCAAAATCTAACATTGTTAACCTTCATATATCAGCCTTTCATCTAAGACAACCACATTGTCATCAAATCTATTGCACCATGATGAAATCTGACTTGAGTTAGCTTTCACTACAACAGCATTGCACAGTGAAGGAAAAACAACGTGTGTTAACCTTCATATAGCAGCATTCCATATAAGAAAACCACATTGTCATCAAATCTATTGCACCATGATGAAATCTGTGAGTATTTTGATCACAGTAGATCGAGGAGCTATGGAGAACCTCACAAAATCGAATTAATTTGCAAAAACTGTGGAAAAACTTGAAAAAAGAGATAAATTTACACACAATGTATGCTCAAATCTTTGATTAACTGACTGTCTAACATGTGAAAATGTTAGTAACAGGTTTTTATTATATCCATGAGAAAATCGAGAGCATTAGGTGGCTCAAGCTGAGTGTACAAGTCATCAATGCCAAATTTGCCTCAATCCCCCCTAGGTGGGTCCAACTCAATCCCAATCATCCCAAACAGCTACGAATTCTGGTGTGGAGGTGGATGAAGCATGCTGAGTCATAAATGAGCTCAAGGCAGGCGTGGGTGAGCAAGTAGAGGAGGTTTGGGGGCCCAAGGGAGCATTAAATGCTCCAAATCTAGCCAAAAGTGGGCAAAAATCCACCCTAGCGCCCTTGGTCAACTAAATTCCCCAAAACAAGGAGAGAGGGCACACCAGCAATAAATGAGGGCACACTTGTGGACAAAACTAGAGGCTGGGTGAACTGGTTTGCTCAGAAGTGGGTGTGAACACTCTCAAAGTGGGTTTTTGACCAACTATAGTCACTTAATCCAAAACATGGTTTAATTAAGAACATGGGCAATTAAAAATTTATGGATTATGCTACTAAGTGTGGTTATTGTTCTAACACCCCCCCTTAACCATAAATTTGTACATCTCATGAAAGATAAGTGGGAGGCCTTGGCAACAAAGGCTCAAGTCACCTCAATACAAACAGAAATTTTATTTGTCCATATGAACCGAGGAAAAGAAGTAAAACCTCATGGGATAAAAACTTCCCTCAAAAATGGACATGGGGCTGAACCTGCAATTAGATTGCAGAAATCACCATCCATCACTCACTCCAAGCAAAGCTCTCAGGTGAGTGAAGGTCTTCTCAGTAAAGCACTTGGTGAAAATATCTGCAGTTTGCTCGGTGGATGGGCAATACTGCAGTGAAACCACCCTGTCATGCACCAAGCCCCGAATGTAATGCATGTGTATCTCAATGTGCTTTGTTCTTTGCCTCTGCACTGGATCAGTAGATATCTTGATGGCACTTTGATTATCCACCCAAATATTGGTTGGAGAATCAATAGCAACACCAAACTCCCGAAGAATGCCTTGCAACCAAACACACTGTGTGGCTGCGTTCACTGCTGCCCTGTACTCGGCCTCTGCTGATGAAAGAGAAATTGTATGCTGTTTCTTACTTGACCAGCAAATAGGACCTTCAGAAAACATAAAAACAAAACCTGAAGTGGACTTTCTATCGATGGGATCTCCCGCCCAATCGGAATCAGAAAATCCAGCTAGTTGAAGTGAAGAACCAGCTGCATAGTGTACCCCGAAGTTCTTTGTTCCTTGGACATAATGAAGGATCCTTTTGGCTGCCTTCCAATGGATCTCATGTGGCTGCTGCATATACCTTGCTACAGCACTTACAGCATAAGACAAATTAGGTCTTGTATGTGTAAGGTACAGCAAACTTCCAACTAGCTGCCTATAGAGTGTGCAATCCACCACCGGAGAGTCTTCAAATTCACCTAGTTTTATGCCTGAAAGGAATGGGCACTTGGCTGCCTTACATTCAGCCATTTTGAACTTGAATAACAGGTCTGAAGCATACTTAGATTGACTCAGCAATATACCTCTCTCAGATTGCTCAATTTCCAAACCCAAAAATTGCCTTAGCAATCCTAGGTCGCTCATGGCAAATTCACTGTGCAAAGAAGCTTTAGTTGAGCCAATTTGTTTGGTGCAGCTCCCTGTAATTAAGAGATCATCAACATATAGTACAATGACCTACAAATTATCATCACAATGCTGCAAATAAACATTTGGATCAGACTTGCATCGACAGAAACCAATTGAGAGCAAAAAGGCATCCATTTTGGCATACCAAGCCCTGGGGGCTTGCTTGAGTCCATAGAGTGACTTCTTCAACCTGCATACAAGTGTGGGATCCTCTTGGAATCCTTCAGGCTGCTGCATATATATCTCTTCCTGTAGCTCACCATGCAAGAATGCACTTTTGACATCCATGTGGTGAACTTCCCAACCTTTACTAGCTGCCATGGCTAGAGCTAGTCTAATTGAGTCCATCTTTGCAACCGGTGCAAAGGTCTCTGTATAATCCACACCATGGATTTGTGAGTAGCCCTTAGCCACTAAACTAGCCTTATACTTCAGATCAGAACCATCAGCAACAGGTTTGGTTCGAAAAATCCACTTACATTGCACTAGTTTCCTCTTGGGAGGAAGAGGCACCAAATCCCATGTTTTGTTCTCTTGGAGAGATTGGAATTCTTCTTGCATTGCTGCCCTCCACCTTGGATCATGATGAGCTTCCTGATATGATGTTGGATCAGATCCAATCATCATATAACAGTGATCAGCAAGCTCACTCTCATTTGCAAAGGAAGCATTGATTGTTTGGGATCTAGTCTTCCTAGGCTCTTGGGGATTGCCTGCCAATTCACCTGCAGCTTCTATGATTTTTTCAGCCCACTTGGGCCTTGATGGTGACTCATGTACAGCAATGTCATCTTTAGCTATTTCATCTTCAGCAATATCAGAAAAATCAGAGGAAGAATCATCACTAATCTCATTGAGGTGTGGAGGAGAGGAGCTTTCCCCCGGTGCAAGCTCAAAATCTGGAATTGGTTCTTCTTCGAATTGCACACTTCTCTCAATGAAAGTTTTAAGTGTGGATGTGTCAAAGAGATTTTAGCCCTTTGTGTCCTCACCATAACCAACCATGATACATTCCCTGCTCTGTGGCTCCAAAGCCTTCCTCTTTTCTGATGGAATTCGAGCCCATGCTCTAGACCCAAAAATCCTGAAATTTGACACATTTGGTTTTTGGCCAAACCATGCCTCATAGGGGGTTTTTCCTTTGACTGATTTGTGAAAGGCTCTGTTCTGAATATGAGCAGCACAATTGATGGCTTCATCCCATAGCTTAGGGCTTAGATCCCTAGCTTCAATCATGCAAGTAGCCATCTCCTTGAGAGATCTATTTTTCCTCTCTGCCACACCATTTTGCTGAGGTGTGTAGGGGATTGAATGTTGCATTTGGATGCCACATTCCTCACAAAGGTGCTGAATGTTATTATTCACATATTCCTTTCCATTATCAGTCCTAAGGATCTTTATCTTATGACCACTATGGTTCTCCACTAGGGCTTTCCAAATCTTTAGTTTCTCAAACACTTCTGACTTCAATTTAAGGAAGTAAACCCAGCAAAATCGAGAGTAGTCATCTATGAATGTAAGTACATACCTTGATCCACCATATGATGGAGTGGGAAGAGGACCCATGAGGTCTGAATGTACCAATCCAAGTGGTTGAGTGGCTCTCCTTGTCATTCCCTTCTCATAGCTGCACTCAGGATGCTTTCCAACTACACACCCAATGCATGCACCATTTGATGATCTGATTTCTGGAAGCCCTTCCACCATCTCGTCCCTGTGCAATTGCTGGAGGTATTTGTAGTTCATGTGGCCAAATCTTTCATGCCACAACTTGGAGGTCTCGTTGGAATGAGAGACAAGAGCATGGTCACTAGAATTTGGAATGAAGTTTGAGAATTTGTACATTCTCTCATCATGATCTGCATACCCTACTGCCACAACTTGATTTGAGGAGATTTCTGAGATTTCTACCAAATCTGGAGTGAATGTCACTCTCTTGGCTTCTCCTGTATGAGTCATTTGATAGATTGATAGCAAATTTGCAGCCAATGAAGGTACATAGAGCACATCACTGAAATAGCCATGCTCCATGTCAATCCTTCCAATCCCCTTGGTTTGGAGTTCTGAATCATCTCCCATTCGAACTGTTGGGCCACCATTCGAATGCAAAGAGGAGAAGAGCTCTCTGGATGAAACCATATGTCTGGAAGCTCCTGAATCAATGATGAAGGAAGAGGGATTCGAAGTACCTGCTACCAAAGCATGACACTTCTCCTTATTGTCAGGGTTTGAGGTGCTCTCTTTCTTCCTTGCGCCCTCAGGGACTGGGATGTTGTTCTTCTCCAGCAGCTGCGCCATTGAGTCAATGGTTTTCTTCATACATGAGCTCTCTGGATGCCATCCCCTATGACAATAGGTTCATTTGGTCTTTTCCTTTCCCTTCTTGTCCTTCTCCTTTGACAGATTCGAACCCCCATCTGCAGACTTGGTCTTGTCAAACTTCCTCTTCTCTTGCTGCTTCGAATTCTTGGCTTTCTGCTTTCCTTTGCTTGCATTTGAAACACCCATTGCCAATTCTTGGTCCTTTGATTTTATGGTGCCCATCTGAACTAGTTTATCCTGCTCCTGAGTGAGACACTCCATGAAGGTAGCTAGTGATGGCATTTGCCAATTTCGAAGGGTCATTTTGGCTGAGTGAAATGTGCTAACAAATACTGAAAACTCTGGGCCTAGCTTCGAAAGGATGGACAGAATCAGTTGTTCCTCCTTCTTAACAATTCCACATTGTTGCAGTTGAAGCACCAGTGACTTGAATTTCGTGAAGAACTCCTGGATGGTTTCAAAATGCGCTGGGCTCAAGCTAATGAGCTCGTTTTCAAGCTGGTGGCCTCTCAGTTCATCAGTTTTCCCAAAGAGTGATTCTAGCTTCACCCATACTTCATTGGGGGTTGTCAAACTGTCTGTATGAAACAAGAGTTCCCTTGAAATGCTCAGGCATAGCAATCCATAAGCTTCATCAAGTCGATTGTAGTACTTTGCTTTCTCCACAGCAGAATTTGGCTCCACTTCTGTGCCCATGGTCACTCTATAGAGACCCTTAGATCTCAGCTTGATGACCATCTCAGCCTTCCAATCGAAAAAATTGAAGGGTGTGAGAAACATTTGGTTTGCTTCCATGACTGCTGCGTTAATGGTGAGAAAACTACTGAAACACCTGCAAAAAACACTCAATTTTTATCTGGAAATCCTCTCTAGAATGCAGTTCAACGCTCAATGTTGGCCTGCAACTCACTAACTCCATGATGGCTCTGATACCATGTGAGTATTTTGATCACAGTAGATCGAGGAGCTATGGAGAACCTCACAAAATCGAATTAATTTGCAAAAACTGTGGAAAAACTTGAAAAAAGAGATAAATTTACACACAATGTATGCTCAAATCTTTGATTAACTGACTGTCTAACATGTGAAAAGGTTAGTAACAGGTTTTTATTATATCCATGAGAAAATCGAGAGCATTAGGTGGCTCAAGCTGAGTGTACAAGTCATCAATGCCAAATTTGCCTCAATCCCCCCTAGGTGGGTCCAACTCAATCCCAATCATCCCAAACAGCTACGAATTCTGGTGTGGAGGTGGCTGAAGCATGATGAGTCATAAATGAGCTCAAGGAAGGCGTGGGTGAGCAAGTAGAGGAGGTTTGGGGGCCCAAGGGAGCATTAAATGCTCCAAATCTAGCCAAAAGTGGGCAAAAATCCACCCTAGCGCCCTTGGTCAACTAAATTCCCCAAAACAAGGAGAGAGGGCGCACCAGCAATAAATGAGGGCGCACTTGTGGACAAAACTGGATGCTGGGTGAACTGGTTTGCTCAGAAGTGGGTGTGAACACTCTCAAAGTGGGTTTTTGACCAACTATAGTCACTTAATCCAAAACATGGTTTAATTAAGAACATGGGCAATTAAAAATTTATGGATTATGCTACTAAGTGTGGTTACTGTTCTAACAAAATCTGACTCGAGTTAGCTTTCATTCTAACAACATTCATGGTGAAGGAAAGGAAACGTGTGTTAACCTTCATATATCAGTCTCCATCTAACACAACCACATTATCATCAAATCAATTGCAACATAATGAAATATGACTCGAGTTATCTTTCCTTCCAATAGCAATGCATGGTGAAGGAAAGGTAACGTGTTTTAACCTTCATATATTAGCCTCCCATCTAACATTACCATATTCTCGTTAAATCTATTGCACCATAATGAAATCTGACACGAGTTAGCTTTCCTTTTAACAACATCGCACGGTGAAGGAAATGGAACATGTGTTAACCTTCATATATCAACCTTCCATCTAACACAACCACATTGTCATCAAATCTATTGCACCATAATGAAATCTGACTCGAGTTAGCTTTCCTTTCAAATGCAATGAATGGTGAAGGAAAGGAAATGTTTGTTAACCTTCATATATTAGCCTTCCATCTAACAGAACCACATTGTCATCAAATCTGTTGCGCCATAATGAAATCTTAAACGAGATAGCTTTCCTTAAAACAACATTGTACAATCAAGGAAAGGTAACGTGTCTTAACCTTCATATATCAGCCTTCTATCTAACAAAACCACATTGTCGTCAAATCTATTGCACCATAATGAAATATGACTCAGGTTATATTTCCTTCCAACAACATTGCATTGTGAAGGAAAGAGAACGTGTGTTAACCTTCATATATCAGGCTTCCATCTAACAGAACCACATTGTCATCAAATCTATTGCACCATAATGAAATCTGACTCAACTTAGCTTTCATTCCAATAGGATTGCATGGTGAAGAAAATGCAACATGTGTCAACCTTCGTATATAAGCCTTCCATCGAACACAACCACATTATCATCAAATCTATTGCACCATAATGAAATCTGACTCGAGTTAGCTTTCCTTCCAACAACAATGCATAGTGAAGGAAAGGTAACGTGTGTTAAACTTGATATATCAGCCTTCCATCTAACAATACCACATTTTTGTCAAATATATTGCACCATAATGAAATTTGACTTGAGTTAGATTTCTTTCCAACCGCATTGCACATTGAAGGAAAGGTAACATATGTTAACCTTCATATATCAGCCTTCCATCTAACACAACCACATTGTCATCAAATCTATTGCACCATCATGAAATATGACTCAAGTTAGTTTTCCTTCCAACAACATTGCATGGTGAAGGAAAGGCAACATGTGTTAATCTTCATATATCAGCATTCAGTCTAACACAACCACATTGTCATCAAATCTATTGCACCATAATGAAATTTGAATCGAGATAGCTTTAATTCCAACAACATTGCACGGTGAAGGAAAATGAACATCTATTAACCTTCATATATCATCCTTCCATATAACACAACCACATTGTCATCAAATCTATTGCACCATATTGAAATCTGACTTGAGTTAACTTTTCTTCCAAAATAATTGACGATGAAGGAAAGATAACGTGTGTTAACCTTCATATATCAATCATCCATCTGACACAACCACATTGTCATCAAATCTATTGCACCATAGTGAAATATGACTCGAGTTAGCTTTCCCTCCCACAGCATTGCACCATGAAGGGAAAAGAACGTGTGTTAACCTTCATAGATCATCCTTCCATCTAACACAACCACATTGTCATCAAATTTATTACAACATAATGAAATATGGCAGGTGTTAGCTTTCCTTCCAACAACATTACATGGGGAAGGAAAGACAACGTGTGTTAACCTTCATATATCAGCCTTCCATCCAAGAAAACCACAGTGTTATCAAATCTATTGCACCATAATGAAATTTGACTCGAGTTAGCTTTAATTCCATCAACATTGCACGATGAAGGAAAGGCAACGTGTGTTAACCTTCGTATATCAGCCTTCCATCAAAGACAACCACCACATCATCAAATCTATTGCACCATCATGAAATCTGACTCGAGTTAGCTTTCCTTCCAACAACAATGCATGGTGAAGGAAAGGTAACGTTTGTTAACCTTCATATATCAGCCTCCCATCTAACAATACCACATTGTCGTCAAATGTATTACACCATAATGAAATCCGACTCGAGTTAGGTTTGTTTCCAACCGCATTGCACGGTCAAGGAAAGGTAATGTGTGTTAACCTTCATATATCAGCCTTCCATCTAATAGAACCACATTGGCATCAAATCTATTGCACCATAATGAAATCTGACTAGAGTTAGCTTTCCTTCCAATAGAATTGCATAGTCAAGGAAAGGGAACGTGTGTTAACCTTCATATATCAGCCTTTTGATCTAACACAACAACATTGTCATCAAATCTATTGCACCATAATGAAATTTGACTCGAGTTAGATTTACTTCCAAAAGCATTGGACGGTGAAGGAAAGGCAACATGTGTTAACTTTCATATATCAGCCTTCCATCTAACACAACCACATTGTCATTAAATCTATTGCACCATAATGGAAACTGACTCGAGTTAGCTTGCATTTCAACAACAATGCATGGTGAACGAAAGGTAACGTGTGTTAACAAGCATATATCAACCTTCCATCTAACACAACCACTTTTTCATCAAATCTATTGCACCATAATGAAATCTGACTTGAGTTATCTTTCCTTCCTATAGTATTGCACGGTGAAGGAAAGGTAACGTGTGTTAACCTTCATATATCAGCCTTCCATCTAACACAACCACATTGTTATCAAATATATTGCACCATATTGAAATCTAACTCAAGTTATCTTTCACTCCAACAGCATTGCACCATGAAGGAAAGGGAGCGTGTGTTAACCTTCATATATCATCATTCCATCTAACACAACCACATTGTCATCAAATCTATTGCACCAAAATGAAATCTGAATCCAGCTAGCTTTCCTTCCAATAACATTGCAGGATGAAAGAAATTTAACTTGTGTTAACCTTCATATATCAGCCTTTCATCTAACACAATCACATTGTCAACAAATCTATTGCACCATAATGAAATATGACTTGAGTTAGCTTTCCTTCCAACAACAATGCACAGTGAAGGAAAGGTAACGTGAGTTAACATTCATATATCAGCCTTCCATCTAACACAACCACATTGTCATCAAATCTATGGCACCATAATGAAATCTGACTCGAGTTTGTTTTCATTCCAATAGTATTGTATAGTGAATAAATGGCAATGTGCGTTAACCTTCATATATCAGCCTTCCATCTAACACAACCACATTGTCATCTAATCTATTGCACCATAATGAAATATGAGTTGAGTTAGCTTTCCTTCCAACAGCAATGCAGGGTGAAAGAAAGGTAATATGTGTTAACCTTCATATGTCAGCCTTCCATCTAACTGTAGCTAGGGTTTTACCCCTAGCTTGTGCAAATGAGCACCTACTAAGAAGAAGGGACTCCTTAGTAGCAGTTCAGTAAATGGAAATTATTATGCTAAAACAGAAATGTAAATTACTCTAAAACATGTGCATGAGACATAAACAACAAAATGTAAATAATGGTTTTTGTATTGATATTACCTCCAATGTGGAGGTTGGTGAAGCTCTTCCAATGTCCAAGAGGGTTTCTCCAAGCTCCAACTTGCTCCTTCTCTTTCTCCAATGGTGGGAATCGGCCAAAAGGGGCTCTCAAGATGAAAGTCGCTCAATGGTGAGCTAGGGTTTCAAGAGAGATTTTGGCAGAGTAAGGGTGCTTATGACTGTGGATATGAAATGAGGGATCTCCATCACCTATTTATAGTTTTTTGGTGGTGGAGTGCTGGCCCATGGTTTTGGGAACCATATGGTTTAGGGCAGCTGTATAGGGTTTTTTCCTCTTTTTCCTCGTTATTTTATATTTTTTATTCCCTTTTTAGAGGGATTTTGGATATTTTTGGACGAAAAAGGGGTTTTTTAGCCTTTTTGAGGCTTTTTTGATGGTTTTGTGGCCTTTTGGAGGCTTTTTAGTGGGATTTTTAGGGTTTTCAAGGGAAATATGGTAGGAAAATGGAAAAATGAGCCATATAATGTGGTAGATGAGGTAGTGAACACTTTTTGGGTGTTAACACTAACAATACCACATTGTCGTCAAATCTATTGCACCATAATGAAACCTGACTCGAGTTAGATTTCTTTCCAACAACATTGCAAAGTGAAGGACAAACAACATGTTTTAAATTTCATATACCAGCCTTCCATCTAACAGAACCAAATTGTCATCAAATCTATTGCACCTTAATTAAATTTTATTCAAGTTAGCTTTCCTTACAATAGCATTGCATGGTGAAGGAAAGGCAATGTCTGTTAACCTTCATATATCATCATTCCATCTAACACAACCACATTGTCATCAAATTTATTATAGCATAATGAAATCTGACTCGAGTTAGCTTTCCTTCCAACAACATTGCACGGTGAAGGAAAAGGAACATGTGTTAACCTTACTATATCGACATTCCATCTAACACAACCACATTTTCATCAAATCTATTGCACCATAATTAAATATGACTCGGGTTAGCTTTCCTTCCAACATCATTGCACCGTGAAGGAAACACAACGTGTGTTAAACTTCATATATCATCCTTATATCTAACACAACCACATTGTCATCAAATCTATTACACCATAATGAAATCTGACTCGAGTTAGCTGTCATTCCAGTAGAATTGCATGATGAAGGAAAGGCAACGTGTGTTAACCTTTATATATCAACCTTCCATATAAGACAACCAGATTACCATCAAATCTATTGCACCATCATGAAATCTGATTTGAGTTAGCTTTCCTTCAAACAACAATGCACAGTGAAGAAATGGTAACATGTGTTAACCTTCATATATCAGCCTCCCATCTAACAATACCACATTGTCCTCAAATGTATTTTACCATAATGAAATATGACTCAAGTTAGCTTTCTTTCAAACCGCATTGCACGGTGAAGGAAATGTAACATGTGTTAATATTCATATATTAGCCTTCCATGTAACACAACCAAATTGTCATCAAATCTATTGCACCATAATGAAATCTGACTAGATATAGTTTTCCTTCCAACAGTATTCCACAGTGAAGGAAAGAGAACGTGTGTTAACTTTCATGTATCAGCCTTTCATCTAACACAACCACATAGTCATCAAATCTATTGAACCATAATGAAATGTGACTTGAGTTAGCTATCATTCCAACAACATTGCATGGTGAAGGAAAGGAAACGTGTTTTAACCTTCATATATCAGCCTTCCATCTAACACAACCACATTGTCATTAAATCTGTTGCACCATAATGAAATATTACTCGAGTTAGCTTTCCTTCCAACAACAATGCACGGTGAAGGAAAGGTAATATGTGTTAACCTTCATATATCAACCTTCCTTCTAACACAACCACATTGTCATCAAATCTATTGCACCATAATGAAATCTGACTCGAGCTAGCCTTCCTTCCAACATTATTGCATGATAAAAGAAAGGCAACGTGTGTTAACTTTCATATATCAGCCTTCCATCTAACACTACCACATTGTCATCAAATCTATTGCACCATAATGAAATCTGAATCGAGTTAGCTTTCCATCAAACAACATTGCAGAGTGAAGGAAAGGGAACATGTGTTAACCTTCATATATCAACCTTTCATCTAACACAACGACATTGTCATCACATCTATTGCACCATAATGAAATATGACTCAAGTTAGCTTTCCTTCCAATAACAATGGACGGTGAAGGAAAGGTAACATGTGTTAACATTCATATATCAACCTTCCATCTAACACAACCACTTTGTCATCAAATCTATTGCACCATAATGAAATATGACTTGAGTTAGATTTCCTTCCATAGTATTGCACGGTGAAGGAAAGGCAACATGTGTTAACCTTCATATATCATCCTTCCATCTAACATAACCACATTGTTATCAAATCTATTGCACCATATTAAATCTGACTCGAGTTATCTTTCACTCCAATAGCATTGCACGCTGAAGGAAAGGGAACGTGTGTTAACCTTCATATATCATCGTTCCATCTAACACAACCACATTGTCATCAAATCAATTGCACCAAAATGAAATATGAATCCAGTTAGCTTTCCTTCCAATAACATTGCAGGATGAAGGTATGTCAACATGTGTTAACCTTCATATATCAGCCTTCCATCTAACACAATCACATTGTCAACAAATCTATTGCACCATAATGAAATATGACTTGAGTTAGCTTTCCTTCCAACAGCAATGCACAGTGAAGGAAAGGTAACGTGAGTTAACATTCATATATCAGCCTTCCATCCAACACAACCACATTGTCATCAAATCTATTGCACCATAATGAAATCTAACTCGAGTTCACTTTCATTCAAACAGTATTGTATAGTGAATAAAAGGCAATGTGCGTTAACCTTCATATATCAGCCTTTCATCTAACACAACCACATTGTCATCGAATCTATTGCACCATAATGAAATTTGACTTGAGTTAGCTTTCGTTCCAACAGCTATGCAAGGTGAAAGAAAGGTAATATGTGTTAACCTTCATATGTCAGCCTTCCATCTAATAATACCATATTTTCGTCAAATCTATTGCACCATAATGAAACCTGAGTCGAGTTAGATTTATTTCCAACCACATTGCACAGTGAAGGAAAAACAACATGTATTAACTTTCATATATCAGCCTTCCATCTAACACAACCAAATTGTCATCAAATCTATTGCACCATAATTAAATTTGACTCGAGTTAGCTTTCCTTACAACAACATTGCATCGTGAAGGAAAGGCAATGTCTGTTAACCTTCATATATCAGCATTCCATCTAACACAACCACATTGTCATCAAATTTATTGTAGCATAATGAAAACTTACTCGAGTTAGCTTTCCTTCTAACAACATTGCACGGTGAAGGAAAATGAACATGTGTTAACCTTATTCTATCGTCCTGCCAACATCATTGCACCGTGAAGGAAACAAAACGTGTGTTAAACTTCATATATACACCTTGTATCTCACACAACCACATTGTCATCAAATCTATTACACCATAATGAAATCTGACTCGAGTTAGCTTTCATTCCAATAGAATTGCATGATGAAGGAAAGGAAACGTGTGTTAACCTTCATATATAAGCCTTCCATCTAAGACAACCACATTATCATCAAATCTATTGCACCATCATGAAATCTGACTTGAGTTAGATTTCCTTCCAACAGCAATGCACAGTGAAGAAATGGTAACATGTGTTAACCTTCATATATTAGCCTCCCATCTAACAATACCACACTGTCCTCAAATGTATTTTACCATAATGAAATCTGACTCGAGTTAGCTTTCGCTCCAACCACATTGCACGGTGAAGGAAATGTAACGTGTGTTAATCTTCATATATTAGCCTTCCATGTAACACAACCACATTGTCATCAAATCTATTGCACCATAATGAAATCTGACTAGAGTTAGTTTTCCTTCCAACATTATTCCACAGTGAAGGAAAGAGAACATGTGTTAACTTTCATGTATCAGCCTTTCATCTAACAGAACCACATTGTCATCAAATCTATTGCACCATAATTAAATGTGACTCGAGTTAGCTATCCTTCCAACAGCATTGCATGGTGAAGGAAAGGCAATGTGTGTTAACCTTCATATATCATCCTTCCATTTAACACAACCACATTGTCATTAAATCTATTGCACCATAATGAAATCTTACTCGAGTTAGCTTTCCTTCCAACAACAATGCACGGTGAAGGAAAGGTAATATATGTTAACCTTCATATATCAATCTTCTATCTAACACAACCACATTGTCATCAAATCTATTAACACATATTTCATTAAATTTGGAATTAAACAGTGGATCTAGAATTCCAAAATAAACAAAAAAACTCAATTCTGGCATTGTTCTTGTAATAAAATATTTCCAATTTTAATGAAATGTGTGTTTATTGCACCATAATGAAATCTGACTCGAGTTAGTTTTCCTTCCAACATTATTGCATGATGAAAGAAAGGCAATGTGTGTTAACTTTCATATATCAGCCTTCCATCTATCACAACCACATTGTCATCAAATCTATTGCACCATAATGAAATCTGACTCGAGTTAGCTTTCCTTCCAACAACATTGCACAGGGAAGGAAAGGGAACATGCGTTAACCTTCATATATCAACCTTCCGTCTAACACAACCACATTGTCATCACATCTATTGCACCATAATGAAATATGACTCAAGTTAGCTTTCCTTCCAATAACAATGCACAGTGAAGGAAAGGTAACATGTGTTAACATTCATATATCAACCTTCCATCTAACACAACCACTTTATAATCAAATCTATTGCACCATAATGAAATCTGACTTGAGTTAGCTTTCCTTCCAATAATATTGCACGGTGAAGGAAAGGAAACATGTGTTAACCTTCATATATCAGCCTTCCATCTAACACAACCACATTGTAATCAAATCTATTGCACCATAATGAAAACTAAATCGAGTTATCTTTCACTCCAACAGCATTGCAAGGTGAAGGAAAGGGAATGTGTGGTTAACCTTCATATATCATCGTTCCATCTAACACAACCACATTGGCATCAAATCAATTGCACCAAAATGAAATCTGAATCCAATTATCTTTCCTTCCAATAACATTGCAGGATGAAGGAATGTTAACGTGTGTTAACCTTCATATATCAGCCTTCCATCTAACACAATCACATTATCAACAAATCTATTGCACCATAATGAAATATGACTTGAGTTAGCTTTCCTTCCAACAGCAATCCAAGGTGAAGGAAAGGTAACATGAGTTAACATTCATATATCAGCCTTCCATCCAACACAACCACATTGTCCTCAAATCTATTGCACCATAATGAAATCTGACTCGAGTTGGATTTCATTCCAACACTATTGTACAGTGAATAAAAGGCAATGTGCGTTAACCTTCATATATCATCCTTCCATCTAACACAACCACATTGTCATCGAATCTATTGCACCATAATGAAATTTGACTTGAGTTAGCTTTCCTCCCAACAGCAATGCGGGGTGAAAGAAAGGTAATATGTGTTAACCTTCATATGTCAGCCTTCCATCTAATAACACCACATTGTCGTCAAATCTATTGCACCATAATGAAACCTGACTCGAGTTAGATTTCTTTCCAACTGCATTGCATAGTGAAGGACAAACAACATGTGTTAACCTTCATATATCAGCCTTCCATCTAACACAACCAAATTGTCATCAAATCTATTGCACCGTAATTAAATCTGACTCGAGTTAGCTTTCCTTACAACAACAATGCATGGTGAAGGAAAGGCAATGTTTGTTAACCTTCATATATCAGCATTCCATCTAACACAACAACATTGTCATCAAATTTATTTTAGCATAATGAAATCTGACTCGAGTTAGCTTTCCTTCCAACAACATTGCACAGTGAACGAAAAGGAACATGTGTTAACCTTACTATATCAGCCTTCCATCTAACACAACCACATTGTCATCAAATCTATTGCACCATAATTAAATCTGGCTCGGGTTAGCTTTCCTTCCAACATCATTGCACTGAGAAGGAAACAAAACGTGTGTTAAACTTGATATATCATCCTTCCATCTAACACAAGCACATTGTCATAAAATCTATTACACAATAATGAAATCTGGCTCGAGTTAGCTTTCATTCCAATAGAATTGCATGGTGAAGGAAAAGCAACGTGTGTTAACCTTCATATATAAGCCTTCCATGTAAGACAACCACATTATCATCAAATCTATTGCACCATCATGAAATCTGATTTGAGTTAGCTTTCCTTCGAACAACAATGCATAGTGAAGAAATGGTAACATGTGTTAACCTTCATATATCAGCCTCCCATCTAACAATACCACATTGTCGTCAAATGTATTTTACCATAATGAAATCTAACTTTAGTTAGCTTTATTTCCAACCGCATTGCATGGTGAAGGAAAGGTAACGTGTGTTAATCTTCATATATCAGCCTTCCATCTAACGCAACCACATTTTCATCAAATCTATTGCACCATAATGAAATTTGACTAAGTATAGTTTTCCTTCCAACAGTATTCCACGGTGAAGGAAAGAGAACGTGTGTAAACTTTCATGTATCAACGTTTCATCTAACACAACCACATTGTCATCAAATCTATTGCACCATAATGAAATGTGACTCGAGTTAGCTATCCTTCCAACAACATTGCATGGTGAAGGAAAGGCAACGTGTGTTAACCTTCATATATCAGCCTTCCATCTAACACAACTACATTGTCATTAAATCTATTGCACCATAATGAAATCTTACTCGAGTTAGCTTTCATTCCAACAGCAATGCACGGTGAACGAAAGGAAATATGTGTTAACCTTCATATATATACCTTCCTTCTAGCACAACCACATTGTCGTCAAATCTATTGCACCATAATGAAATCTGACTCGAGTTAGCTTTCCTTCCAACATTATTGCATGATGAAAGAAAGGCAACGTGTGTTAACTTTCATATATCAGCCTTCATCAAATCTATTGCACCATAATGAAATCTTACTCGAGTTAGCTTTCCTTCCAACAAAATTGCACAGTGAAGGAAAGGGAACATGTGTTAACCTTCATATATCAACCTTCCATCTAACACAACCACATTGTCATCACATCTATTGCACCATAATGAAATATGACTCAAGTTAGCTTTCCTTCCAATAACAATGCACGGTGAAGGAAAGGTAACATGTGTTAACATTCATATATCAACCTTCCATCTAACACAACCACTTTGTCATCAAATCTATTGCACCATAATGAAATATGACTTGAGTTAGCTTTCCTTCCAATAATATTGCATGGTGAAGGAAAGGCAACATGTGTTAACCTTCATATATCAACCTTCCATCTAACACAACCACATTGTTATCAAATCTATTGCACCATAATGAAATCTGACTCGAGTTATCTTTCACTCCAACAGCATTGCACGGTGAAGGAAAGGTGTTAACACCAAAAAAGTGCTCACTAGCTCATTTCCCTATTCACATGACCCATTTGTCCACTTTTTCACCATCGGAGCCTCTGAAACCAACAAAAGGTCACCAAAAGACCTGAGTACACCCCTTTTTCCATTAAAAAAGATTATTTTTCCTGAAAAGCATAAAAAACCCTAAAAAAGGGTCCAAATTCCCAAAAATATTAAAAAGGGAATTAAAATATTATTTTTATTCAAAAAAGGAAAAAGGAGGGAAAAGTACCTAAACCATGTTGGTCAATACCATTTGGTTTCCACAAAACCACAAATGGTATTCCCCACCACCAAAACCTATAAAAAGGTGGTAGGGGCTCCTCATTTCACATCCATCCATTATCTCATCCTTATGCTGCTGAAATCTCCCTTGAGCATTTTTAGCCATTGAAGCAACCTTGGAGAAGGAGACCTCTTGGAGTTTGGAGCTACTCATCTTGGGAGTTGCTCAACATAAAACTTCACCATTGAAGGTATTATCGCAAGCACTTGCTTGCCCCCCCATTTTTCAATACAAATTCATTCTTTAAGATTTTCTTGTTCTTGTTTTTAAATGTTTAAATTATTTGCTTAAATTATTACATAGATCCATGATTAGTTTAGTTTAGTTTAGCTGATTGTTATTTAATTCCATTGAAACTGCTGCTACTAGTTAGCAGGTGCCCATAGCACTAAGCCTGGTTGCAAAACCGGGCCAACAGTTTTTGGTGACTCCGCTGGGTTTTGAACAATAGATCTCTAGTTTTGCTTTTAATCTTAGTTTTTTATTAGTTTTTAACCTTTAGATCCATAGATCTTCCATCTTAGGCAGCAGATCCATTGCTGCCCTAAGTTTTGGCCTCATCTATTGCCATTAACATCCCGGAATTCTTGATTTTCGGGTTCATTTTTCGGCTTCCGTGCACGGCTTCCGCCTCGCGGTTTTTAGCTTGACAGTCGCGCGGTCCATCGCGGCTTTCGGCCTTTTTTCCGTGCGGTTCACCGCGGCTTTTTTGCCGTTTTCCGCGCTGCACATCGCGGCATCGCGGTCATTTACCGCGCTGCACATCGCGACTGCGCGCCCCTTTTCCGCGTGGTCCACCGTGACTTCGCGGCCTATTTGCGCGCTGCACACCGGGGCTTTGCAGATATTTTCCACGCGGTCCATCACGACTGCGTGACCAAAACCCGCGCGGTCCATCGCGACTGTGCGACAGAAACCCGCGCGGTCCATCGCGGCTTTTCTGTCAAAACCCGCACTACTGATTTTTTTCATTCGGCCATTCCGATTTTAAAAATTAATTTTTACTGTATTTCCTGCCCATATAGCACGTTTTTTACAGTATTAAATTCTGCATATTTTATAGCCTTGAACAATTTTTTACTATTTAAAATGCATATCTAGAAATCTTTTTAAAAAAAAAAAAATTTCAAGAAAGTGAAAGAAAGACTTAGTTTGCATTTTTATCTAGATTACAAATTTTCCTTCTTTAAAATCTTGCCCTTAGCAATTTACTTGAAAAAAGAAAACCTTTATTTCTTTTAAGAAGTCATAGATATTTGCTTTTTTATTTTTGAAAGATCCTTTATTTTTTGAAAATTTTCAGTAAAGCATTTACTTCTTTCAAGTTCAGTTTACAAGTACCTCACGTGCACTCACTCGATCACTTAATTGAACTAAGCCTTAAAACGTACCCTAATTTCAACACACTTTTAACCCCACTTGGGGAACACTAAAAGAACTTTTGTAGCTAGGTAGTATTGGGGGGATAGGTGTTCCAATAACACCCCTCAGTTATTACATCTGAGACATAGAAGTTGTCTAATTAGGGAGCTAAAATATCTTAGTACTTTTTGGTGCGGTCACAACCGGTTTGTGGGAAGGCCTCTCCCTTAGGAGGGTTGAAGTCGTGAGGATGGTTCCGGAAGCCTGAGTGGAATACCGAAATCCATTCAGTAACCGAAGGGCTACCATTCGCAGCTCTCAGGATATCTCTGTATTGGGATATTGCAATCAAAGGACCAAACGGCAGATTTACCTTTTCTCGACGCGTCATGAACGGAGTATCCTAGTAGCCTGTCTTTAGGATTGATTACCCGGTGTCCCTCCCGGTAGGGGGATATCTAGCCGTTGTCTCAACAATCATATTGTCTGACTTGGATTTCATCACCTTGCAGAGGATATCGATTGTTTGAGTCACAATACTTTTAGTTAGGTGTTTGCATGATTCAACCCACCTTTGGTCTAGTTACACCTATTGTTTCTAGAAGCCGTTTGCATGTTGGTACTCTGACCATTTGTTGCTTTCCTCCACTTATTGTAGCACAACTGCTAGAATAAGTGCCTTTTCTGAGGTTGATTTTTTGGCCTGAGAGCCTTCTTTTTCACTCCCCTTCTTGCACCCTTGGTTGCATTAGGGTTTTGAGTCTTTTATATATATATCACCACCTGATACTTAAACACATTTTTCACACAAAAACCTAATTCTCACCATTGAGAATTTTAGACGCTCTCGTCGTCTACAGGGCGAACTCCCAGAGTTTAGTCCACTTGGCTCTCCACGTCACGGACGCAGGGCCTTATCCCTTGATTCGACACATCGTCAATCAGCTGGACAGTCATCCGATTCTGACACACCTCACTTCACATTTGATTTGGAGGTAGAATCCGAAAACCCCACAGAGTTACCACCAACCACCATTATGGCTGGAACACCATTTGATCCACTCTTTACCAGCACCATAGGAGAGACGTCTACAGACCCTTCTACTACAGTGTTGTCCATGGCAACAACCACCCCCCTGGGTATGCCCAATATGGGCAACACTCCACATTTAGGAATTCCCAACACAAGGCCATCTCCTGTTATAGGAATTCCCAACACAGGTCCACCACCTGTTATGGGCATGCCCAACATAGGGGTCACACCCCCTCTGGTTCCCACAAACCCTATCCCAGGAATCCCCACTGCTATTCCTAACCCAAGTGTAACCCATGTTGCACTTGGAGGCGCTGGCCCATACCAGACTACACCTATTGGAGGGCACATACCCTCCATACCTAGCATACCTTTAGGTGCTACTGGACCCCACACCACAATGACTAGGCATATCCCAGTTCCAGTCACCACATCTGCTAGCTTACCTTACATGGCAAGTCTGAACCTGCCAGACTTAGCTAGGCTCACAAATGACCCCATCAGACATGATCCTGCGTGGCCTCACATGCCCACCAAACTCCCCTCCGACATCCCTAAGTTTGAGGGCAAGGCAGGTGAAGACCCCCAGAACCATATCATGTCCTTCCATTTATGGTGTTCCTCCAACTCCATAGTGGACGACTCAATTCGCCTCCGGCTTTTACAACGCACCTTCACTGGCTCTGCAGCCAAGTGGTATATCGAGCAGCCCCATGGGACGCATGCCACCTTTACCTCCCTTGCCTCGACCTTCCTGCAGTTTTTCCAGTTACCTGTCCGTTATGATGCGGGCGTCAAGATCCTACTGTCTTACAGACAAAACACGACCACCCACATCACTGACCACATTCATGAGTGGCGTCGACGCCGAAGCCTCTGCAAAATCAAGTTAGACGACCGTATCTTCCTAGATTGGTTTCTAAAAACCCTTCTCCCTCTCATTGCGAAGGATGTGCCATCCGAAAGACCCCAGTCTGAAGAAGAGGCCATCCTCAAAGCCCAACAGTTTGATCTCATTTACGCCCAATCGGGTTATCTGTATACCATTATTCCAGACGCCCCTCAGGGCGAGTCATCCCAACATGATGCGCCGGGGGCATCCCATTCCGCTGATGGCATCATTGGTCGTATGGCAGCACATCCCCAACCCTTTTCCATTACACATCCTAGCCATGGTCCCGACCTTTCGCGGGCTACATCTCAGTCTGGAGCAACCAGTTCGTATGCTCCCATGGCACATCACCACCATACCCATGGACCTTCATGTCCACCTCAGTGTTTTGGTCATGCACCACCTACATACGCCCCCCCAGTTGCACCTCAACCATTGTACTATCCAATAGCTCAAGGTTACCAGCAACCCCAGCAGGCAACTGGACCACCTCCAGCACCACAGGCTTATTATCCACCACAACCTGCTCCTGCACCTGCGGTGAACCAAAATCCTCCCACTGCTCAAGGGCAAGTGTACACACAACACAACCAGCCCCAGAACCAAAACAACCAGCGCAACCAAGGTGCGCAACAGAACCGTGGTAGAGGTCATAACCGCGGTAATAACCAACAACATCAGCAAGGTCCTCCACCTCCCAATCCTCCGCAGAATAACAATGCTGCTCCTCCCAACCTCAATCTGGATCGGAATCCTAAGCAGCCTAGAAATAATAACCTCAGAACAAACCACCCTTGTTCTATCTGCGGGGTCTATGGTCATTACACGCATTCTTGCCCACATTTGGAGGAAGCTCGGCAACTCTGGAGCAACGATGCCCATCATCAAGGGCAAGCGGCTCCTCAGCCGCCACCCAACCCTCCACCACCTCAACATCAACCTTTGGTGCTGCAAAACCCCTTTCCAAACCAGGGTGTAGTGAACACTCATCCATTAGCCCCCCTCAGGGAAACGTGCCACCACAGCAGATCACTTATGCAGCCCCTGATCAACCCATGTTTGATTCAGGTACTCACCATTTGTTGATGATGTCGACTGCCGATGCTAACCTCCAAACTCGTTGGAACCAATATGGCTCCACCTCTGAAGCCCCTCCCGCTGACAAGAACACTAACGTTAATCCAACAGATCAAACGTTACGTATACCTCTGGCTCCACTTGATGGCGCTTCCAAAGCACCTCACTTCCCACTTTGTCGTATCAACAATAATCCCAATGCTCGGGCTGCGTCGAATTACAATATCATAGACGACTTAGCCCAGTCTCCTGCAGCCATGTCTGCTTTAGAAGTTTTGAAAAACTGTCCTTCACAGCGCAAGACTTTACTCTCTGCCATTGGCGCCATTGACCCCAATGATTCACAGCTGATCGCATTCGATTCAGACCAGTCTGAACCACGCCTGCCTTCCTCTTTATCATTCCAAGTTTCCGTTTCTGTGCGGAATCTTGTTATCCATCGGTGCATAATCCATGAAGGGGCCTCCACATGCATCATGTCCACATTCGTTTGGCAGAAGTTGGGATCCCCTACTCTCCAACATTCCACCACTGCATTGCGAGCCTATGATGGCTGTTCGGCACAACCCCAAGGTCTATTAGCTAATGTCCCCGTCCAGCTGGCGGGTAAAACCATCCTCATTGACATTGAGGTCATCAATTCCCAACTGGACTATAACCTTTTACTTGGTCGCAGCTACAGGTATGCCATGCGGGCTGTTGCCTCATCCGTATTTCGCACCATGCAGTTCCCCCATGAGGGACGCGTGGTCAAGGTCGACCAGCTCACCTATTACGATCCCAAGGCCCCTGCCACACCTAAAAATGTTCTCCCCATGGTTGAACAACCTGTTTGTGGTGCAACTACCTCATTCATTTCCTCAGTAGGACCCGGACTTTACTCCGAGGCGTCGATGACCTCTACATTCCAGGCCATTCCACCACTGTCACCGGAGACCCAGGTCGATAACCTCTGCACTCTTTCACAAACACCCGGTAATCAACCCTCCTTGTTACCCAAACCACCATTAGTCCCTAGTCACATTGGGGTTACACCCATCCACACAATCCCCTTTCTATTTCCTCCTTCCGGTGTAGTGAGCGACCCGGTTATGGCTACCCTTAGTCTCCCCGGGTTGACATTGGGATTACCCGTGTGGTATATTACGCCTCCCGTTCCTCCACCGACACCAAATGTCATCCTATAACCGGTGCAACCCATTGTTACTTCTACCCAACCACCTCCCGGTATCAATACTCCTTCGTCATCGATGAACCCCCCTCCATTCATCAGGCTCACTGGGGGCAGAGGCCCACAACCATACACTGCGGTACCCCCACCCATGGCGATTAAACCTCCCCCCGTGTTTCGTGCTCCTCCCAAATGCTCGTTGTGTGATGAGTTAGGCCATCCAACTCATCAGTGTCCACAGTTACCTGCATTGCAGGAACACATACAAATGTTGGACGACGACCCCAACATCCCGGTTGTCAAACTCGATCCAAACCCCATGCCTCGTGATAAATCACTGCGTACCAAACACCCATGTGCGATATGCGGTATTTACGGCCACTACTCCCATCACTGTCCTGACATCCCAAATTACAGAGCAGCTCTCTACGAGATGAACAATTTGGACCTTGAGACGGCACCCCCTACTATCGAGGAGATCTACCCTCCCCCATCATCCTCATCCGGAGAGATTAACACCATCTACATGATCTCTTCGACTACCACTACCTCATCACTCGATTTGACCACTCAAAGCTCCTGCAATGATGAAGAGGTTCTCGAGACTCCTACTACCCTTGATTATCCCGGGGAAGACATGCACCATCGTCCATACTTCCTCCCGGAAGAGACTTCATCCACCACCGCTACCCAATCCGCGGTTGAGTCCAAGGATTTCCTTCCTACTAAAATCGACTGGTTAATGGATCCCATGGCCGATATTTCTCCCGTCATCCACATTGACATCTCTGACCCACTTGGTGCCCTTCATACCATCACATTAGGAACCTCCCATAGTGAGCATGAGATCGGCGAATACCAACGACTGTTCCAAGAATTCACTGATGTCTTTACTTGGTCAGATACCGAAAAGCCTGGCCTTGACCACACCATTTACACAGTTTCCACTGGCTACCCCTCTGTCCAGTCGGCCCCTTCAATTGATACCTTAGACACACATGTTCAACCCTTTCAAATCGATGAGGAAACCACATGTCCACAACATGGGGGTAGGCCCAAAACCTTGCTTACTCGTCATCATCGTGATCCTCGTCGGAGATACTGGGGGCATCCACCCCACAAAGGGAATCCACGATCATCATATCATCACTTAAGTATGCCACCACGACCCACAGCCTCATGGTATAACACCCCGCCAGCAGTTGCTCAATGCCCTATTGATCTCTCTCTGAGACAACATCTGCACCACATTGACACCTCTGAGTTAGGGGGCATAATAGATTACCTCGACCCCGGGATAGGGAGCATGATCAATCATTTTGAACCTACCCCATCATCTCTATCTCAACACCTCAATGAGCCCATCGTTCAAACCAACACACATGTGATCCACAACCACAAACCCCATGCACATAGCATGGGGGCAGGTTATTAACCCTGCTCACTTTTTCATATTCGTGATCTCAACCTTTTTTGAGGTCACGTGTCACTTGTATATTTGAGTTGATACACATAGTGTTCCCCCCTGCGGGTCATCATTTCTCCCCACCACTGCATCATTGGCTTGGTGGGCTCACCTTTATTGGTAGCCATTTTTTAACCTAGTTATTTCCTTTAACCATTCCAGAGTCCTTATGACCACCATTTTTCGCACCATTTGCACCGCCAGATTCATATTTCCGTGCTCGTGATGATGCTTGAGATCATTTCTCGAACTCACCTTTAGATTTTTCGGGCATATTTTCCATGCCCCCTCGTCACCTCGGTTTGCGTTCCACATCGGTCGTTCTCCATTTTGGACAAGTATTATATCGCCAGATTCAGTTTTTCGCGCTCGTGATGATGCTTGAGATCATTTCTCACTCTCACCTTTAGATTTTTTGGGCATTTTTTCCATGCCCCTCACATAACCTCGGTTTGCGTGCCACATCGGCCGTTCTCCATTTTCGACAATCCTTATGTCACCAGAACCAGTTTTCCGCACTGATGACGATGCTTGAGACCTTTTCTCGACCTCATCAATCCATGTTTGTTCGGTATAATTTTACCCCTTTTTCGGGCCGAGCAACCCCTTTTACGAAAAAGGCACTTAGGGAGTTTCTGTTAAGCTCTTTTCTGACTCCTACAAACAATGAAAAGATTGCCGAGCAACCTTGCTTCCTTTCATGCTCGTTAAACGTATCTGAAAGGGCGTCTACCTGGTATAAGTTTGCCCCTTTTCCGGACCTTGTAGACTAATTACGAAAAAGGTATACTCTAGTCACATCGGCTAGAAGAGTTCTCCATCCGCATCATTTTATGCTTTTTCGGGCCTTGAAGACTAAAATTACGAAAAAGAAACACCAATAGAGTCCACTTACTGTTTTCAGACTCTCTAAACATGAAAGCAACCATGAGCATGAGCCGTCTGGGCTCACAAAATCCACAGGACCGCGCCATTTCAGAGCACACTTTTATCCCTTCTTGGAGCTCATTAAAACTACGAAGAAGAAAACAATGGTGTCTCTTGGCGCCACGACAGATCATATCTACTCATCAGGCAACTTCCCCATTTTGGTCGCCTTTGTTCAGAGTATTCTGCAGTATGTCACCTTGAAAATCCCTCGACGGCACCTATCAGCTCGTCCTCCCCCCAGAGTCAATATATAACATTCAGTCAAAGCAATGATCCCCACACCTACAAGTCAGTTCCCTACGCTGCCAGGTCAACCATGTCATCATGCTCTGAACAAAGGAAGTTTGAGTCTACCCATTTTTGACCCAGTTATTTCCCATTCCCACAAGTATGCCAGTCCTACCATCAGTACTACAACACTTCAGTTTTACACCTCGTGCTCCTATTAAGGAAACATCATTGCCTTGTTAGCTGCTGGTCTCCCTCTGTCGACGACAACCACATTGATTCCAGAGGTAGACCTAGAGGTCCTTGTGTCTTGGACTCATCACCATTTATGATGAGTGCCTACGAATCATTTCGAGAGGAATCTTCAGTGCCTCTCCAAATGATTGTTTCTCACATGCTCGACTTCAACACCTTGATCGCATCGTTGAGACTCGCACAGGGTATTCGTCCGTTTCACTTATTAGTCGAAGACCCCGGGTACCTCCTGACTCCTCCACATTTGAGAGTCTTCTTATGGATAAACCAGTTACACTTTTTCTATAGATATCCGGGTTGCGCATGGCGACAGTATTCAGATATACCCCAGTTTCATACTCCCTTGAGTATATAGTTATATTATTTCTCAGAGATGACTCATAGTCTTTGAGTCCCCACAGATGTTGGACACCTTCAGTTTGAGCAGTTCCTCAGTTATTCCAGTGTATCAGTTATTGAGATCCGTTATGATCAGGAGTACATCTCAAAATAATGTCCCCCCTGGACTGTTATGGTGTACCAGTAGATTCTTTATGTATTAGATCCCCCTTCTTGGGACTAATTGTTATGTATATGTCTTGATACGAGCATGGGAATGCCCGCCTCGTCCATTATCAGAGATTATACCTCATTCATATTGAGGCCATGTAATATTTTTTGTTTCTTGCAGCTTCCAAGGGCCGTGGCTCCAGTATCCAATCGGTATCTTTTCCTTCCCAAACCCCTGAAAAAAGACAAAAGAACTATGATGTCTATCGGCCATACGATGAGCTCCTGCCCTCACACATCAGGGGGCAATCTGTTAACACCAAAAAAGTGCTCACTAGCTCATTTCCCTATTCACATGACCCATTTGTCCACTTTTTCACCATTGGAGCCTCTGAAACCAACAAAAGGTCACCAAAAGACCTGAGTACACCCCTTTTTCCATTAAAAAAGATTATTTTTCCTGAAAAGCATAAAAAACCCTCAAAAAGGGTCCAAATTCCCAAAAATATTAAAAAGGGAATTAAAATATTATTTTTATTCAAAAAAGGAAAAAGGAGGGAAAAGTACCTAAACCATGTTGATCAATACCATTTGGTTTCCACAAAACCACAAATGGTATTCCCCACCACCAAAACCTATAAAAAGGTGGTAGGGGCTCCTCATTTCACATCCATCCATTATCTCATCCTTATGCTGCTGAAATCTCCCTTGAGCATTTTTAGCCATTGAAGCAACCTTGGAGAAGGAGACCTCTTGGAGTTTGGAGCTACTCATCTTGGGAGTTGCTCAACATCAACCTTCACCATTGAAGGTATTATCGCAAGCACTTGCTTGCCCCCCCATTTTTCAATACAAATTCATTCTTTAAGATTTTCTTGTTCTTGTTTTTAAATGTTTAAATTATTTGCTTAGATTATTAAATAGATCCATGATTAGTTTAGTTTAGTTTAGTTGATTGTTATTTAATTCCATTGAAACTGCTGCTACTAGTTAGCAGGTGCCCATAGCACTAAGCCTGGTTGCAAAACCGGGCCAACAAAAGGGAACATGTGTTAACCTTCATATATTATCGTTCCATCTAACACAAGCACATTGTCATCAAATCAATTACACCAAAATGAAATTTGAATCCAGTTAGCTTTCCTTCCAATAACATTGCACGATGAAGGAATGTTAATGTGTGTTAACCTTCATTTATCAGCCTTCCATCTAACACAATCACATTGTCAACAAATCTATTGCACCATAATGAAATATGACTTGAGTTAGCTTTCCTTCCAACAACAATGCACAGTGAAGGAATGATAATGTGAGTTAACATTCATATATCATCCTTCCATCCAACCCAACCACAATGTCATCAAATCTATTGCACCATAATGAAATCTGACTCGAGTTCGCATTCATTCCTACATTATTGTATAGTGAATAAAAGGCAATGTGCGTTGTTGAGATATTGTAACTTCAAAGAATATTATATTTGTACTTTATTATTCCGGAGATGTTTCATTCCTCCATGAAGATCTTATTGTATATCCGGAGATGTTTATTGCTCCGTCGGAATGTGGTAACTCGGGTTATTAGACTTCCCTAGTGGGGGTCGGCCCTGTATGTGTTATGTGGGTCAAAGGGTTATTAGACCACCCTAGAGGGGTCGTCCCAGTCAATTGTAGTGGGGTATTTAACCCATTGGTTAAATACGAGCCTACGTGTACCTGTGTAAAATACATGTTAGTGTAGTGTATAAATAGAGGAGGTGTGTTCCTCATTTGACACACTCACACACTTGAGGATAGCGCACTTGTGGAGGAGAGGTCTGCTATTGTGGAGGAGGAGATCATGTCTCAGGGTTTCATCTTTGTATATTGCTGGTCATCTATATTGAGGAAGCTTTGCTGGGTTTTCTACCCCATGAGGGTTTCCCAGGATAAATCTCTGTCTCTTGTGTTTATGTCGTGCTTGTTGTTTCTTCAGTGATCCTGTATATGCTATTATTGTGAAATGAAATGTAATACTGCTATTTTCTATCTTAGCATATTAAATCTTAACATGGAATCAGAGCAAACCTGAAGGAAGACAAGGTATGGCACTTACGACACTTGCTTTACTTACAATTTGAAGGTTAGGGTTTTACATAGCAAAAACCAGTCATCGTGGAACTTTCGCTATAAATCCATTTCTGTGAAGGTTCAGGGTCTGAAAAGTTTACAAGTTGAAGATAACATCCCCAGGTACCTTGTGTCCAAAGGGAACCCTCATATTCGTTGTACTTTATGAGTTATGATCAGTACAAGTTAGGGTTTCTGCCTCTTCCAGATCTCAGTCAAAATCAGGTGACCTTGGGAAAAAGGTCATAAGTTGGGCTAGGAAGCTCCAAATGAAATTTCGTAAAAAGTGACAGGTAGTACATAGACTTTAATATCTCAAGAAACTGTTTCAGAGGCCGAAGGTGAACCAGTGACACGTGGCACGCTGTACAAGTTTGCTATCCTGTTTTATCCCATAAACAGGTCATGTTGCGACACTTGGCATAACTCTCTCTCAGAGAATCCAATTGAGGTCAGACCTATCAGGATGGAAAGATGACAGGTTAGGCTACTGCAAAAAACTTTTTCAGACCCTGTGGAGCAAAAATTTCAGAGTTATAGCAGAAACAATCAGGTACATATTTCTGTCGAAACTGAATTATTTTTGGAGCACCTTTATTCATGGCTTCCAGAATTTAGGGTTTCGGAGAAAGTTGGAATTTTTGGAAACGGATTCCATGGCTGAATGCTACTCAGGAAAATAGAAATGTAGAAACCAAGATCGAATTTTTTGGTTGGGTGGAAGACCGGGCTTGATCAAACCCCAGTTCGGGATTTTGATCGAAAAGATGGAAAATTAGGGCTTCAGCAAAAGTTGGAATTTTTGAAGTCTGTAACCACGGCTGGAAGCTCCTCAGAAAAATAAGAGTTTAGAGCCTTGGATCGAACCTTTTGTTTGGGTAGAAGGGTGGGCTTCATCAAACCCTAGTTCGAGATCCTGTCCAGACGATCCAGAAGTTTCAAAGGCAATTTTGAGGGGTCAAATTTTGGAAATTCCAAAATTAAAGTATGCTAGTTTGATCAGCTCAACAAGACATATTCTTTCATCCATTCAGAAGTGTGAAAGTCAAAGATTGAATTTTTAGGGTTTCTCTAGCAAACCCTAATCAAGCTCCAAATCAAGTTTCAGGGGGACTTGAGGCTAAGGCCTTACATAAGAAGACTGCAAGAAGTCTCGACAGGTATGACTTAAGGAGGCTCAGGTATGTCTTGAAATCTAATTCTTGATTAAGTTCATGATGTGTTTGTCTTCATATTATTTATTAGTACAATCTTGATTAATGTTAGAATTGTCTTATCACCCTAGTAACAGTATGAATGCATGTGAATGATCAAAGACATTCATTGATTAGGGCTATATGATTGTACTAATGCATTATGATGTTGTGTGAGGTTGATGTTGTCTGCTAACAAGATACAGGTACATCACAAAAGACAAATCAGGTTCCATGACCATGAAAACATGAAGACAAAGACTCATCCATAATTTTTGTTCTACTTACAAGGTATGTATGACTTTGTTACATTATGCTTAACCTGTGAGACATGCAGGTTCTAGCTCAGGATCTCTAAATCATTGAAGAGATTGTTTAGGTATGTTGTACATAACTAAGTAGGTATACTGATCCAGGTATGTTTCCCATGAATCTTACCTTGTGTTAGGATCTCTTATATAAGTATACTTGGTATGATTGGTTATGCTTATTCATAAAGTTAGTAATCAAGGGATTATGCATATTATGTCTTTTATCTTGATTGATGATATGCATGAGTAAAATAAGACTTCCCTGAAATCTTGAATACTAATGTTTATTAACTATAATCATGACTATACATTTTCAAGATTACTTAGAACTATAATGTTTTGATAACATTTAGAACATACTAATGGGTGTATGTTTGTGTATGAGATCATGAGGATGACACTTGAACATGCACAGTGGTACAGAATAAATAGAAGTTCAAAAGACATACAGAAGATCAAGCGGGAGGCAACCACACAAACATAAAAGATAAGTATTTGAGTTGTTATTTGAAATAGTAAATGATATTGCCTGTAATAGGTTGTATGCATATTTGTATTCCTATAATGTATCATGCTGAGTGTAAATATTCATAGAACATTGAACAGTATACTACTAATATGCATATGATTGGTAAGTTGGACAAACATTCCATTGTTGCTTGTCTAGAATGAAACCTCTTTGCTGACATGCTGAGAGTTGTTCACACTCTCGATAGTATGTTCTGGTGGAGATGGAAGGCATCTAGATAGCCACTGTATGCATACAGGATATGGGAAAGTGTTGTGCCAAAGTATTGGTCAAGATAGTTGCATAACTATGTAAATGATATCCGTATGCATAATAGGTTATCATGTCAATATGATTTGATGATTATGAAGTATTACTAATCCTGCACTTAATTTTGATTTGTAGGAAATATCATGATGAATGATGAACACTGAACAAGCAATGGATGTTCAACAAAATATTTACAAATCAAACGATAGAAGGCTTGTGGCTAGAAGATTCTCTTAGAAAGAGGAAAAGAATCATGATGATATGTTTTGCTCCAAGTGGCTAGATAAGACCATTCTCTTAATGGTGTAATTAAAGAAGAAGTGTGAATCAGGTTCTGTATGGGTTCCCATGATCAATAATCAATTGATGAGCTTAATGATCACCATGGGTGATGTGGATCTCAACCTTTGCTACAAGGTTGAATATGGCTTCTATACACATATGACATGGATGCAAGAAGGAACTCACCACAGAGTTCGAATGATGTTGAGGCTCATATCAGTAGACCCATCTGATGAGAGATGGCACAGATAGATGACTGTAGAAAAGAAAATGAAAGATCTTAGATTAATGTATTACTTCCTAGGTCTGGAAGTATGGAAAGGCTCAGTAGGAATCTTTCTCAACCAGAGAAAGTATGCTGAGAAATCTTTAGAAGACTTGATATGATGGAATGGCCACTCTTATGGATTCCAACTTGAAACTGTTAGGAGATGACTCATCAGAGTTAGTGGATATAACTCTGTACAGTCAAATTATTGGGTCATTGATGTATCTAACATATACTAGGTTAGATATATGCTTTGTTGTGAACACCTTGAGTCAGTATCTAGTGGAAACTAGATGTGTTCACCCGATAGTTGCAAAGCATGTGATGAGGCACATAAAGGATACGATAGACTTTGATCTATGCTATCTTGGAGATCATGACTTCAGATGGCTACTCAGATGATGATTGGGAAGAAAGTGTATCAGACTGGAAGAACACATCGAGAGGATGTTATTGTCTGGGATTAGCCATGATCTCGTGGTTTAGCTGGAAGCAGTCTAGTTTGGCTCTCAGCACAAGTGGAATATATGGCTGCTTGCTCTACTAGTTGTGAAGAAGTTTGACTTTAGGATTGTTTGACTTAGAGATAGAACCAACTGTGATCCTATGTGATAAATAGAGTTGTATCAAGATGACATAGAATCTAGTGTTCCATGATAAGTCAAAGATCATAGGGAACTAACAAGATATGATGCAGAAAGGAACTATAAAGTTTGAATTTGTAATAGGTTACCGTTGTACTTACCAAACCTCTACCTCAAGTGAAGAAGTTACCAACCAAACCTCTGTCTCGAGTGAAATTTGAATACTTCTGAGACAAGCTTGGTGTAGTTCAAAAGGACCCTCCTCGAAAGGGGGAGTAGTATAGTCACTGATGATGAGATTGTCTCATCAAACAACAAGGTCGATGATGAGGTAACCTATTCTCTACACCTAGATACTTAGAAATATTTAGATTTAGGACTCTTATACTTAGAATACTTAGTTTTACTTATACATGCTTTTGATGTTAGATGTATTAGTAAGAATACATGCTTTTGATGATTGATGTATTGGTAAGAATACATGCTTTTGATGATTGATGTATTGGTGAGAATACATGCTTTTGATGATAGATGTATTGGTGAGAATACATGCTTTTGATGATAAGATGTATTGGTAAGAATACATACTTTTGATGATACATGTATTGATTAATGTACTTGTATGGTTGAGGATACTTGTACTTGTATTGATCAGAATACATGTGGGGATTGTATCATCCCTGAACACATGTTCTAAAGTGAGCTGTAGACAGGTGTCTCCGAGAAAGAAGAGGGATTGTATCATCCCTGGACTTCGGTCCCTGAATTGATCCGTAGACGTATGGTCTTCGAAAATGAAGTCCTTAGTGGACAGTTGAGGGGATTGGATCATCCATGGACTTTCAGTCCTAAAGAGATCCGTAGACGTGAGGTCTCCGAGAATGAAGTCCTTAGTGGATAGTTGAGGGGATTGGATCATCCCTGGACTTTCAGTCCTAAAGAGAGCCGTAGACGTAAGGTCTCCGAAAATGAAGTCCTTAGTGGACACTTGAGGGGATTGGATCATCCCTGGACTTTCAGTCCTAAAGAGAGCTGTAGACATGAGGTCTCCGAGAATGAAGTCCTTAGTGGACAGTTGAGGGGATTGGATCATCCCTGGACTTTCAGTCCTAAAGAGAGCCGTAGACGTGAGGTCTCCGAGAATGAAGTCCTTGGTGGACTTGAGGGGATTGGATCATCCCTGGACTTTCATTCCTAAAGAGAGCCGTAGACGTGAGGTCTCCGAGAATGAAGTCCTTGGTGGACTTGAGGGGATTGGATCATCCCTGGACTTTCAGTCCTAAAGAGAGCCGTAGACGTGAGGTCTCCAAGAATGAAGTCCTTGGTGGACTTGAGGGGATTGGATCATCCCTGGACTTTGAGTCCTAAAGAGAGCCGTAGACGTGAGGTCTCCGAGAATGAACCCCTTGGTGGACTTGAGGGGATTGGATCATCCCTGGACTTTCAGTCCTAAAGAGAGCTGTAGACAGGTGTCTCCGAGAATAGAGGATAGGACTGCATCGTCCCTGGACCTTGGTTCAAAATGCACGTGATTGGATTAATCATCCTTAGACAGTAAATCCAGGAAGGATAGTCTTAAATGTGATTTTGGTAGGATTAATCATCCTTAGACAGTAAATCCAGGAAGGATAGTCTTAAATGTGATTGTGGTAGGATTAATCATCCTTAGACAGTAAATCCAAGAAGGATAGTCTTAAATGTGATTGTGGTAGGATTAATCATCCTTAGACAGTAAATCCAGGAAGGATAGTCTTAAATGTGATTGTGATTGGATTAATCATCCTTAGATAGTAAATCCAGGAAGGATAGTCTTAAATGTGATTGTGGTAGGATTAATCATCCTTAGACAGTAAATCTAGGAAGGATAGTCTTAAATGTGATTGTGATTGGATTAATCATCCTTAGACAGTAAATCCAGGAAGGATAGTCTTAAATGTGATTGTGGTAGGATTAATCATCCTTAGACAGTAAATCCAAGAAGGATAGTCTTAAATATGATTGTGGTTGGACTAATCATCCTTAGACAGTAAATCCAGTAATTCCGAAAGGAAGGATAGTCTTAAATATGATTGTGATGAAATTGATCCAGTAAATATGAAAGGAAGGATCATGTGTATTGATGACGATGCTGATGATCGTGCGATGACGATGCTGATGATCGTGGGATGATGACGCTGATGATCGTGCGATGACGATGCTGATGATCGTGGGATGACGATGCTGATGATCATGTGATGACGATGCTGATGATCGTGTGATGACGATGTTGATGATCGTGCGATGACGATGCTGATGATCGTAGGATGATGATGTTGATGATCGTGTGATGACGATGCTGATGATCGTGTGATGACAATGTTGATGATCATGTGATGACGATGCTGATGATCGTGTGATGACGATGCTGATGATCGTGAGATGACAATGATGATGATCATGTGATGATGATAATCGTGAGGATCCAGATGATGATATTGTTGTAGCTATTCAAGTGCTACAGAAGATAAAGACTCAATACTGAAGATGTCGATGTTCCAGTATTGAAGATGTTCCAGTAACTGCTTGAGTTACTGATGATGTTGAGAAAGATTCCAATGATTTATAGATGTATCATGTATGATGTTGATGACTCCATGCTTGTGCAGATGTTGTTATAATATCCTTCTCGTTAAGGGGGAGTGTTGAGATATTGTAACTTCAAAGAATATTATATTTGTACTTTATTATTCCGGAGATGTTTCATTCCTCCATGAAGATCTTATTGTATATACGGAGATGTTTATTCCTCCGTCGGAATGTGGTAACTCGGGTTATTAGACTTCCCTAGTGGGGGTCGGCCCTGTATGTGTTATGTGGGTCAAAGGGTTATTAGACCACCCTAGATGGGTCGGCCTAGTCAATTGTAGTGGGGTGTTTAACCCATTGGTTAAATACGAGCCTACGTGTACCTGTGTAAAATACATGTTAGTGTAGTGTATAAATAGAGGAGGTGTGTTCCTCATTTGACACACTCACACACTTGAGGATAGGGCACTTGTGGAGGAGAGGTTTGCTATTGTGGAGGAGGAGATCATGTCTCAGGGTTTCATCTTTGTATATTGCTGGTCATCTATATTGAGGAAGCTTTGCTGGGTTTTCTACCCCATGACGGTTTCCCAGGATAAATCTCTGTCTCTTGTGTTTATGCCATGCTTGTTGTTTCTTCAGTGATCCTGTATATGCTATTATTGTGAAATGAAATGTAATACTAGTATTTTCTGTCTTAGCATATTAAATCTTAACATGCGTTAACCTTCATATATCAGCTTTCCATGTAACACAACCACATTGTCATCGAATCTATTGCACCATAATGAATTTGACTTGAGTTAGCTTTCCTTCCAACAGCAATGCAGGGTGAAAGAAAGCTAATATGTGTTAACCTTCATATGTCAGCCTTCCATCTAATAATACCACATTGTCATCAAATCTATTGCACCATAATGAAACCTGGCTCGAGTTAGATTTCTTTCCAACCGCATTGCAGAGTGAAGGACAAACAACATGTGTTAACCTTCATATATCAGCCTTCCATCTAACACAACCAAATTGTCATCAAATCTATTGCACCATAATTAAATTTGACTCGAGTTAGCTTTCCTTACAACAACAATGCATGGTGAAGGAAAGGCAATGTCTGTTAACCTTCATATATCAGCATTCCATCTAACACAACGACATTGGCATCACATTTATTGTAGCAAAATGAAATCTGACTCGAGTTAGCTTTCCTTCCAACAACATTGCACAGTGAAGGAAAGGGAACATGTGTTAACCTTCATATATCAACCTTCCATCTAACACAACCACATTGTCATCACATCTATTGCACCATAATGACATATGACTCAAGTTAGCTTTCCTTCCAATAACAATGCACGGTGAAGGAAAGGTAACATGTGTTAACATTCATATATCAACCTTCCATCTAACACAACCACTTTGTCATCAAATCTATTGCACCATAATGAAATCTGACTTGAGTCAGCTTTCCTTCCAATAATATTGCACGGTGAAGGAAAGGCAACATGTGTTCACCTTCATATATCAACCTTCCATCTAACACAACCACATTGTTATCAAATCTATTGCACCATAATGAAATCTGACTCGAGTTATCTTTCACTCCAACAGCATTGCACGGTGAAGGAAAGGGAACGTGTGTTAACCTTCATATATCATCGTTCCATCTAACACAACCACATTGTCATCAAATCAATTACACCAAAACGAAATCTGAATCCAGTTAGCTTTCCTTCCAATAACATTGCAGGATGAAGGAATGTTAATGTGTGTTAACCTTCATTTATCAGCCTTCCATCTAACACAATCACATTGTCAACAAATCTATTGCACCATAATGAAATATGACTTGAGTTAGCTTTCCTTCCAATAACAATGCACAGTGAAGGAAAGATAATGTGGGTTAACATTCATATATCAGCCTTCCATCCAACACAACCACAATTTCATCAAATCTATTGCACCATAATGAAATCTGACTCGAGTTCGCATTCATTCCAACATTATTGTATAGTGAATAAAAGGCAATGTGCGTTAACCTTCATATATCAGCTTTCCATCTAACACAACCACATTGTCATCAAATCTATTGCACCATAATGAAATTTGGCTTGAGTTAGCTTTCCTTCCAACAACAATGCAGGGTGAAAGAAAGCTAATATGTGTTAACCTTCATATGTCAGCCTTCCATCTAATAATACCACATTGTCATCAAATCTATTGCACCATAATGAAACCTGACTTGAGTTAGATTTCTTTCCAACCGCATTGCACAGTGAAGGACAAACAACCTGTGTTAACCTTCATATGTCAGCCTTCCATCTAACACAACCAAATTGTCATCAAATCTATTGCACCATAATTAAATTTGACTCGAGTTAGCTTTCCTTACAACAACAATGCATGGTGAAGGAAAGGCAATGTCTGTTAACCTTCATATATCAGCATTCCATCTAACACAACGACATTGGCATCAAATTTATTGTAGCAAAATGAAATCTGACTCGAGTTAGCTTTCCTTCCAACAACATTGCACAGTGAAGGAAAAGGAACATATGTTAACCTTACTATATCAGCTTTCCATCTAACACAACCACATTTTCATCAAATCTATTGCACCATAATTAAATCTGACTCGGGATAGCTTTCATTCCAATAGATTTGCATGATGAAGGAAAAGCAACGTCTATTAACCTTCAGATATCAGCCTTCCATGTAAGACAACCACATTATCATCAAAACTATTGCACCATCATGAAATCTGACTTGAGTTTGCTTTCTTTCCAACAACAATGCACAGTGAAGAAACGGTAACATGTGTTAACCTTCATATATTAGCCTGCCATCTAACAATACCACATTGTCGTCAAATGTATTTTACCATAATGAAATCTTATTTGAGTTAGCTTTCTTTCCAACCGCATTGCATGGTGAAGGAAAGGTAACGTGTGTTAATCTTCATATATCAGCCTTCCATCTAACACAACCACATTTTCATTAAATCTATTGCACCATAATGAAATCTTACTAGAGTTAGTTTTCCTTCCAACAGTATTCCACGTGAAGGAAAGAGAACGTGTGTTAACCTTCATGTATCAACGTTTCATCTAACACAACCACATTGTCATCAAATCTATTGCACCATAACGAAATGTGACTCGAGTTAGCTATCCTTCCAACAACATTGCATATTGAAGGAAAGGCAACGCGTGTTAACCTTCATATATCAGCCTTCCATCTAACACAACCACATTGTCATTAAATCTATTGCACCATAATGAAATCTTACTCGAGTTAGCTTTCCGTCCAACAACAATGCACGGTGAAGGAAAGGTAATATGTGTTAACCTTCATATATCAACCTTCCATCTAACACAACCACATTGTCATCAAATCTATTGCACCATAATGAAATCTGACTCAAGTTAGCTTTCCTTCCAAGATTATTGCATGATGAAAGAAAGGCAACGTGTGTTAACTTTCATATATCAGCCTTCCATCTAACACAACCACATTGTCATAAAATCTATTGCACCATAATGAAATCTTACTCGAGTTAGCTTTCCTTCCAACAACACTGCACAGTGAAGGAAATGGAACATGTGTTAACCTTCATATATCAACCTTCCATCTAACACAACCACATTGTCATCACATCTATTGCACCATAATAAAATATGACTCAAGTTAGCTTTCCTTCCAACAAGAATGCACGGTGAAGGAAAGACAATGTGTGTTAACATTCATATATCAGCCTTCCATCTAACACAACCACATTGTCATCAAAGCTATTGCACGATAATGAAATCTGAATCGAGTTAGCTTTCATTCTAACAACATTGCAGAGTGAAGGAAAGGGAACGTGTATTAACCTTCATATATCATCCTTCCTCTTGGGCCCAAGTTGGGACAAAATTTTGGTTACACATTTGATAAGCAGGAAAAGCTGAGCTAAGTGCAGCTCAGAAAAAGACTTAATTTTGTCTAAGTGTTGAGGGCGCTGTGAAGTTGTGCGCAACATCCAAGTTTTGGCCATGCTGCAAAGTTGTGTGTAGCATCCGACTTTTGGAAGTACCACGAAGAAGTGAAGCCACGTGAAGGTAGCAAAGCAGAGTGTTGGACAAGGATCAGGTGCAGGTACCGGATGGAGTGCCAAGCAGTGGGCACGAGCAAATCAGGAAGGAGGGAAATGCATGAGTTTCTTAAGGAAAGGACAACTGAAGGAAAGCGATGGCTTGGCATGCCTAGTGGGCAAGACCATTAGAGATGAATGGTTCAGTGCAAGTGACCTGTTGGCACATGTGCGACAGGAAGGCCGATAGCAACAGAATGAAGACGTGGAGAATCGCCACAATGAAGTAGACACTACTAGATGCGAGCAAGCTGGTTTAGGAAAACCAGCATATTTTTGTAAACCCTAAGAGTTTTTGGGTTTAGGTCTTCAGCATTGTAAAGACATGACCTTCAGGCATGGTCTATTTAAGAAGACAATTTTGTATGGAATGGGGTTGTTACTTTTGTGGTTAATTTTTGTTGTTACATTTTTGGGTTCTGGATTTTGTATTGTAAAATCTCTTTTGAGTTGAGAAGATTGTAAAGGCTCTGTAGCTGTGTGCGCAGAGGCCTACCTGAGAGGAAGGAGAGTCTACAACTGAGTGTGCAGACTAAGAACGGTTGTCTCCATCCGTTTTAAAGATATATATTACCAATCGTTCTTGTGGATGTAGCTTCCCATCCGGGGAAGTGAACCACATTAAATATCGTGTTGTGTGATTGTGTTTTATCAATGAATGCTTATCTGTGTTTTCTGTAAATGAATGCCTAGATGTTTCCTTGCATGCTGTTATGAGAGAACTGTTGTATGCATTTTCCATTAGAAGAGGTATGGAGGTGATATATTAAGTTCTGCATGAATAGATGAATGGTGAACATTTAGTTTATGTTTGAGAGCAGTGAGTGAGTTAATTGGTTAAGTGTTAAGAGATCACTTAAGTACTTCTTTATGCACAATAGAACAATGCATAACAAGTAGATTGTATCAATAGAATATCCTCAAATCGTAACCATACCAAGTGGATGAACGAATACTAGATGGATAATCGACTGAGTAGTTGAATGAGTGGATGAGTGACTCATGTCAGTGCCTTCAGCGTTTTCGAACACTTCAAGATTAAGCTGAGTGCTATTGTTCACAGTCCCAGTAGAAGAACATAGTGGTGTGGACCGTAGCGTTGTCCATCGCTGCGCAGTCTCCCCTCGTAACGCATACCCCCTGTTGCGTTGCAAAGTACGTCCGTCCAAGCAACTCGTCACTTACTGTGGAAACTTGATTCCGCAGTACCCCATAGATACACCTCGAGTGAGAGTAGCCAGGGATAATTTTAAGGACCCATACTTATTTAAAAGTGTATAAACCTTGGCGAATCTTACCAATTCTTAAAATGTCAACTATAAAATATTTGACGATATTTTTCTAAAATTATTTCAATTTCTAAGGATTTTATATAGTTTATATAATAATTTGGCGATTTTGAGAGTGAAAAAAGTTTACCCCATCAAAATTGGGCGAAACGAGGCTTCAAAAAATGCAAATTGGCGAATATTTTTCTGGAAAAACACATGGAAAAATAGCCCATGGGCTAAATTTCGCCCCTAAAATTATCCTTGAGTGAGACCTCAACCTGCTTGTAGGTTGTTTCCAAAAGGGCCAATGTGAAGGGGCTTTGTTGGTCAAAGGGAAACCGCGAAGAACCTGGGTCTTATAGAAAACCTATGGGTCAGTTATAGCCAACAAATGGTTTCGATGCTGCGCTAGAATCCGTGATGAGTTGCAATCTTGATGTGTGATCAAGAATACCAGTTCCCGGAAGGCTCTGTCAATTGGCATCCTGAAAAGACAGAGATCCAAGCTTGGTGGGACAAGACCATAAGAGACTTTGCAAGGCAAGAGAATAGATATTTGCATCTATGTGACACACAGTGGTCAGATAGATATCTGTGGAAATATATTGACAAGATTTTCTGGGCATCATTTCCAAACGAGCTGTACCCGTGGATCTCGCGACTCGTATGAAAGAAAACCTGTTTTCAAGGAGGAGTTCCTACAGAGTGGACTTCTGATCTCATAGCGTAGCTCAAAGTAAAATATAGCCCATTGACACACGCAGTTGATTTTTGGGTCGATCATATGCTAGAAGGATTCGTAACAGAATTTACTGTAGACACACTCAAATCCTATAGCCAAGCAGAAGCATACTTTTTCGGAGGATTCCAAGGTAAGTTGCCTCACAATCTCAGTCTATACATTAAGATGTTGTTAGCTGAGAAAGGTGTTTTAAGAATGCAGTAATATTCTTATGTTTTTCATAATAAACAGTATATATAGTGATTCTGACGAAGATACCCATAATTTTAAAAGTGGTAAGAGGTTTAAATTTAATAAAAATCTTGGAGGCCCTGGACTCCATATCGATACTGAGATTCCTTGTGACCTTGACAGTGAAGCCGCACCACCATTTACCCCTGAGAACCCACCGGCTACAGAGACCGTGCCACCCTTATCTCAGAACCCACCCGCTACGCAGCCCACCCCACAGAATACTCAACCCAATACGTCTATCATGATAAGCCCATTTTTTTTCACTGCACAGAGCCCTTTATAGCAGCAGCACACTATTCCGGGCCCCACTACCTAATAGGACAATGGAAAACACAAATATGAAGTTGTCTATATTCAAAGGAATTGGCCTAGAAGACCCTAACCAGCATTGGTTCCTTTGCAAAGCCGTATGGAGTGTAAGACAAATGCAGGATGATGCCGAGAAGAGAGAACAACTCATCACCACTTTAAGCGACAAAGCTTTACATTGGTTCATGAAGTACTCTAACACACAGCCAAGAACCCTCACAGAAATTAAAGCTGCGCTTGTGGCATATTTTAAGAAACCCAAATTTGAATCTCAGTGTACAACCGAGTTGAAAGAAATAAATCAGAAACCGACTGAAATAGTTTGGGAGTTTGATCAGAAGTTCAAAACCCTATTAGACCAAGTGAGATTTGTTATAGCCCCGGAACAACACAACAAATGGTTCATTGCTGCGTTGTTGCCCCATATTAGATTACCATTGATGCAGTAGAAGGTTACGTCATAGGAAGAGGCTTTGGAGATCTCATTGAAGCTAGAGGATTCACCGTTTGGTGAGACTAGTTCTGGAATGTCTCAGATCCAGAACTAACTGACAACCTTGACACTAGAGCTGCAAAGCATGAAGAATGGCAAAGAACAAAGGTATGAACCTAGACATGAGATCTGGTGTACAAGTTGTAAAGGAGAAGGCCATGACCGGGAGCATTGCCCTTTATTCCGTGACTATCTTAATAGTGGTGTGGCCAACCCAATAAATCAGAATCAGGCTCCATGGTGTGAAATTTCTAGAACCACGGGACACAGACCTGAAGAGTGCTATCTTAGACAGAAATATGTGAAAACACCTAGAAATTTATACTGCACTTTCTATAAATCAGTTAGACATGATGAATCCAACTGTCGTGCATATGAGCTAATGAATGAGAGAAAACGAGATATGGACTCAATGAGAGGCATTGGCTTGTACCGCATACAAGAATATAACCAGCTGAAACAAGAGAATGCACAATATGATGAAGGAGGATACAGAGGTCCTGGTGCTGGATACTGCGGTAGAGGAAGGAATGCTGGCCCGGTGCAGGGAAGAGGCCATGGCCAGGTCATTTGTTATAATTGTGGTCAGCCAGGTCACGTATCTAGAGACTGTGTTAAGCCATGCACTACGTGCAATTATTGTAAATCATTCGAGCATGTTATTGAAGATTTCCCAGTGCTAGAGATGGAAATGCAGAAAAGAAGACGGACGGACGCACCAACCACGAACGTCCAGCGGATCGTAGCGGAGAGAAAACCAATAGACCCGAGCATCAATGTGGTAACATGTAGTGGCGCTCAGACAGGCCGTGATAGGGGAGAAGAAGCTTTCACATCAAGGGAGGCTCACACAAGGCAGACTCCTCTTAAGATAGTATGGATAAGGAAAGCTCCAGGAAAAATACCTGCTCTCAACCTACAAAAGAACAAGGAAGTCTTTATTGATGCATGGGATACCTTCAGAGAACCAGAAACAGAGTCATAGCGGATCCCGTTGCACAGTGAAGCACCACATGTTGAATACATGCCAACGGCTTATGATAAAACAAGAAATGCAACGAATGTCAGCACTTCCGTTGTGGAATTTCTGCGAAGCTGCATGAAGCTACTCAAAAGTGAAAATGCCATAGTAGAGCTACAGAAGCTCATAAACTAGTATGAACCGTAGATCAGAATGAAGACTTCTGATAGCGCAGTACATCACATAAGGAAGCATAAAAGAACAGACCGAGAAATGAGGCTTACCGCACAAATTGGAGATTTTGAAATGGATGAAGTCATCCATGATCTGGGATTCGAAGTAAATGTCTTAACTAAGTAGACATGGCGGTAGATGGGTCGACCAAATTTTTCATGGTCACCTATCTAGCTAAGAATGGATAACCAAGAGAAAGTCATACATTTTGGATGGTTAGCTGACATGATAGTCGACATCGATGGAGTCCAAAGTTATGCAGACTTTGAAGTTATTGAGATTGTGGATAATAGTCAGCCTTTTCCTACACTACTAGGAATTGACTAGGCTATTGATAACTTGGTTATCATCAACGTAAAAACAAAGAAGATGATATTTGAAGGGAAGCATCTTAGGGTCATCGCACCGTTGGATCCTAAAGATGGTGACAGATACAGCGAGCCGATTCAGGAGGAATCCAAGGCTCAAGACTTGGACAGACTATACCAGTTCAGAGTGAACCAGGAAGATTACATTAATCCTACTGCAGATGGTACACTCAACTGGAGATGTGACAGTTCCCGCGTCTCTGATTTGGAGGCAGGGATGGAAAATTGGCAAAACTGGATGCATGAAGTATAAGTAACAAGATGCACACAAGTTACAAAATCACTCCACTGGATTGGAAAGGAGGTAAGTCCTATTCCCACAGATGATGGTTCTGCTAATGTTTACACTTTCATCCAAGAATACACTACAACTATTGCAGATGAGCACAAATTACGAGCATTAGATATGGCACTGCACGACACACTCGCCAGATGGTGGAAAGCGCACAAGCAGACATTGACCACGTGGGATCAATGTAGAATTAACATGCATATTCGGTTTGTTGATCGGGTTACTTTACCCTCTCGAAATTTTAATGGATAAACAAATCCTAGTAAGCACATTGAAGTCTGTTCGTAGGCATGGCTGGAAAGGCCACATGAAGAATGGATGCATCTATTTGTACATGTGCTCGATGAGGACATTCCAAAGAAATGGTACCTAGACCTAGAGTTGTGCAGGGAAACCATTGATTGGGAAATGTTGACTACGAACTTCCAGAGGGACTTCAGCTTCGAGGATGAGAACCCACTGATCCACGAGGCATTGTAGTTAATTAAGGAACACATATTCAGGGGAGACTATCTTCGTAAAGATACTACATGGGAAGAATTCTTCGAGGTAGATAGCGTTCCTACAAACCTACACTCAGAATGGAAGGAACATGAAGAACATCCCATAGAGTGTTATAAACTAGCTAAAGAAGATGGTGATAGAAAGGAAGACGATGACGATGATCCGCGCAACATAAAATTACCAAAATCGGAGGGTGCGCACGATGTAGAAGGACCTTCATTAGAAATCTCAGATATGAGCAGACTAGTAAAAACACAGAAGGTGAATATTGGCACAAGCGAAGAACTGAAGTTTGCAGCAATCGGAGACTGTTGGGATGATCAGACTATTGCAGAGATTGCAGACACTCTACATGAGTATCAGGAGCTATTTTTGACAAAATTTACAGAAATGAAAGGAATTCTAGGAGACCTAGGAGTCATGAAAATACCTTTGAAGCCAGGCACAAAACCCATGAAGCAGAGACCATACAGACTAAATCCATGCTACAAAGAAAGAGTACACGCAGAGCTGGATAAGATGCTTGAAGCAGTAATCATTGAACCTGTAGAGGAATCAGAGTGGATTAGTCCCATGGTCATTCAAGACAAGAAAGCAAAGGGTGAGATCAGGATCTGTGTGGACCTCAGAAAACTGAATGATGCTTCCATGCACGACCCATTCCCTATTCCATTTACGGATGAAATGCTTGATAATGTTGGAGGGAATGAGGCCTATTGTTTTACAGATGGTTTTTTGAGGTATCATCAGATAAGGATTGATCCCATAAACAAGCATAAGACAACTTTTGCTACAAAATGGGGGTTGTTCCAGTACACAGTAATGCCCTTTGGCTTGAAGAATGCACCTACTATATTTTCCAGAGTGGTCGTCGCAGCATTCAAAGAGTTTATGCATAAGTTTCTCGAAGCCTATTTTGATGATTGGATTGTGTTTGGTCTATTGAAGAACCATTGCGCAAACCTCAGAATGATGCTTGAGAGGTGTCGATAGCATCAGATCTCTTTAAATCTAAAGAAGTGTATTTTTTATGTTCCTTATGGGATTCTACTTGGGCACATTGTTTGTAAGCAAGGATTGGTGGTGGATCCTGCAAAGATCGCAATAATTGTGAACTTTCCAACAACAAATTCAGTCAAGATGTTGCGCTCTACCTTAGGCCTTACTGGATACTACAAGAAATTTATAAAGGGTCATGCACAGATAGCCATAGCAATGGAAAAGCTGCTAAAGAAAGACACACCGTTCATTTGGAATGTGGAATGCGAACGGGGTTTTGATACACTAAAAGAAAAGATGGTAACTGTGTCAATTTTAGTCTTTCCATATTGGATGAATCCATTTCATGTCCATGTTGATGCATCATGCATTACCTCGAGAATCATATTAGCTCAGCCAGGAGAAGGAAGTAATCACCACCCTATTGCTTTCTCAAGCAGAAAGCTCTCAACAGCAAAAAAAAAACTATACTACTACCAAGAGGGAAGGCCTTGCGATGCTATATGCCCTACAGAAATTCAGACATTACTTGCTTGGTGCGCACTTCCTTATGTTCACTGACAATTCTGTGTTGAAATACTTGGTCACTAAGCCAGTGTTAGGGGGATGCATATGCAGATGGCTACTGCTGTTCTAGGAATATGACTTTGAGATTATTGTTAAGCTAGGTAGACTGAACTTGGGACCTGATAATCTATCAAAGATTGAGTCAGGAGAAGAGCCGACGAACATTGAAGACAGTCTGCCTGATGCATAGCTATTTTCTATACAAGTTGTCGATGATTATTATAAGGATATCATTAATTTTCTGACAACAAGGATGGCACCACAGGAATTATCTGTCCAGCAGAAGAAGCAACTAGTGGTGCACGCCGCAAACTTCACTATAATTGCAGGTCAATTATACAAACTTGGGCCAGATGAAGTCTTGCACAAATGCATACTAGATCATGAGAAACCGTTTATTCGATCAGACGCGCATTCAGGGATCGTGGGAGGTCACTATGCAGGAAGGGCTACCGTGCAAAAGATATTGTACGCAGGGCTATGGTGGCCCACGATCCACAAATATTCCAAAGAACACTGCAGGAACTGTGATGTCTGCCAGAGGACAGGGAAACCTTCATGAAGAGACGAGATGCCATTAAACCCACAATTGACCCTGCATACGTTTGAGAAATGGGCAATTGATTTTGTGGGTCCTATAAACCCACCAGGGAAAAGAACTGGTGTGAGGTATATTCTTACTGCTACTGATTACCTCACCAGATGGGCAGAAGAAAAGCCAGTAAAGGACTGCAGCGCTAGTACTGCTACAAAGTTCATTTTTTAAGACATATTGTCAAGATTTGGTTGTCCGAATATTTTTATGAGTGACCAAGGTACTCACTTTTTGAGCAAGACCATTGAGGCACTTACAAAGGAATTTCACATTCGTCATCAACGCAGTACTCCATATCATCCATGGGCGAATGGCACTATTGAGGCTTTCAATAAAATACTGGAGAATGCGTTGACTAAATTTTGCAATGTGAATAGAGATGATTGGGACCTGCGTGTCTGCTTTGTGTTATGGGCATACAAGACTACATGCAAGAAATTGACAGGACATGCACCTTTTAAGTTGGCTTATGGGTAGGAAGCTAAAATTCCAATGGAATATATTATCCCTAGTTTGTGGATCGCTACGTTCACAGGAATGCCATACCGCGTAGCATTAGAACAAAGGTTGCTACACCTCGTTGGGTTGGAGGAAGATTGCTTCATTGTCCGCTTCTACCAGCAAGTTCAAAAAGACCGTGAGAAAGCATGGCATGATCGCCATATAAAGTGAAAGTGTTTCTAGGTAGGTGACCTAGTCCTCCTATATGATAGCAAGTTCATGAAGTTTCTTGTTAAATTTAAGATGCATTGGCTTGGCCCATATACTGTGATACCTGTTACTAACATTGGTGTAGTCCAGTTGGCCAATTTAGCTGGCGATACCCTACCAACTTTGATAAATGGAAGTAGGCTAAAGCTGTACCATGACAGCTTTGCTTTGCAGAATCCTGAATGATAAGCAGAGGGAGAAATTTCTAAGTGTCAAGTACAGTGGAAATTGGACACTGGAAATGTAAAGGATCTTGTACACGTACGATAAGTAGAACAATGTGTGTACCGCGCAGCACTACTGAAGCTGCACGGGAAAAATATATATATATATATATTTTGAAACTGCGCAGTTGAAAAATTTTGGCACTCTGAAGTAACTGCGTAGGATCACAGATGGCTTGCCGCGCAACTTGGTGCAAGACTCAGAAAAATAATTGTTACAAAACGTTTTGAGAAAAATAGTCGTTATATGACCGTTGCAATGAACTGCTTCAGCATTTAACGAAAAGATAATCGTTCTGAACACGTTAACGACAGAAGGGATTGAAGGATTCGCTCAAATTCGCCAATGGACACTACATTAAATTCCCATCTATCCATTGGAAGGCGCTGGGAGGACCCAGCTGCACCTATAAATAACGTCGCATAAAGACTCGCGGGCGTTGCCAGATACTTAGAATTTTCATGTGTTCACTCCTATGTTAGCAATCCTTAGTCATATCTCAGAAACAGTTGCCTACTCTTTCCAGTGAATGTCCAAATCACCAAATAGAGAAGAAGAGCTTACAAGCAATCCGAATCTTTCAGCACAGGGCAATCGCAGAGTTAATGAAAACTCATGCCAAGAAGACTATACTCGAACCTGGTCAAGCATCCAAAAGATCACCTCTCCATAATCCAATCATGCAGGACAAAGGGAAAGACATAACTAGACCACGAAGCAAGACTCTAAAGATAGGCCAGACGGCGCCGAGATCGCCGGTCTTTCAGAAGGAACCCTTGAAGTTGACACCAGAGTATATATCACCTTGGGCGTTGGATTCCCCGGTCTTTAAATTGGCCAAGAATGCTAGATATGAAATACCATTGTCACCGATTTCAAAACATGTAGAGGTTTCCAAGAACCTACTCGGAAAGATCACAGACTATAAGTGGGAAGACTTTGACCTACTAGGCATGCAAAAGGGAGAGCCCCACACACCTAAGTACCCACAGTTCCACCCTGACAAGTATATGTGCTGGAAAAAGGATTCCAATGGAACTTTTAACTTGGTTGGTGAAAGCTGGCTGACACCCGTCGTTCAGTCAGTACTGCTGAACTTGTTAAGTTTGCCACATTTTGATCGATCACCAGAAGTGAATGTGGTGGTTCGCATGCTGATGGTGTGATTCCACCAGGGATATTTATGGCTCGATAGAAATGTCGATCTAAACATTGATTTAATCCACAGTATCACAGGGTTAAGCAAGCGTGGTAAGGATCCCATGCAATTCTTCTAGGGTAAGAATAAGGAAAAAGAGGCGATCGAAAAGTTGAAGAAAACTCATGCATTGATGAAAGGGAAAAGAGGTTTTGCCACAGAAGAAATTGAAGACAGAGCGAAAATATTTGTCACCCAACTGCTCGCAGGAAAGATCCTTAGAAAAGCTAGACCTCCGGAGGTGCCTACGAGCGTAATACTACTTGGTGCCGCAGCGGCTGAAGGCACCCAATTCAATTGGTGTTAGTATCTTCTTAACGAGTTCTTAGATGAACTCAATGATACCCAGGAGAATGGCGGACAGTTCCACTTTACATGATTGATCATCCTCATCGCCTTTTCTAGATGGAAGGAGCCAAAGTACTATGTGGGTGTCATCATAGAAAGCAACGATCCTAGAGGGTTTCGTTATGCCAACCTCTGGGAAAACATCAACACAGAGTGACAATACTCGACAGCTGAAGTTTTCTATCAGTATTACACTCAGCTACGCAATGTGATCACCCATATAGTCCACATCACAAAGTAGGTAACGTCAAAGTACATTCATGTTCTTGATTTCATGGTGGACATGCGATGTATATTTATTTCACCTAAAGCGAGAATGAAGAATCCAGAATGGTACTCGGGTAACTACCATATGTATGAGGAGGACATTGACATCCTCATGAAGGAATGGCAGACTGACTTCCATGTTAAAGTCATGGATGTTGAGAAAGACTCTGAAGAAAATGAGCCAATACCGCTATCATGCCCGATTGTTGAAGAAACAGGAAAGCAGAAAGAGCCTGAGACCTCGTAGAAGCTGAAGGCACGAAAAAATTAGAAGGTCACAAAGACTCAAGCTGAGACAGTGCTGAACGAAGATGACTTCGAGATGATAGCAAAAAAGGTCTCAGAACAAATGCAGGAGCTCATGGCTGACAAAGACAAAAAGGATAAGGTCATCCAGGATGACCCACAAAAGACTATGCTCGTACTGCAAGGTCTCATGAAGAAAATGGAGGATGTCTAGAAGAGCCTAACCTTGCCGTGCAACATAGCAGTTGAAGGGAGGTCGATAGGAACCTCGCAGCAAACAACGGTGTAGTTAGCAATAACGTTTCCTTCTAAGACCAGGGTTGTCCATTTGGACCCATTGGCTATTTCATTACCAATGATAGAATATATCATCTTGGACACAAAGGGAGTCAAGCGGGTAGAGCTTGATGTTGGCTGCTTTTTGGACAGACCCGGGTTTTAATGAAACGCAGCAACAAAACCCTTTGGTGCACTAGCCCTCTCGGAAACGAGCTACATAGTAGCTCGAGGTCTCACCCGAAGTGGCTATGGGGGGGCTAAGGAATCAGGCTTCCTTAACCTAGGCGATGCGGAGACTGCAATATTCTCCCTTTCTTCCTTGAGGATTCCTCAAAGTGGAACGTCTTACTCTTCCACAGACCTCTCAGCGCAATAGCGCTAAAGCTCTCACTTACCCGCCTAGCTGCGCGGTATCTCCGCTCCTACGCAGGAGGCAATTACCCTCTGTGTCGATACTCTAGGTATCGTTTCTGCTTGCGTACCCAGCGCAGTAACACATTCCCTTAAGCGCAGCGGCGATAGTGCTCTTATCGACCCCTTCGATAGTGCGTGAGAATAACTTCTAAGGGAGCTTCAAGGACTGGCTTTGTATACTTATTCATAAAGACAATGAAACGTTCATGTAAACACAGATAGTAAACTAAAACATGCATTCACGCAACACAACATCCTAACAACGAGAATTATGTAGTTCACCTCCACGGGGAAACCACATCCACGGGAAGTGTATCTTATATTAATCTAAAAGATAGAAATTACAGTCCTGCTGCGCACACAGCTGCAGCCTTAGATCTTTCCAGGAAACTCCACACACACAGCTCGGAGCCCTTCTCTTAGATCTAGTCTCTTCCTCTACAGAGATTACAATGGTTCAGACGTCGAATTAGACTGTCTGCAACTCAGGGATTAGATTCACAGCTATCCAGTTCTAACTCTTGTCTTCTAACAACACAATAGAAAACAATCAACAACCAACCCTTCTTATGTCTAAAACATCTAATGGCTAGCTAACTAACTAGCTAGCTAACGTCTAACCTTTACAATTACACATATATATAGGTGGCCCTGAGGGTCGCACCTTTACCAAACTGTGGGCCTTTCCCAGCAGTAATCCCCAAAAACCCTAACCACGGACATGGCTAGGTGTACTGTAGGCACCGCTTGCAGTCACGTCACCACTTCCTACAGGTTCCGTGACTTCCGGCGCAGATTGCAGGTATGGGAACCACTTCATCATTCACTTCTCCTTGTCCTTCACCTTCAATGCTTTGGTCCGTTGCTCTTCCTTGATTAGAGAAACCATAACTTCTGTACTTAGCCTTAATGAGGGTAGATGAGCCCTCTATTCCGTCGCTTCATTTATTGTCGTATCTGAGCTTTCTACTCGGCCACATTCATTCTCCTTTGACGTGTGCACACGAGCTCCACGATTTCCGATCCGTAATCTGCGCTAAGCTCATCCATCTGGCACCATACTACGCACCATTTACTTCTGCCCAAAAATTGGTGCTTTCTCAAAATTAGCACTTTCCCTTCAACACTTGTACTTTTCCCCCAAAATTCACAGCTTTACCATAGCTGTGGCCTAGGCTCCAACATGCCCCTAACACTTACTTGTGGCTCGTCCTCAAGCCACTCGCACTAGCGTGTGGTTGCTTTACTTGCGCATCTGCTTTTGCTTGGGTCTCAGCAAATGTTTTCTTCCACTGCGCAATAGAGGAGTCCATTTCATCGACGCACTCCACAACTGTCTGCACCATTTCTGCAGTGGCTTCTTCTTCAGTTATGCCATCAACCATCTGTTGAGATTCTGCAATTTCTTTGATCTTTGCCTCATCTTGGGCAGCAAGTTCAGCATACTCATCCATAAATGGCTGAATGTTGTTGGTGAGTTTAGCATCTTCATTCCTGAGCTTGTGCAGTTGCTGTTGTATTCTGCGCACTTCACTCATTTTCCTCATTTTTGCTAAGCCTTCTAAGGCCTTAGCTTCTTCAATCAGAACAGTTAGGGACTGTTCTGCAGCTTCGACCTGTTCCAAAAGACCGATTTTGAAAGGGAGCTTCTCAAGCTCAGTCCAAGCCTCCAAAGCTTGGGTCATCAGGATCTCGGCTTCATCTGCTCTGCTCTTCATTTGTGTGGAAGCTCTGCGCAGTGCTTCAAATTGTTCCTGCCTATCATCTGTAGAATGCGCTGCAACACAAGCTTCCAAGTCGGCGATCTGCGTTCTATGGTCTTCAGCCATAGCAACTATTTCCTGCTCTAGGGCTTTCACTCTTCCACCAATAATTTGAACTTTCTCAACTAGAGGAAGGTCTGGTTGAATCTCGCAGGCCGACATCTCCTGGGCGATTTCATCAACTACGTTTCTTATCCCAGTGTCTTGTGCCTCATAGAGTGCAAGCTTCTCAGAGATGTTCTTATAGCCTGTCTTCAGCTCTATTTCCTGTGATTGCAGTCTTTGGTTTGCATGGAATGTGGAGAGCTCTCTAGCTCTCAGTTGAATAGAGACCTTCTCTTGCACTAACTGCAAGGGTTCTATTGGAATCAAAGATAAATTTACTTCAACGGGGCCAACTGCTCCTACCTACAGTGCAACCAAAGGATCCAGAAGTGTCATGCTTGTAGGCAGGATATGCACGACAGTATGCCTCTCTGCAAGTACTTCAACTCACTCGGTACTTGTAGTTAGCTGCGGCGCCTGTGAAGTAGATGCTGGCACATGGGTCTGCGCAACTATTCCTGCGAGACATTTTAACTCCATGAACTGCAGGTCCAGAGCACTTCTGATGTGAGCGTGCGTAGTCCGCAGCTCGTGAAATTGCTCGTTCAAGTACTGGTCGATCCCCAAGGAAATGGTCTCAGAGGGATGCGACACCTTCTGCTTCTTCGCCGCTGGTTCTGTCGAACCTTCATCACTTTGCTCATGCGCTTCCTTGCCCTTATCCTTCTCTTACGCAGCAGGGGGTGGCATCGCGGATGCAATTTTGGCGGCCTCCCTCCATTCATCCTACCAAGACTTGACAGTTTCTTCAACATCTTCAGTAGTCATCCTGTAAAGGCCTACGGCCCATTCGTCTTGAATCCCGCAAGGGCGGAGGTAAATTTCATACAACTTGGCAGAAAAGACCAACTTCCCTTCATATATTTGGGCTGTCTCCTTACTCAGCCTCGGCATTTCCTGAATGGTATCTTTGAGGAGACGGTAGTATTCACAAAATACAGCGCGGTTAATCTTGCGCTTCGCGGGATTATTAGAATCCCAGAGGTTGACATAGCACATTCTGGAAACCTCTCCTACGCGGTGCGAAAGGAACTGAGTGTTCGGGGGCTCCTTCCACCCGACAAAAGCACATAAAATTAAGAGCCAAGAAAAATGGAACAACTGACTGGCGGTGTCCTGGATGTTCCGACAGTCTTCCAAGAAAGAATTAAGGAGGAAGAGAGACTAGTTGTACTTCTCTCCCTCCGCATCTGCGATTGTGAGCTCCACGACAGCTCCCGTGACTTCTTTAGGTCTGCACTTTGTGAGAAGTCTGCCTGCAAGCAGACTGCCTGTAAATCTAAGTGCTTCATCCTCAACTATAGTGAGGTCATAAGCCCGACCTACTCTTGTCAATTTGTATTTCTGCACCAACTGTGCAGCTAACTTTCTGTCTTTGTCCTTTCCAACAAAATGAATATTGGGGTCCTTACCAACCTTAGATAGGTTGGTAATACGATGAATCAAGTTGACATTTAAATTGATTGGCCTCCCCAGCCAAAGGTAACCACCATGAACGCAGGATAGCAGTGCCTTAACAACTGTATTGACTTCATTGCTATGCCCGAAGTGCAGTAGATTTCAACAAGTTCAACAGTCCTGGTTTCTCTAAATTTGCTGCAAATTCCTTCGGGACGAATTCATCAACCTTTCTGGTGGGATTATGGACTACCGTCAAATAGCGATCTGGCACGAAATGAGGATATGTTATGTAGTCGCCCAAGTTGAAATCAGAAAACTTAACCAGTTGAAGGTGTCCAAGCAGGGACCCTTCTTGTCATACGTCTTCTGGGAGTGGTGGCAACGGAATTGGATACTTTGCATTCTTTGGAATATGCACCTCTGGTGCATCATATGGATGCAGCGGAATGTAATTCACCATAGTGGCCAACGGATCTGGAATGGGCTCGTCCGGCTGCTGTAGCTGAGACGCCCTCATTCCTGGAGATTGTCTGGGATCAGTCCAACCAGGGTGTGTGTAAGCCGAGGTCGTCACCGGGGTAGTCAAGCCGAAATCTAAGCCTCTGCGCTTAAATTGACGAACAATTTCTTCAGTGGACAGGTTCTCCGTCGTGAACCAGTAGAGACAACAAGGACTTGAACAGACAAATGGCGGAACAGCGTAGGATACGAACGCTAAAAACAAAGGAAGCAGTCTACACAACACAGCTCTGAAAACAATCACTTAGATTCTCAAACAAGACACTATGCAACCCGAGAAAAGTAACCCAAAGATATACGAGTGCGGGGTATTTATAGCTAAAGGTGATAGTAAATGCAGACAAGTGGGGCTAATAGCCGTAGGTGCCTATGCATGAGTTGACAACCCCCCTACCCCCGTGCCTCTGCGGTGCATTAATTGTGATGGACGGGCTCTGACAGCCTTCCAGGAGAAGCTAAAGCTTTCGGTGCATGACATAAATGCGAATCTTAGGGAGGTCAAGCTGACTCTGTCAGAGCGGATACAATTAAATGGCAAATTTATCCTTCATTAATATTCAAAGCGGCTATAGGACTACTGTAATTCAAATTTTTTGGTGGGTCATTTCAGCATAGGTAACTGTGCATATAGAGGGGTCCACAACGAGAACTCCTCAAGAGGCAACTTGACACAGGGAACTCCGCAGGAGCGACGGTTTGACAGTTCGGAAAAACTTCGCAAGAGCGCAAAAATAGGGTCAATCCAAACAAACTGTATTGACATGCGTGGATGTTTCAAGGAACTGCGCGGGAAGCTAGAGACTGAAAGTGTCTCACAACTTCCATGTAGACTATGATAATGCGATGCCTCTTTCAACTACACTGGACATATGCACTTCTTTAGCACCGAATTAAGTCGATAGGGCAGAGGGGCCATCGCGATAAAGCTTGAGCCGACTCCCGTTGATCATTCTAGGTAGCAATTCTCCATTAAGCTTCGCAAGCTGAACTGCTCCTCCTTCTGTTATCTTTGTCACCCGAAAAGGGCCTAACCAATGTACACGAAACTTGCCTGGAAACTTGATGAACTTACTATCATAGAGGAGTACCAAGTCTCCTTCTTCAAAGTGTTTATTCTTAATATGCCTGTCATGCCAAGCTTTCTATCTTGCCTTCTGTACCTGTTCATGGAATCTGGCTAAAAGTCTGTCTTCTTCTAAGGCAAGAAATTGTGAGAGTCTTTCACTCATAGTATCAGTATCTTCCATTTCTGTAATTTGCACAATTCTGAGACTGGGAATAACTGCTTCTTGTCCATACACCAAACTGAAAGGTGTGTGACCTGTTAGTTGCTTGCATGTGGTTCTATAAGCCCATAACACAACTGTGACTCTAAGGTCCCAATCATCTCTTTGTTGATTACAGATCTTCGTCAGGGCATTCTCGAGAATCTTATTGAATGCCTCCACCGTACCATTAGCTTGAGGGTGGTAGGGTGTACTCTTATGGTGACTAATGTGGAATTCCTCGGTAAGGGCCTCTATAGTCTCATTCAGGAAATGTGTACCCTGATCACTCATGAGAATCAGTGGACATCCAAATCTAGTGATAATGGTCTCAAAAATGAACTGCGCGACAGTGGCAGCTTCGCAGTTCTTAACTGGCTTCACCTCAACCGATCTGGTGAGGTATTCAGTAGCTGTAATGATGTATCTTGCGACGGTTCTCTTTCTTGGTGGGTTGATAGGTCCTGCAAAATCAATGGCCCACTTATCAAAATCACGCAGTGTTATTTGGGGTCTTAGCGGCATTTCATCTCTCCTTGAAGGTTTTCCTGTTCGCTGGCACACATCACAACATTTGCAGAATTCCTTAGTATCCTTGTGCAATGTTGGCCACCAAAGACCTGCGGCTAAGATCTTCTGCGCAGTCAACTATCCTGCGAAATGGCCTCCTGCGGTTCCTGAGTGCGCTTCTGCGATGATGGAGTTCTTCTCATGCGGTAGGATACATCTGCGCAAGACTTCATCGGGGCCCAGCTTATAGAGCTGGCCCGCTATCAAAGTGAAGTCTGCGGCTTTGACAACAAGTTGCTTCTTCTGCTGGATTGTAAACTCAACTGGCGCTTGGCCGATAGTGAGAAACTCAAGAATATCGGAATAATACTCATCGGTTGCTTGAACAAAAAATAGCTGTGCATCAGGCAGATTGTCCTCCAGATTTGTAGGTTCCTCCCCTGACTCTATCCTAGATAAATGGTCAGGTCCTGCATTCAATCTACTTGGCTTCACAATAACCTCAAAATCATACTCCTGGAAGAGTAGTAGCCATCTGCAAATTCTTCCCCCTAACACTGGCTTATTGACCAAGTATTTCAAAGTAGAATGGTCAATATACATTTTAAAATGTGCACCCAATAGGTAGTGTCTGAACTTCTGTAGGGCATACACCATAGCTAGTCCTTCTCTTTCTATAGTGGTGTAGTTCTTCTCGACTGTGGACAACTTTCTGCTGGAGTAAGCAATGGGGTGATCAATACCTCCTCCTGGTTGTGTAAGCATAACCCCCAATGCTATGGAAGAAGCATCTACATGAACATGAAAGGGTTTTCTCCGGTCTGGGAAAACTAGAATAGGCGCAGTGATCATCTTTTCTTTAAGTGTATCCAAGCTCTATTGGAATTCTTCTGTCCATTGGAATTTTGAATCCTTTTTCAGCAGTCTTTCCATAGGTGCAGTGATCTTTGCATAACCCTTGATAAATTTCCTGTAGTACCCTGTATGTCCCAATGTAGTGGGCAATTGTTTGACTGAGTTGGGTGCAGGTAAATTAGCAATGATGGCAACCTTCACAGGATCCATCAGGAGTCCTTGTCTGCATACAATATGCCCCAACAAAATACCAAAAGGAGCACGGAAGATACATTTTTTCAAGTTTAGGGAAATCTGATACTGTATACATTTTTCTAACATCATGCACAGGTTCCCTATATGGTTCTTTAGTAAACCAAACACAGTCCAGTCATCAAAATAGAGTTCTAAAAACTTATGAATGAATTCTTTAAAAACAACAACAACGACTCTAGAGAAGATAGCAGGTGCGTTTTTAAGACCAAAGGGCATTACTGTATACTGGAATGAGCCCCATTCAATCGCAAAAATGGTCTTATGGCGGTCTTCCGGATGGATTCCGATCTAATGATATCCCGAAAATCCATCAGTGAAGGAGTAAGCCTCTTGTCCTCCAACATTATCAAGCACTTCGTCTGTAAAAGGAGTTGGAAATGGATTGTGCGCTGATGCGTCATTCAGCTTGCGCAAGTCCATGCAAATTCTTATTTCACCTTTTGTCTTCTTCTCTTGTACCACCATAGGACTAATCCAATCACTTTCCTCTACTGGCTCAATAATACCTGCTGCGAGCATTTTATCAATTTCTTCTTTAACCTTTTCTTTATATCGCGGGTTCAATCTGTACGGGCGCTGCTTTACTGGCTTGACATCCGCTTTCAAAGGTATGCGCATCACTCCTAAATCTCCTAGGATGCCTTTCATTTCTGTGAACTTGGTAGGAAAGATATCTTGGTAGTCACGTAATAAATCTGAATTATGCCCAATAGTTTCATCATCCCAATAATCTCCTATAGAAGCAAACTTGGGTTCGGCTTCTGTACCAATGTTAATCTTTTTGAGCTTGATGTGTTCTGTAATGGTGGGGATATCAAGCTGAGGACCTTCGACTTTGCGTGTCCCTTCTGACTCTGGAATATTGACGCTACGAGGATCATCTTCCTCTTCTTTGGTGGTGAAATTATAGCATTCCAGGGCATGTTCTATCTGGACAGCCCAATCTGGTTGGGAATATTCTGGTAATGGACATTGTTCAAATACCTTCTTTCTAATACACTTTAAAGCGTGGTTGATGCTTGGATATTCTGACTCAAAGCTGAAGGTAAGTTGAAAACTTTCTATCATAAGAGGCCAAGTTACAGTGCCTCTATGCAATTCTGTTTCAGTGTACCAGTTCCTTGGAACTGTATCCAACGTGTGGATGAATAGGTGAACCCACTCATCTTCTGGAATATCTGACCATTGTTGAATGCATGCTTCAACATGTGACCTGGGGTCACTCTGTCCATCATATTTGTGCAACACTTTTGCTGTAGTTCCCTGAAATTTGCGCAGTATCAATCTGCGACAGTCTTGCCATGTGTGAATATTCTCTTTATGCGCACCCCACCATCTTGCGGGTGTAGCGCGCAGTGATATATCCAATGCTTGTATGCGCTGCTCATCTGGAATCTGTTGTTCATATGTAGGTATGAATTCACTCACTTCAGTTAAACCATAAAAAATTGGAGTGTCATTCTCTAGTTTCATAGCCATCTCTAGAGCTTGTTCCTAATTAGTGAGATTCTGTTGCATAAGAGGAAGTCTAATGTGTGGAAGCAGCGCATCAATGAACCATTCCTTATGCTGCTATGATGCAAACTCAAAGCTTACTTGATCTATCAAGGCTTTGAACTTCTGGTCAAAGTCCCATACTGACTCTGTGGGTAACTATTTTATGTCTTTGAGCTCGGTTATACACTGTGATTCTGATTTAGGTTTCTTGAATTCTCTAATCATAACATTTCTGACATCATCAAGCGTCCTATTCTGTGCTGCTGAGTATTTCATGAACCAAGTTAAGGCTCTTTCTCTTAGTGTGGTTGCTAACTGAACCAGCTTAACAACATCATCATTAATTTGCTTAATTGTCCAAATGGCTTCACATAGGAACCCGTGCTGCTCAGGGTCTTCTAGCTCTGTTCCTCTAAAAGTTGGTAGCTTCATGTCATCACCCATCCTTCTTGTGCTAGGTTGAGGTGGAGGTGCTGTAGCAGTGCCTTCGGGATGGTTAGACAACGGTGGTGCTGAGGTACTAGAAGTACCGTGCGGGATACTAGAAGGTGTTACTGCGGGGTTATACTGAGCCCCGTCTGGCTTTTGCGGTATAAAAGGGTGATAAGGGATATGAGCACTCCCTTGTCTCTCTATATGGCTCGCTCTAGGAGGTTGACTATCTTCTGGGCTAGAGTCAAAAGAATGTTGTTCAAGGCCTACTTTATAGCGTTTTCCACTACGAGTGCAACCAATAAGTTTAAGATCACTATCAGAATCTGCGGACATTACTTGTCTATGCTATTCATCGGAAGCTATGCATAGTTTTCATTTTTAATACAGAATCATTTTAAGCCATAAGTTCAGAGAATTTAAGAACTTACCCCTGTGTGCTTTGAAGAAATTCCTCTCATCTTCGTTGAAACTCTTTCTTGTATCTACTGCAAACTCAGTGATGAATCCTTCCAGCAGACTGTTCAACCAAAAGTCTACTGCGCAGGACACAGAATTATCTACCCGCTTCAAACTACTGACGAGATCAGGCGTCCAAGCGACGGGTTGATCAACATGCACAGTGGGTCTAGTATCTGCTAGCTTAGCTACCCATGCATGAAACTCAAGTGCAAATGTGACAAAGAAAATTTTGTGAAGGTCAGTATAAATATACTTCTGCAACCAGTCTTCTGTTTGAAGCCTAGAGCTTCTATTTTCTCGTTCAACGAACTCTCTAGCCTTTGAATCAAACCAGTATTGAATTTCTTTAGCTGTAGGATTCCACTAGCACATTGCCTTCAAAATAATAGGGTCAAAGTCGGAAATGCAAGCATTTGTTGGCTCCACAAGTCTTAAGGCAACAGAACCATTTGTTGGTTTCAACAACAATCTCACACATCGCTGGAATAACAAGTCTCAAGGCAACGAAACCATTTGTTGGCTGCTTTTTGGACAGACCCAGGTTTTAATGAAGCGCAGCAACAAAACCCCTTAGCACACTGGCCCTCTCGGCAACGAGCTGCGCAGCAGCTTGAGGTCTCACCTGAAGTGGCTATGGGGGGGCTAAGGAATCATGCTTCCTTAACCTAGGCGACATGGAGACTGCAATCTTCTCCCTTTCTTCCTCGTGGATTCCTCAAAGCAGAACGTCTTACTCTTCCGTAGACCTCTAGCACAACAGCGCTGAAGCTCTCACTTACCTGCCTAGCTGCGCAGTATCTCCGCTCCTGCGCAGGAGGCAATTACCCTCTGCATTGATACTCTAAGTATTGTTTCCGCTTGCGCGCCCAGCGCAGTAACGCATTGCCTTAAGCGTCGTGGCGATAGTGCTCTTATCGACCCCTTCGATAGTGCGCGAGAATAACTTCTAAGGGAGCTTCAAGGACTAGCTTTATATACTTATTCATAAAGACAATGAAACGTTCATGTAAACATAGATAGTAAACTAAAACATGCATTCACGCAACACAGCATCCTAACAATGAGAATTATGTAGTTCACTTCCACGGGGAAACCACATCCACGGGAAGTGTATCTTATATTAATCTCAAAGATAGAAACTACAGTCCTACTGCGCAGACAGCTGCAGCCTTAGATCTTTCCAGGAAACTCCACGCACACAACTCGGAGCCCTTCTCTTAGATCTAGTCTCTTCCTCTACAGAGATTACAATGGTTCAGACGTCGACTCAGACTATTTGCAACTCAGGGATTAGCTTCACAGCTATCCATTTCTAACTCTTGTCTTCTAACAACACAATAGAAAACAATCAACAACCAACCCTTCTTATGTCTAAAACATCTAATGGCTAGCTAACTAACTAGCTAGCTAACGTCTAACCTTTACAATTACACCTATATATAGGTGGCCCTGATGGTCGCACCTTTACCAAACTATGGGCCTTTCCCAGCAGTAATCCCCAAAAACCCTAACCACAGACATGGCTAGGTGTACTGTAGGCGCCGCTTGCAGTCACGTCACTACTTCCTGCAGGTTCCGTGACTTCTGGCGTAGATTGCGGGTATGGGCGCCGCTTCATCATTCACTGCTCCTTGTCCTTCACCTTCAATTCTTTGGTCCGTTGCTCTTCCTTGATCAAAGCAACCATAACTTCTGTACTTAGCCTTAATGAGGGTAGCTGAGCCCTCTATTCCGTCGCTTCATTTATTGTGGTAGCTGAGCTTTATACTCAGCCACATTCATTCTCCTTTGACGTGTGCACGCGAGCTCCGTGATTTCCGGTCCGTAATCTGCACTAAGCTCATCCATCTGGCACCGTACTGCGCACCGTTTACTTCTGCCCAAAAATTGGTGCTTTCTCAAAATTAGCACTTTCCCTTCAACACTTGTGCTTTTTCCTCAAAATTCGCAGCTTTACCATAGCTGCGGCCTAGGCTCCAACACTTGACTTGGCCAAGATTCCTTTTCCTAGCTTACACCTTATGCACACGTAGATCGTCGATGAGATGCATGAAAGAATAGTAGAGTTGATGAAGTCACAAGTGGAGCTACATGCAGCAAACAGGCAGCTCGAGTTGCGAGCATAAATGCAGCTACGCAATGAATAGTACCACCATAAATAATTGGAGACTACCATATCTACTGTTTCCCAAGATATTGAAGGTCTAGAACTCCAGGATGATCCCATGGACACAGTTCTGAGGATCGGAGAAAAGGTGATATCTTTGAAGGAGGAGATGCAGGATAAGGACATCCTCTATGAGGCCGAGCTTGAAGCCTTGAAGGAAAAACTAAATATGCAGACGCCATTAACTGAGCAACAGTTAAGAGAGAAAGCGGTGAGTGTCACCACACAGAGCATAATGCGTGACATGGCTAAGTGCCAAGATCTCTTGGAAAAGGTTTCAAAGGATTTCACTACCCTTAAAGAGGATCAAGGGCTACTGCAGGTGAAGACCGCGGTAAAAGAAAAGCAGACCGTGCTAGAAACGTTGGACGTAGAGGTCAAGGCTCTGCCACCCAGGGAGAGGCTGCCAAGGTATAAGGAAATATTAGGCTTGAAGAAGGAAGTCTAGGCATTAAGATAAAAAGAGACTGAGATAGATAATCAGTCACAGCAACTCCTGGAGGATGCCATGGGGGTGTCACAGCAGATAGAAGACAAGTTGAAGGAACTATGCGACAACCAGCTGTAGTTACAAGGACAGACTGGAGAAGAGATAACTCCATCACTGCTTGAGACAATAAAATAAGTTGAACAAGATACCAGAGAAGCAATGGAACAGTTGTTTGTCACATATAACGAGTTTGTGGCCAAATCAGTTCCACCGGTCACGGAGTAGAGCGAGACAACCGAAGCAGCAAGTGGCTCGGGGACGAGCCACATGTAAGTGTTAGGGGCATGTTGGGCCCATGTTGGGACAAAGTTTTTGTAATGCTTTTGATAAGCAGGAAAATTTGAGCTAAGCGCAGCTCAGAAAAAGATGTAATTTTGTTTAAGTGTTGAGGGTGCTGCGAAGTTGTGTGCAGCATCCAAATCTTGGCCATGTTGTGAAGTTGTGCACAACATCCGACTTTTGGAAGTAAAGACCAGCGCTATGAGGAAGCAGTGATGCGAAGAAGTTAGGCCACGTGGATCCAGCAAAGTGGAGTGCTGGATGAGGATCAGGTGCAGGTACCGGATGGACCAGTAGTGGTCTAATTTTGGAAAGATGCTCAAGGAGTGTCGAGCGGTGGGCATGAGCAAATCAGGAAGGCAGCCAATGCATGAGTTTGTTAAGGAAAAAACAACTCAGGGAAAGCGATGACTTGGCATGCCTAGTGGGCGAGACCGTTAGAGATGAATGGTTCAGTGAAAGTGAACTGTTGGCATGCATGCAACAGGAAGGCCAATAGCGACAGAATGAAGACATGGAGAACCGCCATGATGAAACAGACGCTACCAGATGCCAGCACTCCGGTTTAGGAAAACCGACACAGTTTTGTAAACCCTAAGGGATTTTGGGTTTAGGTATTCGGCATTGTAAAGACATGACCTTCGGGCATGGTCTATTTAAGAAGAAAATTTTGTACGGGATGGGGTTGTTACGTTTGTGGTTACTTTTTGTTGTTACATTTTTTAGGTTCTGGATGTTGTATTGTAAAATCTCTTTTGAGTTGAGAAGATTGTAAACACTCTGTAGCTATGTGCGCAGAGTCCTACCTGAGAGGAACGAGAGTTTGCAGCTGAGTACGCAGACTAAGAATGGTTGTCCCCATCCCTTTTAAAGATATATATTACCAACCGTTCTTGTGGATGTAGCTTCCCATCCGGGGAAGTGAACCACGTTAAATATCATGTTGTGCGATTGTGTTTTATGAATGAATGCTTATCTGTGTTTTCTATAAATGAATGCCTAGATGTTTCCTTGCATGTTGTTATGAGAGAACTGTTGTATGCATTTGCTATCAGTAGAGGTATGGAGGTGATATGTTAAGTTCTGCATGAATAGATGAATGGTGAACATCTAGTTTATGTTTGAGAGCGGTGAGTCAGTTAATTGGTTAAGTGTTAAGAGATCACTTAAGTACTTCTTTATGCACAATAGAACAATGCATAACAAGTAGATTGTATCAATAGAATATGCTCAAATCGTAAACATACCAAGTGGATGAACTAATAGTAGATGGATAATCGACTGAGTAGTTGAATGAGTGGATGAGTGATACTCATGTCAGTGCCTTCAGTGTTTTTGAACACTTCAAGTATAAGCTGAGTGGTATTGTTCGCAGTCCTAGTGGAAGTCCCGCAGTAGAAGAACATAGTGGTGTGGACCGTAGCATTGTCCATCGCTGCGCAGTCTCCCCTCACAGCGCACACCCCTGTTTCGCTGCGCAGTACGTCTGTTAAAGCAACTCGTCACTTACTGTGGAAACCTGATTCCGTAGTACCCCATAGACACACCTCGGGTGAGACCTCAACCTGCTTGCAGGTTGTTGCCGAAAGGGATAGTGAGAAGGGGTTTTGTTGGTCAAAATGAAACCGCGAAGAACCTAGGTCCTATAGAAAACATCTGGGCCAGTTACAGCCAACACTTCCATCTAACATAACCACATTGTCATCATATCTATTGCACAAAAATTAAATATGACTCGAGTTAGATTTCCTTCCAACAACATTGCACGATGAAGGAATGTTAACGTGTGTTAACCTTCATATATCAGACTTCCATCTAACACAATCACATTATAATCAAATCTATTGCAACATAATGAAATTTGACTCGAGTTAGCTTTCCTAGAAACAACAATGCATGGTGAAGGGAAGGTAACATGCGTTAACCTTCATATATCAGTCTTCCATCTAACACAACCACAGTGTCATCAAATCTATTGTACCATAATGAAATCTGACTCAAGTTAGCTTTCATTCCAATAGTATTGCATGGTGAAGGAAAGAAAATGTGCGTTAACCTTCTTATATAAGCCTTCCATCTAACACAACCACATTGTCATCAAATCTATTGCACCATAGTGAAATCTGACTCGAGTTAGCTTTCCTTCCAACATCATTGGATGGTGAACGAAAGGAAACATATGTTAACCTTCATATATCAGCCTTCCATCTAACACAACCATATTGTCATAAAATCTATTGCACCATAATGAATTTTGACTCGAGTTAGCTTTCCTTCCAACAACATTGCATGGTGAAGGAAAGGGAACATGTGTTAACCTTCATATATCAGCCTTCCATCTAAAAAAAACACATTGTCATTGAATCTATTGCTCCATAAAGAAATTTGACTCAAGTTAGCCTTCCTTCCAACAGCAATGAATGGTGAAGGAAAGGAAACGTGTGTTAACCTTCCGATATTAGCCTTCCATATGACACAACCACATTGTCATCAAATCTATTGCACCATAATGAAATATGACTCGAGTTAGCTTTTCTTCCAACAACATTGCACGGTGAAGGAAATGTAACATGTGTTAACCTTCATATGTCAACCTTCCATCTAACACAATCACATTTTCGTCACGTCTATTGCACCATAATGATTTCTGACTCGAGTTAGCTTTTCTTCCAATAGCATTGCACAGTGAAAGAAACAAAACGTGTTTTAACCTTCACATATCAGCCTTCCATCTAAAAGAACCACATTGTCATCAAATCTATTGCACCATAATGAAGTCTGATAGAAGTTAGATTTCCTTCCAACAACATTGCATGGTCATGAAGGAAAGACAACATGTGTTAACCTTCATATATCAATTTTCCATCTAAGAAAACCACATTGTCATAAAATCTATTGCACCATGATGAAATCTCACGCAAGTTAACTTTCCTTCCAACATCATTGCATGGTGAAGGAAAGGGAACGTGTGTTAACCTTCATATATCAGTCTTCCATCTAACACAACCACATTGTCATCAAATCTATTGCACCATAATGAAATCAGACTCGTTATTGCTTTCCTTCCAATAGCATTGCACAGTGAACGAAAGGTAACATGTGTTAACCTTCATATATCAGCCTTCCATCTAACACAACCACATTTTCGTCAAATCTATTGCACCATAATGAAATCTGACTCGCGTTAGCTTTCCTTCCAACAGCATTGCATCATGAAAGAAACATAATGTGTGTTAACCTTCATATATAAGCCTTCAATCTAACACAACCACATTTTCATCAAATCTATTGCACCTTAATGAAATTTGAAAGGAGTTAGCTTTCCTTCCAACAACATTGTACGGTAAAGGAAAGGAAACGTGTGTTAACCTTCATATATCAGCCTTCCATCTAAGACAACCACATTGTCATCAAATCTATTGCACCTTAATGAAATCTGACTCGAGGTAGCTTTCATTTGAACAACATTACACGGTGAAGGAAAGACAACGTGTGTTAACCTTCATATACCATCCTTCCATCTAACAAAACCACATTATTATCAAATCTATTGCACCATAATGAAATATGACTCTAGTTATCTTTTCCTCCAACAACAATGCATAGTGAAGGAAAGGTAACATGTCTTAGCCTTCATGTATCGGCCTCCCATCTAACACAACCACATTGTCATCAAATCTATCGCACCATAATGAAATCTGACTCAAGTTAGCTTTTTTTACAACACCGTAATTCCTTAGCTTTGCCTATAACACTACAACATTTGTTACCCTTCATTTGATATCCTTCATTTGTTAGCTTTCCATCTAACACAACCACATTGTCATCAAATACATTGCAGCACGAAGGAAATCAGACTTGAGTCGGGTTTCCTTCCAATAGCATTGCAATGTGAATAAAAGCAAACGAGTGTCAGCCTTCATATATCAGCCTTCCATCTAACACAACAACATTGTTGGAAAATTCATTGCACCATGAAGAAAATCTATCTCGAGTTAGCTTTCCTTCCAACAACATTGCATGGTGAAAAAAAATGCAACACTTGTTAACCTTCATATATCAGCCTTCCATCTAACACAAACAAATTGTCATGAAATTTGTTGCACCCTAATGAAATCCAACTCAAGTTAGGTTTCCTTCCAACAACATTACACGGTGAAGGAAATTGAATGTGCATTAACCTTCATATATCAGCCTTCCATCTAACACAACCACATTGTCATCAAATCTATTCAACCATAATGAAATCTGACTCGAGTTAGTTTTCCTTCCAACAACATTACACAGTGAAAAAAAGGAAACGTGTGTTAACGTTCATATATCAGCCTTCCATCTAACACAACCACATTGTTATCAAATTTATTGCACCATAATGAAATCTGACTCGAATTACCTTTCCTTCCAACAACATTGCACGGTGAAGAAAAGACAACGTATGATAACCTTCATATATCAACCTTCCATCTAACACAACCAAATTGTCATCAAATCTATTGCACCATAATTAAATCTTAGTCGAGTTAGCTTTCCTTCCAACAACAATGCATGGTGAAGGAAAGGTAACATGTGTTAACATTCATATATCAGCCTCCCATCTAACAATACCACATTGTTGTCAAATATATTGCACCATAATGAAATATGACTGGAGTTAGCTTTCCTTCCAACAACATTGCACAATGAAGGAAAATGAACATTTGTTAACCTTCATATATCATACTTCCATCTAACACAACCAGATTGTCATCAAATCTATTGCACCATAATGAAATCTGACTCAAGTTAACTTTTCTTCCAAAATCATTGATGATGAAGGAAAGGTAACGTGTGTTAAGCTGCATATATCAGCCTTCCATCTGACACAACCACATTGTTGTCAAATCTATTGCACCATAGTGAAATCTGACTCAAGTTAGCTTTCCCTCCCATAGCATTGCACCGTGAAGGAAAAAGAACATGTGTTAACCTTTGTATATCATCCTTCCATCTAACACAACCACATTGTCATCAAATCTATTGCACCATAATGAAATATGGTAGGAGTTATCTTTCCTTCCAACAACATTCCATGGTGAAGGAATGACAACGTGTGTTAACCTTCATATATCAGCCTTCCATCTAAGACAACCACATTGTCTTCAAATCCATTGCACCATAATGAAATTTAGCTTTAATTCCATCAACATTGCATGATGAAGGAAAGGAAATGTGTGTTAACCTTCATATATCAGCCTTCCATCTAAGACAACCACATTATCATCAAATCTATTGCACCATCATGAAATATGACTCGAGTTAGCTTTCCTTCCAATAACAATGCACGGTGAAGGAAAGGTAACGTGTGTTAACCTTCATATATCAGCCTCCCATCTAACAATATCACATTGTCATCAAATGTAGTACACCATAATAAAATCTAACTAGAGTTAGCTTTCATTCTAATAGCATTGGATGATAAAGGAAAGGCAACATGTGTTAACCTTCATATATCAGCTTTCCATCTAAGACAACCACATTATCATCAAATCTATTGCACCATCATGAAATCTGACTTGAGTTAGCTTTCCTTCAAACAACAATTGACAGTGAAGAAACGACAACATGTGTTAACCTTCATATATCAGCCTTCCATCTAACAATACCGCATTGTCGTCAAATGTATTTTACCAAATTGAAATCTAACTCGAGTTAGCTTTCTTTCCAACCGCATTGCATAGTGAAGGAAAGGTAACGTGTGTTAATCTTCATATATCAGCCTTCCATCTAACACAACCACATTGTCATCAAATCTATTGCACCATAATGAAATCTGACTTGAGTTAGTTTTTCTTCCAACAGTATTCCACAGTGAAGGAAAGGCAACACATGTTAACCTTCACATATCAGCCTTCCTTCTAACACAACCACATTGTCATTAAATCTATTGCACCATAATGAAAACTAACTCGAGTTAGCTTCTCAACCAACAACAATGCATGGTGAAGGAAAGGTAACATGTGTTAACATTCATATATCAAACTTCCATCTAACACAACCACTTTGTTATCAAATCTATTGCACCATAATGAAATGTGACTTGAGTTAGCTTTCCTTCCAATAGTATTGCATGATGAAGGAAAGGCAACGTGTATTAACCTTCATATATCAGTCTTCCATCTAACAGAACCACATTGTTATCAAATCTATTGCACCATAACGAAATCTGACTCGAGTTATCTTTCACTCCAACAGCATTGCACAGTGAAGGAAAGGGAACGTGTGTTAACCTTCATATATCATCGTTCCATCTAACACAACCACATTGTCATCAAATATATTGCACCAAAATGAAATTTGACTCCAGCTAGCTTTCTTCCAATAATATTGCAGGATGAAGGAATGTTAACGTGTGTTAGCCTTCATATATCGGCCTTCCATCTAACACAATCACATTGTCAACAAATCTAATGCACCATAATGAAATATGACTTGAGTTAGCTTTCCTTCCAACAACAATGCACGGTGAAGGAAAGGTAACGTGAGTTAACATTCATATATCAGCCTTCCATCTAACACAACCACATTGTCATCAAATCTATTCAACCATAATGAAATCTTCCTTGAGTTCGCTTTCATTCCAATAGTATTGTACAATGAATAAAATGTTGAATATTGTAACTTCTAAGAATATTATATTTCTACATTATTATTCCGGAGATGTTTCATCCCTCCGAAGTAACCCTATTATGTATCCGGAGATGTTTATTCCTCCGAGGGTTTGTGGTAGCTAGGGTTATTAGACCCACCATGTGGGGGTTAGCCCTGATCTTATACTTTAGGGTTTATTAGACTTCTCCACGAGAGGTCGGCCCCATTAGGTATTTTAGTCAGTGAGGAGTTAGTATAAATAGAGGAGGTGAACTCATCATTAGACACTCTCACTCACTTGATAAAAGTAGCGCACCTGTTTGGGAGATCTACTAAGGAGGTAGAGAAGGAGGGAGCACATCTTGTATTTTGGTTTATCATCTTATTGAGGAAAGCTTTGCTGGGTTTTCTACCCCATGAGGGTTTCCCAGGGTATATTCTGTGTCTGTCTTGTGATTATGTTTCTTTCAGTGATCTTGCTAGTCTATTTGATTTAAACTTAACATGGTATCAGAGCTAGATTGAATAGGACATCTTTCACAAGGTAAGAATACCTCTCTCTCTCTTCGGTGAAAGTTAGGGTTTCAGAAAAACTTTGGTATTATTGAATTTTGGTTACATGGCTGGATAGCCCTTCTCAATACCTTTCTTTTGAGCGCTATATCGAACTTTTTGGTTGGGTAGAACTTCGGGAAATCCAAACCCTAGTTCTACCAAAAGTGCGATAAGTCAAAAATTGGTTTCAGAAAAAAGTTGGCATTTTTGAATTCTTATTACATGGCTGGATAGCCCTTTTCAAAACCTTTCTTTTGAGCCCTAGATCGATTTTTTTGGTTGGGTAGAACTCCGGGAAAGTCAAACCCTAATTCTATCAAAAGTGCGATAAACCAGAAATTCTGTCCCAGGATCCAGAAAATTAAAAAGGTAATATTTCCAGTTAAGTACTACTCTGTCTCTTGGACTCCCCCAAGAGAGTATGGCTCCAAACACTAAGCTTGAAGACAAGCTAGAAGGTTTAGAGAATATCCAGGCATGGAAATACAAAATTGGTCTCATTCTTGAGGAGAATGATCTTGCTCATTATATCAAGGATGAAGTTGCAGAACCGGAAGGAGATGATGACAAAGAGAAGCATAGGAAGGATTTGATTAGAGCAAAGAGAATCATAGCTGATTCTATTAAAGACCACTTGATTCCCCAAGTGGCCTCCAAGAAAACTCCAAAGGAAATGTATGATGCCCTAGGAAGAATGTATGAAGGAAAGAACATCAATAGGAAGATGAACCTAAGGACTCAGCTGAAGAGTACCAAGATGCACAAAGGAGAATCCATTCAAGACTACTTCTCAAGGGTCTCACTAATCAAGGAGAAACTAGATGCCATTGGTGATACCCTTGATGAAGATGAACTTGTGATGACAGCTCTAAATGGTCTCACTAGACCTTGGGAATCATTCATACAAACCATGTGTGCCAGAAAAGAAAGCATGAAGTTTGATGTGGTTTGGGAGGATTGCGTTCAAGAGGAAGCCATGGTTTCCAACATAGAAGCATTTCTCAAGGAATATGACCAAGCATTTTCCACCCACACCAAGAGAAGAAGGAATCAATCCTACTTTAAGAAGGATAGTCACAAGGAGTCTCATCCTCCACAAAGATTTCAAAAGAAAAGAGAATCCTTTCAAGGAAGAGATTACTTCTCATTCCAATGTTTCATTTGTCACAAATTAGGACACATTGCTAAGGACTGTCCTAACAAGAAGCAAAAGGGTACTTACCACAAAAGACATCAAGCACATCTTGCAGAAGATGATAGTGAAGAAGAAGTTGAAGAGGAAGAAAGGCCTCACAGGAAAAGACCTAGAAGAGAAGAAGAAGATGAAGAAAGGACCTTCTTCAAGAAAAGATCTAGAAGAAATGAAGAAGAAGATGCAGAAGAGTATGTTCTATTCTCCGCACTCTCTCGATCTATAACACCTGGAGAAGGTACATGGGTTATTGATAGTGGTGCTTCAAAGCACATGACAGGACAAAAGAAGACTCTATCAAAACTTGAAGAAAATACCTCTCCTCAAAAGGTATCTCTTGGAGATAACTATCAATATCCCATCAAGGGAATTGGTGAAGCAAACTACAAACTTGATTCTGGAACTTCTATGAAGATGAAGGAAGTTTTGTATATTCCCGGATTGAAGAAGAACTTGCTTTCCATCTCAGCATTGGACAAGAAAGGATATAGAGTTGCATTCATCAATGGACAAGTATTAATGTGGTCCAAAGGTAAATCTATTAAGGATGCAATTGTTATTGGTGAACAGGAAGGAGGTTTGTACAAACTCAAGGGTCATCCAGAAGTTGCCCTTGTTCATGAAACCTCTAGCCCCAGTGAGCTATGGCATAGAAGATTAGCTCACATTAACTACAAAGCCTTACCCTATGTGAGCAAGGCAGTCATAGGATTACCAGATTTGAAGGTTGATCATGATGGCTTGTGTAAAGGATGTAAGAAAGGGAAGAATGTCAAGAACCCCTTTCCAAAGAGTGAAACAAAGACTAAGAGCATCTTGGAACTAATACACTCAGATGTATGTGGTCCAATGCCCACCACTTCTCTAAGTGGGTTTGAATACTATCTTTCATTCATTGATGACCATTCAAGGAAAACTTGGATATACTTTCTAAAAGGTAAGAATGAAGTCTTTGGAAAGTTCAAAGAGTTCAAGGCTCTAATAGAAAATCTCTCAGAAAAGAGAATCAAGATTCTCAGAACAGATAATGGTGGAGAATATACTTCAAAATAATTTGAAGAATGTTGTAAAGAAGCTAGAATTAAGAGAGGACTAACCACTCCCTACAATCCCCAACAAAATGGGGTTGCTGAGAGGAAAAATGGAACCATCATGGAAGCTATGAAGACTATGATACATGACCAAGATCTTCCCATGTATCTATGGGCTGAAGCAGCCAAGACAACAGTATATGTGCAAAATAGACTATCTCATAGTGCTCTTGATTTCAAAACTCCAGAAGAAGTGTTTACAGGAAAGAAGTTCGAGGTAAGTCATCTTAAAATATTTGGGTGTCCTGTGTACATCCACATTCCAAAAGAAAAGAGAACCAAGTTAGATCCTTCTGGTAAGAAAGGAATATTTGTTGGTTATTGTGAATCATCCAAAGCCTTCAGGATTTACATACCAGGATTTCATCATATAGAAATTAGTAGAGATGTAACATTTGATGAAGAAGCATATTTCAAGAAATCTAGGAAGTGCCAACTTGAAGAAATCTATGAAGAAGATCCATCTCCTAGAATCACAGAGGCTGTACACATTCCTGAAGATGATTCACCAAACGATCATGACATGTTGGAACCACAAGAACCTCCTATTACAGATTTATCTAAGAAAAGAAGGCCAGCATGGGCTAGAGATATTATTCAAGGGGTTGAAAGATATGGAGCTCCTAAAGGCTCCACTAGAGAAAGAAAGAAACCAAAGCTAGTGTCCAACTATATGGCCTTGATGTGTGATCTTGTGGATCAACTACCTACTAGCTATGAAGAGGCAGCTCAGAAGAAAGAATGGGTAGAAGCAATGACAGAAGAATTTCAGTCAATAATGAAAAATGATGTTTGGGATATAGTTCCCAAACCAAAAGATAAAAGTGTGGTTTCTTCCAAATGGATCTTCAAGATAAAACATGTTGTAGATGGAAGCATTGAAAAATACAAGGCAAGATTTGAAGCCAGAGAGTTCTCTCAGAAGGAGGGAATTGACTATGAAGAAACATTTGCACCAGTTGCTAGGTATACTTCAATTAGAATTATCATGGCACTTGCATCCATGATGAAGTGGAAATTACACCAAATGGATGTTAAGACAGCTTTTCTGAATGGTGTAATTGAAGAAGAAGTATACATAGAACAACCACAAGGGTTTGAAGTTAAATACAGAAGGACTCATGTATGCAAACTGAAAAAGGCATTATATGGATTGAAGCAATCTCCCAGGGCTTGGTACGGAAGGATTGACAACTTCTTAACAAGCATGGGCTTTACCAAGAGTAAAGCTGACCCCAATCTTTACCTCAATGTGATGGATGATGAACCAGTTATATTGTTGTTATATGTAGGCGATCTATTTCTAACTAGAAACGAGAAACAAATTATTGAAAGAAAGAAGAAGCTTTCTTCAGAATTTGAGATGAAAGATCTCGGATTAATGCACTACTTCTTAGGTCTAGAAGTATGGCAAGAACCAAAAGGAATCTTTCTGAATCAAGGTAAGTATGCTGTGGAGATTCTAAAAAGGTTTGATATGTTGGAATGTAAACCCATGGCCATTCCCATGGACTCCAACCTAAAGTTATTAGTTAATGACTCATCGGAACTAGTGGACCTAACTCTATATAGACAAATCATCAGGTCATTAATGTATTTAACAAATACTAGGCCAGATATATGCTTTGCTGTAAATACTCTAAGTCAGTATCTAGTAGAACCTAGAAAGGTCCATTTAATAGTTGCAAAGCATGTGATGAGATACCTAAAAGGTACATTGGATTTTGGTCTATATTATCTTGGAGGTCATGAACTTAAGTTACATGGTTACTCAGATTCTAATTGGGCAGGAAGTGTCTCAGACAGAAAAAGTACATCAGGTGGATGTTATGGTCTTGGATCTGCCATGATCTCTTGGTTCAACAAGAAACAATCTAGTGTGGCCCTTAGTACTGCTGAAGCATAATACATAGCTTCCTGCTCTGCCAGCTGTGAAGCAATATAGCTTCGAAAACTATTATCTGGAGTGTTTGACTTAGAAATGGATCCCACTATGATTATGTGTGACAATCAAAGTTGCATTAAGATGACATAAAATCCTGTATTTCAAGATAAGTCAAAACACATAGAGATCCAATACTTTTATATACGAGATATGGTGCAGAGAGGAGCTATCAAGCTCGAGTATGTAAGCACTGAGGATTAAATTGCAGATATCTTGACCAAACCTCTGTCTCGATTAAAATTTGAATACTTCCGAGACAAGCTTGGTGTAGTTCAAAAGGACCCTCCTCTAAAGGGGGAGTAGTATAGTCACTGATGATGCGATTGCATGTTCACTACACCTAGATACTTAGAAATATTTAGATTTAGGACTCCTATGCTTAAAACACTTAGTTATTACTTATACATGCTTTTGATGATAGATGTATTAGTGAGAATACATGCTTGTGATGTTAGATGTATACATGCTTTTGATGATAGATGTATTAGTGAGAATATATGCTTGTGATGTTAGATGTATACATGCTTTTGATGATAGATGTATTAGTGAGAATACATGTTTTTGATGATAGATGTATTGGTGAGAATACATGCTTTTTGTATTAGTGAGAATACATATTTTTATAATACATGTATTGATTAAATGTACTTGTATGGATGATGATACTTGTACCTATATTGATGAGAATACATGTGAGGATTGGATCATCCTTGAACTCAAGTTCTAAAGTGAGCCGTAGACATGATGAATCCGAGAATGAAGTACTTGGTGGACAAAATAGGATTGCATCATCCTTGAACTCAAGTTCTAAAGTGAGCCGTAGACAGATGTCTCCGAGAAAGAAAAAGGATTGAATCCTCCCTGGACTTCAGTCCTAAAGTGAGCCGTAGACAGGTGTCTTCGAGAATAGAGGATAGGATTGCATCATCCCTGGACCTTGGTTCAAAATGGACGTGATTGGACTAATCATCCTTAGACAGTAAATCCAGTAATTCCGAAAGGAAGGATAGTCTTAAATGTGATTGTGTTTGGACTAATCATCCTCAGACAGTAAATCCAGTAATTCTGAAAGGAAGGATAGTCTTAAATGTGATTGTGATTGGACTAATCATCCTTAGACAGTAAATCCAGTAATTCCGAAAGGAAGGATAGTCTTAAATGCTGATTGTGATTGGACTAATCATCCTTAGATAGTAAATCCAGTAATTTCGAAAGGAAGGATAGTCTTAATAATTGATTGTGATAAGATTGATCCTGTAATTCTGAAAGGAAGGATCATGTGTATTGATGACGATGCTGATGATCGTGTGATGACAATGTTGATGATCGTGTGATGACGATGCTGATGATCATGTGATGACGATGCTGATGATCGTGTAGTGACGATACTGATGATCGTGTGGTGACGATGCTGATGATCGTGTGATGACGATGCTAATGATCGTGTGAAGACGATGCTGATGATCGTGTGATGATGATACTAATGATCGTGTGATGATGATGCTGATGATCGTGTGGTGACGATGCTGATGATCAACCATAATGAAATCTACCTCGAGTTCGCTTTCATTCCAATAGTATTGTACAATGAATAAAATGTTGAATATTGTAACTTCTAAGAATATTATATTTGTACATTATTATTCTGGAGATGTTTCATCCCTCCGAGGTAACCCTATTATGTATCCGGAGATGTTTATTCCTCTGAGGGTTTGTGGTAGCTAGGGTTATTAGACCCACCATGTGCGGGTCATCCCTGATCTTATACTTTAGGGGTTATTAGACTTCTCCAAGAGAGGTCGGCCCCATTAGGTATTTTAGTCAGTGAGGAGTTAGTATAAATAGAGGAGGTGAACTCCTCATTAGACACACTCACTCACTTGAGAAAAGTAGCGCACCTGTTTGGGAGATCTACTAAGGAGGTAGAGAAGGAGGGAGCACATCTTGTATTTTGGTTGATCATCTTATTGAGGAAAGCTTTGCTGGGTTTTCTACCCCATGAGGGTTTCCCAGGGTATATTCTGTGTCTGTCTTGTGATTATGTTTCTTTCAGTGATCTTGCTAGTCTATTTGATTTAAACTTAACATAAAAGGCAATGTGCGTTAACCTTCATATATCATCCTTCCATCTAACACAACCACATTGTCATCGAATCTATTGCACCATAATGAAATATGACGTGAGTTAGCTTTCCTTCCAATAGCAATGTAGTGTGAAAGAAAGGTAATGTGTGTTAACCTTCATATATCAGCCTCCTGTTAAATTTTGAGCATTAATTCACAATACTCTAGGATCTTCACTGAGAGAATAACATATACAATATATCAATGCATAGCATACACAATAAGCATGACAAGCATCACAAGAATCAAAAGCATGAGAGACAAGAGACACAGAGTTTCCGTGGGGAAAACCATAAGGTGAAAAACCCCACAACTTCCTCAAAGATAGAGAGAGCAATGGCTCAACCAAAGTACAACCAAAATACACTTGAGATAGTCTCCTAGAAGCAGATGATCCTCCTCCTCACTAGTGCGCCACTTTCTGAGTGAGAGAGATATGACTTTCCAAATGATCTCAATAATGATCTCCTGATCTCTATTTATACTAACCTATTTGTCTAGTGACCTTATAAGGCCGACTTGTCTAGCCAGGTACATCCACAATATAATATATATTTCAGGGCTGACCCCACACATGGTGGTCTCATAACCCATCGGCAAGTACACACACTTGTCTATCCACATGATGACACTTCCTTATAGAGGAATAACACATCTCTAATAAGGGTACAATAAATATATATGAGATACATAGATGAAATACATTCTGAAGTTACATATACATCAACACTCCCTCTTAACTAGGAAGGTATTTCTCAACACAGATCTGTTAGACAAGTCTTCTTCTCGGGAGCATCGTCATCGATGCATCGTCACTACTGCTGCTATCTCAACGAATCTCTGACTCTACTCATCATAGAAAGTTCTACAGAGCCAGTCATTTTTCATACTGGATGTAGGCCCACCACCTGCAGGTCTTTGTCATCACTAGCCATACTATGGAAATCTCAGGACTTATTACGTGCATCACAAAACCTTAAAAGAGTCTTTTGACTAGCAAGAACCCTAAAGAGCATCTGAGGCCTTTTTCATCCTGTCTAGATCTCCAGGACTTATTACATGTGACTCCACCACAAAACCTCGAAAGAGAATCCTAGGACTGATTACGAGCACAAGGCTCAAACTATCGGATCTCCCAGGGCACAAATTACATGTGGTCACCACAAAACCTCGAAAGAGCATCCCAGTATTGATTATGAGCACAAGGCTCAACCTATCAGATCTCCTAGGGCACAAATTACATGTGGTCATGGAAAAACCTTGAAAGAGAATCCCAGGACTGATTACGAGCACACGGTTCAACCTATCAGATCTCCCAGGGCAAAAATTACATGCTTATCTGCACAACCTATTCCACGGCCACAGAGTATCAACCTGATACTCACCATACATCATCCTGATGTACACATGATCATCCTGATCATACAATGCATCTACCTGATGCATACCAAGTATCTACCTGATACATATCATCATACATGATCCACCTGATCATATAGTGTATCTACCTAATACAAATATAAATACATGATACATATCAACATACATGATCTACGTGATCATACAATGTATCCACCTGATAAATATATAGATACATGTTCCAAGCATCCAACATGATGCATATACAAAATAAATACACATGATCCAACCGATCATATCCAGCATCCAACAAGATGTGTACAGACATATAAATGATCCAACTGATCATATCCAACATCCAACATGATGCATACATACATATACATATAAATGATCCAACTGATCATATCCAGCATCCAACATGATGCATACATACATATATAAATGATTCAACTGATCATACAAAGCAGAAACTAGAACATCATCATAATTCTCGTCATCTAGTGCTTACATCCACATCCATGTGAAGGATCCTCCTTCCAACATGCTTGGAATGGCTTCAGCAAATGTGTCCATCACTTCTTTCTCGAAGTGTCATCAATCTAAAGAACACCAAGCCTCTCCCTCAAGTACTTGAACTTCACCATAGCTAGTGGCTTCATCAGCACATCTACAATCTGCTTGTCTATTGCAACATACAAGAGCTTCACAGCTCCTCTCTGCACCATATCCCTGATATAGTGATATTTGATCTCTATGTGCTTTTACCTGTCATGAAACACTGGGTTCTCGGACAGCTTCACACAACTCTGGTTATCACAAAAGATACCAGTAGCATCCAATGGGAGATCAAATAAATTAGACAGTAGCTTTTGTTGCCATATTGCCTCACAACTAGCTGAACAGGCTGCAACATACTCTGCCTCAGCTGTACTAAGTGCTACGCAGGACTGCTTCCTGCTGAACCAAGAGATCACACCTGATCCCATACTGAAGCAGCACCCAGATGTGCTCTACCTATCTGCAGCACTGCCAACCCAATCTGAATCAACATAACCCTGCAGGTTAAACTTTTGATTCACCTCATACTTGAGCCTATAATCCACTATACCCTTCAGGTACCTCAGAACATGCTTTACAACAACTAGATGAACACTCCTCGGATCTGTCAGGAACTGACTCAATGTGTTCACCTCCAAGCAAATATCTGGTCTTGTGTTTGTCAGGTACATCAAGGACCCAATCATTGGATGATATATAGATGCATCAACCGGCTCAGATGAAGCATCACATAGAAGCTTTAGATTCGATGCCATAGGTGTGGCCATGGCCTTGCAATCCATCATCCCGAATCTCTTCAGGATATCTACTGTGTACTTCCCTTGACCAAGGAAGATCCCACCTGTACTCTGCCACACCTCCATACCTAGGAAATAATGCATCATTCCCAAATATTTCATATCAAAGTCAACAGCAAGCTTCCTCTTCGTATCTGCAATCAATCTGTCATCTCCTATTACAAATAAGTCATCCACATACAGGAGTAGAATCACAGGATTCCCTTCCTCAACCTTGTAGTAGAGATTGGAATCAACTTTACTCTTGGTAAATCCCAAGCTAGATAGGAAACTGTCCATCTTACCATACCAAGTTCTGGGAGCTTGCTTCAAGACACACAAGGATTTCTTCAATCTGCACACATAGGACTCCCTGTCATGTATTTTGAAACCGAGTGGCTGCTCCACATATACTTCCTCTTCAACTACACCATTCAAGAAGGCAGTCTTGACATCCATATGGTGTATTTTCCATTTCATCACTGCAGCCAAGGCAAGTACTGTTCTAATGGAAGTATACTTGGATATAGGTGCAAAAGTTTCTTCATAATCTATTCCCTCTTTCTGAGAGAAGCCACGAGCTACGAATCTTGCTTTGTATTTTTCTACACTACCATCTGTAGCGTGCTTGATTCTGTAGATCCATTTGGAAGTCACAACAAACTTCTCTTTAGGTCTTGGGACAACATCCCAAACATCATTCTTCATTATTGATTGGTATTCCTCAACCATGGCACCCTGCCATTCTTTCTCTTCCGTTGCTTCTTCATAATCGAAAGGTTCTTTGTTCATAATGTCATAGAGTAAAGCAACATAGCTGGTATGTGATCTGCTTCTCTTCTTTGCTCTGTGTTCTTCTACTGGAATGCCAAATCTTTCTGCATCTTGAATGAGATCTCTAGCCCATGCAGGTTTCCTCTTGTGAGAGTTATCATCACGGGGTGGATCTACAGGTTGTTGCGGATCTTCAAACTCACAAACAACTTTTGGAATTGCTTCAGTCATGGTAGTGTCTTGAAATCTAGTTTCCTTAGGTTCTTCATAAACTTCGATAGGTGCATTCCTTGATTTGATGAATGCTGAGTTTTCATCAAATGTTACACCCCTGCTGACATCAATCTTCTTGAAACCTGGAAAGTATATTCTGTAAGCCTTCGAGCTTTCATTGTAACCCACAAAGATACCCTTCTTTCCTGAAGGATCTAGTTTGGTCCTCTTTTCCTTTGGGACATGAGTGTATACTAGACAACCAAATATTCTGAGATGGCTGACTTCAGGTTTCTTACCAGAAAAGACCTCTTCTAGTGTCTTGTTGTCCAATATCTTGTGGGGTGTTCTGTTCTGCACATATACAGCTGTTCTAGCTGCTTCTGCCCATAGATGCATAGGTAGATCCTGGTCATACAGCATTTCCCTTGCTGCTTCCATGATTGTTCTATTCTTCCTTTCTGCAACTCCATTCTGTTGAGGATTATAAGGAGCAGTCAACTCCCTCTTAATCCCTGAATCACTACAAAGCTTCTTGAAATCACCTGAGGTGAATTCTCCACCATTGTCGGATCTGAATGTTTTGATCTTCTTGTCAGTTTTATTCTCCATCAAGGTTTTGAATTCCTTGAATTTATCAAACACCTCATCTTTGTTCTTCAAGAAGTATACCCAAGTCTTCCTGGAGAAGTCATCAATAAATGAGACATAGTAAACATACCCACTAGGAGAACTGGATGACATAGGACCACATACATCTGAGTGGATGATTTCCAGGATGTCTTTTGCCTTGCTTTCACTGCTTGGAAAAGCCTTCTTAATGTTCTTACCTTTTGCACATCCTTTGCAAACACCTTCATGTTTGGTCTTGATTTCAGGAAGGCCCTCTACAGCCTTGCTTGCAATTGGAAGTGCACTATAGTGCATATGAGCAAGTCTTCTATGCCAAAGTTCACTTGGCTCCATGGATTCATGTACCATGGCATGTTCAGGTTGTCCCTTCAATTTATACAAGCCTCCCTCTTGCTCTCCAATCACTACTGCATCATCTATGTTCTTTCCCTTTGGCTATCCACAAATGCAACCCTCATACCTTTTGCATCCAATGCAGAGATGGAGAGTAAGTTCTTCTTGAGCCCAGGTACATAAAGGACTTCTTTCATCTTCAAATATTTTCCAGAATCTAGGTTGTAGGAGGATTCACCACTTCCTTTGATTGGGTATTGATAATCATCCCGAAGTTTCACCTTATGGGGTGATTCGTGTTTAGATAGATTCACAAAAGATTCCTTAAACCCATGTGTTTGGAAGCCCCACCGTAAATCAACCAATCATTACAACCATGGGAGATAGTACCTATGAGAGCAGAAATTAGAACATATTATTCTTCACTTGATGAGTCTTCATCACTATCACTTTCTTCGCTAACCTTCTTCTTTGGGGGTTCATCATCTTCGGCAGCATGAGCATGATATCTTCTTTTGTTATTCTTCTTCTTCTTATTGAAGTTGTTGTTTTTGTCTTTCTTCTTCTTGGGACAATCTGAAGCAAAGTGTCCCTTTTCATTGCAATTGAAGCATCTGAGATCTTTCTTATCTTTGTGATAATGGTGGTGTGAGAATCTCATGTTATGAGATCATTCCTTCTTGGACTTGCCTTTCCTGGCATTTGCTGTGAGAGCTTGATCTTCATTTCCCATCTTTTCTTTTCGGGCCACAAGCCTGGCTTCTTCTTGAGAGCATTCTTCCCGCAATCTATTGAAGGATATCAACTTCTTCCTTGCACAAATTCCTTGAATAAAGGAGTCCCATGACCTAGGTAGGCCATTTAGAGTGGTCATCACCACTTCACCATTCTCCACCATTTCATCCACTGCTTCTAGTTCCTTGATCTGGGAGACCCTTGAAAAATAAGATTGAATGGTTTCTCCATTCTGAAACTTTACTCCTTTCAATTGGTTCCGCGGGGTCATATTCCGATTTATGTTCTTCCCTTCAAATAGCTTGGTCAAAGAGTCAAACATCTCCTTGGGTGTCTTTAGAGAAGACACATGGGGTATGAGATGGTCTTTGATAGAATCAATAATAATTCTCTTTGTTTTGATCAAGTTTTTCTTATGCAATACCTTAGCCTCTTCATCCTCTGAGATAGGGATATCTTCTTTTAAATATGAGTCCAACTCATTCTCTTCTAGGATTAACCCAATCCTATACTTCCAAGCTCGGAAGTTATCAGCTCCTTCAAGCTTATCCTCAATCTTGGTGTGGTGAGACATCTTAAAGAGTAATTCAAATGGAAATAGAAAAGATTTAGGTCTTACCACTTGAAATGCTAAAAACTGGATCTGGTCCCAGATTAGGGTTTGTAAAAAAAAAGCCTAAAAATTAAGAATGTGAATTTCAATTTTCTGAAAGGATAGAAAGATGCGCCTTGATGAACTGATCAACCTGGTGTATTCAGAATTTGAGATCAAAAAAGCTTTACCCTTCATATATTCCTTTTTGTCCTCCCAGGTTCACTCGGTAGAGCCCTGAATTAGGATTTGAGTTTCCCGGAGATCTACCCAACCAAAAATATTGATCCAAATCTCTAAACTTCGATTTTGGCAAGGCATTTCCAGCTCTGTCTTCAGATTTTAGAAATTCCTATTTTTGTGGAAACCCTAATTTTTAGGGCCAAATCTGAAAATGATCAGAATTGAATTCCGATTGGACAGATAGATTCTCCTTGATGAGTAGAGTCAATCTACTATACTGCTTTTCCAAAATCTATGGAGAGAAACCCAATAAACAAGAAACTCAAGTTTCCGTCACTGCAAAATGTCTTCTTCTTAGGTTAGCTCTCATACCATGTTAAATTTTGAGCATTAATTCACAATACTCTAGGATCTTCACTGAGAGAATAACATATACAGTATATCAATGCATAACAATCACAATAAGCATGACAAGCATCACAAGAATCAAAAGCATGAGAGACAAGAGACACAGAGTTTCCGTGGGGAAAACCCTAAGGTGAAAAACCCCACAACTTCCTCAGAGATAGAGAGAGCAATGGCTCAACCAAAATACACTTGAGATAGTCTCCTAGAAGTAGATGATCCTCCTCCTCACTAGTGCGCCACTTTCTGAGTGAGAGAGATATGACTATCTGAATTTTCTCAATAGAGATCTCCTGATCTCTATTTATACTAACCTGTTTGCCCAGTGACCTTATGGGGATGACTTGTCTAGCTAGGTACATCTACAATATAATATATATTTCAGGGCTGACCCCACACATGGTGGTCTAATAACCCATCAGCAAGTACACACACTTGTGACACTTGTCAATCCACATGACGACACTTCCTTATCGATTAATAACAGATCTCTAAGAAGGGTACAATAAATATATATGAGATACATAGATGAAATACATTCCGAAGATACATATACATCAACACCTCCCATATAACAATACCACATTGTCTTCAAATCTATTGCACAATAATGAAACCTGACTCGAGTTAGACTTCTTTCCAACCGCATTGCACAGTGAAGGACAGACAACACGTGTTAACCTTCATATATCAGCCTTCCGTTTAACACAACCAAATTGTCATAAAATCTATTGCACCATAATTAAATTTGACTTGAGTTAGCTTTCCTTACAACAGCATTGCACGGTGAAGGAAAGGCACTATCTATTAACCTTCATATATCAGCATTCCATCTAACACAACCACATTGTCATCAAATTTATTGCAGCATAATGAAATCTGACTCGAGTTAGCTTTCCTTCCAACAACATTGCATGTTGAAGGAAAAGGAACATGTGTTAACCTTACTATATCAGCCTTCCATCTAACAAAACCACATTGTCATCAAATCTATTGCACCCTAATGAAATCTGACTTGAGTTAGCTTTCCTTCCAACAACATTGCACAATGAAGGAAAGGTAACATGTGTTAACTTTCATATATCAGTCTTCCATCTAACACAACCACATTGTCGTCAAATCTATTGCACCATAATTAAATCTGACTCGGGTTAGCTTTCCTTCCAACATCATTGAACCGTGAAGGAAACAGAACGTGTGTTAAACTTCATATATCATCCTTCCATATCACACAACCACATTGTCATCAAATCTATTACACCATAATGAAATATGACAGGAGTTAGCTTTCCTTTCAAGAGCATTGCACGGTGAAGGAAAGACAGTGTTTGTTAACCTTCATATATCAGCCTTCCATCTAAGACAACAACATTGTCATCAAATCTATTGCACCATAATGAAATCTGACTCGAGTTAGCTTTCATTCCAATAGCTTTGCATGATAAAGTAAAGGAAACGTGTGTTAACCTTTGTATATCAACCTTCCATCTAAGACAACCACATTATCATCAAATCTATTGCACCATCATGAAATCTGACTTGAGTTAGCTTTCCTTCCAACAACAAGTGACAATGAAGAAACAATAACATGTGTTAACCTTCATATATCAGCTTCCCATCTAACAATACCACATTGTCGTCAAATGTATTTTACCATAATGAAATCTAACTCGAGTTAGCTTTCTTTCCAACCGCATTGGACGGTGAAGGAAAGGTAACGTGTGTTAATCTTCATATATCAGCCTTCCATCTAACACAACCACATTGTCATCAAATCTATTGCACCATAATGAAATCTGACTAGAGATGGTTTCCCTTCCAACAATATTCCACAGTGAAGGAAAGAGAATGTGTGTTAACTTTCATGTATCATCCTTTCATCTAACACAACCACATTCTCATCAAATCTATTGCACCATAATGAAATGTGACTCGAGTTAGCTATCCTTCCAACAGCATTGCATGGTGAAGGAAAGGCAACATGTGTTAACCTTCATATATCAGCCTTCCATCTAACACAACCACATTGGCATTAAATCTATTACACCATAACGAAATCTTACTCGAGTTAGCTTTCCTTCCAACAACAATGCACGGTGAAGGAAAGGTAACATGTGTTAACCTTTATATAACAACCTTCCATCTAACACAAGCACATTGTCATCAAATCTATTGCACCATAATGAAATCTGACTTGAGTTAGCTTTCCTTCAAACATTATTGCATGATGAAAGAAAGGCAATGTGTGTTAACCTTCATATATCAGCCTTCCATCTAACAGAACTACATTGTCATCAAATCTATTGCACCATAATGAAATCTGACTCGAGTTAGCTTTCCTTCCAACAACATTGCACAGTGAAGGAAAGGGAACATGTGTTAACCTTCATATATCAGCCTTCCATCTAACACAGCCACATTGTCATCCCATATATTGCACCATAATGAAATATGACTCAAATTAGCTTTCCTTCCAATAACAATGCATGGTGAAGGAAAGCCAACGTGTGTTAACATTCATATATCAGCCTTCCATCTAACACAACCACATTGTGATCAAAACTATTGCACCATAATTAAATCTAACTTGAGTTAGCTTTCATTCCAACAACATTGCATAGTGAAGGAAAGGGAACGTGTATTAACCTTCATATATCATACTTCCTGTTGGGCCCATGTTGGGACAAAGTTTTGGTAACACTTTTGATAAGCAGGAAAAGCTGAGTTGAGTGCAGCTCAGAAAAAGATGTAATTTTATCTAAGTGTTGAGGGTGCTATGAAGTTGTGCGCAACATCCAAGTTTTGGCTATGCTGCGAAGTTGTTTGTAGCATCCGACTTTTGGAAGTACCGCGAGTACCAGCACTGTGAGGAAGCAGTGCTGCGAAGCAGTCAGGCCATGTGGAGCCAGCAAAGCGGAGTGTTGGACAAGGACCAGGTGCAGGTACTAGATGGACCAGTAGTGCCGAGCGACGGGCACGAGCAAATTAGGAAGGCAGCCAATGGATGAGTTTGTTAAGGAAAGGACAGCTCAAGGAAAGCGATGGCTTGGCATGCCTAGTGGGCGAGATCGTTAGAGATGAACGGTTCAGTGCAAGTGACCTATTGGCACGCATGCTACATGAAGGCCGATAGCGACATAATGAAGACGTGGAGAACCGCCATGATGAAGTATACGCTACTAGATGCGAGCAAGTTAGTTTAGGAAAATTGGCATAGTTTTGTAAACCCTAAGAGTTTTTAGGTTTAGGTCTTCAGCATTGTAAAGACATGACCTTCAGGCATGGTCTATTTAAGAAGACAATTTTGTATGGGATGGGGTTGTTAGTTTTGTGGTTAATTTTTGTTGTTACATTTTTGGGTTCTGGATGTTTTATTGTAAAATTTCTTTTGAGTTGAGAAGATTGTAAAGGCTCTGCAGTTGTGTGCGCAGAGGCCTACCTGAGAGGAAGGAGAGTATGTAGCTGAGTGCACAGACTAAGAACAGTTGTCCCCATCCCTTTTAAAGATATATATTACCAATCGTTCTTGTGGACATTGCTTCGCATCTGGGGAAGTGAACCACGTTAAATATCGTGTTGTGCGAATATGTTTTATAAATGAATGCTTGTCTGTATTTTCTGTAAATGAATTCCTAGATGTTTCCTTGCATGTTGTTATGAGAGAATTGTTGTATGCATTTTCCATTAGAAGGGGTATGGAGGTGATATATTAAGTTCTGCATGAATAGATGAATGGTGAACATTTAGTATATGTTTGAGAGCAGTGAGTCAGTTAATTGGTTAAGTGTTAAGAGATCACTTAAGTACTTCTTTATGCACAATAGAACAATGCATAACAAGTAGATTGTATCAATAGAATATCCTCAAATCATAACCATACCAAGTTGGTGAACGAATAGTAGATGGATAATCGGATGAGTATTTGAATGAGTGGATGAGTGATACTCATGTTAGTATCTTCATCATTTTCAAACACTTCAAGTATAAGCTGAGTGGTATTGTTCACAGTCCCAGTAGAAGTCCCATAGTAGAAGAACATAGTGGTGCAGACCGTAGCGTTGTCCATCACTGTGCAGTATCCCCTCGCAACGCATACCCCCTGTTGCACTGCGTAGTACGTCCGTCCAAGCAACTCATCACTTTCTGTGGAAACTTGATTCCACAGTACCTCATAGATACACCTCGTGTGAGACCTCAACCTGCTTGTAGGTTGTTGCTGAAAGGGCCAATGCGAAGGGGTTTTGTTGGTCAAAGAGAAACCGCGAAGAACTTGGGTCTTGTAGAAAAACTCTAGGTCAGTTATAGCCAACAAATGGTTTCAATGCTGCGCTATAATCCATGATGAGTTGCACCATAATGAAATCTGACTTGAGCTAACTTTCCTTCCAACAGCATTGCACGGTGAAGAAAACGGAATGTGTTTTAACCTTTATATATCAGCCTTCCATCTAACACAACCACATTGTCCTCACATCTATTGCACCATAATGAAATATGACTCGAGTTAGATTTCCTTCCAATAGCATTGCACCGTGAAGAAAACAGAACATTTCTTAACCTTCATATCTCAGCCTTCCATCTAACAAAACCACATTGTCATCATATCTATTGCACGATAAAGAAATCTGACAGGAGTTAGCTTTCCTTCCAACAACATTTCACGGTGAAGGAAAGACAAAGTGTGTTAACCTTGATATATCAGCCTTCCATCTAAGAAAACTACATTGTCATCAAATCTATTGCACCGTGATGAAATATGACTTGACTTAGTTTTCATTCCAACAGCATTGGACGTTGAAGGAAATGCAACATGTGTTAACCTTCATATATTAGCCTTCCATTTAACACAACCACATTGCCATCAAATCTATTGCACCATAATGAAATCTGACTCGAGTTAGCTTTCCTTCCAACAACATGCACAGCGAAGGAAAGGGAACGTGTGTTACCTTTCATATATCAGCATATAATCTAACACAACCACATTGTCATCAAATCTATTGTGCTATAATGAAATCTCACACGAGCTAGATTTCTTTCCAACCGCATTGCACGATGAAAGAAAGGTAACATGTATTAACCTTCATATATCATCCTTCCATCTAACAGAACCACATTGTCATCAAATCTATTGCACCATAATGAAATCTGACTCGAGTTAGCTTTCCTTGCAACAGAATTGCATGGTGAAGGAAAGGTAACGTATGTTAAGCTTCATATATCAACCTTCCATCTAACACAACCACATTGTCATCAAATCTATTGCACCATAATGGAATTTGACGCGAGTTAGCGTTCCTTCAAACAACATTACATGGTGAAGGAAAGGTAACATGCATTAACCTTCCTATATCAGCCTTCAATCTAACACAACTACATAGTCATCAAATCTATTGCACCATAATGAAATCTGACTAGAGTTCGCTTTCCTTCCAACAGTATTGCATGGTGAAGGAAAGGGAATGTGTGTTCACTTTCAAATATCAGCCTTTCATCCAACACTACCACATTGTCATCAAATCTATTGCAACATAATGAAATCTGACTCGAGTTAGCTTTCCTTCCAACAACAATACACAGTGAAGGAAAGGTAACATGTGTTAACTTTCATATATCATCCTCCTATTTAACAATACCACCTTATCGTCAAATATATTGCACCATAATGAAATCTGAGTTGAGCTAGATTTCTTTCCAACCGCATTGCACGATGAACGAAAGGTAACACGTGTTAACTTTCATATATCAGCCTTTCATCTAACATAACCACATTGTCATCAAATCTATTGCACCATAATGAAATCTGACTCAAGTTAGCTTTCATTCCAACAACATTGCATGGTGAAGGAAATGCAACGTGTGTTAACCTTCATATATTAGCCTTCCATCTAACACAACCACATTGTCATCAAATCTATTGCACCGTAATGAAATATCACTCGAGTTAACGTTCCTTCGAACAACAATGCACGGTGAAGGAAGGGGAATGTGTGTTAACGTTCATATGTTCGCCTTCCTTCTAACAAAACCACATTGTCATGAAATCTATTGCGCGATAATGAAATCTGACTTGATATAGGTTTCCTTGAAACAACATTGCATGGTGAAGTAAAGTTAACGTGTGTTAATCTTCATATATCAGCCTTCTATCTTACAAAACCACGTTGTCGTCACATCTCTTGCACCATAATGAAATCTGACTCGAGTTAGCTTTCCTTCCAAAAGCATTGCACCGTGAAGGAAACAGAACGAGTGTTAACCTTCACATATCAGCCTTCCATCTAATAGAACCACATTGTCATAAAATCTATTGTAGCATAATGAAATCTTATAGAAGTAAGCTTTCCTTCCAACAGCATTGCACGGTGAACGAAAGACACCATGTGTTAACCTTGATATATTAGCCTTCCATCTAATATAATCACATTGTCATCAAATCTATTGCACCATGATGAAATCTAACTCGAGTTATCTTTCATTCCAACAACATTGCATGGTGAAGGAAAGAAAATGTGTGTTAACCTTCATATATATGTCTTCCATCTAACACAAACACATTGTCATCAAATCTATTCTACCATAATGAAATCTAACTCGAGTTAGCTTTCCATCCAACATCATTACACGGTGAAGGAAAGGTAACATGTGTTAACCTTCATATATCAGCCTTCCATCTAACACAGCCACATTGTCATCAAATCTATTGCACCATAATGAAATCTGACTAGAGTTAGCTTTCCTTCCAATAGCGTGGTGAAGGAAAGACAATGTGTGTTAACTTTCATATATCAGCTTTCCATCTAACACAACCACATTGTCATCAAATCTATTACGCCGTAATCAAATCTGACTCGAGTTAGATTTCTTTCCAACTGCATTACACGATGAAGAAAAGGTAACGTGTGTTAACCTTCGTATATAATCCCTCCATCTAACACAACCACATTATTGTGAAATATATTTCACCATAATGAAATCTAAATCGAATTAATTTTCGTTCCAACAACAATGCATGGTGAAGGAAAGGTAACATGTTTTAACCTTCATATATCAGCCTCTTATCTAACAATTCCACATTGTCATCAAATCTATTGCACCATAATGAAATCTGACTCGAGTTAGCTTTCCGTCAAACAACACTGCACAGTGAAGGAAAGGAAACATGTGTTAAAATTCATATATCATCCTTCCATCTAACACAACCACATTGTTATCAAATCTATTGCACCGTAATGAAATCTGACTCGAGTTAGTTTTCCATCCAACAACAATAAACAGTGAATGAAATGCACCATGGGTTAACCTTCATATATTGGACTTCCATCTAACACAACCACATTGTCATAAAATCTATTGCACCATAATGAAATCTAACTTGAGTTAACTTTCCTTTCAACTGCATTGAACGATGAAGGAAAGAGAATGTGTGTTAACCTTCATATATCAGCCTTGCATCTAACACAACCACATTGTCATCAAATCTATTGCACCATAATGAAATTTGACTCGAGTTACTTTTCCTTCCAACAACATTAAATGGTGAAGGAAAGGTAAAGTATATAAGCTTCATATATCATCCTTCCATCTAACACAACCACATTGTCATCAGATCTATTACACCATAATGAAATCTGACTACAATTAGCTTTCCTTTCAACAGTATTGCACAGTTAATTAAAGGGAACGTGTGTTAACTTTTATATATCAGCCTTTCATCTAACTCAACCACATTGTAATCAAATCTGTTACACTATAATGAAATCTGACTCGAGTTAGCTTTCCTTCAAACATCATTGCACGGTGAAGGAAAGGCAACATGTTATATCCTTCATATATCAGCCTTCCATCAAAGACAACCACATTGTCATTAAATCTCTTGCACTGTAATGAAATATGACTTGAGTTATCTTTCCTTCCAAAAGTAATGCACGGTGAAAGAAAGGTAAAGTGTGTTAACTTTCATATATAATCCTCCCATCTAACAATACCACATTGTCTTAAAATCTATTGCACCATAATGAAATCTGACTCGAGAGTTAGATTTATTTCCAACCGCATTGCACGATGAAGGAAAGGTAACGTGTTTTAAACTTCATATATCGGCCTTCCATCTAACACAACCACATTGTCATCAAATCGATTGCACCATAATGAAATCTGACTCGAGTTTGCTTTCCTTCCAACAGCATTGCACGGTGAAGGAAAGGTAACGTCTCTTAAACTTGATATATCAACCATCCATATAACACAACCACATTGTCATCAAATCTATTGCACTATAAAGAAATATGACTAGAGTTAGATTTCCTTCCAGTAGTATTGCACGGTGAAGGAAAGGGAACGTGTGTTAACTTTCATGTGTCAGCATTTCATCCAACACATCCACATTGTCATCAAATCTATTGCACCATAATGAAATCTAAATCGAGTTATTTTTCCTTCCAACAAGATTGCACAGTGAAGGAAAGGCAACGTGTGTTAACCTTGATATATCAGCCTTCTATCTTACACAACCACATTTTCATCACATCTATTGCACCATAATGAAATCTAACTTGAGCTAGCTTTCTTTCAAAAATAATTACACAATGAAGGAAACAAAACGTGTGTTAACCTTCACATATCAGCCTTCCATTTAATAGAACCACATTCACATCAAATCTATTGCACCATAATGAAATATGATAGAAGTTAGCATTCCTTCCAACGACATTGCATGGTGAAGGAAAGACAACGTGTGTTAAACTTCATACATCAGCCTTCCATCTAAGACAATCACATTGTCATCAAATCTATTGCACCATGATGAAATCTGACTCGAGTTAGCTTTCATTCCAACAACATTGCACGGTGAATGAAAGGAAACGTGTGTTAACCTTCATATATCAGCCTTACATATAACACAAACACATTATCATCAAATCTATTGCACCATAATAACATCTGACTCGAGTTAGCTTTCCTTCTAACAACATTGCACGGTGAAGGAAAGGTAACATATGTTAACCTTTAGATATCAGACTTCTATCTCACACAACCACATTGTCATCAAATCTATTGCACCATAATGAAATCTGACTAGAGTTAGCTTTCCTTCCAACAGTATTGCATGGTGAAAGAAAGAGAACCTGTGTTAACTTTCATATATCAATTTTTCATATAACACAACCACATTGTCATCAAATCTATTATGCCTTAATGAAATTTAACTCGAGTTAGATTTCTTTCCAACCGAATTGCAAGATGAAGAAAAGGTAACGTGTGTTAACCTTTGTATATCAGCCTTCCATCTAACACAACCACATTATAATCAAATCTATTGCACCATAATGAAATTTGAATCGAGTTAGCTTTCCTTCCAACAAACAATGCACGATGAAGGAAAGGTAAGGTGTGTTAACCTTCATATATCAGCCTCCCATTTAACAAAACCAACTTGTCATCAAATCTATTGCACCATAATGAAATCTGACTCAAGTTAGCTTTTCTTTCGAACAACATTGCACGGTGAAGGAAAGGGAAAATGTGTTAACTTTCATATATCATCCTCCCATCTAACACAACCACATTGTCATCAAATCTATTGCACCAAATTGAAATCTGATTCGAGTTAGCTTTCCTTCAAAAAACATTGCATGCTGAAGGAAAGGTAACGTGTGTTAACCTTCATATATCATCCTTCCATCTAACACAACCACATTGTCATCAAATCTATTGCACCATATTGAAATCTAACTCGAGTTAGCTTTCCTTACAAAACAATTGCACGGTGAAGGAAAGGTAACATGTGTTAACCTTCGTATATCAGACTTCCATCTAACACAACCACATTGTCATCAAATCTATTGCAGCATAATGAAATCTGAATAGAGTTAGCTTTCCTTCCAACAGTATTGCACGGTGAAGGAAAGAGAACGTGTGTTAACTTTCATATATCAGTTTTTCATCTAACACAACCACATTGTCATCAAATATATTATCCCATAATGAAATCTGACTCATGTTATATTTCTTTCCAATGACATTGCACGATGAAGAAAAGGTAACGTGTGTTAGCCTTCGTATATCAGCCTTCCATCTAACACAACCACATTATAATCAAATCTATTGCACCATAATGAAATTTGAATCAAGTTAGATTTCCTTCCAAGAACAATGCACGGTGAATGAAAGGTAAGGTGTGTTAACCTTCATATATCATCCTCCGATCTCACAATACCACATTGTCATCAAATCTATTGCACCGTAATGAAATCTGACTCGAGTTAGCTCTCCTTCGAACAACATTGCACGTTAAAAGAAAGGGAACATGTGTTAACTTTCATATATCATCCTTCCATCTAACACAACCACATTGTCATCAAATCTATTGCACCATAATGAAATATGACTCGAGTTAGCTTTCTTTCCAACAGCATTACACAGTGTAGGAAAGGTAACGTGTGTTAACCTTCATATATCAGCCTTCCATCTAACACAACCACATTGTCATCAAATCTATTGCACCATAATGGAATCTGACTCGAGTTAGCTTTCCTTCCAGGAGGATTGCACGGTGAAGGAAAGGAAACATGTGTTAACCTTCACATATTAGCCTTCCATCTAACACATCCACATTGTTGTCAAATCTATTGCCCCATAATGAAATCTGACTTGATATAGCTTTCCTTCAAACAACATTGCACGGTGAAGGAAAGGTAATATTTGTTAAACTTCATATATCAGCATTCTATCTTACACAATGACATTGATGTCACATCTATTGCACCATAATGAAATCTAACTCGAGCTAGCTTTCCTTCAGAAATCATTGCACAATGAAGGAAACAGAACGTGTGTTAACATTAACATATCATCCTTCCATCTAATAGAACCACATTGTCATCAAATCTATTGCACCATAATGAAATCTTATAGAAATTATCTTTCCTTCCAACAACATTGCACGGTGAAGGAAAGACAATGTGTGTTAACCTTCATATATCAACCTTCCATCTAAGAGAATCACATTGTCATCAAATATATTGCACCATGATGAAATATGACTCGAGTTAGCTTTCATTCCAACAACATTGCACGGTGAAGGCAAGGAAACGTGTGTTAACTTTCATATATCGGCCTTCCATCTAACACAACCACATTATCATCAAATCTATGGCAACATAATGAAATCTGACTCGAGTTAGCTTTCCTTCCAACAACATTGCACAGTGAAGGAAAGGTAACGTATGTTAACCTTCATATATCAGAATTCCTTCTAACACAACCACATTGTCATCAAATCTATTGCACCATAATGAAATCTGACTAGAGTTAGCTTTCTTTCCAGCAATATTGCACCGTGAAAGAAAGAGAACGTGTGTTAACATTCATATATCAGGTTTTCATCTAACACAACCACATTGTCATCAAATCTATTACGCGATAATGAAATCTAACTCGAGTTATATTTCTTTCCAACCGCATTGCACGATGAAGAAAAGGAAACATGTGTTAACCTTCGTATATTAGCCTTCCATCTAACACAACCACATTATCATCAAATCTATCGACCCATAGTTAAATCTGAATCGAGTTAGATTACTTCCAACAACAATGCACGGTGAAGGAAAGGTTACGTGTGTTAACCTTCATTTATCCTCCTCCCATCTAGCAATACCACATTGTCATCAAATCTATTGCACCATAATGCAATTTGTCTCCAGTTAGCTTTCCTTCAAACAACATTGGACGGTGAAGGAAAGAGAACTCGTGTTAACTTTCATATATCAGTTTTTCATCGAACACAACCACATTGTCATCAAATCTATTATACCATAATGAAATCTTACTCACGTTATATTTCTTTCGAACCGCATTGCACGATGAAGAAAAGATAACATGTGTTAACCTTCGTATATCAGCCTTCCATCTAACACAACCACATTATCATCAAATCTATTGCAACATAATGAAATCTGAATCGAATTAGCTTTCCTTCCAACAACAATGCATGGTGAAGGAAAGATAACGTGTGTTAACCTTCATATATCACCCTCCCATCTAACAATACCACATTCTCATCAAATCTATTGCACCATAATGAAATTTGAGTCGAGTTAGCTTTCCTTCAAAAAACATTGGACGGTGAAGGAAAGGGAACATGTGTTAACTTTCATATATCATCCTTCCATATAACACAACCACATTGTTATCAAATCTATTGCACCATAATGCAATCTGAGTCGAGTTAGCTTTCCTTCCAACAGTAATAAACGGTGAATGAAATGCAACGTATGTTAACCTTCATATATTAGACTTCCATCTAACACAACCACATTGTCATCAAATATATTGCACCATAGTGAAATCTAACTAGAGTTAGCTTTCCTTCCAACAGTATTGCACGGTGAAAGAAAGAGAATGTGTGTTAACTTTCATATATCAGGTTTTCATCTAACACAACCACATTGTCATCAAATCTATTACGCCATAATGAAATATGACTCGAGTTAGATTTCTTTTTAACCGCATTGCACGATGAAGAAAAAGTAACGTGTGTTAACCTTCATATATCAGCCTTCCATCTAACACAACCACATTATCATCAAATCTATTCCACCATAATGAAATTTGAATCGAGTCATCATTCCTTCCAACAACAATGCACGGTGAAGGAAAGGTAACATGTGTTAACCTTCATATATCAACCTCCCATCTAACAATACCACATTGTTATAAAATCTATTGCACCTTAATGAAATCTGACTTGAGTTAGCTTTCCTTCAAACAACATTGCACGGTGAAGGAAAGGGAACATGTGTTAACTTTCATATATCATCCTTACATCTAACACAACCACATTGTTATCAAATCTATTGTACCGTAATGAAATCTGACTCGAGTTAGATTCCTTCCAACAACAATGCACGGTGAAGGAAAGGTAACATGTGTTAACCTTCATATATCATCCTCCCATCTAACAATATCACATTGTCATCAAATCTATTGCACCATAATGAAATTTGACTCCAGTTAGCTTTCCTTCAAACAACATTGGATGGTGAAGGAAAGAAAATGTGTGTTAACTTTCATATATCAGGTTTTCATCTAACACAACTACATTGTCATCAAATCTATTATGCCATAATGAAATCTAACTCGAGTTAGAATTCTTTCCAACCGCATTGCACGATGAAGAAAAGGTAATGTGTGTTAACCTTTGTATATCAGCATCCATCTAACACAACCACATTATCATCAAATCTATTGCACCATAATGAAATTTGAATCGAGTTAGATTCCTTCCAACAACAATGCACGGTGAAGGAAAGGTAACGTGTGTTAACCTTCGTTTATCATCCTCCCATCTAACAATACCACATTGTCATCAAATCTATTGCACCATAATGAAATTTGACTCCAGTTAGCCTTCCTTCAGACAACATTGGACGGTGAAGGAAAGAGAATGTGTGTTAACTTTGATATATCAGTTTTTCATCTCACACAACCACATTGTCGTCAAATCTATTATACTGTAATGAAATCTTACTCGAGTTATATTTCATTCCAACCACATTGGACGATGAAGAAAAGGTAACATGTATTAACCTTCGTATATTAGCCTTCCATCTAACACAACCACATTATCATCAAATCTATTGCACCATAATGAAATCTGGATCCAGTTAGCTTTCCTTCCAACAACAATGCACGGTGAAGGAAAGATAACGTGTGTTAACTTTCATATATCATCCTCCCATCTAAAAATACCACGTTGTCATCAAATCTATTGCACCATAATGAAATCTGACTCGAGTTAGCTTTCCTTCAAACAACATTAGACGGTGAAGGAAACGGAACATGTGCTAACTTTCATATATCATCCCTCCATTTAACACAACCACATTGTTATCAAATCTATTGCAACATAATGCAATTTGACTCGAGTTAGCTTTCCTTCCAATATCAATAAATGGTGAATGAAATGCAATGTATGTTAATCTTCATATATTAGACTTCCTTCTAACACAACCACATTGTCATCAAATCTATTGCACCATAATAAATCTAACTTGATTTAACTTTCCTTCCAACAACATTGCACGGTGAAGGAAAGGGAACGTGTGTTAAGCTTCATATATAAGCCTTCCATCTAACAGAAGCACATTGTCGTCAAATCTATTGCACCATAATGAAATATGACTAGAGTTAGCTTTCCTTCCAACATCATTGCACCAAGAAGGAAACAGAACGCGTGTTAACCTTCATATATCAACCTTCCATCTAACAGAACCACATTTTCATCATATCTATTGCACCATAATGAAGTCTGACATGAGTTATCCTTCCTTCCAACAGCATTGCAGGGTGAAGGAAAGACAACGTGTGTTAACCTTCGTCTATCAGGCTTCTAACTAAGAAACCTGCATTGTCGTCAAATCTATTGCATCGTGATGATATCTGACTCGAGTTAGGTTTCATCCCAACAGCATTGCACGGTGAAGGAAAAGCAACGTGTGTTAAACTTCATATATCATCCTTCTATCTAACACAACCACATTGTCATCAAATCTATTACACCACAATGAAATCTTACTCGAGTTAGCTTTCCTTCCAACAGCATTATACGGTGAAGGAAAGGTAACGTGTGTTAACCTTCATATATCAGCCTTCCATATAACACAACCGCATTGTCATCAAATCTATTGCACCATAATGAAATCTAACTAGAGTTATATTTATTTCCAACCACATTGCATGGGGAAGCAAAGTCAACGTGTGTTAACCTTTATATATCAGCCTTCCATCTAACACAACCACATTGTCACCAAATCTATTGCACCATAATGAAATCTAAGTCGAGTTAGCTTTCCTTCCAACAACATTGCACGATGAAGGAATTGTAACTTGTGTTAACCTTCATATATCAGCCTTCCATCTAACACAACCACATTGTCATCGAATCTATTGCACCATAATGAAATTTGACTAGAGTTAGCTTTCCTTCCAACAGTATTGCATGGTGAAGGAAAGAGAACGTGTGTTACCTTTCATATATCATCTTTTCATCTAACAAAACAACATTTTCATCAAATCTATTATGCCATAATGAAATCTTACTCGAGTTAGATTTCTTTGCAACCGCATTGCACAATGAAGAAAAGGTAACATGTGTTAACCTTCATATATCAACCTTTCATCTAAAACAACAACATCGTCATCGAATCTATTGTACCATAATGAAATCTGAATCGAGTTTGCTTTCCTTCAAATAACAACGCACAGTGAAGGAAAGATAACATGTGTTAACATTCATATATCATCGTTCCATCTAACAATACCACATTTTCATCAAATCTATTGCACCATAATGAAATCTAACTTGAGTTAGCTTTCCTTCGAAAAAGAATACATGGTGAAGGAAAAATAACGTGTATTAAGTTTCATATATTAGCCTCCCAACTAACAATACCACTTTGTCGTCAAATCTATTGCACCATAATGAAATATGACTCGAGTTAGATTTCTTTGCAACCGCATTGCACGATGAAGGAAAGGTAACGCATGTTAAGCTTCATATATCATTCTTACATATAACACAACCACACTATCATCAAATCTATTGTGCCATAGGGAAATCTGACTCGAGTTAACTTTCCTTCCAACAACATTGCACGGTGAAGGAAAGGGAACGTGTCTTAACCTTCATATATCAGCGTTCCATCTACCAAAACCACATTGTCTTTAAATCTATTCCACCATAATGAAATATGACTTGAGTTAGCTTTCCTTCCAATAGAAATGCACAGTGAAGGAGAGGTAACATGTGTTAACCTTTATATATAAACCTTCCATCTAACACAACCACATTGTCATCAAATCTATTGCACCATAATGAAAACTGACTAGAGTTAGCTTTCCTTCCAACAGTATTGCACGATGAAACAAAGAGAACGTGTGTTAACTTTCATATATTAGCTTTTCATCTAACACAACCACACTGTCATCAAATCTATTACGCCATAATGAAATTTGATGCCAGTTAGATTTCTTTCCAACCGCATTGCACAATGAAGAAAAGGTAACGTGTGTTAACCTTCGTATATCAGCCTTGCATCTAATAAAACCACATTATAATCAAATCTATTGCACCATAATGAAATTTGAATCAAGTTAGCTTTCCTTCCAACAACAATGCACGGTGAAGGAAAGCTAATGTGTGTTAACCTTCATATATCAACCTCACATTTAACAATACCACATTGTCATCAAATATATTGCACCATAACAAAATCTGACTCGAGTTAGCTTCCCTTCAAACAACATTGCATAGTGAAGGAAAGGGAACATGTCTTCACTTTCATATATCATCATTCCATCTAACACAACCACATTGTCATCAAATCTATTGCACCATATTGAAATCGGACTCGAGTTAGCTTTCCTTCCAACAACATTGCATGGTGAAGGAAAGGTAACATGTGTTAACCTTCATATATCAGTCTTCCATCTAACACAACCACATTGTCATCAAATTTATTGCACCATAATAAAATCTAACTTGAGTTAGATTTCCTTCCAAAAACATTGCACGGTGAAGGAAAGGTAACGTGTGTTAAGCTCCATATATCAGACTTCCAAGTAACACAACCACATTGTCATCAAATCTATTGCAGCATGATGGAATCTGACTAGAGTTAGCTTTCCTTCCAACAGTATTGCACAGTGAAGGAAAGAGAACGTGTGTTAACTTTCATATATCAGTTTTTCATCTAACACAACCACATTGTCATCAAATCTATTATGCCATACTGAAATCTGACTCGTGTTATATTTCTTTCCAACCGCATTACAGACTGAAGAAAAGGTAACATGTGTTAACCTTCGTATATCAACCTTCCATCTAACACAACCACATTATCATCAAATCTATTGCACCATAATGAAATTTGAATAGAGTTAGATTTCCTTCCAAGAACAATGCACGGTGAATGAATGGTAAGGTGTTTTAACCTTCATATATCAGCCTCCCATCTAACAATACCACATTGTCATCAAATCTATTGCACCATAATGAAATCTGACTCGAGTTAGCTCTCCTTCGAGCAACATTGCATGTTGAAGGAAAGGGAATATGTGTTTACTTTCATATATCATCCTTCCATCTAACACAACCACATTGTTATCAAATCTATTGCACCATAATGTAATTTGACTCGAGCTAGCTTTCCTTCCAACAACAATAAATGGTGAATAAAATGCAACGTGTGTTAACCTTCATATTTTAGACTTTCAGTTAACACAACCACATTGCCATCAAATCTATTGCACCATAGTGAAATATGACTCGAGTTAACTTTCCTTCCAATAGCATTGCTTGGTGAAGGAAAGGGAATGTGTGTTGACCTTCATATATCATCCTTCAATATAACACAACCACATTGTCATCAAATCTATTGCACCATAATGAAATCTGACTCGAGTTAGATTTCCTTCCAATAGCATTGCATTGTGAAGAAAAAAGAACGTGTGTTAACCTTCATATATCAGCCTTCCATCTAGCAGAACCACATTGTCATCATATCTATTGCACCATAATGCAATCTTATAGCAGTTAGATTTCCTTCAAACAACATTGCCTAGTGAAGGAAAGACAAAGTGTGTTAAGCTTCATATATCAGCCTTCCATCTAAGACAACCACATTGTCATCAAATATTTTGCACCATAATGAAATCTAAGTCGACTTAGCTTTCCTTCCAAAAAGAATACATGGTGAAGGAAAAATAATGTGTGTTAAGTTTCATATATCAGCCTCCCATATAACAATACCACATTGTCGTCAAATCTTTTGCACCATAATGAAATCTGGCTTGAGTTAGATTTCTTTGAAACAACATTGCACGGTGAAGGAAAGGTAACGTATGTTAAGCTTCATATATCAGCCTTACATATAACACAACCACACTGTCATTAAATCTATTGTTCAATAATGAAATCTGACTCGAGTTAACTTTCCTTCCAATAGCATTGCATAGTGAAGGAAAGATAACGTGTGTTAACCTTCATATATTAGCCTTCCATCTAACACAACCACATTGTGATAAAATCTATTGCACCATAATGAAATCTAACTAAAGTTAGCTTTCTTTCCAGCAATATTGCACGGTGAAGGAAAGGGAACGTGTGTTAACTTTCGTATATCAGTCTTTCATCTAACACAACCACATTGTCATCAAATATATTGCACCATAATGAAATCTATCTCGAGTTAGCTTTCTTTCCAACAACATTACACGGTAAAGGAAAGGTAACATGCATGAAACTTCATTTATCAGCCTTCCATCTAGCATAACCACATTGTCATCAAATTTATTTCACCATAATGAAATCTTACTCGAGTTAGCTTTCATTCCAATAGTATTGCACGATGAAGGAAAGGAAACGTGTGCTAACCTTCGCATATCAGCCTTCCATCTAACAGAACCACATTGTCATCAAATCTATTGCACCATAGTGAAATCTAACAGGAGTTAGTTTTCCTTCCAACAGCATTGGACGGTGAAGGAAAGAAAACATGTGTTAACTTTCATATATCATCCTTTCATCTAACACAACCACATTGTCATAAAATCCATACCACCATAATTAAATCTGACTCGAGTTAGCATTTCTTCCAACAACATTGCACAGTGAAGGAAAGGCAATGTGTGTTAACCTTCATACATCAGCGTTCCATCTAACACAACCACATTGTCATTAAATCTATTCCACCATAATGAAATCTGACTCGAGTTAGCGTTCCTTCCAACAATAATGCACGATGAAGGAGAGGTAACATGTGTTAACCTTCATATATCAACCTTCCATCTAACACAACCACATTGTCATCAAATCTATTGCACTATAATGAAATCTGAGTCGAGTTAGCATTTCTTCCGACAGTATTGCATGATGAAGGAAAGGCAACGTATGTTAACCTTCATATATCAGTCTTCAATCTAACACAATCACATTGTCATCAAATCTATTGCACCATAATGAAATCTTACAGGAGCTAGCTCTCCTTCAAACAGAATTGCACAGTGAAGGAAAGACAACGTGTATTAACCTTCATGTATCAGCCTTCCATTTGACACAACCACATTATTCAAATCTATTGCACCATAATGAAATCTGACTAGAGTTAGCTTTCTTTTCAACAGTATTGCATCGTGAAGAAAAAAGAACGTGTGTGAACCTTCACATATCATCCTTCCATCTAATAGAACCACATTGTCATCAAATCTATTTCACCATAATGAAATCTGTCAGGAGTTATCTTTCCTTCCAACATCATTGCACGGTCAAGGAAAGACAACGTGTGTTAACCTTCATATAGTAGTCTTCCATCTAAGACAACCACATTGTCATCAAATCTATTGCACCATGATGAAATCTTACTCGAGTTAACTTTCATTACAACAGTATTTCACAGTAAAGGAAATACAACGTGTGTTAACCTTCATATATGAGCCTTTCTTCTAACACAACCACATTATCATCAAATCTATTGCACCATAATGAAATCTTACTTGAGTTAGCTTTCCTTCCAACAACAATGCACAGTGAAGGAAAAGTAATGTGTGTTAACCTTCATATATTAGCCTCTCATTTTTAACAATACCACATTGTCGTCAAATCTATTGAATAATGAAATCTGACTCGAGTTAGCGTTCCTTCCAACAACATTGCACAATGAAAGAAAGACAACGTGTGTTAACCTTCATATATCATACTTCCATCTGACACAACCATATCGTCATGAAATTTATTGTGCCATATTAAAATCTAAAACGAGATAGCTTTCCTTCAAACAACATTGCACGGTGAAAGAAAGGTAATGTGTGTTAACCTTCATATCTCAACATTCCATCTAACACAACCACATTGCCATCAAGTCTATTGCACCATAATGAAATATGACAGTAGTTAGCTTTCCTTCCAACAGCAGTGAATGGTGAAGGAAAGACAGCGTGTGTTAACCTTCATATATCAGCCTTCCATCTAAGACAACCACATTGTCATCAAATCTATTGCACCATAATGAAATCTCACTCGAGTTAGCGTTCATTCCAATAGGATTGAACGATGAAAGAAATGCAACGTGTGTTAACTTTCATATATCAGCCTTCGATCTAAGACAACCACTTTATCATCAAATCTATTGCACCATCATGAAATATGAATCGAGTTAGCTTTCCTCCCAACCGCATTGCTCGGTGAAGTATAGGTAACATGTGTTAACCTTCATATATCAGCCTTCTATCTAACACAACCACATTGTCATCAAATCTATTGCACCATAATGAAATCTGACTCGAGTTAGCTTTCTATCCAACAGTATTGCACGGTGAAGGAAAGGGAACGTGTGTTAACTTTAATATATCAGCCTTTCATCTAACACAACCACATTTTCATCAAATTTATTGCACCATAATTAAATATGAGTCAAGTTAGCTTTTCTTCCAACAACATTGCACGGTGAAGGATAGGCGACGTGTGTTAAGCTTCATATATCAGCCTTCCATCTAACACAACCACTTTGTCATTAAATCTATTGCACCATACTGAAATCTGACTAGAGTTAGCTTTCCTTCCAACAACATTGCACCATGAAGGAAACAGAACGTGTGTTAACCTTCATATATCAACCTTCCATCTAACAGAACCACATTATCGTCATATCTATTGCACCATAATGAAATTTGACAGGAGTTAGCTTTCCTTCCAACAACATTGCACGGTGAAGGAAAGACAATGTGTGTTAACCTTCGTATATCAGCCTTCCATCTAAGATAGCTACATTTTCATCAAATCTATTGCACCTTGATGAAATTTGTCTCGAGTTAGCTTTCATTCCAACAGCGTTGCACAATGAAGGAAAGGCAACGTGTGTTAACCTTCATATATTAGTCTTCCATCTAATACAACCACATTGTCATCAAATCTATTGCACTACAATGAAATCTGACTTGAGTTCACTTTCCTTCCAATAGCATTGCATGGTGAAGGAAAGGGAACATGTGTTAACCTTCATATATCAACGTATCATCTAACACAACCACATTGTCATTAAATCTATTGCGCTATAATGAAATCTTACTGGAGTTAGATTTCTTTCCAACCGCATTGCACGATAAAGGAAATGTAACATGTGTTAACCTTCATATATCAGCCTTCCATCTAACACAACCACATTGTCATCAAATCTATTGCACCATATTGAAATCTGACTCGAGTTAGCTTTCCTTCTAACAGCATTGCATAGTGACGTAAAGGTGACGTATGTTAAGTTTCATATATCAGGCTTTCATCTAACACAACCATATTGTCATAAAATCTATTGCACCATAATGAAATCTGACTAGAGTTAGCTTTCCTTCCAACAGTATTGCACAGTCAAGGAAATGTTGATGTATATGTAACTTCGGAACGTATTTCATCAATGTATTTCATTTATATATTATTGTACTTCTATAGTGATGTGTGATTCCTTTATACAGATGTGTCGTCATGTGTATTGAAAAATGTCGCAAGTGTGTGAACTTGCCGATGGGTTATTAGACCACCATGTGTGGGGTTGGCCCTGAAATATATATATTATATGGTTGATGTACCTAGCTAGACAAGTCGGCCACATAAGGTCATTGGGCAAACAGACAAGTATAAATAGAGATTGGGAGTTCTCTATTTTGATCATTCGCAAACTTACACTTCTCTCACTCAGAAAGTGGCACACTAGTGAGGAAGAGTATCATGTACTACTAGGAGACTATGTCTGTGTATTTTGGTTGTAGTTTGGTTGAGCCATTGATCTCTCTATCTCTGAGGAAGTTGTGGGGTTTTTCACCTTAGGGTTTTCCCCACGGAAACTCTATGTCTCTTGTCTCTCATGCTTTTGATTCTTGTGATGATTGACATGCTTGTTATGATTGTTATGCATTGATATACTACACATGTTGTTCTCTCAGTAAAGATCCTAGAGTATTGTTAATTAATGCTCAAAATTTAACATGGTATCAGAGCTAACCTGAGAAGAAGACATTGTGTAGTGACGAAAACTAGGGTTTCTTGTTTTTTGGTTTTCTCTCCATAGATTTTGGGAAAGTAATATAGTATATTGACTCTACTCATCAAGGCGAATCCATCTATCAAATCAGAATTAAATTCTAAGCATTTTCAGATTTGACCCTAAAACTTAGGGTTTCCTCAAAAATAAGAATTTCTGGAATCTGAAGACATAGCTGGAAGCTCCTTGCAAACATCGAAGTTTATAGATTTGGATCGAGATTTTTGGCTGGGTAGATCTCCGAGAAGCTAAAACCCTAATTTAGGGTCCTCCTTAGTGAATCTGGGAAGACAGAAATGTAGTTTTGAAGGTTGTAGCTTTGCAGATCTCAAATTCTTAATACACTAGGTTGATCTGCTCATCAAGGTGCATCTTTCTGTCCTTTCAGAAAGATGAAATTCACAATTTGAATTTTTAGGGTTTGTCTGACAAACCCTAATCCAGGACCAAATCCAGTTTTCAGCAATTCAAGTGGTAAGACCTAAATATTTTTTATTTCCATTTGAAGTACTCTTTAAAATGTCTCAACACACCAAGCTTGAAGGAGCTGATAACTTTCGAGCCTGGAAGTATAGGATTGGGTTAATCTTGGAAGAGAATGAGTTGGACTCATACATAAAAGAAGACATCCCTATCTCAGAGGATGAAGAGGCTAAAATATTGCATAAGAAGAGCTTTGTCAAGGCAAAAAGAATCATTGATGATTCTATCAAAGACCATCTCATACCACATGTGTCATCTCCGAAGACACCCAAGGAGATTTTTGACTCTTTGACAAAGCTATTTGAAGGAAAGAACATAAATCAGAAGATGACCCTGCAGAATCAATTGAAAGGGGTCAAGATGTTGGATGGAGAGACCATTCAATCTTACTTCTCCAAGGTCTCTTAGATCAAGGAACAACTTGAAGCTTTGGATGAAGTAGTGGACAATGGTGAAGTTGTTATGACCACTCGAAATGGCCTACCTAGGTCATGGGACTCCTTTATTCAAGGAATCTGTGCAAGAAAAAAATTGATCTCTTTCAGTAAACTATTGGAGGAATGCTCTCAAGAAGAAGGTATGCTTGTAGCTCGAGAAGAAAAGATGGGAGGGGAAGATCAAGCTCTCGCAGCTCATTCCAAAAGAAGAAAGTCCAAGGAGGAGCACTCTCACTACAAGAAGTCCACTCACTATCACCAAAAGAATAAAAAGGATCTAAGGTGCATCGCATGCAATCAGAAGGGTCAGTTTGCTTCAGATTGTCCCAAGAACAAAATGGACAACAACAACAACAACAATTTCAGCAAAAAGAAGAAGGGTAGCAAAAGAAGGTACCATGCTCATGCTGTCGAAGATGATGAACCTCCAAAGAAGAAAGCTAGGGAGGAAAGTGATGATGACTCATCAAGTGAAGAAGAGTATGTTCTAATCTCTACTCTCACATGTACTATCTCCCATGCTTGTAATGATTGGTTAATTGACAGTGGGGCTTCCAAACTCATGACTGGGTTTAAGGAATCTTTTGTAAACCTATCTGAACATGAGTCACCCCATAAGGTGAAACTTCGGGATGATTATCAATGCCCTATCAAAGGAAGTGGTGAAGCCTCCTACAACCTAGATTCTGGAAAATCTTTGAAGATGAAAGAAGTCCTTTATGTACTTAGGCTCAAAAAGAACCTACTCTCCATCTCTGCATTGGATGCAAAGGTATGAGGAATTTGTAGATGGCCAAGTCCCAATGTGGCCAAAGGGTAAAACATTCGATGTTGCAGTAGTGATTGGAGAGCAAGAGGGAGGTTTGTACAAATTGAAGGGACAACCTAAACATGCCATGGTGACATGAAGACAAAGATTCATCCATAGTCATGAATCACATAGAGGTATGTATAAATTGTTTTTGCAAAGCTTAACTTATGAGTTATGCAGGTCATTGAAGAGAACAAGAAAACATTGCTAGACATAACTAGCAAATATGGTGACCAGGTATGTGTTTCTTATTTCATAGGATGTCTTATATAAGTATGCATGACATGATTGATAATGATTATTCATGAAGTCATAGGTTTGAATAATCATGGGTGTATGCATATTATGTTTCTTACCTTAATTGGTGATATGACTAACCAAAACACTCATGGGTTTGAGTAATTGCGGATTTAGGTATATTATGATTCTTACATTAATTTATGACTAACCATAAGAATGCTTATTATTTCTATTTGAAATGATCCTCACTATACATGCTTGAGATTATTGTGTTTTGAATATTAAGATTATACTAATGAATGTTTGATTATGTATGAGACCTTGAGGATAACACAATGATGATACCAATAAGAATGCATAGGGATCAAGAATGAATTCAAGAACAAGTAATCCAGAAAGCAAAGATCAAGAGGGAGCACACTCTAGTGGTTTCTGCAAGGATGCAGATATTCACAGAGAGTTGACCATCTCTCTACATTCCACAACAGAAAGGTGTAGAAGAAGCTACTTCAGATTAGGACTCCAGCAACTACTACAAGGAAGCAAAGACTCAGAGGGAGTCCACCCAACAAACAAACAAAGATAAGTATTTTAATTGTCATTTCTTGCATATTTGTTTTTTTAAATAATATTGTTCAAATGATGTATATGCTTATGTTCCTAGATTTAGGATGTGTATTTGTTGTGGGGAAAATGCACCTATAGTTCAGGGGAGAAACTACCAACTTACGGTGATAAAGATAGACTTACAAGCATTCTGCAAGTACAACAAATAAATGAAGAGATTAGGGTTTAGACATGTAGGAACTTTATTCAGAAGGTTGATCCTAGCTTTGCCTCCCTCGCTCTTCAATGCTTATCCAGTGTTGCAATGGCCAAACTTGCAAAACAACTTGATACCTTTCTCGAACACATTTGACTACATATATAAGACCGATATTCATAATAGAAGAAGACATCAGATTATAAACAAACTGTAATCAAATCTAAGATACACAAGAATAGGTCATATTTGGAAAGAGAAGAACGTCTCATCTTTATTGATGAATGAAAGCAAGTACATAAAGATATACCTTCCTTCAAGCTTGGCCCTTCATGAAACCTGGATTCAAGGTCTCTTGCTTCTGTTCTCCAAGGATTTCAGCCTCTAATCAACTGTGTTAGGGTTTACCAAAATTGAAGCACAAGAGAGGGGAATGAGGGTCTCCATTCCTCCAGCATAACTTTGTAATTGGGCTTGGTCCCCTCACAAGGCCCTTCTACCCTCCTTATATAGTCAGTGAGGAAGAGGAAAAGAAGTTATAACTGCTGAAGAGGTTTCCCAACCAACTTAACTTACTCGAATTTTGAGATTTTGATCAAACCAGGGGTGTACTCTACTCTACAGTAGACAAAGCGTACATATGGATTTGAGATCTACTTTAATGAAGCAAAGTAGGGTACACATGCTACTATCATGCATGTGTACCAGCGCTCATGCTGAAAAATGGCCAAAAACAGGCCTTTCTGCTCATTTTCAGGAAATGGTTTGGTCTGCAAAAATGTTCCTAAGGGTCATATACATCGAATGGGTAAAGAATGAGGTAATTTAAACCATTTTTAGTGTCCCAAATGACTCCTCCATCCACAAATGTCCTGCTGTGTGACTGAAACTTGATCTCAAGAAGTGTCGTCATGCGACCAAGGGAAGCAAGTGTCGTCACGAACGGAGAGGTGTCATTTCAAGCTATAATAGATGCCCCCTAATGTATGGGGTTAGAGGGAGTGCGGGAAATAATGGCTGAAATATATTATAAATAACAGAGAGTTGAATCATGGAGGAATGGAGAAACCAAGAATCATAGGCTCAAATGAAGTACCTGAAAGCAAAAACAATGTCAGACAAACTTATCCTTGGGGTAACTGTCCATGTTCAAATGGTGGAACATGACCTCTAAGAGGATACAATAATGATCCAAAATACTGATGCATATATCATGGCCACTAAAATAGAAACGTGGATCCATGAGGAACATAAGTGTAAACATAGCCACATAAATACAAGGTGGATCTATGTCAAAACTGGAGAACATAGACATAGAGAACAAGCTGGATCTATGTCTCATCAAGAGCCAAAAAGAGTGTGGCTCAGTCTTGCGCAACTTTGGTGATAACATAAATAATGTGATGCTATCGAGGATCCCAATGTCTTCATAGAAAAAAACCCAAGGTACAAACCTATCCATGCGAATAAATGAGTTGTTGTCGAACATGGGAGGTATCATTTGATTATCGGTCATTGATGTATACCCTTAACAAATGCGAGGGTGTCCACCAATAATGAAAATGGAACCCAAGGTACCTAGTACATTCAAGCAAGTGCGAATAGATGGTCTTGTCGTTGAACACTTGAAGAATCCATCGGATAGGAGACATTGATGTATTCCCATCTATCCAATAGCAGGAGAAACTACCACTAATGACTGCAATCCCCAAGGTACTAACCGAAACTCTAAACTTCATTCCCAGAGCACAATGAGTTGAAGTCGATAGGAAGAAGTCCATTGCAAGGGAGGCCTTAATGCATGCTCTATCATCCAACACGAGGGACACTCAACAGGTATGAGCTGATTTGGAGTAGGACTGAACACATGATGAAACATACTGACACCAAGGAATGGACGACACATGAGGTCAAGGAAATTGCGAAATGGCCATCACAGGTTATATCCTTGAACAGTGAGCACAACACAAGAGTGACTTAGGCATCTTTGAATGCAAAGGAACAATGATGCAAGTCTGCAATGTAGGAGACATTAACAGATTCTCCATATGATTGTAGGACTAACCAAACGGAGGAGTAAGAACTCTGAGATCAAGTTTATCCTAAGGCCAACACTAGAACCCAACTTGTTTGATAGACTCAAAACAGGTGCTTTGTTCAAGGAGATAGTTGACTCACTGCCACCATATTGAAAGATATGTTAACATTCTTCCCTTCCCTTTCCTTTTTCATGTTTTAATGAGCTTGACAAAGAACTAAAGCATGCTCGACAGTATTTTCATATTTAAGGAGTCTGAAAAACCTAGAAGAAAATTCCATACACCTATTTGTGGATTTTATATCGAGCCCGGATTGGTCTATGCTTGGCGTTGTTTTCTTGCTTATAGAGTTGAAAAACTTAAACAGTCCTCTATACACCTATCTGTGGATTTTATATCGAGCCCGGATTGGTATGTGCTCGGCGATGTTTTCTTGTTTATAGAGTTGAAAAACTTAAACACTCCTCTATTAACCATCTCGTGGATTTCACATCGAGCCGGAGTAGGTAAATGCTCGCTTGGTGTTTTCACATTTCGAGAGTCTGAAAACCCTAAAGACAACTCCAAAGGTCTTTTTTCGTAAAGTTAGTCTCCTTCCCCGAAAAAGTGTAAAATGATGGAAGAAGAACTCTTCTAGCGCATACAAGAGTATACTATTTCTGTAAATTATCCACCAAGGCCCGGAAAAGGGGTAATTTTATACCTAAGTGGATGTCGGTTCAACTATTTTAATGAGCCCGAAAAGACAACTATGCTTGGCAAACTTTTCCTATTTAAGGAGTTTGAAAAGGGCTTAAAAGAAATCCATAGGGATCTTTTCTGTAAAGCTTTAATGAGTCCAGAAAAGTAAACACATGACCTCCTTACTGTTTTTAACGAGCTCAAAGGAGATACAGAAAATGCTCACAACTTTCTTACTGTTTTTAATGAGCTCGAAGTGAAGATGAAAGAAATTCTCATAGCCTCCTTATTGTTTTTAACGAGCTCAAATGAAAGGTGGAATAAATGCTCGTAACCTACTTACTGTTTTTAACAAGCTCGAAGTAAAGGTAGAAGAATGCTCATAACCTACTTACTATTTTTAACGAGCTCAAAGTAAAAGAAGAATGCTCGAAATGGGAGGAGACAAGTGTCAGGGACATGCAAAACTAGCTCCAAGCGCATGGAACAAAGCTATGCCTAATGCAAGGAACATGAGCAAGATAACCACACTCAAGGTGTGTCTCCTCTAGGTAAAAGGTGTCAAATTGCAAAGGGAAAATGATATAGGGCTTAGCGGAAATGAGATCAGAGATGGAGGCTTATATAACGAGCTAAAATCATGGAAGCCTGCTTTAGGCTCATTAATGCAAGCAGGATCATAACAAATGCATATGCAATTTGAACACAAAGATGGGAGCCTTATCAGGGATGGCCAGAAATATATGAGGAAGAAAGATATGAGGCCTCTTCTCAAAGTCATGGTAAATCTAAAAAGGCTCCCGAGCCTATGAGAAACACTCAGCATGGGCACCAGAATGGCATAAGGGTGCTGACTAGGGTGACCCATGTTAGGTAGGCTCTGTTGTTGGACTGGTGCACAATGCATAAAGAGATGGCTAACACACCAGTATCCAACAGGTTTGACCCTATGACGAATTCGGATGGCAAAAGGTTCAAATTCAACATAACCGCGGGAAAGCCTAAACCTATATGCAAGGTTCTGAATATATTGACATGGTTGCACAAGGTTTCGAAAAGGACCAGTAAGCAAGTATACATCCAGCTAAGAATCCTGTCTCCAAGAAATATTAGTACCAAGATCATATCTAAAACATATGTAAAGAAAGACCCGATATAAGTCAATGTGGTAGAAATACTTTCAACTTCACTATCATCAACAATAGGCATAAACAAGGCAAAGTTTTCAAATGAAGACTATATGTTACCCAAGCCCAAGGACTTACAATCAACAAGATCAACTTCAGGATGAAGATCAAAGTTGAAGGACATGATGGAATCTATAGAAACAAATTCATCATCACGGGAGTTGAAAATTCTAGAACCATAATCAAACTCAGCAGGAACACCGATTTGCGGATCTATAGGAGAGTCCAAAGACTCAATAGTAGGAAGATCAGACTTTAAGGTCAAACCAGGGCTGGACATAACTGCAACTGGATAAACATCCAAGTTAATGGTAGACTGTACTATAGACTCTAGGAAAACTTCATCGGAAGGAAGCATATCATCCCAGATATAATACATATCTAAACATTCAGATGGAGGTCTCACTTGGTCAAAAGCTGGGACTAAGTCCCGAGAAGGTAAGCATGAACTCAGAGACTTCTTCTCAGTAGTAGTTGAACTCAATGAACAATATGCTACATAAGTCCCATGTGACATAGTAGTGCCTAATGACGAGGGATCTGACTGGTCTACAGTTGGGTAATAAGGAGGATCAACAAATGCAAGGTGGTTGATAGTGATGATGATTTCATTATGAGGGAAATGCATCACATGAAAGAGCGTAGACACCACAGCATGCATAGCATAAATGTAATCACGCCCGAGGATCATATCAAAATCTACAGGGTCCTTTAAAACCATAATATCAACTAAGACTATTTTTCCACCCAAAGTAACAGGTGCCTGACGGAGGAATCCGATAGGTTCACTAGGTCTTGTATCAAAGGTCAATGGCCGATTAGCAGCTGGAATAACATTAGGGAAACCCAATCTCTCCAAGCATAAGCAGATAAGATACTAACAGAAGCACCTTCATTAACAATGCATCGATAAACTGTATGGTTCCCAATATCAACCTTTATCTGGAAAGGTGTTGAAGAAGGAAGATGAGGCTCGGCTAGACTATTCCAATCAATGGAAACAATCCTAGGGCTTGGTAGGGGTTCACATGGCACAGATGAAGTGCCCCCTTTTTCAGGAATATCCAAACTGGTAATGCAGAAGACTTCAGCAGTAAGTGCATCAATCTCTAAAGGACTAATGGGATCGGTTGAATATTGCATCGATTCAATCACTTCACTCTCCGAAGGAAGAGTGGGGTCAGCCAAAGATTGCATTGGTTCAACCACTTTATCAACCAAAGGTTGATCTGACTGTAGGGAATCTATAAACAACTAAGGAACAGAGGTTCCTTCAGACATGGACCACACTCCTCGTGCATCTGGAATGGAAGGGCATCAGTGAGTAAGGTGATCTCCCTTACAAAGTTTACAAGGGAACTTTGGTTTCCATCCTATAGGTCAAGACTCCTTTACAATGTCAATACTCTTAGCATGACTAGCATTGGTTGATAGCTTTCCCCCAGCATGCCTTGCAGTGGTTGGTTGCTCAACAGTAGAAGAATTTTGAACTAAGGACCACACTTTTTGCACTTCTGGAAGTACAGGGCACAAGTAAGTAAGGTGGTCTCCCTCGCAAAACTTACAAGGGAGCTTAAGCTTCTGTTTGTTGGGTTTTCTTACAATGTAAATTCCCTCAGTTTGACTTGCAGTGCCTGATCTAGTGTCTCCGGTATGACTCACAGGAACTGGTGACTTGTCATTAATATGACTATTAGTGATCAATGACGTGTCCTCAACATGATTGACAGTGGTTGAAGACAAACTTTTAGTATGATTTTCAGTGACTAAAAGTTTTCTCCCAGCATGACCTCTAGAGGTTGGGTAGGTGCCCCCTACATGACTTGCAGAGGAAGGGTGCTTGCCCCCAGCATGACTTGCAGAGGTTGGGTTGATGCCCCCTTGTTTTGGCATTTTCTTCCTATTCTTCCTCCGTCTATTCCTTTTAGACTGCTAGCTACTAGTATTGTTACTTTTGCCACACGAGGTAGAAAGAGGAGGAGAAGATGTTACTGGAAAAGGAGGCATAGGGTTCTGATGATCTTGATTTGAGGTGCTCACAAAAGAATCGTCAGGAGCATGCAAGGCATTCGGAGTGGAAAAAAACCAAACCGACAGCCCTATGGTGAATCTAGGAAGATTCAAAGTAGCCATTAAGGGAGTACCAATGTTTCCAATGAATGGAATAGCGCAAGGATGCCCCAAAACAGGGGTACCTTGATTGGCACTCGCTGGAATGCTAAACATAGTTTCCTACTCAAATGAACAAGAAGTTCTCTAAGGAAAACTAAAACAAGTAGCACAAAGAGCACACCACTAAAAAAGGTCCTAGGTAAATGAAACCAGGAAAACAGATACCTTTCGGAGAAGAGTCTGGGATGATGAGGGCCTAGAACAGATCAACGAAGGATGAAGAATAGTTACCCGGGGTCCACAATACAATGAATAAGGGTGCAAGTGTTGGAATCACCCAACCGCCCTCACAAAGACCTGCAAGGGATTTCCTCCCACGTCTATCCTAGGTACAACATATATACCCTCCGCTGTCACCTGTGTATGACCCTATGGTAAGATACTAATGATACCACCACACTGAAAACTCCTGGGGGAATAGTCACTGGTCGAATCAGAAGGCGTGGGCAGGGTAGCTGAGCCCGAAACTCAAAAGAGTCCCCAAACGCGATCCAATCCTAGTATATGCTCGAAACAGAAAGTAGGAGTATTCCCAACAATCTGATCTCACAAGACCTACTACATAGATCCCAGGCAAGCTTTGAATGAAGTGGGTTTACCTATGATAGTCGAACTATGATTTTTGCACAATGTGTGATCTTGGGTGGTTTAAGGTGTTTTAAACCCAAGATCTTAACCAAGACTAGTTGGTGTAGTGTAACCTAGAAAAGAAAATGTTACTAGTAGATTTTATTAGGGTTCATTTTAAAGGTTACTTGCTTACTCAAAAAGGTAGTGGGTGTGTGAGAGTAGTTATAGTAGAGATAGAGTACTGAAAATGAAATATTTACCACAAAGTTTTAAAATTCTGATCTAGAATGCATATGCAAATGCAATTTTTAATCTTTCGAATGCAAAAAGGGTAAAAATAAAGTCTAAATGTACAAAATTAAACTCAAAACCTAAGAATGCAGCTATTCAAACCAATAAGTATGCAAAAGAAAACTTGTTCTTTTTTATGCAAAGCACTCTAAAATATTTTAAGCCACTTGCAAGATACTCTATTCAGAAAATGAATCGAAATTCTTTATGCTTTCAAAGGTAAGAAACAAAACTAAAACTAACCTATTATCAAAGCAAAGCAAAGAAACTTTTAGGTTCTCTTTATGAAAGAATAAAAGCTACCAAATATGACTTTCAAAGTTTCATTAATGTAAGCATGCCAAACATTGGGAAACGAGTAGGAAAACTACTTTTAGACCCAAACGAAGCAAATGACCTACAAAGAAGTATGGTTTGGTAAAGTCAGGTCTGCACATAAACAATGCAAACAAGGTCTTGAAAAACAGCCAAAACACTTGAGCTTTCACTACAAAAGAAAACTTAAAAGCATAAGGGAGGATAAAAAACCAATCTAAAAGAGAAATTTCACTCAAATATATACAAACAGGGTCAAGAAGACTCAAAAGGTTTCAAATCCAGTGCAAATGAGGCAAGCAGGTTCAGTCATACTCAAATTAGGGTACAAAACACCAAACAGGTCCACAACCCCCGAACTTGGGTCAACAAGCCCCAAAACTTCCCAAACAAGCCCAAATTGATCAAAAGAGGTTCAAATCATGAATTTAGGATTAGTATAAGGATGGGAGACCACTTACAGGGGTTTAACACAGACCTAGGGTCATCAGGGACCACAAAAATGCAGCCAGAACCCCCAGATTTGTGTCCACAACCCAAAAAACTCAAAACTTTAAACCCATATTTTGAGCGTTATTGTTTATGAAGGAGACTAGCACCTAGGGCGCTACAGTACTGCACAACAATAGCACACAGGTTGAAAAAATTGACAAAATGGGGTTAAACCCCCCCACACCTGGGTCCACCAGGGTTTGTAAGGGTCGGGAAGGGTCTATAAAAGCCAAGCAGGGTCAAACAGAGCCTACTAACTGATCCTAATCAAGAAACTGAACAAATACCATCAAACAAGATTGATGAAATGACCTTGGATACCCCTAAGCAGTTAGGCTTTCCCCAGTGGAGTCGCCATTCTGTTGTGGGGAAAATGCACCTATAGTTCAGGGGAGAAACTACCAACTTACGGTGATAAAGATAGACTTACAAGCATTCTGCAAGTACAACAAATAAATGAAGAGATTAGGGTTTAGAGATGTAGGAACCTTATTCAGAAGGTTGATCCTAGCTTTGCCTCCCTCGCTCTTCAATGCTTATCTAGTGTCGCAATGCCCAGACCTGCAAAACAACTTGATACCTTTCTCAAACACATTTGACTACATATATAAGAATGATATTCATAATAGAAGAAGACATCAGATTATAAACAAACTGTAATCAAATCTAAGATACACAAGAATAGGTCATATTTGGAAAGAGAGGAATGTCTGATCTTTATTGATTAATGAAAGAAAGTACATAAAGATATACCTTCCTTCAAGCTTGGCACTTCATGAAACCTAGATTCAAGGTCTCCTGCTTCTGTTCTCCAAGGATTCCATCCTCTAATCAACTGTGCTAGGGTTTACCAAAACTGAAGCACAAGAGAGGGGAATGAGGGTCTCCATTCCTCTAGCATAGCTTTGTAATTGGGCTTGGTCCCCTCACATGGCCCTTCTACCCTCCTTATATAGTCAGTGAGGAAGAGGAAAAGAAGTTATAACCGCTCAAGAGGTTTCCCAACCAACTTAACTTACTCGAATTTCGAGATTTTGACCAAAACAGGGGTGTACTCTACTCTACAGTAGACAAAGTAGCATACATATGGAGTTGAGTGCTACTTTAATGAAGCAAAGTAGGGTACACATGCTACTATCATGCCTGTGTACCAGCGCTCATGTTGAAAAATGGCCAAAAACAGGCTTTTCTGCTCATTTTCAGGAGATGGTTTGGTCTGGAAAAATGTTCCTAAGGGTCATATACATCAAATGGGTCAAGAATGAGGTAATTTAAACCATTTTTAGTGTCCCAAATGACTCCTCCATCCACAAAAGTCCTGTTGTGTGACTGAAACTTGATCTGAAGAAGTGTCGTCATGCGACCAAGGGAAGCAAGTGTCATCACGGACAAAGAGGTGTCATTTCAAGCTATAACAGTATTGTGCATATTAGAATGATTGCATTAATGAACAACTTACTACTAATATGCATTTAATGGGTAAGTAGGCCTATGGAACTGTACAACATTGCATTGCTAGTTATCTAGAATGAAACCTCTTTGCTGACATGTTGGGAGCTATGTAAATTCTTAACAATAATTCGGTAGAGACTGGAAGGCATCTAGAAAGTTATGGAACATGGATAAATGTTGTATTGAAGCATTGGCTAAGATAATTGCATGACTATCACCTAAAACTTCTGTGTGATGCTTCATCTGAGCTGGTTGATATCACTATGTATCGTCAGATGATTGGATCCTTCATGTACCTGGCGAACACGAGACCAGATATTTACTTTGCAGTGAACACATTGAGTCAGTTCCTGACAGATCTGAGGAGTGTTCACCTAATTGCTGAAAAGCATATTATGAGGTACCTGAAGAGTACAGTTGATTATGAGCTCAAGTATGAAGCGAATCAAAAGTTTGACCTCGAAGGTTATGTTGACTCAGATTGGGCAGGAAGTGCTGCAGATAGGAAGAGCACTTCTAGGTGGTACTTTAGTATGGGATCATGTGGGATCTCTTGGTTTAGCAGGAAGCAGTTATGCATAGCACTAAGTACAGCTGAGGTAGAGTATGTTGCAACCTGTTCAGCTAGTTGTGAGGCAGTATGGCTTCGTACGCTACTGTCTAATCTATTTGATCTCCCATTAGATGGTACTAGTATCTTCTGTGATAATCAGAGTTTTGGGAAGTTGTCTGAGAACTCAATGTTCCACAACAGGTCGAAACACACAGAGATCAAATATCACTATATCAGGGATATGGTGCAGAGAGGAGCAGTGAAGCTCCTGTATGTTTCCATGGACGAGTAGATTGTAGATGTGCTAACGAAACCACTAGCCAGATTGAACTTCGAGTACTTAAGGGAGAGGCTTGGTGTTCTTCAGATCGACGACACTTCGAGGAAGAAGTGATGGACACATTTGCGGAAGCCATTCCAAGCATGTTGGAAGGAGGATCCTTCACATGGCTATGGATGTAAGTGCTGGATGATGAGCATCAGGATTATGCTTTAGTTACTGCTCTGTGTATACATCAGGATGATGCTGGATATGATTCGTTGGATAATTTCTATGTATATGTATGTACGCATCATGTTGGATGCTATATATGATCAGTTGGATCATTTATATGTATTTTGTATAAGCATCATGCTGGATGCTTGGACCATGTATCTGTATATGTATCAGGTGGATACTGTGTATGATCAGGTAGATCATGTATGTTGATATATATCAGTTATAAGAATTGTGTGGATCATGTATCTATGTATGTATCAGGTGGATACATTGTATGATCAGGTGGATCATGTATGATGATATCTATCAGGTAGATACTTGGTATGCATCAGGTGGATGCGGTGTATGATCAAGATGATCATAGATGACGAGCTTTAGGATGTTGCTCCAGATGACATGCAGCAAGATGTTGCAGTGATGATGATCAGGATGATCATGTGTACATCAGGATCATGTATGATGAGTATCAGGATGAAACTTTCTGGCCGTGGATCAGGTTGTGCAGATGAGCATGTCTGGGAGATCCTATAGGTCAGAGTTGTGTACCCGTAAAAGCCTGGGATGGTCTTTCGAGACATTGCTCCGGGAGGACATGTAATTTGTGCCTTGGGAGATCTCAGGTCGGAGTTGTGTACCTGTAACATCTTGAGATGCTCTTGCGAGGTTTTTTCCTATGGCATGTAATTTGTGCCCTGTGAGATTTCAGGTGGGAGTTGTGTACCCGTAACATCCTGAGATGCTTTTTCAAGGTTTTTCCATGACCACATGTAATTTGTGCCCTGGGATATTTCTGGTCAGATTTGTGTACCCGTAACATCCTGAGATGCTCTTGCTAGGTTTTGTGGTGACCACATGTAATTTGTGCCCTGGGAGATCCTTTAGGTTGGAGTTGTGTACCTGTAACATCCTGGGATTCTCTTTCGAGGTTTTGTGGTGGGGTCACATGTAATAAGTCCTGGAGATCTGAACAGGATGAAAAAGGCCTCAGATGCTCTTTAGGGTTCTTGCTAGTCAAGAGACTCTTTTAAGTTTTTTTGACGCACGTAATAAGTCCTCAGATATCCACAATATGGCCAGTGATGATGAATACCTACAGGTGGTGGGCCTACATCCAGTATGAAAAAGGACTGGCTCTGTAGAACTTCTTAGGATGAGTAGATTCAGAGATTGGTTGAGATAGCAGCAGCAGTGACGATGACGATGATTCAAGGTTGATGCATCGATGATGATGATCCAGAGAAGAAGACTTGTGCTAGTAGATCTGTGTGGAGAAATACCTTCCTACTTAAGAGGGAGTGTTGATGTATATGTAACTTCGGAATGTATTTCATCCATGTATTTCATTTATATATTATTGTACTACTATAGAGATGTGTCATTCCTCTATACGGAAGTGTCGTCATTTGTATTGACAAGTGTCGCAAGTGTGTGAACTTGCCGATGGGTTATTAGACCACCATGTGTGAGGTCGGCCCTGAAATATATATATTATATGGTTGATGTACCTAGATAGACAAGTCGGTCCCATAAGGTCACTTGGAAAACAAACAAGTATAAATAGAGATCGGGAGATCTCTATTTTGATCATTCGAAAACTTACACTTCTCTCACTCAGAAAGTGGCGCACTAGTGAGGAGGAGGATCATCTACTACTAGGAGACTATCTCTCTATATTTTCATTGTACTTTGGTTGAGCCATTTCTCTCTCTATCTGTGAGGAAGTTGTGGGGTTTTTCACCTTAGAGTTTTCCCCATGGAAACTCTATGTCTATTGTCTATCATGCTTTTGATTCTTCTAATGATTGACATGCTTGTTATGATTGCTATGCATTTATATACTATACATGTTGTTCTCTCAGTAAACATCCTAGAGTATTGTGAATTAATTCTCAAAATTTAACAGGAAAGGGAATGTGTGTTAACTTTCCTATATCATCCTTTCATCTAACACAACCACATTGTCATCAAATCTATTGCTCCATCATGAAATATGACTCGATTTAGATTTCCTTCCAACATCATTGCACGGTGAAGGAAAGGAAACATGTGTTAACCTTCATATATCAACCTTCCATCTAACACAACCACATTGTCATTAAATCTATTGCACCATAATAAAATCTGACTCGAGTTACCTTTCCTTCCAACAACAATGCACGGTGAAGGAAAGGTAACATGTGTTAATTTTCATATATCGTCCTTTAATCCAACAATAGCACATTGTCGTCAAATCTATTGCACCATAATGAAATATGACTCGAGTTAGATTTCTTTCCAACCGCATTGCATGATAAAGAAAAAGTAATGAATGTTAAACTTCATATATCAGCCTTCCATCTAACACAACCAGATTGTCATCAAATCTATTGCACCATAATGAAATCTGACTCGAGTTAGCTTTCTTTCCAATGGCATTGCACAGTGAAGGAAAGGTAACGTGTGTTAACATTCATATATCAGCCTTCCATCCAACACAACCAAATTGTCATCAAATCTATTGCACCATAATGAAATATGACTAGAGTTAGGTTTCCTTCCAACAGTATTGCATGGTAAAGGAAAGGGAACGTGTATTAGCTTTCATATATCAGCATTTCATCTAACACAACCACATTGTCATCAAATCTATTGCACCACAATGAAATGTAACTTGAGTTAGTTTTTCTTCCAACATCATTGCATGGTGAAGAAAAGGCAACGTGTGTTAACCTTCATATATTGGCCTTCCATCTAACACAATCACATTGCCATTAAATCTATTGCAACATAATGAAATTTGAATCGAGTTATCTTTCCTTCATACAGCATTGCACGATGAAGGAAAGGTAACACGTGTTAACCTTCATATATAAAACTTCCATCTAACACAACCACATTGTCATCAAATATAGTGCACCATAATGAAATTTGACTCGAGTTAGATTTCCTTCCAACAATATTGCATGATGAAGGAAAGACAACATGTGTTAACCTTCATATATCAGCCTTCCATCTAACATAACCACATTGTCATCAAATTTATTGCACCATAATGAAATCTTACTCGAATTAACTTTCCTTTCAACAACATTGCACGGTGAAGAAAAGGGAACATGTGTTAACCTTCATATATCAGCCTTCCATCTAACACAACCAGGTTGTCATCAAATCTATTGCACCATAATGAAATATGACTCAAGTTAAATTTCCTTCCGACAACAATGCACGGTGAAGGAAAGGAAACATGTGTTAACCTTCATATATCAAGCTTCCATCTAACACAACCACTTTGTCATCAAATCTATTGCACCATAGTGAAATCTAACTCGAGTTAGCTTTCATTCCAACAGAATTGCACGGTGAAGGAAAGAGAACATGTGTTAAACTTCATATATGTTGGAGAGAACTTCCGCAGCATTTAGGAAGCTGCTAATTTTGGGAAGGATAACTAATTTTGGAGAGAAAGTACCAATTTTGGCGGTAAGACAAAGATATCGCCGTAGCGCAAATTCCGGCGGGAATCACGGCGATAGGTACAGAAAAGTCAAGCATGTGGTACAAAGAAGAGGCCGAAGGGAGAGCTCAACCACCGCAATAAAGGCGCCGGAGATGAAGAGAGGGTTCAGCTACCCTCATTAAAGAAGAAGGACTACAGTCAGCGTTGCTTGAACCAAGAAGAAGCGACGGGCCGATGCATTAAAGACTAAGGACTGGAGGAAGCGGCGACGAGACAGAAGGCGGCCATGGAAGTACAGCCAGTTGACTGTAAGTGGTTAGGGTTGAGTCACTGTTGGGATAAGGCCCACAGTTTTGTAACTGCGATGAGACCTTCGGGCCATCTATATATAGTAGTCTTTTTATAGGATAAGGGGTTGGCCACATAGTGATAGAGACATCAGGTAGAGGCTAGCCAAGTCTGTTGTTGCAGAGTCTGGACATCCCTGAGAGAACATAGGGCTAACCTGTTGAGAGATAGTGCGATCCGCAGGGATTGTGAGAGAAAGAGAGTGCATTGTAAAAGGAAGGAAGAGAAAGAGGTCTATAGAGAAGGGCTCCCACTGAGGTGGAGTTTCCCAGAAGACCCTTGTTGTAAAGAGTGGAACGGAGCTGTGTTTATCCTTCAGAGTTGTAAACAAGAACCGCAGTTCCCCTGGGCGCAGTTCTCGCCCTGGGAGTAACAGCGTGCTTATCTAAGTCGCACTATTGTATTTGTGTAGCTACTGCTCTCATGCACTTGTCTGTGTTATATATGAATGCTTCAGTCTGTTATAAGTAGTGTACATGGTCGTCAGTTTAACTTCTGAATGATGTATAATAATTGTGATAACCATAGCTACCCGCATAGCAACTAGATAATTGTTAACAGAGGATAATGTGCGAGTATGAACTGAATGTAAGTCATGAATGGTCTACTTAGACCCTGCTCAAAGTAATATTCTACTTAATTACGTTGCCGCGCGATATCAAGGGTCAAGTTCATTAGTGAGGGGCATGCTTGGAGACTGAATGTTGTTGCTAACTTCAGTACCAGGATAGGAATAGCTGAGACCACCTATTAATCCAGGAAGCGGTCAAAGTTCACTTACCGCAGGAACTAGAAGGGGAAGATATCGCGCCTACGATATCTTAGGCATCGCTAGACGGTTTCACATAGGGGAAGACTTATCGCATTCCCTGCGTAATGCGATAAGACGGAGGCGTAGCCGGAGTAATGGAATGAGATAGTCAGCTCCAGAGGAAGGGGTTAAGGTGGGTTTAAGCACCCTGGATGCCTCGGAACTTGGCTGAGGACACTTGAGTCTTCTGCCTCCCATTAGAATCACTTCGGGTGAGACTTCAGGTTGCTTCTGCGACCTGTTGCCGAAAGGGCCAGTGAGCTAAGGCTTCTGTTGGTCTAAAAGATTACCGTCAGCCCGGGTCTGCTAGAAGAGAAAAAGAAAGATCAACAAATGGTTCCGTTGCCGGTTTGAATACATTGAGCTGATGTTATGTTGGCATCCTACCAAGCAAGAACTTAACCAGTGCGTTGAGTCAAAAGAAAGAGAGTTTGCTGCAAAAGAAAACAAGAATCCTAGACTGAGCACTGAGGCTTGGCTACAGAAGCACATTTTTACAGATCTCCACGAGATATTCTTCGTAACTTATGCTATTGAGTTATATGGTTGGTTATCAAAGCTTGCTGACAACAGCGGTGTCAAGAAGAATCGAGAAGTTGTCTGGACAGCAGAGCTGATTCAGACCTTGAAAGGTGTCGATAACCCCATCTCACGCGCAGTAGACTTCTGGCTTGCGAGTCTGCTGGAAGGCTTCATCACAGAGTTCGCGGTTGATCAGAGAAAGAGTTTCAGCGCAGCAGAACGGTACTTCTTCAAGGGTTATCGCGGTAAGTACCTAAATTCTCTAAGTCTGTCCATTAAGCAATTACTATATGAAAAAGGAGTACTGGATATACTCTCAGATGAATAGTAGCATGATATTGTAATGTCAGTAGACTCTGAAAGTGATTACGAGTATCTTGGACATACACGTAGTGGTAAAAGATATAGAGTCAACGATTCATCTTCTTCTGAAGAAGACAGCTCAGATCACCCGAGACAGCAGAGTCAGAACCCTAGGACTCCTCAAAAGCCAGTCGGAACTCAGAATAATCCCGCAGGAACCCCGTCCAGTAGCTCTTATACAGCGAATACTGCCGCTACACCCTCCACATCTACACAGCCGAGTGGTAGTCATACAGCAAACCAGAACCCACCATCTAGAAACAGAATGGGAGATGATATGAAGCTACCAACATTCAAAGGTACAGGGTCGGAGGACCCTGAGCAACACTGGTTCTTATGCGAAGCCATATGGACCATTAAGCAAATACAAGATGATAATGTCAAGCTTGTCCAGCTGGCCACCACATTTAGAGAAAGAGCATTAACTTGGTATATGAAGTATACCACTGGCCATAACAGAACGCTTGCACAGGTTAGAACTGCTATGATTAAAGAGTTTAAAAAACCTAAATCCGAGTCACAATGCATAGCAGAACTTAAAGATATTAAACAATTGCCTACGGAGACGGTTTGGGATTTTGACCAGAGATTCAAGACCCTCATTGATCAGGTAAGCTTTGAGCTTGCGCCTCAACAGCATAAAGAATGGTTTATCGCAGCAATATTACCACACATCAGACTTCCGCTAATGCAACAGAAATTAAATACACAAGATGAAGCATTAGAAATGGCAATGAAACTAGAGGCTTCACCTCTAGCAGAAACTAGCACCGGTATCACTAATTTGCAAAATCAGCTAGCTAACCTCACCTTACAGCTGCATGAAATTAAGAAAGGAAAGGAGGTTGCGCATGAAATTTGGTGTACTAAGTGTAAAGCGCAGGGACATAGTAAGGATAACTGCCCTGTCTTTGCTGACTATATCGCCAGTGGAGCTCCTAACCCGTTGATGCAGAACCAGGGGCCATGGTGCGAGATTTGTAGAACCAGAGGACACAGTCCTCAGGAATGCCCTCTCCTTCAGAAATATGTGCAGACACCAAAGAACCTATATTGCAACTTCTGTAAATCTGTGGGACATGACGAAAACAATTGTAGAGCTTATGAGTTAATGATAGAAAGGAAGCACGACCTCTACAGAGTTCAGTCAGAAGCATCCGGACCAGCAGTACGTGCACAAACTGATCCGAATCAGGGAGGCCGTGGAGGAAATTTCAGAGGCCAAGGACGCGGAGGAGGCTATGAACCTGGCCGTGGCTGTGGAACTATCACCTGTTATAACTGTGGAGGCACAGGACATTACGCTAGGGACTGTCAGAACCCTACTACAACGTGCAAGTATTGTAAATCTTATGACCACACAATAGAGGAATGTCCCATACTGATAGCTAAGATCAAGGACGCCAAGCCAGCAACCAATCAGACTATCCAGTTTATCGCTGCTGAGTAGAACGAAACCGAACCACGGGTCAATATTGTAACTCGCAGTGGCCTCTCCACAAGCAACATATCGCAGGACGTGGAAAAAACGACAGGAACGCAGTGGGTGCGCAAAGCTCCAGGAAAACCTATCCCACTTGATCTACAGAAGAATAAGGAGGCATTTCAACAAACTAAGACTTCCTTTGCTGAACAGACACCGCCCAGATCACTATTATTACCATCTCAGGGTATACCACGGAAACCACCGCAGGATGTTAGTACTGCGCAGATACCAGAGGCTAGCACATCTGGCAGATGCGACGAAGAGGAATTGACCGGGAGTGTACAGTCCTTCTTGCAGAGTTGTTTGAAACTTCTAAGAAATGGGAAAGCTGTAGAGGAACTTCAGAAAGTTATTGACCAATGTCAACAGAGCCCTTCTGTGAGCAATACACATCGCACCATTCACCATATAATGGGCCATACAAGGACAGGAAGAGAGATGAGGCTCACAGCGCAGATCGGACTATTTGAAATGGATGAGGTTATCCTAGACTTAGGTTCAGAAGTAAATGTCTTGACTAAGCAGACATGGGAACAGATGGGAAGTCCAAAACTAAGCAGATCCCCTATCCATCTTAGACTAGCTAATCAACAGAGAATATCACCGATGGGTCACCTATCGCATGTCCCAGTGGACATCGACGGAGTTCACACATATGCCGATTTTGAGATCATAGAAATTATTGGTGACACCAAACCCTATCCAGCTCTATTAGGTATTGATTGGGCTTTTGATAACAAGGCTGTTATCAACTTAAAGAAAAGGCAGATGACATTTGAAGATGCTCAAGTCCGTGTTATCGCACCATTAGACCCTTTACAGGGTCCTCGCTACATTGAGCCAATCAAAGCAGAAGAGGAGGTGCATAACATGGAAAATTTGTACCAAATGACTTCTAATCAGACAGATTACATTGATCCTACAGCTGATGGACATATCAGCTGGAGATGTGATAGCTCCTGCACATCAGATTCAGATGTTGGCTTAGAGAATTGGCAAAATAGACTCCACGAAGTCTCTATTCGCAGATGCGCATTAATGACTAAATCACTGCGATGGATTGGGACAGAAAACAGGTATATTCCAACTTTTGATGGATTAGCAGACGTCAATGATTTTTTGCAGCAGTTTGAACAAGAGGTTCCTCAAGAGCAGAGGATGGAGGTTTTTGACCTTGCAGTTCGAGCCATGCCTGCAAGATGGTGGTACACACACAAGGAACATATCGCATCATGGTATGATTGTAAGAGATTGATGCGCATTAGATTCTCTAAAGAAAAAGACTGTACACAGCAGAAATACACAGGGGAGAGTGATCCCAGAGCACACATTATGAACTGTGAACAGAGTTGGCTAGAAATTCCAGCAGAAGAATGGGTTCATTTGTTTATCCATACACTGGATACAGTTCCACGGAATTGGTATACAGAAGCAGAGCTAAGAAAAGGAACTATCTCATGGCCTATTATGATTGAAAACTTTTTGGTCACATTCAGTTTCGAATCTGAGCATCCAAGCATTGATCGGGCCTTGAAGATCATAAAGACTAAAATATTTGAGGATTGCCCATTACCAGCGGATTCGCAACCCGAGTGGGCTATTCAGATGGAACATGCACTAGAATGTTACAACTGCGCACAAGACTCAAGCGATGAGGATGAAGATCCTCGCAGTATCAATATCGCAGAAACAGAAGGTACACGTGAAGTTGAAGGCCCGCACTTAGAAATTCCAGCTGTAACAAAACCAATCAAGATTAGAAAGAGCAATATTGGCACAGAAACAGACCCTAAGTTTGCCTCTATTGGAGATTATTGGGATGATGAGACAATTGGCCAAATCACAGACCTATTACATGAGTATCAAAACCTATTTCCTACCAACTTTACAGAAATGAAGGGAATAGTGGGTGACCTCGGAGTCATGAGAATACCGCTTAAGGAGGACGCTAAGCCGGTTAAGCAACGCCCATACAGGTTGAATCGGCGGTATAAAGCAAAAGTAAAAGATGAAATAGATAAGATGCTAGCAGCAGGCATCATTGAACCTGTTGAAGAAAGTGAGTGGGTTAGTCCCATGGTAGTACAAGAAAAGAAAACAAAAGGAGACATCAGGATCTGTGTCGACTTGCGCAAACTGAATGATGCATCGCTGCATGACCCATTTCCGACACCATTCACTGATGAAGTCTTAGACAATGTTGGAGGACAAGAAATCTATTCATTTAGTGATGGATTTTCAGGCTATCACCAGATAAGAATCCATCCAGACGACAGGCACAAGACCACATTTGCGACAGAATGGGGCTCCTTTCAGTATACGGTAATGCCCTTTGGTCTTAAGAATGCCCCAGCAATTTTTTCTAGAGTAGTTGTTGCTGTCTTTAAGGAATACATCCATCAATTTCTAGAAGTTTATTTTGATGATTGGACTGTATTTGGACTAGTCAAGAAGCACATAGGAAACCTGCGATTAATGTTTGAAAAATGTAGACAGCACCAGATTTCCCTTAACTTAAAAAAATGTATATTTTGTGCGCCTTTTGGTACGTTGTTGGGTCACATTGTGTGCAGACAAGGCTTGATGGTAGATCCTGCGAAGATCGCCATCACTGTCAATTTACCAGCACCTAACTCAGTAAAGCAGCTGAGAACTACACTTGGTCATACTGGGTATTACAGAAAGTTTATCAAAGGTTATGCCAAGATTACCGCACCAATGGAGAAATTATTGAAGAAGGATATCAAATTTCAGTGGAATGAGGAATGTCAGAAGAGTCTTGACGCTCTAAAAGAAAAAATGGTTACAGCACCTATTCTGGTATTTCCAGATTGGAACAAGCCTTTTCATGTTCATGTGGATGCATCTGGCATCGCACTGGGCATTATTCTCACGCAACCAGGCGAAGGGGGTATTGACCACCCTATCGCATATTCGAGCAGGAGACTATCGACAGCTGAGAAGAATTACACCACCACAGAGAGAGAAGGGTTAGCAATGGTGTATGCCTTACAGAAATTTCGGCACTATTTATTGGGTGCCCCGTTCAAGATGTTCACCGACCATTCTGCATTAAAGTACTTGGTCAATAAGCCAGTGTTAGGGGGAAGAATATGCAGATGGCTATTGTTGTTCCAGGAATATGATTTCGAAATCATTGTTAAGCCAGGAAGACTAAACGCAGGACCTGATCACCTGTCAAGGCTAGACTCAGGTGAAGAACCAAGTAATTTAGAGGACAACTTGCCTGATGCGCAATTGTTCTCCATTCAGGTCGCAGATGAATATTATGGAGACATAATTCAATTCCTTACTACAGGGTGGGCGCCACCTGAGTTTACCAAGCAGCAAAAGAAACAATTAGTGGTGAAAGCAGCAGACTTCACCCTGATAGCAGGACACCTCTATAAGTTAGGACCAGATGAAATCTTGCGTAGATGCGTTATGCCCCACGAGAAACAGACCATTCTTAAGGAAGCACATTCGGGCATCGCAGGAGGCCATTTCGTAGGGAAGCCTACCGCTCAGAAGATCCTAGCAGCCGGACTATGGTGGCCTACATTACATAAAGACAGTAAAGAGTTTTGCAGATCATGCGATATCTGCCAAAGGACAGGAAAGCCCTCCAGAAGAGATGAAATGCCGTTGCAACCACAAATAACGCTACGCGCATTCGATAAGTGGTCCATAGACTTCGTGGGTCCTATTAACCCCCCAGGAAAACGAACTGGTGCGAGATATATTATTACAGCAACAGAATACCTCACCAGTTGGGCTGAGGCAAAAGCAGTCAGGAATTGTGATGCTGCTACAGCAGCACAATTTCTTTTTGAAAACATCATCACTAGATTTGGATGCCCAGTGACTTTGATGAGTGATCAAGGCACACATTTTTTGAATAGCACCATAGAATCTTTGACAGAGGAATTTGAAATACAGCACCATAAGAGTACACCTTACCACCCTCAAGCTAATGGTACGGTGGAGGCTTTCAATAAGATATTAGAACATGCTCTTACAAAGATTTGTAACAGTCAAAGGGATGACTGGGACCTTAGAGTTAATGCTGTATTATGGGCTTACAGGACCACGTGTAAGAAACTAACAGGGCACACACCTTTCAGCCTGGTATATGGACAAGAGGCTGTTATGCCTATGGAATACATCTTACCCAGTCTAAGGATTGCTCAGCTTACAGAGATGGCTGATTCTGATACTTTAGGGGAGAGATTGGCACAGTTGCTCAATCTGGAGGAAGACAGATTTATCGCAGGGTTCCATCAAAAAGTGCAGAAAGCACGAGAAAAAGCTTGGCATGATAGGCATATCAAGAAAAAAACCTTTCAGCTTGGAGACTTGGTACTCCTTTATGACAGTAAGTTTATAAAGTTCCCTGGAAAATTCAAAACTCATTGGTTAGGACCATATCAAATCCAGCAAATAACAGATGGAGGTGCTATACAGCTTCGTACTATGAGTGGGGAGTTTCTTCCTACCTTGATCAATGGTAGTCGGCTTAAGCTGTATCGCGAAGGCCATGCCACCTCCTAGCCCTAGCCCAGAAAGGAAGCAAATGGTGCAGATGTTCAGTGTAGTTGAAATGAAGCATCGCACCCTAAGGAGTCTACACCGGGAAATACTTCAGGTAAGAATTCGCAGCCAGTTTTCCTGGTGGTTGCGATAATTTTGATAAGAGGCGAGTTTTTGGCACTTTCCATTTCCAGACGATGCGATATCTTATCGCAGAGGACAGAAAACAGATTGATGCGACACCAGATTTTGAATTGATCAGAGGGCTAGTCACTTCGCCATCTGACAAGCATTAACTGCACGGCTGACAAGTATCTGTTGTACTAAGATTTGGCAGCAGTACGACGATTCTTCTAGATTTGGAAAATCCGATGCGACATCACTCCGGCGCACAGTTTCCCAGCGAAATTTCAAACGGCGTTTGCAATAAATAGGCGCGGGGTGCTGTCTTGTCTATGCATTAAATGCCGCCAACGGGTCCAGTCACTGGTCCGTTGCCATTTGAAATTCCGCCTTATGATAAATACACGTTCTATTCAAAGCACGGGGCTACTTGGTCATTTTCACTAAAAGAGTTGAGCGCAGTTGAGCCGAGCCAAGCGTATTCTTAGCAGAGTCCTGAGCAGGGAAACTAGAAACAGTTGCAGACTCTGATTTGCATTAAGATTAGCAATCATAGGAAGTCCAGAGTACCACAGGGGAAGGTCCCTTGCACCAGACGAGCCTCTCGAAGACGTGTTGCAGAGATTCCAAAGGGGTGGAATCGAGTGCGCTATGACTTCGGTTGTGGCGAAGAAGGGGAAGAAAATTGCTGCTGGCTCTCCGTCTACACGCCAGTCACCGAGAACCTTAGCTAATATGGAGCGTAGCGAAACCCCGAGTAGCACAGAGTCAGAAGAACCGGAGCAGGAACTTCCGGAAGAAGTTACAGTCACTACCATATACTTCCCACCAAGAATAGAAAATGCGCCAGCGATTATCCTTCCAAGAGACTTTAAATATGAACTCATACTCCCACCGCTGGATAACCGAGTGAAGGAAGAAGGTAACTTGTGGGGGAATATGCATGCTGTTAAGTTTACTGATTATAATCTGAGAGATTATACGCTGTACCCACAATTCCGCCGCGATCGTTATATGACGATTCAGAGGAACCCAAGGACACAGCACGATGAGTTCGTCCCCATGGACCATGTAAGCCATTTAGTACCGTCGGGACTGCTCAATCTCCTGGAGATCCCACACTTTGGACGGGGCCCGGAGGTCAATGCTGTGGTGCGGACGCTACTTTCATGCGTGCATGGCGGTTACTTATGGTTGGGTAACCGAATAGATGTTAATGTTGACCTCATTCACCGCATTACCGGTCTGTCGAAGACTGGTTTCGACCCACAGATAAATATTGATGGTGCCACAAAGGATACCAGGCTCTCAACCAAGCAGGTTGCGGAGTATAAGCTGCAAAGAGGAGGTCGCGCCTACGATGTCAATTCAATACAGGATGACGCCTTGCGGTTTACTGTTAGTCTGTTGGCCGGAAAACTCCTCCTCAAGGTGAGGCCGAAGGAGGTCACAGGCTCAGTTATCCGCCTCGCGATTGAAGTCATAAAAGGTAAACCTTACAACTGGAGCTTATTTTTGTTAAATAGTTTCTTTCAAGACTGTGCGCAGGCGCAGCAGGATCCACTTCACAGCTTCCACTTCTCGTGGCTGCTGATACTTATGGCTTTCATTGGATGGAAAGAGCCGCCCAATTCGCAGTTTCCACAACTGGCACCAGGGGCGTGCAGAGGCTCGAGGTACTCAAATCTTTGGGCGAGTAGTCACCCAGAGAAGCACAAGAATAACGCAATGGTATTCCATGATTATTACACGCTATTGCTTGAATCCGTCGCAACGATTCCGCGTGTCGACTCGCCGGTCGTTGATCTTTATCAGTCCAAGCTGGAATTTAAAGTCGACAGGGATAAAACCTACATTGGGCCCAAAGGATTCAGAAAACATAAGGAATGGGCCCCCGGCCCATATCGCATGGAAATCCAGCAGGTCGAAGATACCATTAAGAACTGTTTCGACGAGGACATGAAACAAATGTATGATGATCTATCCTCTGGCCTAGTTCCAGTTGATCCCCCAGCTGAGGATCCAGAAGATGTTGTGGAGGTAGATCCTAAAGACAAAGAGAAAGAACCAATGGGTTCTAAGAGAAAGGCTATTGAAGGCCCTTCTCCGGTGCGAGCAAAGAAGAAGAGAACAAAAGCGGTTACTTCCGACGAACTGCAGGCACCAATCATGACAGAGGAGGAGTATGATCTCATCGCCAGCCGAATACAGGAGAAGATGCGGGATAAATTCGCTGCGATTCAGTCATCGCAGGATCGTATGCGCATCAGCCTTGACAACAAATTGCGAGAATTGAAAGCAACCACTGAGAAGACTGCTTCCATGCAGATTCATCCAGCTCCAACTACAATCGCAGAAAGTTCGCAGCCCCCTTCACAGAGCAGAGAAGAAAGCATTGCAAGGGACCGCACGAACATTGTTCGTATACCGCCGGGAAGTATTAAGTTCCCTGTACCTATGGAAGTGCAGATGGTTCATCCTCTTGAGGTGAACCTACCAGAAGTACCTGTGGATCAGTTGTACGAAATTTTCCAGCAGATAGGCACGGAGCTGAGGCACAGAGAACAAGTCACATATGAGCAAAATGTTTTGCTGTCTAACGACAATGTGCAGCCCATTGCACAGCATGAGGCAGAGAGTGCCCAGTTGACGCAATATGTACAGCGAGAGCAGGATGTCTCTCTTGTTTTAAAGAATATCGCAGCAGAACTTCCGCAATGCGATATCAGGCCTGAGTTAGAAATAACTCAAAAGATCAGAAAAATAGCGGAAAGAGCAAAGGCTCTAGATGAAGAGAAGAAAAAGATGGAGGAAGAATACGAAGCAAGGATTGCTGCACTTGAAGCAAATAAGCCACCTACTCCAGAGGAAATCCAAGAAGCACGAGTGCAAGCTTTCAGAGTTGTACAGACACAGATGCACTGTCGGGTGGAAGCAGCAGAGGCCATCCTGGAAGATGCATCAAAAACATGGCTGGAGCTAGAGGAGCTCCCACAGAAAGCCGAGCTCGATCAACACATTAAGCACTGTGAAGATGCGATATCGAGAGCTGAAGAAGAGTACAAGGGCTTGAGTGCTCTTGCGAAGATAAGAAAGAAAGGAGAAATCACACAAATTCAGCAGCAGGTGCAGAAATACAGAGAACAACAGATCAACCTGGCTAACGAAGTTAGCCCGCATGAAAGCAAAATCGCACATCTGGTTGACGAACTGGAGCAAAAGGTGAAAAGCTTCACCTCAAGTAAAGGAGTCATTGAGGGCAGAGAGGACTCCTTGGTAACCGCTGAGCTGCTCAGCGCAGCGCAGGAAGAAGTAACACACATGGATGAAAGTATTAAAGCGCTTAAGGCACAATTCGCAGCAATCTCACGAGCAGCAAAGGATAAGCTTAGGCAGATGAATCAGGCTGTTGTTGCAAGTGGCTCGGGGACGAGCCACAAGTAAGTGTTAGGGGAGTTGTTGGAGAGAACTTCCGCAGCATTTAGGAAGCTGCTAATTTTGGGAAGGATAACTAATTTTGGAGAGAAAGTACCAATTTTGGCGGTAAGACAAAGATATCGTCGTAGCGCCAATTCCGGCGGGAATCACGGCGATAGGTACAGAAAAGTCAAGCATGTGGTACAAAGAAGAGGCCGAAGGGAGAGCTCAACCACCGCAATAAAGGCGCCGGAGATGAAGAGAGGGTTCAGCTACCCTCATTAAAGAAGAAGGACTACAGTCAGCGTTGCTTGAACCAAGAAGAAGCGACGGGCCGATGCATTAAAGACTAAGGACTGCAGGAAGCGGCGACGAGACAGAAGGCGGCCATGGAAGTACAGCCAGTTGACTGTAAGTGGTTAGGGTTGAGTCACTGTTGGGATAAGGCCCACAGTTTTGTAACTGCGATGAGACCTTCGGGCCATCTATATATAGTAGTCTTTTTATAGGATAAGGGGTTGGCCACATAGTGATAGAGACATCAGGTAGAGGCTAGCCAAGTCTGTTGTTGCAGAGTCTGGACATCCCTGAGAGAACATAGGGCTAACCTGTTGAGAGATAGTGCGATCCGCAGGGATTGTGAGAGAAAGAGAGTGCATTGTAAAAGGCAGGAAGAGAAAGAGGTCTATAGAGAAGGGCTCCCACTGAGGTGGAGTTTCCCAGAAGACCCTTGTTGTAAAGAGTGGAACGGAGCTATGTTTATCCTTCAGAGTTGTAAACAAGAACCGCAGTTCCCCTGGGCGCAGTTCTCGCCCTGGGAGTAACAGCGTGCTTATCTAAGTCGCACTATTGTATTTGTGTAGCTACTGCTCTCATGCACTTGTCTGTGTTATATATGAATGCTTCAGTCTGTTATAAGTAGTGTACATGGTCGTCAGTTTAACTTCTGAATGATGTATAATAATTGTGATAACCATAGCTACCCGCATAGCAACTAGATAATTGTTAACAGAGGATAATGTGCGAGTATGAACTGAATGTAAGTCATGAATGGTCTACTTAGACCCTGCTCAAAGTAATATTCTACTTAATTACGTTGCCGCGCGATATCAAGGGTCAAGTTCATTAGTGAGGGGCATGCTTGGAGACTGAATGTTGTTGCTAACTTCAGTACCAGGATAGGAATAGCTGAGACCACCTATTAATCCAGGAAGCGGTCAAAGTTCACTTACCGCAGGAACTAGAAGGGGAAGATATCGCGCCTACGATATCTTAGGCATCACTAGACGGTTTCACATAGGGGAAGACTTATCGCATTCCCTGCGTAATGCGATAAGACGGAGGCCTAGCCGGAGTAATGGAATGAGATAGTCAGCTCCAGAGGAAGGGGTTAAGGTGGGTTTAAGCACCCTGGATGCCTCGGAACTTGGCTGAGGACACTTGAGTCTTCTGCCTCCCATTAGAATCACTTCGGGTGAGACTTCAGGTTGCTTCTGCGACCTGTTGCCGAAAGGGCCAGTGAGCTAAGGGTTCTGTTGGTCTAAAAGATTACCGTCAGCCCGGGTCTGCTAGAAGAGAAAAAGAAAGATCAACAATATATCATCCCTCCATCTAACACAACCACATTGTCATCAAATATATTCCACAAAAATTAAATATGACTTGGGTTAGCTTTCCATACAACAAAATTGCACGATGAAGGAATGTTAACGTGTGTGTAGCTAGGGTTTTCACCCTAGCTTATGCAAATGAGCACCTACTAAGGAGAAGGGACTCCTTAGTAGCAGTTCAATAAACAGTAATTAAAAGACAAGATATTAAAATGAAAATTATACTAAGCATGTGCATGAAACGTAAAAAGACAAGAGATAATGTAAATGGTTTTTTGTATTAAAGCTTTTACCTCCAATGTGAAGGTTGGTGAAGTTCTTGCAATGATCCAAGAGGGTTGCTCCAAACTCCAACTTTGCTCCTTCTCTTTCTCCAATGGTGGAAATGGGACAAAAGGGGCTCTCAATGGTGAAAGTAGCTCAAGGGTGAGCTAGGGTTTCAAGAGAGATTTTGGCAGAGTAAGGGTATACTTGATTGTGGATATGAAATGAGGGGTCTCCATCACCTATTTATAGGTTTTTGGTGGTGGAGTGTTGGCCCATGGTGTTGGGAACCATATGGTTTAGGTCAGCTGTATAGGGTTTTTTCCTCCTTTTTTCCTCATTATTTTATATTTTTTATTCCCATTTTAGAGGGTTTTTGCTATTTTGGAGGAATTTTGGATATTTTTGGAGGGAAAAGGGGTTTTTTAGCCTTTTTGAGGCTTTTTGGATATTTTGTGGCCTTTTGGAGGCATTTTTGGCCTTTTGGAGCCTTTTTAATGGCATTTGAGGGTTTTGAAGACAAATATGGTAGGAAATATGGACAAATGAGTCATGTAATGGGGTAGATGAGGTAGTGAGCACTTTTTGGGTGTTAACAAATTGCCCCCTGATGTGTGAGGACAGGAGCTCATCGTATGGCCGATAGACATCATAAGTCTTTGAATGGTTTTCCTGGGGTGTGGAGAAGAGAAGAAACAAACTGGAGCCCGGAACAACGATCCCGAACCAACTGCAAAAACTAAAAGTACATAACCTCAATAATGGATGAGGAATAATCTGATCATATGGATGAGGTGGGCATTCCCATGCTTGTATCAAGATATAGAACAATAATAACAATGGGGTACAAAATATGGGGACTTGACATATACATGACCTCAAATAATGACTGAGGAAGAATCTCAATATATGGACGAGGCAGACATACCCATGCTCGTATCAAGATACATAAAAAATAACTGTGAGGCCCAAAAAGGGGGACCTGTAGGATACATAGAGAACCACTATGTACATCATAAGGGTCCATAGGGGACACCAAGCTGGGACATACTGCTGGGCTGACCATGTCTGAGCTGAAGAACTGATACACTGGAAGAACAAAAGTGCGACTGAGTGTGGTACCATAGGAATTGATGAGTTGCTGGATCATAGTGACAAGGGGTCATACTCTCAATGGTACACTGAACTGGAAGTGAACTGGGTACTCGAGGAAGCATATGGCTGGATGGCTTCCGAATACAATCGCCAACGCAACCTGGACATCTACGGGAACATATAACTGGGCATTCCGAAGTGACTCACCAATGTGCTAGAGTCAGGGGAAATCCAGGGTCTTCGACCAATAACTGAAGGAATATAAACCCTGCATGATTCTCAACGATGCGATCAAGGTGTTGAAGTCGAGTATGTGAGAAACAACCATTCGGAGAGGCAATGATGACTCCTCTCAAAATGATCCGTAGGCACTCACCACATATGGTGATGGGTCCAAGGCGCAGGGACCTCTGGGTCTATCCTCTGGAATAGAGGGGCTGTTGTCGACAGAGGGAGACCTGCAACTATCAAGGCAACGATGTTTCCTTGACAGAAGCGAGAGGTGGAGAACTGAAGTGTGAGAGTAATGATGGTAGGACTGACAAATTGTGGGGGATAACTGGGCAAGTAGAGTGGGTGGAATCAAACTTCCTTTGATTAGAGTATGATGGCGGGGATGATTGGGCAGCATATGAAACTGACTGATGGGAAAGGGATCATAGCTGTAATGGATCAAGGATATTGACTGGGATGAGGGAGACTCAAGCTGGTGTAAAATGGTAGGAGACTGCAGACTACTCTGAACAAAGGCGACCTGATTGGGGGTGCTACCGAGATGATTGATCATAGTGCCAAAAGGCACTGGATGACTTCTTCATGGGTTAAGGAACTAGAAGAAGTGTGTGTAAAATGATACTATCGTGTGGATTTATACGAGCCCAGGACAGTTCATGCTCGTGATTGCTTTCAATTTTAAGGAGTCTGAAGGCGATAAGAAGACTATGAAAGAATGGAATGGTACTGTCGTGTGGATTTGTATGAGCCCAGGATAGTTCATGCTCATGGTTGCTTTCAATTTTAGAGAGTCTGAAAGTGATAAGAAGAATCCAGGGGGTTGCTTTTTCGTGTGTTAGTCTCCAAGGCCCAAAGAAGCATAAAAGGATGCAATGAAGAACTCTTCTATCCGGTGTGACTAGAGTATTCCTTTTTCGTAATTAGCCTACCAGGTCTGGAAAAGGGGTAAACTTATACCAGATAGACACCCTTTCAGGTACTTTAATGAGCATGAAAGGAAGCAAGATTGCTCGGCGATCTTTTCATTGTTTTAGGAGTCAGAAAAGAGCTTAACAGAAACTCCCTAAGTGCCTTTTTCGTAAAGGACTTGTCCGGCCCGAAAAAGGGATAAAATTATACTGAACAAAAGGAATGGCCAGGCAAGGAGGAAGTGCTCAATCAAGGAACATTAATGATGACCAAGAATGAGGCTGGGGGGGGAACACCGATGGGCCTCCTTGCGGGATAATGAATGGTGGAAAAATAATGAAATAGTTGCAGTATGACAGGAGTGAATGGCTCATGTAAAAAAGTGGAACAATTCGATGGCGATCGATGTGGCGCACAAACCGAGGCAGCAAGGTGTTGGGACACAATGTTGAAACTGTAACAAGTGAGAGCGAGAAATGATCTCAAGCATCATCACAAGCTCGAAAAAATGAATCCGACGATATAAAGAGTGTCAAAAATGGATAATGGTCAATGTGGCACGTAAACCGAGGCAACAGGGGGTGTTTTGGAAAAAATACCCGAAAAATCTGGGGGTGAGAGCAAGAAATGATCTCAAACATCATCACCGGCTCAGAAAAATGAACTCATTGATATAAAATATGCGAAAAAAGGAGAGCAGCCGAAGTGGCATGCAAACCGAGGTGACTACTGGCGTCTAAAAATGTGCAAAAAATGACGTGGGAAAAATAACGCAATGAGTTGACCATGATGATGGTCTCGTCATGCTGATTCTAGGGTTGGAAACAGTTTGAAAAATGGACTCCGTATGGGGTCAGAATGGCCAAAACAAGAAAAATTCAACGGACTATAAATAGTGAGTGGGTCCAACATGACAAGTGTCATTTGTACTTGTCGACTTTGACTAGGGATCAGAGTTGACCAGAGCATAGTTGGTGTTTCTGGACTATCCGACCGGTCGATTTCAAATCCGGGAGATACAGGTATTCTGTCAAACTCATACCTGCATGTTTTTTGGGTTCGGGGGGTGGGTAGTGGGTCCCAGGGGGTATTTGTACAGTCCACGTGGGGTGGACTGTGGGTTTGTAGGAGGGAGCCATGGTGAAAGACCGCGGGTTCCACGGCATATGACGTGCGTGGAGACTACGGGGTTCGAGTCGGAACACATGGACTGGGATTGCGTGTTTTGAGGCTAATTACACAGCTTGGTACCGCGTGTTCGGCCTCGACGGTCACGGTTTGGGACCGCGAGTTCGGCCTCGACAGTCGTGGTTTTGGACCACGACTGTGGGCCAGACAGCCGCGGTCGAAAACCGTGACAAGGGGGCCTAAAGCCGCATTTTGGAGCGAGCTGTTAGGACTTCCCTCGAGGGGGGGGGCGAGGTTTATTTCTTTGACATGAGTCTGATGAGTTTTCCTTGCATGTTTGACAGGATGCTACCGGTACTATGGAGGGAGCGGGAGACCCCGTATGAGATATTGACTGTCATCTGGGAGGACCATCATGTGCGGTCGGTATTGGGGTTGTGCGGATTGTTGAAGTTCGCGTAGGCACCTATAATGCGTTCGGCACGGTTGCTGCTGAATAGGTTAGTGAGTTTCTGGGAGCCAGACATACAGGCGTTCAGGGTGCAGGGTGAGAGGGTGGACCTCACCCTAACAGATGTATATTTCCTAACGGGGTTGCCCTGTCTGGGTAGGGTGGCGGATATGCAGCCGTGAGTATCCGCCCATGTAGATATGGAGGACATGCTAGAGCGGTACTATGTTCCAGAGGCTAGGGTGCATAGGAATGCACTCTGGGTGATAGACCTACAGGAGCCGACAGTGCAGGCTATTGAAGCATGCGTGGTTCATGTGTTGGGGTCCCAGTCACCGGAGAAGGTGTCTGGGGGCAAGATGCAGCTGGTGGAGCGTGTACTGGATGGTGTCTACTATGCATGGGGCCAGATGTTCCTCACCTGTGTGCAGCGGCAGCTGACATCATTGAAGGAATCTGGCAAGGGGTTCTGCTATGGGTCCTTTCTATGTGCGTTCTTTATGGAGTGGGTACTGACACTGCGGTCGCGAGTACCGGTCCGGGCAGGAGGGCTAAGGGAGTCGTGCATGGTGCGGTGGGGGGAGATGATGCACCGTCGGGGTGGCGATGAGGTGGGTAGGTACTTTACCCAGGATTTGTACCTGTAGTGGTTATAGATGTCGCTGCCACTAGATGACTACCCGTATAGGGATATGGACTACACCGGGGACCCAGAGGCACCACTGCCACCAGGACAGGCATGGGGACCGGATGGTATGTATTGATTTACTTGCATGTTATGGATGTCAAGATTTATGTATGATGTGTGTTATGATATATACTGTTACTGACTGATGTGTGATCAATAGATGTGGGTCCGAGACCACCGCCAGGGCATGTGGCGCGCAGGGGACATGTGGCGGTACCAGCCCTGCCCGGTCGAGGCGAGGTGCATCGGTGGGACGCAGAGGGGACTTTGGAGTCTGTACGAGTGTTGTTGGATCGGTTACTAGTTGGAGTGATCGACGAGGGATGGCGGGACGTGGATCCAGATGTGATACAGGATTGCATGAGGGCGCCCCGGGAGTTCCGGTCGATTGCGATCCGGGTGGCTATCCTGGTGGACAGGGCTCGGGCACAGGAGCCCGCAGGGGATGAGGAGCTACTAAAGGAGGAGCGGGGGGAGGACTCGGAGGTAGGTGATGCAGGCAATGATGCAGGGTATGACTCTCATTAGGGAGTGCAGGGGACTCCCCTCGAGTTTTGTAGCTCTGGCATGTATCTTATGAGATGTATAGATATTTTTTGTGTATGGATGAGTACGGGGGTACTCAGGACATGTGTAGCCGATGAACATGTATTTTTTGATATATATATATGCACGTGGATGCACCTTTTTACGATGATGTTTTAGTTGTACGCACGTCGATGTGCTTATGGTTTGTTGTATGTTTGTACTGCATGTGGATGCAAGTAGCATAGGGTGATGGGCACATGGATGCCCCTTGTGTATGTTATGTGTTTTTTATTTTTATTGCACATGGATGCAAATGCTTATGTGATGATAGGCACGTGGATGCCCCTTGCAATCTTTTTGGGTTTTGATATATTTTTTATGAGAAGCTATGGGATAATGATGCATGATGAAGGTTTTACATGGTGTGATTGATGTGCCAATCTAGGATGTTGTTGGCCATTTGATATGTGACACTATTTTGAGCTCTTGGGACATGGGTGAATGTTATGGATTCAAACTGTCGGCTGAGTTGTTTTGTGCACAGGAATTTTCTAAAGAGGCAGGGATCACGTACCTGATAGCAGTTGTTGAGCTGGGAGACAAGTAGCTGGGAGTCAAGGAACACATGAAGATTACATATGCCCATCTGGAGGGCAGAAGTCAAGAGACCGGTCACAGCATCATACTCTGTCTGGTTATTGGTAGCAGCGCCTATACATATTCCGTCAAGGTGAATCAAGTCATGTGAAGGGGAATATAAGACCCATGCTGCAGAAGTCAGGTTTGGAGACCAGCGGCTCGCTCCATCAGTGAAGCCAATGTAATGAGGTGGAAGAGGGTCCATCTATGAACATGCAAAAATGATGAATGTAAGATCGCAATAAAAAAAGGTGAAAAACAAAAAGAGAGCAAACTGTACAATGCGGACCAATGGGGCCGCAAGTTATTCTAGGGATAGAAACGCTTAAGATACAACCCATTACGGGGGTTGCGCAAAGGGTGACCTTCAGAGTCAGTTAAAATGTATGCCCCCTTGCCGAGACAGGTCTGCACGATGTAAGGGCCTTGCCACGTGGACTCAAACTTTCCTTTGCCAGTTTTGTCATGGGCCTGGTCATAAGCGAGGACGAGGTCCCCTTCATGGAAAATTCAAGGGTTTACATGTTTGTCGTAACCAGCCTTGGAGCAGTTCTTGGCGGCTTCAATGGTCTGGAGAGTGGCACGATGGTCTTCATCGGCTTGTTCGAGGGATAGCAGACGTTGCTCAAGTGGGGAGGTGTCGGGGAGAAGCTTGATGACGATGTTCAAGGAAGGTATCTGACACTCGATGGGGAGGACAGACTCTACACAGTGAACTAAATGAAACGGGGTAAAACCAGTGGTGGTCTTGGTAGAGGTACGGTAAGCCCATAAGGCAGGGAATAACACGTGCTGCCAATTGGACTTATGCCGGTCAACAGTGCATTGAAGGATGGTTTTGAAAATTTTGTTAATGGCCTCTACTTGGCCATTCCCTTGGGGGTAGTAAGCAGAGGAAAATTGATTTTCAAACTTGAGGAGGGTGGATAACTCGTGCCAAACGGAATCTTCAAAGTGTGAACCATGGTCTGAGACCAACTGTTTTGGAACCCCGAATCTAGTGATAACATGGTTAAAAAAGAAACAGGCAGCGGTGTCAGTGGTACAATTGAAGGTAGGCATGGCTTCGGCCCATTTGGTGAAGTACTCGACGGCGACAATGATGTATTTATGGTCGTTGGCCGATGGGGGTCGACACTCCATGAAGTCGATGGCCCACTTAGAAAATGGACCAATGGTGACGACTGGATGTAACGGAGCAGGTGGTGTCCGGGCCTTGGGGGTGAAAAGTTGGCAATTATGGCAGTTCTTGACCGCAATGATGCAGTCGGTGAAAAGTGTGGGCTAGAAGTATCCATCGCAGATGACCTTTTGGGCAGTGGCTATCCCAGAGAAATGGCCTCTGCAGGCACCGCTATGATAGTCATTGAGGACATGTTCAACTTCCTCATGTGTAAGGCAACGACGAAGAATCGTGTCGACCCCTCGCCGATAAAGGAAATCGCCTAAGAGGAGATAGCGAGAGGCCTGGTGGTGGATACGACGGCGTCCTACATGAGCAATGTTGGATCTAAACTTTTGTGTGTGAAGGTATAACAAAATGTCACCGTACCATGGGTCATCAGACGAGATGGTGAACAAGTGATTGTCGGGTAACTCATCGAATATTTTGGGGGACGACAAAAGGGATGGGAGATCGATGATGAGCTGTGAAAGCATGAGGGATTTGGTGCTCTTAGGGGTTCTGAAAGTGAGGTCATATTCCTGGAGGATGATGACCCATTTAGCAACATGACCCTGCAGTAGTCACCGGGTTAAGAGATAGACCATAGGGTTGGAGTCAGGGATGACTGTGGTATGACTGAGCAGAATGTAGTGTTGCAATTTTTGGACGGAAAAGACAACAACTAGGGCTAACCTTTCCTCATATGTGTAACATAGGGGTGGGCCAGACAAGTCTGGCTAACATAATAAATGACATGCTCTTGGTGAGAAACATCTTCTTGAACCAAGACACTGGACACGGCATGTTCGGATGCCAAGACGTAAAGGATGAAGTACTGAGAGAAATCCAGAGGGGAAATCAAAGGGGCTTGTGTGAGAGATTTCTTGAGGGCTTTGAATGCAGCTTCTGCTTGCTCATCCCAAACAAAGGGTACGTGGGTACGAAGTAGGTGTAAAAATCCATGAACTTTAGTGGCATAATCAGGAATGAAGTGTCAAAGGAACTTGGACCTCCCCTACAGACTTTGGAGTTGCCGAAGCGTGTGAGGAGAGGGAAGGTCTAAAATGGCTTGAACCTTTAGGGGATCGACAGCAATTCCTTTTTGGGAAACAATGAAACCTAACAACTGGCCTGTCGGAATGCAAAAGACACACTTGTGTCGGTTCAAGCGGATTTTATATTTGTGACAACACAGGAAAACTTGCCGGAGGTCTTTAAGGTGGTCTGATCGTTTCTGGGAACGAGCTGTAAGATCATCAAGATAGACTAGCAGGATATGGACCAAGTCGTGAAAACAATAGGTCATGGCCAGCTGGAAGGTGGCACCAGCATTTTTGAGGCCGAAAGGCATGACGCGGTAGCCAAAGGTGCCCCATGGGGTGGTAAAGGCGGTCTTGTACTGATCCTCCTTACGGACCTAAATCTGGTTGTATCCGAAAAAACCATCCATGAACGAGAGGACTTCATGCCCTGCACACGCATCGATGAGTTTGTCAATAAATGGCGTGGGGAAGTTGTCCTTGGGACAAGCTCGGTTTAAGTCACGGAAGTCAGTGCATACTCTAATGGTGCCTTGTTTTTTGTTAACAGGAACGGGGTTTGAAACCCAGGTGGTATAAGTAATAGGATAAATGAATCCTGCTTTGCGAAGTTTCTCGACCTTGGCTTTAACAGCGGGTAGCTTGGAAGGATGAATGGGACGTTGTTTCTAACGAACAGGGGGTACATCAGGCCATGTGTCAATGTGGTTCTCTATAATGGTGGGGTCAAGACCAGGCATCTCGGTATAGGACCAAGGAAAGACATCACAAAATTCTTGGAAGAGTTTTTTGTACTCTTCAATCTCAGACTCACTGCAGGAGGCTCCTAAAGTGATGATTTCAGGGGCACTTCCTGGGGCAGATATATCTATGTGGATAACGGGAGAGATGTTGGCCATGTTACCTTCCTTAAAGGCATCAAAAGAAGGAATAAGATCCTTAAACTAGTCAACTTTGGTGGGAAGGAAATCTTTAGATTCAACCGCGAATTGGGTAGCTGTTTTAGAGGAAGATTCTTCTGGGAGGAAATAGGAACGGTGGTGCATGTCATCCCAGGGATAATCCGGGGCAGTGAGAGCCTCGAGAATCTCCTCATCAGTACGAAAAGTGTGGGCTGTCAAATCGGTTGACGAGGGAATGGTGGTGGAAGAGATCATATAAATGGTATTAACCTCGCCAGATGGGGAGGAGACTGGTGGGTAGATCTCCTCAATGGTGGGAGGCACCATCTCAAGGTCCACATTATTCATTTCATAGAGAGCTACCCTGTAATCAGGGAGATCAGGAAAGTGATGTGAATAATGGCCGTAAACACCACATATTCCACAAGGGTGGTTAGTGCATAATGATTTAGCACGAGGCTTAGGGGTTGGATCTAGTTTGACAACCAGGATATTGGGGTCGTCGTCAAGCATCTGCATGTGTTTCTGTAATGCAGGTAACTGTGGACATTGGTGAGTCGGATGGCCTAGCTCATTGGACAACGAGCATTTGGGGGGAGCATGAAAAATGGGAGGGGTTTTGACTGTCTTGGGAGGAGGTACAGCAGTGTATGGTTGTGGGCCTCTGCCCCCAGTGTGCTTGATAAGAGGGGGGGGGATTCGTAGAGGACGAAGGGGTATTGACACCGAGAGGTGGTTGACTAGTAGTAGCCATGGGTTGCACTAGTTGTACGATGATGTTTTGTGTTGGCGGGGGAACGGGAGGCGAAAGATACCACACGGGTAATCCCAAGGTTAAACCGGGGAGGCTAAGGGTAGCCATGATCGGGGCGCTTACTACTCCCGAGGGAGGGACTAGGAAGGGGATTGTGTGGATAGGTGTAACACCAATGTGGATAGGTACCAACGGTGGTTGAGGAAACAAGGGTGGTTGATTATTAGGTGTTTGTGTATCATGGGAAAGGGTACATAAGTCAAATACTTTGGGCGCAGATGACGAGGGAGGAATGGATTGGAAGGTGGATGTCATCAGCGGATCTGAGTAAATTCCATGTCCCAAGGAGGAAACAAAGGAGGTAGCGACACCGGTAATAGGTTGTTCAACCATGGGGAGAACATTTTCGGGTGCATAGGGGGAATTTGGATCGTAGTAGGTGAGTTGGTCAACCTTGACCACGCGTCCGTCATGGGGGAACATCATGGTATAGAAAATGGAGGAGGAAACTGCCTTCATGCCATACATGTAGCTGCGGCCAAGTAATAGGTTATAATCGAGTTGGGCATTGATGACTTCGATGTCAATGAGAATGGTTTTACCAGCCAGCTGGATGGGGACGTTAGCTAACAGGCCTTGGGGTTGAACCGAACAGTCGTCGTAGGCTCGTAATGCAGTGGTGGACTGCTGGAGAGTAGGGGATCCCAACTTCTGCCAAACAAATGTGGACATGATGCATGTAGAGGCACCTTCATCGATGATGCACCAATGGATGACAAGATTCTGAACGAAAACAGAAACTTGGAATGCTAAAGTGGAAGGCAGGCGTGGTTCGGAGTGGTCCAAATCGAATGCCATCAGTTGTGAATCATTCGGGTCAATAGCATCAATGGCGGAGAGCAAAGTCTTGCACTGTGAAGGATAGTTTTTCAAGACTTCCAATGCAGACATGGCTGCGAGAGATTGGGATAAGTCATCTACAATGTTGTAATTTGACACAGCACAAGCATTGGGGTTATTGTTAAGACGCCGGAGGGGAAAGCGAGGTGCTTTGGAGGAGCCATCGAGGGGAGCCGGAGGTATACGTAACGTTTGATCGGTGGGATGAGTGTTAATGTTTTTGTCGGAGGGAGGGGCTTAAGAGGTGGAGCCATACTGGTTCCGATGGGTTTGGAGGTTGACATCAGTGGATGACATCATCAACAAGTGGTGAGTACTTGAGTCAAACATGGGTTGGTCAGGAGCGGCATAAGTGATCTCTTGTGTGGTGGCACGTTTCCTTGAGGGGTAGCCAACAACTGAATGTTCACTATGCCTTGGGTTGGTAAGGGGTTTTGCAGTACCAAAGGTGGCTACTGAGGGGGTGGGGGGTTGGGCAACGCTTGAGGAGCTGGATGCCGTTGGCGATGGGCATCATCAACCCAAAGTTGCCGAGCTCACTCCAAAAGTGGGAAAGCATGTGTGTAGTGGCCATAGACCCCACAAATAGAGCAAGGATGGTTAGTTCACAAGTTAGGGTTTTTGGCCTGCTTGGGTGGCCGATCAGGGTTTTGGTTGGCAGGTGCTGCATTATTATTGTCTGGGGGATTAGGAGGTTGACCACCTTGGTTTGGAGGAGGGTTGTTCCCACGGTTGCGGCCTTTGGCATGGTTTTTCTTTCCTTGTTGGCGCTGGTTGTTTTGGTTTTGTTGCTGATTTTGTTGGGCGAATACTTTCCCTTGGGCAGTAGGTGGGTTCTGGGGTTGCGCAGGTGCTGGAGCAGGCTGCGGAGGATAATATGTAGGTGGAGGCTGCGTAGGTGCTAAACCTTGTGGGGGTTGCTGATATGTCTGCGGATCGGGTTGCGGGTTGGCCGCAAGGGCTGCCTGCGGTGGGTAATAAGCACGTTGGGCTTGAGAGGACACAGAAGCTGGTGCAGCTTGTGGATGGTAATACGGCTAAGGTGCGGCTGGGGGAGCATAAGCGGGGGGTGAGTTTCCAAAGCACTGAGGTGGACATGACGGTCCGTGAGAATTGTGATGATGTGCCATGGGAGCATACGAATTGGTAGCTCTAGACTGTGATGTAACCCGCGAAAGGCTGGGGCCATGGCTAGGACGTGCTATGGAAAATGGTTGGGGATGTGAGGCAATACGGCCAATGATGCCGTCTGCGGCGTGGGATGCCCCCGGTGCATCGTGTTGGGAGGAATCACCGTGAGGGGCATCAGGTATAATGGTATAAAGGTAACCCGAATGGGCGTATATGAGGTCAAATTGCTGGGCTTTGAGGATGTCCTCTTCTTCATACTGGGGTCGTTCGGATGCCACATCCTTGGAAATGACAGGAAGGAGGGATTTTAGGAACCAATCTAAGAAGATACGGTCGTCTAACTTGATATTGTAGAGGCTGCGGTGTCAACGCCACTCATGAATGTGGTCAGTGATGTGGGTAGTCGTGTTCTGTCTGTAAGACAGTAGGATCTCAACTCCCGCGTCATAGTGGACAGGTAACTGAAAGAAATGCAGGAAGGTCGAGGCAAGGGAGGTAAAGGTTGCATGGGTCCCATGGGGTTGCTCGATGTACCACTTAGCTGCAGAGCCAGTGAAGGTGCGCTATAACAGACGGAGGCAGACAGAGTCATCCACTATGGAGTTGGAGGAACACCATGTTAAAATTCAATATGCTAAGACAGAAAATGGCAGCATTACATTCCATTTCACAATAATAGCATATACAGAATCACTGAAGAAACAACAAGCACAGCATAAACACAAGAGACAGAGATTTATCCTCGGAAACCCTCATGGGGTAGAAAACCCAGCAAAGCTTCCTCAATATAGATGACCAGCAATATACAAAGATGAAACCCTGAGACATGATCTCCTCCTCCACAATAGCAGACCTCTCCTCCACAGGTGCGCTATCCTCAAGTGTGTGAGTGTATCAAATGAGGAACACACCTCCTCTATTTATACACTACTCTGATATGTATTTTACACAAGTACATGTAGGCTCGTATTTAACCATTAGGTTAAATACCCCATTATAACTGACTGGGCCGACCCCCACATGGTGGGTCTAATAACCCTAGTTACCACACCCAACTCGGAGGAATAAACATCTCCGGATTTATAGTATAATCACATCGGAGGTATGGAACATCTCTGGAATAAATAATATACAAATATAATATTCTTTGAAGTTACAATATTTCAACACTCCCCCTTAACGAGAAGGATATTATAACAGTATCTGCACGAGCAAGGAGTCATCAACATCATACATGTACATCTATAAATCATTGGAAGCTTTCTCAACATCATTAGTAACTCAAGCAGTTACTGGAACATCTTCAATACTGGAACATCAACATCTTCAGTACTGAGTCTTTATCTTCTGCAGCACTCGAACAACTACAACAACATCAACATCTGGATCCTCACGATCATCAGTATCATCATCTCACGATCATTAGCATCGTCATCACACGATCATCAGCATCCTCATTACACGATCATCAGCATCGTCATCACACGATCATCAGCATCGTCATCTCACGATCATCAACATCGTCATCACACGATCATCAGCATCGTCATCTCACGATCATCAGCATCGTCATCACACAATCATCAGCATCGTCATCACACGATCATCAACATCGTCATCTCACGATCATCAGCATCGTCATCACACGATCATCAGCATCGTCATCACACGATCATTAGTATCGTCATCACATGATCGTCAGCATCATCATCAACACAGGTATCCATAACAATACAAGTATCCACATCATTAGTACAAGTATTCATGCCAATACAAGTATACATATCATCATTACAAGTATCCATACTGATACAAGTAATCATGTCATCAATACATGTATCCTACCGATACAAGTAACCACATCATCAATACAAGTATCCATACCAATACAAGTAACCACGTCATCAATACTAGTATCCTACCGATACAAGTAACCACATCATCAATACAAGTATCCTACCGATACAAGTAACCACATCATCAATACAAGTATCCTACCGATACAAGTAACCACATCATCAATACAAGTATCCTACTGATACAAGTAACCACATCATCAATACAAGTATCCTACCGATACAAGTAACCACATCATCAATACAAGTATCCTACCGATAAAAGTAACCACATCATCAATACAAGTATCCTACCGATACAAGTAACCACATCATCAATACAAGTATCCTACCGATACAAGTAACCACATCAAAAATCACTTTCTCGGAGACCATACGTCTATGGATCAATTCAGGGACTGAAGTCCAGGGATGATACAATCCCCACTTCTCGGAGACCATACGTCTACGGATCAATTCAGGGACCGCAGTCCGGGGATGATACAATCCCCACTTCTCGGAGACCTCATGTCTACGGATCAATTCAGGGACCTAAGTCCGGGGATGATACAATCCCCACTTCTCGGAGACCTCACGTCTACGGATCAATTCAGGGACCTAACTCCGGGGATGATACAATCCCCACTTCTCGGAGACCTCACATCTACGGATCAATTCAGGGACCTAAGTCCGGGGATGATACAATCCCCACTTCTCGGAGACCTCACGTCTACGGATCAATTCAGGGACCTAAGTCCGGGGATGATACAATCCCCACTTCTCGGAGACCTCATGTCTACGGATCAATTCAGGGACCTAAGTCCAGGGATGATACAATCCCCACTTCTCGGAGACCTCACGTCTATGGATCAATTCAGGGACCTAAGTCCGGGGATGATACAATCTCCACTTTTCGGAGACCATACGTATACGGCTCTCTTTAGGACTGAAAGTCCAGGGATGATCCAATCCCCTCAACTGTCCACTAAGGACTTCATTCTCGGAGACCTCACGTCTACGGCTCTCTTTAGGACTGAAAGTCCAGGGATGATCCAATCCCCTCAACTGTCCACTAAGGACTTCATTCTCGGAGACCTCACGTCTACGGCTCTCTTTAGGACTGAAAGTCCAGGGATGATCCAATCCCCTCAACTGTCCACTAAGGACTTCATTCTCGGAGACCTCACGTCTACGGCTCTCTTTAGGACTGAAAGTCCATGGATGATCCAATCCCCTCAACTGTCCACTAAGGACTTCATTCTCGGAGACCTCACGTCTACGGCTCTCTTTAGGACTGAAAGTCCAGGGATGATCCAATCCCCTCAACTGTCCACTAAGGACTTCATTCTCGGAGACCTCACGTCTCCGACTCTCTTTAGGACTAAAAGTCCAGGGATGATCCAATCCCCTCAACTGTCCACTAAGGACTTCATTCTCGGAGACCTCACGTCTACGGCTCTCTTTAGGACTGAAAGTCCAGGGATGATCCAATCCCCTCAACTGTCCACTAAGGACTTCATTCTCGGAGACCTCACGTCTACGGCTCTCTTTAGGACTTAAAGTCCAGGGATGATCCAATCCCCTCAACTGTCCACTAAGGACTTCATTCTCGGAGACCTCACGTCTACGGCTCTCTTTAGGACTGAAAGTCCAGGGATGATCCAATCCCCTCAACTGTCCACTAAGGACTTCATTCTCGGAGACCTCACGTCTACGGCTCTCTTTAGGACTGAAAGTCCAGGGATGATCCAATCCCCTCAACTGTCCACTAAGGACTTCATTCTCGGAGACCTCACGTCTACGGCTCTCTTTAGGACTGAAAGTCCAGGGATGATCCAATCCCCTCAACTGTCCACTAAGGACTTCATTCTCGGAGACCTCACGTCTACGGCTCTCTTTAGGACTGAAATTCCAGGGATGATCCAATCCCCTCAACTGTCCACTAAGGACTTCATTCTCGGAGACCTCACGTCCACGGCTCTCTTTAGGACTGAAAGTCCAGGGATGATCCAATCCCCTCAACTGTCCACTAAGGACTTCATTCTCGGAGACCTCACGTCTACGGCTCTCTTTAGGACTGAAAGTCCAGGGATGATCCAATCCCCTCAACTGTCCACTAAGGACTTCATTCTCGGAGACCTCACGTCTCCGACTCTCTTTAGGACTGAAAGTCCAGGGATGATCCAATCCCCTCAACTGTCCACTAAGGACTTCATTCTCGGAGACCTCACGTCTACGGCTCTCTTTAGGACTGAAAGTCCAGGGATGATCCAATCCCCTCAACTGTCCACTAAGGACTTCATTCTCGGAGACCTCACGTCTACGGCTCTCTTTAGGACTGAAAGTCCAGGGATGATCCAATCCCCTCAACTGTCCACTAAGGACTTCATTCTCGGAGACCTCACGTCTACGGCTCTCTTTAGGACTGAAAGTCCAGGGATGATCCAATCCCCTCAACTGTCCACTAAGGAGTTCATTCTCGGAGACCTCACGTCTATGGCTCTCTTTAGGACTGAAAGTCCAGGGATGATCCAATCCCCTCAACTGTCCACTAAGGACTTCATTCTCGGAGACCTCACGTCTACGGCTCTCTTTAGGACTGAAAGTCCAGGGATGATCCAATCCCCTCAACTGTCCACTAAGGACTTCATTCTCGGAGACCTCACGTCTACGGCTCTCTTTAGGACTGAAAGTCCAGGGATGATCCAATCCCCTCAACTGTCCACTAAGGACTTCATTCTCGGAGACCTCACGTCTACGGCTCTATTTAGGACTGAAAGTCCAGGGATGATCCAATCCCCTCAACTATCCACTAAGGACTTCATCCTCAGAGACCTCACGTCTACGGCTCTCTTTAGGACTGAAAGTCCAGGGATGATCCAATCCCCTCAACTGTCCACTAAGGACTTCATTCTCGGAGACCTCACGTCTACGGCTCTCTTTAGGAATGAAAGTCCAGGGATGATCCAATCCCCTCAACTGTCCACTAAGGACTTCATTCTCGGAGACCTCACGTCTACGGCTCTCTTTAGGACTGAAAGTCCAGGGATGATCCAATCCCCTCAACTGTCCACTAAGGACTTCATTCTCGGAGACCTCACATCTACGGCTCTCTTTAGGACTGAAAGTCCAGGGATGATCCAATCCCCTCAACTGTCGACTAAGGACTTCATTCTCGGAGACCTCACGTCTACGGCTCTCTTTAGGACTGAAAGTCCAGGGATGATCCAATCCCCTCAACTGTCCACTAAGGACTTCATTCTTGGAGACCTCACGTCTACGGCTCTCTTTAGGACTGAAAGTCCAGGGATGATCCAATCCCCTCAACTGTCCACTAAGGACTTCATTCTCGGAGACCTCACGTCTACGGCTCTCTTTAGGACTGAAAGTCCAGGGATGATCCAATCCCCTACCTGTCCAGTAAGGACTTCATTTTCGGAGACCATACGTCTACGGATCTATTCAGGGACCGAAGTCCAGGGATGATACAATCCCTACCTTTCCACTAAGGACTTCATTTTCGGAGACCATACGTCTACGGCTCACTTTAGAACATATGTTCAAGGATGATACAATCCCCACATGTATTCTCATCAATACATATAACATCAAAAGCATGTATAAGTAAAACTAAGTATTCTAAGTATACGAGTCCTAAATCTAAATATTTCTAAGTATCTAGGTGTAGAGAATAGGTTACCTCATCATCGACCTTGTTGTTCGATGAGACAATCTCATCATCAGTGACTATGCTACTCCCCCTTTCGAGGAGGGTCCTTTTGAGCTACACCAAGCTTGTCTCGAAAGTATTCAAATTTCACTCGAGACAGAGGCTTGGTTAGTATGTTGGTAACTTTTTCACTCGAGGTAGAGGTTTGGTTAGTACATCGGTAACCTGTTACGAATTCAAACTTTATAGTTCCTTTTTGTGTCATATCTTGTTAGATCCCTATGATCTTTGACTTATCATGGAACACTAGATTCTATGTCATCTTGATACAACTCTATTTGTCACATAGGATCACAGTTGGTTCTATCTCTAAGTCAAACAATCCTGAAGCCAAACTTCTTCACAACTAGCAGAGCAAACAGCCATATATTCTGCTTGTGCTGAGAGCCACACTAGACTGCTTCCAGCTAAACCATGAGATCATGGCTAATCCTAGACAATAACATCCTCTTGATGTGTTCTTCTTGTCTGATACACTTTCTGCCCAATCAGCATCTGAGTAGCCATCTGAAGTCATGATCTCCAAGATAGCACAGATCAAAGTCTATCGTATCCTTTAGGTGCCTCATCACATGCTTTGCAACTATCGGGTGAAAACATCTAGTTTCCACTAGATACTGATTCAAGGTATTCACAACAAAGCATATATCTAATCTAGTATATGTTAGATACATCAATGACCCAATAATTTGACTGTACAGAGTTATATCCACTAACTCTAATGAGTTATCCCCTAACAGCTTCAAGTTGGAATCCATAAGAGTGGCCATTCCAACACCTCAAGTCATATTTCTCATCATACTTTCCCTGGTTGAGAAATATTCCTTCTGAGCCTTGCCATACTTCCAGACCTAGGAAGTAAAGCGTCAATTTGAGATCTTTCATTTTCATTTCTGCATTGAATGATCTTCTGCATATCTATCTGTGCCATCTCTCGTTAGATGGGTCTACTAATATGAGCCTTAATATCATTCGAACTCTGTGGTGAGTTCCTTCTTGCATCCATGTCATTTGTGTATAGAAATCATATTCAACCTTGTAGCAAAGGTTGAGATCCGCATCACCCATGGTGATCATTAAGCTTATCAATTTATTATCGATCCTAGGTACCTATACAGAACCTGATTCACACTTCTTCTTTAATTACACCATACTTGGAGCAAACATCTTGTCGTGATTCTCTTCCCCTTTCTAAGAGAATCTTCTAGCCATGAGCCTTCTATATTTTGTTTGATTTGTAAATCTTCTTGTTTGAACATCCACCACTTGTACGGTGTCCATCATTCTTCATGACCTTTCCTACAAATAAAAATTAAGTACATGATTAGTAATACTTCATAATCATCAAATCATATTGACATGATAACCTATTATGCATACAGATATCATTTGCATAGTGATGCAACTATTTTGACCAATACTTTGGCACAACACTTTTCCATATCCTGTATGCATACAGTGGCTATCTAGATGCCTTCCATCTCTACCAGAACATACTATCGAGCGTGTGCACAACTCTCAGCATGTCAGCAAAGAGGTTTCATTCTAGACAAGCAACAATGGAATGTTTGTCCAACTTACCAATCATATGCATATTAGTAGTATACTATTCAATGTTCTATGAATATTTACACTCAGCATGATATATTAGAGGAATACAAATATGCATACAACCTATTACAGGCAATATCATTACTATTTCAAATAACAACTCAAATACTTATCTTTTATGTTTGTGTGGCTGCCTCCCGCTTGATCTTCTGTATGTCTTTTGAACTTCTATTCATTCTGTACCACTGTGCATGCTCAAGAGTCATCCTCATGATCTCATACACAAACATACACTCATTAGTATATTCTAAATGCTATCAAAACATTATAGTACTAAATAATCTTGAAAATGTATAGTCATGATTATAGTTAATAAACATTAGTATTCAAGATTTCAGGGAAGTCTTCTTTTACTCATGCATATCATCAATCAAGATAAAAGATATAATATGCATAATCCCTTGATTACTAACTTTATGAATATGCATAACCAATCATTCCAAGTATACTTATATAAGGGATCCTAACACAAGGTAAGATTCATGGGAAACATACCTGGATTAGTATACCTACTTGGTTATGTACAACATACCTAAACAATCTCTTCAATGATTTAGAGATCCTGAGCTAGAACCTGCATGTCTCATAGGTTAAGCATAATATAACAAAGTCATACATACCTCTTAAGTAGAACAAAGATTATGGATGAGTCTTTGTCTTCATGTTTTCATGGTCATGGAGCCTGATTTGTCTTTTGTGATGTACCTGTATCTTGTTAGTAGACAACATCAACCTCACACAACATCATAATGCATTAGTACAATCATAAGTGTCAACACCCTAACCAATGAATATCTTCTATCATGCATTCATAATTTTGTTAAGGTGATACAAAAAATCTAAAATCAAGATTGTACTAACCGTAATAACATGAAGACAAACATACCATAAACTTAATCATGAACAAATCTCAAAACATACCTCGATGAGTCATACCTGTCGAGATCGCTTGTAATCTCATTATGTAAAGCCTTAGCCTCATCTCCCTCTGAAACAGTAACTCCTTCACTTATGCAGGTGACCAATCCATCTTCTTCTAGGATTAACCCTATCCACTTGATTTGCAAGAACTGGACCTGGAGCTGGATATGGGTTTGTCAGAGAAACCCCAAAAATTCAAACTTTGAATTTCAAACTTCCGAAAGGATAGAAATATGCGCCTTGATGAGCTGATCAAACTGATATATTCAGAATTTGAAAACTGCAAAGTTTCACTCCTCAATTTTGCCTTTGAAACTTCCGGATTCACTGGACGTGACCCTGAACTGGGATTTGGTGAATCCCACTCTTCTGCCCAATCAAAATGTTTGATCCAAATCTCTAAGCTTCTATTTTTCTGAGGAGCTTCCAGCCATGGTCACAGATTTCAAAAATTCTCATTTTTACAGAAGCCCTAATTTTCCACTTTTCTGATCAAAGTCCCGAACTAGGGTTTGATCAAGCCCGGCCTTCTGCCCAACCAAAAAATCTGATCTTGGTCTCTAAATTTCTATTTTGATGAGTAGCATTCATCCGTGGTCTCCGTTTACAAAAATTCCAACTTTCTTCAAAGCCCTAAATTCCGGAAGCCATGAATGAAGGTACTCAAAAATAATTATGTTTTGACAGAAATATGTACCTGATTGTTTCTGGTGTAACTCCAAACTTTTAAATCCACAGGGTCTGAAAACGTTTTTTGAGATAGCCTGACCTGTTATCTTTCCATCCTGACAGGTCTGACCTCAATTGGATTCTTTGAGAGAGAGTTATGTGAAATGTCGCAACGTGACTTGTTTTGGAATAAAACAGAAGAGCGAACTTGTACTGCGTGCCACGTGTCACTGTTTGAACTTCGGCCTCTGAAAAACTTTTTTGAGGTAGCTCGGCCTGTTATATTTCCATCCTGACATGTCTGACCTCAATTGGACTCTCTGAGAGAGAGTTATGCCAAGTGTCGCAACATGACCTGTTTATGGGATAATACAGGAGGGCGAACTTGTATGGAGTGCCACGTGTCACTGGTTCAACTTCGGCCTCTGAAAACGTTTTCTGAGATAGTACAGACTGTTTACTACCTGTCACTATTTATGAAATTTTATTTGGATCTTCCTAGCCCAAGATATGACCTTTTTCCCAAGGTCACCTGATTTTGACTCAGATTTGGAAGAGGCAGAAACCCTATATTGTAAAGATCATAAATCACAAAGTACAATGAATTAGAGGTTGTACTTTGGACACAAGGTACCTGGAGATTTAATCTTCGTCCTGTAACAATTTCAGATCCGAAAACTTTGCCAAAACGGATTTATAGTGAAAGTGCTACGATGACTGGTTTTTGCTATGTAAAACCCTAACCTTCAAATTGTCATAAGTAAAGCAAGTGTCTTTAGTGCCATACCTTGTCTTCCTTCAGGTTAGCTCTGATACCATGTTAAAATTCAATATGCTAAGACAGAAAATAGCAGCATTACATTCCATTTCACAATAATAGCATATACAGAATCACTGAAGAAACAACAAGCACAGCATAAACACAAGAGACAGAGATTTATCCTGGGAAACCCTCATGGGGTAGAAAACCCAGCAAAGCTTCCTCAATATAGATGACTAGCAATATACAAAGATGAAACCCTGAGACATGATCTCCTCCTCCACAATAGCAGACCTCTCCTCCACAAGTGCGCTATCCTCAAGTGTGTGAGTGTATCAAATGAGGAACACACCTCCTTTATTTACACACTACTCTGATATGTATTTTACACAAGTACATGTAGGCTCGTATTTAACCATTAGGTTAAATACCCCATTATAACTGACTGGGACGACCCCCACATGGTGGGTCTAATAACCCTAGTTACCACACCCAACTCGGAGGAATAAACATCTCCGGATTTATAGTATAATCACATCAGAGGTATGGAACATCTCCGGAATAAATAATATACAAATATAATATTCTTTGAAGTTACAATATTTCAACACACCATAGATGGAAGGACATAATATGGTTCTGAGGGTCCTCACCTGCCTTTCCCTCAAACTTAGGGATGTCAGAGGGGAGCTTGGTAGGCATGTGAGGCCACGTAGGGTCGTGTCTAATGTGATCGTTAGTCAATCTGGCTAGGTCAGGAAGGTTGAGGCTAGCCATGAATGGAAAACTAGTAGAAGGATGTGACATACTAGTGGGAGTGACCATGTTGGGGCCAATGCCCCCAAGTGGAGGGGAAAAGTTTGGGATGTTGCCCCCAAGTGGGGGAACGAAAGTGGTATGGTACGGTCCTGCACTGCCAAGTGTAGTGTGAGTCACTGGTGGAGTGGTGATAGGTATGCCAGCTACTGGAATGGGTACGGTGACCAGAATGGTGGACGTGGCCCCTATCAAGGGCATACCCAAAGCAGGTGTGGTAACTGGTGTAGTGGTGGATGTGCCACCAATGGTCCCTACAAAGAAAGGAGTGGATGTCACGCCAGCCATGGGGCTAGTAGGGGGCAGTGTAAATGGGGTTCTCAGACTCTGCCTCAGAATCGGCGGTAAAGTAAGCGGCATCAATATCTGGTGACATAGTCCTATGCCGTTGACAAGTGCAGTCAAGTGATAAGGCTCGAGATATATGATAAGTGGTATCAAGTGATGAAGTTCTATGTCTATGACGGGTGGTGTCAAGTGAACCATGTTGTGGGGGCTCGCCCCTGAGGCACCGAGAATGTCTCGGGGACTCAATGGTGACAGATGGTGTCAAATATCTGGGGGTTGTGTTGAGTGAAAAATAGCTCAAAAACCCTAATGCAATCGAGTGTGCAGAAGGAGAGCTCAAAAAATATGGCACTCAGGCCAACAACCAACTCAAAATACTTATTGTAACAGCTATGCTACAATAAGTCGAGTAACAACAGAAATGGTCAGAATACCAACAAGCAGCAGGTTTCCTAGAAATAAAAATAGTGGACTCACTAGACCAAAAGGAGGTAAGGGAGCATGCAAACACCTAACTAAATAGTATTCCGACTCAACTAGGCATATCCTATGCAAGGTGATGAAATCCAAGTCAGACAATATGGATAGGAGAGCCAAGTGGCTAAAGATATCCCCCTATCGAGAGGGACACCGGGCAGTCAATCCTAGAAGAAAGGAAACTAAGATACCCCGTTCATGACACGTCCAGAAAGGTGAATCTGCCATTTGGTGCTTTTACCGCAGTACCCCCATACAAGGATACTCCAAGAACTGCGAAAGGTAGCCCTTTGGTTACTGAATGGAGTGCGGTATTCCACTCAGGCCTCCAGAACCAATCTGGTGACTTCAACCCTCCTAGGGGAGAGGTCCTCTGATAAACTGGTTGTGACCGTGCCAAAAAATACTAGGGGATTTTGGTTCCCTAATGGACAACAGCTATGTCTCAAGTGTAAGCAACCGAGGGGTGTTATTTGGATTCCTATCCCCCCGATCCTACCTAACTACAAAAATTTTTATGTGTTCCCCAAGTGGGGTTAGAATGTCGGTTGTGTTATGTAGTTTTTAAGGCTCACTTGAATTAGGTGACAGGGTGTGTGCGTGTGAGATGATGATGAACCCAAATAAAAAGTGCCACTAGGGTGGGAAGCTTTCTAACTAGCCATAACAAGACATAAATTAACCTTTGAAATGCACATTTTTCTTTTTTCAATTTAAAATGCTGAAAATGTAAAAACGATTCTGTAAATGAAATAGAAATAAAACTGCAGAGAAAGGCTGTAAGGAAGGGTGGCTGCAGGTAGGAAAGATGGTTGTGTTGGTGTAGAAAATAGTGCAGCAAAGTGCTGGGTTCAAAACAGAGAAAAATGCAGAAAAAAGACCGTGGGTTTTTGGCAAATCTAAGCGGTCGGACCGCGGAAAACAGCTCAACATTCGTAGTCGGGTTGTAGGTTTTAGGCTGAAAAATGCAGTCGGGACGCAGGAAAAACGCCGAAAGGCACCGGCGGGTTCTGGGAAAATGGCCGAAAGCTGCAGGCGGGACGCAGGAAAAACGCTGAAAGGCACCGATGGGTAACGGGAAAATGGCCGAAAGCCGCAGGCGGGACGCAGAAAAAATGCCGAAAGGCACTGGCGGGTTGCGGGAAACTGGCCGAAAGCCGCAAGCGGGACACAGGAAAAACGCCGAAAGGCACCGACGGGTCGTGGGAAAATGGCCGAAAGCCACAGGCGGGACGCAGAAAAAGGGTTAATAGCCGCAGTCGGACCGTCCCAAATAGGCTAATAGCCGCGGTCGGATTGCAAGTAACAGACTGAAAATGGCCGGCAGGTCACCGAAAACAGTCTGAGAGCCGCTGTCGGATCGCAGGTAAGTGCCGGAAAGACGCGGTCAGAACGCAACTGCAGGGGGTAAAAGATGCGGTGTATGGCGGCCGAAAGGGACAGTCGAATAGAAAAAGACAGGAAAATATTTAAAAACTATAACCAGAAATTCAAACCAAGGGGAGTCACCAAAAACTATAGCTAGGGTTTTCACCCTAGCTTGTGCAAATGAGCACCTACTAAGGAGAAGGGACTCCTTAGTAGCAGTTCAATAAACAGTAATTAAAAGACAAGATATTAAAATGAAAATTATACTAAGCATGTGCATGAAACGTAAAAAGACAAGAGATAATGTAAATGGTTTTTTGTATTAAATCTTTTACCTCCAATGTGAAGGTTGGTGAAGTTCTTGCAATGATCCAAGAGGGTTGCTCCAAACTCCAACTTTGCTCCTTCTCTTTCTCCAATGGTGGAAATGGGCCAAAAGGGGCTCTCAATGGTGAAAGTAGCTCAAGGGTGAGCTAGGGTTTCAAGAGAGATTTTGGCAGAGTAAGGGTATACTTGATTGTGGATATGAAATGAGGGGTCTCCACCACCTATTTATAGGTTTTTGGTGGTGGAGTGTTGGCCCATGGTTTTGGGAACCATATGGTTTAGGTTAGCTGTATAGGGTTTTTTCCTCCTTTTTTCCTCATTATTTTATATTTTTTATTCCCTTTTTAGAGGGTTTTTGCTATTTTGGAGGAATTTTGGATATTTTTTGAGGGAAAAGGGGTTTTTTAGCCTTTTTGAGGCTTTTTGGATATTTTGTGGCCTTTTGGAGGCTTTTTAATGGGATTTGAGGGTTTTGAAGACAAATATGGTAGGAAATATGGACAAATGAGTCATGTAATGGGGTAGATGAGGTAGTGATCACTTTTTGGGTGTTAATAGTGTGTTAACCTTCATATATTAGGCTTCCATCTAACACAATCACATTGTCATCAAATCTATTGCAGAATAATGAAATATGACTTTAGTTAGCTTTCCTTCCAACAACAATTTACTGTAAAGGAAAGGTAACGTGCATTAACCTTCATATATCTTTCTTCCATCTAATACAACTACATTGTCATCAAAATATTGCACCATAACGAAATCTGACTCGAGTTAGCTTTCGTTCCAACAGCATTGGATAGTGAAGAAAAGGAAACGTATGTTAACCTTCATATATCATTCTTCCATCTAGCACAACCACATTGTCATCAAATCTATTACACCATAATGAAATCTGACTTGAGTTAGCTTTCCTTCAAATAGCATTGGACGGTGAAGGAAAGGAAACGTGTGTTAGCCTTCATATATAAGCCTTCCATCTAACACAACCACATTGTCATCAAATCTATTGCACCATAACAAAATCCAACTCAAATTAGCTTTCCTTCAAAAAGCATTGGACGGTGAAGGAAAGGAAATGTGTGCTAACCTTCATATATCAGCCTTCCATCTAACACTACTACAGTGTCATCAAATCTATTGCACCATAATGAAATCTGACTCGAGGTAGCTTTCTTTCCAACAACATTGCATGGTGAAGAAAAGGGAACATGTGTTAACTTTCATATATTAGCCTTCCATCTAACACAACCACATTGTCATCAAATGTGTTGCTCCATAATGAAATATGACTCGAGTTAGCTTTCCTTCCAACACCAATGAATGTTGAAGGAAAGGTAACGTGTGTTAGACTTCATATATTTGCCTTCCATATAACACAGCCACATTGTCATCAAATATATTGTACCGTAATGAAATCTGACTCAAGTTAACTTTCTGTCCAATAGCATTGCACGGTGAAGGAAAGGAAACGTGCGTTAACCTTCATATATCATCCTTCCATCAAACACAACCACATTTTCATCAAATCTATTGTGCCATAATGAAATCTGTCTCGATATAGCTTTTTTTCAAATAGCATTGCATGATGAAGGAAGGTAATGTGTGTTAACCTTGATATATCAACCTTCCGTCTGACACAACCACATTGTCGTCAAATCTATTGCACCATAATGAAATCTGACTCAAGTTAGATTTCCTTACAACAGTATTGCACAGTGAAGGAAACAGAACGTGTGTTAGCCTTCACATATGAGCTTTCCATCCAACAAAACCACATTATCATCAAATCTATTACACCATAATGAAATCTGATAGGAGGTAGTTTTCCTTCCAACAACATTGAATGGAAAAGGATAGACAACATGTGTTAACCTTCATATATCAACCTTCCATCTAAGACAACCACATCATCATCAAATATATTGCACCATGATGAAATCTGACTCGAGTTAGCTTTCATTCCAATAGCATTGCATGGTGAAGGAAAGACAACGTTTGTTAACCTTCATATATCAGCCTTCCATCTAACACAACCACATTATCAATAAATCTATTGAACCATAATCAAATATGACTCGAGTTAGATTTCCTTCCAACAACAATGCACGGTGAAGGAAAGGTAACCTGTGTTAACCTTTATATATCAGCCTCCCATTTAACAATACCACATTGTCATCAAATAAATTACACCATAATGAAATCTGACTCGAGTTAACTTTCCTTCCAACAACATTGCACGGTGAAGGAAAGGGAACATGTGTTAACCTTCATATATCATCCTTCCATCTAACACAACCACATTGTTGTCAAATATATTGCACCATAATGAAATCTTACTCGAGTTAGATTTCCTTCCAACAACAATGAACAGTGAATGAAATGCAACATGTGTTAACCTTCATATATTAGACATCCATCAAACACAACCACATTGTCATCAAATCTATTGCACAATAATTAAATCTAACTCGAGTTAACTTTTATTCCAATATCATTGCATGGTAAAGGAAAGGCAAAGTGTGTTAACCTTCGTATATTAGTCTTCCATCTAACACAACCACATTGTCATTAAATCTATTGCACCATAATGAAATATGACTCGAGTTATCTTTCCTTCCAACAGAAATGCACCGTGAAGGAAACAAAACGTGTGTTAACCTTCACATATCAGCCTTCCATCTCACAGAACCACATTTTCATCAAATCTATTGCACCATAATTAAATCTGATAGAAATTAGCTTTCCTTCCAACAGCATTGCATGGTGAAGGAAAGACAATGTGTGTTAACCTTCATATATCAACCTTCCATCTAAAACAATCATATTGTCATCAAATCTATTGCACCATGATAAAATCTGTGTTAACCTTCATATATCAGCCTTCCGTCTAACACACCCACATTGTCATCAAATCTATTGCACCATTATGAAATCTAACTTGAGTTCACTTTCCTTCCAACAACATTGCACAGAGAAGGAAAGGCAATGTGTGTTAACCTTCATATATCAGCCTTCCATCTAACACAACTACATTCTCATCTAATCTATTGCACCATAATGAAATCTGACTCGAGGTAGCTTTCTTTTCAACAACATTGGATGGGGAAGAAAATGGAACATGTGTTAAGTTTCATATATCAGCCTTCCATCTAACACAACCACATTGTCATTAAATATCTTCCTCCATAATGAAATCTGACTCGAGTTAGATTTCCTTCCAACAACAATAAACGTTGAAGGAAAGGCAATGCATGTTAAACTTCATATATTATCCTTCCATCTAAGACAATCACATTGTCATCAAATCTATTGCACCATGATGAAATCTGACTCGAGTTAGCTTTCTTTGAAACAATATTGCACGGTGGAGGAAAGGGAACGTGTGTTAAAATTCATATATAATCCTTCCATTTAACACAACCACATTGTCATCAAATCTACTGCACCATAATGAAATCTGACTCGATATAGCTTTGTTTAAAACAACATTGCACGGTGAAGGAAAGGTAATGTGTTTTAAACTTCATATATCAGCCTTCCATCTAACACAACCACATTATCATTAAATCTATTGCACCATAATGAAATCTGACTCAAGTTAGCTTTCCTGCCAACAACAATGCACGGTGAAGGAAAGGTAACGTGTGTTAACCTTCATATATCAACCTCCCATCTAAGAATACAACATTGTCGTCAAATCAATTGCACCATAATGAAATCTGATTCAAGTTCGCTTTACTTCCAACAACATTGCACGGTGAAGGAATTGGAACATGTGTTAACCTTCATATATCATCCTTCCATATAACACAACCACATTGTTGTCAAATCTATTGCACCATAATGAAATCTGACTCGAGTTAGATTTCCTTCCAACAGCAATGAACGGCGAATGAAATGCAATGTCTTTTAACCTTCATATATTAGACTTCCATCTAACACAACCAAATTGTCATCAAATCTATTGCACTATAATGAAATCTGACTCGAGTTGACTTTCCTTCCAATATCATTGCACGGTGAAGGAAAGGCAACGTGTCTTAACCTTGATATATCAGCCTTCCATCTAACAAAACCACATTGTCATCAAATCTATTGCACCATAATGAAATCAACAGGAGTTAGTTTTCCTTCCAACAACATTGCATGGTGAAGGAAAGACAACGTGTGTTAACTTTCAAATATCAGCCTTTCATCTAACACAGCCACATTGTCATCAAATCTATTGCACTATAATGAAATCTAACTCAAGTTAGATTTTCTTCCAACAACATTGCATGGTGAAGGAAAGGAAATGTGTGTTAACCTTCATATATCAGCCTTAAATCTAACACAACGACAATGTCATTAAATCTATTGCACCATAATGAAATTTGAATCGAGTTAGCTTTCCTTCCAACAGCAATGTAGGGTGAAGGAAAGGTAACATGTGTTAACGTTCATATATCAACCTTCCATCTAACACAACCACATTGTCATCAAATCTATTGCACCATAATGAAGTTTGACTCGAGTAAGCTTTCCTTCCAATAGTATTGCATGATAAAGGAAAGACAATGTGTGTTAACCTTCATATATCAGTCTTCAATCTAACACAACCACATTGTCATCAAATCTATTGCACCATAATGAAATCTGACTTGAGTTAGCTTTCCTTCCAACAACATTGCACGGGGAAGGAAAGGGAACATGTGTTAACCTTCATATATCATCCTTACATCTAGCACAACCACATTGTCATCGAATCTATTACATCATAATGAAATCTGACTTGAGTTAGCTTTCATTCCAACAACATTGCACAGTGAAGGAAAGTGAATGTGTATTAACCTTCATATATCATCCTTCTATCTAACATAACAACATTGTCATCAAATCTATTGCACAAAAATTAAATCTAGCTCAAGTTAGCTTTCCTTCCTACCACATTTTACGATGAATGAATGTGAACGTGTGTTAACTTTCATATATCAGGCTTCCATGTAACACAATCACAATGTCATCAAATCTATTGCACCATAATGAAATTTGACTCGAGATAGCTTTCATTCCAATAGCATTGCATGATGAAAGAAAGGCAATGTGCGTTATCCTTCATATATCAACCTTCTATCTAACACAACCACATTGTCATCAAATCTATTGCACCATAATGAAATTTGACTCGACTTAGCTTTCATTCGAATAGTATTGCATGGTGAAGGAAAGTAAACGTACGTTAACCTTCATATATCAACCTTCCATCTAACAGAACTGCACTGTCATCAAATCTATTGCACCATAATGAAATCTGACTCGAGTTAGCTTTCCTTCCAACAGCATTAGACGGGGAAGGAAAGGAATCATGTGTTAAGCTTCATATATAGGCCTTCCTTTTAATACAACCACATTGTCCTCAAATCTATTGCACTATAATGAAATGCGACTCGAGTTAGCTTTCCTTCCAACAACATTGCAAGGGGAAGGAAAGGCAGTGTGTGGTAACCTTCATATATCAGCCTTCCATCTAACACAACAACATTGTCCTCAAATCTATTGCACTATAATGAAATCTGACTCGAGTTATCTTTCCATCCAATAACATTGCATGGTGAAGGAAAGGGAACATGTGTTAACCTTCATATATCAGCCTTCTATCTAACATAACCACATTGTCATCAAATTTATTGCTCCATAATGAAATCTGACTCGAGTTAGCTTTCCTTCCAAGAGCAATGAATGGTGAAGGATAGGTAATGTGTGTTCACATTCATATATTAGCCTTCCATTTAACACAACTACATTGTCATCAAATCTATTGCATCATAATGAAATCTGACTCGAGTTAACTTTCCTTCTAACAACATTACACGGTGAAGGAAAGGGAACATGTGTTAACATTCATATATCAGCCTTCCATCTAACACAACCACATTTTCATCAAATCTATTGCGCCATAATGAAATCTTACTCGATATAGATTTCCTTCAAACAACATTACATGGTGAAGGAACTGAAACATATGTTAACATTCATATATTAGCCTTCCATCTGAAACAACCACATTGTCATCAAATCTATTACACCATAATGAAAACTGACTCAAGTTAGCATTCCTTCCAACAGTATTGCACCATGACGAAAACATAACGTGTGTTAACCTTCACATATCAGCCTTCCATCTAACAGAGCCACATTGTCAACAAATCTATTACACCATAATGAAATCTGTCAGGAGTTAGCCTTCCTTCCAACAACATTGCACGGTGAAGGAAAGACAATGTGCGTTGACCTTCATATATCAGCCTTCCATTTAAGACAACCACATTGTCATCAAATCTAATAGACCGTGATGAAATATTATTTGAGTTATATTTCATTCCAACAACATTGCACGGTGAAGGAAAGACAACGTGTGTTAACCTTCATATATCAACCTTCCTTCTAACACAACCACATTATCATCAAATCTATTGCACCATAATGAAATATGACTCGAGTTAGCTTTCCTTCCAATAGCAATGCATGGTGAAGGAAATGTAATGTGTGTTAACCTTCATATATCAGCCTCTCACCTAAAAATACCACATTGTCATCAAATCTATTGCACTATAATGAAATCTGACTCGAGTTAGCTTTTCTTCCAAAAATTCCAATTCTAGAAAAAATGCAAAAAGTCAAACTTAGTCAATTCCATTAATTTATAGAAATTGACTAAAGCATCAGATCAATGATCTTAAAGTTACTAAGTAATAATTTTCATGATTATTGTCAACACTTAATTGAAATGGTTTTTTGGTTCTCCCTAGATTTTGTTCTACATGTTGCTAAAGTTGGTCTCTAAAGCTAAATGCACATATAAGAAAATGGCATAATTGGGCAAAATTAGCAAATGTGAAAGGTTGTAACTTTAAGCTCTAAGTTTAGAATGAAGCATGAATATAGTAAGTGGAAAGATTATCCACACGGGAATGATTGTACATGGTCATATTCTGAAAGGGAAATTCATATGTTTCTAATGATTGCACAGAAATGTGCCTATAGCAATAATTTGACAAAAAATGTCAATATGGGTAGTTCCCAAAATGCATGAAAATTCATTTTATGATTTTCTAAGAATGTAATAAATCTAATAAAATTTTTTATATGAACAATTTTGTAGATACAACATCATATAAGAGACAATTAATGGTCACATGTTCAATATAATGCAATTTGGAAGTGCTTGGTCTTCGCTGGACCAAGAAAACCATCATCAACGATGTTGCACAGGATCCTTATGTAGCTTAAATATATGCCATGGGAGAAAATATGCATGTTATAATGTACAGACAAAATCTAATGGATGAATAAATCAATTAAATCCCCTAGACATTACAGAAACCATGAGAATCCTGAAAGTGGAAATATGAAGTTATAGAGCACATAATGAGAGGTTGCTGAGAGCTCGGGGAGAGAAAAACATATTGAATGTAACGATCCTCCAAATATTAAAATACATCCGAAGGATTATTCACCATGGACATATCTCAATAAATGAGGAAACGAGTGGGAGTATATGAAGGAATCATTATCACAATAGGTCCCAACACTCAAGAAGGGTTTATAGAGAGAGGACATACTCTGTATTTCTCTTCTAGTGATTAATATGCCTTTAAAGACTCCATTGAATAGTACTCAATATATCTATATAAAAGGAATAAGAGCAAGAGGATAATCATGAACAAATCACATAGGGAATTTCAGAAGGCCAAACCTCCTACTTGTGATGGTGAATTCAAATTAGGTCAAGGAACTGATGCTTGGCTTCTTGGGATGAGTAAGTATCTACAAGTTCAAGGATACTTCAAGAAAATGAAGGTAAGGGTTTCCATATTAAAATAGATATGGTGGAATCACCTTATACAGGTACAAAATATAAATGAAATGAAGAATGTGGAAACAATTCAAGAATTACTTCTAGCAAAAGCACCTCTCTAATAGGTACTCTGATGAAAAAATTAAAGAGTTCCATGAGTTAAAATTGGTGCAAATAACCATGGATGAATATGCCAATAAATTCTTGGAGCTGATGAGGTATGTTAAGTATATCATAGATGATAAGGTCAAAATTTAGCATTTTCTAAGTGGATTACCTTAGTCATACAAGGAAAAAATTGAGTTTGATGAACTCAAACTCTAGATGAAACCATCAACAAAGTCCAAATATTGTTATTATCAAAATAAAAGTAGGCCAGAATTCCATAAGGAATGGAAGGAAAAGAAGAATGATAATTTTTACCAAAGAGAGAGGGGATTTGAGCCTCCTCATTTCATAAATTAGCAAATCCAGACACCATAAGGTGTGACTAAACCATTTAAGATGACAGAAGATAAGTCAAGAGACCCGCTTCAATGTCGTGGTTGTTGGAAGGACCATTTGATTAGAATCTCTCCACATCAAAATGGGAACTCGTGCCAAGCATGTTCACAACATCCAATAGGTCGAAAATGTGGGTCAAGTGGTGAGGACTATCTCTAGAATCTATAATGATTTAGATGACCTCCAAGTACAATGGGAATTAGTTGTGGTTGAGGTTGGAGGTAAGATTGTTAAAAAATCTATTTCTATTTTGATTGACCCTAGAGCTACTCAAAGTTCCATCACACCTAAATTTTTTTAGACTTGTGCTTTTATGAAAACAAAGCATAGTAAATCATGGATAATCCAACAACCCACTGGAACAAAGATGAAAGCTAGTAAAATGTTGGAGAAATATCCATTAGAAATGGATGGAATATTCACATGGACAAATATGAATGTTTTTCCAGTTTGTTCTTATTATGTTCTCATTGGGATGGATTTGCTGGAAGCACATAAAATTAAACTTGACTATTTAAGGAATACCTTTGAATGCATGGATGAAGAAGGAAACCCAAGAATAGTAAACAACATTCCAAAGGTGGTTTCTATTATGCATATTTCAACCTTGCAACTAAAGACGTTCTTAGAAAGGGTTTTCAATTTTATGCATCCCTAGTATTAGGTATAACACTAGATGTAGCTCCCAAGTTGAAGGATTATTGGGTGTTGTAAGAATTTGGGGATGCGTTTTCGAATGAAGTTCTAGGACTTCCTCTAAATAGGTATATAATTTCACAATTTATCTTGTGCAAGGATTTTCTTTAGTGGCTAATTCATAATACAAAATGAGTACACTAGGATTGCTAGAGCTACAAATACAATTGCATAAGCCATTGGAAAAGAAGTACATTCTACCAAATGTGTTTCCATAGGGAGCACCTATGTTATTTATGGAAAATAACAATGGAACACTCAAGTTATTTATTGATTACAACCAATTGAACAAAGTGACAATGGATAATATGTACCTTTTACCTCTAATCGATTCTCCCTTTGATGAAATGAGAGAGGAAAAGGTACACTGAAAACTTGACTTGAGGTATGGTTAACATTTGTTAGTACTAGAGGCATTCTATGTCTATATTTTAAAACTGCGCCTGGGCATCAGTAACCTTGTTTTCTTGAGATTTAGTTTTTAGCCAACACTTTAATCAAGAATCATTGTAACTTATTTTCATTGATTACAAATATAAAGGGTAACCATACTTATGTTAAAAATGTGGGAAACACTTCTGATATAACAACAAAAAATTTAAACAAATAGACAAATGAAATGGCATGAGCAAAGGTATTGTGAAAGTAAATCCTTATCCCATGTTTGTAGAAAATGTACCGAGCAAAATGCATTCAGTAGTTGGAAAAAAACAATGACAAAGTAAACACCATCCTTACAGAAATAACCCCATCAAATCCGAATAATACATCATGAATACTTCATAACATATAAAATGAAAAACATACCCATAGTAACGTCCAAATAAAATATCCAATGGAAGATTATCCCATTAGGGCCTATATTATATTTTCCTATTGTAGAAAATTTGAAAGAGATGAAAATAAAAAAGAGAGTAGTGCTAACTTTATATATCATAGCTTAGAATCAACATAATTTTGTAATAGAGCTTGAATTTTCATATCTCATTGCTTGGTCGTACAAAATATTTCAGAAGTTACACTTCTTACAAAAAGAGTCGGCCCTAATTATTACTTTATGAGTCTATTTATAACCTCTTGGGATTTTCAAATCATACAAAAACATTCTATTTTAAATAAAAAATTTCATTTTTAAGAAATTGTTTGAAAAAAATATTGTTACAAAATAACTATCTAGTGAATTGTTGTTGACTGGATGGAAATGGTGCCCGAGGTCTTCCTTTCTAAGGTGGAGGAGGGAAATGATGTGATGATGAAGCTCCAGCTGGAGGTTCCACGGTTTTTCCCCTTTCTTATTGTTTAATATGAACGAATCTTGTTAAATTATTCCAATCCTTTCCTAGAGGGTACTAAAAGATATTTAATTCTCTAAATGCCATATCTAATTTGGTATAATGCTAAAAAGATGGCTTGGGCATAGTCGATTCTCCCTTTGATGAAATGAGAGGGGAAAATGTACACTAAAAACTTGACTTGAGGTATGGTTAACATCTGTTAGTACTAGAGGCATTCTATGTCTATATTTTAAAACTGTGCCTAGGCATCAGTAACCTTGTTTTCTTGAGATTTATTTTTTAGCCAACACTTTAATCAAGAATCCTTGTAACTTATTTTAAGTGATTACAAATATAAAGGGTAACCATACTTATATTAAAAATGTGGGAAACACTTCTGATATAACAACAAAAAATTTAAACAAATAGACAAATGAAATGGCATGAGCAAAGGTATTGTGAAAGTAAATCCTTATCCTATGTTTGTATAAAATGTACCGAGCAAAATGCATTCAGTAGTTGGAAAAAAACAATGACAAAGTAAACACCATCCTTACAGAAATAACCCCATCAAATCCGAATAATACATCATGAATACTTCATAACATATACAATGAAAAACATACCCATAGTAACGTCCGAATAAAATATCCAATGGAAGATTATCCCATTAGGGCCTATATTATATTTTCCTATTGTAGAAAATTTGAAAGAGATGAAAATAAAAAAGAGATTAGTGCTAACTTTATATATCATAGCTTAGAATCAACATAATTATGTAATAGAGCTTGAATTTTCATATCTCGTTGCTTGGTCATACAAAATATTTCAGAAGTTACACTTCTTACAAAAAGAGTCGGCCCTAATTATTACTTTATGAGTCTATTTATAACCTCTTGCGATTTTCAAATCATATAACAACATTCTATTTTAAATAAAAAAATTCAGTTTTAAGAAATTGTTTGAAAAAAATATTGTTACAAAATAACTATCTAGTGAATTGTTGTTGACTGGCTGGAAATGGTGCCCGAGGTCTTCCTTTCTAAGGTGGAGGATGGAAATGATGTGATGATGAAGCTCCAGCTGGAGGTTCCATGGTTTTTCCCATTTCTTATTGTTTAATCTGAACGAATCTTGTTAAATTATTCCAATCCTTTCCTAGAGGGTACTGAAAGATATTTAATTCTCTAAGTGCCATATCTAATTTGGTATAATGCTCAAAAGATGGCTTGGGCATAGTCGATTCTCCCTTTGATGAAATGAGAGGGGAAAAGGTACACTAAAAACTTGACTTGAGGTATGGTTAACATATGTTAGTACTAGAGGCATTCTATGTCTATATTTTAAAACTGCGCCTGGGCATCAGTAACCTTGTTTTCTTGAGATTTATTTTTTAGCCAACACTTTAATCAAGAATCATTGTAACTTATTTTCATTGATTACAAATATAAAGGGTAACCATACTGATGTTAAAAATGTGGGAAACACTTCTGATATAACAACAAAAAATTTAAACAAATAGACAAATGAAATAGCATGAGCAAAGGTATTGTGAGAGTAAATCCTTATCCCATGTTTGTAGAAAATGTACCGAGCAAAATGCATTCAGTAGTTGGAAAAAAACAATGACAAAGTAAACACCATCCTTACAGAAATAACCCCATCAAATCCGAATAATACATCATGAATACTTCATAACATATACAATGAAAAACATACCCATAGTAACGTCCGAATAAAATATCCAATGGAAGATTATCCCATTAGGGCCTATATTATATTTTCCTATTGTAGAAAATTTGAAAGAGATGAAAATAAAAAAGAGATTAGTGCTAACTTTATATATCATAGCTTAGAATCAACATAATTTTGTAATAGAGCTTGCATTTTCATACCTCATTGCTTGGTCATACAAAATATTTCCGAAGTTACACTTCTTACAAAAAGAGTCGGCCCTAATTATTACTTTATGAGTCTATTTATAACCTCTTGCGGTTTTCAACGACATTCTATTTTAAATAAAAAATTTCAGTTTTAAGAAATTGTTTGAAAAAAATATTGTTACAAAATAACTATCTAGTGAATTGTTGTTGACTGGCTGGAAATGGTGCCCGAGGTCTTCCTTTCTAAGGTGGAGGAGGGAAATGATGTGATGATGAAGCTCCAGCTGGAGGTTCCACGGTTTCCCCCCTTTCTTATTGTTTAATCTGAACGAATCTTGTTAAATTATTCCAATCCTTTCCTAGAGGGTACTGAAAGATATTTAATTCTCTAAGTGCCATATCTAATTTGGTATAATGCTCAAAAGATGGCTTGGGCATAGTTTTGAAGATTGAATGAAGTCAAGTGAGTATTTCAAAATCTGGATACAGCTTGTCAAAAATTGTTCTGCCATCCAACTCCCCTTGGATATATTCTAGGATAGCCTCATAATTACATGCTTCCAATAGAAAAACATTGAAATGATCTTTTGGGTACAGGTCTTCATTTCCATCCCAGAAGTGTGGAAATCCTAGTGGGAAAATATCATTGAATAGAGCTTTGAACAAGTGCACATCTTGTGACAGCTAGTTTTCCATGTCATTAACATTCTGCGGCATCTAGCCTTTATTAATTACCCTGTTGGATTCAATTATGACTTTGGTTCTATCTTGCACAACATAATTATGGAGTTCATAAAAGTAATTTTCATTCAAAAAATCAATTATTTCCTTGGCAATGTGTGTCTTTTTATCTAGAATGTTCATGATATTGGAAGAATCTTGTGAGGATATTATATCCAGTTCCCACTCTTCTTGTGAAATAATGAAATGATTCCAATGGGATGTTATTAATGCTAATATTTTCGGATCATACTTCCATGTGAAACTCATGGGAAGATTGAGGCTAGCCAACATCTCTTCAACTACATATTGTGAAGCTTTGGTCTAACCTTAAATAGTTCATATTCACTAGGAACCTTAAAGGTTCTTGTGCTATTACATTTCATGAAATGTACCTCATCAAAATTAAACCTCTATCGGATGAATTCAATAGAGAATAATATGGGGGTAAAAAACACGGGTAGATTATACGGAGCTATTTCTACTCCATAGCCACGAATCTCAGTGTGATTCTCAAAAAAGAAACAATCTCCTACTGAGTCCTCAGGATTCAATTGAAGTAAAATATTGCACTTAGGAGAGACCCTAGGTGGTGGAGCATGAAATAACAAAGAGTGAACTTTGGTCATGATTGTTTACAAACTCAGGAAATCCTTCATTGTTCAGCTTGGTTATTGAGTTATGAAGGTTCGTCTAGTCAAAGAATTCCTTATTGTGATAGATGATCATGTATAGTAGGTATGAAGGCCATCTAAATATTTTTTCAGTATAAAAATTCTTAAATTGAAGGTGAATTGATTGAGCCAGGAAAGACACAATATCTAACTTAATTGATGACACATGCTTTGACAAGTTGATCAGAAATACAAAACATAGTGCAGAATCAATGATAACTAATTTGTTATCATACCCTAGTGTTTGGCATACCATAGATAGGGCAGGTCAAGCTTTCTCAAAGAAAACATCCAAGTAATACATTGAATGTGTCATTGGCATGTCAAATTTTGGGGTAATTAGCATCTTGATAAAAGAATCTCTATTCTCAGATGACAATTCCCTGATTTTTATGTTGAGGACTTTCTCATCAAATACTAGACTAGAGTTGTCCTCATCTATATCTTTCATATCCATGAAATTTTTTTATCTTATCAGACATATGATAGATCCCAACAGAGAGATGACGACTTAATGTTCTACTACATATCACTTAGTGCACCACTGCACCAATTCAGGGAATTCTTGATCTTGAGGCAATATCATCCTTTCCATATTAGAGCACCATAGGTTTAATAACTCAGTTCCTCCTTTCCCCTAATATTTTTACTCCTTGGAAAAATGATGTAAATTGCGAACTAAGAGCACTGCATCATGGATATCAAAGTGTTCATCTCCCAGATTCTCTTCTCTACTAACTTGTGACCTTGTGGATGGAATTTATTCTGTCTCTAGGAAAGAGGCAATGATGTCAATCTTGGAGGATTCTTACAAGGTGGTGGTCGCTGGGAAAGCAGGAATTTAGTTGATGTTGTGATGAGCGATAGAAGAAAGGGAAATAAATACTATAGGAAAATTGAATACAACACTTTTATAGCAAGGATTTGAAGAATGAGCATTAAGTATAATGGACATGTGGAATTATAATATTGGTCTCTTGAGTGAGGGGTGGGAGGGATTTTAATGCATGGGGACCATTATAGAAAGAGTAACAGCAGTAATACCCATTAGGTAAAAATCGGTGGGTCCATCATGTCCGCTGCGGAGATGATGGTGGTTTTAGGGTAATAAGAAATTAGTATGGGAAAACAACTTTTGGGATCCTGAAGGGCTATGGAGTTGACACATGGAGTAAGTAGTTTTCATTCAGGGTCACTTCTAGAGTTTAAAGGTTGAGCAGTTGTGGGGTCCTAAAATATTCCCAACCATATATATTTGTTGATGTAATTGTAACTTCGGAAGATATTCACTTGTATATTGTAATTGCACTTTATTGTATCCACAACGGAGATGTATTATTCATCCGATTGGAAGTGTGGTCAGTTGTACTTGCATGTGTCACAAGTTATATTGTAAGTGTCGTAACTTATACTTGATGGGTTATTAGACCACCTTAATGGGGTTGGCCCTGTATGAGTCATGTGGGTTAAAGGGTTATTAGACCACCCTAGTAGTGGTTGAGCTAGTCAGCATTATGTTAAGTGGTTAAGTTGGGGCCGACCTAGTTGAGTAAACGTCAAGTCAAGTTAGTGTATAAATAGAGAGTGTGACTCTCTCATTTTACACATTGTCTCATTCACTCACTTCGCATTAATGAGAGAGAGAAGGAGTGTGCACAAGTGGAGGAGGAGCATGCTGCTGAAGTTATCTATCTCTTGGGTTTGATCATGGGGATCCTTGTATTGATGCTTATTCTATCTCTGAGGAAGTTGCGGGGTTTTTCACCTTCTTGGTTTTCCCGGATGAAATGTTTTGTGTCTCTTGTCTATTGTCTCTTGTCTCTTATGCTTGATATGTTGTACATGTTATTCGTTCAATTAATATCCTATATATATTGAATTAAATGATGAAAAAATAACATGGTATCAGAGCTAGCCTGAAGGAAGGTATGCTATGGAATTTATGCGACAAATCGGAAGCTAGGGCTTGATATAGCAAAAACCAGTCATCGTGGAACTTTCGCTATAAATCTATTTTGGCAAAGGTTCATGTTTTGAAACTTTTACATGTCCAAGATAACATCACCATGTACCTTATGTCTGAAGCACAAAATCTGTTTCGTTGTACTTTTTCATTTATGATCTGTGCAATCTCGGGTTTCTGCCTCTTCCAGATCTTAGTCATAAACAAGTGACCTGGGAAAAAAGGTCACAACTTGGGCTAGGAAGCTCCAAATGAAATTTAGTAAAAAGTGACAGGTAGGGCACGAACTTTAGTTTCTCAGGTAAGGTTTTTAGAGGCCGAAATTCAACCAGTGACACGTGTCACGCTGTACAAGTTTGCTCTCATGTTTTATCCCATAAACAGGTCATGTTTCTACACTTGGAATAACTCTCTCTCAGAGAATACAATTGAGGTCAGACCTATAGGGTTGGAAAGATGACAGGTCAGGATACCACAGGATAAAGTTTCAGACACTGTGGATTTGTAATTTCAGAGATGCATTGGAAACAATTAGGTGCATATTTATGTCAAAACAGAATTGGATTTTGAGCACCTTCATTCATGTGTTATCACTGCTACAGGAATTTAGGCCTTCGGAGAAAGTTGGAAGTTTTGGAATCGGATACCACGGCTGAATGATCCTCAAAAAAATTGAAATTTAGAGACCAAGATAAAAAAATTTGGTTGGGAAGAAGGCCAATATTGATCAAACCCTAGTTTGGGATTTTGGTCGGAAAGATGGAAAATTAGAGCTTCTGCAAAAGTTGGAATTTTTTAAGTCTGTGACCACGGCTGGAAACTCCTTAGAAAAATTGAAGTTTAGAGCTTTGGATAGAACCTTTTGGCTGGGTAGAAGGGTGGTCTTTATCAAACCCTAGTTCGGGGTCCTGTCTAATGAATCCATAAGTTTCAAAGGCATCTTTGAGGGGTCAAATTTTGCAATTTTCAAAATTGAAGTATACCAGCTTGATCAGTTCAGCAAGCCACATCTTTCCATCCATTCAGAAGTTTGAAATTCAAAATTTGAATTTTTAGGGTTTTTCTGAAAAACCCTAATCCAGCTCCAGATCCAGTTTCAACAAATCAAAGTGGATTGGGTTAATCCTAGAAAAGAATGAGTTGGACACCTACATAAGTGAAGCATTTCTAGTTCCAGAGGGATATGAGGCTGAGGGTTGACATGAGAATGATACAAGCAATCCCGACAGGTATGAACTGAAGAGATACACGGATGTTTGAAATTTGTTCATGATTGAGTTTGTGATATGTTTGTCTTCATATTATTAAGATTAGTACAATCTTGATTAATCTTAGACTTGTCTCATCACCCTAGTAAAAGTATGAATGCATGTTAATGATAGAACACATTCATTGATTAGGGTTATGACACTTATGATTGTACTAATGCACTGTGGTGTTGTATGACGTTGATGTTGTCCGCTAACATGAAAGGTACAAATCAAGTTCTAGATCAAGAACATATAACCATGGTGACATGAAGACAAAGACTCATGGATCACATAGAAGCTCTACTTACAAGCTATGTATAATTTGGTTCTACAATGCTTAACCTATGAGTTATGCAGGTTACTAAGAACAAGTCATTGAAGAGAACAAGAAGACTTTATGCGGTTATGTTAGACATAACTATCTAACATGATATTCCAGGTATGTTTTTCCTATATCAAGTTAGAATTCTACCTTTTGTTAGGATCTTATACTTTTGTATGAATGATAATGATTATTCTTGAAGTTAGAGGTTTAAGTAATCAAGGGTTTATGCATATTATGTTTCTTACATTGATTAATGATATGACTAACCAGAAAAGTCCTATGGTCAAATAAGAATATGCATGAGTAAAAGAAGTCTTCCCTGAAATCTTGAATACTAATACTTATTACCTTTGTATGAAATGATGATGACCATACATAAGATTATTTAGAATCATAATGTTTTGATAGTATTGAGATTATACTAATGTATGTATGGTTATGTATGAGATCTTGAGGATAACACAATGGTGACACTAGTGCACACTTAAGCATGCATAGTGGTCCAAGATGAGTATAAGTTCAAGGACAGGTAATCCGGGAAGCAAAGATCAAGGGGGAGTCCACCCTACAACTAAAAAAAGCTAAGTATTTGAATTGTCATTTATTATGATTACTGAAATGATGTTGTTTAGTCATGTACATACTTATATTCCTAGATTTAGGATGTATATTATGCATTTTAGAAAAGTTACATTAATGAACAAGATACTACTAATATGCACGTAATGGGTAAGTGGCCTATGGTACTATACAACATTCCATTGCTACTTATCTAGAATGAAACATCTTTGCTAACATGTTGGGAGTTGTGCACACTCTTAACAAATGTTCTAGTAGAGATGGAAGGCATCTATAAAGTTACCGTGTGAATATGGGATATGGATAAATGTTGTATTGAAGCATTGGATAAGATAATTGCATGACTGTATGACATGTGTCTTTATGAGTAAGAATTTGTTCTGACATATATATAAGATGTTTCTAATCATGCAATTGAACTTGTCTTGTAGGAAATACCATGTACCATCACCTACAAAAGAAGGACTACAACATTTGTTCCAGCAACAAAGTTCAAAGAAAACTATCTATTGAAGATATTGAAGAATTTGAAGTTCCCAGGATCTGGGATGTAGTAATGGAAGAATGCCATGATCGAGGAGTACCAGTCAATCATGAAGAATGATGTCTAGGATGTGGTCCCAAGACCAGAAGGGAAGTATGTGGTGACTTCCAAGTGGATCTATAATATCAAGCATGCTGCAGATGGTAGCATAGAGAAAGACAAAGTGAGGTTTGTGGCTCGTAGCTTCTCCCAGAAAGGGAGAAAAGATTATGAAGAGACTTTTGCACATGTAGCCAGATACACTTCCATCAGAACAATACTTGCTCTGGCTGTAATGATGAAGTGGAAAATACACCAGATGGATGTCAAGACAACTTTCTTGAATGATGTAGTTGAAGAGGAAGTGTATGTGGAGCAACCACTCGGTTTTGAGACACATGACAGGGAGTCATATGTGTGCAGATTGAAGAAAGCCTTGTATGGCTTGAAGCAAGCCCCTAGGACTTGGTATGGTAGGATAGACATCTTTCTATCTAGTTTGGGATTTACCAAGAGTAAAATGGATTCCAACCTTTACTACAAGGTTGAGGAAGGAAATCCAGTGATCCTACTATTGTATGTGGAAGACTTGCTTGTTACAGGTTAGGATGGGTTGATTGCCGATATGAAGAGGAAGCTTGCTGCTGAGTTCGAGATGAAGGAATTGGGTATGGTGCATTACTTCTTAGGTATGGAGGTGTGGAAGAGTGCAGATGGAATCTTCCTTGGACAAGGGAAGTATGCAGTAGAGATCATGAAGCAGTTCGGGATGATGGACTGCAAGGGCATGGCCACACCTATGGAATCAAACATAAAGCTATTGAGTGATGCTTCATTAGAGCTGGTTGATGCCCATGATGTATCGTCATATGATTGGGTCCTTGATGTACCTGATGAATAAGAGACCAGACATCTACTTTGAGGTGAACACCTTGAGCCAGTATTTAACAGATCTGGGACATGTTCACTTGATAGCTGCAAAGCATATTCTGAGGTACCTGAAGGGTATAGTTGACTATGGGTGCAAGTATGATGCAAATCAAAAGTTTAACCTAGAGGGTTATGTTGATTCAGATTGAGTAGGAAGTTTCATTGATCGGAAGAGAGCTTTGGGGTGTTGCTTCAGTATGGGATCTGGTATGATCTCTTGGTTTAGCAGGAAGTAGTCCTATGTGGCACTGAGTACAGTCGAAGCAGAGTATGTTGTAGCTTGTTCAGCTAGTTGTGAGGAAATATGGCTTAGGAAGCTACTGTAAAAGTTATTTGATCTCCCGTTGGATGCTACTTATATCTTCTGTGACAACTAGAGTTGTGTGAAGTTGTCTAAGAACCCAGTGTTCCATGATAGGTTGAAGCACATTGAGATCAACTATCACTATATCAGGGATATGGTGCAAAGAGGAGCAGTGAAGCTCCTATATGTTGTGATAGATGCGCAGATAGCTGATGTGTTGACTAAGCTGCTAGCCAAAGTGACATTTGAGTACTTCAAAGAGAGGCTTGGTGTACTTCAAATCGAGATTCCCTCTAAGGGGAAGTGATGAGTCTAGAGACATAGATGCACATGAGCCATTCTCACATGGTGGTAGGTGTGTCCTCCCATGGTGCATATATAAGGGTTGGGGCCATTCTGACATGGTTAAAGTGTGTCTTCCCATGGTCGTTGATGTAAGAGATGTGCCATTCGAGCATGGTTGAAGTGTGTCTTCCCATGGCTATGGATATAAGTGCGATTCCATTCTCGTATGGTTGAAGTGTGTCTTCCCATGATGTAGGTATAAGTGTTGAGCCTTTCATGGATGGTTGAAGTGTGTCTTCCCATGAAGGTGAATGTAAGTGTTGTGTGATGTGCATCTGGGTTGTGCTCTGTGGACTATGAGGTGATCTGAAGATGATGATGTGACAGTAGGGTACACAGGTTTTGCAGAGGCATGTAAACAATCCTAAGATGCTCTTGTAGGTTTTGAAAAGGCAATGTAATCAGTCCTGCGAGATCTTGCAAGTTTTGCAGAGGCAGTGTAATCAGTATTGAGGTGTACCTACTTGATGGCTTGCTCATAGATACGATGAAGAACTACATGGAGGCTAGGCCTACATCCAACATGAAAAAGGGCTGGCTCTATAGAACTTCCTATGACGAGAAGAATTATGAGATAGCACCAGTGATTGAGAGGTCGAGTATAGCAGCAGTGATGATGATGATGCTTCGTGATCCAGTGTTGATGATCCAGCTCCAAAATTGAAGAGTTGTGCTTATATGTATTGATGACTTGTGTTAAGAGAATACCTTCCTAGTTAAGAGGGAGTGTTGATGTATTTGTAAATTTGGAATATATTCTCTTGTATATTGTACTTGTACTTTATTGTATCCGCAACGAAGATGTATTATTCCTCTGATTGGAAGTGTCGTTAGTTATACTTCCATGTGTCGCAAGTTATATTGTAAGTGTCGTAACTTATACTTGACGAGTTATTAGACCACCTTGATGGGGTCGGCCCAGTCAGCATTATGTTAAGTGGTTAAGTTGGGGCCGACCTAGTTGAGTAAAGGTCAAGTCAAGTTAGCGTATAAATAGAGAGTGTGACTCTCTCATTTTACACATTGTCTCATTCACTCACTTCGCATTAGTGAGAGAGAGGAGGAGTGTGCACAAGTGGAGAAGGAGCATGTTGCTGAAGATATCTATCTCTTGGGTTTGATCATGGTGATCCTTGTATTGATACTTATTCTATCTCTAAGAAAGTTGCGGAGTTTTTCACCTTCTTGGTTTTCCTCGGTGAAATGTTTTGTGTCTCTTGTCTCTCATGCTTGATATGCTGTACATGTTATTTGTTCAGTTAAGATCATAGATATATTGAATTAAATGATGAAAAACTAACAATATGTGTAGTCATTCTATCGATATCAGTGCTAGATTGTTGGATTACTGAGTGGTAGGTCCACCTGTCTGGTCCATCTATCAAGAGGTGACAAATTTTGTTTTCCTCACAATTAAATGATATAAGTTGTTTTAGGGTAACGCTTAAGCGATATAGGAATACCACTTTTTGGACCCCGAGTGTTAACACCCAAAAATTACTCACTAGCTCGTCCCCTTAGGCACATAACCCTGTTGACCATTTTCCACATTATTCTAGCCTCGAAAACCTCAAAAAAATCCCAAATGGGTACCAAATAAGGCCAAAATCACTTTTGTCCTCCTCAAATGAACTAAATTCTTTCAAAACATACCAAAAACCCCCAAAAGGGGTCCAAATTCCCAAAATCAAAATAAAAAGGGAATAAATTTAAAAGATATTCAAAAAAAGAGGGAAAGAGAGAGAAAAACCCCTAAACCTTGAACCTAAACCATTTGGTACCCAAAACCATGGTTGTTTAATCCACCACCCAATACTCTATAAGAAAGTGATGGAGGCCCCTCATTTGACATCCACCATTTATCCTACCATCATGCTATCCAAATGACTCTAGAACTCTAGCCCAAACCATTTGAGCTACATTTCTCCCCCTTGAGACAACCTTAGGCCCATCCTTTGAGCATTTGGAGAAGAGAAGGAACCCACATAGTATTGGTGCATCACACCCTACGAATGCAAAGACTCCACTAGTCTCATATTTGAGGTAAAAAAATATGCAAACCCTTGTTTGTCTGTTATAAAAAAGCAATCAAGATTTATTTTACTGTCTTTCATGGTTATCTCATGCTTGCTACTATAGTTTAAATTTATTTTTATGCACATATTATCTTAATATTTTACTATTTTTACATTTCGTTCTTTACTTTCCTTCAAACTGCTGCTAAGGATTCCATTATCCTTAGCAGGTGCTCAATTGCACGAGCTAGGGTGAAAACCCTTGCTACATATTGGAGACTCCACTGGGGAACCTCTGGTTTTTTAGTTTTTATTTTGTTTTCTTTGGTTAGTTGTAGGCATGTGACCCACTGAAAATCCCATTTCTCTGGTCAGCTACCATTTTTTGCACCTATTTTTTGCGTAGAAAAGCGTAGTTTTTTTCCCCAAAGTCACGGCCTGAAGCAAGCTTGTTCATCTCTTACTCGTGGCCTGCAACTCGGCTCTTTAGCTCGCAGATGCACCCCGCAATGCAACTTTCCTTAACCTTGCCGTAGTCTACAATGCAGGATAACCATTTATCTCCACAACCTCGGTGGCGACTTCCCGCACCCACCCTACAACCGTCGCAGCGGCTTCCAGCACCTACCCCGCAGCCCTAGCCGTAGCTCGTTGTACCCTCCCTGCGGTCCCCTCCTATGTACACAACTCACGCCATAATGCCGCCACTGGAAACCTCCGCGCCTTTTATAGGTCCCCCTTTCAGAGTCGCGGTCCAAGCTGCAGCTCTCCCCCGCATCTCGTAGTCTCCACCGCTGAGTGCCCGCTGCCTCCTGCAGCCCCTTCCCCACTGTCGAGCTCCACACTGTGGTGCCTAAAACTGCATTGCATGTTGTAGCTGCCATCCTGACAATCGAGCTGCACACCACAATAGCCATCCCGACCTCCGCACTGCAAAACATAACAGCCATCCTGACCTCCACGCTGCAAAATGCAGCTGCCATCCTGACCTCTGCGCTGCAAAATGTAGTTATCGTCCTGACAACCGTGCTACACACCGTATTTTTCAGCCCAAAACCATTGCCCAGGACGCACACTCTGGCTTTCCATCCGCACTCCCGACCGCGCTTTTGAGCCCAAAACGCGTACTCTAAGCCGCGTAGTTCGGCCTGGAATCCACACTTAGTTTTAGCCCTTTTTCCCATTTTTTCCTGCAAGCCTACCAACAGCGATCTGTTTCCAGCAACACCCCTTGTTGCTGAGCTGTGTTTGTCTCTTATTTGCTTGCTATTTAAAAATAAATAAATAAAATAAAAAAATTTAACCTTTATTTTCCAGTAAGTTAAACAAACTTTTACATAACAGATTAATTTCAACATTTTAAATTTTTAGCATTTAAATTTTAGCTTTCACATTTCTAGTTAGTTTCCAACACCACATGTGCACACATTTGGTGACATTAACTCAAGGGATCCTCAAAATTTACCTAACTCAACTAACACTTAACCCCATTTGGGGAACACAAAAGAATCTTGTAGTTAGGTAGGACACTGGGGATAAGCATCCAAAAAACACCCCTTTGTCACTTACACTTGAGACATAGAAGTTGTCCATCAGGGCACCAAAATACCATACTATTTGTTGGTATGGTTACACATCGATTTGTTGGAAAAGGCCTCTCCCTTAGGATGGTAAGTTGTGAGATTGGTTCCGAAGGACTACGTGGAATTCTTCTCTCCACCTAGTTCCGAAGGACACCTACTTTATGTCCTCGTTGCACTTCCCTTTTTGGGGTGTAGTGGCCAAAGGCTTGACACGACGATTGCTTTTTCTAGACGTGCCATGAATGTGGTAGCCTAGTTTCCATCCTCCTAGGGATCTTTTACCCAGGATCCCTCTCGTTAGAGGGATATTGTCCACCTATTCGGTTCTCCATTTCGTATCATCTGACTGTGGATTTCATCACCCTGTAGAGGATACGATTTGCGTGATCTTCCATATATTTTAGTTAGGTGTTTGCATGCTCATTTACCCCCCCTGGATTAGCGAGTATACCATTTTTTATTTTTTAGGAGCCTCTTCCTATTGGTATTCTGACCACTTTACTTGTTGCTCCACTTGTTGTAGCACAGTTGTTACAGCAAGCATTTTGAGCTTGTTGTTGGCATGAGTGCCATGTTTTTTCATGCTCTCCTTTTGCACACATGGTTGCATCAGTATTTTTGAGATTTTCACTCGCCGCAACTCACTAGTTTTATTTTAATTATCACTCTTGAGCATCCGAGACAGTCTCAGTACCTACAAGTCTAGTCCTTGCAGCACGGTTTACTTGGAACCACTCACCATAGGCGTAGATCCCCGTCACCAGATCCTGATGCCCCATACTTCACATCTGGTTCTGAACTAAAGGCCCCTACATATACAACACCGTCGAGCCCCATGGATGGAATGACTTCCAACCCCTTTTACGGTGGAGTCGTTGGTGGTGGTGCCACCACTAGCCTAGCTACCACTTCAGTATCCATCCCCTCTATACCATCTATACGCCCTACACCTACTATTCCTATCACTACATCCATCCCTGTGGTTAGTGGATTGGTTACTAGTATGGCCCCATTGGTGACTAGTTGAACACTAGGGGGCACAGGCCCTTCCCACATGATTCCCCCACCTCTGACTGGAGGTCCCATGATCCCCATCATGGCACATGCCATTGGCCCACACATTGGGGGTAGTGGCACCACCATTCTCGACACAGATAACACACTTGCCCTACCACCCATGCCACATCTTTCTACTAGTTTTCCATTCATGGCCAGTCTTAACCTTCCTAACCTGGAACCCCATAACCACATCATCTCTTTCCACCTTTGGTGTTCCTCTAACTCCATTGTGGATGAATCTATCTGCTTACAGTTATTACAATGAATCTTCATTGGCACTGCAACCAAGTGGTACATTGACTAGCCACATGGGACCCATTCCACATTTACGTCCCTCACCTCCACTTTCTTGCAGTTCTTAAACCTACCAGTTCGTTACGATGTTGATGTTGAGATCCTCCTATCTTTTAGACAAAACATGGCCACCCATATCACGGACCTATTGAATCACAGGGTGTGTAGGTTCCTGGAATGGGTGCCAAGGCTAGCAACAGAGGGTGAAAACCCATCCTAAAAGGCTTCAAAAAGCTCTGTGAAAGAGAAGTTCTATCTCCAGACTATTTGGCGTAGTTAACTCCCATGGATATAAAGGCCTCTGATGGAACTTATGGGGTTTGATCCTGAAAGGATCTGTCTTCTTGTGTGGGAAGAACAAAGTGTTATTACTCTAGAAAGGGATCTATCTTGAAAGAAATCGAATCTAAGTTAGATCTAATCTAAAGAAGGTGCTTTGTTGATATTCAGGATAACTTGATCTAAGGATTTAATAAGGTTGTTCACCAATTTGACAGAAATGTGAAAATGGATCTTTTCTTATTACTTCCAAAATACAATCAAACAATACAAATTAAAATATTGTAGTTTGGAGATTAGGTGCATACAAGATTATACTGTAGCTGTAATGCTAATTGAAAAATTAACATTCATTTGATAATTTATGTTAATCATTTGTAGAAATAGATAAATGTTTTGATTGAATAAATTCACTTAAAACATAAATACACACAGATCATCAATTGAGACAAATCTAAACTATAGATCAATGAATGGATTATTGATTGCAAAAATTAAATGATATTCATTAATAAGCTAACGTGAAAATAAACATTCATCAAACAATTTGATGAATTGACAAAAGAGTAATTGAGAGAAAACTAATTGTATTAGATCAAAATTGTAAGAAATTAGAATCTCTCCATTAATCAGAGTATCTCCAGTCTTCTTTTGTAAATTTTCTCCCCCCTACCCCATGAGACCTCTACCCTTTAAATAATAATAATAAAATATTTTCAAAGGATAGACTTCCCATAAAACAAGGATTAGAAAATCAACTAACTTGAGAATAAGCAAGGGCAGCTTGCCACTTGGTCTGAACTACTAACAACTCATCAATATCTGGATAATTGGCTGAATCGAGTCCCAACTGAACATCACACTTAAAGGAATCCATCTCATTCTTTTCTAGCTTATGCCAAGTGTGCAGGAAAATATGGATCTTTCCCTCAAAGCTGGCAGGCTTCCCGATGAACTTGTCAAGCTATGAAATCCCTATGTGCTCGAGCTATTGAATCCGCGCTTTGGTTTTCTCACATCTAGTCTCAACCTGTTCAATCATTAACTTCAGAGGATAGGCCTTCTTAATAAGATCCATGGTATAAAATTTCTGGTTGACCATAACATTATCTACATCATACCACATTCTACCACAAATGGCTTGTGCTTTCTCGATTGTTTCCTCAACCATTTCAAAAGTGTTTTTCCAAGCATTCAAGAGTGTTCTGATTCTTCTGCATTTGAAGCTATCCAAAACTGGGATGTCAGCTAGTTTATCTTTGATATACCTCTACCATTCCAAAATATCGTCATAATCTTTGGAAGCTTGTTGTATTTTGTCCATTTGTTATTCAAGTGTAACAGACATCAGCTCAAAAGGAATATGAGTTTCCTATATTTCATTGAAGCAACTAAACAATTCAGCTAAGAGTTTATGATGCTTGTCATTTACTTGATTATCCAAATCCCTAAACTCTTCCTGAGAAAACGTAGATAAAGGAGGAGTGGCTGCACTTGCTGTTGCATCCCTTAGCTATTGTTCTAATATTTCAATCTTCTCCATATTTGCAGTGTTTAGGATTTGTGCATCTTGCAATTCATCTTGAAGAGAAGTATTATGTTCCTGCAGCTATTTGAGCTGATTTTCATGCTGACTTCTTAATTCATGAATCTGAGATTCATGTTCTTCATTAAGCTTGGCCAACTGTTCCTGAAGTTTCTTTAACTCTTCCTTTTTCATGTCAATTTCTTTATTCAGTGAAGTCACTGAATTGAATTTGGCCCATGCAAATTCTCCCATAGCTGCAACAGTCTCCAATGCTTCCTACTGGATATCATTAGATTGTTTGGTCCAAATAACTTGATTAGGAAAAGGTTCTTGCAACACACTTTGGTCTCTACTTCTCTTGTTACCTTTCTTTACCACTTCCTTTTGTGTGTTGCTATAAAAATATTCTCCAAAAGAGACCATAATATCCTCCTCATAAGTAGCCATCAACTCAATAGAAGATATAGCTACGTCTCCTGTTGCAACTAGTGTAGTTGTCTGTGTAACAATAGCACTTGGAATGGGCATAGTGATTTGAGACGTAGGTATGGAGGAAGTGACAGAGATAGTAGAAGTGGAAGGTATAGAAGTGCAAGGTTCAGGAATGAAAGAAGTGGTCAACAAGAAAACTTTAGGCAGGGAAATTGGGACAAAAGTAACTGATGGTATAGAGGTTATAGAAGTAGTAGAAGTGATAAACTCTAAAGGTGAAGTTGGAGAAATGGTTGATGCCGGTTGTAGAGAGACAGTTGAAAACTGGATCTCTGTAACTTTTGGAGGTGAAGTGGTGAGTGGAACTGATGAGGTTGGAAGGGAATCAGGGATGGAGGTTAGGGAAACGAACAATTGAGACATAGAAGATGGTGAAAGTGAGATAGATGGCTGAGTTTCCAGAACTGGATACAAAAGTGGTAAATATCTCGGCTAGTGTAGCCAATGGGAAAGAAATATTGTCCAATGAAGTAAGAGGGAGCTCAATTGAAGTAAATGGCAGTGTGGAAATTAATGTAGTGAGGGTGGTGGTGGTTTTTGGAAAGTGATCATCAGGAATAGGGTTATCCATCGTTATGTTGTCAAGTAAATCTGCAATAGACTAGGAGACTTCTGTGACTTCCTGTACAACAGGAACAACAGTAGAAAAGCAGTTTGCTGGAATTCTTTCATCTTCCACATAATTGTCCTCAATATTCAATTTAGGTATGGTTTATGCAGGAGTTTGAATCTTCTGCCTCTTTATTGGGTTACTTACAACGACCACTTAATTATCATTGGATGGGATACTTGCAACAACCACTTGAACATCACTGGATAAACTACTTGCAGCAATGACTTGGGTGTCCATCATTGAAGTTATATGTGCCAGCTCTTTCCTCAACTCATCAACTGACTGAATTAGGATCTTCTTGGCCTGTTGAACATCTTCTACAAGCCCCTTTCCTTTAATTCCATCTTGATATGTCAACATCAGAGCAGTAGCTACCTTTTGTGCTTCTTTTTCTTCCATTTCCTTTCTGACCTTCTCTACCAGCTATATCTCCATTCTTCTGTAAGTCAAAACTTTAGTCTTGAGTTCTTTCTGGTACTCGAGGATGAATCTATGCTCTTCTTTAGTCTTAGCCCTAACCAGGACATCAGAAAAGAAATTCACTCCCAAATAAATGGAGTCATCAAGGATATCTTCATGAGCATAGTCTATCTTCTTGTGTTCTTGTTTGAAGTGAGCATCACAGAATGCTTTGGGGTCATGCTTGCTTTTGGGAGCAAGTCCCAATTTCAAAGAAGAAATCCCCTTTCCTAGTACTACAACCCAAGTTGAATTTGGAATGACCAAAGGCACAATATTTAGGGGGAATTTAGGCCATCCCCTTCTCTTAGGTCCAGTAAGCTTAGGAAATACCCCATCTATTACAGTTTGGAAGGATATCTATTCAAGTAGCAGCCTGCCTGGGACTACCCTTGGAAGGAAGTGCACTATATTCTTTCCCGAAATTCTAACATAAGAAAAAGATTCTACCACATAGTAATCACCAAGTGTAGGGATTAAAGTTCTAGCATTGGGAAAAAAAGCAGGGGCATCTTCCCTGAATATATGTTGATAGATTGCACCAAAGAAGTGGTCACAGATATCATATAGGAAAGGAACAAAGTTTCTCTCCCACAAATATGAATAGTAAATGTGGACTGGAGGTGATGTCAAGTTCTAATTCCATCCCACAAAGGGGCACTGTAATTCTGAGCAGAAGATGTCAATTACATAGGAAAAATGAAAGAAGAGTGGCTTCTTTGGTGTTTTTTGATATCGTTGAATAGTTGTCTTTAATTCAGATGATAAGATTGAATCCCAGGAGAATGAATCCCTCATTGTAAGGACATGATGGGATACAGGTTCCCATTCATCTTTAAACACTGAACAATTAGGAAGAGCATAAAGCTTGCAAAGCATGGCCTCCAAAAGGGAATAGGGTTCCCTAAACCATGAAACCGGGTATGAATTATCAGCTCTGGGCATGAAATTTTCCAATTTGTTCATCCAATACTTCAGCATTTCATCAAAATTATACCTAGTCTTAGAAGAGTCTAGGAGTTCAACATTAAGAGGTTGGACGACCGGTTTAAGGGCATATTCTCTGGTGAAAACTTCTGGGCGAATGGTGGCCAATTGAGACCCTGAGTTGTTGTTAAAGGAACGTTCCTTAGGGTTCACATCGTCGAGAATCCATTTAACTGCATCTGTGTAAGGGAGAATGGTAGGCCTAGCAACTATGGCATGCAGCTACGAATTTCTAATCTTCTCATAAGAGGGTCAATCATTTTGGATGTATGACAAGTCATCATTATAAACAATGGTGCAAATTTTAGACCAATCAATCTGGTAAGTCTCAGAAACTTTGTCACTGGTATCGGCAAGGAAGCCGAAGTTGGGGTCTTTATTTAATAAGTCTTTCTGAGTAGTTTTGAAGAGTGTGTTCTGTGACATGTTGAAAAATGGGGAATTTCTAATAAATAAATAAACACAAATAAAAAATAATTCAAGAATTGAAAAACCCGTAAATAACAAATAAGAAAAGGACATGAAAACGACTTATGAGTGATGAAAACGAACGAAAACAACCCTCGTAAAATCTCGTGGTAAAAACCTCCGTAACAGGTAAATTCTTCGAAAAATGAAAATGAAAAAGAAAATAGAAAAATAAACATATTTATCAATTTCATTATGTAAAATCCAGGCCGTAGGATCAAGATAGATCAACTACTAAGATCTAATTAAGTGGGATGCAAAAAGAGACTTGCAAGTGTTTATTTTGCAAATATATACATCCTTTCCGCAATCCGCAATCCGCAATTGCGGGTTGCGGGATCACAACTTTAAGTATTAACAAACCAGAAGTTTCCACAATCCGGAATATGCAATTACAGGTTGCGGGCCTTGGAAATGAAAACAACACTAATCAACATAATGACCCTTCTGCAATCTAGAATCCGCAATTGCAAGATGTGGTTTGCATAAAAGCAAAACGCGAACTTATTATTCAAACACTTTCTGCAATCCGCAATCCACAATTTCCAGTTGCGGGTTGCAGAAATGCAATGCGAAAAACTATTTTAAAGTCTTCCCACAATCCGCAATTGTGGGTTGTGGGTTGCACGTGCAAACAACCACATTTATTGAAAAAAATTCCACATCCGCAATCAACAATTGCGGATTACAGAACGAAAATGTTTCAAAACCGAAAACCAAGCTTCCGCAATCCGCATTGTGGGTTGCAGAAAGGGCTAACTTTTGGGAAAATCGAAGCTTTCCGTAAATCTCAAAACACACAAAATCAAAGGAATTTTTAGAAGGAAAATTACTAACTGAATCAAATCATAGCAAAGTAATAAAAGCATGATGAAAAACCCCAAAATGACCATAGAATTTAATCATTACCTTTGCATACAAAAATTTGGTGCTCCCATGTTTTCATTAAAACATGGGAACTATTGTACCTACAACAAATGGAGACTGGATGGGATGAACCGGTTATCTTTGTAAATGAAATCTGTAGTTACAAGGAATATATGTCAACAAACTGATATTTCAACCTATAATTTCAAAATGTTCTCACAAAAATACAACCAAACAACAGAGATAGTCATATGATTGATATATTTCTATCAAAAACCAATTAATGATGATATCTATCAGATAAAGAAATCTAGAAGTAAATAGGAATCCTTTACCATTATGCAATCATAGGAAGGAAGTTTTCATTGAACCTTAGAACAAACTTAGAACCATTTTGGATAGCCAAATTATGAATCACCTTGATTTCATTAATAATTTATTTATGTACAGATGCATTATTGGAAAATATATACATTTCTTTTTCTTTTCCTCTTTTTTTTTTTTACTTTTATCTTTTCTTTTGAAAACATAATGAAAATATATGCATAAGACTTTTGTTGACACAAGGCCATTTCCCTGACTTGGTGATCAAATCTTGGCAATGCCATTCACAAACTTGATTTGGAAACTGAACAAGATAGCTTAGTAAGGAGATTCCTTGTCTTTCAACTTTTGACACTAAAAGTAATTACCATGGCTTGGTAAAATTAAAGTGATAATTCCTCTCCAAATCAAATTCATGATCATGGTAGGTATAGCTTGTAATAAGACCCCCCTATCCTCATATACAACAATTGTCTTATAAAAAGAAAACAAAATATATTGATGCGTACAAGTAAGCAAAACCAATGTACAAAAGAAAAATCAAATAAAAACAAAGAAAGAAAGAAAGAAAACAACACTTTATGTACAAGTAAGCGAATCTGCTCATTTAAACAAAGTACTTTTTGAGCAACTGCACATTAACTGGGTGGGTATCTGAGATACCATCCATTGTCTGTAACCAGATAGTACTAGGACCAAGCTTTTCTGTAACAATGAATGGTCCTAGCCATAGGCGTTGGAACTTGGTGTCATCATTGTTGTCTTTCTGTTGCTTATCCCACTTTAACACCAAGTCCCTCACAGTAAAATCCCTATCATATGAGGACTTCTCATCAAACCACCTCTTTACTAGCTACTAGTGTTGATACAACTTGCTTTTGGACTTCTCCCTATCCTCTTTCGCTTTTGGACCTCTCCCTATCCTCTTTCAGCTTGAGTAACATGTTAATTCTTTGTTGGAGTGGGGAAGAATCATCCTCTTGTATCGAGTATGCTAACTGTAGTGAAGGAATCATGAGTTTGGATCGCAAGATGGCCTCCTTACCATAAACTAAACAGTAAGGGGAGTTTCCTATGGCTGCCTTTGGGGTGACTCGATCTTCCCAAAGAGCATTGTTTAGCTCATTGTGCCAATATTTATGGTGAGTAGAAACTGTCTTCTTTAAGATATTAATCAATTTTTTGTTGGAAGACTCTGCTAGTCCATTCCCTTTTTGATAATAATTGGAAGAAAACCTTAGATTTATCCCTTTCTCAAGGACATACTGTGTAAGATCAATCGAGGAAAAATAAGATGCATTGACAAACACTAGGGGCACCAAACCTAGTGACTATTTGGCTTTCAAGGAAGGATATCACTTGGTTTGTATTGCATTGTATGAGAGGGACTACCTCTACCCATATGGTAAATTAGTCCGTGGTTATCAAGATGTACTTGTGCTGTAGGGAGGAAGCCGGGTTGATGGATCCAACAAAATCCAGTCCCCATTAATGAAATGGAAACTGAACTATTACTGGCTGCAAAGAAAAGGTGGGTTTTTTCATTTTCCTAGCACACTTCTGGAATGCTTCACATCTTTTGACATAAGAGTATGCATATTTGAACAAAGTAGGCCAGTAGTAGCCTTCCCTTGGGATATTATGTGTAGTGGTTTCTCTTGAGAAGTGCCCTCCCGTGGGTCCTGCATGAAATTGCAAAAGAATATTATCAGTTTCTTCTTTTTGTAAACATCTGAGAAAAACACCATCACAATTCTTCCTAAACAAAACCCAATCTATGAATTGATATGGTGTACCTTTAAACCTTAAAGCTCTATGTTTTTTAAAGTCAAGGGTTTCAGGAGCAAACCCATGAGTAAGGAAGAACTTAATGTCATCATACCATTCAAATGTTTGAGTTGTGATAATATTAGCAAAACCTGTTGTTGTACTCTCCTCTTGTTCCCACTCAGCCTGCTATTGTACAGGATCATTGGATTGAGAGGTAAGCAGACACAAGCCTTGTCCTTTAATGATCTTTGCTGGTTTGATCTCCAAATCATACTCTTGCAGAGCTGTCATCTAGTGAGCTCTCTTTTCACCTAGCTCCTTCTGAACCAGAACATTTATGATAGTTGCATAAGGAAAAATGACTTTAGTCTGAGATTTCAATAAATATGGTCTAAAATGCTTTACCGATTTATAGACCGTGTAAGCTTGCTTATCAATTTAGGAGTAGTTGATTTCTACTCCTTTGAACGTGGATCTCATAAATGAAATAGGGATTTCAGCATCATCATCATGTTTTTCTGTAAGGACAGCTGCAGAGGAAGAGTCAGTAGAAAACGTATACAAAATAAAATCTTTGTTGAAGTATGGAGATATTATAGTATGGGCTTCCACAATGGCTCTCCGGATTCCAACAAAGGCATTTCTTTGTTCCTCATACCACTTGAATTGAGCATCTTTTTTAACCAATTGTTGCAATGGCTTGACAATTTGAGCAAAATTCAAAACAAATCTATGAACAAAATTAATCTTACCAAGAAAAGATTGCATGGATTTACATGAACTGGGTAGGACGATCTTCGCAATGGCTTCTGTGCACTTTGGATCAATGATCATGTCTTCTTTCGAAATAATAAATCCCCGACAGCTTAATTCGATGACTGCAAATATAGATTTTTTTGGGTTCAATGAGATTCTTTATCTTTTGCAGCGCTCGAACACCTGTTTCAGAGCAGACAACTATTCATGTCATTTTTTAGAATAAATGGTAACATCATCTAAATACACAATGGTAGAATTGTGCATCAATACACTAAAAGCTATGTCCATAGCTTTCTGAAAGGTAGCACCAACGTTTATCATCCAAAAAGGAATTATCCTGTAGGAAAAGGTTCCCCAATGGGTCATGAAAGCTGTTTTTAGTTGATCATCAGTGGAAAATAGGACTTGGCTATATCCTGACAAGCCATCAAGGAGAGAAAACATCTCAGACCCTACTACTTTCTGTAGAATATGCTCCATTGGAGCGATAGGGTAATTTTCCTTTTCAAAATCTCTGTTTAAGTTCCTGAAATCAACATAGAGTCTGATCTCCCCATTCTTCTTATGAATAGGTACTAGGTTAACAATCCACTGTGTATGTATGATAGGGAATACAATTCATGCTTCCAGTAGCTTCTCAAGCTCCTTCTTGACAGAGGTTTCCAGACTAGGATGCATATTCCTTAACTTTTGTTGATAAGGTTTTACCTTGGGTTTCATTGGTATATTATGGTGCATGATACTGGTGTCAAAAGTTTTGAGTTCATCGTATGTCCATGCAAAGAAATATTTGAACTCCTTGCACAATTTGATAAAAGATCTCTTTTTCTCAGGAGAGTAGTCAACCCCTAGATTGATGAAACAAGGGTTCTGTTCAGTTCCTAGGTTTACAGGCTCATAGTTGAGGGATAAACTCTAGTTTTTACAGTTTGTCTTTTGCTTGAACCTATCTTGTAGATCGTAATAATTCTCCAGGTTGATGACTGATTTAGGGATAAGATTGGAAAGATGAGTAGAATTAGACAGATACTTCTCATGCTCAGCTTCATCTATTGCCACATATTGAAAATTTTCATGGGCTGTGAGAAAGTCTAATATTTGTTGGTCTTCATCAAACACCTTCCAATTAGTCACATTATCAGGAATAGAAGGCCCGTATATAAGCTCAATTGAAAAAGTGTTAGGGAACAAACCTTCTGGTGTGATCGATCTGGATGCAGTATTAGATAGTAAATCCACATCAAAATTCTGTGATCTGGGGACTGACTTAATGTTAAATGCATAAAAAGAATTAGTTAAGTCCATTACCAATTTGTGATAGTTAATAAAACGAGGAGACAAACAATGGATTTTGTTTCTCACCTGTTTTACTATGACCTCAAAATCTCCATAGCATTCAATTACCTGGGAACCCATGTAAATTTCCTTCTAGAGTCCTTGGACCAAGGCCTCATAATCAACGATGTTGTTGGTGCATTCAAACTCAAGTCTGTAGGAAATCATAGTTTTGGTTCCTCTTTTATCAATCAAGACACAACCTGCACCAGCTTCATTATTAGACCTAGAGCCATAAAAAAATAGAGTCCATGCATTCAAATCTTGTTGAAATATTGTAACTTCAAAGAATATTATATTTTTATTATTCCGGAGATGTTTTATTCATCCGACAGGACTCTATTGTATATCCGGAGATTTTTATTCCTCCATTGGATTATGGAAACTAGGGTTATTAGATCTCCTATGTAGGGATTAGCCCGAAGTTATTTTATCGGAGGTTATTAGACTCAATTTGACAAGTCAGCCTCATAGGGTAAAAATTCAGTTGGAAAACAAGTATAAGTAGAGGAGGTTGTTCCTCACTTAACTCACTTGTTCTCACACTTCTATTGTGTGCATAGGAGAGAGAGAGTTCTGCATACGGGGAGAAGGAGCTCTTGTTGTGGTCTACTATCTTGTATTGGGTTGATTATCTATATTGAGGAAAGCTTTGCTGGGTTTTCTACCCCATGAGGGTTTCCCAGGGTATATCTATGTCTATCTTGTGATTGTGTTTCTATTGGCTGCTTTTTGGACAGACCCAGGTTTTCAGGATGCGCAGCAACAAACACCCATTTTGCGCACTGGCCCTTTCGAAAATGAGCTGTGCAGCAGCCCGAAGTCTCACCCGAAGTGGCTATGGGGGGGATAAGGAATCAGGTTTCCTTAACCTAGGCGATGTGTAGACTACAGTCTTCTCCCTTCCCTTCCAGGAGGATACTTCAGAGCGGAACATCTTACTCTTCCACAGACCTCACCACGCTATAGCGCTGGAACTCACTCTTCCCAGCCTGGCTGCGCAGTAGCTCCATGCCTGCGCATGAATCGTTTACTCACTATGCTCGATACACTATGTATCGCCTCTGAGAGCCCTTGTGCCCCAGCGTAGTAGCACACACTTTAAGCGTTGTGACGACAGTGTTCTCGGACTCCTTCAACTGTGCACAAGTACGCTTCTAAGGGAGCTTCGAGGATTTACTCTACATACTCATTCACAAAGATAGCGAAACATTCATAGTAACATTTACAGTAAAGCAAAGAAATGCAATCACATAAAGCATCACCACGACAACTAGAATTAGGTAGTTCACCCTCAGGAGGGAATCTACGTCCACAGGACTGTATATTATCTTTAGATGGGGCTTACACAGTTCTGTTGCGCACACAGCTGCAGCCTTAGATCTTTCTAGGAAACTCCACGCACACAGTTGGGAGCCCTTCTCTTAGATCTATTCTCTTCTTCTATAGGTATTACAATGACAAAGATGTACAATTACATTCCCCTCAGTCCTCCTGCGACTGGTCAATACATACAATGGCCTTTATGCCAAGCGGTCTCCTGCGAGATCGCGGCCTTCTTACATACATACAATGAGTCTTAACGACTTTACAACATACAGTAATACAAAAGACTCAGACATCAGCTTAGACTGTCTGTGTAACCTTTCTAACCTTCTAACCTTCCCAATTACACATATATATAGGTGGCCCTGAGGGTCGCACCTTTACAAAACTGTGGACCTTTCCCAACAATGATCCCCAAAAACCCTAACCACTGACACGGCTAGGTGTACCGTAGGCGCCTCTTGCAGTCACGTTGCAGCTTCCTGTAGATTCCATGATTTTCGGTGCAGATTGCGGGTATGGGTGCCGCTTCATCGTTCTTTGCTCCTTATCGTTCGCCTTCAATGCTTTGGCCCGTTGCTCTTCCTTGGTCCGAGCAACCATAACTCTTGTACTTTGCCTTAATGAGGGTAGCTGAGCCCTCTTCCACTGCTTCATTTATTATGGTGGTTGAGCTTTCTACTTAGCCACCTTGTTTTCTCTTTCTCTTGACGTGCACGCGAGCACTGCGATTTCCGGCTCGCAATCTGCGGTGAGCTTGTCCATCTGGCGCCGTACCGTGTACTGTTCATTTCTGCCCAAAAATGGTGCTTTTCCTCAAAATTGGCAGCTTTGCCATAGCTTCGGCCTATGATCCAACAGGCCCCTAACACTTACTTGTGACTCATCCTCAAGCCACCTGCACTAGCTTGCAGTCGCTTCAGTAGTTCATCTGACTTGGCTTGGGTCGCAGCGAAGGCTTGCTTGCACTGCGCAATAGCGGAGTCCATGTCTTCCATGCACTTCGCAGCTGTCTGCACCATGTCTGTAGTAGCTTCTTCTCCTTCTACGCCATCAACCAACTCTTGAGACTCAGCAAATGCTTTGACCTTGGCCTCTTCTTGGGCATCAAGTTCAGCATACTCATCCATAAACGGTGAATGATGTTGGCGAGAGTAGGATCTTTGTTTCTGAGCCTGTGCAGTTCTTGCTGGACTTTGCGGACTTCGCTCATCTTTCTCATTTTGGCTAAGCCTTCCAAGGGCTTAGCTTCTTCACTCATAACAGTTAGGGACTGTTCTACTGCTTCCACCTGTTCCAAAAGGGAAACTTTGGAAGGGAGCTTCTCAAGCTCATCCCAAGCCTCCATAGCTTGCGTCATTAACTGCTGGGCTTCATCTGTTCTGTGTTGCATTTGGATAGAAGCTATGCGCAGTGCTTCAAGTCATTCTTGTGTCTCATCTACGGGAGGCACTGCGACACGAGCTTCCAACTCGGTGAGCTACTTTCTATGGTCCTCAGCCATAGCAACTACTTGTTGTTCTAGGGCTTGCGCCCTTCTATTCATGCGTTGCACTTTCTCAACTAGAGAAAGATCTGGTTGAATCTGGCAGGATGGCATCTCCTGGGTGATTTGATCAACGGCATTCCTCAGCCCAGTGTCTTGTGCTTCATGAAGTTCAAGCTGTGCAGAGATCTCCTTGTAGCCTGCCCTTAACTCTACTTCCTGCGTCTATAGTCTCTGATTAGCATGGAATGTGGAGAGCTCCCTAGCTCTCAGCTCAGTAGAGACCTGCTCCTGAACCAAATGTAGAGTTTCCAATGGAATTAGTGACAGATTTATTTCAGCAGGGCCAACTGCGCTTACCTGCAGTGCAGCCAAAGGATCCGGGAGTGTCATGCTTGCAGGTGGGATGTGGACGAGAGTGTGCCTGTCTGTGGGTACTTCAGCCCGCTCAATGCGTGTAGATGGTTGCAGCGCCTCTGAACCGGATGCTAGCGCATGGGTCTGCGCAACTCGTCCTACGAGACCTTTCAACTCCACAAGCTACAGGTCAAAAGCAATTCTGATATTGGCCTGCGAGGCATGCAGCACCTGAAATTGCTACTTCAAGTGTTGGTCGAGCCCCGCGGCAAGGGTCTCAGAGGGATCTTCGGTCACTTCTGTGGGGTGCGATAGCTTCTGCTTCTTTGCAGCCGGTCCTGATGGACCTTCATCGTTCTTTTGCGTGGCCTTTTCCTTTCCCTTATCTTTCTCTGGCGCTGCAGGGGGTGGCATCATGGCAGTGATTTCAACGGCCTGCTTCCATTCATCTGGCCAGGACTTCACAGTGTCCTCTACATCTTGGGTAGTCATTCGGTAGATCCCTAAGGCCCATTCTTTTGACTGAATTGGGCGAGGGCGGAAATAGATTTCATGCAAGTTGGAAGAAAAGACCAACTTCGCTCCATAGATTTATGCTGTCTCCTTAGTAAGCCTCGGCATTTGCAGAATTGTATCCCGGAGGAGATGGTAATACTCGAAGAACACGGCGTGGTTCATCTTGCGCTTCATGGGATTATTAGAATCCCAGAGGTTGACATAACGCATCCCTGTAACCTCTCCGAAACGACGCAGAAGAAACTGAGTGCTGGGCGGTTCCTTCCACCCGACAAAGGCACACAATATCAGGAGCCAAGAAAAATGGAACAGCTGATTGGCGGTGTCCTGAACGTTGCGGCAGTCTTCCAAGAATGTATTTATGCGGAAGAGACACCAATTATACTGCTCTCCCTTCGTAGCTGCGACTGCGAGCTCTACAACAGCTCCAGGAACTTCTTTAGGTCGACACTTCATTAAAAGTCTTCCTGTGAGCAGACTGCCTGTGAATCTGAGTGCTTCATCTTCAACTATAGTGAGGTCATAGGCTCGACCTCCTCTCGACAATTTATATTTCTGCACCACCTGTGTAGCGAGCTTTCGGTCCCTGTCTTTACCAACGAAATGGATGTTTGCATCCTTACCAACCTTAGATAGGCCGGTAATTTGGTGAATCAGGTCCACATTCAGATCAATTGGCCTCCCTATCCAAAGGTAACTACCATGAACATAGGATAATAGGACCTTGACTACCGCATTAACTTCATTGCTATGCCCGAAGTGCGGTAGCTTCAATAGGTTCAACAGTCCAGGCCTTTCAAGATTTACTGCAAATTCCTGTAGGATTAATTCGTCAACCTTCTTAGTAGGATTATGGAACACTGTCAGATAATGATCTGGCGTGAACTGAGGATATGTTCTGTAATCTCCCAAGTTGAAGTCATAAAACTTAACCAGCGGAAGATGTCCAAGCAGGGATCCTTATTCTTGCACGATTTCCGCCATTGGTGGCAACGGAATTGAATACTTGGCATTCTTCAGAATACACACCTCAGGTGCATCATCTGGGCGCGGAGGAATGTAGTTAACCAGAGTGGCCAAGGGCTTTGGAACAAGTTCCTCCGGCTGCTGCTATTGCTGCTGAGACGCCCGTGTGCCCAGGGACTGTCTGGGATCAGGAAGCTCGACAATCTTAATCGGGGTACCCATGCCGAAATCTAACCCTCTGCGTTTGAAGTGACGGACGAATTCTTCAATTGACAATTTGTCCATCATGAACTTGCATACACGACAAACACTGAATAGAAAAGGGCGGAACAACGTAGGATGTGAACTCTGAGAACAGGAAAACAGTCTGCACGACACAGCTCTAAAAATAATGACTTAGACTCTCAAACAGGGCAACTATACAACGCACTAGCAAGGAAAAGTAACCTAAGCATATACGAATGAAGGGTATTTATAGCTAAAGGCGGTAGTAAATGCAGACAAGTGGCACTAATAACCGTTGGTGCTTACGCGGATGAGTTGACAACCCCCCTACCCCAGCACCTTTGTGGTGCATTAAATGCGATGGACAGGCTCTTACAGCCTTCGGGAGATGAGCTAAGGCATTCGGCTCTTTAATTAAATGCGGATCTTAGGGAAATCAGGCCGAATCTGTTAGAGAAAATACAATTAAATGGCGGTCGCTTCCTTCATTAAGACTTAGATGCGGCTACAGAACTACCGCAATTCAAATTTTCGGCGGGTAACTTCACCATGGGTAACTGTGGACATGGAGGGCTCCACGGCAAGGAGAACTCTGCAAGAGCGATAAATAGACAACAGGGAACTCCGCAAGAGCGAGATTTTGACAACCCGGGGGACTTCGCAAGAGCGAGAACAGGCTCGCTCATAACAGAATTTATTGACTGCGCGGATGCTTCAAGGAACTACGCGGGAAGCCAGAGACTGAAACATGTCTCGCGACTTCTGTGTAGATTGATAAGTGCGATGCCTCTTTCAACTACACTGGACATCTGCACAACTTCAGCAACTGATTAGGTCAACAGGGCGGAGTGGCCGTCGCGATAAAGCTTGAGCGAACTCCCGTTGACCATTGTGGGAAGAAACTCTCCATTAAGCTTTGCAAGCTGAACTGCTCCACCTTCGGTTATCTTCATCACTTGAAAAGGGCCTAACCAATTTACTTGGAACTTGCCTGGAAACTTGATGAATTTACTATCATAGAGGAGTACTAAGTCTCCTTCCCGAAAGACTTTATTCTTAATATGCCTGTCATGCCAAGCCTTCTGTCTCTCCTTCTGCACTTGTTGATAGAATCCAGCTAAAAGCCTATCTTCTTCTAAGGCAACCAATTGTGACAGCCTTTCACTCATAGTATCAGTATCTGCCATTTCTGTAATTTGAGCAATTCTGAGACTGGGAACAATGTATTCCATGGGCATAACTGCTTCTTGTCTGTACACCAAACTGAAAGGTGTGTGACCTGTTAATTTCTTGCATGTGGTTCTGTAAGCCCATAACACAACTGTGACTCTAAGGTCCCAATCATCTCTTTGTTGATTACAGATCTTGGTCAGGGCATTCTCCAGAATCTTATTGAATGCCTCCACCGTACCATTAGCTTGAGGGTGGTAAGGTGTATTCTTATGGTGACTAATGTGGAATTGTTCAGTAAGGGCCTCTATAGTCTTGTTCAAGAAGTGTGTGCCCTGATCACTCATCAGAATCAGTGGACATCCGAATCTAGTGACAATATTCTCAAAAATGAACTGCGCAGCACTGACAGCGTTGCAATTCTTAACTGGCTTTGCCTCAGCCCGTCTGGTGAGGTATTCAGTAGCTATGATTATGTATCTTGCGCCGGTTCTCTTTCCTGGTGGGTTGATAGGTCCCACAAAATCAATGGCCCATTTATCAAAAGAACGCACTATTATCTGGGGTCTTAGCGGCATTTCATCTCTTCTTGAAGGTTTTCTTGTTCGCTGGCACACATTGCAACATTTGCAGAATTCCTTAGTATCCTTGTGCAATGTTGGCCACCAAAGTCTCGTAGCTAAGATCTTCTACGCAGTTGTCTTTCCTGCGAAATGGCCTCCTGCGGTTCCTGAGTGCGCTTCGGTAATTATGGAGTTCTTCTCATGCGGTAAAATGCATCTGCGCAAAACTTCATCAGGGCCCAACTTATAGAGAAGGCCTGCTATCAAAGTGAAGTCTGCAGCTTTGACAACAAGTTGTTTCTTCTGCTGTATTGTGAACTCAACTGGCGCTTGTCCTGTAGTGAGAAACTCAAGAATATCGGAATAATATTCGTCTGCTGCTTGAATAGAAAATAGATGCGCATCAGGTAGATTGTCCTCCAAATTTGTAGGTTCCTCCCCTAACTTTATCCTAGATAAATGGTTAGGTCCTGCATTCAATCTTCCTGGCTTCACAATAATCTCAAAATCATACTCCTGGAGGAGGAGTAGCCATCTGCAAATTCTTCCCCCTAACACTGGCTTGTTGACTAAGTACTTCAAGGCAGAATGGTCAGTATACATTTTAAAATGAGCACGCAATAGATAGTGTCTGAACTTCTGTAAGGCATACACCATAGCTAGTCCTTCTCTTTCTGTAGTGGTGTAGTTCTTCTCAGCTGTAGACAGATTTCTCCTAGAGTAAGCGATGGGGTGGTCAATACCTCCTTCTCCCGGTTGTGTCAGTACAAACCACAATGCTATGGAAGAAGCATCTACATGAACATGAAAGGGTTTTCTCCAGTCTGGGAAAACTAGAATAGGTGCTGTGACCGTCTTTTCTTTAAGTGTGTCCAAGCTCTGTTGGCATTCTTCTGTCCATTGGAATTTCGAATCCTTTTTCAGCAGTGTTTCCATAGGCACAGTGATCTTTGCATAACCCTTGATAAATTTCCTGTAGTATCCTGTATGTCCCAATGTACTACTCAATTGTTTGACTGAGTTGGGCACATGCAAGTTAGCAATGATGGAAACCTTCGCAGGATCCATCATGAGTCCTTGTCTCAATACAATGTGACCCAAAAAAATACCAAAAGGAGCACAGAAGATACATTTTTTCAAGTTAAGGGAGATCTGATACTGTCTACATTTTTCTAACATAATCCTTAGATTCCCTATATGGTTCTTTAGTAAACCAAACACAGTCCAGTCATCAAAATAGACTTATAGAAACTTATGAATGAATTCTTTAAAAACAACAACAACGACTCTAGAGAAGATAGCAGGAGCGTTTTTAAGACTAAAGGGCATTACCGTATACTGGAATGAGCCCCATTCAGTCGCAAAAGTGGTCTTATGGCGGTCCTCTGGATGGATTCTGATCTGATGGTATGCTTAAAATCCATCAGTGAAGGAATAATCCTCTTGTCCTCCAACATTGTCAAGCACTTCGTCTGTAAAGGGCGTAAGAAATGGATCATGCACTGATGTGTCGTTGAGCTTGCGCAGGTCCACTCAGATTCTTATTTCTCCTTTTGTCTTTTTCTCATGTACCACCATAGGACTAATCCAATCACTTTCCTCTACTGGCTCAATGATACCAGCTGCGAGCATCTTATCAATTTCTTCTCTGACCTTTTCTTTATATCGCGGGTTCAACCTGTATGGGCATTGTTTTACTGGCTTAGCGTCCGCTTTCAGAGGTATGCGCATGACTCCTCAATCTCCTAGGATGCCTTTCATTTCTGTAAACTTGGTAGGAAAGATATCCTGGTACTCCTGTAGTAAATCTGCAATATGGCTAATAGTTTCATCATCCCAATAATCTCCTATAGAGGCAACCTTGGGTTCGGCGTCTCTACCAATGTTAATCTTCTTGAGCTTGATGTGTTCTGTAATGGCAGGGATATCGAGCTGAGGGCCTTCGACTTTGCGCGTCCCTTCTGACTCTGGAATATTGATGTTGCGAGGATCATCATCCTCTTCTCCAGCGGCGAAATTATAGCATTCCAGGGCATGTTCCATCTGGACAGCCCAATCTGGTTGAGAATACTCTGGTAAAGGACATTGTCCAAATACCTTCTTTCTAATACACTTTAAAGCCTGATCGATGCTTGGATGTTCTGACTCAAAGCTGAAAGTGAGTTGAAAACTTTCAATCATGAGAGGCCAAGTGATAGTAACACATATTTCATTAAATTTGGAATTAAACAGTGGATCTAGAATTCTAAAATAACCAAAAAAACTCAATTCTAGCATTGTTCTTGTAATAAAATCTTTCCAATTTTAATGAAATATGTGTTTAGTGCCTCTTCGTAGTTCTATTTAAGTGTACCAATTCCTTGGAACTATATCCAACGTGTCGATGAATAGGTGAACCCACTCATCTTTTGGAATATCCAACCATTGCTGAATACATGCTTAACCATGTGACCTAGGGTCACTCTTTCCATCATATTGGCGCAACACTCCTGCTGTAGTCTCTTGAAATCTGTGCAGTATCAACCTGCGACAGTCTTGCCATGTGTCGATATTTTCTTTATGCAAAGCCCACCATCTTGCGAGTGTAGCACGCAATGCTACATCCAATGCTTGTATACACTGCTCATCTGGGATTTCTTGTTCATATGCATGTATGAATTCACTTACTCCAGTTAGACCATCAAAGATTGGCGTGTTATTCAATTTTGTGCTAATCCATCGAATGGATTTAGTCATCATGGCGCAACGCCTTGCAGAAACCTCATGTAAGCGATTCTGCCAGTTTTCCAATCCTGCTTCTGAATCTGATGTGCACGAGCTATCGCATCACCAGCTGATATGGCCATCCGTTGTGGGATTGACATAATCATTATGACTAGCAGTCATCCGATACAAACTTTCCATGTTGCGCACTTCTTCTTCTGCTCGAATGGGTTCAATATACCTTGGTCCTTGAAGGGGATCAAGTGGTGTAATGACCCTAATCTGGTCGTCCTCAAAGGTCATCTGTCTTTTCTTCAAATTAATGACAGCTAAATTATCAAATGCCCAGTCTATGCCTAAGAGTGCTGGATAAGGTCTACTGTCATCCAGAATTTTGATTACTTCAAAGTTTGCAGAACTTATTACTCCCTCAATATCAATAGGTACATTGCTAGTCTTAGATGGATAGGAGATCTGATAAGCTGAGGGCTACCCATCTATTCCCATGTCTGCATGGTGAGAACATTAACTTCCTAACCTAAATCCAAAATGACTTCATCCATTTCAAATGCTCCAATCTACATTGTGAGTCTCATCTCTCTTCCAGTTCTAGTATGACTCCTAATCTGATGAACAGCACGCTGTGATGTGTTCATCGAAGCAGATTGTTGACACTAATCCAACAGGTGTTGAAGTTCCATAGTTTCTTTTTCATTGCGCAACAACTTTAAGCAACTTTTTAGGAAAGCATGAACACTACCTAGTGTATCCTCTTCATCAGGCCTTCCAGATGTAGTGGCCTGCTCTTGTACCATGTTCTCTTGTTGTGGCACATGCGGTCTAATATCATTGTGCGGTAATGCGACAAAACTTGAAGCTCGCGGATCTGAGAAATACTATTGAGCTTTCTTGAATGCTTATTTTTTATTCTGTAGGTCAAGCGGGGATGGTTTAATATTAGCGCGGTGCACCAACTGTGTCACTGGATTTCCAGCTCCCGACTCTGGCGCACCAGTGGTTGCTCCACTGCGCGTCACTATATTAACTGTAGGGTCTGGTTCTCTTTTTTCTGCTGCAATCAATTGAATATTCTGGTTAACTTGTGTCTTCTTTTCTTGCATCTTGGCCATCAACTGAGGACATTCTTCAATGACATGATCATAAGATTTACAGTACCTGCAGGTGGTTGTAGGGTTTTGGCAATCCCTTGCATAATGGCCTTGAGCTCCACAGTTATAACAAGTGATCTGTCCTCTTCCACAACCAAAACCTGCTATGCATCCTCGGCCCCTGTAATTTCCTCCTCGGCCTTCGCGAGCTGGGTCATACTGCGGACCTGCTGTGGGTCCTTGTGGTTCTGACTATACTCTATAAAAATCATGTTTTCTTTCTATCATAAGCTCATATGCTTTGCAATTGTTCTCATCATGGCCTACTAATTTACAGAAGTTACAATATAGATTCTTTGGATTTTGTACATATTTCTATAACAAGTGACACTCTTGTGGTCTGTGGCCTCTAGTTCTATAGATTTCACACCAAGGCCCCTGAGCCTGTGGTAAAGGGTTAGGTGCTCCAGTTGCAATATAATCTATGAAAACAGGACAATGGTCGTTTGAATGTCCTTGTGCTCTACACTTTGTGCACCAAATTTCTTCTTTAACATCCTTTCCTTTCTTAATATCATGCACTTGCAAGGTTAGGTTTGCTATTTGGTTCTGCAACTGTGCAACATCGTTCCTTGTTCCAGCAATTGGTGAAGCTTCTAGTTTCATAGCCATCTCTAGAGCTTGTTCTTGAGTAGTGAGATTCTGTTGCATAAGAGGAAGTCTAATATGGGGAAGCAGCACAGCAATGAACCATTCCTTATGCTGCTGCGGTGCAAACTCAAAGCTTACTTGATCTATCAAGGCTTTGAACTTCTGGTCAAAGTCCTATACTGATTCTATAGGTAACTGTTTTATGTCTTTGAGTTCTGTTATGCACTGTGATTTTGATTTAGCTTTCTTGAATTCCTTAATCATAGAACTTCTTACATCAGTAAGCGTTCTATTCTATGCTGCTGAGTATTTCATAAACTAGGTTAAGGCTCGCTCTCTTAGTGTGGTTGCTAACTGAACCAGCTTAACATCATCATCACTAATTTGCTTAATCATCCAAATGGATTCACATAGAAACCAGTGCTACTCAGGGTATTCTAGCCCTGTTCCTCTAAAGGTTGGTAATTTCATGTCATCACCCATCCTTCTTGCGCTAGGTTGATGTGGAGGTGCTGTGGAACTGCCTCTAGGATGGTTAAACAAAGGTGGGGCTGAGGTACTAGAATTACCGTTCGGGCTACTAGAGGGTGCTACTGCGGGGTTATGCTGAGCACCGTCTGGCTTTTGCGGTGTAAAAGGGTGATAAGGGATATGAGCACTCCCTTGTCTCTCTTTATGGCTCGCTCTACGAACTCGACTATCTTCTGGGCTAGACTAAAAAGAATGTTGGTCGAGGCCTAATTTATACCGTTTTCCACTACGAGTGCAACCAATAGCTTCAAGATCACTATCAGAATCTGCGGACATTACTTGTCTATGCTATTCATCGGAAGCTATGCATAGTTTTCCTTTTTCATATAAGAGCATTTTAATTCACAAGTTCAGATAATTTAAGAACTTACCCATGTATGCTTTGAAGAAGCTCCTTTCAGCCTCGTTGAAGCTCTTTCTCTTATCTACTGCAAACTCGGTGATGAAACCTTCCAGCAGACTGTTCAACCAAAAGTCTACTGCGTGGGACACAGGATTATCTACCCACTTCACAGTGCTAACCAGCTCAGGCGTCCAAATGAAAGGTCGATCAACATGCACAGTGGGTCTAGTATGTGCTAGCTTGGATACCCACTCATGCAACTCGATTGCAAATGTTACAAAGAAGATTTCATGAAGGTCAGTATAAATATGCTTTTGCAACTAGTACTCTATCTGAAGCCTAGGGCTTCTATTTTCATGTTCAGCGAACTCTCTAGCCTTTGAATCAAACCACTCTTGAATTTCTTTAGCTGTAGGATTCCAGCACAACATTGCCTTCAAAATAATAGGGTTAAAGCTAGTAATGGATTCATTGGTTGGCTCCCTTTTTCTCTAGGTTTCGCATCAATCTCGCACATTGTTGGTATAAAAAATCTCAAGGCAACGGAACCATTTGTTGGCTGCTTTTTGGACAGACCTGGGTTTTTAGGATGCGTGGCAACAAACACCCCTTTGGTGCACTGGCCCTTTCGGCAACGAACTGCGCAGCAGCCCAAAGTCTCACCCGAAGTGGCTATTGGGGGGACAAGGAATCAGGTTTCCTTAACCTAGGCGATGTGGAGACTACAGTCTTCTCCCTTCCCTTCCAGGAGGATACTTCGGAATGAAACGTCTTACTCTTCCACAGACCTCACTGCGCTACAATGCTGGAACTCACTCTTCCCAGCCTGGCTGCACAGTAGCTCCGTGCCTGCGGATGAAGCATTTACCCACTATGCTCGATACACTATGTATCGCCTTTGAGAGCCCTTGCGCCCCAGCACAGCAGCACACACTTTAAGCACTGTGATGATAGTGTTCTCAGACTCCTTCAACTATGCACAAGTATGCTTCTAAGGGAGCTTCGAGGATTTACTCTACATACTCATTCACAAAGATAGCGAAACATTCATAGTAACATACACAGTAAAGCAAAGAAATGCAATCACATAAAGCATCACCACGACAACTAGTTAGGTAGTTCACCTCCAGAAGGGAATCTACGTCCACAGGACTATATATTATCTTTAGATGGGGCTTACACAGTTCTGTTGCGCACACAGCTGCAACCTTAGATCTTTCTAGGAAACTCCATGCACACAGCTGGGAGCCCTTCTCTTAGATCTATTCTCTTCTTCTACAGGTATTACAATGACAAAGATGTACAATTACATTCCCCTTACTACTCTTGCAACTGGTCAATACATACAATGGCCTTTACGCCAAGCGATCTCCTACGAGAACGTGGCCTTCTTACATACATACAATGAGTCTTAACGACTTTACAACATACATTAATACAAAATACTCAGACATCAGCTTAGACTGTCTGTGTAACCTTTCTAACCTTCTAACCTTCCCAATTACACATATATATAGGTGGCCCTAAGGGTCACACCTTTACAAAACTGTGGGCCTTTCCCAACAGTGATCCCCAAAAACCCTAACCACTGACACGGCTAGGTATACTGTAGGTGCCTCTTGCAGTCACGTTGCAGCTTCCTGCAGATTTCATGATTTTCGGCGTAGATTGCGGGTATGGGCGTCGCTTCATCGTTCTTTGCTCCTTATCCTTCGCCTTCAATGATTTGGCCCGTTGCTCTTCCTTGGTCCAATCAACCATAACTCATGTACTTTGCCTTAATGAGGGTAGTTGAGCCCTCTTCTACCGCTTCATTTATTGTGGTGGTTGAGCTTTCTACTCGACCACCTTGTTTACTCTTTCTCTTGATGTGCACGCGAGCTCCATGATTTTCGGCCCGCAATCTGCGGTGAGCTTGTCTATCGGGCGCCGTACCGCACACTGTTCATTTCTACCCAAAAATGGTGCTTTTCCTCAAAATTGGTAGCTTTGCCATAGCTGCGGCCTATGCTCCAACAGTTTCTTTCAGTGATCTTACTTGTGTATTTATGATAGAATTTAACATGGTTTCAGAGCTAGCCTGAATAGGACATCTTTCACAAGGTGCAAATATTTCTATCTCTCTCTTCGGTGAAAATTAGGGTTTCTGCAAAAAGTTGGTATTGTTGAATTATGATTACATGGCTGGATACCCCTTCTCAAAACCAATCTTTTGAGCCCTAGATCAAACTTTATGGTTGGGTAGAACTCCGGGAAAGTAAAACCCTAGTTTGACAAAAGTGCGATAAAACCAGAATTCTACAGCAGATCCGAAGTTCGTTGGTCAAGTTTGGAGGCTGAAAATTTGAAGTTTCCATAAAGTAAGTACATCAGTCACCTCGCCTCAGTCAAGCCAATCTCCTGGTAAGGTCAGTTTTTCATTTTTGGAATTTTCAATTTTTAGTGACCCCCTGGGCAAGATGGCTCCAAGTACTAAGCTTGAAGAGAAGCTAGAGGGTTTAGAGATTTTTCGAGCATGGAGATATAGAATTGGTCTCATTCTTGAAGAGAATGATCTTGCCCATTATATCAAAGATGAGATTGCAGAACCTACACAAGATGAAGCTAAAGAGAAGTACAGGAAAGATTTGATTAGGGAAAAGAGAATCTTTGTTGATTCTATTAAGGACCACTTGATTCCCCAAGTGGCATCCAAGAAGACCCAAAAGGAAATGTATGATGCTCTCTCCAGAATGTATGAGGGAAAGAACATCAATGGGAAGATGAACCTGAGAGCTCAATTGAAGAACACCAAGATGAATAAAGGAGAATCTATTCAATATTATTTCTCAAGGGTTCTCAATTCAAAGAACAACTAGATGCTATTGGAGATACCCTTGATGAAGATGAACTATTCATGACTGCTCTAAATGGTCTCACTAGACCTTGGGAGTCATTCGTCCAAACCATGTGTGCCAGAAAAGAAAGTATGAAGTTTGATGTGGTTTGGGAGGATTGCATTCAAGAGGAAGCCAGGGTTGCCAGCAGAGAAGCATTGCTCAAGGAAGATGACCAAGCCTTGGCCACGCACACCAAGAGAAGAAGGAATCAATCCTACTTTAAGAAGGATAGTCACAAGGAGTCTCATCCTCCACAAATATTTCAAAAGAAAAGAGGATCTAATCAAAGAAGAGATTACTCCTCATTCCAATGTTTTACTTGTCACAAAATAGGACACATTGCTAAGGACTATCCTCTGAAGAAGAAAAAGGGTACTCACCACAAAAGACATCAAGCACATCTTGCAGAAGATGATAGTGAAGAAAAAGTTGAAGAGGAAGAAAGGCCTCACAAGAAAAGACCTAGAAGAGAAGAAGAAGATGAAGAAAGGACCTTCTTCAAGAAAATATCTAGAAGAAGTGAAGAAGAAGATGCAGAAGAGTATGTTCTATTCTCCGCACTCTCTGGATCTATAACACCTGGAGAAGGTACATGGGTTATCGATAGTGGTTCTTCAAAGCACGTGACAGGACAAAAGAATAATCTATTACAACTTGAAGAAAACACCTCCCCACAAAAGGTATCTCTAGGAGATAACTATCAATATCCCATCAAGGGAATTGGTGAAGGAAACTACAAACTTGATTCTGGAACCCCATGAAGATGAAGGAAGTTTTGTATGTTCCAGTATTGAAGAAGAATTTGCTTTCCATCTTAGCATTGGACAAGAAAGGCTATAGAGTTGCATTCATTGATGGACAAGTATTAATGTGGTCCAAAGGTAAATCTATTAAGGATGCAATTGTTATTGGTGAAGAGGAAGGAGGTTTGTACAAGCTCAAGGGTCATCTAGAAGCTGCCCTTGTACATGAAGTCACTAACCCAAATGAGCTATGGCATAGGAGACTTGCTCACATTAACTACAAGGCACTACCTCATGTAAGCAAGGTAGTTGTAGGTCTGCCGGACTTAAAGGTTGACCATGATGGCACATGAAAAGGATGTGCAAAAGGGAAGAACATCAAGAACCCATTTCCAAAGAGTGAAACAAAGACCAAAATCATTTTGGACTTGATCCACTCAGATGTATGTGGACCAATGCCCTCCACATCTTTAAGTGGATATGAATACTATCTCACATTTATTGATGACTATTCAAGGAAGACTTGGATATACTTCTTAAAAGGGAAGAATGAAGTTTTTGGAAAGTTCAAAGAGTTCAAAGCATTGATAGAAAATCATTCAGAAAAGAAAATTAAAATACTCAGAATAGATAATGGCGGAGAATATACTTCAAAAGATTTTGAAGATTTTTGTAAAGAAGCTGGAATCAAGAGAGAACTAACTACTCCCTACAATCCCCAACAAAATGGTGTTGCGGAAAGAAAGAATAGAACCATCATGGAAGCTGTAAAGACAATGATACATGATCAAGACCTACCTATGTATTTATGGGCTGAAGCAGCTAGAACAGCAGTCTATGTACAAAATAGACTATCCCATAGTGCTCTTGATTTCAAAACTCCAGAAGAAGTGTTCACAGGAAAGAAGCCTGAGGTAAGTCATCTTAAAATATTTGGATTTCATGTATACATTCACATTCCAAAAGAAAAGAGAACCAAGTTGGATCCTTCTGGAAAGAAGGGAATATTTGTTGGATATTGTGAATCATCCAAAGCATTCAGAATTTACATCCCAGGTTTTCATCATATGGAAATTAGTAGGGATGTGATATTTGATGAAGAAGCAGCTCTCAAGAGATATAGGAAGTGCCAACATGAAGAAATCTATGAAGAAGATACACCTTCCAAGATCACAAAGGCTGCACCCATTCCTGAAGATACTACACCTGAAGACCATGACTTGCTAGATCCACAAGAACCCCCCATTACAAACTTATCAAGAAAAAGAAGGCCAGCATGGGCCAGAGACATTATTCAAGGAGCTAAAAAGTATGGAGCTCCTAAAGGCTCCACTAGAGAAAGGAAGAAACCAAAGCTAGTATCCAACTATATGGCTTTGATGTGTAATCTAGTGGATCAGGAACCTACTAGCTATGAAGAAGCAGTTTAGAAGAAAGAATGGGTAGAAGCAATGACAGAAGAATATCAGTCAATAATGAAAAATGATGTTTGGGATATAGTTCCCAAACCAAAAGATAAAAGTGTAGTGTCCTCCAAATGGATATTCAAGATAAAACATGTTGCGGATGGTAGCATTGAAAAATATAAGGCAAGATTTGTAGCCAGAGGATTCTCTCAAAAAGAGGGAATTGACTATGAAGAAACATTTGCACCAGTTGCTAGGTACACTTCCATTAAAGCTATCATGGCACTTGCATCGATGATGAAATGGAAACTAAACCAGATGGATGTTAAGACAGCCTTCCTGAATGGTGTAATTGATGAAGAAGTGTACATAGAACAAACACTTGGATTTGAGGTAGAATATGGAAGAACTCATCTATGCAAACTGAAGAAGGCTTTGTATGGGTTGAAGCAAGCTCCTAGAGCTTGGTACGGAAGGATTGACAGTTTCTTGACAAGCATGGGATTTACCTAGAGTAAAGTTGATCCTAACCTTTATCTCAAAGTTATGAATGATGAACCTGTTATATTATTATTGTATGTAGATGATCTATTTCTGACTCGAAATGAGAGACAGATTATAGAGTGCAAGAAGAAGCTCTTTTCATAATTTGAGATGAAAGATCTCGGATTGATGCACTACTTCTTAGGCCTGGAAGTATGACAAGACCCAAAAGGAATATTTCTAAATCAGAGTAAGTATGCTGTGGAGATTTTGAAAAGATTCGATATGTTGGACTGTAAAGCCATGGCCACTCCCATGGACTCCAACTTGAATTTATTAGTAGATAACTCATCAAAGTTAGTGGACATAACTCTGTATAGACAGATTATTGGAACATTAATGTATTTGACTAACACTAGACTAGACATATGTTTTACTGTGAATACCTTGAGTCAGTATCTTGTGGAACCTAGAAGAGTTCACATGATAGCTACAAAACATGTGATGAGGTACTTAAAAGGTACGATAGATTTTGGTCTTTACTATAGTGGAGATCATGATTTAAATTTGCATGGCTACATTGATGTTGATTGGGCAGGAAGTGTATCAGACAGGAAGAGTACATCAGGAGGATGTTATTGTCTGGGATCTGCTATGATCTCATGGTATAGCAGGAAGCAGTCTAGTGTGGCTCTCAGCACAGCTGAAGAAGAATACATAGCTGCTTGCTATGCCAGTTGTGAGGCAGTATGGATTCGTAAGGTATTATCAGGACTGTTTGACTTAGAGATGGAACCCACTATGATTCTGTGTGATAACCAGAGTTGTATCAAGATGACTGAGAATCTAATATTTCATGATAAGTCAAAACACATAGAGATCCGTTATTTCTATATATGGGATATGGTGCAAAAAGGAGCTATCAAGCTCGAATATGTGAGCACGGACAAGCAAGTTGCTGATATACTAGCCAAACCTCTGTCTCGTGTAAAGTTTGAGCATTTTCGAGACAAGCTTGGTGTAGTTCAAAAGGACTCTCCTCGAAAGGGGGAGTGATATGATAGATGAAGATATATTTGGTACTGGTATCGATGTGGATACCTATATTGATGATGAGATTGCTTATCTAGATTATATGTTTGCTTGTATTGATGAGGATACTTGCATCTATGTTTTTTTTGCTTGTATTGATAAGGATACTTGCATCTATGTTATGTTTGCTTGTATTGATGAGAATACTTGCATATGTACTTGTATTGATGATGTGTACAGTTGTATTGATGAGGATACTTGTATTGATGATATGTATACTTGTATTCATGAGGATACTTGTATTGATGATGTGTATAATTGTATTGATGAGGATACTTGTATTGATGATGTGTATACTTGTATTGATGAGGATACTTGTATTGATGATGTGTATACTTGTATTTATGATATGTATACTTGTATTGATGAGGATACTTCTATTGATGATACATACTAATGATCCCTGTATTGATGAGGATACTCTATCGATGATGTGCCTACCTGTTTCAACGATAAGGTTGAAGATGAGGTTGTCTGTTTCGACGATGAGGTTGATGGAGGATTGTATCATCCTTGGATTTCAGTCCTAAAGTGATCCGTAGATAGATGTCTTCGAGAATGCGGTTCCTAACGAACGATGAGGATTGTATCATCCCTGGAATTTAGTCCTAAAGTGATCTGTAGACAGATGTCTCCGAGAATATGGTCCTTAGTGGACGTATATAGGACTGCATCATCCCTGAGCATTTGGTTCAAAATGTACATGATAGGATTGCATCATCCTTGGACTTATGTCCTAAAGTGATAGGGATTGATCATCCTGTAAGTGGATCAGGATTGCATCATCCTTGGACTTATGTCCTAAAGTGATAAGGACTAATCATCCTGTAAGCAGATTGGTATTGCATCGTCCCTAGACATGGTGAGGTGTCTTAAAGTGATAAGGACTAATCATCCTATAAATAGATTGGGATTTCATCGTCCCTAGACATGGTGAGGTGTCTTAAAGTGATAATGACTAATCATCCTGTAAGTAGATTGGGATTGCATCGTCCCTAGAAATGGTGAGGTGTCTTAAAGTGATAAGGACTAATCATCTTGTAAATAGATTGGGATTGCATCGTCCCTAGACATGGTGAGGTGTCTTAAAGTGAGAAGGATTGATCATCCTGTAACTTGATCTGAATTGCATCGTCCATAGACATGAGAAATGTCTTAAAGTGAGAGGGATTGATCATCCCGTAAGTGGATTAGGATTGTATCATCCTTGGAACTATGTCCTAAAGTGAGAGGGATTGATCATCCCATAATTGGATCATGTGTATTGCAGGATATGCTGCTGTTGTACTGATGATCGAGTGGATCTAGTTGATGACGATGCTGATGATTGTGTGATGATGATGCTGATGATCGTGTGATGACGATGCTGATGATCATGTGATGATGATGCTGATGATCGTGTGATGACGATGCTGATGATCGTGTGATGATGATGTAGCTGTTCGAGTGCTGCAGAAGATGAAGACTCAGTCCTGAAGATGTTGATGTTCCAGTATTGAAGATCTTGAAGATGTTCCAGTAACTGCTTGAGTTACTGATGATGTATAAAGAAAGCTTCCAATGATTTATAGATGTATCATGTATCATGTATTCGATGACTCCTTGCTCCTACAGTTGTTGTTATAATATCCTTCTTGTTAAGGGGGAGTGTTGAAATATTGTAACTTCAAAGAATATTATATTTGTATTATTCCGGAGATGTTTTATTCCTCCGACGGGACTCTATTGTATATCCGGAGATGTTTCTTCCTCCATTGGATTATGGGAACTAGGGTTATTAGATCTCCTATGTAGGGATTGGCCCAAAGTTATTTTATCAGAGGTTATTAGACTCAATTTGACAAGTCGGCCTCATAGGGTAAAAAGTCAGTTGGAAAACAAGTATAAGTAGAGGAGGTTGTTCCTCAATTAACTCACTTGTTCTCACACTTCTATTGTGTGCATAGGAGAGAGAGAGTTCTGCATAGGAGGAGAAGGAGCTCTTGTTGTGGTCTACTATCTTGTATTGGGTCGATTATCTATATTGAGGAAAGCTTTGTTGTGTTTTATACCCCATGAGGGTTTCCCATGGTATATCTGTGTCTATCTTGTGATTGTGTTTCTTTCGGTGATTTTGCTTGTGCATTTATGCTAGAATTTAACAAATCTATCCTAAAATTAGTCTTTACATTGTATACATTATGTACAATGGTACCTAAGAATGGAACAGAAGTAAGATTGATAATTTGGGATTGATTCTGTGCATTCTCATCTGGTGACAAATCCGTAGGTAGATCCCCAAAAAATGTATCGAAAGTGTAGTGTTCCACATGTGAGCTAAAGTATGTAACAGGCTCATTAGGATAATTTAAGTCTGTGACAATTTATTTCATGTAAGGTTCCCTACTGATTTTAATTATGTTTGGTCTTCCATTGTAGGGAATCCATAAGTGGGACCAGTCAGTAGCAAAGTAGCGTTTGAGATTCTCTTACTAGTCCCTGCTCAACCACATTCCATACATTTCAGGGATGTCAGCCACAATAATATCCACAGTTTGGTGGATCCTAGGGTAAACAGATAGTGTTAATAGGACATTCTTCAGTTCTCCCACTACCCTAACTTTAGATCTATCAAGTTGAACAATTTGAGTAGGGCAGGGCTTCCAAGAGGCATTTAACTTTTTGCAAACAGATAGAGGCATCTCATTTGATGAAGCCCCTGAATCTATCATACATTTGTGGACATTCCTATTGAAAACTTAAAAAGTAAGTAGGAAAGGAGGTGTTTTCTTGCTACATGGTTTCTGATTTCCAGGTTTAGCGTATATCTCTAAATTGTTGTTCTGATCCTCCCTGGGTTTGTTGACAATCATGCTTTTGGGAAGACTGTCTCTCATTGCAGGGATTTTCAAAAGTTCAAAAAGAGAAATGATGGCTTTCACTCTTTTCAAGTCATCAATCAGCTTCTTGTGTGGGTTGTCCTTTACTCCTTGTATTATAGGGATGCTAGACATTGAAAACAACCTCAAGCTCATTTTCCTCCTCAACCATGGGAAGTTATGAAAATAAACTAATTTTGTTTATCTACTGGTCTTCTACTTCATCTAGTGGTTCGATCCCGATTCTCTTATGGGTTTTCATCTTGCTGATCGGGATAATTGTGAGATTCTGAAACCAGAGCCTTAAAGATAGAAATAATTTCCTCAGAGTTCAATCCTTCATCAGGAATAGGTGGGACTTGGTTATGTGGGGGTTGATAAGGTCTCCTAAAAGGTTGTTTATTGAACCCCCTGTTATTGTTCTAGTTTTCTGTGTTGCCCTTCTTCAGGTCTACCATTCAATTTGAGATATTTTGGAGTAACTTTTTCATGTCATTCATCTCAAATGGGTCATTGTTTTGCACTGTGGGTTTTGGAGGGTTTTCTTGCTATCTTTTGGAGGTGGAATATTTCTTTGTTGAGGCATCAGGGTTATCTTTCAAACAGAATATATCTTTTTCAACCTGGATAGCCTCAGCAAAGGCCTCCTGCAAGCTACCTTTAAGTGTTTTTTTAACCACATAGCAATGGGAATGGGTAAACCTTTAACATAATAAGCAACCAGTATTTCTTCTACAGGAAGAACAATAGTGGGGATTGTATTTTTCAAATATGAAAACCTTTGATTATAATTTTTCACTCTTTCCTTGCCTCTTATTTTCATCGAGGACAAGTCTATGACCAATTCTTCTGGAGTGTTTTCATCTCCAAAATTTTGGATGAACATTTTTTAAAAGTCATCCCATGAAGAAATGGATCTATCTTCCAGGGAAAAGTACCAAGTGGATGCTTTTCTTTGGAAGGTGTAAGGAAACAATCTACAAACTACATCTTCATGAATGACATTCCTAAGTCTGATGTCCTACATAAATGTTTTAAGATGATCAAGGGCAAGTGATTTCTCATCCGAATCAAACTTAGGGAGCCACTTCTCGGGGTTCTTAGGGGGTCTACATTGTTCTCCAACTTTAAACACAACAGCCTAGTCCACCGAGGGTATGTTTCCACTTTCTGCCATGGGTATGTCCTATGAAGATGAACTAGATGATCACTCACGATCTGATGATTCGTCAGATGAGGATGATGGAAATGAAGGAGGTGTCGGTGGTGGTCCACCTGTAGCAACATTTGGTTGGTATTGTTATGTTTCTCCGAATAATGTATCAAGGTTGAAATCAAGGAGCAGATTGTGGCAAGGTGAATTATGTTGCTCAAGATTTTGGTCACTTGAATTTTGATTATCTGAATTATTAGCTTGTGGATCTGTGTTTTGGTGATTTTGAATTACTGTTAGTCCAAGATTATGCTCTTCTATGATTCTTTGTTGTAACCTAGAAACACTATCAGAAGAACCTTTGAGTAATTGTTCAAGTGTGAGGGGTCCCCTAGTGGGTGATACAAAAACAATATCGGCCCTCCTAGTTTCCTACTCTATCACACGAGTAAGAGGAATGACAGTTGGATCTTGCACCAGTTGTTTTATAGAGGTAGTTTCCTGCATGTGACTATAGGTGACAATCAGTATTCTTGCTGGAGGAGGTCTGCTAGTGTTTCATTTAGGCATAATTTGTAGTTTTCCCTCCTTCTAGCGCCATTTGTTGAAGCCCCAGGTGTGTAGGTTGCTAGAATGGGTTCCAAGGCTAACAATAGAGGGTGAAAACCTAGCCCAAAAGGATTCAAAACAATCTGTGTAAGATCAGTTCTATCCCAAGACTGTTTGGTGTAGTTAACTCTCACGGATATGAAGGCCTGTGCTAGCACTTATGGGGTTTGATCCTAAAAGGATCTGTCTTCCTGTGTGGGAATATCAAAGTGTTCTTACTCTAGAAAGGGATATATCTCGAAAGAAATCTAATCTAAGTTAGATCTAATCTAAAGGAAGTGCTTTGTTGATATGCAGGATAACTTGATCCGAGGATTTAATAAGGTTAACCAATTTGAAAGAAATGTGAAAATGGATCTTTTCTTATTACTTCCAAAATACAATAAAACAATAGAAATTAAATTATAGTATTTTGGATATTAGGTGCATGCAAGATTATCCTGTAGCTGTAATGCTAATTGAAAAATTAACATTCATTTAATAATTTTTGTTAATCATTTGCAGAAATAGATAAATGTTTTAATTAAATAAATTCACTTAAAACATACACACAAATCATCAATTGAGACAAATCTAAACTGTAGATGAATTCATGGATTATTGATTGCAAAAATTAAACAGTATTCATTAATAAGCTGAAGTGAAAATCAACATTTATCAAACAAATATGATGAATTGACAAAACAGGAATTGAGATACAACTAACTGTATTAGGTCAAAATTGCATGAAATTACAATCTCTTCATTAATCAAAGTATCTCCAATATTCTTTTGCATATTTTCTCCCCCCCTACCCAATGAAACCTCTACCCTTTAAATAATAATTACAAAATACTTATAAAGGATAGAGTGTAAAATTAGTCACAGCAGATCTAATGAACAAGTAAATCAATCACAACAGATGAACATAGAAAATATGGTGTAAAACTGTGTAAAACATGCACAATGCTCAATTTCTGAATAAGGGTGAATAATTACAATACAATAATCTATCAATGAGTGAGCAATTGGAATTGACTAAGAAGGTCATTCGAATTACTAAATGGTGTAGCTTGGCTCCAACTAGGAGTCCTCATCATCAATCAATGGTGGCCATCAATGCACAAGAACCAATCATCCAGGTGTCAATCAGATTCTAACTGAGTGTAATATGTGTAACTGAAGTGTGTAGCACTGATATAGGGAAGTGGACTCAGTGGAGGGCTCATGGGAGGCTAACTAAAGTCAAAACAAGTCATCTAGTCAATCTGGAGGTCCATCGGAGTGAAACAGTCAGTCAGGAGTGAAACTAGCCTCAGATCAAGGAGAATCGGAGCTAACTAAATGTAACTGAAGTGGTAGGTGAAGAAGTGCGCCCTTCTTTGGCAGTAGGTGAGAAGTGGGCGCCTTCCTAACTAGGAGGGCTAAAGAAATGATGTAAGAAGCTCCTGGGTGCTAGAATAAGGTGGCTAAGGTGTTGGAGGCATCAACCTAGTGACCAGGATGCATGCAAAATGCATGCAAACCCTAGAATTTGCACGCAAACCCTAATTGCATGCAAGGTCCTGAAAATGATGATGTGGATATCCGAACTTAGAGTTCCCATAAAACAGGGATTACAAAATCAACTAACTTAATAATAACCAAGGGCACCTTGCCACTTGGTTCAAACTACTAAAAACTCATCAATATATGGATAACTGGCTCACTCGAGTCCCAACTGAACATCACACATAAAGGACTCCATCTCATACTTTGCTAACTTAAGCCAAGTGCATAGGAAAATATGGATCTTTCCCTCAAAGTTGGAAGTCTTCCTGATGAACTTGTCAACCTCTGAAGTCCCTATGTCCTCGAGCTGTTGAATTTGCTCTTTGGTTTTCTTGCATTTTGTATCAACGTGTTTAATGATTAAATTCGAAGGATGAGCCTTCTCAATGAGATCCATCATAGGAAATTGGAAGCTGACCATAATATTATCTACAGCATACCACCTTCTACCATAGATGGCTTGTGCTTTCTTGAGTGTTTCCTCAACCATTTCAAAAGTGTTTTTCCAAGAACTCAAGGATGTTCTTATTCTTTTGCATTTGAAGCTATACAAAACTGGAATGTCAGCTGGTTTATCTTTGATATACCTTTGCCATTCCAAAATATGGTCATAAGTTTTGGAAGCTTGTTGACTTTTGTCGATCTGTTGTTCAAGAGTAGTAAACATCCACTCAAAATAAATATGAGTTTTATGTATTTCATTGAGGCAACTAAACAATTCAGCTAAGATTTTATGATGCTCCTCATTTACTTGATTAGCCAAACCCCTAAACTCTTCCTGAGAAAACATAGAGAAAGGAGGAGTGGTTGCACTTGCAGTTGCATCCCTCAATTGTAGTTCTAATATTTCAATCTTCTCCATATTTGCAGTGTTTAGTATTTGTGCATCTTGTAGTTCATATTGAAAGGAAGTATTTTGTTTCTGCAGTTGTTTCAGTTGATTTTCATGTTGACTTCTTAATTCATGAATTTGAGATTCATGTTCTTCATTAAGCATGGCCAACTGTTCCTGAAGTTTCTTTAACTCTTATTTTTTCATGTCAATTATTTCATTAGTGAATTCATTGAATCGAAGTTGGCCCCTACAAATGCTCCCATAATTGCAACAATCTCCAATGCTTCCTTTTGGATATCATCAGATTGTTTGGCCCAAATAACTTGATTAGGAAAAGGTTCCTGCAAGACACTGATCTCTACTTCTCTTGTCAGCTTTCTTCACCACTACCTTTTGTGATTTGCTATAAAAATATTCTCCAAGCGAGACCACAATATCCTCCTCACATGCAATCGTCAGCAGTAGAAGATGTAGCTATCTACATCTCCTGTTGCAACTAGGGGAGTTGTCTGTGTAATAGTAGCACTTGGAATGGGCATGGTGATTTGAGAAGTAGGTATGGAGGAAGTTACAAAGATAGTAGAAGTGGAAGGTATATGAGTGGAAGGTTGAAGAATTAAAGAAGTGGTTAAAGATACAACTTCAGGAAGGGAAATTGGGACAGAAGTAACTGATGGTACATAGGTTAGAGAAGTAGTAGAAGTGATAACCTCTAAAGGTGAAGTAGGAAGAATGGTTGATGATGGTTGTAGAGAGATAGTTGGAAACTGGATCTCTGTAAATTTTGGAGGTGAAGTAGTGAGTGGAACTGATGAGGTTGGAAGGGAGTCCGGGATGGAGGTTAGGGCAGCGAACAATTGAGACATGGTAGATGGTGAAAGTGAGATAGATGGTTGGGCTTCCAAAACTGGTTGTGAAATAGATGCAAAAGTGGTAAATATCTCAGCTATTGTAGCCATTATCCGATGAAGTAAGAGGGAGATCACTTGAACTAAGGGGCCATGTGGAAATTAATGTTGTGAGGGTGATGGTGAATTCTGGAAAGTGATCATCAGGAATAGGGTCATCCATCGTTATGTTGTCAAGTAAATCTCTAACATCCTAGGAGACTTCTATGACTTCCTCTACAACATGCACAATAGTAGAAAAGGAGCTTGCTGGAAGCCTTTCATCTTCCACATCACTGTCTTCAATATTCAACGTAGGTATGGTTGATGCACGAGTTTAAATCTCATGCCTCTTTGCTAGGTTACTTACAACCACTACTTCAGTATCATTGGATGGGCTAATTGCTACAACCACTTGAACATCACTGGCTAGAATACTTGCAGCAATGACTTGGGTGTCAAGCATTGAAGTCATATGCGCCAGCTCTTTCCTCAACTCATCAATTGACTGGATTAGGATATTTTTGGTCTATTTAACATCTTCTAAAATTCCCTTTCCTTTAAATTTGTATGGATATGTCAACATCAGAGGAGTATCTATCTTTTGTGCTTATTTTTCTTCCCTTTCCTTTCTGACCTTCTCTACCAGCTGTAGCTCCATTCTTCTGTAAGTCAAACATTTATTCTTGATTTATTTCTGGTATTGAATGATGAGGCTCTACTCTTCTTTAGTATTAACCCTAACCAGGACTTCGGAAAATAAATTCACTCCCAGAAAAATGGAGTCATCAGGGATATACTCATGAGCATAGTCTATCTTCATGTGTTCTTGTTTGAAGTGAGCATCAAGGACTACTTTGGGGTCATGCATCCTTTTGGGAACAAGTACCAATTTCAAAGAAGAAATCCCCTTTCCCCAGTACTATAGCCCAAGTTGAAGTTAGAATGACCAAAGGCCCACTATTTGGGGGGAATTTAGGCCATCCCCTTCTCTTAGGTCCAGTAAGCTTAGGAAATACCCCATCGATTACAGTTTGGAAGGATATCTATTCAAGTAGCAGCCTGTCTGGGAATACCCTTGCCAGTAAATGCACTATATTTCTCCCCCAAATTTTGACATAAGAAAAACCTTCTCTCACATACCAATCACCAAGTGTAGGGATTAAAGTTATGGAATTGGGAGAAAAAGAAGGTGCATCTTCCCTGAATATTTGTTGATAGATGGTGCCAAAGAAGTGGTCACATATATCATATAGGAAAGGAACAAAGTTGCTCTCTCAAAAATATGAATTGTGAATTTGGACTAGAGGTGATGACAAGTTCCAATTCCATCCCATGGAGGGGTACTAGAATTCCGAGCAGAAGATATCAATTACATAGGCAGAATAAAATAAAAGTGGCTTCATTGGTGTTTTCTGATATTGCTCAATAACTGTCTTTAATTCAGATGACAAGATTGACGCCCACGGGAATGACTCCTACGTTGTAAGGACATGATGGTGTTGTGTAGGAAAATACCTTATAGTGGGGAGACGACACTACCAACTTGAGTGGGGTGACAGGTAAATACATTCATTGTCTTGCATTAGTTACTACAAATGGAAATAGGTTAAGATTCTAAAAGCCATAGCTTTTGACAAGGGTTGGTCCTAGATTTCGATTGATCTTCCACAATGATGAACCTGCAACACAAAGTTAACCTTCCTTAGCGTATCTTGACTGTAATAAATATGATGAAATTGGAAAGAAATTAACATCAACTACAATCAGCTATTTAACCAAATTAACATTCAATCAAATAGACATTCAATTTGGGACGGGAATGGTATTTCCACCTTTTATTGTCAAAGAAAGGTAGATATGTACACATATACCTAATCTGTCTAGAAAATTCTGCAACCAAGTCTTGGGCTCCTGCTGTTCACAATGACTTGGGAATTCCTCCATCGTAATAGCACTTAAAGCATTCCTTCTAGGTCGCTCTCTCATGGCTTCCCCTTGTATTTATGGGACAAGGTAGGAAGTTGAATTCGAGAGGTGGTTGAATTGAATTCAAGAGGTAGTTGAATTGGGAGGTTGGGGAAGCTGCAGAACCAACTTCAACTAATCCCAATTCGTAATATTAATATATTTTTTCATTTCATCTTAATATGTGCATAGGTTTCATACAACCAAACTAGTGCACAGTATGCAACTTTCTCACTTGACAACCAGTGTTTGCAACAGTTAGAGGATGTGCACAGGTTGTACTCAATAAGAACAACATTCAGAATGCAGGATAACTGTGGCAATAGTAGTGCACATGTCATGAAAATAACTCATCCAGGGTCAACATAGCTCTTCCATCCATAGTGTCATTTTGTGTGATCGATAGAGCAATGTGATCATGGACGGAGAAGTGAATACTTGACATATAACATATGCCCCCTAATGTGTGAGGTCAGAGGGAAATGATGGCCGAAATACATTATAATTCTAAGTCAGAGGAGGAGCAAGAAACTGCAGAATCAAGTAACAAAAGTACCTAAAAACAACAATCAATGTCAATGAGCAATTACAATCTTAACATCATATAAATGTTCGGTGTGATACAACATGATCTCCGATACATAACTAGGAGATGTATATATAGCATGACCAGTGAAATACAAGCGTGGATCCATGAAAATGATAAGATATCATAGCCATAAGAACAAGCTGGATATATGTCTCATGAAGAGCCAAAATGAGTGAGGCTCAATCTTGCGTAGCTTGGGGGATAGCATAAATATTGTGATGCTATCAAAATCCCAAGGTCTTCATCCAAACAACCCAGCATACAAACTCTAACCATGTGAATAAATGAGTTGGATTCAAACATGGGAGATATCGTTTGATTACCGATCATTGATGTATACCATTAACAAACGCGAGGAATTCCATCGATAATGATAATGGGGTCCAAGGTACCTAGTACATTACAAAAAGTGTGAATAAGTGGACTTGAATTCGAACACCTGAGGAACCTATTGAATAAGAGGCATTGGCGTATTCCTGATATCCAATAGTGAGGGAAACTGCCACTGATGACTACAATCCCCAAGGTACTAAACAAAAATCTAAACTTCATTCCCAGAGAAAAATGAGTTGAATTCGATGGGAAAAAGTCCGCTGGAAGGGAGGCCTTAATGCATCCTCCATCATCCAACACGATGAACACTCACAAGTTTGAGTTGATTTGTTAGGAACCTATGTCAACCCTTCTCTTTACTATGTTAGTATTATATTGTTGTTGGACGCATATGCTTTGTAAGTCGTCCCGTAGTATTTGTTGATCCATAGTTTATATTAGCCCATAGTATTGACCCATAGTATTGGATGCATATACTTTGTAAGTCGTCCCGTAGTATTATATGTCCCATGGTTTTGACTCATAGTATTGGGCATAGAATTAGTATATAAGTGTCTGTTGAGGTCATTGAAGGCACCGTGAAGTTAATTGTATTGAGCTTGCTCAAAGGAGGTTGCCCCCTCGAAGTGGCCCATGATCAATATAAAAGTGATTTTGTTCTATTATTTCTGCTATTTCGCATATTCTTATTAACAAATTGTTGTAGGTGCATCACATCTGGTATCAGAGCACTTTCTTGGGCTCGCTGGGTGAAATTTCTACCAAATTTTTTTTCTCATCTGTTGCAGTTTCAGATTTGGGAATAATCCCTATCTGCTTAACTGTGGGAAGTACTTGGGCATAAGCCCTAAAACTCATTGTGAGGAGTACCACAGGAACCCCGAAGTAGCTGGCCCATTGAGAGGACCTGCTAGCGAAAAGGGAAACGACCCCTCCCTGATTGACTAGTTCCCACCCATGAGGTAACCCAAGAGATTTCATTTGTGGAAAAGCAGTTATCATTTTTACCTGAGCCGTGGAGTGAGGGGTACTGCCCCAATACGTAAACCGTCAGAAAGCATTGGTGGCTGAGTGAAACCCCTGAACTGTTAGGAAGCTGCACATACTTGGGGTCCATATCTATTTTCAGTTGAACTGTTGCCGATCAATTCCACTCCAGATCCAGCCATTTCATATCTATTCTGAAAGTCATTCCAGATGTAGTCGTTGTTTCAAATCCAGCCGTTTTTGATCCCTTCCACGCCGCTGTTGCCGATCCATTTCTGGAAAAAAAAAAAACCTGTTTTTTCTCCATATCTCCCTTGTTTTCACTCTGTTTCCCTTGAAATTTTCGGGGAACCCTTGTCATTCCATTCTGCATCTTTCATTCCTGAGGACCCTATCCCCAATTCCCCTTCCCAAAGCCCGAATTCCCACATTTGTCTATTTTTAGGGTTTGCCATAACTTCCTCAGAGTTCGCCCAATCACCTTCAAATTTTACCACAGAATTCCTTTCTGAATTCTGCTTCTTTGTCCCTCTCTACCAAATTTTCTCATTCTATCACCCGGCTTCTGAAATCCCCCTTTTTGCTTTCTTATCCTTTTGACAGTGTCCAAAATCTAGTCAAACCCCAATTACCCATCAGATTGTTTCCCCAATCCAAATTTCCCTTTACTAAATTAGCTTATGTTTGTGTTTTTCTACCCATTCCACGAAAAAAAAAACCTGGTTATGGTTGTCACTCGTGCAGGATCAAACACCATGGAGGAAGCACTTACAGCCATCCAAACCAAACTCCAAGATATGGATGAAAAATTTCTCAGCTTCCATCTTCAGCATTCAACCATGAACAATAACCGACAGCCAGAATCTTTTCCCTCCACTGGGTTCTCTTCTTCCAACAATTTTCGTGGGCAGAAGCTTGATTTTCCTCGCTTCAATGGTACTGATCCGACTAGATGGATATACCGAGTAGAACAATATTTCAGTCTGCATAATACTTTTGATGTCCAGAAAGTTCCACTTGCATCCTTTCATTTGGAACAGGAAGCCCTTCAATGGTACCATTGGTACATCAAAGCTCATCCCGAGCCAAACTGGATAGATTTTTGCCAACTCATTTTGCCACACTTTGGTCCTAGTGCTTTTGATGATTTCACAGGAGCACTCACTAAACTTCACCAAATTGGCACAGTGAGAGAGTATCAGACAGAATTTGAGAAATTGGCGAATCACACAGAAGTATTATCTGATGAATTCTATAGGAGTTGTTTTATTAGTGGTGTCAAGGATGAAATCCGCTCAGAGGTCAAAATGTTTTGTCCCAACACAATGATGAAATTCCTAGGGTTGGCTAAGCTGACCGAGGACAAGATTGTAGCTCAACAATGCTCCAAACCCACCTTTGTTCCCTTCAGAAATATGGGTTCCCAACGACCTCCCATCACGCCTTCTCCTCAACCAACTCTTATCAAGAATTTGTTTGAAATAGAAATGCAGGCACGCCGAGAAAAAGGGATTTTCTATAATTATGATGAGAAATTCACTCGGGGACATAAGTGTGTTCAACAAAAGCTCTATCTCTTATATGTGGATTCTCCGCCTGCCTTAGAACTTGGTGAAGAAGCTACAGATACAGTAGATTATCACGTCGACATTCAACACCCGCCTGTTGACACCCCATCTCAGGACGACCCATCCGAGATCTCTCTCCATGCTGTAACCGGCATCACCACCCCACAGACAATGCGGGTCAGGGGATACTTCAAGAAGCTCCCTCTTACCATACTCATTGATTCTGGTAGCACTCATAACTTCATTGACCCTCGGATTTCCAAACAGGCTGATTGTTTTGTCCATCCTTGCTCCAACTTTGAAGTCATGGTTGCCAATGGGGTCACCTTACCTTGCAAGGGGAAGTGTCACAATGTGCGTATCTCTATGGAATATTATAACCTACGCTCTAACATGTTTTCCTTGTCCTTAGTCGGATGTGATGTGGTTTTGGGCGTTCAATGGTTACGCACACTTGGCCCCATCTTATGGGATTTTGCTAAACTTTGGATGCAGTTTAAAGTCAACGGGGCACAACACAAATTTATGGGCTTACAACCAGGGTCTCTCTGCATCATCAGTTCACATCGCCTGGAAAAAATCCTTAAGAAGAATTCACATGGTGTCATCGCTCAGCTCAATTCCATTCAGATGCACCCATCAAGAGTCTCCACTACTTCCTTGGATAGATATGCAGGTATCCTTGTTGAACCAATGCACTTGCTGCCTTCACGAGACCTTTCCGGTAAGAATTTAGCCACATCTACCTCTCAACAGGAAATGATGGTTATTTTGCATGCAGTACAGAAGTGGCAGCCATACCTATTAGGGAATTATTTCTGCATGAAGACTGATCTCCCGAGTCTGGAAAATTTTATGGAACAATTGGTCTCCTCCCCAACACACCTTAAATGGGTTATCCAACTCATGGGTTATCCCTATGTGATTACTTACAAGAAGGGTAAGGACAATATGGTGGAATATGATCCTTCTTGCACAATTGATGACCCAGTTTCTCTTACATCTCTTTCTTTGCTTGTTCCAAATTGGTTGCAATATGTTCAACAGGGCTCTCTCTTCTATGAACTCCATGCTTCTTCATCAATGGGGCACTCTGGGTTCTGCAACATGTATGACCAGGAACAATGTAACTTCTTCTAGTAGGGACTAAAAATGACAATTCAACAAATGGTGGCTGACGATGATACTTTCCAAGTCAACAAGGGTGAAACGACACTCCTTTCGGGATTGCTCAAACCCTTTCCCATCCCTACACAGCTTTGGCCAACTATTTCTATGGATTTCCTAGCAGCGCTCTGGTGGTACAATACCACATCTCACAGGACACCTAATGAAGCTATTATGGAAAAACACCGCCAGTTCTTCTTCCATACACCCTCAGCAGCTCCCCAGTTCAGGCAATTGACTCGGTTCTTCGAAACCGCGATCACATTCTTCTCATTCTGCAGGACAATCTTCACATGGCCAGAGTTCGCCTGAATCAACAAGCCAATCAGCACCGTTCTGAGTGCATTCTCCATGCAGCTGACAGGGTTCTTCTTCATCTACAGCCTTCCAAGCAATCCTCCTTGACACTCCAAAGGCATTAGTGGCCTGAAATGCAACCCGAGGATGCTACCGGAGAACCACTCCTTCAGCTTCTGCAACAATTTCTCCAACCAAAGCTTTGAGGACAAAGATTTTTCTAAGGGAGAGGGGATGTTAGGAACCTATATCAACCCTTCTCTTTACTATGTTAGTATATTGTTGTTGGACGCATATGCTTTGTAAGTCGCCCCTTAGTATTTGTTGATCCGTAGTTTATATTAGCCCATAGTATTGACCCATAGTATTGGATGCATATGCTTTGTAAGTCATCTCGTAGTATTATATGTCCCATGGTTTTGAATCATAGCATTGGGCATAGACTTAGTATATAAGTGTGTGTTGAGGTCATTGAAGGCACCGTGATGTTAATTGTATTGAGCTTGCTCAAAGGAGGTTGCCCCCTCGAAGTGGCCCATGATCAATATAAAAGTGATTATGCTCTATTATTTCTACTATTTCGCATATTCTTATTAATTAATTGTTGCAGGTGCATCACATGATTCGGAGTAGGACAAGTAATAGATGAAACAAATTGACACTAGGATGGCTGACACATGAAGTCAAGGTAACTACAGAATGGCTCACACAGGCTGTATCCTTGAATAGTGAGAATGACACAAAGTGACTTAGGAAGTTTTTAACATGAAGGGGAAGTGATATAAGCCTGCAATGTAGGATACATTAACAAAACCTCCATATGATTTGAAGAATAACCAATCGGGGGAGTGAAAATTCAGAGATCAGGTTCACCCTGAGGTCAAAAACTAAAACCCAACTGAATGATGGACTCAAATAGGTGTTGTGTTCAAGGACATGATTGACTTAACTGCCTTTGAAACTGAAAAGATGTATATATACCCTTCTCTTCCCTTATTCTTTTTAGTAAAAGGATGTTCTTGTTTTTTTAATGAGTCCAAGAAAAAAAACTCAATAATCCCAACCATGTAAAATTTTAATGAGCCCATGGGAGGAAGACTCAGGACCTTCTTCATTGTTTACATAGTTCGAAGAAGAGATAGAAGAATACTCTATGATACTGATCTCTAGATTTTAATATCGATCAAAGATCTGCTCTTGCTCGCCGGTGTTTTCAATTTTAAGGAGTCTGAAAAACTTAAACAATAACTCCATACACCTAACCGTGAATTTTAGTATCAAGCCCGGGTTGGTATATGCTGACGGGTGTTTTCCTATTTATAGAGTCTAAAAAACTTAAACAATCCTCTATATACTCTCTTGTGGATTTCACATCAAGCCCGAGTAGATGAATTCTCGCTTGGTGTTTTCATGTTTCAAGAGCCTTAAAACCCTAAAGAAGGCTCCAAAAGTCCTTTTTCATACAGTTAGTCTCCTCCCCCGAAAAAGTGTAAATTGATGAGAGAAGAACTCTTCTAGCCACAGATGACTAGAGTATTCTTTTTTTGTAAGTAATCCACAAAAGTACAGAAAAGGGTTAAACTTATACTTAAGCCGACGTTCCTTCAATTGCTTTAAGGAGTCTGAAGAGAACAAGTGAACTCGACAATCTTGTTTGTTTTTTAAAAGTCAAAACAAGGGCTTAAAATGACTTGAACAGCTTCAAGGATCGTAATTTCATGACCTGCCAAAGAATAAAATCTCAACAACCAATATTAGTAACCAGGACAAATTTTCTCAATGACAAAATATTGAAACAATATGGCACCTATACTGATACTGTCAATGAAGAAAACAAGTCTTAATAGTTCAATGTTTGAAATTATAGTGATAATTCGAAATATAGGGTTAGTCTAATTCATCAAAATTTGAAAACTATTAATGAATTAAAATAACAAAAGTGAAACTATACCCTTCTTGAAAAAGTGGGTAAAAATTAAAAAGTAATTTCTATAAATAGTTCCAATTTTGAAAATCAAATATCACAATTCAAAAAAATAGGGCAAAAGTGGAGAAAAAAACTCAAGCTACCTTTGCTTGTTGCAGTCGGACCGGGTGACCAATCCAAATTCGACTTTCACCAAGTAAGTAGTCTCATCCTTAGCTTGCATTTACATACAAAGTTTTTCAATTTTGGTGGTCAAAATTATTTTTTATCCAACTTTTAAAAAAGTTTATGCACAAGCACTAGTTTTCTTGCAAGAAACTAGCACACTTGTCAAAAGTGCACTACTATGCCTATAAGAAAGTCACATTTGGGACGCTACTGGCCATGATGAACAGTACCGTTCAATGCAAAAACTAGGGAAAAAAGCAAAAATGACCAACATTTGATGGTTTTAATGGTAGGTGGTATTGGTATGGCATGAAAGGGAACATGAGGAGATGGACCGAGAAGCTTTACAAGATACATTAAACCTGTATGCATTGCAAAGATGTGGTTTGTTGAAATTTTATAGAACGGTCAACATGCAGGCACAAATCCGCTTGCTTGAGAGGCTTGTACAATACTGGGATGTCAATGCATTGGTATTCAATATCCAAGGAGAAATATTGGAACTAATGGTTGATGACATCTATTTTATCACGGGTCTCTCCCGAAGGGTAGACATAGTGAATCTCAAAGGGTCCTCTTGCAATGTGGGTTCCCTATCCATGCAAAACTACATCAATACCTATTGTGTAGAGGGTATAGAAAAAACCGGCAGTCAAGTCCTCATCTCAACTATTGCAAGCTTTCCACCCAAGGTAATCTTGAGTATTCTCAACCGGATGGTCGGAAGTGCTACACAACATCTAGCTTCAAGGAACTTCATGAAAATAAGTATTGAATTCGTATGGGGAATAGTATTTGACTGGTGTTAAAGTCTACTTGCGAACATGAAGCTTCAACTTTCTGGGCGTAAGACCAGGAGGATGAAGAATTCTAGGTACGGAAGCATACTATGCACCTTTTTCTTTGAAAGGGTTCCTCCCATGAGTTTGGGGATGGATTTGACCACACTGAACCCCCATGAGACACAGATGGGTCGATGGGGAGAAATTTTCCTTCGCCAGGGTCATGGCGAGAGGATCTTTTGCTATAGTGAGGATGATTTATGGGCGTGGTGGGACCAGCAGGTACCAGCTGTTGATCAGTTCCCATATGCGGGCATAGACTTCTACAACGATCTTGAGTTGGATCTCCCTCCAGAAGCAACCTAGGAGATATTGCTATGTTTGTTTTTGAAACATTATTTAAGTTTTTCATTTTTATACATATGATTTTTATAATAAGTTTGAAGTACTGAAAAAATGTCATATGCAGATGTTCGACCAGTGCATCCTGAGGGACACCCCCATACCTTCGTGAGACAAGTGATAGTAGGGGCAGCTGATGCCATGCTAGAAAACATAGAGTGGAAGATGAGTTGGTTGACTCATGACATTCCGACATACAGGATCGATCGGATGCCGCTCGACATGCAGGAGAATGTGGTGGGTGTGCCCCCAGTATGGATTCTGCTACTGAGGAAAGTAGCTAGGCTAGTCATTTGATATTGAGAGGCAATAGAGGCAGATGAGGCCCCTCCTTCTCCATAGGAGAAGGATAAAGCTATGTATATTTTTGAGGCCATCGAGACCAATTTTGTATACTATGACATGACTCTATGATAGACTTATGACCCAAACTCGTATTATTTTTTGATACGGATTATATATATGATAGTATCGGTGTTATTTACATGTGTGTTATTGTCTTTTATGCATGAATGACTATGTATGTTTATGATGCAAATGCCAATCTAAAACGTAGTTTGCAAATGAATCAGCTAATGGATTCAAATTTCTTGGAATATGTTGATATGTGATGTAATCAAACTGTCTCTCAAGTAACTTAATGCGCAAAAACTGACATAGCAAAGTAGGATCTCTAACCTGATAAACACCCATTAACTAAAACACAACTAGCTGCGATTCGAGCCATATCTCCAAATGTGAAATACCAGGGAATAGAGCATCTCAGAGTAGCTCTATGACTGCACTGTATTCAACCACATTGTTCATTGTCGGACCTAAACAAGCCCCTCCTGAAGAAACTAGTTGGCCAGTTGGTGAGTAGATAACCCAAGCAGTCGTGGCCAACTGACGGGTGTAATGGCTAGCACCATGATAAAACACTATAAAGTGTTCAGTCGACATCTAAAACACAAAGTAATAGATTCATAAGACGTAATGAAAACCGTAAACAAAGCTAACTCTACAAAATGTACAACTATAATACATGAAAAAGCACATATGCCTAGGTGTAGTACTTCTTCAGGTAGAGCCCATTTATAGGCTCCGACAACTTATTAGATTCATAGTCTATTAATTCATATGCACCCTTCTTCAAAACCTTAGAAACTATGTAGGGACCAAGCCACATGGACTTAAACTTGCCATTTCCTAGGGGTTCCTTGTCCTGATCCTAGAGTAGAACAAGGTCTCTTTCAAGAAAAACCCTAGGTCTGACAGACTTATCGTACTGTCCCTTGCTTCAGTTCTTATGCACTTCATTTGTTGTGAGTGCATCGCGGTGCTGGTCATCCGGATGTTCTAAATGTGGCAAACGTTCTTCCAAGATTGAAGTATCACTTAGTAGTGTTGATGTATATGTAACTTTGGAATGTATTTCACATATATGTATATTGTATTCCTATAGAGATGTTATTATTCCTCTATACGGAAGTGTCGTTATTTATATTGTAAGTGTCGTAACTTATACTTGATGGGTTATTAGACCACCTTGTTTGAGTCGGCCCTGTATAAGTCATGTGGGTCAAAGGGTTATTAGACCACCCTATTTGGGGTCGTCCATGTGGGTCGAAGGGTTATTAGACCACCCTATTGGGGGTCGGCTCAGTCAGCATTATGTTATGTGGTTAAGTTCGAGCCTACATGAGTTAGGTAAAAAGGAAAGTCAAGTCAAGTATAAATAGAGTGCGGGAGGCACTCTATTTGCTCACTCACTTCTCACACATGCACTCAAGGAGGAGTGGCGCACTTATGGAGGAGGAGGATCTGCTTCTAGGTTGTGTCTATCTCTTATGGTTGGTTGTATCATTGCTCTATCTATCTCTGAGGAAGTTATTGGGGTTTTTCACCTTTATGGTTTTCCCCAAGTAAATCTTTGTGTCTCTTGTGTGCTTGCATTATTGTCTCCATGATTGATATGCTGTAGATATGTTGTACATGTTGTTCTCTCAGTTAAGATCCTAGATCATATTGAAGTAAATTCTGAAAATTTAACATGGTATCAAAGCTAGCCTGAAAGAAGGCATGATATGGCATGTATGACACTTGTTGCACTTACGATGCTAGGGCTTGATAAAGAAAAAACCAGTCATCGTAGCACTTTCTCTATAAATCCGTTTTGGAAAAGTTTTCGGATATGAAATTGTTACAGGCCGAATATAAGATCCCCATTTACCTTGTTTCCAAAGGACAACCTCTAATTCGTTGTACTTTGTGATTTATGATCTGTGCAATATAGGGTTTCTGCCTCTTCCAGATCTGAGTCAAAATCAGGTGACGTTGGGAAAAAGGTCATAACTTGGGCTAGGAAGCTCCAAATGAAATTCCGTAAAAAGTGACAGGTAGTACACAGACTTTAATATCTAAGAAAACGTTTTCATAGGCCGAAGTTGAACCAGTGACACGTGGCACTCCGTACAAGTTCACTCTCCTGTATTATCCCATAAACAGGTCACGTTGCGACACTTGGCATAACTCTCTCTCAGAGAGTCCAATTTAGGTCCGACCTGTCAGGATGGAATGATAACAGGACGAGCTATCTTAGGAAAAGTTTTCAGATGCTGAAGTTGAAACAATGACACGTGGCACACCGTACAAGTTCGCTCTCCTGTATTATCCCAAAACAGGTCACGTTGCGACATTTGGCATAACTCTCTCTCAGAGAATCCAATTGAGGTCAGACCTATTAGGATGGAAAGATAATAGATCAAGCTATCTCTGGAAACTTGTTCAGACCCTGTGGATCGAAAAGTTCAGATTTACACCAGAAACAATCAGGTACATATTTCTGTCAAAACAGAAATATTTTTGAGCACCTTCATTCATGGCTTTCGGAATTTAGGGCTTTGGAGAAAGTTGGAATTTTTGTAATCGGAGACCACGGATGGATGATACTCATAAAAATAGAAATTTAGAGACCAAGATCAGAATTTTTGGTTGGGAAGAAGGCCAGGCTTGATCAAACCCTAGTTTGGGACTTTGATCAGAAAAGTGGAAAATTAGGGCTTCTGTAAAAATGGGAATTTTTGAAATCTGTGACCACGGATGGAAGCTCCTCAGAAAAATAAAATCTTAGAGCTTTGGTTCAAACCTTTTGATTGGGAAGAAGAGTGGGCTTGATCAAACCCCAGTTCAGGGTCACGTCCAGTGAATCCGAAAGTTTCAAAGGAAAAATTGAGGAGTGAAACTTTGCAGTTTTCAAATTCTAAATATACTAGCTTGATCAGCTCATCAAGGCGCATATTTCTCTCCTTTCGGAAGTTTGAAATTCAAAGTTTGAATTTTTGGGGTTTCTCTGACAAACCCATATCTAGCTCCAGTCCCAGTTCTTGTAATTCAAGTGGATTGGGTTAATCCTAGAAGAAGATGGGTTGGTCACTTGCATAAGTGAAGATGTTCCTGTTTCACAGGGAGATGAAGCTAAGGCCTTACATAAGAAGATTACAAGCAATCTCGACAGGTATGACTCATTGAGGTATGTTTCGATATTTGTTCATGATTAATTTTATGGTATGTTTGTCTTCATGTTATTACGGTTAGTACAATCTTGATTTTAGATTTGTCGTATCACCTTAACAAAACTATGAATGCATGATAGAAGATATTCATTGGTTAGGGTGTTGACACTTATGGTTGTACTAATGCATTATGGTGTTGTATGAGGTTTATGTTGTCTACTAACATGAAAGGTACACCAAGAAAGACAAATCATGTTCTTCTTCAAGAATGTATGATCATGGTGACATGAAGACAAGGATTCATCCATTGTCATGGATCACATAGAATATCTACTCTCAAGATATGTATAACTTGTTTATAGAATGGTTAACTTATGAGACATGCAGGTTACTAGCACAAGTCACTGAAGAGAACCAAAAGACATTATACGAGTATGTTAGACATAACTAGCTAGCATGATAATCCAGGTATGTTTTTCCTATATCAAGCCAGAATCCTACCTTGGGTTAGGATCTTATACTGTTGTGTTGTTGATAATGATTATTCATGAAGCCATAAGTTTGAATAATCATGGGAATATGCATATTATGTGTCTTACCATAATTAATGATATGACTAACCCGAAGAGTCATAGGTTTGAGTAATTATAGGTTTAGATATGTTATGTTTCTTATGATTTGACTAACCATAAGAATCCTACATAAACCTTGAATAATAATGCTTACTATTTCTGTTTGAAATGATCATGACTATACATGCTTGAGATTATTGTGTTTTAATAGTATACTAATGAATGTATGACTTTATATTAGACCTAGAGGATAACACAATGATGATACTAACAAGCATGCATAGGGATCGAGAATGTATATAAGTTCAAGGACAGGTAATCCAAGGAACAAAGATCAATAGGGAGTACACTCCAGTGGTTTATGAAAGGATGCAGATATTCAGAGGGAGTTGTCCATCTCTCTACATTCCACAACAGAAAGGTGTAGAAGAAGCTACTGCAGATTAGGACTCCAGCAGCTCCCGCAAGAAAGCAAAGACTCAGAGGGAGTCCACCCAACGAACAAACAAAGATAAGTATTTTAATTATCATTTCTTGCATATGTGTTTGTTTATATAAAATTGTTCAATGATGTATATGCTCATGTTCCTAGACTTAGGATATGTATTGTGCATATTAGAATAGTTGCATTGATGAATAGTATACTACTAATATACCTGGGTAAGTGGCCTATGGAACTGTACAACATTCCATTGCTACTTATCTAGAATGAAACCTCTTTGCTGACATGTTGGGAGTTGTGCACACTCTTAACAATGTTCTGGTAGAGATTGGAAGGCATCTAGAAGGTTACGGGATATGGATAAATGTTGTATTGAAGCATTGGCTAAGATAATTGCATGACTGTATGACATATTTCTTTATAAGAATTTGTTCTGAAAATTATGAGATGTTTCTAATCATGCAATTTAACCTGTTTTGTAGGAAAGACCGTATATCTTCACCTACAAAAGGACTACAACATTTGTTCCAGCAACAAAGATATCTATTGAAGATATTAAAGTTCCCAGGATCTGGGATGAAGAAATGGAATGCCATGATCCGTCGATCATGAAGAATGATGTTTGGGATGCGATCCCAAGAGCTAAAGGGAAGTCTGTTGTGACTTCCAAATAGAACTATCAGATCAAGCATGTTGCAGATGGCAGCATTTAGAAATACAAAAGTGATGAAATAGAAGATGCACCAGATGGATTTCAAGACAACATGGTGTAGTCATATATGTGTGCAGAACTTGGTATGGTAGGATAGACAGCTTTCTATCCAGTTTGGGCTTTACCAAGAATAAAGCGGATTCCAACCTTTTCGACAAGGTTGAGGAAGGCAATCCAGTGATACTATTTTTGTATGCGGATAACCTATTTGTTACAGGTGAATATAGATTGATTGCCGACACGTAGCGGAAGCTTACTATCGAGTTCGAGATGAAGAACTTGGGGATGATGCACTATTTGTTTTTGGCATGGAGGTGTGGCAGAGTGCAGATGGAATCTTCCTTGGACAAGGGAAGTATGCAGTAGAGATCTTGAAGAAGTTTGGGATGATGGATTGCAAGGCCATGGCCACACCTATGGCATCAAATCTGAAGCTTCTATGTGATGCTTCATCTGAGCCAGTTGATGTCTCTATGTATCTTCAGATGATTGGGTCCTTGATGTACCTGATGAACACGAGACCAGACATTTGCTTTGATGTGAACACATTGAGTCAGTTCCTGACAAATCCGAGGAGTGTTCACCTGGTTGCTGTAAAGCATGTTCTGAGGTACCTGAAGGGTACAGTGGATTATGGGCTCAAGTATGAAGCGAATCAAAAGTTTAACCTGCAGGGTTATTTGATTCATATTGGGCTGGCAGTGTTGCAGATAGGAAGATCACATCTGGGTGTTACTTCAGTATGGGATCAGGTGTGATCTCTTGGTTCAGCAGGAAGCAGTCCTGTGTAGCATTGAGTATAGCTGAGGCTAAGTATGTTGCATCCTGTTCAGCTAGTTGTGATGCAATATGGCTACGAAAGCTACTGTCTGAGTTATTTGATCTTTCGTTGGATGCTACTGGTATCTTCTGTGATAACTAGAGTTGTGTGAAGCTGTCCGAGAACCCAGTGTTTCATGACAGGTCGAAACACATAGAGATCAAATATCACTATATCAGAGATATGGTGCAGAGAGGAGCCGTGAAGCTCCTGTATGTTGCGACAGACGAGCAGATTGCAGATGTGCTGACGAAGCCACTAGCCAGAGTGAAGTTTGAGTACTTCAGAGAGAGGCTTGGCATTCTTCAGATCGAGGACACTTCGAGGAAGAAGTGATGGACACATTTGCTGAAGCCATTCCAAGCATGTTGGAAAGGGGATCCTTCACATGGCTGTGGATGTAAGCACTGGATGATGAGCATCAGGATGATGTTATGGTTTCTGCTTTGATATGATCAGTTGGAACATTTATATGTATGCATCATGTTGGATGCTGGATATGATCAGTTGGATCATTTATATGTATGCATCATGTTGGATGTTGGATATGATCAGTTGGATCATTTATATGTATGTACGCATCATGTTGGATGCTGGATATGATCGGTTGGATCATATGTGTGTGTTTTTGTATATGCATCATGTTGGATGCTTGGACCATGTATCTGTATATGTATCAGGTGGATACATTGTATGATCAGGTGGATCATGTATGGTGATATGTATCATGTATTTGTATTTGTATCAGGTGGATACATTGTATGATCAGGTAGATCATGTATGATGATATGTATCAGGTAGATACTTGGTATGCATCAGGTAGATGCATTATATGATCAGGATGATCATGGATGACGAGCTTCAAGATGTTGCTCCAGATGACATGCAAGAGGATGTTGTAGTGATGATGATCAGGATGATCATGGATGACGAGCTCCAGGATGTTGCTCCATGTTATAGGTCAAAATTGCACCTCTCCGTCCGTGATCACCCTAAGCTGCTGATCACACAAAAGGACAACTTGGATGGAGGAGCATGTTGACCTTGGATCATGTGACAACTCATCTTATTTCCTTAAAATACTGCAAAACATACAAAATATCATTTTGAGGTATGAGCGCTACTCCACTTAAGTAGACTAGCGCCCATACGCGACTCTAGTGTATAATAGTAGCGCCCATATCAATATATACGCTACTCCTTATTTGCAAAGTAGCGCTCGATATTCAAAACTGAATGAGCGCTAGTTATTAAACAATAGGGTAGCGCCCTATACGCTACTCCACTGAGTAATAGTCGCATATATCTTAAAAGATGATTAAAAAATATATTAATCCATCGAGGAGGATTAGTTGATGGTAGTTTCTTAACTTCCCCAACCTCCTCCATCGACCTAAACTGCTTCTTTAAACCTATAAATACCAAGAAGGCCAAAGGAGCAAGGTTAGAAATAATGAATACAAATGATTGCTAGAAAGCTAGAGGATGAGTTAATGGAGAAACTTTAGGACATTGGAGAAGTTATTACAGAAGACATTCAAACCAGAGCAGAGCCAGAATCCAGAATCTAGTTGCAAAAGCCTGCTTCATTATCAGGTATATTTGTACTGCATTCTAATTTTGACAAATAAAGGTTGAAGTGTTTCCTTGTTCCAATCTGAATGTATTGTGAAATGGCATTTTGAGTTGGATTTATTTTGGTCAATGCTGAACATTAAACATAGTTTTTGTTTATTTCATGCTTTATATGTTGCCCAAAATGTTTGAGGAAGGTACTGTTGTTACAGGTTTGTTGAAGGAGAAGTAGATTTGGAAGCTGTACACGGGATCGGGTCAAGGCTAGGATCAGACTCCGGTTAAAAGGTATGCTCCCTAAATCTACAATCTATCTCTTTTGTAAATGCCTCTGTAGTAACATTGATGCACTTACCTGTCACCCCAACCAAGTTGATAGTTTAGTTTCCTAACTATAGGGTAGAAATATCCGCCAACAGACTGGCGACTCCGCCGGGGAAATATAGTTTTTGGCTTTAGGAAACCTTGTTTTTGGGTGTCTTCTCATTTTATTTTGATTTCTTCGATGTGTTAAGAACCTTTTTAGATATCCCTTGTCTTTATCTTGCTTGCTTTCATCAGTTTTATACCTTCCAAGGTCAGTTTCCAAGCTTTTGAAATATGAGCGCTACTTTGGTATATGTACAGTAGCGCCCATACGCTACTATTCTGTATACACAGTAGCGCCCGTTTTGGCATGGGCGCGAGTTGCTCTACTACACAGTAGAGTACATTTCCTGAAGCAGTCAATTTGTGAGTTGCTTGTTTTTTTAGCCCTGTGGTGATTTGTTGACTTTGCTGTAGGATCCTTTTGATGATCGCATAAGGTTTTTAATTGTTGTTCAAGTCATAGAACCTCTCCTTAAATTTTTTCATCTTTTAAACCATTTGTGGACCTTTGGAATTGTTGAGACCTTTTATTGACTTTTGGGAAGACTTAGTGGTGTTTGGCGACGAACACTTTTACTTTTACAGACCTTGACTACTGTTTGCCCGTTTACAAACCTGCACACTCCTGTGTCTGTTGTTTGTGGTGAAGTTGTCTGCTCTCTACTACCCCCGTCCTCTGTTTAGGGTTTGGTCTTTGGTAGAGCTTCTAGGGTGTCTTCTTTTTGGTCAAGTTTCATTTCTTCCAGGACTTCTTGTCTTCTGCTGGTCACAAGTGCCTTTTAATCAGCTGTAGGCTAGTTTCACCTCTCAGTTTCTTCGTGTTAGTAAGGCAGCCTGCTTGTCTACTTGTACTTGGCTTTGTGGTCTTGTTAGGGTCAAACACTTTAGGTCAGTCCTTAGGTGTTCTCTCTTTTGTTTCTTCCACTTGATGTCCAAGTTTATAGGCTTTTTCTTAGTAAAAAACCTGTAGATCAAGTCTTTCTCGAGCTAGGTTTCGATAACTATAGGCCTAAGAATTTTTGCCATACTTCCACAATTAGCATAAAAAGTTTTATTTGGCTCTCCATTTTTTTGCATAGTTCTTTTTCGATTATTGAAAAAGCAAAAAAAAAAAATTGGTTCTTTAAGTTAAATAGAACTTGTCTTTTGTCAATGCAAAATAGCTTAGTTTATTTTGTATAAATTAAAAAAAACAAAAACAAAAATTTGTAAGGAAGTTTGCTTAGATTCTCAGTTTTGAAAAAGAAGTAGATGAAAAAATAAAAGAAAATATAAAAGTGTTGATTGTAAGAAGATTTGAATTATATTTGCATTTTGTTTTCTTGTTATAACCACACTCACACACTCACTATCCTTTTTGCGTAATAAAAGCCCCTAAAATTTGTTAATAAAATGAACTAGAAATCTTTTCTTTTTAGGGTACACTACACCAACTAGTTTTGGTTAGGGTCTTGGGTTTAAATCACCTTAAACCACCCAAGATCACACATTGCGCAACAATCGTAGTGAGACTATCATAGGCAAACCCACCTCACTCAAAATTTGCCTGGGAGCATATGCAGTAGGTCATTGCGAGATCAGTTTGTGGGAATACTCCTCCTACTTGCTGTTCGAGCATACGCCAGGATCGAATTGCGTATTGGGGACTCTTTCGAGTTTCGGGCTTAGCTACCCTGCCCACGCTTTCTGATTCGACCGGTGACTGTTCCCCCAGGAATTTTCGGTGTTGTGGTATCCATAGTATCAGACTTCTAGGTTCTTACACAGGTGACAGCAGAGGGTATATCTGCTGTACCTAAGACAGACGTGGGAGGAAACCCCGTGCAGGTATTTGGGAGGGCGGTTGGGTGATTCCAGCGCTTGCACCCTTAGTCATTGTATTGTGGACCCCGGGTAACTGTCTTTCTTCCTTCGTTGATCTGTTCTGGGCCCTCATCATCCCAGACTTTTCTCCGGAATGCACCTTTGTTTGACTGGTTTGTATACTTAGGAATTTTTTAGTTGGTGTGCTGTTTGCCCCCTAGTCATAGTGGCCACTAGGTTCTAGGCTGTTATTTCATATTTATAATCACGGAGAATCAACAACTCCGTAGATCGAGAAGGATTCAGAACCTTCCACCTGTTAGAACAGAACCTATACCACCAGCTAGAAGACAACGGGTAAACCCTGGTATTTCTTCAGAAATTACCTCTGAAATAGAATTGCTTGAAGAAATACTTATAACAGAAAACCTTGAAATTGAGGTTCCTGAGGAACCACCACTAGGTACCACAGATCAACAAAATTTTAGTACTGTCGAGGTGGAAGATCTTACTTCTGCGGAGTATAGCACTCCTTTCAATCCTCCCTTAACTAATACTAGAATTCCGCTTCTGTCACCTGTTGGTTTCCAGCAGCCCCTTTTCAGTGCAGATCTCTTTTTTCCCGATCATCTGATTTCTAACACAGGAGGTGAACCAGGGGGTCCCCAAATTCCCACTTTAGGTATGAATACCAGCACAGTTAACCCTTCTTTTACCGCTACATCTAGTCAGGCACAAACCACATCTGTGCCTACTCCATCTTTCAGTTTCAATACTAGTACATTAGGAATGCCTAGTTTTACAACAATGGCATCTATTCCCACATCTACTGTTGGACCTAGCAGTATGGCCAACTGTGCAATACCTTCTACTTCGCAACCGTTATATCAGATCCCTCGTACTTGGGTTTCCACACCTGTGGTAGGACCAAGTGTTTCTGCAAACATGCCAGTCATGGGTACCATGACTGCACCGTCCACATCAGTTTCTACTGGTTTCAACAACTTTGTAGGCCCTAACTTGAATCAGGGTAGCATGCCTGCAAATCATGTTCCTTTTTCCTTATTTTCAGGGGGAGGGGGCAACATTTTCAACCAGCAATATGGCGGGGCTAACACTCAGCCACAGTGGACGAACCAACAAAACACTAATCCGCTCTCGTATGGGTGGGGAAATTTTAATAATTCTTTCTCACAACAACAACAACTGGTAGGGGGAAACTCCTACCAACAAATACCTGGGGGTAACCCCTACCAACAGTTAACTGGGGGTAACCCCTATCAACAGTTGGTAGGTGGTAACTCCTATCAGCACATGGCCGGGGGCAACCCTTATCACCAAATGGCTGGGGGAAACCCCTACCAACAATTCATGGGACAAACAATGGGTGCCTTCCCTTATCAAGCTTCATCTTATCGGCCTCGTCTACCTTTTCTGGCAACTTTGAATTTGCCAGATATTTCGAAACTGACAATGATCCTGTGTGTCATAACGCCACATGGCCATCAGTTCCCACCAAATTACCTTCGGACATTCCCAAATTCGAAGGCAAAACTGGTGAAGATCCTGGTGACCATGTCACTACCTTTCACTTGTGGTGTTCTTCAAATTCGTTGAACGAAGATTCCATCAGATTGAGATTGTTTCAAAGGACCTTAACTGGTCCCGCGGCCAAATGGTACATCGAGTTGCCTGCGGCTACTTTCTCTAGTTTTGGGGATCTAGCAACCGTCTTTTTGAACCATTTCCAACTTCCTGTTCGGTATGATGCCAGAACAGAACTTTTGTCTACTTTTAGACAAAACAAAGCCACTCACCTATCTGACCACATTCAGGAGTGGCGAAGATGGAAGAGGCTCATAAAGGCCAATATCCCTCCAGAGTTTCTGCTTGAGTGGTACTTGAAATCACTCCTTCCTTATATTTCTAAGGAAGTGGCGACATCTGGAGTTTCCAATGAAGAAGAAGCCATCTTAAGGACTCAACAGTTAGACCTTGTATACGCACAATCTGGTTTACTGTATGAGATTATACCAGACGCACCAAGATCAAACACTGATCTAAGTAGACCCAAACTTGGACCACATGCTGACGGCATAGTGGGTTCAGTTAACTCTGCAGCCTTCGAAGAACTGACCAAACAGGTCCAAGACTTAACTGTCAAACATTCGACTGCAGACATTGCTTCCGTCACAACCTCTCCTTCTACTTCTGAATCTGTTAATCAGGTTCAGAACAATCAAAAGGGCCCTCGGCAGCCCAACAACAAAAAGAAGGGCAAGAAAGGAGAGGGGAACCAACAAAAGCCCAAAAAAGATAATGCTGAAGAGGGCAACAAAGAAGAAAAGAAGGTTAGGTTCCCTTGTAAACTTTGCAAACAAAACCACCTTACTCATCAATGCCCTCTACTAGAAGAAGCCCGGAAGCTTTTAAGAGAGAAGAAGCCTGCCGTCTTGAAAGACCCATTTCCTAAAGGGCAAGGCTCAACTTCTGGCACCTCCAAAACTGGGGGCACTTCGCACGCTTCGGTTGATCAAACATTCATAAATATGGTCAACTCAGATGCACTTTTGCAAACCAGAGCTAAGAACTATACCCCGGCAACGCAGAAAAAGGATAAGGAGATTGCTGAATCTTCCACTCCACTCCACATACCTGTGGACCCAATGCCCAAGATTCCGAAAGGTGTCTTGAAGAGGGCATCGCACAATCCTAACATACGGGATGGTTCCAACTACAATGTGGTTGAAGATCTAGCCCAAACCCCTTGTGCCATGTCTACTCTAGAAGTCTTGCAGAGTTGTCCATTGCAACGAAATGCACTTCTGGCAGCTATTGGGAGTATGGAGTCCTCCAATATGTCTGCGCGATTTGACATGACTGATGTTAAATACCGGTTTCCATATCACGTTGCCCTCCAGATTGAGGTCGTTCATGGTCCAATGACCATCAGACGAGCTGTAGTAGATGAGGGAGCGTCGACTTGCGTAATGTCGATTTCTTCTTGGAAAGCTCTAGGTTCTCCTGAGTTAGTCCCTTCCAACACAATGCTTACTGCATTTGATGGCAGGACTTTCCATCCACATGGATTTTTTCCATCATTTAATGTCACTTTGGCCGGTAAGACAGTTGCTGTTGAGATTGAAGTTCTGGACGCTCCGCTCGATTACAACATGTTATTGGGTAGGAGTTGGACTTATGCCATGCAAGCTATAGCATCGGCAGTTTTTCGAGTAGTCATGTTCATTTGAAGGTAAGATCGTTACTGTCGATCAACTTTCTTTCACTCAAGGAAAACACCAGACTTCTACGGAAACCACGGTTCCTATGATTGATCAAACCACCCTAGTTAGTGAGAGTTTAGGAGCAGGACTTTTTGGATCACTAATTGGCACTTTTGACCTTCCCGCTCCTACTTTATTTGTTGGTACTGAGGGATGCTCATCGTCTGAAACTCCTATGGTTAGTTCAACAATCGACTCTGAATTTTTCCCAACTAATACAAATACCTCAATACCAACCCCTGTTGTAGAAGTTACTCACTTAGATTCTTATCAAACTAGAACAGAAGATATATTGACCCTGCCCATGTCGGTTGAGTCAAACATGGATTATGCCACTACTCAGACACCTAACCCGATTCATTTTCTCAACAGTACAGGAATTACTTTACCTTCTGATGAAGAAATGTTAGAAACACTAAATGACCCGAATCATCCTCATGAACATGTAAATCGCGTGTCTTTCTTGTTTCCTTTTCTTCACTTATTAGAGAGAGGTGAATTTTGTTCACCACCTGATGAGAATATGGGCCTCACTCCCTCACAAGCTGCCATTGTTGAAGCAAATAGAGTACATACTTCGTTGGTGAACATTTTTACTGGGGTCAACGGAAACATTTTCTTTGAAACGGGATGTTATCTTGATGAAATCATTCCATATACTAATCTTTTCCGTGAATTCCATAACACCTTTGCCTGACCTCCAGATGAGGATCCAGGCATTGACCCTACCTGAAGAAGTACTACGCCTAGGTTGAAGTACTTTTTCTTCTAACATAGCTGTATATTTTTGTATAGTTAGTTTTGTTATGCTCGTTAGGTGATCTTATGTGTGTTTTCGTTTCGTGTACCAGATGTCAACCGCACATTTCCTAGGATTTGCTGATGGCGCCAGTCGCCACACCCGTCAGTTGGCTGCAGCAGCTTGGGTCATTTATTCACCTGCTGACCAACTTGTCTCTTCGGGGAGGGTTTGTTTGGGACCTACCACGAACAATGTGGCTGAATACAGTGCAGTTATAGAACTTCTCCGAGATGCCCTCAGTCATGGCATTTCATACCTGGAGGTAAGGTTTGACTCACAACTAATTGTATTTCAGTTAATAGGTGTCTATCGGATCAGAGATCCAGGATTGCTACGTGAGTTTCTACGAGTTAGATTATTGGAAAGATATTTTCATTCTATCAGATATGAACACATTCCAAGAAATTTAAACAATTTAGCTGATTCATTAGCGAACTATGTGCTAGACTGGCATTTGCATCATGCATTGTAAACAACATTCCACACATAAAATATAAATGCATACACATGTAAATAACCGATACTGTATATATAACTGGTACCGTATCAAAAAATATGAGTTTTGAGTCATGAGTCTCTCAAGTCAAGTCATAAAAGTACAAAAGCTGGGCATGGTAGCCTTAAAAAATATATACATATAATGTTTTCTTCTCCTATGGAGAAGGAGGAACCTCCTCATCATGTACCGCATTGCGGTAGCATATCACTAGTCTAGCAATCCTCCGCAGCAATCTAAGCCATGCTGGGGGCACCCCAACAACATCCTCCTGCATGTCAATGGGTATCTGGTCCATGCGGCATGCAGGAATCTCATGAGTCAACCGACTCATTTTCCTCTCCAGGGTTCCCAACATAGCTTCAGCTGCGGTGATATCAGCTGGCCTCACGTAGATGGTAGGATGGCCCTCAGGACGAACAGGTCCAACATCTGCATTTGACACTTGATTAGAACTCTAAACTCATTCATAAAAATCAAATACTTGAAAAGTTTGAAAAAATTAAATAAATTCTCAAAAGTAAACATACCAATATCTCCCCAGGCTCCATCTGGTGGAAGCACCAGCTCTGGATCGTGACGGAAATCCAATCCAGCATAAGGAAACTGCTCAAAAGCGGGAACCTGCCTCTCCCACCACCCCCAGAAGTCATCAGTGTGGTAACAATAGTGACTCTCCCCACCACCCTGGTGGAGAAAAATGTCACCCCAACGGCCTAGTCTGGGCTCACGGGGGTTAACCTGCGGTAGAGGCATTCCCAAACTAATAGCAGGCATCCTCTCGAAGAAGAAAGTACACAAGATACTCCCGTACCCGAAATTCTTCATTGTGCCGGATTTGCAACTTGTCAATTGATACTTCATGTTTGCCAACAAGCTAGTACTCCAATCATAAACATGGCCTTGCAAGCACTGTACACCGATATGCATTGAATGCCTAGAAGCTAAGTGTTGTGATGCACTACCGGATACCCGGTTGATCATGCTCACTATCACTTTCAGCGGGAGACCATCAATAGTTGAAATTAGGACTTGGCTCCCCGATTTTTCTGCTCCGGCAACACAGTATGTATTTACATATTCTTGCACTGATCGTGCACCCAAACGAGATGTCCCTTTTAGATTGATTACGTCTCCTCTCCTTGAGAGACCGGTAATAAAGTATATATCCTCAACGGTAAGCTCAAGAGTTTTCCCCCGGATGATGAAGGTATTAGTATCGACATCCCAATACTGAATCAATCTCCGAAACAGCTTGTTTAGTGCTCGCATGTTTACGGTTCGATAAAATTTCAACAAACCGCATCTACGGAGCGCATGGAGGGTAGCTGGGTCTTGCATGGCTAGTCCATCCATGTCTTCATGCTCCCTTTCCCTCCATTATAAGACCATCCTGCACAAAAAACCCCAAAATTTTGAGTCTCGGCACTTTGAAATGGCTTTGCAAATATGTACGCTACTGTGTATACTACACAGTAGCGTATAGGCGCTACTCTGTTTGAGCAAAGTAGCGCCCATTGCCTTCGTACGCTACTGTTGTATGTACACAGTAGCGCCCGCGCATAAACCCTTATGAGCATCGCGTTTCGGGCCATTTTTCCTCAAAATTTTAAAAAATAAACCATTGAAATGCAAGTTTGGTTGATTTCTACTTACTTGGTGGAAGCAGCTTGGCGACTGGATGCTTCTTTTGATCACGGTGGAGATTTGAAATTCGTGAAATGGTGCTCAATGTTTTCCCTACAACACAAAATGAAGATTGATTTTTTAACAATGAAATTATATATAAAATTGGATTTTAATTTTTACCCATAATTTTTAATTTTCCATAGTTTCAAACACTTTCAAAAACCCTAATCAATCAATTGAAACACAAAATAAGGTATAACACGGATCCAAGTTCATTTTTCACCCAATTGTTGTCGGATTCATCTCCTAAGCTCAAATTTCTTAATGATAAACCTTGTCAGTTTGCTAAACATTCCAAATCCATATATCATTTAATATTTTTGCGACATCGACTAATATTTTGTTGAAAACCTAGTTTTGGCAGGACATGAAGTTACGATCCCAGAAGCTGACCTTTAAGTCATTTTAAGCTCTTGTTTGGACTATTTAAACCTAAACAAGATTGCCGAGCAGACTTGTTCTCTTCGAGCTCGTTAAAGTATTCGAAGATTCATCCACCCAGGTATAGAATTACCCCTTTTCCAGGCCTCAGTGGATTAACTACGGAAAAGGTATACTCTAGGTATACTCCTGTATGCGCTAGAAGAGTTCTCCTTTCATTGTTTTATACTTTTTCGGGGGAGGAGACTAATTATACGAAAAAGGACATTCTTGAGTCTTTCTTTAGGGTTTTCCGACTCTCTAAAGATGAAAATACCAAGCGAGCATTCACCTACTCAGGCTCGATGTGAAATCCACGAGAGGGTAAGTAGAGGACTGTTTAAGTTTTTCAACTCTATAAACAAGAAAACACCGCCGAGCACAGACCAACCCGGGCTCGATATAAAATCCACGGATAGGTGAAAAGAGGATTGTTTAAGTTTTTCAGACTCTATAAACAGGAAAACACTGGCGAGCATTAATCTTCTTGGGCTCGATACTAAAATCCATGAGCAGATATATGGAGTTATTGTTTAAGTTTTTCAGACTCCTTAAAATTGAAAACACCGGCGAGCAAGAATAGATCTCGGCTCGATACTAAAATCCAGAGATCAGTACATATAGAGTAATCTTCTATCTCTTCTTCGAACTCTTTAAATTATGAAGAAGGTACTGAGTCTTCCTCCCATGGGCTCATTAAACTATTTACATGGTTGGACCTATTGAGTTTTCATTCTTTCTTGGACTCATTAAATCCACAAGAAGGGTATTCTTTTATCTAAAAAGAATAAGGAACGGGAAAACATATCATACCTTCATTGTCAAAGGCAGTTTCAGTCAAGTTCTATCCTTGAACACAGCACCTACTTAAGTCTATCTTGTCGGTTGGGTTTAGTTTTTGGCCTCAGGGTGAACCTTTCCTCCGAGTTATTTACTCCCCCGGTTGGTTATTCTTCCAACCATATGGAGGGTCTGTTAATGTCTCTTACATTTCAGACTTATTTACCCCATTATGTCAAACACTGCCTAAGTCACTTTGTGTCGTGCTCACTGTTCAAGGATATACCCTGTGTCGGCCATTCTGCAGTTTACCTTGACCTCATGTGTCGGCCTTCCTAGTGTCAGTATTGTCGCATATTATTCCATATCAGCTCTTACCAGTTGAGTGTTCCTCAAGTTGGATTATGGAGGATGCCTTAAGGCCTCCCTTCCAACAGACTTCTTCCCATCGACATCAAATCATTATTCTGGGATTGAAGTTTAGAGTTTCGGTTAGTACCTTGGAGATTGCAGTCACCAGTGGCAATTTTCCTCGCTGTTGAATGATGAGAATACATCAATGTCTCTTCTTCAATAGGATTCCCAAGTGTTCGACTCCAAGTTCATCTATTCACATTTGGCGAATCGTACTTGGTACCTTGGACCCTATCATCATTATTGGTAGAAGTCCTCGCGTTTGTTAACGGTATACATCAATGACCGGTAATCAGACGATGCCCTCCATGTTCGACTGTCAGCTCATCTATTCACATGGTTTGGGTTTGTACCTAGGGTTGTTGTGGGATGAAGACCTTGGGATTTTTTGATGACATTACCTCATTTTGTTATCACCCAAGTTGCGCAAGACTGAGCCTCACTTATATTAGGCTTTCCATGAGACATAGATCCAGTGTGTTGTTATGGCTATGATCTCTCAGTTTTGACATGGATCCACGCTTGTATTTCAAGTGGCCATGCTTTTATATACATCTCCTTGTTATGTATCGGAGATCATGTTGTATCACATTACACATCTATACGATGGCAACAATGTAATTGCTCGCTGACCTTGATTTTTGTTGCAGGTTTCTTGTGACTTGTTCTGCGGGTCTGTGATTCTCCTCTGGTTTTGGATTGTAATGTATTTCGGCCATCATTTCCCTCTGACCTCACACATTAGGGGGAATCTTTTATAGGTCAAAATTGCACCTCTCCGTCCATGATCACCCTAAGCTGCTGATCACACAAAAGGACAACTTGGATGGAGGAGAATGTTGACCTTGGATCATGTGACAACTCATCTTATTTCCTTAAAATACTGGAAAACATACAAAATATCATTTTGAGGTATGAGCGCTACTCCACTTAAGTAGACTAGCGCCCATACGCGACTCCAGTGTATAATAGTAGCGCCCATATCAATATATACACTACTCCTTATTTGCAAAGTAGCGCTTGATATTCAAAACTGAATGAGCGCTAGTTATTAAACAATAGGGTAGCGCCCTATATGCTACTCCACTGAGTAATAGTCACGTATATCTTAAAAGATGATTAAAAAATATATTAATCCATCGAGGAGGATTAGTTGATGGTAGTTTCTTAACTTCCCCAACCTCCTCCATCGACCTAAACTGCTTCTTTAAACCTATAAATACCAAGAAGGCCAAAGGAGCAAGGTTAGAAATAATGAATACAAATGATTGCTAGAAAGCTAGAGGATGAGTTAATGGAGAAACTTTAGGACATTGGAGAAGTTATTACAGAAGACATTCAAACCAGAGCATAGCCAGAATCCAGAATCTAGTTGCAGAAGCCTGCTTCATTATCAGGTATATTTGTACTGCATTCTAATTTTGACAAATAAAGGTTGAAGTGTTTCCTTGTTCCAATCTGAATGTATTGTGAAATGGCATTTTGAGTTGGATTTATTTTGGTCAATGCTGAACATTAAACATAGTTTTTGTTTATTTCATGCTTTATAAGTTGCCCAAAATGTTTGAGGAAGGTACTGTTGTTACAGGTTTGCTGAAGGAGAAGTAGATTTGGAAGCTGTACGCGGGATCGGGTCAAGGCTAGGATCAGACTCCGGTTAAAAGGTATGCTCCCTAAATCTACAATCTATCTCTTTTGTAAACGCCTCTGTAGTAACATTGATGCACTTACCTGTCACCCCAACCAAGTTGATAGTTTAGTTTCCTGACTATAGGGTAGAAATATCCGCCAACACTCCAGATGACATGCAACAGGATGTTGCAGTGATGATGATCAGGATGATCATGGATGACGAGCTTCAGGATGTTGCTCCAGATGTATGTAGCAGGATGTTGCAGTGATGATGATCAGGATGATCATGAGTACATCAGGATGATGTATGGTGAGTATCAGGTTGATACTCTATGGCCGTGGATCAGGTTGTGCAGATGAGCATGTAATCCGGTGCCCTGGGATATTTGCAGATGGTCTTTCGAGGTTTTTCCTATGGCATGTAATTCGGTGCCCTGGGACATCTGGAAAATGCTCTTTCGAGGTTTTGCTCTGGGAGGACATGTAATTCGGTGCCCTGGGAGATCTGCAGATAGTCTTTCAAGGTTTTTCCTATGGCATGTAATTCGGTTCCCTGGGATATTTGGCAGATGCTCTTTCGAGGTTTTGTCCTATGGCATGTAATTTGGGCCCTGGGAGATTTCAGGTTGGAGTTGTGTACCCGTAACATCCTGAGATGCTCTTTCGATGTTTTGCCATGACCACATGTAATTTGTGCCCTGGGAGATTTTAGGTCAGAGTTGTGTACCCGTAACATCCTGAGATGCTCTTGCTAGGTTTTGTGGTGACCACATGTAATTTGTGCCCTGGGAGATCCTTCAGGTTGGAGTTGTGTACCCGTAACATCCTGGGATGCTCTTTCGAGGTTTTGTGGTGGGGTCACATGTAATAGCGCCCTGGGAGATCCTACAGGTCGGAGTTGTGTACCCGTAACATCCTGGGATGCTCTTTTGAGGTTTTGTGACGCATGTAATAAGTCCTGAGGATTCCATAATATGGCCAGTGATGATGAAGACCTACAGGTGGTGGGCCTACATCCAGTATGAAAAAGGACTGGATTTGTAGAACTTCCTATGACGAGTAGATTCAGAGATTGATTGAGATAGCAGCAGCAGTGACGATGATGATGACTCGATGATGATTATCTAGTGACGATGATCCAGAGAAGATGATTTGTGCTAGAAGAACTGTGCTGAGAAATACCTTCCTAGTTAAGAGGGAGTGTTGATGTATATGTAACTTCGAAATGTATTTCACATATATGTATATTGTATTCCTTTAGAGATGTTATTATTCCTCTATACGGAAGTGTCGTTATTTATATTGTAAGTGTCGTAACTTATACTTGATGGGTTATTAGACCACCTTGTTGGGGTCGGCCCTGTATAAGTCATGTGGGTCAAAGGGTTATTAGACCACCCTATTGGGGGTCAGCCATGTGGGTCGAAGGGTTATTAGACCACCCTATTGGGGGTCGGCCCAGTCAGCATTATGTTATGTGGTTAAGTTCGAGCCTACATGAGTTAGGTAAAAAGGAAAGTCAAGTCAAGTATAAATAGAGTGCGGGAGGCACTCTATTTGCTCACTCACTTCTCACACATGCACTCAAGGAGGAGTGGCACACTTATGGAGGAGGAGGATCTGCTGCTAGGTTGTGTCTATCTCTTATGGTTGGTTGTATCATTGCTCTATCTATCTCTGAGGAATTTATTGGGGTTTTTCACCTTTATGGTTTTCCCCAAGTAAATCTTTGTGTCTCTTGTGTGCTTGCATTATTGTCTCCATGATTGATATGCTGTAGATATGATGTACATGTTGTTCTCTCAGTTATGATCCTAGATCAGATTGATGTAAATTCTGAAAATTTAACAAGTAGTTGGACAACCAACTTCAATGAAGGAATCTCGCACTCAACCTGAATGATTGCTTCTATCCCATGCACAAGTTGGAAGGGAGAGAAACTGGTAGCAGTATTTACATTAGCTCAATAGGCCTTAAGAGCAAGATACAACATAATGTACCAGTTAGTTCTACTGGCATTAACGGTCCTTTGTAAGATGGTCTTCAAAGTTTTGTTGACCGCTTCGACCTCACCATTCGCCTGCGGGTAAAATGAAGATGAATGCTCTTATCGAAAACCTAGCATGGTGTATAGATCGGTCATCATGTTGTTATGAAAATGATGACCTTGATCATCCATGATCTCTTTGGGTATACCAAATATTGCAATGATCTGGTTGAAAATGAAATAAACAGTCGTTTCCTCATCTACCTTAACAGTAGGCATTGCCTTGGCCCACTTGGTGAAGTAGTCAAAGGAAACAATGATATGGTGATGACCTCCAGCTGAAACTGGATTACAATTCATAAAATCAATCCCCCACTTGGTGAAGGGGCCTATTGTGATTACAGGATGGAGAAGAGCAGGGTGTGCTCTCATCTTTCTGGTGAAAAACTGACATTTCTGGAAGCATTCACAGCTTCCACACAATCTTTGAAGATTGTAGCCCAAAAATAACTGTTACGCAGTATTTTTTGGGTTGTTTCCAACCCAGAAAGATGACCCCCACAGGCTCCACTATGGGCATCATTCAATACTGATTATGCTTCCTCTAGGGTCAAAAAACAACATAAGATGGAATCTACCCCACGTATGTACAAAGAGTCATAAATGATGAGGTAGTTCTTCGCATGACTCTTAAGATTGCATCATTCATCCCTAGAGAAAGTGGTGGGACACCTCAAAGTCTAGAGATATACCAGGATATCCCCGTACCATGGATCAGAGGATGCAATGAGAAAGATATGTTCATCCGGGAATGATGAATCTTCCTCAACGTGTACTATGTCACTCAGGAATTTAGAAATCCTTCCAGCAAACACCAGTGATTTCTTTGACTTAGCAGACTGAAAAACCAAGTCAAATTCTTGCAAGATTACAATCCATTTATTAAATTTCCCACCGATGATGCATCGAGTGAGAATATATTGAAATGGGTTGACTTCTGCAACCACCGTGGTAGTTTGCAATCATATATAGTGATGTAGCCTCTGAACAACATACACGGTAGATAGTGCCAACTTCTCTACATGAGAATACTTGATCTCAAGAGCTATTAAGGTGTGTGATAGATAATAAATAACATGCTCTTGTAGCTTGTTATCCTTATGAACTAGTACTATGCCTATTGTGTATACTGATGTAGCCAGATATAAGAGGAAATCCTTCGTATAGTCTGGTAGGATTAACAAGGGGGCTAAAAGTAATTCCCTTTTCAAGGCCTCAAATGATTCTTGAGAAGCCTCATCCCACAAAAAGTAGGTGTCTTGTTTAAGCAGTCTCATGAAACCTTTTGTCATTTTGGCATATTTAATGATAAAGCGTCTCAAGAAGTTGGACATGCCCTACAGACATTGAAGTTGTCTCAGGGTTTGAGGAGGAGGCATATTTACAATTGCATCAACTTTCAATGGGTCCACCATTATGCCATGACTGGATACTATGAAACCCAGTAATCGTCCAAATTCAACGCAGAATACACATTTCTTCGGATTCAATAGAATGTTGTAGTATCTGCACCTTTCAAACACAAGTCTTAAGTGGTCAGGATGCTCCCATCTCTTGCGAGATTGAACTGAGAGATCATCAAAGTAAGGTTCAACTACGTGCTTGATGTCATGAAAAGAAAAGTTCATTGCTTGTTGAAAGGTATATCCAACATTCTTCAATACAAATGGCATCTTTCGATAGGCAAAGGTTCCCCAAGGAGAAATAAAAGTTGTCTTGTGCTAGTCTTCAAGTTTGATTTGTATCTGATTATATCCTGAAAATCCATCCATGAAAGAAAACATTTCATGGCCTACACACACGTCAATGATATGATCTATGAACGCTGTGGGGTAATTGTCTTTCGGACAAGCTTTATTTATGTCCCAGAATTCAGTTCAAACTCTAATGGTACCTTTCTTTTTGTCTACCAGAATAGGATTTGAAACCCATTCCGTCATAGCTATCAGATAGATAAATCCATCTTTGAGCAACTTCTCTACTTCCGCCTTGATGGTAGCTGCTTTTCAAGGGTTAACTAGACGGAGCTTCTGTCTCACAAGTTTAGCGTTGGGATACATTGTGATGACATGCTCAACAATGGCAGGGTCAATTCCTGGCATCTTCTCGTAAGACCAGGAAAAAATGTTGCAGAATTCTTTAAAGAGACTGGTCTACAAAATGATCTCCTCATGAGAACAATCTACTCCAATGAAAATATTTTCCACGACCCCAGGTTTGATGCAAATGTTGATCAGCATGGTTCTCGATATATTTTCCATATTCCCTTCAGCATAAACAGCTATTGAAGTAGAAGTGATAGCATACAAATCAACATTCCCACCGGGTCTCATCGAAAACTCACCTCTCTCAATCTTGTCCAGATGAGGAAGAAAATAAGACCTGTGGTGCATGTGTTCCCAAGGATGGTCTAGGGGAATCATTTCTTCGAAGATCACCTCATCAAAAGGAAAAATAGTGTCAAGACAGTCAAAAGAGTGGATAGAGTCCACTGACCATGCAGGATCATAGTCCATATCTGACTCAGCAGATACCAATAGAGTCACGATATGTTCTATTGCAGCATGTTGTGAATCGAAGTAGGTTACCTCTACAACAGATAAAGGCACAACTGGTTCTGATTCAGTGGGGAGAATCCATGGATCTGTCGTTGGACTGACCGTGAAATATGAGACAAAGAACACTCTTCAGAACCAATAAAATGAATAGGAGAAGGTAGGTCAAAAGTGCCTATTAATAACCCATAGAGCCCTACTCCTAAACTCTCAGCAACTAGGCAGGACTTATCAACAATCAAAATTGTTGAATCCGAGGAATTCTGGCTATTCTTCTGAGAAAATGAAAGTTGATCGACTGTGATGATCTTGCCTTCGTGAGGGAACATTATAACCCAAAAAATGGATGATGGCACTGATTTCATTGCATACATCCAGCTCCTACCTAACAGCAAGTTATAGTCAAGTAGAGCATCCATAACTTCTACCTCTATAGATACTAGCTTTCCCACAAGTTCAACATCAAATGATTGTAAGACTCCGTGTGGATGGAAAGATCTTCCATCAGAGGCAGTGAGTACTGTACTCAAGGGAGCTAACTCGGGTTAGCCCAAAGCCTTCCAACAAGAAATGGACATTACGCATGTATACGCACCGTCATCTACAACAGCTCGTCCAATGGTCTTGGAACCATGAACTACCTCTATTTGGAGAGCAACGTGGTACGGCAACCAGAACTTGAGATCGTTCATATCAAAATGAGCAAGCATATTAGATGAATTTACACTCCCGATCGCTGCGAGAAGTGCACTAGGTTGTAATGTACAACTTTGCAGTACTTCCAAAGTGGACATGGCACAAGGTGTTTGGGCTAAATCCTCCACAACATTATAGTGGGGGGTAGCCTGCGCTTTGGGATTGTGCACAGCCCAATTGAAGACACCTTTCGGGATCTTTGGCAATGAATCCAACGGTCTATCGATGTGGAGAGTGGTAGATGACTTGCGAACATCCTTCTACTGCGAAGCCGGGGTATAATTTCTAGCTCGAGTTTGCAAAAGAGTGTATGAATTAACCATATTAATGAATGATTGATCAACAGTTGAGGCATGATGAGTGCCCCCAGCACTAGAGTTTCCAGAAGCTAAACCTTTCCCATGAGGGAATGGGTCTTTTAAGATAGCAGGTTTCTTTTCACAGAGTAGCTTCTGGGCTTCTTTCATTAGAGGGCATTGATGGGTAGGGTGGTCCTCTTTGCATAGATTGCAAGGGAACTTCACTTTCCTTTTTTCCATTTTATCCTCCTCGGCATTTTCTGTGTTTTTGGGATTTTGGTGGTTCCCCTCCCATTTATTGCCCTTTCTTTTGTTGTTGGGCTGCCGAGGGCCCTTTTTGTTTGCATGCACTTGTTGTACAGATTATGTTGTTGAAGGGGAGGCTGTAACCGAAGTTGATTCTGCGGCAGACTGTTTGACAAAAAAGGTGTGAACCTGCTTTGTTAAAGCATCAAACACTATAGAGTGTATTGAACCCACAATGCCATGAGCATGTGGTCCAGGTTTAGGTTTACCTAAGTCTTTGTTAGACCTTGGTGCATCGAGAATAATCTCATATAAGAGCCGAGACTGAGCATATACCAAGTCACGTTGCGGGGTTCTTAAGATAGCTTCCTCTTCGGAGGACACCCTTGAAGTTGCAACTTCCTTAGAAATGTAAGGAAAGAGTGATTTGAGATACCACTCCAATAAAAATCTTGGAGGGATGTCATCTTTCATGAGCCTCTTTCTCCTTCGCCACTCCTGAATGTGGTTAGATAGGTGAGTGGATTTGTTTTGTCAGAAGGTTGACAGAAGGTCTATACTAGAATCATACCAGACAGGAAGTTGAAAGTGATTCAAAATAAATAGTAGCTAGATCCCAAATGGTTCCATAAGCAGTTGCAGGCAGTTCAATGTACCATTTGTTTGCGTCACTTGTCAAGGTTCTTTGAAAGAGCCTCAATCGGCTAGAATCATCATTGAGTGAATTCAAGGAGCACCAAAGATGAAACGTCGTGACATGATCACAGGGATCCTCGCCAGTCTTGCCTTCAAAATTTTGAATGTTTGAGGGAAACTTAGCAAAAATAGGTGGCCATGCAGGATTGTGGCACACAGGGTCATTAGTGAGTTTTGAGAGATCTGGTAAGTTCAAATTTTCCAAAAATGGTAAACGAAGTGGTGCCGATGGCATTTTCTGAAAAGGAACCTAGTAGGGGGAACCTCCCAATACTTGATTCGTGTACTACTGGTTGGGGTTTCCCATAGCCATCGGTTGTGAGGTAAAAGCATTAAAATTGCTCCACCCAAAAGAAATTGGATTACTTCCTGGGGTAGTGGTCCATTGCAGCTGGGTGTTAACCCCATCGTATTGTGGATTAATAATATTACCCCCTCCTCCAGCAAACAAAGAGAAAGGGATGCTCCCTACAAGTATATTTGATGGATTTACATTGTATCCTTCATAGGGGTTAAATCCAGGCGTAGTTGTAATAGATGGTGCCGTGATCGTACCCATAACATGCATAGATGCAGAAGGGATTGATCCTACAATGGATGTGGAAGAAATAGTTTGAGGTATACCCTGGAACTATTGTATAACATGAAGTTGAGTGAAATTCACTGCAGGTATCCCTGTCAAAGGGACATTATTTTGTCCAAAAGTAGGGGTGGAAACTAAAGTAGACGTCAAAGCTTGTGAGCTCGACATGCCTAAAGTACTAACATTAAAACTAAAGGATGGACTCGAAGTAGAAGCAGTCTGCGAAGAGCTCGGTGTTGTAGTGTTTATGAAAGAAGAATTAATAATGCTTGTATCCATAGATATTGTGGGAGTTTGAGGAACTCCCTGCTCATCTCTTGGGTTAGTCATGGTGTAACCAAGTGTAAACAAGTACGCACTATACCCAGGTTGTCCTAGAAATACTACATGTACCAGTAGTGGATCATTGGGTCCAGTCAAAGGAGGGTTGAAAGGAGTACTAAACTCTCAAGAAGTTAAGTGCTCAACCTCAACAGTATCAAAGACATGTTGATCCTGAACTCTGGGCTGTGGTTCTCCAAGTACTTCTGTTTCGCCCCTAAGTTCAAATGAACCACGAGAATCCATATTCCGACGTTGTAATGGCGGTGGAGGCTCCACAATGAGTGGGGGGAGTTTTTGCAACCTCTGAGACCTACGTAGAGAATGGTCCTCTATAGCTATATAAAAATCAAACTAAGTAAAAAACCTAGTGGCCACTACGACTAAGGAGAAAATAGCATACCACTAAAAATTTCCTAAGTGATCAAACTAGGAAAAACAAGGCAAATACTCTCAGAAGCAAGTATGGGATGATGACGGCCCAGAACAAACTAATAGAGTATTGACGGTTAGTTACGCAGTGTCCAATGGAGGTCCTCTGGGTGCAAGCATTTGAATCACCAAACCACCCTCCTGAGATTATTGCCAAAGGGTTACCTTCCGCATCTATCCAAGGTGAAGTGGAATATCCTTCCACTCTACCTGTGTAGAGCCCTGGGTTATAATACTAAGGATACCACCAATATGAAAAAATGTGGGCGAATTGTCGTCATCCTAGCCAAGACGCGTGGGAAGGGTAGCAAATCCTAAAATCCAAAATAACTTTAAAAGTACTAGTAGACACTCGTACGCAAATCAGCTTTGGTTTATGGTTGAGAGGAAAGTGAGGGGGTATCCTCAATAGTTCCAATCGCCCACAGCCTCGTGCTTAACTCTGGTTTGAGTAGAGTGTTCCCAAGATATTTTGATAGAGGTTGATTTACCTAATAGATAGTATTACTATGATTGTTGAGTAATGAAGCCGATTTCGGGTAGTTTAAGGTTATTTAAACCCGAAACTCTATCCTAAGCTAGTTGATGATGTGTATACCTAAACAGAAAAGTTGCTAGTTAATTTTATTAATATTTCTTCTTAAGGGATACTTTTTACTCAATAAGGGTAGTGAAGTGTGTGGAATGGTTTCGACAGAAAGCAAAGTGGGTATGAAATAATGCTTTTAAATTCACAAAAGACTCTTTTCTTTTCATTTATATTCTTCAAAACTTAAACTAGGCAATCCTAAATAATTTTTTTTTGTTGTAATTTTCTTTTAGTTTTTCAAAGCAAACAATCTATGCTACTTCGAAAAAGATGATAACTCTTACTACTAAGCTACCAATTTCATTTTTTGTATTTTATAATAATTGCAAAAGAAAAAGAACTTGGAAAGTGTTAGGATATCTCATCATTCAGTATGTACTTTGCATGCATGCATTTCCATGCATTTGCATCCAGCCCAGTCACCAGTTTGATTCCTCCAGCACCTAGTCCCTAGTCTACTAGCACCCGGGAGCTTCCTTCCACTCAATTTTAGCCCTCCTAGTGCTTAGTGTGCCCAACATGCACCTACCACTTGAGAGGGGCACCTTTTCTCACCTACCACTCCAGTTCACTTCAGTTAGCTAGTTGTCTTTCCTTGATTTGAGGCTAGACTGACTCCTAACTATTATTATCACTCGGATAGACCTCTGATGAGACTTGACTACCTATTCTGACTCTAGTTAGATCCTCATGCACCCTCCACTAAGCCTCCTTCCCTACATTAGTGCCATTACCATCAGTTAAACTTATTGCACTCAGTTAGACTCAGTTTGACACCTAGTTGACAGTTACTTGTGCATTGATGACCACCATTGATTGATGATGAGGACTCCTAGTTGGAGCCAAGCTATTCCATGCAGTATATTCAAATGACCTCCTTGGCTAATTTGAATTGCCCACTCATTGTGACAATATTGTATTGTAATTCTACTATTCTGGATTATAGAGCACTGATGCATCTCTCTTGCACAGTTTTTACTCCAATTTGTTTAAATCATTGTGATTGATTTACTTGTTCAATAGATCTATTGTGACTAATTTTACATGGTATCAGAGCCATGGAAGGGACACGATTTCTCTTCTGCAGGTGTTCTACATGAAGAATTGAGTGAATTTGCTCAAAATACTGCACAGTGGCATGCAAAATCTCATGTGCATTCGTCCATGTGCATGCAAAGCTGAAAAATACTCTCCAATCCACTGTAGAAGCCTTGAGTTTTACACATAATTCCTATATTTGATACATTGGATCTTCAAGCTTGCTTGATCTCCAATCCTAGGTGTGATGCAACTCTAAAAGGGTGGATTGTTCGACCTTACTGTTCTTGTTTTTCTTGTGATTTGCAGGTTTTATAACTCCTCCATTAGCATTCACTATCATTGAGATGGATTCTTCTTATTCAAAGCTACTCACTCCCTTCAGTTATTTTGAATGGAAGAATGACATGGAGATTATGTTGCACTCAAAAGGGTACTACAGAGTCACCATGGGGCTCGAAGTTGAGCCCAATACTCTCATTGACAAATCCAAGCACTTCAACATATTGCATGAAGTATATGGTCTTCTTTGCCTCAATATTTCCAAGGATCTTCACTTTCACCTCAGTGGATTGACTATTCCGAAGGAAGTATGGGATCAACTCGAAAATCTTTTTGGAAATCAAGATGACATGAGGTCTTTTCAATTGGAAAATGAATTGATTGCCTTGAATTCTAAGAATTTCGAGACCATCAATGATTTTTTCACAAGATTCAAGCATTTGGATTTGCAATTGAAGACCAGTGGAGTTGTCAAAGAGGTTAAACAATTGATCCTCTCTATTCTTTCAAATCTTGGTAAATATTTCTCAGTATTTGTCTCTACTTTCAATTTCGGTCGGCTAACTACCCCGAATTGGAAGATGCCTACCTTGAATGCCTTAATTGATTCCGTTACCAAAGGGCATGATAAGCTAATTCAAATGGGGTCCATAAGCTCCAAAGATTCATCCCTCTTTGTTGGAGGATCCAAGAATTCGACTGGAAAAGGGAAGCAAAAGAAGGAGAATCCCAAATTCGAACCTTCCAAGCAAAGAGAGAAAAGCAAACAATCGGATGCACCATCTGGTTCAAGGAAAAAGCAAAAGGGTAAAGAGGGTAAAGAAAAATCCAAATGTTCTTATTGCAACCGTGGATTTTATCCTAAAAGTTCATGCATGAAGAAAACAATATATCAAATGGCCCTCATTTTGGAAAATAATAACATAACTCTTCCCGACGGTGCACAGAAGAAGGATAGAAATGATGATCATGAAAGAGGTCAAGCACTCATGGAAACTGTTTCGAAACCCACCACTCTACTGATAGATTTCGGTGCCTCGAATTATATGGCTACAAATATTGACTCATTTTCTTCATTTGATCCAAACAACTCCATCCCCATCCATTTGGGAGATGACTCAAAAATTTCATCAAAGTGTAAAGGTACCATCCATTTAGAGCATGGAAGTTTTCATAATGTTCTTTATGTGACTTCCTTGGATTCGAATCTACTTTCTATGTATCACATGACACACACTGGTGCACCGAAGCTAGTTACATTCAGCCCTAACAAATTTGAAATTTCTGATATTGGATGTGGAAGACTTATTGCAGTTGGAAAGGCAAATCATACTGCAAAATACTATGAGTTTTCACACTTTGTGCCGCTTGAAAATCCCACCGCTCTTCTCACTCATGGAAATCAGGTTAGTAGGATTTGGCATGAAAGGTTTGGACAAATTAATCACAATTTTTTGCTACTTTTACAAAACAAATCCACGGTTGATGGTCTTCTACCCCTCCGTTCCTCGAAGGGAATTTTCCCAGGTTGCATCATTGGGAAGCACCGTGAGCACAAGTTCTACCATGGCAATGCTAGAAGAGCTTCTACTATTTTGGGTCTCATACATTCTGATATCAGTGTTCCACTACCAAATATGTCCATGAATGTTTCAAGGTATGTTTTGACATTCATCGATGACTTCTCCCGCTTTACTTGGGTCTTCTTTCTCAAAAACAAGTCAAAAGTGCTTGGAAAATTCAAGGATTTTAAGGCTTCTGTTGAGACTGCCATAGAGAGCAAGATCAAATCTCTTAGATCTGATAATGGAAAAAAATAATTCAAGACTGAGTTTCTTCAACTTTATGCTGAAAGTGGAATTCAGATCCAACATACAGTTCCCTACACACCCCAGCATAATGGTGTAGCAGAAAGGAAGAATCGGTCACTGAAAGAGATGGCTACCTATATGCTTGAGTCAAAAGGTTTGGATGAAAATATTTGGGCTGAAGCCATGAATGTTGCTGCATACATTCAGAACCCAGTTCCACATTCATCCATGAAAGGTAAAACTCCTTTTGAAGCATTCACTGGTCACAAACTGGATGTGTCCAATCTGAGGGTTTTTGGCTCCACTGCATGGGCTAGAATTCCTTTTGAAAAAAAAAATATTCGGATCCACAAAGTACTGAATGCATCCTAATAGGATATGGAGAAGAATAAAAATCATATAAACTCATGAATATCAGATCCAAATATATATTCATAGAGAAAAGTGTGAAGTTTGAAGAACTGCTTCAAGATCTGAAACTAGTCAAGGAAAACTCTGTCGATCCGGAACCTCCACAAAAAGAAGATTCAAGAGAATATGAAGTAAGCATTGGATCTAATATATCTGATATTTTATCAGAATTTTATGTCCATGACATATCAAGTTCGGAATCTGACCGTAATGATCCTCCTCAGTTACCAAAGTGATCCCAAAACACTCTACAATTTGCTTCTCCAAAAGTTGGAAATCTTGCTAATCCAAGGAGAACAAGAACAAAATTTCAAAGAGAAGGTATGGCTCTTTCATTTTTTGATCCATTATTATCTGAGAAATGTTATTTGATGATTGGCTCAGATCCCAAATCACACTATCATGCCCACCGAGACCCAATATGGAAAACCACCATGGATGAAGAGTACAGTTCTCTTCAAAAGAACAATACATGGGAGCTAGTTTCTCTTCCACCTGGAAGAAAATTGGTCCAATGTAAGTGGGTCTATAGCATGAAGGTTACTGCTGATGGCTCTATCAGCAAATACAAAGCTAGGCTGGCACCAAAATGTTTCTCCCAAGTCCAAGGAGTTGACTACACTGAGACTTTTGCACCAGTTGCAAAGATGGATTCCATCCACTTAGTTTTGGCTACTTCCACATCCAAGCACTGGGAAGTGCACCATATGGATGTGAAGAGTGATTTTCTACATGGAGATATCGATGAATAAGTATATATGAAGCATCCAGAAGGATACATATCAGATCCATCATTACTTTGCAGATTGAAGAAATCTTTGTATGGATTGAAACAGGCCCCAAGAGCTTGGTATGCAAAGATGGACTCCTTCCTTCTTTCTCAAAATTTCACACTACTACATATGGCCAAATTTGGCACATTTTTTCATTGTAATGGCCATGATATTTCGTCCCTATTGCAATGATCTGGGGTTCATTTTTTCGTGGAACCAACTTCGTGGATATAGGGACGAAGATTCCTTGTCGTGGCAATAGCAATGTTTCTCAGTGGCCATGTGTCACCTTCGCAACAATCCTCAGATATTCGGAAAATTAATTCTTCCACGAATTTTCATCGATATAGCCACACCCCTCATCTATATGTTTCCATGCAAATGCTTTACCTTCCATGAACTTTCGTGTCTATAGAGACAAACTTATATTGGAGGTTCGTCTCTCTAGCAATGAATATTCATGGCAAGTAAAGCATCTGCATGGGAACATCTTATACATCTCGATGAAAGTTCGTCGGAATAGAGATGATTACATTCACTAACTTTCATGGAAGGTTTAGCATCTACATGGAAACATTTGTATGCTTCCTTGAAACTTCGTCTCTGTATCCACGAAACTGCGTCTCTGTATCAACGAAAATTTGTGGCAGAAATCCGTCGATATTGAGACAATACCTGGCAATGTTAAAAAAAAAAAAAAAAGCCTAAATGGAAATCATTGAATTAGTGTTAGTGGTTGTGTTTGAATGGACCAAAATGAGGATAAGAACAAGAGAGTTGCCTCCATTCTTCATAATTGCTACATTCGGTATCCAATAGATTTGAGCCTTGAGGACACATTTATGAGGATGACTTAGGAGAACTATTACTTTATTTATATAGTCATTTTTATACTTGGTCACCAGATTGAACTACCTGAAGTCCTGAAAGTGCCAGAAGTCTAAGCCAAGTATCAAAGGTTGATAATGACAAAGGTTGAATGCTTGAAATTATAATGTTGAATAGTTGAGGAGCTCTCACTATTGTTGAAGGTGTATGCTAATAGCAGGCTCCTAGAGAAGCACTGAGAAGATTGAGAAGATCTCATGACATAAGTGATGAGACATGATCAACTATGATTTTGATTGGTGCAACATTATGTATCAAACGGGTCTGAGAAGTGAAATAAGGTCATTATAAATAGAGTATTGAATCTAATAACAATGGAGAAAATCTCGAAGGTATTGGCAGAGTGTGCTCATGACAATCAAGGTTTGAATATGTTAATATGTTCCCTTGACATATTACTATTGGGAGAGAAAATCAACAAAGAGTCTTGACATTAAAGATGTGAAACCTGAGCTAAAAGCTCTATGCAAAATCCTAAGGATGGATTCGATACTACTAGAGTTTCTCTCAAGGATCAGTACTGACCCTAGCATTGATCAAGGTCACGAAATGGATCAAGGAATCACTGAGAGAATACACTGAAAGAAAGAGCATAATTGACTCGCACATTAACGACATAAAATCATGAAGACATGAAGTCAATGTGAAATCATTGAGCTCTGGAAATGGCATGGAAAAGTATAATTGACTGTCATATATATATATATATGGGGGGTGTCTTGGAAAGTCACATTGAGAAAGATCCTAAGAGATGAAGAAAGGAATCTCAGTCCAAGTCAATGAGGTCTTCCCAAATAGTCACGTGTTATATCATTTGTATGTTAAGCACTTTGCAAATCAGTTTAGCACTTCAAGTCCCTTTTGGTAATTTCAGAGAGTAAGTGCAGTAGCTTAGTAAACTTATTATGACAAATCTAAAAGACCAGAAGAGATATAAGCATCTTATTCACATTGTCTAGTAGACTTATGGCAAGTTTTAAGGTCTTTTGGAAAATGTGAAAACTTGTTTCTCTCTTGAAATACAAAGGGATTAGATTTGCAAGTATCAAAACTATATGTGTGCCTTTTTAGGATGGTATGTTGATCTTATAGTAAGACTTGATGTTAATATTTTAAGTGTTATCCTTGGATTTGTGAGGTGAGGTCGGATCAATTGTGAAGACAATTGTGCAACCTTATACTTTGGTGGATATAAACTAGCAGAGAAAAAAGCTAATGTGATTCAAAGGAAGCAAATTTACATCTCCCCTTTTTAATAGTATGACCAGCAAGTGGACAAGCCAAAGTATGTTTATGAAAAGGAACTATATTATTTTGTTTCATACTTCTTTAATATGTAAAATTTAGTATATCCTTGAACTCTTAGATAGTACTAAATACAAGCAATTGTAAGCTACAGGAACACTGGAGTTTTGACTAACTGTCTCACAAACAATGATATTTTCCTTGAAAACAATATTCAAATCTATTGTGACAAAAGATACTACAAAGCACAAAATCATATTTATGAGGATTTGCAAACTTGGGAATGAGATTGGATGACTACCCCTTTTTGTAATCTGAATTTGGTCTCCACTGTAGCGTCCTCAATGCGTGGAAATGGTTGTAAATCAACAAGAGCAATCTATACAGTTCCTTGGATGACTTGAATGGGCTTGGTATTTACAGCTGGTAGATAGTGGGTATAAAAAATTGTACCCATCTCTCCTTTGGCCACTTTGCAAATGTGAACAGTGATATATACCAGCAACTGAGATGAACATATTGTTGCAGTGAAATATGTACCTTTGGTACCTCAAAAGCACGAACAATGAAGTAGGACTTCCCAATCAAGACCGCACTTTATATAGCAAAGATGATAGTACTGTATCTTGGCTAAAACAACCTCTAAGAAATGACTACACCCTTCTCAGGGAACCTGCGGTGAACCATATGCAAGTCATGACCCCCCTTCTGAGATAGAATAAGATGGAAACACCACAAAGATAAAGAATTAAAGAAGATATTTTATTCTTTGGAAGGTATTGGAGGAGCGATAGGCACTGGCAGTGCTAGAGCAGTCTTTTAAGGATTTGGAAGTAGCACAACATCTCTAGGCTTCCAACTTGAAGGGACTTCCATAATTGGAGGAAAGGGAACATGATCTACAGGCTTCCATACTAGAGGAATTGCGGGCTATTCAATTCCCGTTCCAGTTCTCCACCTAGAATTGGTGGCAGTGTTCCACGGACAACCTCTAGCATGGATTTTAACAACTTTCTCTAAAGCATGTTACACAATTGCAACAAGAAATTGCTTTGTAATTGTTTGTTTTAGGATTCCAACATCCAAGTCTCATATTGATGAATGCAGCAAGCACAATAGTCATCAAAATCATTAAAGATTGTACTTCTAAGTTCTAATTTCCTATATTTTGGTGTGCAAATAGTCATTTTTGGTGGGGAATGCTGGGCTTGGAATTGTGATGTATCTTCTATATTTCTTCTCAAGTCTTCATTAATGGCTATTGAATGGATGACCTGGGTATCATGCAATACTTTTTTATCATAACCACAACCAACAGCATGTGCCTTTCCACAAAATAGGAAACCATTTTTCAGTATTGCATTGATGGAATTCTTCAACAAATCTATCAAAGAGACAAGAAAATTTATTGACAAGAAGTTACCCATGAAGCAAACGTGCTTGCATCTTGTTCCTCGTGTCCAAGTGAACCTGGCATCGTTTTATGGCATGTATTGTATCTGGCCAAATGTACCAAACAAAAAATATGTTAAGTTACCTATATATATGTTAAATTAAGAGTTGATAATGCATAAACAAATGAGATACAAAATATTTTAAGTTACCTATATTCACATACTGATATCCGACCTTGGGTAATCCAGTGGAGATCATTGCATCAAATGTATCATGCAAATTCATAAGAAGGCACTAAATTTAATATTATATTCTGATTGGAATAATTATTTAAATGTACAAGCCAAAACCTTTTCTAAAGCTGACTATTTACAAGCGAGATAAGAAAGCTACCTCTTCCAATCCCAGGTGCATTCTTCTTAGAAGTACGACCCATGAACACCTTAAAAGCTGAAGGTTTCCAATTCAGAATATGGATATGCTAAAAAAAAATTCACAAAAACTAGTGAAACATTAGAAAACATCTATCTCTAGTCTTCCACAAACCTTATTTTAAATAGTAGACATCTGTGAGCAACATAATTCAGTAGACACAGTAAATACTCCAGGACTATTGTATTGCAAGCTTCCATATGTACAACCAGTAAGTTATTAACTGCCATATCAACATATTATAATTGCTTACAATGACAAGCAAACTAAAATGATAAACTAATATTTAGAAGCATGTAATAAAATAAACATGTATATCATATAACAGAAATAGAGATATAGTTGAAGATACAAAATAGCTGAGTGTGAAACCATTATTAAAAATATACTCAGAAGTGTTACTTTCAACAAAGATTGATTGTGCCTCAGAGAGGCCAGTCTTATCTAGGAACTAACTGACCCTACAAGAGGGTGTGTACAAACCAAAGAGAGAGAGAAATGACTGGAGTTGATTAGGTCAATGAAAGTCAAGAACACTACATAACTCAACATACATTAAGTCACAAAAATTCTAAACTTCGACAAATTCAAGTACTGTATAAGACCAAAAATTCAAAAAGGCGGTATAAAAGAAATGAAGGAGGGTAAATGACCACATTAACCACAAGTCTTAAGGAAGGTACCACAAGTCCAGTAATAAATCAATCAAGGTGGGGAAGGTACAACAAGTATTTAATAACTCAATCATTAACAGGTAATAAAATAAACATATCGATCATATAACAATAAGTGAGTTATAGTTGAAGATCTCCACGCCAACATTAAACCAAAAATCAGATCTGAAGTGTGGGTACAAATATAAACAATGGTCATAAAATAAGAAAAATATAAACAACGGTCATAACATAGGTGTGGGTAGTAGAATACCCATGACCCTTAGAACCAAGGGTATGCTCCAAATGTCGCCAAACAACCATAGGAATCTATAAGAGCAAAAATTCAACAAGGTGGTTTTTAAAAAGTTACTCAAGTACTCAAGAAGGTGGTTTTTAAAAAGTTACTCCAAATGTTGCCAAACAACCATAGCACTCTATAAGAGAAAAAATTCAACAAGGTGGTTTTTAAAAAGTTACGAGACCAATCATAGCTCAATCAAGGTGGGGAAGGTACAACCAGTCATATCTCTCTTAAATGTAAAGACGTTCCATATAAGCTGAAAGTTCATCATCACAGTATAAGGAAGGGTGGTGGGATGCCAAATAAAAATATCCATCGTTTCTCTCTATGCAATCCTGATAGCATCACATAACAGTTAAGTACCTTGTACTATAAAAAATAAAAGCCACCTGTTTAACCTTTAAATTTAGGAATATGGTCTACAAAAGAAAAATTTCATCACAATTACCATCCAAATTTCTGACTGGTGCCAAAGCAACAGTAAAAGATTTAATAACATAATTTTGATCTCTACCAACTTCAACACTCCTCTTTGGTCTTTGTGTTGAATTTGGTCCTCGATATGTAAAGTTAAGTACAGACCTCAAATAGGTTTACATAGTCCACATACTACAACAATTAAGCACACAGATGATGAAAGAAAGGTACAATAACATAACAATTCTATAGCTGAATGATAAAACAATACTATTTCTGAATAGTGCTAAAGCAACAGTAAAACATTTTATAACATAATTCTCATCTTTTTCAGTAGCATGTCATAAAATAAACATATTTATCATATAACAATAAGAGAGGTATAGTTGAAGATATCATTTAAACAAAAATCAAATCTGAAGTGTGGTACTATTTCTGAACAGTGCTAAAGCAACAGTACAAGATCTTACAACATAAATTTCGATCTCTATCAACTTCAGCACTCCTTTGTGGTCCCTGTGCCAAAGTTGGTCCTCGAGATGTAAAGTTAAGTACAGACCTCAAACAATTTTACACAGTCCACATACTACAACAATTCAACACACAGATGAAAGAAAGGTATAGTAACATAACAATTCTATAGTTGAATGATAAAACGGTACTATTTCTGAACAATGCTAAAGCAATAGTAAAATATTTTATAACATAATTTTCATCTCTTTCCGTAACGTGTAATAAATTAAACATATCGATCATATAACAATAACAGAGGTATAGTTGAAGATCTCCACGTCAACATTTAAACAAAAATCAGATCTGAAGTGTGGTACTATTTATGAATAGTGTTAAAGCAACAGTACAAGATTTTACAACATAAATTTGATCTCTATCAACTTCAACACTCCTCTCTAGTCCCTGTGCTGAAATTGGTCCTCAAGATGTAATGGCCAGTAATCAAATTATAAAGAGTGATCATGATCAAAGTCATGATGAACATATCTAATATATCTAATATAAACAGAATCAATGTTTCAGACTTGTGATGACATTTAAATTTAAAACTCAAATTCTAAGAAAATAAAACATAAAATGGGAAAATTCCTTAGAGCATCAAATTAAAGATAAGTACCTCATAACTATACCAAATAAAAGTTATCTATGTATTATAATACCAATGTTTCATACTAACAACATTGACATCCATCAAAATACAAATCAGGAATTTATGTTGCATCTACTTTTTCGTTGTTTTATGTTACTTTGCATGTAAAAAACTTGCAAGTGGGGTATCACAATCATCCAATGGCACAGTATTTACTGTGATATATCCTATTATTTTTTGTGTTTCCATGTCCTCATTTATGCTACTTCTTGTACATCGCTGAGCAAGGCATGGAGGTAGTTCTGTAGGGGTGTGAACTGCAACAACATAAATTAGGATATATATATGATATAGAACTATTATTGAAATAAACATTTCATTTTTTTTATATAAATTACAATATTTCTCTTTACCAGTCACTGTAGATGTGACAACTGGGGTGTTAATTGGAGGTATAGTTGCTTCCTCTTGTAGTTCATGCTCCTGAGCTGCATGGTCTTTTATTGAAAGAAGAAAATTTATAAGTATACGTTAGGAAATATATATATCTAATCATAGTAGATATTTCTATTTCCAATGCATACATACCAGAATGGACACTATGCTCCTCACTATCATGGGACATGTGCACCCCAACATCAACTGGTACTTGCTGTGTACCGCTAAATTCATTACTGCGGTTGCATTGTTGCTTAAAAACAAACATAAATTTTTAGTTATGGGTGATACAATCATAAGTACTTAATAGACTATAATAGTATACTACCATTGGTGATATACCTGCATTTACGTCATTGGGGAGATTGGAGTCTGCCCCAAGATTTTGCGATATTCAACCACACTTTTAAAACCAAACTTGAAACCAAGCTTTAGGTCTTCATCGGTGGTAGTAGCTTGGAACGTGTTTCCCTGCAATGCATGATAACACATTTCAAAATTTCCACTATCAAAATCCGATATTTGTTCGGTATTGTTAAATAATTATTCCCGATAATTAATCATTTAATACTTATGATTCTTGCTCTTAGTTTTCTATAGCCACCCTGGCCCAGTCTATGTTTCCTGTGCTTTTCCATTCTATCCTTGGTTGCTTTGGAGGTTTCAGGTAGCCTATATATGAAAATTTTGAAAACCTTAGATATCAAAAATCTCACTTAAAACAAAAAAGAAAAAAATAATTGAGCTTATTTCAGTAAAAAGATGATATATGTTGTACCTTGCTTTACCAGGTCGTGGTTGTTTTCCTTGTCTTTTAAGCAAGTTCTCCTTTGCATCATCTATGAGTGCCTTCCACTCTTTCTCTGGAACCATGGGAGGGTGCTCATGCTTGAGGTCAGCTTGCAATCTTTCTCTATATTGGGCCCTAGTATATTTCAAATTCTCACCGGCTAACCTTGCAACAACCTTCCTATTGAAAGTATTGCCGAATAAGTTGACCATGTGGTCCATCAATTCATCTCTCTTATTACTATCTTGGCTATTCCACTGTGTGTGAATGGTGGGGCCAAACAGCTCCAAGGCTTTGTCATTCAAATGCCTGTATGATACATTGTTTCCTGCAAATTAAATATGTAATCCATTAATTTAAAATAATTTCAACGTATGACTATTTCAATTTCATGATTAAAATGAATAATTTAATTAATAAATACCAGCAATCTTTTCAATATTGATAGGAACACAAGAGTCATCCACTAGAAAGGTGAGATCGAGCAATCCGGTGCTTTTAACTCGTGCTGCTTCAGGAAAACTATCCCGGTTGTCCACAGTACGTTCATCTCCAGAGTCATGTGGAGCGATAGGCTCAGTCTCATCATGCTGAGGCATAGCATCAGGCTCTGGCATGGCATCATGCTCTCTCTCATCAATGCCGCCATCAATGGATTCGAGGCCAACTGCAGGAGTGCCAAAAAGCCTCATTGGTACATTGCTTCTTTTTTGCTTCATTGGACCTTCACTGCTACCTATGCCTGTCAGGGAAGTTTCTGTAGTCATGGGTTTTAAAAACTCCTAAAAATGATAAACTTTACTTTATCAGATCACTTGGAAAAATAAAAAACATAATATCAGATATGATATCATGTCATAACATAAAAACATTTGTGAATATGCCACTTACCCCATAAGATTGTATTTCATCTTGCAGCTATTGAATCCTTGCCTTGTTCTCTTGTGTCAAGGGCCTTTTGCGAGCCACGACAAGCATTTCTATGTTTTCCTTTTTCAAGGTTGTTCTAAAAGTGTGTAGTGGGTCAATGGAATACAAAATGTCTTCCTCATACCCCTCATCACCCAGATCGGGTGCACGTGACTAAATTCATCAAACAATAAATTAAGTTAAGCAGTATAACTTTAACATCATTCAAATATTGATATTGTAATGAAGATTTAGTCACTATTATGCACTAACACTTACCTGGAACGGTGTTATGGATGGTGAGTGTCCATGATGAACCATCGTCGTGGAAGAAGCAGGTGCCTTTCCATGGTCCTGAATGAACTAGTAATCCATCATAATGTCATAAAAATGAACCAGTAGTCCATCATAAGCTCAGAAAAATGTGATTGTCAATAGTGGACATTGAATGTTAACATACTAAATCAAAAAATTTAGTTATTTTACTAAACAATTACTCAACAGGCCACAGAGTATGACCTTCCACGCTCACCCTCAACCATGGTAGCAGCAGGTGTTAAATTTTCAGGATTTACTTCAATCTGATCTATGATCTTAACTGAGAGAACAACATGTATAGCAAATCTACAGCATATCAATCATGGACACAATAATGCAAGCACACAAGAGACACAAAGTTTACTTGGGGAAAACCATAAAGGTGAAAAACCCCAATAACTTCCTCAGAGGTAGATAGAGCAATGATACATCAATGATAGAGCAATGATAGAGCAATGATACATCATATCCAACATAGTGACATCAACTGGTTTAGATGAAGCATCACACAGAAGCTTCAGGTTCGATGCCATAGCCTCGCAGTCCATCATCCCGAACCTCTTTAGGATCTCTACTGCATACTTCCCTTATCCAAGGAAGATTCCATTTGCACTCTGCCACACCTCCATACCTAGAAAGTGGTGCATCATACCCAACTTTTGCACATATACGACTCCCTGTCATGTGTCTCAGAACCAAGTGGCTGCTCCACATACACTTCTTCTTCAACTACACCATTCAAGAAAGCTGTCATGAAATCCATCTGGTGTATCTTCTATTTCATCACTTTTATATTTCTCTATGCTGCCATCTACAGCATGCTTGATCTTGATAGATCCATATGGAAGTCATAACAAACTTCCCTTCAGGTCTTGGGACTACATCCCAAACATTATTCTTCATGATCGATGGATCATGGCATTCTTTCCATATCCTGGGAACTTCAATATCTTCAATAGATAATTTTGTTGTTGAAAAAATGTTGTAGTTCTTCTTTTGTAGGTGATGGCATATGATTAGAAAACATGTCATAGTTTTCAGAACAAATTTTTACACATAAATAAATATGGCATATAGTCATGCAATTATCTTAGCCAATGCTTCAATACAACATTTATCCTTACCCTGTAACTTTCTAGATGCCTTCCAATCTCTACCAGAACATTGTTAAGAGTGTGCACAACTCCTAACATGTCAGCAAAGAGGTTTCATTCTAGATAAGTAGCAATGGAATGTTGTACAATGCTATAGGCGACTTTGCCTTGTATATTAGTAGTATACTATTCATCAATGCAACTATTCTAATATGGATAATACACAACCTAATTCTAGGAACATAAGCATATACATCATTGAATAACATTATTTAAACAAACAACCATGTAAGAAATGACAATTCAAATACTTATCTTTGTTTGATTGTTGGGTTGAATCCCTCTCAGTCTTTTCTTCTTTTCTGCAACTCCATTCTGATGTGGATTGTGAGAAGTGGTCAACTCCCTCTGAATATCTGCATCCTTGCAGAAACTACTGAAGTGTGCTCCTTTGCTTTCTTGCAGGAACAACTAGAGTGTGCTCCCTCTTGATCTTTGCTTCATGGATTACCTGTCCTTGAACTTACATCCATCCCTAATCACTATGCATGCTTTTTAGTATCATCATTGTGTTATCCTTGAGGTCTCATACATAATCACACATTTATTAGTATAATCTTAATACTATCAAAAAAATAAAATCTTAAACATGTATATTCATGATCATTCACAGATAATAAACATTAGTATCCAAGGTTTCAGGGAAGTCTTATTTTACTCATACATATTCTTATTTGATCATAGGACTCTTCTAGTTAGTTGAATCATCAATCAAGATAAGAGATATAATATGCATAAAACTCATGATTATTCAAATCTATACCTTCATGATTCTTCTGGTTAGTCATATCATCAATTATGTTAAGAAACATAATATGCATACAACCATGATTATTCAAACCTATGACTTCATGAATAATCATTATCAACAACACAACAGTATAAGATCCTAACACAAGGTAGGATTCTAGCTTGATATAGAAAAAACATACTTGGATTAGCATGTTAGCTAGTTCTATCTAACATACCCGCATAATGTCTTCTGGTTCTCTTCAGTGACTTGTGCTAGTAACCTGCATGTCTCATAACTTAACCATTGTAGAATCAAGTTATACATACCTCAAAAGTAGATCTTCTATGTGATCCATGACAATGGATGAATCTTTGTCTTCATGTCACCATGAGCATATGTTCTTGAAGTAGAACATGATTTGACTTTCTTGGTGTACATTTTGTGTTAGCAAACAACATAAACCTCATACAACATCACAATGCATTAGTACAATCATAAGTGTCAAAACCATAATAAGTGAATATCTTCTATTAAGGTGATACGACAAGTCCAGTAATTAATCAAGATTGTACTGTAATGATATGAAGACAAGCATATGATAAACTTAACCATGAAACATACCTATAAGCCATACCTGTCAAGATTGCTTGTAATCTTCTTATGGAAGGCCTTAGCCTCATCTCCCTTTGAGACAGGAACTTCTTCACTTATGCAAGTGACCAATCCATCTTCTTCTAGGATCAACCCAGTCGACTTGATTTGCAAGAACTGGACCTGGAGCTGGATTAGGGTTTGTCAAAGAAACCCCAAAAATTCAAACTTTGAATTTCAACCTTCCGAAAGGATAGAAATATGCGCCTTGATGAGCTGATCAAGTTGGTATATTCAGAATTTGAAAACTACAAAGTTTCACCCCTCAAAATTGCCTTTTAGATTTCTAGATTCACTCGGGACGACCCTAAATTAGGGTTTGAGTTTCTTGGAGCTTCACCCAACCAAAATATTTCATTCAAAACTCTAATCTTTGATTTTTCTAAGGAGCTTCCAGCCGTGGTCACAGATTTCCAAAATTCCAATTTTTGTAGAAGCCCTAATTTTCCATCTTTCTAATCAAAGTCCCGAACTGGGGTTTGATTAAGCCCGACCTTCTTCCCAACAAAAAAATTATCTTGGTTTCTAAATTTTGATTTTGATGAGTAGCATCCAGTCGTGGTCTCTGATTACAAAAATTCTAACTTTCTTCGAAGCCCTAAATTCCGGAAGCCATGAATGAAGGTACTAAAAAATAATTATGTTTTGACAGAAATATGGACCTCATTGTTTCTGGTGTAACTTCAAACTTTTTGATCCAAGGGATCTGAACTTTTTTTTTTGAGATAACTCGACCTATTATCTTTCCATCCCAATATATTTGACCTCAATTGGATTCTCTGAGAGAGATTTATGCCAAGTGTTGCAACGTGACTTGTTTATGGGATAATACAAGAGAGCGAACTTGTACGGAGTGCCACATGTCACTGTTTCAACTTCAGCCTCTGAAACATTTTCCTGAGATAGCCCGACCTGTTATCTATCCATCTCAACAGTTCTGACCTCAATTGGATTCTATGAGAGAGAGTTATGCCAAGTGTTGCAATGTGACCTATTTATGGGATAATACAAGAGATCGAATTTGTACGGATTGCCACGTGTCACTGGTTCAACTTCGGCCTCTAAACAATTTTCATGAGATATTACAGTCTGTGTACTACCTGTCACATTTTATGAAATTTCATTTGGAGATTCCTAGCCCACTTTATGACCTTTTTCCCAAGGTCACCTGATTTTGAATCAGATCTGGAAGAGGCAGAAACCCTATATTGTACAGATCATAAATCACAAAGTACAACGAATTAGAGGTTTTCCTTTGGACACAAGGTACATGGGGATCTTTTCTTTGACTTGTAAATGTTTTAGATCCAAAAACTTTTCCAAAACGGATTTATAGATATCTTGTAAACGTTTTTCATCGTAAGTGCAACAAGTGTCATACATGCCATATCATGCCTTCTTTCAGGCTAGCTTTGATACCATGTTAAATTTTCAGAATTTAATTCAATCTGATCTAGGATCTTAATTGAGAGAACAACATGTACATCAAATCTACAGCATATCAATCATGGACACAATAATGCAAGCACACAAGAGACGTAGAGTTTACTTGGGGAAAACCATAAAGGTGAAAAACCCCAATAACTTCCTCAGAGATAGATAAATCAATGATACAACCAGAATACAAGAGATAGTCTTCTCCTAGCAGAAGATCCTCCTCCTCAACAAGTGTGCCACTCTCGCAAGTGTGAGTGAGAGAATAGAATATGTAAAATGAGAGAGACACACTCTCTACTTATACAATAACTTGACTTGACCTTTACTCAACTAGGTCGGCCTCAACTTAACCACTTAACATAATGATGACTGGGCCGAACCCCACTAGGGTGGTCTAATAACCCTTTGAACCACATGGCAAGCCCCCAATAGGGTGGTCTAATAACCCTTTGACCCACATGACTTATACAGGACCGACCCCAACAAGGTGGTCTAATAACCCATCAAGTACAAGTTACGACACTTACAATATAAATGATGACACTTATGTATAGAGGAATAATAACATCTCTATAGGAATACAGTATACATATATGTGAAATACATTTCGAAGTTAAATATACATCAAAAACAGGTACCTTTCCATTGGCACCACATAGACATAGGCAATCAATAAATAAACGTTTACCTCATACTAAATAATTGTAACATAAAGAAAAATGAGATATTGCATTAATATTAATTTTTACCTCAGAAGTGGAAGTTACATGTTCTTCTCCATGGGCATGAGCATACTCCTACCACAAATTAATAAGCATGCTTTCATATGGAAACATTAACAATAAGCACTGAAAAAATGAATGCTAACAGTGAAAATCGGAACATCTTGTTGTTGTAGTCATATTTATTTACTATATTTAACATTTACCTGATGAGGCATAGTTTCTGACCTTCCACGGTCACCTTGGACCGTGGAAGAAGCATCTGCCATTCCACTGTCATCACCCTAAACAAACGTCAATAGTCAATAAATGCATCGTAAGAAAAAATGAGATATTCATAGCAGTGTAATCACCATGTAATCACATGAAAATATTCATAATAAGCATGAACAAAGTGAATGACAACAGTGGAAATCGAATGTTAACAAAAAAAAAATAAAAAAAATGACACACATTCAGTTATTGTTGTCATGCTTAGATACTACATTTAGCATTTACCTGATCAGGCATAGTTTCTGACGGTCCATAGTTCCCCTGGACCACAGAAGCCACATCTATTCTATTTAAGTTGTAATCGATCAACAACTCTTCACCTGCAAGTATTATTTTTATTGAACATACAAATATACGATGATGTTCGTGTGCCTCGAATTCGCAATTTGGTAGCTTATTTGTTGTCACTGGTCGTGTACTATTTATAAAGCCAACAACGTTTCTGAACGCTTTTGTTCTCCTATCAATATACATAGTTGCCCCTTTATTTTTATTGTTTTCTGCTATTTGAATATAATTCGCGGCAACTCTGTATCACCTCATACTTTGAGTATATTGGACCAAGATCAACCAATTGTTGTATTTGTATAGTGGTCCTACATACTCCATCAATTCAGTTATAGTGCCATAGTGGACATTTATTCCATCCATGGAAAATAACCCCAATCCATGTAAGGACGAAGGAGCGTTGCAATACATCCTCTCATTTATGAATAAATCTATGTCCACTTGAGGTAGCATATTAGGTACCCATCATTGCACTAGATGTTTATACCTCAATGGAAAATCAATGTCTCCTATGCTCTCAGCAGCATAATTACACGACCCACCATTGGCAATAAAATATTTCATGCATCTATGAAATCTTTTCCTTATCTTTTCTGATCTAGTTGATATAAAACCTGTAGATCTAGTAAAACTCATCTCACTTTCAACCTCTCTGAGTATATCTTCATCATCACTTGAGGAAGATAGATCTGACAGATACCTACTTGGTGGTACCTACTTGGCACTCAAATGTCCATAAGAAATTTGATTTTCAAAGACTATTTTCAGACATTATGTGTATATCTAAGTAGACGTTTTATATACATCTATATATATTTTCAAAATATATTTAAATTTAAAAATATAGACATACAAATCCAATAAAATTTAGAAACTACAACATTTACAAATAATCAATAGAAATTAGAATCAAAACAACTTATCTTGATTTGGTTTGTCATACACATTTGAGCCTAATTTGCATATCAGACACAACGGTTAGTGACTTATGCATAACATCTACAACTAAATTTCTTTTTAAAACTCTATTTGTCCTACCATAGCTAACCAAACCTTAGTTGCGTAGGTGCATAAAATACAAACACCACAACAAATAGCACAACACATAACAAGAAAAACGTCATTACATACGTAACAAAAAAGAGATGAGGTGCAATGCTATAGATATTAATTTTAATTAAGTATAGATGCACTGTAGAACAATACATTAATTTCATTAGACTCCATTATCAAACTTTGTTACAAGAGGCATTCAACTATTTGTACCTTTAGTTCATATGATACAAAAAATACAAAAATACAAAAGTCATTGTTTAATCTTCCAACTCTTCAACTTCTAATCTATTTATCTTCAATTTGTTGTACGTTGCTTCAACTTCTCCATACTTTATGCATTAAATATTCCACATCCTCTCAAAATCCTTTCTCTCCAAAAATTGTAACCTGACATTATAGTTTTTTCTATGGCCTGCAGCTAAACCTTGTGTATCCACACCAGTTTTCAAATAACCCACGGCTCTAGATATTCAAATTTCACACAGCCTAACCTTGTTGGTCTGCATATGTCTTTCACTTCCTACAACCTAATTTTGTGGGGCTTGGTCCTTCAATCAAAATTCTTGCAACCTAACCTTGTAGGTGTTAGTTCTTCTATTACCCCCCATTTTGCATGGGTGTCCACTTTTGATTCTTATCAAATATCCAATTGGGCGTTAAATCTTGTTGGAAATTTGATACTTAGATGACTTTATGGATCTTCATGCTAGTAGCTATGGGATTATGGTTGGATATTCAATGATACATCTCTTTCATTTGGATCGCTTTCATATGACGTATTGATGACATTTAGAGTGTTGGTTATGTCATTTTACATTCATACTTAGGATGACATGATTGATTGCATGGATGGTCACTTCATAGAAGCATTTTGATGATTGTTTCATGCATGGAAATATTAGATAACGATTTAGGTAAACAACCCATTTACTCATATTTGAAGACTATTGCAGACTCACAAAAAATAAGTATCTTAGGCCTGAATTCACACGACAGTCAAAAGTATGCATTTATTCTTCCATCTGATGAAAAACAACACATGGATCTGCCCACCTTTCAAAAGGTTTTCAGACTACCCTATTGGCTATTTCTATTTCTAGTGTGAGGGTCAATCTAGATTGAATATCCCTATAGATCTATAACTACACCCATGGAGAGATAAAAATAAACTTTTCTCATATCAAATTTCAGTTCAAGGATTCAACAACTGCCTTTCCTCAAAGTAAGGGTCCGCTCTAAAGTTGCAAGCAATGGTTGAATCCCTCTTTACATGGTTATAATTGTCATTATTATTTTTCTTTGTGTGCAGTGGTTGAATCCCTCTTCCATTATTATAGGCCCTAAGGAACATTTGAAAGATCCAAACATTAGGGGAAATTGTATTTTGGAAGGTCCCATCTATGATGTGGAAAGTGGCATTTTTCTCTCTTACCATGTTCTACATGTTGAGACATGTCAAATAATTTTCCATTCTTTAGGTGGGGAGGAGCAATACAACATTCAATAGAAGCAATGTGGCATTAACACCTTACTAACCCAACTCAATGTCATCTTCTATGACTCAAGCCTTTGAATTTGGTAATCCTTTCCATGCATTTCGTTCATATCCATGACAGCACGATCCCTCTAGCTCAAGACCTTTTCAACTAGCCTAAGAAAATCCAAGTTTTTATTTAGCAAAAGAGTATCTAATTGAGGAGGATCTTGCCCATAAAAAGAGGTCTTCGATGGCAAGATGATAGGGAAAAAAACTAATAAGTTTTCAAGGGCTAGTGCAAAGTCTAGGGAGAAGAGTGAACATCAACAAAATCAATCTAAGAAATGTGTTAAACTTAATGCTAAGAAGATGAAAAATATTCTATAAAAGGATGTTTCAATGACCCAGATTATGTCATTTCAAGAAATTTCCCTGTTTGGTAAGTTTTATAATAGGTTGATTGCCAAAAAAATCCTTCAATTATGGATGAGTGATGTATAGTTTCTTGTATTATGATACATTCCATAATATTTTGTTTTGTCTAGAGATTGGCTTACCTTCATATATAAAAAGGGAGATAATGTTGTTCAAATTTGTGAAGGAAAATGGCTTTGGGTGAACTCCATTCTCTGTCTAAAACCTTGGCCTTCAAGGTTTGACCCCATAAGAGAAAAATCCACCATCCAACCAATTTGGGTCAAACTCCCAACCCTGTTGTTGAATTATGGAATGCCCCAACCGTCAAAACATTTGGGAGTTCAATTAGTAGATTCATTTTCTTTGATGTGAGAATGGAAGTCTGTTGACTATCCTAAAATAGCAGAGCAAAATCCCAAAAATTGAGAATTGGCTCACTAGGTTAATACATCTGCAAAATCCCAAATTTCCTATGGCATTTACAGTGATCCATCTCTCTCGACATGTATGTGCCAGATTAAAGTGTTTACCAAAGATAGATCCAGTAATTTGGATATCAAGTGCCAAAAATGGAGATAAATTTGGGATGCCCATAAACGAGAATATTATGCATATCTAGGGTTTAAATGCCAGAAATTGTACCATTTCATGCGTCTCCTGCAACTATGTTGATGGTGCCTCCTATGTGTGGGTTTTTCCAAGATTTTCCTTCTCCTCCGCGTGCATTTCTCTAGGTCTTGAGTGGGCTGGTGGGGTACCTCCTCTGTGCTGGTTTCTCCAAGTCTTGAGAGGGCTGGTGGGGTGCCTCCTCTGCACGGGTTTCTCCAAGTCTCAAGTGGGCTTGTGGAGTGCCTCCTATTCACGGGTTTCTCCAAGTCTCAAGCGTTTGGACCTACAATATCTAGTTCTCTCAGGTGCTAGATGGGCGAGCAGGCGAACAATGACATTTCTATTTTCAATTTATTTTTATGCTTTGTTTTTGTTTTATATATTTTTAAAATTTATTTATTTAATACATTACATAAAATTAAATTATTTTATAATTTGTTTATTTAATTTAATTTATTTTCTATTGTATATATTTTCTATTGGATTGAAAACTAATAGCAAGTTTTTTTGTCACTCTAATTGTGTACCTTACGGCATAATTGAATGGCAATGGCAACAATATATGTTTTAATTTTTCATTCAACACTATGAATGCCACATGTACTTGGGATAGAATAAGTTTAAGCACTCCTTACATGTTACATGCTATGTTATGGTTTGAGCAAAGAGAACTATCTGACTCTAGTCAACTTTTGTTCTCAATAGTTGAATAAGGACCCTGGATGCTTCTTCTTTATATCCCTGCCCCTAGATATTGTTATACATATTAAATATATTGAATGATGGAGAAGAGGATGGGTTGTGAAGCATAAGTAAAACGTAGGTAGACCAAGTAGAGAGGAGCTTCATAGATGGTTGAAGTTCTTTTGATATGGTTGAATTTCCTATTTTATTCCAGACCAGCCGATAAGGGCAACAAAATAAAAGGTAAAGTAGCATTGTCATTCTAAAAATAAAGATTACAAAAACAATTTTGTCCGATTTCGTACAGTTCAACGCAGATTGTAAGTGTAGTAGCATCGGTGGTCTTCATATTAATAAATACCAAGAATCCTAAACCGTGTACTAGAGGAAGGTGTCGATTCGACGACTGAGAAATTGGGGAAAATAGCTCATGTAATACAGTTTTAGATACAAATTCTGGATTCTTGATCTGACTCATTAACTATATGCATGGAGTTTGTTGGAGTGGAGTTTGTCTGGATTCTTGATTTGACTCATTAACTATATGCATGGAGTTTGTCAAAGTCTGGATTCTTGATCTGACTCATTAACTATTTGCATGGTAAAATTTGAAGTGGCCTTCTATGGCATGTAAAATGGCCTCTAAAGGGCCCTGAAGGCTTCAAATTTGAAGCCTAAATGCACCCAAATGAGCAATCATTAAAAACTGTGTTGCACAAAATATTTCAACAAAAACACATGGCACTTAGGTTGAACCTTTTGTCATACAAATTTCTTTAATACCTTTAGTAAATTGTAGGAAAGAAACATACTAAGGTACTTAAGAACCCAAGAGGTTCAACCCAATTAATAATTCACACTTCTCCTACTTTAGTTCATGCTTTTATTGATTTCTTATATTGGTACAACACAAGACATTGATTCAATTACAAACTCTTCACACAACACCTACTATGTCACACCAATCTACTCCTAGTGTGACTATTGTTCCCCTTCCTGAATATCCATTGTAATATCATTTTATATATGGATTCTATAGATGTTTATGAGAGAAACTTACTTAATGAACTTGTATCCTTTCCACATCATATAAATATTTTCTTAACATTTTTTAATGTCAAATACAAAACTCTCAATTAACCATTTTAAGTGGATGTTCCCTATGCAACTCAATAGGCCATCCAATAACAATTATAATAGAAAAAGGGTTGAGGTTCCATTTTAATATGTAAAGCAAGTTGAGTAAAAGATCTAAATCCTAGGCTCTATCAAGCGCCAAGAGGGATCAAAACTCCCGAGGTGCAAACATCTACTTGAATAGAGTCTAGAAACCCTCCCATATCGTCACTACATGTTGATTATTATTCTATAGGTTGATTGCTTTATTGTCGAATTGTTAGTGTGAGACATGATTGAGTCTAGAAACCCTCCCATACAGTCACTACATGTTGATTATTATTCTATAGGTTGATTGCTTTATTTTCGAATTGTTAGTGTGATACATGATTGAGTCTAGAAACCCTCCCATACTGTCACTAAATTTGTCTAGTATAACCATGCAAAACTCCAGTCCGTACAACCACCCATTGAAAAAAATTCAGCATTAGACCCATTCGGTTTAATATGTAAAGCAAGTTGAGTAAAAAATCTAAATCCTAGGCTCTATCAAGCGCCGAGAGGGATCAAAACTCCCGAGGTGCAAACATCTACTTGAATAGAGTCTAGAAACCCTCCCATATCGTCACCACATGTTGATTATTATTCTATAGATTGATTCCTTTATTGTCGAATTGTTAGTGTGAGACATGATTGAGTCTAGAAACCCTCCCATACAGTCACTACATGTTGATTATTATTCTATAGGTTGATTGCTTTATTTTCGAATTGTTAGTGTGATACATGATTGAGTCTAGAAACCCTCCCATATCGTCACTAAATGTGTGTAGTATAACCATGCAAAACTCCAGTCCGTACAACCACCCATTGAAAAAAATTCAGCGTTGGCCCCATTCGGTACATTAATTATTCTATACATTTTTCAAAATTAAGAAAAAAATATACTTTTCTTTACATTATACAAATCCACTAATTAGTAATTGAAATATCCCAAAAGATAACACATAAATCTTATAACTTGATTTTCTGTCTTGGTTAATCGACACATGTTCGATTCAAACCAAATTGTGCAAACAAATTGAACAATGAATCAAAGGGGCGGTGATCATATAGACAAAATGTACAACAACAAAGAAGATAAACAGTAGTCATAAATAAGATAAATTTGGGGTGAATCTTGATCTTGTCACCCGTGTGTACAATTAGCAACCTACAACATGGTACCTTAACTCCAATCTCTTTGGAACCTTTAAACAATAGTAAAAGAATAATTTTATAGGTTTGAGAGTTGTTATCTCCCAAATTGACCACCGTCTTTTTGGTGATAGAATGGGTAAAATGTTTATGCCTGTGATATTAGACTGTTTCCTATCATAGCTAATTACTCTCTCTAGTTAATCTCCAGTTGCTGTGCCCTGCATGGTTTGTTCATCGTTGAGCCATAAGTCAAAAACGAGTTGGTAGTTGAGCCGAGTCATCATGTAAAGTCTCATCTATTAAATGATTAATGCATGTCATCGAACAGCCAGTCTTCTGGAGAGGATCAGTTAGATTAAACCTTGCCTCTATCCGTTCATTGAGTTAAACTCCAGCTAGTGTGTGACTCAACTTGCAAAGGAAACATATCTTCTGGATGCACAGATCATCTCCAGGTATTAAGTGACAGTTCATCACCCAGCTCATGGTGAAAAAAAATCTCCCACTGAGGACAGAGTTAGAAGGGGTCTGGTACCTCGAGTCTCGCCCACAAGTGGCCGAGTTTTTCAAGTCTGCAAGTGTTTTCGAAGAACAGCAAAGATCGGCAAAGAAGAATTTTCTGCTGAATTCACGTGATGTTGCGGGGCAATTTCGACGGCCTTCTAGAGCTCTAAATTCAAATCTAAAAGCACCAATGGATAGCTTATGTTCTGTAGATCAAAATCGACTATTTAAACATGCAAAACGGACATCGGACGGCTGAGAAAATCGATTTTTGCCAAAGGCAGTTTTTTTTTTGGAAATCTACACGCTTTCGGCAGCTTAGGCGAGCCACCACAGCGCTCATTAGCTGCCGAAAAGGCCAGCTTTCGGCAGCTAACACGTGAAACAGGCAGCAGGCTTAGCTGCCGAAAGCCTGTTTTCACAGATTCTCTCAAATTTCGCCCAGATCGCGGATTTATTAGCTGAAATGGCGAAAGGCCAGTCAAAAGAGATGGATCATGAATTATCTTATCAATATCTTGAGGCTTTTGAGCGAGATCTAAGTCAAGGGGGCGTTTTAGCTGATTTTAAGCATCTTTTTGAGGAAACAGCTCAAGTGCCACATCAGCTAGATCGAATCTACATGCACCAAACTCAGACCACCGGGCCTTGGAAGGCTGCTTCATTTCACCAACCATCAAGCTGTTGAAGGAGATTTCCATATCAGAATTTCCTTGATTTTAGGGATCAGTCCCTATCTTTTTGCTTTTACTGTCAGTTAGTGTTTTAGTTAATTAAACAGATCCATGCTTTAAGGATCTTGGAACTGCTTTGTAAAGGCTTTAAAAAGCCTAAGAACTCAGACTGTTAGGGAGGCTCGATTTCGGATAGAGTAATCTGCTATTGCACTCAGTTTTCTTTATGCTAATACAGATCACAGGTTTCTTTCAGTTTTGGTGTCAGCTTTCCATTTTCCTTTCACTATTATTTGTGTTGTCTAGCTTTGAATGGTTTCTTTTCCATTGTTCAGCTCATAGCCTGGTATTAGTTTCTTGAATGTCTCTCGAACCTTACTCTGTACTGGTTTGGTTACATTCCTTTTCTTCATCCATCTTTGAAGTTATATGTTGATTAATCAACTCTTGAGAGCACTGTTTCATTTGTTTATCATGCTGAATGTCTGAATGCCATACTCGGATTGAGTTGTCCCATTGATCCACCTTTTCAAAAAACACAAAAAACATAATTTCTTAAGTTACTAGGCATACCTAGCTTATAACCCTAGGTAGTTTCCTGGAGTGATAACAAATTGGCGCAGTTGCCGGGGAGCGAGTTGAGAAGCTGAACTTCCTGGGAGACGACATAGATCTACTCTTTGATGATAGACAAGGGGTAGACACATATTGGTTATAATCATCTATCTGGCGACTCCATGAAGGACGAACTCAGTGGCGACTCCATTGTTCAGAATTCTGTTGGTGATTCCACTGGTATGGAATGGAAAAGATCTTGGCTAAGAGGTATGCTTTTTGTGATTTTTCAGATATATCTGGTTTTCCGCATCCAGTGCCAACTATAAATGAATGGGATGATTATCTTCCCAGATTCAGAGGAAGTAAGTATGATCATCCCGGTGAGCACTTATTCAATTTTCATCAATGCATGCTTGAACATGGCTTTGTTCACGAAGATGTCTTGATCAAGCTGTTCAAATTTTCTTTAGAAGGAAATGCTCCTGAATGGTGTCAATCCCTTCCTGTTGTTAGTATCCATTCTTTGAAGGATTTCCATGTGGCTTTCAATTCATATTACGAGAAGATTTATTCAACTGATCTTCTTTTTCTTGAGTGTTGTCATGAATTTAATCTTTCGAAAGTAGAACTTCAGGGAGAGTATGCTGCTGAAGAAAATACTCTTCATCATGATCAGGAGATCATTGATTCACCCCATGATAACCTTAGTGATCCTTTTGACATCATATCAAATGCACCTACTGATGTATGTTGTCATGAAGATGATATTATTCCCTCTGAAGAGTTTGAAGAAGTTGAGCAGAATGACATATCAGCAAGTGACAGTTTTCGATCTACAGAGTTTGAAGAGGACAGCTTACAATTTCCAAATTTGCAGGGGTTGTCCAATCTTCAGATAGAACAGGTGAACCATGATCCCGAACGTATTGATGTTGCAGCAGCATATGTTATGAGCAGCACATATTTTTCAGACTTGCAGAAAAAGGTAGATCACAGCACGTATGAAGAGAGTGAGGAAGGGCAGCAGAAAGGTCCAGATCAGCAATCTATTGGATATGTTTCTCCAGCAGATTTTGAGCGACCTTCTCCAGCAGATCTTGAGCAGTTTACACACACCAGTGAAATCAAGGAAGACAGCCAGCCACATTCTTTTCATTTACAGTCAGAACCGAAGCTTAAAGAGGTATTCCATTACTATTTAATTGATCCTATTGCTGATTTTCTGGAATCCACGAACAATGTGAATGTTAAAATATTCTTTATAGAGCAAAGCTGGTCTGATCATCTGTTCGAACCTTTTTTCTACATGATATGGCTTCATTTGTTGTTTGAGTCAAGATTAAAGATGCCAGATGTTATCTCCCAAATTGACCACCGTCTTTTTGGTGATAGAATGGGTAAAATGTTTATGCCTGTGATATTAGACTGTTTCCTATCATAGCTAATTACTCTCTCTAGTTAATCTCCAGTTGCTGTGCCCTGCATGGTTTGTTCATCGTTGAACCATAATTCAAAAACGAGTTGGTAGTTGAGCCGAGTCATCATGTAAAGTCTCATCTATTAAATGATTAATGCATGTCATCGAACAGCCAGTCTTCTGGAGAGGATCAGTTAGATTAAACCTTGCCTCTATCCGTTCATTGAGTTAAACTCCAGCTAGTGTGTGACTCAACTTGCAAAGGAAACATATCTTCTGGATGCACAGATCATCTCCAGGTATTAAGTGACAGTTCATCACCCAACTCATGGTGAAAACAAATCTCCCACTGAGGACAGAGTTAGAAGGGGTCCGGTTCCTTGAGTCTCGCCCACAAGTGGCCGAGTTTTTCAAGTCTGCAAGTGTTTTCGAAGAACAGCAAAGATCGGCAAAGAAGAATTTTCTGCTGAATTCGTGTGATGTTGCGGGGCAATTTCGACGGCCTTCTAGAGCTCTAAATTCAAATCTAAAAGCACCAATGGATAGCTTATGTTCTGTAGATCAAAATCGACTATTTAAACATGCAAAACGGACATCGGACGGCTGAGAAAATCGATTTTTGCCAAAGGCAGTTTTTTTTTTGGAAATCTACAGGCTTTCGACAGCTTAGGTGAGCCACCACAGCGCTCATTAGCTGCCGAAAAGGCTAGCTTTCAGCAGCTAACACGTGAAACAGGCAGCAGGCTTAGCTGCCGAAAGCCTGTTTTCACAGATTCTCTCAAATTTCGCCCAGATCGCGGATTTATTAGCTGAAATGGCGAAAGGCCAGTCAAAAGAGATGGATCATGAATTATCTTATCAATATCTTGAGGCTTTTGAGCGAGATCTAAGTCAGGGGGGCGTTTTAGCTGATTTTAAGCATCTTTTTGAGGAAACAGCTCAAGTGCCACATCAGCTAGATCGAATCTACATGCACCAAACTCAGACCACCGGGCCTTGGAAGGCTGCTTCATTTCACCAACCATCAAGCTGTTGAAGGAGATTTCCATATCATAATTTCCTTGATTTGAGGGATCAGTCCCTATCTTTTTGCTTTTACTGTCAGTTAGTGTTTTAGTTAATTAAACAGATCCATGCTTTAAGGATCTTGGAACTGCTTTGTAAAGGCTTTAAAAAGCCTAAGAACTCAGACTGTTAGGGAGGCTCGATTTCGGATAGAGTAATCTGCTATTGCACTCAGTTTTCTTTATGCTAATACAGATCACAGGTTTCTTTCAGTTTTGGTTTCAGCTTTCCATTTTCCTTTCACTATTATCTGTGTTGTCTAGCTTTGAATGGTTTCTTTTCCATTGTTCAGCTCATAGCCTGGTATTAGTTTCTTGAATGTCTCTCGAACCTTACTCTGTACTGGTTTGGTTACATTCCTTTTCTTCATCCATCTTTGAAGTTATATGTTGATTAATCAACTCTTGAGAGCACTGTTTCATTTGTTTATCATGCTGAATGTCTGAATGCCATACTCGGATTGAGTTGTCCCATTGATCCACCTTTTCAAAAAACACAAAAAACATAATTTCTTAAGTTACTAGGCATACCTAGCTTATAACCCTAGGTAGTTTCCTGGAGTGATAACAAGAGTAATAAGCAATAGCAAGTGTCTACCATATTGAGCATAATATGGTACATACCATGGTTTAATCCGAACAGAAGTATTTATCGGAAGTGATTTATGGATCTAGGTTATTAACGCTCAACGTTTGAGAGATTTCATATGCCACCTTTGGAGGAGTGTCCCCTTTGAGGTCTCATTGCATGGAGTAAATAGCATTCAAGGGAACCCTAGCATTGCACATTTAGCTTTATAGAGAACCTACACATGAGTGAATGGAATTTTTGTCATAATATTTAACCTGAAGGTGTTATATCCATTAATTTGTGCCTTTATTTGAAGAACGTTCCACTTTGTATGGTTTCTATCCTACTTTGTGGAGGATTCTCACCCATTTGAAGCCAAATCCCACCTAAGGAGGTTTCTTATGCATGATTTATGGAGAGGAATTCAATTTTTGGGGATCTTATTGATCACTTTGTGGAGTTCGTTTGTATTTGGTGGATCCACTTGCTATAATGCCCACTTTTTAGCACCAATTTGCATGCATTGGAGTTCTATCATCTAGAGGCTATTTTGAGACTTCTTAGCATTACTTTATCATTTCTTGAAGGAACCCCCTCTTTCTTGGGATTTTATGGATCTTTGAGACTATACATGTAGCATTTACCACCCTAAATTGAGTCTAGAAACCCTCTCATACCATCACTACATGTGTCTAGTATAACCTTGCAAAACTCTAGTCCGTACAAGACCCATTGAAAAAAATTCAACGTTCACCCCATTCGGTACATTAATTATTCTATACATTATTCAAAATTAAGAAAAAAATATACTTTTCTCTACATTATACAAATCCACTAATTAGTAATTGAAATATCCCAAAAAAATAACACATAAATCTTATAACTTGATTTTGTGTCTTGGTTAATTGACACATGTTTGATTCAAACCATTACCACTACAACCTCAAGGAACACCCACGCTTCTGCAAATGTAGAACATAAGATTAGAAAACTAATTTTCAAATATAACCAAGTTAATCAACCCAATGAACATATGGTACGTCAGTGCATTTACTTTAACCTATAAACTTTGCGTACCTCAACTTTTCAACAATTAAATATCATTCATATTCTTCATCATCCAACTCAATATCTATATCAGGATCTGGTTCTGAATAGATATTGATGAAAGGATCATTCACATCATCATCATCATCAAAGTCAATGAGTTCATCATCTGCTACATTTGCATGATCAACCTCTTCAACTTCTTCATCTAACACATCGATTGCAGCCTGATCTGAATCATCATCATCTTATTCTTCTCCCTGATTATCTTCATCATCTAGTACATGATTATACTTTACTGGTCTTCCTCTTGGATTGTAATGAACAACGTATGACCAACCTGCTTTACCTGGTACCTCGGAGTAGTAGACTTGCTCACATTGACTTGGAAGAACATAAGGCTCTGTACCTGGTTCAAATGTCCTTGTATTAACCATGGTAAATCCGTTAGCATGCTCAATAATAGTTCTTTCAGTATCACGTTCATACATCTATATCCTGTACCACTTCACCTCAAACAAAACTATTTTAAAGGAATTAAAATTACACTCAAGAATGTCCTCCAAATAGACATAGTATCTATTCTTGGTTTCTTCTAGATGTCTATCACTTCTAGAGGAAACATTGGTGACATTAAACACTGCAGTTATCCCACAATCCGAGGTTTTCCTGTTATCATCCAACTTTTTGATACGAAATTTACAACCATTACACCACATAGCCTTGTGATGTTTCAATTGCAACATTGACAACATGTTACAAATACATTGTCAATTAATAAATTTCATATAGGAGTTAGTAAATATAATTGAAAACTTAAACAAACGAAATGTAATAATTGGAAAAATGGATCAAAGTAACTAGAAGAAATGTGGGTAAAAAAATTACTTGCCTTTTTAGATTTTAAACCATAGGCTATATCAACTTCCCTTTGCGATGTAAGGTCAGGAATTTGATGACGAAGACGATGAGATGTTTTACTCATGTTACTGACTCCTTCCCATGATAACCTACTGAAGAATTCTTCACAATCTTTTATCCAATTCTCCATCCAATCAAGGTTGTTTGCAATGTATAAATGTAAAGCATCCCACACTCGACCAACTATATGATAAAAAAACAATCGAATTTCATAATTAATTAGATCATCATTAAAGGAACATAGCTTAATATAGTTGAAAATGCATAATTATTAAAAAGAGTTAAAAAACAGTATGATAATATAAAATTGGAAAAAATAAATGTGTAACTTATTAATTCAACATTAACGTATAATAATAATTACCTTTCACAGTCCTCAATGTACCTCTCCCCAGTAAGACCTCCCCTTCAAATTTTTTTATGGAGTCGAGATGCCAAATGCAAGGCACATTCATATTTTCTGCTATTTTAGGTAGATATTCACTAATGTACACCATTCATTGATATACCATATATCCTTCAACCATAGAACCCTTGGGACATGCTCTTTGTCTAACAAAATACTTCAATGACTTCAACTGCCTCTCCACCATCCACATCGACCTTGTGTGTACTGGTCCACATAATTCAATCTCCTCAACTTGGTGTATGAGGTAGTGTTCTTGTGCATTGAAAAATGCTGGAGGTAGATACTGTTGGATTTCACACATTAGTGGAGGAATTTATCTCTTCCAATGCCTTATATCTTCTTTATGGATTTATTTTGATGAAAGCCACCTACAAATCATGCAATAAAACAATATGTCAAGTCATATATAATATTTGTGGGAAAAACATATTATATGTCAATAAGTTCTGCTACAGACCATAGACCTAGTACATTTTCCAAGTAAAACATTAATTACCTCATGTATTTTCCAAGAACATAAATAATATGTTTTATGTTGTTGTCAAAGTCGTCTGGGAGAGACAAAGGTAGAAAATACTGTATCAAAAAACACATAACTATTAATATTTATTTCTAGATAAGAGAATAAAATAAATAAAATAGTGCATATCGATAATGAAATATATTATAGACTAATGATTACCTTAATGAATGTATGCCAATCATGTGTTTTAACCCCTGCAAAATCACCTTTTTTCATCAAGATATTCTTTATTTTTAACGAAAAACCTGTCGGAAACCTGATATTTTTTATGACCTCTCTTACAATATTGCTCTATTCCTCCGTCAAGCACCAAGGAAGACTAATATTCTATTGATGGCCATCGCCATTAGAATTAATGATCACACTTTGCATTGCGTGATTAGATTCTTGGATGTCACTACAAATCTTTCCAATTCTTTCTTCGTCAGTCCTTCCATCTAATATTCGCCATAACATTTATGTTATGTTCTTCCCGATATGCATTGTGTCAAACAAATGAACTATTTGCAGGTGCTCATAGTATGGCAACCTACTGAATTGAATCGGGTAAATTTTGATTCCTCATGTGCCTTAACGACATTCATGAAACATCAACAAAATAAAATTAAAACCAATTAATCAATAATGGTATAACATATCACGTTGAACATAATTCAATACAAAAAAACAAATTGGCATACCTTGATAGTTTCTATTATATTCCACCTTCCATAGGTGAGGTGTCATTCTTCGTGGTTTTTTTCCATTCTCTTCTTTATTGTTAAATTTTTCTTTGTCTGTAGTTCGATAACTATGGTTCTTAGGCAGAAAGTGCCTATACTCATCGAACACTTCCTTTGCTAAATTCCTTGAATGACAACATTTTATTTTGGGACCGCAAAATGGACATGCAAATTTACCCTTGGTTTGAAGACCTACAAGATATATGAATTGGTGTAGCAAATTAGCATTAAAATTTAAAATAATGCATGATGTTGTCAACAGATATATAAAATATGAAGGAACAAAAGAAAGTAACAACATACCATGAAAATGTGTTAACCCGGGAGCATCACGAATTGTAAATGCAAGTATTCCATGGAATTTAAATCGTCTTTGCCCGATTGGTCTAGAAATATCATACATAGTGACGCCAGCCCATAACTTCAACAACATATCGATAAGAGGCTTAATATATATGTTCATATCTTTAACCTAGTACTTGCCTAATAGGTTAAACATACATGATTAATTATATGTAGCGCCTATATGCCATTATATATAAAAGACATAATTATCATGCATGAAACAAATCAATGAAATATTTACTGATCAGATTTTCAATTAAAAAAATACCTATTAATTAAATACCTGGAACAATCATTGCCAACATTGTGTGCTCTCTCTTGATCGACATCCAAAGAGGAAGGTTATTGTTTATAACAAAAACAGGCCACACTTAGTAGGTAGAATGAAGCTTTCCAAATGGATTGACACCATCAGCCGCCAAAGAAAGTTTAACATTACGAGGACCTTCTTTAAAAATTGGCCACTTTTCTTTGATGTATCTCAATGCAGAACCATCTGCAGGGATTCGAAGAACATCGTCGCAACTTCTGTTCTTTGCATGGAAATCCATAAACTGTGCTATACTTTGACACCTAAACAACCACTAGAAACGTGGGATTATCAAAATATAACGAAGAACTTTTTGAGGCACCTTTTTGGTCACATTGTCGGTTTGATACCTACTTGTTTGACATTGTGGGCATTCATTTTCTAATGCATATTGTCCAAAGTATATGATATGATCATTAGGACATGCATCAATAGCTTGATACTCCATACCAAATGCTTTCATAATGACATATATCCCTCGATATGTGCATGGTAAAATATTTGAAGTTGGTAATAGAAAATCACCTAACAATCTACAAAACTCAAAAGAATAAATAAATGAAAACAATATTAATCATCAATATCGCATCCAAACTTTACACATTAGATAACAATAGCAACAATATAGGAAAAAAGTCAACCATTTCTATATATAGATATTGTGAACATGCAGACAAAAATAAAAAAAAACAAATTACATACCTTAGTATCTATGTCATACAGGTGTTTGATAATCCATTCAAAACCTTCAAGTTCAATAACAACAATATAGCAGATAAAAGATTTTTTTTTGAGCCTTCATAAAGAGGTTGATGTGACTTCTCAAGTAGAGGATCAACATCATCACTATCATCATGGTTGTCCTCATCCATTGGAGCAAATGTGTCTTGGATCAATCTATGTATCTCATCTTCCTGATTTGTGTCACTAATGTTATCTACATCCATTATATCATCAGAAATAACTACTTGATCATAGTCAATATTCTGATGTAGAAGTTCGTCAGGCCATGAATGAATTTATGCTAGTACTTGGCAAATAACTCTCCGGAACATGACATTTTGGGGGTATTGTCTATAAATTTGCAAACAACATAGAAAAATTAGTTTGTATAGAACATATAGTAAAAATATAAGACATTTTACTAAAATTCATGCAAGCATCATGAATATTACAGTGAATATATTAAAAATTGAACCCCAAAAAATAGTCTTACCAGGGGACGATATTCATAACCCCCTTCGGTGTGCCCCTTCTCCCTACAATGTCTTTCAGTTGTTTCTATTAAAAGTCTTCTTTTTTGCAAGGCCCTGCAATCAAAGCAAGGACAATAACATTTTCCATCTCCTCTCGCATCTAATGCAGCTCTAAACTGAGCAAGCTTCCTTGCATTTTCATTCATAGTGACAAATACTTGTAGTGGTACAAGTAATTGTCTTACCTACACCATACAAAACAATAACTTGTCAATTACATTAGATATTATAAGTACATTTCTGAATATAGTATATTATAATCCAATATTTTCTATATTTATAAAGAAAAACATGAAGACTAAAGTAAATATGAATGGAAATTTGGTTATAAGTTGGTTGTGAGAAAGTGAATTGAGAATGGAAAGATGGTAAGTTAATATAATCTAACGTTTAATGTGAACACTTAGAGGGAGATTGTACCCATGCAGTGGTTGGAATTTTAAATAAATATTCTTTCCATATTTTTAGGAATGCATTGTATCAAGAGCACTAAAATTAGAAGTGGTTATGGTTGGTTACTAAAAAAAATGGTAAATGTCAAATGTTAAGGAACCAAAAATATTGAAAAATTGATAACTACTTGTATAGTTTGAAAACCTGATCATACAGTTTGACCACCAAAGAGGGTAGGCTCTTAACCAATATTGTAGAAGAAAGGATTGTAAAAGATCCCAAGCATTATGTATGTCAAATGTTATATAGGACCGCAAACACACTAGAGATAGTACCAATTACAAGAGAAAACAATTTCAAATATGCCATTTTCAAAAAACAAGCTAACATGACCTAATCCAAAAAAACAAGTTCTTGAAAAAAATATAGCAAGTTAAATGAAAATGATAGCAAGTTCTTCAAAAAAATATTAGAAAGGCAAAAAAGCAAGTTAACATGACCTAAGCCAACTCATTACTTAACAATATTAAAATATAACCCTTATAAAAATATAGACAAAAAATTACACATTACTAACCTTGCAAGATCAAAATCAGAGATATGCATAATATCCAAGCTCATACAATCACCCCGCAAGTTAAAAATCCATGCTCCATGTGCTACAAGAAAATAAAATGTGAAAATCATGGTGAGAGTGTGTAGTTTATATAGCTCGACATTCGTCCCTGTTGCCACGAAAATTGAAACCTAGATTTTTCGTTGCTATATCGACGAATGTTCATGGAACTTTATAAAACGTGGATATTGCCATGATTTTTATGCCCTGACAATAAAAAAGTTAAAATATCATTTTTTGAACCCACGAATGTTGAAAACGTGGAACTTTTCGTGGAACAATCCGCCCATATGTAGTAGTGTCAAAAGATGCAAATCTGATCTGAATGTGTACCTATAGCAAGTTAAAGGTAGTTTTCTGATTTTTTTTCTTTATTATGATCATCTTCTCATTATTGGTAGCACTCTCCTTACAATCAACTAGCTAAAAATTGCCTTAAATCTAGCTTTTTACATGAGCGATTTGGGCTTGTTGAAGCAATTTTTGGGCTTGGAGATAGCTCAAAATTTTGATAGGATCACATTCTCAGCAAAAGTATGCTTCAGACCTGCTATTAAAGTTTAATATTGCAGAATGTAAGGCTTCTCCATTTCCATTCCTCCCAGGAATCAGTCTTGAAGAGGGAAATTCTACATTGCTTGCAGATTGCACTATGTATCGATAGTTGATTGGTTCACTACTCTACTTGACACGCTCAAGGCCTAATATTTATTATGTCGTGAGTGTTGTATCAAGGTATATGCAATAGCCCTATGAGCTTCATTGGCGGGAAGCCAAGCGGATCTTGCAATATGTGCAAGGTATGAGACATTTTGGCATACACTATGCAGCAGATTTTGAGCTAGATTTCATTGGTTTCGGTGATTTAGATTGAGCGGGTGATAGCATTGATCAGAAGTCCACTTTCAGATATGTTTTCATGATTGGACATGGCCCTATTTTCTGTTCAAGCAAAAAGCAGGAAGCCATTGCACTTTATTCAGCAGAGGCAGAGTATCGAGGGGCAGTCAATGCCTGCATTCAGGGAGTTTGGTTGCAGGGTATTCTTTTCGAGTTTGATTTTGGTAGCACTACTTCAACTGTCATATTGTGTGACAATCAAAGTGATTTTAAGATCTCCACAGATCCAGTTCAGCGGTATAGGACCAAGCACATTGAGATTAATACGCACTACATCCGAGAGTTGGTGCATGATCGCACCATTATTCTACAATATTTCCCTACGAATGAGCAAATAGTAGACATCTTCACCAAGAGCTTCACTGCGAAGAAGTTCTCTTACCTCCATTCACTATTGGGGATGAGTTCCATCATGGTGGAGACAGATTAGATCCATTTTATGTTTAGCTTGAGGGGGGGCTTTTTCCCACTGGGTTTTCCCTCTTTCCTCACTTAGCTTATTTTCAGCATTTTTGGATTATTGTATTGGGGTGACCTTTGGTATCAATAACCAGGGTCCTACATTTTAGTTTTTACATCATAGTATAGCTTGAGGGGGGGTGTTAGGATATCTCATCATTTAGTATGTACTTTGCATGCATGCATTTTCATGCATATGCATGCATCCCAGTCACCAATTTGATGCCTCCAGCACCTAGTCCCTAGTCTACCAGCATCCAGGACCTTCCTTCCACTCAGTTTTATCCCTCCTAGTGCTTAGTGTTCCCAGCATGCACCTACCACTTGAGAGGGTCTCTTTTTCTCACCTGCCACTCCAGTTCACTTTAGTTAGCTAGTTGTCTTTCCTTGATTTGAGGCTAGACTAACTCCTAACTGCTGTTATCACTCCAATGGACCTCCGATGAGACTTGACTACCTATTCTGACTCCATTTAGCTCCTCATGCACCCTCCACTGAACCTCCTTCCCTACATTAGTGCCATTACCATCAGTTAGACTTATTACACTCAGTTAGACTCAGATAGACTTAGTTTGACACCTGGCTGACAATTACTTGTGCATTGATGACCACCACTGATTGATGATGAGGAATCCTAGTTGGATCCAAGCTATTCCATGTAGTATATTCGAATGACCTCCTTGGCTAATTTTAATTGCTCACTCATTGTGATAGTATTGTATTGTAATTCTACTATTCTGGATTATAGAGCACTAATGCATCTCTCTTGCACAGTTTTTACTCCAATCTGTTTTACATCATTGTGATTGATTTACTTGTTCAATAGATCTGCTATGACTAATTTTACAGAAAGGACCAAGTAAGACCTAACACAAAGTGTGAGTAAGGAAAAAAATGACCTAATGGCTTAAATTATAAAAAAAAAAAGACTTGAGAAAGAGTCCACCTACTTATTTGTTTCGATGGAAAAAACTCTAGGTTTGGAACAAAGTGTAAAAAGAAAAAAGGAAAAGAGATGATTGCAACGAAAATATAGACCTAAAAGGATTCTCCTAAGCACCAAAACCTAAGAAAAAACCTGCCAAACAAAGGAGCAAGTAAGCAGACCAAAAAGAAACCCTACCAACACACATACTCAAAGGAAAAGCTAACTAGAAAGCTTCAACTCACACAGACTGATCTGAATAGATGTTCAGAAGGTATATGGACCAAACAACCTTTCAAAACCACCCTAAAAACTCAAATTGGGATCAAACCCTAACAAAAAGGAGAAGGCTCAGTAAAAGTGTGTTGTTGTTGCCACAGACAACAAGCATTTAGAACGCAGGTCTATATAACTGCAACAAGCGTCCAGGGAAAAAAGTGCGCGGCTATGTCTAATAGAGAGTAGCGCACAGCATCAAAAGGAGTAAAGAAGCAATAAATACACCTTAAACAAGTGCTAAAGTAAGAAAAAGCAAACTACATGACTTCAGAGAGGCAAACAAGACTGAAAAAAGACATACAAGTCTCAGTAGTCAGTCAAAGAAGCAAAGCAAAAGGCTGGATGTAGATACTATAACTTGCAAACAAACCCTAGTAGAAGGATTGAACCTATCGGAAAGGTGTGCTACTGTGTGGTACAAAAACTAGCACCTGTCACAAGAAGTGTGTTACTGTGGTTCAGGGAAACCAACGTACATGAAAAAAATGTGCTACTATAAGTACAATAATCCAACACACAAGAACTTAAAGCAAACAAAAAGGCTTTGCTGAAGTAGACTTAGATGAATCAAGATAAAAAGAACCGGAAAAATGACCTATAAAACCTCTCAGAGAGTAGAAGACTGAATAAACTCGAAGAAAACCTAGCAAGGTCCCCTAGAGCAGAAAAACAATAGGTTACTCCCTAGCAGAGTCGCCAATCTGTTGTGTAGGAAAATACCTTACAGTGGGGAGACGACACTACCAACTTGAGTGGGAAGATAGGTAAATACATTCATTGTCTTGCATTAGTTAATACAAATGGAAAGAGGTTAAGATTCTGAAATCCGTACCTTTTAACAATGGTTGGTCCTAGCTTTCGCTTGATCTTCCACAATGATGAACCTGGAACACAAAGTTAACCTTCCTCAGTGTATCTTGACTGTAATAAATATGATGAGATTGGAAAGAAATTAACATAAACTACAATCAGATATTTAACCAAATGAACATTTAATCAAATAGACATTCAATTTGGGATGGGAAGGGTATTTCCAACTTTTATTGTCAAATAAATATAGATAAGTACAGATATACCTGATATGTCTAGACACTTCTGCAACCGAGTCTTAGGCTCCTTATCTTCACAATGACTTGGGAATTCCTCCAGCGTAATCACAGTTAAATCATTCCTTCTAGGTCCCTCTCTCATTGCTTCCCCTTCTATTTATGGGACAAGGTAGGTAGTTGAATTTGAGAGGTTGTTGAATTGGGAGGTTGGGGAAGTTGCACAACCAACTTCAACTAATCCCAATTCATAATCTTAATATTTTTTTTCATTTCATCTTAAGATGTGTGTAGGTTTCATACAACCAAACTATCACACAGTATGCAACTTTTTCACTTGACAACCAGGGTTTCCAACATTTAGAGGATGTGCACTGGTTGTCCTCAATAAGACCAGCGTTCAGAATGCAGGATCATTGTGGCAATAGTAGCGCACATGTCATGAAAACTATAGAAAAAATATGTTTTTCAGCTAAAGAGTTTAGTCTTAGAAATAACTCATCCAGGATCAACCTGGCTTTTCCATCCATTGTGTCCTTTTGTGTGATCGATAGAGTAATGTGATCATGGACAAAGAATTTCATATTTGACCTATAAAAGATGGGCTACAGGTTCCTATTCAGCTTTAAACACTAGAAAATTAGGAATACCATAAAGCCTGCAAAGCATGGCTTCCAAAAGGGAATAGGTTTCCCTAAACCACAAAACGGGGTATGCATTATCAGCTCTAGGCATGAAATTTGCTGGTTTGTTCATCCAAGACTTCACCATTTCATCAAAATTATACCTAGTTTTAGCAGAGTCTAGGAATTCAGCATTAACAGGATGGATGACCAATTTAAGGGAATATGATCTGGTGAAAACCTCAAGGCGAGAGGTGGCCAATTGATACCCTGAGTTGTTGTTGAAGGAATAGTCCTTAGGGTTCGCATGTTCAAGAATCAATTTAACTGTGTATGTGTAAGGGAGAATGGCAGGCCTAGAAGCTATGGCATGTAGTTGTTAATTCTTGATCTTCTCATAAGCGGGCCAGTCATTTTGGATTTCTAACAAGTCATCATTATAAAAAATGCCGTAAATTTTAGACCAATCAATCTAGCAAGTCTCAGAAACTTTGTCACTGGTATCGGCAAGGAAGCCGAAGTTGGGGTCTTTGTTCAATAAGTCTTTCTAAGGATTTTTGGAGTGTGTTCCGTCACATGTTAAAAAAATGGGAATTTCTGATAAATAAATAAACACAACTAAAAATAATTCAAGAATGGAAAAAAACCATAAATAACGAATAAGAAAAGGACATGAAACCAACCTATGAGTGATGAAAATGACAAAAAACAGCCCTGGTAAAATCTCATGGTAAAAACCTCCGTAACAGGTATATTCTTTGAAAAATGAAAATGAAAAAGAAAATAGAAAAATCAATATATTTATCAATTTCATCATGTAAAATCTAGGTCCTTGGATCAAGGCAGATCGACGAGTGAGATCTAATTCAGCGGGATGCAGAAAGAGAGTTGCGAGCATTTATTTTGCAAATATATACATCCTTTCCGCAATCCACAATCAACAATTCCGGGTTGCGGGATCACAACTCTAAGTATTAACAAACTAGAAGTTTCCGCAATCTGCAATCTGCAATTGTGAGTTGCGGGTCGCGGAAATGCAAACAACACTAATCAACATAATGACCCTTCCGCAATTCGCAATCCACAATTGCGGGATGCGGGTTGCGGAAAAGCAAGAAGTGAAATTATTATTCAAACACTTTTCGCAATCCTCAATCCGCAATTGTAGGTTGTGGGTTGCGGAAACACAAAGCGCAAAACTATTTTAAAATTCATCCCGCAATCCACAATTGCGGGTTGCGGGTGCAAACAACCGCAATTATTGAAAAACAATTCCGTATCCGCAATTCGCAATTGCGGATTACGGGTTGCAGAACAAAAATGTTTCAAAACTGAAAAAGCAAACTTCTGCAATCCGCATTGTAGATTGCGGATTGTGGGTTGCGGAAAGGGCTAACTTTTGGGAAATTCAAAGCTTTCTGCAACTCTCAAAACACACAAAATCAAAGTCATTTTTAGAAGGAAAATTACTAACTGAATCAAATCATAGCAAAGCAATAAAAGCATGATGAAAAACCCCAAAATGACCATAGAATTTAATCATTACCTTTGCATACAAAAAAATTGGCCCTCCCATGTTTTCATTAAAACATGGGATCTGTTGTACATACAACAGGACCATATCCATGAATGGCATAAATGGCGCAGTCTATGTAAGATTAAATTGGATGACTGCCTATTTTTAGATTGGCTCCTAAAATCTCTTATACCACGTTGTTCATCTTAACCCACAGTTTACCAAATGTGGCATCTGAACGACCACAATCTGAGGAAGAGGCTATCCTTAAAGCCTAGTAGTTTGATCTTATCTATGCCCAGTCCATTTATTTATACTCCATTTTACCCGATGCACCGACTCCTCTAGGAGCGACGCGCTGGGGGAATCCCATGCTGCAGGTGGCATCATCGGGCACGTGGCATCTCACATCCAACCTTACACAGCTATTCCCACTACTGGGGGCCTCGACCTTTCACGTGCCACAACCCACTCAGGAGCAACAACATCATATGCCCTTATGGCTCGACCTCCTCATATCGATGGATCGTCGTTCCCACCACACTGTTATGGCCACACACCTCCAACCTACAACCCTCCTATAGTACCTACCACTTATTACCATCAATAAGCTCCTACCATACACACGCAACCACAAGCCCCTCCAGCTTACAATCCACCGCAGGCTCCACTAGCACCTTCCTAAGCCCAAGCCCATCCCACTTACTATACTCAGTAGATAGCCCCAGCACCTGCACAACCAAATAATCCTCCCAACCCTCAAGGGCAATTTTATGCCTAGCAAAACCGACAACAAAATCAACCTCCTCAACGAAACTAGCAAGTCCAGCAAAACCAGGGAATAGGATGTAACTATGAGAACAACCAACCACAAGACCAAGGAGGTCAACAACCCAACCCCCCAAATAATAACAATCCCGCCCTAGCTAATCAAAACCCTGACAAACCACCTTGTCAGGGGAAGAACCCCAACTTACGAACTAGCTACCCATGTTCCATATGCGGGGTCTATGGCCACTATACACACACTTTTCCTCATTTGGAACACGCTCATCAACTATGGACAAATGATGCCCAATGACAAGGACAAGCTGCTCCACCCGCACAGCTGAATCCCTTACCACCTCCTATGGTGCTACAAAATAACTTGCCCATGCAAGGAGTGGTGAATACCCAACTGTTGGTTTCCCCTCAAGGACGTGAGCCCCCACAACAGTAGATCACATATGTTGCGCATACCATTCAAATCATGGAATCAAGCACCCATCACCTCCTTATGATGTCATCAACTGATGTCAACCTCTAGACATGCCAAAAACAATATGGTCCCACCCCTGAATCCACCCCCTCCGACATAGCTACCAATGCTTTTCCCACCGATTAGCCATTACGCATATCCCTGGCACAAGGTGATGGGGCCCCTAAAGCCCCCCTCTTGCCCCTACGTCGCATCAATAATAATCCCAATGCATGAGCCACTGCCAACTACAATATCGTGGATGACCTAGCTCAATCACCCGCTGCCATGTCAGCTCTTAGGGTCTTAAAAAATTTTCTTGCACAACGCAAGACATGGTTATCCACTATTGGGGCAATAGACCCCTCTGACTCATGAAGGATGGCATTTGACTTGGACCAATCTGAGCCACGCATGCCTTCCACATTAGATTTTCAAGTTTTGGTGTCAATCTGAAATCTTGTTATCCATCGATGCATCATCGATGAAGGTGCCTCCACCTGTGTCATGTATACATTCATGTGGCAAAATCTTAGATCACCAACATTATAGCCATCCAAAACCTCCCTACGTGGTTATGACAGTTGCTCTGCTCAACCTTAGGGCCTTTTTGTCAACGTCCCAGTTGAGTTAGCTGGAAAAAACATCCTCATAGACATTGAGGTTATCAATGCACAACTTGATTACAAACTCCTACTCAGAGGTAGTTATATGTACGCCATGAAAGATGTCATTTCTTTAGTTTTCCATATCATGATGTTCCCCTATGAGGGACGGATTTTCAAGGCTGACCGACTCATGTACTATGAACCGAATGCCCCCACCACACCAGAAAATGTTCTCCCCATGGTTGAAAAACCTGTCATTAGTGCACCCACATCATTAGTCCCTTCGGTCGGACCTGGAATATACTATGAAACTCACATGACATCCACCTTTAAGTCCATTCCACCCCACCTTCCGGCACTAGAGGTATCTCAGCTGTGCACAATTTCATCTAACCAAACAGTGCCTAACTCACATCCACCTTTGCTTTCACAACCTCCAATTGTACCTAGTTACATTGGAGCAACACCTATCCATACGATTCTTTTCTTATTCCCAACCTTAGGAGTAATAAGCACCCCAATTATGGCTACGTTAAATCTCCCCGGACTAACTCTAGGGATACTTGTGTGGTATCTACCTACTCCCATGCCTCCCCCAACACTACGGTTTGTTCTCCAACCAGTCCAACCAATCAATACCTCCAACCACCCACCTCCTGGCGTAGCATCCACCCCTAACCGCCCACTTCCCGTTGTGGCATCTAGATATAGAACAAACCCTACCCCTACACCACATAGAAAGACTGGGCACAGAGGTCCACAAACCTACATAGCCCCACCAGCAAAGAAACCCATGGTACCTCAACAACCACTCCGCAGACCCCCTAAGTGCTCCATATGTGATAATTTGGGTCACGCTACCCATAACTGCCCACAACTACCTAATTTTCAACAACATTTGAAGACTTTGGATGACAAACCAAACATTCTAGTAGTCGATCTAAATCCACCAGCCCACCGACACAACATGGAACTGGACACTAACCATGATTATGTTATATGTGGAATATATGGTCATTATTCACACCATTTCCCAGATCTCCCAGAGTACAGATTGCTTCTTCATGAACTAACTTAATCCTCTCTAGAGTCGACCATCACTACCATTGAGGAAATTCATCCCCTAACATCTTCCTCCTCTGATGAGATTAACAACATCTACATGATTTCCACGGAAGCTGGACACATGTCATCCCCAACATTTATCCCCTTTTCAACCGATTTATTCACACAGTACTTTTCGAGCGATGAGGAGATACTTGAGGCACTCACTGCACCTAATTACCCTTGGGATGATATGCAGCATCGGTCATACTTCATTCCTAAGGAGGCCACCACTACCAAGGCCAGCTAGTTCTCCATCGAGATGAAGGACTTCCTCCCAGAGAAGGTAGACTGGTTCAAGAACCCCATTCCATCCCGGGATGCCTTCGAGGAAGGTGGCATGGCCAACATATCACCTACCATATAGGTTGATATTTTCATCACACTCGGTACACCTGAACTCATTACATTAGGTGCTTCCTCTACAGAATATGAAATTGGGGAGTTCAAGAAGCTCTTCCAGTAATTTTGTGATATCTTTGCTTGGTCCTATACTGAGATGCCTGGCTTAGACCTAGTGATGGTCGAACACCACATTGATACATGGCCGGAGGTCCTACCCGCTCGCAAGAAACAGAAACCCATTCACCCGTCTAAGCTCCCTGCATTCAAAATCAAAATTGAGAAACTACGGAAAGCTAGATTCATATATCCCATTGCTTACACTACCTAGGTTTCCAACCCTGTACCCGTCAACAAAAAATAGGGTACTCTCCATGTCTGTACGTATTTTCGCGATGTCAATCATGCTTGTCCCAAAGACAGTTTCTCCACAGCCTTCATCGACCAACTTTTTGATGCTTGTGTGGGACATGAAGTTCTCTCCTTCATGGACGGCTTCTCCGGATACAATCAAATCCACATCCGTAAGGGATACCAATACAAAACTATGCTCACTACCCCATGGAGCACCTTTTCCTATCAGGTCATGCCATTCAGTCTTAAAAACGTTGGTGCCACCTTCCAGCGGGCCATGACATATTGTTTCCACGACTTGGCCCATATCATCCTAGTTTACCTGGATGATGTCACGGCTCGGTCAAAGAAATGGTTTGACCACCTAAACAACCTCCGGCAAGTCTTTTTACATTGTTGCAAGTATAGGATCTACTTGAACCCACTTAAGTGTGTCTTCTGTATTCCTCTAGGCTAGTTATTGGGATTCATCATTTCCCACAAAGGGCTAACCATCGACCCCTTAAAGGTTCAAGCCATCCTGGACCTCCCATCCCCCCGCACAGTATGGAAATTATAGAGCTTGTAGGGGAGATCCAAATTCCTCCATCTCTTTGTCCCTGAATATGCTACGACTGTTCATGGTTTTATTCACCTACTTTGTACCCACATTCCTTTCATTTGGGACGAGCAAGCGCAAGTGGATTTTGAATCCCTTAAAATGACCTTGACCAACACCCCCTTGATTTCACCTCTGGATTTCTCCAAGGATTTTATCCTTTACATTTCGGCTTCCGACTACATAAGTCAGACCTTATCTAGCCCACAACTATGCTATCCCTACGAGGAAATGTTGGCTCTCGCCATCGTTTTCTCAATTCAAAAGGTTCGCCAGTACATTTTATTAAGCTGAACAACAGTCGTGGTTGATTCTAATCCTATGGTTTACCTCTTCAGTCGTCGCCTATTTCAAGGCCGAGTGGCTAAGTAAGTCATTATACTCCAAGACTATGACCTCACGTTCACAACACCCAAGAGCATCAAATCCCTCCCATTGGCACAACTCATGTTGGACTTACCGTCACCAGCCATTTTAACTTCCATCAATACTAGCCTTCCCGATGACCATTTATTTATCTTGGTGTACCTCCACACCCAAAATTTTTGATCTATCCTCGACCATGATGGGAGCCAATGCATACGCCATCACGCCTCTCGTTCTTTTCTCCTTGGTGATGTGCTACACCGTCGTGGTATTGACACCATTCTACATCGCTACCTCACCCAAGATGAGGCTGAGGAAGTCCTTAATGATTGTCATAGTGGAGCCTATGGTGGCCACTTCTCAGGGATGGCCACCACCCAAAAAGTTATCCGCGCTGGATATTTCTATCCCACCCTCTTCAATGATTTCATCACTGTAGTCAAACACTACCGAAACTACCAACTCTTTGCACCTAAATCAAGGACCCCTGCCACTCCACTCCATCCAGTCATCACCATTGGCCCTTTCTGCAAATGGGATATTGATTTTATGACATGCAACCCCACCTCGGCAAGTGGCCACAAGTAAATCATTGTGGCTGTCGACTACTTCACTAAGTGGGCCGAAGCCATTTCCATGTTCAATTGCACGAGTGAGACTGCAACTCGGTTCGGTGTCCTAAAAAAACTAGTTTCGACCACATCACACACTTTGAAGACTCTGTATGGAAGGAGTTGTCAACCTTTCTGAAATTCAAACATCAATATGCCTATACTTATTACCCTCAAGGGAATGACCAAGTAGAGGCTATCAAAAAATAATGAAGACCATTCTTCAACACAAAGTATACCACCACAAGTCCAACTAGAATCATATGCTATTTCCCGCACTATGGGCTTATTGCACATCTTGCAGGACTACTATGAGTTTCACCCCTTTTCACTTGCTCCATGGCATCGAGTCTATCCTTCCCATCGAGTGTCATATTCCTGCCCTCCATATTGTCGTCGAACTCCTCCCGGACACTTCACCACTTGAGCAATGCCTAATCCTTTTGGAATAGGCCAATGAGAACCATCGAACAACCCTTCAAACCATCGAGGCTGCAAAGAACTATTCCAAATCCGGTTACGATAAGCACGTCCACCCCCGTAATTTTCACAAAGGAGACCTAGTCTTAGTTTATTACCAAGCACATGAAAAGAATTGGAAAGGAAAGATTGAATCAATGTGGAAAGGTCCATACATTGTCCACACCTGTTTAGTACATGGGGCATACATCCTCACCGACTCTAAAGGAAACCCACTGCGCAACCCCCGCAATGGGTTATACCTCAAGTGCTTCTACCCTTAACACTTTTTAGACCCACTAGTCCAAGTTGTATAGTTTTATTTCTCTTGTTTTTTACTTTTTTCATATAAAACCTCACATTTTGTTTCCCTTGCATAACCATAGATGGATCCTGTTCCACCACCATATGTTGGCTTTACCGACGGTGCAATTTGCTGGTCCCCAAACCTTGCCTCTGTAGCTTGGGTACTATATTCCCCCTCACACGAATTAATCCACCTCGACGGAGTGTGCATAGGCACTGCTACTAATAACCAGGGTGAGTATGATGTTGTGGTAAGTCTACTGACTGCTTCCCTCCAGATGGTCATACGTCACCTCTGTGTGTTCCTTGAATCCCAGATGCTTGTCGCCCAACTCAATAAATTTTACTAGGTACAGAATCCTTGCCTCTTTAGAAAGTTCCTGCGCACTAAAAAATGATCAGATAGTTTGAATCCATTACACTCACTCATGTCCCTCGAAATCAAAACAGTGTAGCAGACCAAATGTCTAACAATATTCTATACAGGGAGATAAACCACAACAGGTAGGGCATAAACCATAAACATGCATCGCCATACCCTCCACATGTACATAAAACATCGTATAGGCATTTAAAAAACCATAAAAACAAAAACAAAACCATCATCACAAGCACATCCACGTGCGTATACTAAAGTGCATCCATGTGCAAAAAAAGAAACTAGCATCATAAGTGCATCCATGTGCATATACTGAAGTGCATCCATGTGCATAAAGAACAACCACCATCACAAAAAGGCATCCATGTGCTAAGAGATATATACCATGAAAATGTCATAAGTGGCCATGGCACCAAAAATACACATAAACATGTCAAGGAACCCCAACAACATCCTCACTATATAATACAACAGTGTATACAAAAATCCCACATGCTCATCGCAGTGGGGGTAGTTCTATCAACTATCTATTCAGAGACATATCCCTGATAATCATCATCATCAGCACCCTCCTACTCCTCTTAATCCTCCTTCTCCGTCGCCGACTCCTCCTCGCCCCGCTCCTCCTCGGGCTCATCAACAGCCTTTGATGCTAACTCATCCTCTCCCCACTCCTCCTTAGGCTCGTCAGCCTCCTCTTCCACTGACTCAACCTCTCCTCGCTCCTCCTCTGGCTCGTTAGATGCCGCCATGACATCCTCATCCTCATCTCCTAGATAAGGAGAATCCCCTCAGGCCATAGCTCTCACAGTCTCGATAGCCATCGCAATGCACGACATAATAGGCCTCCACTCTTGTGGAGCATCATAATGACTCCATCGCAACTGCATCACTCGGTCTGCATCCCTACCCCTGACTAGCAGGGTCCACCCCCTCGACCCAGCCTCTTCGCGATCGATGTCCCTAGGGCGGCTGCGGTTTCAAATATGCATAATACGACATCAAGTTTTCAGTGTCACAAAATCCTATAGCTACCTTCTATGCTATCAAATAGATATAACATGATACTATAAACAGAAATCAGACAACATATATATCTACCGTGTGGTCTCCATGCCTGACCATGAAGCCACGGTAGCTGAGGCTCACCCCGATAATCCATCTAGCAGTACGGATAATCATCAATGACCAATGGAAGCTACATCCACTTGTTGAATAGATCCTCTGTTAAAAACCAGCCTCTAATCCCACCACCTACGCAAGTCATCATCTCACCCCAATGCTGCATCCACAACTCTATCGTTCCCCCATCACGCACTGCTATATGAGGTCCCAGGGTAGGGACTCGCTCGAAGAAAAATGATCACAGAAACGAGGGGAAACAAAACTACACTCCCAAATGTCTCACCTTGCTCAACTCTCGTTGAACAACTGAAAGATGCATTTGGCCCCAGGCATAGCAAGTCCTGTCCAGAACCCGCTCTACCAACACCATCTGTCCCCCCGAGACCCGGTGTGGAGAATGTGAACCTCAAACGCACACCACTAGTGCCACGATCTCATGAGTAGTCAGACTCTCAAGATCACAAACCAGTAGTGCATTAGCATCCACATCCGCAGTAGGATAGCAATGTCTATCCAGCAAGACCTGCATAGATAAAATCCCCAACCTCTTAGGTAGGGTATCAGTAACCATGCCCAACCTGGGCCGTCCAGTAAGAAAATAAACATCGGCCAGGGTGATATCCAACCGCTCACCCGGAAACATGAATGCCTTAATATCTGAATCCCATAAACCAATCAACTTGTTCAACAACAGTACAACTAAACACATTAAAGGTACCTGCGAGAACTTCAGTAACCCGCAGTCTGCTAGGGATGTCGGTACCCCCACGTCCTGTCAGATCCTATCCAGGATAGTATCCGGCATCTCTCGCTCTCTCCACATAACCATGGAAATTTTTAGGGGCGAAATTTTTCCAATTCGCTATTTTTTGGGCCTTTTTCAAAAAATAAATTCGCTATTTGGTCATTTTTACTCTCTACTCTCGCCTATATTTACATAAAATATGTTTTTTTATCATAATATTCGCCAAAATTTACAAGATTCAGTAGTAAATTATATGTTTCACATTTAATATTTTCCTACCAATCTATATATTTTTTTGTTCAATCCAAAATAATCGCCTATAATACTATAATTAAGTATAATTTTATAATCCTTAAAATTTACCCTGCATGTAACCCTCGGCATCCGGAGAATCAAACCAATAAACACCCATCAGAATACGATAAATATCCCATCGATGCCCTCCAGATTGGCGCACCGACAATTAGGCACCTGTCAGGGCCCACAGTCATGCTTTCCTCCAGGAAAGTCGCGCTCGAGACCGGGACTTTGTCACCCATAGCTATGCTCTGGAGTGCGCTTTCCTCTCGAAAATCCATGCTTTAGAGCGCTATTGTGCCACCCATAGTTGTGCTCTAAAGCACGCTTTTCCCTTGGAAAAATGTGCTTCAGAGCGCAACTATGCAGGCTACAACCGTGCTTGGAGAGCACAATTGTGGGGGCACCAAGAGTGACGGTGGGGGGCTTAGCCACGCTCGACAAGTGCAACTAGGGGCCCCTCAGCTGCGCTTGGTGAGTGTAGATATTGTTGGTTGTGGAACCAGATCTTCCTGTCTCATGGATTATGATTCAACTGTGTTTGAACCCGAGGTTTGGTTATTATCCCGACATGATCACCCGAGAAAAAATTTTGGGATTGTTTTCGCCAACAGTTTTCGGGCCCATGGTTTTGGGTAACTCGTGGTATTTTCCCATTGTATTTCACTTGTAAAAGAAATACATTGTAACATGGCTAGGGTTGATGTATTAGGTATTATGCATTGTAAAGATCTCTGAGATAGTGAAGAGAGACTGTGAGAGAGTGTGAAGAGGAAGTGCAGTGGCTGTGCTGCAGGTTGTATCCCTTCACTTTGCTGGACGGTATAATAATAAGGACTGGGAATTTCAGTTTGGAAGTAGCCCATCTTGGGTGAACGACGATATATTGGTGTCTCTTTTGTAATGCGTATGTGTTAACACCTAAAAAGTGCTCACTAGCTCATTCCCTTATTCACATGACACATTTGTCCACTTTTCCACCATTTGAGCCTCTGAAGCCAACAAAAGGTCACCAAAACACCTTAGTACACCCCTTTTCCTACTTAAAAAGATTATTTTTCCTAAAAAAGCATAAAAAACCCTAAAAAAGGGTCCAAATTCCCAAAAATATTAAAAAGGGAATAAAAATATTAATTTTATTCAAAAAAGAAAAAAAGAAGGGAAAAGTACCTAAACCATGTTGGTCAATACCATTGGTTTCCACAAAACCACAAATGGTATTCCCCACCACCAAAACCTATAAAAAGGTGGTAGGGGCTCCTCATTTCACATCCATCCATATTCCTATCCTCATGCTGCCAAAATCTCCCTTGAGTATTTGGCCATTGTAGCAAGCCTTGGAGAAAGGACCCATTGGAGATTGGAGCTGCTCACCATTGGAGCCATTCAACAACCTTCATCACTTGGAGGTATTGTTATTGCAAGCATTTGCTTGCCCCATTGTCAATACAAAAGTTATTTTTTATCTTTCTTGTTCTTGTTTTTTAATTCAAAATGCACATGCTAGTTTAGTTTAGTTTAGATTTAGTTTATTGTTATTTATTTCTATTGAAACTGCTGCTACTAGTTAGCAGGTTCCCATAGCACTAAGCTTGGTTGCAAAACCAAGCCAACATTTTTTGGCGACTCTGCTGGCTTTGAACAATAGATCTCAAGTTTTGCTTTCAGTCTTAGTTTTTAGCCTTTAGATCCATAGATCTGCCATCCTAGACAACAAATCCATTGCTGCTCTAGTTATTGGCCCCATCTATTGCCATTAACAGCCTGGAATTATCAATTTTTGGGTTCGTTTTTCGGCTTCCGTGCACGGCTTTCGCCTCACTATTTTTAGCCTGACAGTCGCGCGGTCCATCGCGACTTTTCGGCTTTTTTTTTGCGTGGTTCCCCGTGGCTTCGCAGCCTGTTTCCGCGCTGCACATCGCGGCTTCGCGGTCATTTACCGCGCTGCACATCGCGACTGCACGGCCCTTTTCCACGCGGTTCCCCGCGGCTTCACATCCTATTTGCGCGCTGCACATCGCGGATTCGCGGACATTTTCCGTGCTGCACATCACGACAGTGCACCGAAATCCCGTGCGGTCCATCACGACTGTGCGATAGAAACCCGCGCGGTCCATCGCGGCTTTTCTGTCAAAACCCGCGATGCTAATTTTTTCATTCAGCCATTTCGATTTTAAAAATTAATTTTTACTATATTTTCTGCCCACATAGCACATTTTTACAGTATTAAATTCTACATATTTTACAGCCATAGAAAAAAATTTTACTATTTGAATGCACATCTAGAAAGTCTTTTTTTAAAAAAAATTCAAGAAAGTGAAAGAAAGACTTATTTTGCAGTTTATCTAGGTTAAATTTTTTTTTTTCCTGTTTACTTATTTAAAAATCTTGCCCTTAGCAATTTCCTTGAAAAAGAAATCCATTTATTTCTTTAAAGAAGTCTATCATTTGCTTTCATGATCCAAAAGATCCTTTATTTTTTGAGTTGATTTTGCAAAGCATTTAATTTCCATTTATTGAAAAAAGTCATAAATATTTGCTTTTTTATTTTCAAAAGATCCTTTGTTTTTTGAAAATTTTCAAGTTCAGTTTACAATACCACACGTGCACCCACTCAAACACTTAATTGAACTGAGCTTTAAAACTTACCCTAATTTCAACACACTTTTAACCCCACTTGGGGAACACTAAAAGAACTTTGTAGCTAGGTAGTATTGGGGGGATAGGTGTTCCAATAACACCCCTCAGTTATTACATCTGAGACATAGAAGTTGTCCATTTAGGGAGATAAAATCTCTTAGTATTTATTGGCGCGGTCACAACCGGTTTGTGGGAAGGCCTTTCCCCTAGGAGGGTTGAAGTCGCGAGGATGGTTCTAGAAGCCTGAGTGGAATACCGAAATCCATTCAGTAACCGAAGGGCTACCATTCGCAGTTCTCGGGATATCCTTGTATGGGGGTATTGCGGTAAAAGGACCAAACGACAGATTTACCTTTTCTCGATGCATCATGAACGGAGTATCCTAGTTGCCATTCTTTAGGATTGACTACCCGATGTCCCTCCCAGTAGGGGGATATCTAGCCGTTGTCTCAACACTCATATTTTATGACTTCGATTTCATCACCTTGCAGAGAATATCGTTTGTTGATTCACAATACTTTTAGTTAGGTGTTTGCATGATTCAACCCACCTTTGGTCTAGTTACACCTATTTTTTCTAGAAGCTGTTTGCATGTTGGTACTCTGACCATTTGTTGCATCCCTCCACTTATTGTAGCACAGCTGCTAGAATAAGTGCCTTTTTTGAGGTTGATTTTTTTGGCTTGAGAGCCTTCATTTTCACTCCCCTTCTTGCACCCTTGGTTGCATTAGGGTTTTGAGTTTTTTATATATATCACCACCTGATACTTAAACAGATTTTTTACACAAAACTTATTTCTCACCATTGAGAATTTTAGACGCTCTCGTTGTCTTCAGGGAGAACTCCCAGAGTTTAGTCTACTTGGTTCTCCACGTCACAGATGCAGAGCCTTATCCCTTGATTCGACACATCGTCGGTCAACCAGACGGTCATCCAATTCTGACACGCCTCACTTCACATCTGATTCTGAGGCAGAATCCGAAAAATACATTATATTACCACCAACCACCATTATGGCTGGAACACCATTTGACCCACTATTTACCAGCACCATAGGTGATACATCCACAGACCCTTCTACTGCGGTGCCATCCATGGCAACAACCACCCCCCTGGGTATGCCCAATATGGGAAACACTCCACATTTAGGAATGCCCAACACAGGGCCACCTCCTGTTATAGGAATTCCCAACACAGGGCCACCACCTGTTATGGGTATGCCCAACATAGGGGTCACACCCCCACTGGTTTCCACAAACCCTATCCCAGGAATCACCACTACTATTCCTAACCCTGGTGTAACCCATGTTGCACTAGGAAACGCTAGCCCTTACCAGACCACAGGTATTGGAGGATATATACCTTTAATACCTAACATACCTTTAGGTGCTACTGGACCCCCACATCATACCACCATGACTACATCTGCTAGCTTACCGTACATGGCGAGTCTGAACATACCAGACTTAGCCAGGCTCACCAATGACCCCATCAGACACGATCCTGCGTGGCCTCACATGCCCACCAAAATCCCCTCTGACATTCCTAAGTTTGAGGGCAAGGCAGGTGAGGACCCCCAGAACCATATCATGTCTTTCCATCTATGGTGTTCCTCCAACTCTATAGTTCACGACTCTGTCTGCCTCCGGCTTTTACAGCGCACCTTCACTGGCTCTGCAGCTAAGTGGTATATCGAGCAGCCCCATGGGACGCATGCCACCTTTACCTCCCTTGCCTCGACCTTCCTACAGTTTTTCCAGTTACCAGTCCGCTATGATGCGGGAGTCGAGATCCTACTGTCTCGCAGACAGAACACGGCCACCCACATCACTGACCACATTCATGAGTGGCGTTGACGCTAAAGCCTCTGCAAAATCAAGTTAGACGACCGTATCTTCTTAGATTGGTTCCTAAAATCCCTCCTCCCTCTCATTGCAAAGGATGTGGCATCCGAAAGACCCCAGTCTGAAGAAGAGGCCATCCTCAAAGCCCAACAGTTTGATCTCATTTACGCCCAATCGGGTTATCTATATACCATTATTCCAGACGCCCCTTGGGGCGAGTCATCCCAACATGATGCGCCGGGGGCATCCCATGCCGCTGATGGCATCATTGGTCGTATGGCCTCGCATCCCCAACCCTTTTCCATTGCACATCCTAGCCATGGTCCCGACCTTTCACGGGCTATATCTCAGTCTGGAGCAACCAGTTCATATGCTCCCATGGCACATCACCACCATACCCATGGACCTTCATGTCCACCTCAGTGGTTTGGTCATTCACCACCTGCATACGCCCCCCCAGCTGCACCTCAACCAGTGTAATATCCACAGCAAGCTGTGGCAGCTAACCCAACACCTCCAATAGCTCAGGGTTACCAACAACCCCAGCAGGTATCTGGTCCACTTCCAACCCCACCGGTGTATTATCCACCACAACCTGCTCCCGCACCTGCAGCGAACCAAAATCCTCCCACTGCTCAAGGGCAAGTGTACACACAGCACAACCAGCCCCAGAACCAAAACAACCAGCGCAACCAAGGTACGCAACAGAACCGTGGTAGAGGTCGTAACCGCGGTAATAACCAACAACATCAGCAAGGTCCTCCACCTCCCAATCCCCCGCAAAATAACAATGCTACTCCTCCCAACCGCAATCTGGATCGGAATGCTAAGCAGCCTAGAAATAATAACCTCAGAACAAACCACCCTTGTTCTATCTGCGGGGTCTATGGTCATTACACACATTCTTTCCCACATTTGCAGCGAGCTCGGCAACTCTGGACCGACGATGGCCATCGTCAAGGGCAAGCGGCTCCTCAGCCACCACCCAACCCTCCACCACCACAGCATCAACCTTTGGTGCTGCAAAACCCCTTTCCAAACCAGGGTGTAGTGAACACCCAGCCATTAGCTCCCCCTTAGGGAAACGTGCCACCACAACAGATCACTTATGCAACCCTTGATCAACCCATGTTCGATTCAGGTACTCACCATTTGTTGATGATGTCAACTGCTGATGCCAACCTCCAAACCCGTCGGAACCAATATGGCTCCACGTCTGAAGCCCCCCCTCCAAACAAGAACACTAACGTTAATCCCACAGATCAAACGTTACGTATACCTCTGGCTCCACTTGATGGCGCTTCCAAAGCACCTCGCTTCCCACTTCGTCGCATCAACAAAAATCCCAATGCTCGTGCTGCGTCGAATTACAACATTGTAGACAACTTAGCCCAGTCTCCTTCAGCCATGTCTTCTTTAGAAGTTTTGAAAAACTGTCCTTCACAGCGCAAGACTTTGCTCTCTGCCATTGGTGCCATTGACCCCAATGATTCACAGTTGATCGCATTCGATTCAGACCAGTCTGAACCACGCCTGCCTTCCTCTTTAGCATTCCATGTTTCCGTTTATGTTCGGAATCTTGTCATCCATCGGTGCATTATCGATGAAGGGGCCTCTACATGCGTCATGTCCACATTCGTTTGGTAGAAGTTGGGATCCCCTACTCTCCAGCAGTCCACCACTGCGTTGCGAGCCTATGACGACCGTTCGCCACAACCCCAAGGTCTTTTAGCCAATGTCCCTGTCCAGCTGGCGGGTAAAACCGTGCTCATTGACATTGAGCTCATCAATGCCCAACTTGGCTATAACCTCTTACTTGGTTGCAACTACATGTATTCCATGCGAGCGGTCGCCTCATCCGTTTTTCGTACCATGCAGTTCCCCCATGAGGGACGCGTGGTCAAGGTTGACCAACTCACCTACTACAATCCCAAGGCCCCCGCCACACCTCAAAATGTTCTCCCCATGGTTGAACAACCTGTTTGTGGTGCAACTACCTCATTCATTTCCTCAGTAGGACCCGGACTTTACTCAGATACGCCAATGACCTCAACCTTCCAATCTATTCCACCCCCGCCAGCCGCAACCGCCGTATCTGACCTATGTACTCTTTCCAGCAACATGCAAACACCCAACAATCAACCGCCCTTGTTTCCTAAACCACCATTGGTGCCTAGTCACATTGGCGTTACACCTATCCACACAATCCCCTTCCTATTCCCTCCCTCAAGCATAGTAAGTTCCTCGGTTATGGCTACCCTTAGTCTCCCCGGGTTAACATTGGGATTACCCGTGTGGTATATTTCACCTCCCGTTCCCCCACCGACACCAAATGTCATCCTGCAACCGGTGCAACCCATTGTCACTTCTACCCAACCACCTCCCGGTATCAATACTCCTGCGTCATCTACGAATACCCCTCCACTCATCAGGCCCACTGGGGGCAGAGGCCCACAACCATACACTGCGGTACCCCCACCCAAGGCAGTTAAACCTTCCCCCGTATTTCATGCTCCTCCCAAATGCTCGTTGTGTGATGAGTTAGGCCATCCAACTCATCAGTGTCCGCAGTTACTTGCATTACAGGAACACATGCAAATGTTGGACGACGACCCCAACATCTCGGTGGTTAAACTCGATCCAAACACTAAGCCTCGTGATAAATCACTGCGTACCAACCACCCTTGTGCGATATGCGGTATTTACATCCATTACTCACATCATTGTCCTGATATCCCAGATTACAGAGCAGCTCTCTACGACATGAATAATTTGGACCTTGAGACGGCGCCCCCCACAATTGAGGAAATTCAACCCCCACCATCTTCCTCCTTGGAAGAAATTAACACCATTTACATGGTTTCCAATGGATACCTCTCTGTCTGGTCGACCCCTTCAATTGATCCCTTAGACACACATGTTCAACCCTTTCAAAACGACAAGGAAACCACATGTCCATAACATGGGGGCAGGCCCAAAACCTTGCTTACTCATCATCATCGTGATTCTCATCGGAGATACCGGGGGCATCCACCCCACAAAGGGAATCCCCCATCATCATATCATCACTTCAGTATGCCACCACAGCCCACAGCCTCATGGTATAACACCCCGCCAGCAGTTGCTCAATGCCCTATTTATCTCTCTCTGAGACAACATCTGCACCACATTGACACCTCTGAGTTAGGGGGCATAATAGATTACCTCGACCCCGGGATAGGGGGCATGATCAATCATTTTGAACCTTCCCCATCATCTCTATCTCAACACCTCAATGAGCCCATCGTTCAAACCAACACATATGTGATCCACAATCACAAACCCCATGCACATAGCATGGGGGCAGGTCATTAACCCTGCTCACATTTTCATATTCGTGATTTCAACCATTTTTGAGGTCACGTGTCACTTGTATATTTGAGTTGATTTTATGCAGATAGTATTTTCCCCCGCAGGTCATCATTTCTCCCCACCACTGCATCATTGGCTTGGTGGGCTCACCTTTATTTGTAGCAATTTTTTAACATAGTTATTTGCTTTGACCATTCCGGAGTCCTTATGACCTCTGTTTTTCGCACCATTTGCACTGCCGGATTCATATTTCCGCACTCGTGATGATGCTTGAGATCATTTCTCGCTCTCACGCCTAGATTTTTTGGGCATTTCTTCCATGCCCCTTCGTTGCCTCGGTTTGCGTGCCACATCCGCCGTTCTCCATGGTTGACCATCTTTATATCGCCGGATTCAATTTCCCGTGCTTGTGATGATGCTTGAGATCATTTCTCACTCTCACGCCCATACTTTTCGGCCATTTTTTCAAAATGCCCTCTCATTGCCTCGCTTTGCGTGCCACAAAGCCGCAGCCCCCTTTTGACAATATTTATGTCACCGGATCCAGTATCCCACACACATGATGACGCTTGAGACCTTTTCTCGCTCCCATCTATCCATTTTTGTTTGGTATAATTTTATCCCTTTTTTGGGCCGAGCAATCCCTTTTTACGAAAAAGGCATTTAGGGAGTTTCTGTTAAGCTCTTTTCTGACTCCTAAAACAATGAAAAGATCCCGAGCAATCTTGCTTCCTTTCATGCTCGCTAAACGTATCTGAAAGGGTGTCTACCTAGTATACGTTTACCCCTTTTCTGGACCTTGTAGACTAATTACAAAAAATGTATACTCTAGTCACATTGGCTAGAAGAGTTCTCCATCCGCATCATTTTATGCTTTTTCGGGCCTTGGAGACTAAACTTACGAAAAAGAAAAACCAATGGAGTCCACTTACCGCTTTTAGACTCTCTAAACATGAAAGCGACCACGAGCAATCACCATCCTGGGCTCATAAAACCAACAGGACAGTAGTCATAACCACTGCAGAGTCTTCTTATCGTTTTCAAACTCCTTAAAAATGAAAGCACCAATGAGCACGAACAGTCCTGGGCTCACACATCCACAGGACAGTACCATTTCAGAGCACACTTTTATACCTTCTTGGAGCTCATTAAAACTACGAAGAAGAACCCAATGGTGCTTCTCGGTGCCACAATAGATCACGTCTACTCATATGGAAGCTTCCCCATTTTGGTCGCCCTTGTTCAGGGTATTCTGCAGTATGTCACCCCAAGAACCCCTCGACAGCACCCATCAGCTTGATTCCCCGCCAGAGTCAATACATACCCTTCAGTCCTCAAAAGCAATGATACCCACACCTATAAGTCAGTTCCCTACGCTGCCAGGTCAACCATGTCATCATGCTCTGAACAAAGGAAGTTTGAGTCTACCCATTATATGACCCCAGATACTTCCCATCCCCATACGTATGTCAGTCCTACCATCAGTACTACCACACTTCATTTCTACACCTCGCACTCCTATCAAGGAAACATCATTGCCTTGTTAGTTGCTGGTCTCCCTCTATCGACGACAACCAAATTTATTCCAGAGGATAGACCTAGAGGTCCCTGTGTCTTGGACTCATCACCATTTATGATGAGTGCCTACGAACCATTTCGAGAAGAGTCCTCAGTGATTCTCCAAATGGTTGCTTCTCACATGCTCGACTTCAACACCTTGATCGCATCGTTGAGACTCGCACAGGGCATTGGTTCGTTTACTTATTAGTCGAAGACCCTAGATACCATCTGACTCCTCCACATTTGAGAGTCTACCTATGGATACAACCAGTTACACTTTTTCTATAGATATCCAGGTTGCGCATGGTGATAGTATTCAGATGTACACCAGTTTTATACTCCCTCGAGTATACAGTCACATATACTTCCCAGAGATGGCTCACAGTCATTACATCTCTACAGATGTTGGACACCATCAGTTTCAGCAGTTCATCAGTTATTCCAGTGTAACAGTTATTGAGATCAGTCATGTCATGATCATGAGTACATCCCAAAATAATGTACCCCCTGGACCATTATGATGTACCATAATTTTTTTATGTATTAGATCCCCTTTCTTGGGACTAATTGTTATGTATATGTCTTGGTACGAGCATGGGTATGCCCGCCTCGTCCATCATCAGAGATTATTCCTCATTCATATTGAGGCCATGTAATATTTGTTTATTTTTTGCAGCTTCCAAGGGTCACGGATCCAATCTCCAATCGGTCTCTTCTCATCCCCAAAACCCCAGAAAAAAGACAAAAGAACAATGATGTCTATCGGCCATATGATGAGCTCCTGCCCTCACACATCAGGGGGCAATCTGTTAACACCTAAAAAGTGCTCACTAGCTCATTCCCTTATTCACATGACCCATTTGTCCACTTTTCCACCATCTGAGCCTCTGAAGCCAACAAAAGGTCACCAAAAGACCTTAGTACACCCCTTTTCCTACTTAAAAAGATTATTTTTCCTAAAAAAGCATAAAAAACCCTCAAAAAGGGTCCAAATTCCCAAAAATATTAAAAAGGGAATAAAAATATTAATTTTATTCAAAAAAGCAAAAAAAGAGGGAAAAGTACCTAAACCATGTTGGTCAATACCATTGGTTTCCACAAAACCACAAATGGTATTCCCCACCACCAAAACCTATACAAAGGTGGTAGGGGCTCCTCATTTCACATCCATCCATTATCTCATCCTCATGCTGCCGAAATCTCCCTTGAGTATTTTGGCCATTGTAAGCAACCTTGGAGAAGAAGACATCTTGGAGCTTGGAGCTACTTATCTTGGGAGTTGCTCTACATCAACCTTCACCATTGGAGGTATTACTATTGCAAGCATTAGCTTGCCCCATTTTTAAATACAAATTTATTCTTTCATATTTTCTGGTTCTTGTTTTTAAAATATTTCCATTATTTGCTTATATTCTTGCATAGATCCATGATTAGTTTTGTTTAGATTAGTTAGTTGTTTATTTATATTGAAACTGCTGCTACTAGTTAGCAGGTGCCCATAGCACTAAGCCTGGTTGCAAAACCGGGCCAACAGTATGTGTGATTTTATTTGCATTTATGTTTATTGTTATTGCTCTGCGATCCTGTTTTAAGCCAAAGCCATGCTCCAAAGCACGCCTCTCTCCTTGAAACCCGAGCTTTCTGGCCATGGCTCCAAGAAGAGATCGGCACACTTCCCCAGAGGCCCAATTTAGAACAAAAAAACATGAAATAAAAGGCTAAGGACTAGAAGGATTACCTGCAACTCCCAGAACGCAACTCCACCAGTCGAATATCTGACAATCTAAGTTTTTACCTCTGGCCCTCTTCGATCTCCTATCAAACACAACTATAACAATGTCACAAGTCAATGGGCCCATTTACTATTTGTACACATTTGACCAATTCTTATTTTGGCATGCCGGGATCATACGATGTCCATTTTTCGAACCATTGACACCACCGAATTCAGTTCCCCAAGATCTTTAGGACAATTGAGACCCTTTCTCGTTTTCACCGAAACAAATTTCAGGCATTTTTTCCTAGCCCCTTGTTGCCTCGATTTGTGTGCCAACTCTATTTTTTCGTACTACTCACATCACTGGATTCATATCTCTGCACCCATGATGATTCTTACGATCATTTCTCGCTCTCACAAAAAACTTTGTCGGGCATTTTTTCTTATAGCATGAAGATATGTGTCAAAGTGGATATACTGAGTGGCTACCCTTGCTACACTGAGTCCATAACATGAAGATATGTTTCAAAGTGGCTTCTGGTTTAGGCTCCTCGAAAGATAAGTTTATATTCTTCCTACATTGAGTCCATAGCATGAAGATATGTGTCAAAGTGGCTTTTGTTTTGTGCTCCTCGAAAGATATTATCTTGTGAGCATGTTGAGGGGCCTGAGAAACTATGAACCATTGATCAACAAGGGGTTGAATCTCGAGGTCATGTGAATCAAAGCGCATCTTCTTGGCATGTGATGGGATATCCATTTATGTTATAATTGGAATATTTTAGTTTCCCAAGTATATCACATTAGTTATGTGCACTCCAGGAAGTTTCTGGATTCAATGGAGGTGATATTTGAAAACTAGTTTTCACAGCCTGAATGAATCTTGTACTGCCACATGGATGAGAGGATTTTCTTTCAGGATCATGCTTGTGGACTATCTCTTGTGCATCTATTAAGAATTGAATCATTTTCCACCGTAGATATTCACTCAATCTATATTTTTTTAGGATCACCGAGTTCTCATGTTGCAATATTTACTCTTTGTAATAGTACTACCTCTCTTGTCATTTTGGATTATGAAAGGGGCCACAAGGCGGTAGTGCTCTGTCTCTTTTGCGATCCTCTACACTTCGTGTTGTCATATGTAAATTTTAGTACTAACAACATCAAGTGAGAATCAAAGACGAATACTTCCGCAAGAAAACCTTTAGAATAAGGTATGGACACTATGATTTTGTAGTGGATCCATTTGGTATCACTAATGTACTGGCTAAATTCATGTGTCTAATGAACATTGTTTTCAGCTAGTATTTGGACAAGCTTATGCTTGTTTTTCTATATGACATTGTTATTTATGCTAATAATGAAGAGGAACATGAAAATAATTTCATGATGGATTTGCAAGTGCTAAAGGAGCATAAGCTATGTGCAAATCTAGGTAAATGTGACTTCTATCATAAAAATATTCATTATATGGGTCACATTATTTCAGAGAAGGGAATATTGGTGGATCCCAAATAGATTGAGTCCATTATGAACTGGTTGATTCCAAATAATGTGACATATGTGATATCTTTGATGGGTCTCTCTAGTTACTACAAGAGGTTCATTGAGGGATTCTCCAAGTTCGCACACCCCCAACACTTCCTTGCAAAAGAAGGGAAAAACATTCAAGTGGACGCATAAATGTGAAGAAACCTTTTAGATATTGAATATGCTTCTTACCAACACTCCAATTTTAAAAATTGCAAATACCAAAAAGGATTTTTTCGTGTGTATCAATGCATGTAAACTGAGAGGTGAAGGAGTGCTTATGTAAGACAATCATGTGGCATGCTATGAATCAAGAGAGATTAAATAAAATGAAAATATTTATGCTACCCATGATTTAAAGCTCGTTTCTATAGTTCACACTTTGAAAATGTGGAGGCTCTATTTGATGGAAAGAAGATTTGAGCTCAAGATATACCACTGTGGTATGAAATATCTACTTGAGCAACCAACAGTAAATGAAAAGCAAGCTAGATGGCTGAAATTTTTAAGTGAGTTCAATTTTGAGATCAAACACATAAAGGGGAAAGAAAATAAAGTGGTTGATGAACACAATATACAAATGCATGCAATGCTTGTGGAAGCCATAATTAGTATTTTCCAATTAGATTTGAGGAAAAAGATTGTTGAATTTCTTATTGAAGATGAGAATTATGTGAGAATAAAAGAAAAAGTACAACAACCTAATTTGTAGAAAAGGTATGAAAGATATTATTTGGAGGATGATGGAATTCTTAATTATAAAAATAGATTGTATATTCCTAATATGGAATATTTGAGGAGAAATATTATGGATGAAATCCATAACATGTCATATTCCAGTCCCTTGGAATACCACAAAGCAATTGGTATAGCCAATGAGAAATATTTTTTGCTAGGAATGAAGAAAGTCATTACTAAGTATATATTAAGATGTATGAAATGCAAAAAATTTAATATTGAACGTCAACACCTAGTAGGTCTATTGTAGCCTTTACCAATGGTAGAATGGAAATGGGAAGTGGTAAATTAGATTTTATTACAAGATTACTAACTACTTTAAGGAAGCATGATGTGGTGGATAAATTGTTTAAAGGAACATGTTTTACCCAAGTTAAATATACTTACAAGGTTAATGAATCAATAACATTCATGAAAGAAATATTAAAAATGAATGGATTACCTATAATAGATATATTCAATTGTGATACAAAATTTACTTCTAATTTCTGGAAAAGTATTTTTTGTAGATTTGGGTACACAATTGAACTTTAGTACTACCTACCATCCGCCAATATATGGAGGAACATCAAGAGTAGGTCAGTTTGTTGAAAAGATGCATTATGTTACGCCTCATATTTTTTGAAGCATGACCTTTAGGATGTAGCATAGTGAGGGGCATTTTTTATTGTAACAATCCAAGTATGGGATGTTTTATGTAAAAGTGTTTGTCTCACAGGGCTTGAAACCCTTGTCCTAGTCATGATAGTTCCTCTTAGTTCTAATTTTAAAGAGTGATGGCCTAGTGGATCTACTCACTACCCCTTTATGGGGAGAAGTCCCACATCATGTTAAGGAATCTGTACCTTCAGTAGGTGTCTCATACACCTTAGGACCAACCTATTTGGACACATGGCTTAGGAGCTCCTAGACACACTTGTGTTTATACTATAGAGAGGTGATTGCGATTGTAAGGGTTTTCATACCTTCTTTACCACACCTCATATTTGCTGAATTTGACCTCCCTTTTGATGTATACCCCTCCATCGATCTCCTAGATAAAAAATGATGATGATGTCATCATTTGAAGAAGGCCTTTCCTTCGAAAAAGGGAGGATGTTGAGGTACAATATTCATTGGGGTTAGTTGGGGATTTCAATCCTCCTTTTGGCTCATTATAACACTTAGTTGAAGCCATTTGCATCTTTTTATTGTTATTTTATATCATTTTGTGGCTTAGTGCTTGACTTGTGAGTGGCAAATCCTAATTTTAAAATATTTAATGTTTTAGTAAGGTAGGATCTAAAGTTAAAGAGGTTAGATTGCTCCATATAAATAAAGAGCACGTCCCTCTCATTTGTAACAAGACATGGGTTCAAATATGATCCTTTTACTTTTCTCTTGGTATATCGGAGATTCTAAGGATAGCACAATTCTCTCTTTCGCATGTTTTTATTTTGATGAAGGATAAATGATCATGTTCTAGGGTTTGTTATCCCTCTTAGGGTTGATCCATGCGAATGGTTGTTATAAAAAAAGGATAAGGAAGTACCAATGATCTCCCTTGCCCTTTTCTTTGTGGATGTTGGTAAGATTCTTCAATTTTCTTGTTTGATGTTGCTCATGTGCACCTTAATCAAAGAGAATTAGGGTTTTTATTCCATATTGTCAATGTTATTTGAAAGAGACATTGCTCTTGAAGGATATCTCCATAAATAGACCTTAAGGTTCATTATCTTCCCTGATTAGGATGAGACTACTTCAACGTATCTAGAATTACTAGTCTTTGTGCTAATTTTAAATATTGGATTTCCAAATTGAGAAGGGGCATTAGCCATGATCTCTTGTTTCTATAAGGTTGAGTACTAAGGTATAATTGCTTCTCTTCTTTAATTTTGATCAAATTTATGTTGCATATATTTAAAAAAAATGTGAAAACCCTAAAAATATAAAGAAACCACATTTAAAAAAATATTGCATCTTTGGAAATTTTTCCCCACTAGAAAAATGCACCCTAGGGAATTTCCAAACAAATATCCAAGGGTGTCTCCCTTGTATGGCTAGATTGTAAGATATTAATATTTTGTTGAAAGTACCGATGGTTCTTAGATCTCATATAATAGGTACAATAGTAAAATCAACAAGTTTTGAAGGCCTAAAAGAGATGGAATAAGGCTTAGGCTTGACCCCTACGGTGTTGAGAATCAAGTGGAAGATTTTAAGTGGGTCAACCATCTATTTTGCTGTATGGTTATGGATTAAACCAGATTTGGTTAGTAATTTGCAAATTTGATTTACTAGCTTGTTTTTCCCTCTTGAGGTATCTTCCTTACCCTAATGCTCAATGTCCATCTTATATGGTAGGATGATATTGGTTTGGTATGTTTTCCACCTATGTTTGAACACCAATAAGATATGTATGTTATTGATCTTGAAAATATTTCTTAATCATCATAACTCCTTCCCTCTCCTACTGTCACTTTATGCTTCATTGTTTTGACCTCATAAGGAATTGGTCTTATCTAAGAAGTTGCACGTGAAAGGTATTTGTGTGGTGTGGAAGTGTTTGCAATTATCCTTCACAAAAGCTACAAACTCCCCCTTAGTCTTAGGAGTTGAACTAAAGTGTTGAGAAATTGGGTTGTAATGACATTGGGTTCTATATTCTCCTTTGCTTAACCCTCATAGTGTCGAGAGCCATGACCTTGATCAAGGGTGCTAATTTGAGCCATAATTTATTTTGGATCCATTGTCAGGGACTCAAGGTAAAAGTGGCGACATTCCATTGAAGGGTTCATGTGTCTAGATCATTCATTTCTTGAAATATCAATATTTTGTTCTGAGAAATTTCATGTAAGTTTTTGTTTCATACCTTGTGTTTGTGCCAAAAATTGTTTCCAGGCCACAAAGAAACAAGCCAACACAATCTCAAAAATACAATAAAGTAAAAGTAGGTTTTAAGGTTTTTTTATAAGTTTTATGGTTATAAAGTTTGGGAGCAAACAGGGTATACATTCATGAGCAAAATAGGAACTGAATCATAAAGAAAAGAAGACAAAGATGCATAATATATTCACCAAAATCCAACAGAGCATAATATTGAAGTTCATTCATAAAAGATAAGCATTACCAACATACAGACATAAACCAGCAATGAATTTATCAGTTAAGCAACTAAACAAGTTAAACAATGAAGCCAACATACAAACTGAAGGGTGAAAAGGATCATATATTTCATAATTCTGTCAACAAATACATATAAGAGTCATGTACTTAGCTCATCAACAAGTCATGCAGACCTCCTGAAGTTCTCCCAAATATCGAACCCCTCTTCTGTCCCCTTGTCCTTCTTTTATAATTACAAAGAAGTAGTTCTATCCTCCCTTCATTAGGTCGAAATTGAAACTACACAGCAGTTACATTAACTAACTTTCAACTAATTGACTAAAAATAGCAAATCGGATTCCTGGCAAATATGGCAAATTTCTCGAAAATAGGTGTCAAAGAAGCCTCCATATCTCTCAACTCATTACACCTGTGTAAAACCTGAGAGAGGTTTTTGTGAATGGGTCGGTGGTGGACAAAAACCTCTCTTGGTTTTTAAAAATTCATCTCCAATTTATCAGAATCTGCCCTGCAAGATGAACACTAAAATAGGAAAATATTAAATATTTAAAAACCCTGAAAAATAGGCTGTAAAGATTAAACTGAATCTTTCAAACATTGAAATCTGTTGCAAAACTGAGCGAGGTTTTTGTAAATGGGTATCTTATGAACAAAAAATTCTTTTGGTTTTCAAAAATTCCTCTCCATCAGCTCGTGGTATTCATTCAACTTCAGTAACCCAAAACAGGAAAAAACAGAGTAGAATTCTCAATATTTTTTTGCATTTCAATATCATTGGTTAATTCTTATTCTTGTCTTGTTGTAGATGTTTAAAATCAATCTTTGAGGTATTTGATTGTTCAATTTATCTGTACAAGTGTCTTTGGGTCTCCAATTTGCTACCAGCTGGCAGGACGAGCAAGCCCTAATTTCTCTGTAACTGTGAAAACCCACGAACTCTTCAATAACTGCAGCTTCCAGATTTTAGGCACATGTCCTCGCTCCACTTAGTCTCCAGTTTCATGATGCTCAAGTGAAATAACTTCTTTCCCATAAAACTCGGCTCATACCTCTTCCTGCCATGATACGCTCTGTTCTAGCTGATGATTACCACGATCTCTTCCTCGACATAGTCACACCTGCTTTCATGATAATTACTAGAGCATCACGTATCAACACCCTTTAAACATGCTATTAGTCACTTAGAAATGAAACCCATGCGAAAATTCAGCTTAAAGACGGTGATTTCGGGTGACGCGATATTCTTGTAGCGCTGCTATGTTAATTTTTTATGGTTGCGCTACAGGAATAATTTGCATTCACTTTTGGTGCTATTTTAACCATTTCTCTTCTATTTTAAATGATGACCTATGCTCTTTGAGAATATTTGTGACATCCTTAATCAATATAAGTCCTATGGATCCCTTCAAACTCTAAAGAAGAAATAATAAAAATCTAAAGGCAAAAATCAAAAGTTTCACTTGAAAACCAAAAAAAATTCCTAAACGAAGCAAATGAGCAAACTTAAAATAAAAATCACACTCAAAATATAAAATTAAAGGAAATAAGATCACGACTTAACATCTGGCTCCAACTGCGGGATGAAGTCCTCCCTGTGAGGCTTCAAGAACCTGTAGACTAGTGCCTTCTCTTCTGCTACCTACTAGTTTGCAAAATTTCCATTGGGCTATGGAGTCCTTATTCAATCCTTCACACACTAATATATACAATGAAAATAAAATATCTTTCTTTGAGGAACCTTCTCTTTACTGAATCAAATTGTAATCCCATTTCCAATGTAACCAGGAAAAAATTTCATCAACCCACCAAAACTTGTTTCCAACTCCAAATATATATATAATCAGAAATATTGGAAAACATGAAGAGTAATGATCTAACAACTTATACTCACTTTCATCAAATTGTGTCTCTGAAAAAACATATTTATAACCTGGTATTGACTCTAAAAAATCTGCTACTAGATCATAAAAATTTCCATAAGTTACCTCTTCCTTCTCTATGAAAAAGGCAAGCTGTCCGCAAGAATATTTTCTTCCATGAATATGAAATAGGCATTGGCGAAAAAAGACATCAGGATCAGCCTGAATTTTCTCCATAATTTTTTGGATAGTATCATCAATAATGTCAACACTTTGAACCCCCTTTTCCACACTGTCTTCAAATGAATAATTATCAGGAATTGGCTTTTGCTGTTCAAGGATAATAGACTGAATGCATTCTTGAATCTGCTGATCAGATTGTGACATATCACACACCTCACAGACTTCTGGGTCTTTCTCTTCAATTTCATCATCATATTTATTAAAAATTAGAGCATCTTCATAATGATTTCGAAAAGCAGATTTATCATAACCATGAATATGAGTAACTTTTGAAAAAATGTGAACAGCCTGGCCTTCATAGATTCTAGTATCAAAACCAAAAGGAATAGAATCTAATTCATCACAGAATTCTTGTCTTGGAACCCTAATCTCTTCATCATAACAAGGAGCATTCTGAGAAATTTTGAATGATGATGCTAAAGGTTCATCTTTTCCTTCAACACAAAGCTGATCTTTAACACAACACTGATTTTCAAAAGTTTGTTGAACTAGAGATTGATCTTCAAAAGGATTAGCATTCAAATGGTTATTAAGGCTGTTGAAATCATTATGAAAATGTTCCAAACTATCTCTACTGATCTCATCACTTGGATAATCCTCAAACTGACCTAAAACAACAACTTGATTATCATAATGATCATGTCATTCTTTCTTGACAGTAGTATCTGAAAATGTTACCTTTTCATCTTCAACAAATTCTAAAACTTCAACTTCTTCATGACATGTTTTGAACCCTTGATTGTACTCACCATCATGATTTTTTAAATCAGAAATTGTATGAAAAACATCAGTCTGCTCACAACAATCTTTTAGAAAGAGTTCAGCTGAGAACAGATACTTACAATGTTCCGAAAACATGTGTGGAATTCTTTTAGTGAGGAGATGCTAGCATCGGGAAGAGAAAAATACCAATCTTATGCATCTTGTTCAAGTGAATACATGAACATCTTCATGAGCACATATTCATGCTGGATATTTAACTGAACCATACATTGATGAAATTTGATGAGGTGATCTGAAGGATTATCCTCTTTGCTTTCTCTAAACCATGGAAGACAATCTCCCCAAACATCCATAACAGGTACTGGATTTGGAAAACCTGGAATATCAGAAAAATATAAAGGTACAAACCTTTGAGCTAGAATAGCTTCCATGGACATCAGCCTCTGCATCTTGAAATAGTGGAGTCGCCAATCAATTTGTCAAGACAAAGTTTTTTTTTTCTCCTCAGAAAGAGAAAGGGGTGACAATAGTTCAAATTAATTAGGGCTGCATAAAGCTAAGGATAACTGAAACTTCCTAATTCTTCCAATTCCTCTAGTAGACACTGTGTCAAACTTGGTGAAAAATAGCCTTAAAAATGTGCTGGTTTAAGTTCACCTCTTAAAACCAGTAAAGCTGATAAGTATCCCAGGGAAAATATGTCTTCAACTTCGTTCCCCGGCAATGGCGCCAAAGATGTTTGTGCTAGAAATTGTTTCCAGGCCACAAAGAAACAAGCCAACACAATCTCAAAAATACAATAAAGTAAAAGTAGGTTTTAAGGTTTTTTGATAGGTTTTATGGTTATAAAGTTTGGGAGAAAACAGGGTATACATTCATGAGCAAAATAGGAACTGAATCATAAGGAAAAGAAGACAAAGATGCATAATATATTCACCAAAATCCAACAAAGCATAATATTGGAGTTCATTCACAAATGATAAGCATTACTAGCATACAGACATAAACCAACAATGAATTTATCAGTTAAGCAACTAAACAAGTTAAACAATGAAGCCAACATACAAAATGAAGGGTGAAAAGAATCATATATTTCATAATTCTGTCAACAAATACATATAAGAGTCATGTACTTAGCTCATCAACAAGTCTTGCAGACCTCCTGAAGTTCTCCTAAAAATCGAACCCCTCTTCCGTCCCCTTGTTCTTATTTTATAATTACAAAGAAGTAGTTCTATCCTCCCTTCATTAGGTTGAAATTGAAACTACACAGCAGTTACATTAACTAACTTTCAACTAATTGACTAAAAATAGCAAATCAGATTCCTGGCAAATATGGCAAATTTCTGGAAAATAGGTGTCAAAGAAGCCTCCATATCTCTCAATTCTTGACACCTGTGTAACAACTGAGAGAGGTTTTTGTGAATGGGTCCGAAATGGACAAAAACCTCTCTTGGTGTTTAAAAATTCATCTCCAATTGATCAGAATATGCCCCGCAAGATGAACACTAAAACAGGAAAATATTAAATATTTAAAAACCCTGAAAAATAGGCTGCAAAGATGAAACTGAATCTTTCAAACCTTGACATATGTTGCAAAACTAAGAGTTTTTTTTGTAAATGGGTATCTTATGAACAAAAACCTCTTTTGGTTTTCAAAAATTCCTCTCCATAAGCTCGTGGTATTCATTCAACTTCAGTAACCTAAAACAGGAAAAAACAGAGCAGAATTCTCAATAATTTTTTGCATTTCAATATCATTGGTTAATTCTTATTCCTGTCTTGCTGTAGATGTTTAAAATCAATCTTTGAGGCATTTGATTGTTCAATTTATCTGTACAAGTGTCTTCGGGTCTCCAATTTGCTACCAGCTGGCAGGACGAGCAAGCCCTAAATTCTCTGTAACTGTGAAAACCCACGAACTCTTCAATAATTGCAGCTTCCGGATTTTAGGCACATGTCCTCGCTCCACTTAGTTTCCAGTTTCGTGATGCTCAAGTGAAATAACTTCTTTCACATCAAAATCGACTCATACCTCTTCCTATCATGATACGCTCTGTTCTAGGTGATGATTACCACGATCTCTTCCTCGACACAGTCACACCTTCTTTCATGATGATTACTAGAGCAACACGTATCAACACCCTTTAAACATGCGATTAGTCACTTAGAAATGAAACCCATGTGAAAATTCAGCTTAAAGACGGTGATTTCGGGTGACGTGATATTCTTGTAGCGCTGATGTGTTAATTTTTTATGGTTGCGCTACAGGAATAATTTGCATTCACTTTTGGTGCTATTTTAACCATTTCTCTTCTATTTTAAATGATGACCTATGCTCTTGGAGTATATTTGTGACATCCTTAATCAATATAAGTTCTATGGATCCCTTCAAACTCTAAAGAAGAAATAATAAAAATCTAAAGGCAAAAATCAAAAGTTTCACTTGAAAACCGAAAAAAATTCCTAAACGAAGCAAATGAGAAAAATTAAGCAAATGAGCAAACTTAAAATAAAAATCACACTCAAAATATAAAATTAAAGGAAACAAGATCATGACTTAACATCTGGCTCCAACTGCGGGATGAAGTCCTTCCTGTGAGGCTTCAAGAACCTATAGACCAGTGCCTTCTCTTCTACTACCTACTAGTCTGCAAAATTTCCATTGGGCTATGGAGTCCCTATTCAATCCTTCACACACTGATATATACAATGAAAATAAAATCTCTTTCTTTGAGGAACCTTCTCTTTACTGAATCAAATTGTAATCCCATTTCCAATGTAACCAGGAAAAAAATTCATCAACCCACCAAAACTTGTTTCCAACTCCGAATATATATTTAATCATAAATATTGGAAAACATGAAGTGTAATGATCTAACAACTTATACTCACTTTCATCAAATGGTGTCTCTGAAAAAACATATTTATAACCTGGTATTGACTCTAAAAAATCTGCTACTGGATCATAAAAATTTCCATAAGTTACCTCTTCCTGCTCTTTGAAAAAGACAAGCTATCCATAAGAATATTTTGTTCCATGAATATCAAGTAGGCATTGGCGAAAAAAGACATCAGGATCAGCCTGAATTTTCTCCATAATTTTTTGGATAGTATCATCAATAATGTCAACACTTTGAACCCCCTTTTCCGCACTATCTTCAAATGAATAATTATGAGGCATTGGCTTTTGTTGTTCAAGGATAATAGACTAAATACATTCTTGAATCTGCTGATCAGATTGTGACATATCACACACCTCACAGACTTCTGGGTCTTTCTCTTCAATTTCATCATCATATTTATTAAAAATTAGAGCATCTTCATAATGATTTTGAAAAGTAGATTTATCATAACCATGAATATGAGTAACTTCTGAAAAAATGTGAACAGCCTGGCCTTCATCGATTTTAGTATCAAAACCAAAAGGAATAGAATCTAATTCATCACAGAATTCTTGTCTTGGAACCCTAATCTCTTCATCATAACAAGGAGCATTCTGAGAAATTTCGAATGATAATGCTAAAGGTTCATCTTTTCCTTCAACACAAAGCTGATCTTTAACACAACACTGATTTTCAAAAGTTTGTTGAACTAGAGATTGATCTTCAAAAGGATTAGCATTCAAACGGTTATTAAGGCTGTTGAAATCATTATGAAAATGTTCCAAACTATCTCTACTAATCTCATCACTTGGATAATCCCCAAACTGACCTAAAACAACAACTTGATTATCATAATGATCATGGCATTCTTTCTTGACAGTAGTATCTGAAAATGTTACCTTTTCATCTTCAACAAATTCTGAAACTTCAACTTCTTCATGACATGTTTTGAACCCTTGATTGTACTCATCATCATGATTTTTTAAATCAGAAATTGTATGATAAACATCAGCCTGCTCACAACAATCTTTTAGAAAGAGTTCAGCTGAGAACGGATACTTACAATGTTTCCGAAAACATGTGTGGAATTCTTTTAGTGAGGAGATGCTAGCAGCGGGAAGAGAAAAATACCAATCTCGTGCATCTTGTTCAGGTGAATACATGAACATCTTCATGAGCACATCTTCATGCTGGATATTGAACTGAACCATACATTGATTAAATTTGATGAGGTGATCTAAAGGATTATCCTCTTTGCTTTCTCTAAACCGTGGAAGACAATCTCCCCAAACATCCATAATAGGTACTGGATTTGGAAAACCTAGAATATCAGAAAAATTGAAAGGTGCAAACCTTCGAGATAGAATAGCTTCCATGGACATCAGCCTCTGCATCTTGAAATAGTGGAATCGCCAATCAATTTGTCAAGACAAATTTTGTTTTTTCTCCTCAGAAAGAGAAAGGGGTGACAGTAGTTCAAATTAATTAGGGCTGCATAAAGCTGGGGATAACTGAAACTTTCTAATTCTTCCAATTCCTCTAGTAGCAACTGTGTCAAACTTGGTGAAAAATAGCCTTAAAAATGTGTTGGTTTAAGTTCACCTCTTAAAACCAGTAAAACTGATAAGTATCCCAGGGAAAATATGTCTTCAACTTCGTTCCCCGACAACGGCGCCAAAGATGTTTGTGCCAGAAATTGTGTGATATCCTTCTCTTTTATAACCTATTGTTTTGTAAATATGTGATAATTGTAAGTGGCCCGAGTGAGGAGCTCAAGGCCAAGGCCCCACCTGTGGACCTTGAAAGCATTTCTATGTTATTCCTAAATATTATTTTCGATTTAGGAGACTAAAAGGAAACGCAACTAACGATGAGTAACTAAATGCATTAAAGGGAAGAGGAAAAATGGCTTGGAGGCCATGAATGGTTAAACTTAGTCTTAAGTATTAAACTTAAGTTATAGTAGTCTTAAGGAGCACCTTCATAGAACTCACTATTCACTGTAGGTATCTAAGTAAGATGTTAGGCCCTATTTTGTTAGTTAACGATTAATATTAATTATCTTAACTACTGTTAGGTATCACTTTTAGCTTTAACAAAGATGCAAGCTACAAGAGGAAAGCCAAAAGCTTTTCTTAAATACTACTTTAAGATCAAGGAAGGATGAAGAATACTTCTTAAAAATAGAGTGTAAAATCACATTATAAAGAATGATTTGTATGAATAAATATATATTGATTATGAGAAAAATGATACGGTGGTGAAGTCATTGAGTATTATGGTTATATAAGAAGACAATATTCTTATAATAAGATCCTTGAAATTAGAAAAATAAAAAATAGATTTAAAATGACAAAATAATAAAGGGAAGACAAAAATCCCATAAGATAAGTAAAGTGTTAACTTCTTGACCACTTGGGAGAAGGGCATGCTCAAATGGTATAATCTCCTAGAAATATTCATGGGTGATGTACCCGAGGTAGAAGTAACCTCTTTACCTAATTTTTCCAAGTGTCTAATGCTTAAGGTTTGATTTGTGAGTAACTATACTCAACCATTGTAGAAGTTTGAGAGAAGGTTAAATCATATATTTATATATGCCTATTAAATCGTCTTGGATATAAATCTCGAATTAATGGTTGAGCAGAGTGATAGTAGGATGGAGTGATTTGAGTAGTGGACGGGCCACACCCCTTGTTCGTCTAGAGTTGTCCTCGTAGCAATTATGAGCAAATATCAACAAATAAGGGTTTTGTCTTGTTGGCGGAGAGTTCATCTCCGAAGGCTTGGTGGGGAGCTAATTGTGACAGCAATACCTTTTGGCGGACGGACTCTCCAAGACTAGCGATAACCGAAGTTATTTAGGGGAGCACACAGGAGTAGTAAGGGGGGAAAAACGACGGTGGCTTGATGGTGCAGCTAGAGAGGAAAGTTCGTAGCAGTTGTTGAGGTTTGATCCGAAACATGGAATTCGGTGTTGAGGTATTTTGCATCTACCTAGAATCATCTATGGGGATTTTCAGAGCTGGATTCTAACTTTTCATCGGATTAGAATCTCTCCGTAGTTTTGACTTTTTATTTCAAAGTCGAAAGACATTATTGGGATCTCTATCAAGATGCATTGTATTGTGTCGCATGATCAAAAGTTAGATTGATCTCTGTCGAGATCCTTTGTTATGTTGAGTCGAAACCTTACCTATATCTATGTCAAGTGCTGCATAAAGCCATATTTTTAACCCCGTCGAGATCCTTTGTTAGGTCGAGTCGAAAAACTTGAGCTTGATTTCCATTAGTGCTTCTTGGAGCCAGATCTGGGGAATCTATCCAAATCCCTTTTTTCTATACATGCTACGTTGAAAATCGTAATCCTTGTTATATAGTTTCCCTTTTTCTTTTTTTTCCATTTCCATCGTGGAGGTGCAGACTGGTATACACAGTCTATAAGTTATAACATGTAGAATGAGATTTACATATTAATTGCATGGTTATGGAATGGATGAAATCGTATTCCTTTTGATAGGTTAATGACCTGGTTGGAAACTTCAGTGCATGGAGATGGTAATTTCTGGAATCATATTCCTTCATGTATATTTTTATAGAATAGAGTGCAGGGTAGTATCTATTCTACCTTTAATTCTCATATGGATCACCGGGGCGGCATCCAAACTTCGAAACCTCTGCACATTAAAATTAGCACCCACCTATCGGACCTCTGTATGGAAACATAGAGTTCTGGTAAATATTCATTTCTTACCTCTTCTTTTATTGTTGATCTCTATGAGATAGAGATAACGAGCAGGTATAAGAGGAATAACTGCCTTGATGTGGAAACAGTGATTTTTGATATATAGATAATTTTGACCTTGATGGAAGGGTATGGATCTAAAAATGGATCGCCCAGGTTTTGTGAAGCACATTGCGATAAACCTTTCAGGAAAAGAACACGCATAGGACTGTGTGATCCACACATTAGGGTTTAATTATATGAACTAGAGTAGGATTTTGCATATGGGTGTTTATACCAAAATCGATTTGATCGACTCCACAGCTAGTGTTAGTATTTATAGCAACTCGAACTAGGAGCCATGGTTTAATTCCATGTCGTATATTATTATATCTTTACAATACTTTTGAAAAGTGTCGGACTAGATACATGGTTTAAAAACCTGTTAGATGGTAAATAGTACATCATTGTACGACATTGTGTAGGGGAGAGCAGGATCCTAGTTTATTTGCTATCTGGATTCATAAATCCTTGTAGCTTAAATGTCCAAAAGAAATCTATTAAGTTATTATAAATCTTGATCACCTTGAATGCCTTAAAAGGAACTTGTTTAAGATTTTAATTATCAGAGACAGATCTCTGTAATCGTTTCAATGTTAGAGTTGAATACCTCAAAGTATCCTCGATGAGGGAGGTGAGGAGAAAGTGGAAATTTTCCACAATTGTATTACCGATGTAAACCTCTTTGATTATAATTTGAAACATCTTCGCTACATGAATCATAATAGTATATGTGGAAAACTTCTATTTTACTAACGTGTTAGTGTTAGTTGCTTAACGTCTAGTTTTCTCAAAATAATACCAGCTATGACGGAGATGTTAACATACTTGATTATGAAGTAAATGTGTTAGATAAAGTCTTTAGCTTATGAATCGACTTGGTCACGTTCTTAATAAAGCATGGAATGTATGGTGAAAGTGTAAATGAAATTATTGTAACAGCTGCTGCGCAGAATTCCTTTGGATTTATGAATAATAAAGATGACCTTCTTGGTGGACGTAGCCCTCGGTGTTGGGTGAACCACGTGTATATGATCTCTTCATGTATGGTGCATAATGGTGTGTTTATGAGTATTGTTGGCCTTGTCAAAATGTCATGAATAATTATCATGGCGTTCATGCAAAATTATTATAAGTGTAGGTTTGTTATGTGAATCTTAATTATATTTATGTGGAATGGCTATCATGTCGTGTTGTCATTGTGGAGACTTATAGTTATGTTTTAAGGTTTTGGCAAGTTAGTGAGACAAATGGTTAAGCATTATATGAAGTCGTTCAAAGTAAGGATAATAACTCTTGATTTTAGTAGTGTCAGTAGTTTTGAATAGAACTTCTATGGCTGAATATGATGATCAATGTATTATTCTCTTTTTTTCGAATGTCGTAAATTTAATCAATGAGGTTAACTTAGTTGGTAGTTAAACTTCATGGTTGAATGGAACAGATGCTGGCTAAAGCCATGTGCATAAGTTTTCTTGTTAATTCTATTAAGAATAATTTGTTATTTGGGTATGTCACACTGAGATAATCTAAGTCTAAAGATATATAGACTAGAGAGTAATTATATAGAACGACCATTATGGCGTTTAAATTGGTAAGGATTATTCTTTTTAATTTTACTACTTCAGTAACTCACATAAATGGGTACGTTACATATGGTATCAGAGCTGAGGTTTCAGCACTCGGGCCTATAAGGGCTCAACATAAGGTAAATAAACATGAGGGTTTCGAAACTAACAAACAAATTGTGTTTTGGATGCATGGGACGAATGGACGAGAGTATACTATCCAAATTAATCGTCGAGTTCTCCAAGAAGAAACTAAGGGGATATGGAAATATCGTGACAAAGCAATTTATTGTGGAATTCCAACCAAAACTCGTCTTATTAAAATGTAAGTATATGAGTTCCACTTTCATCTCTAGTCCAGTATGTTGTGCTTTATTTACATACTAAAAAATTGAAAGTTTATTGGATTGAATGATTTTGATCATCCACTATCATGTGTAAGGATCATCCGCATTATGAAAGACAAAGTGTATCATTATAGGTTAAAGGGATTAACTTTAATGGTTTACTTAGAACTCCTAACGATGGATGTGTTCGATGCCTAGAAAATGCCCTACTTACTACATAGATAGACATCTGTGAGATAAAACTCGTCAATGATCCGACATCCAAGAAGAATATTATACAAACCGGAAATTATTAGAATATTGACCACATAGATGTGGAAATGTGAAAATGACTAAAGGAGTTGGTAAGTTTCCCTCAATTTTGAGTAGAAAAGTTAAGTAGTATATAGAATTTATGACGATTTTATCTTGTTTTGATAACTACAATACATATTCTTTCCGAAGGGATGATGCTCCTCTTAGATAAAACCAAAGGATAAGAAGTTTAGATAAGTAATTTCATAACTAGTATAGGGAGATGTATGGTCCTCTTATGAAATAAACGGTATCACCCCGATAGGAAATGATGTAAAAAGTTATATCCTTTCTTGTGCGAAATATAATTATTGGAATTTGTTGATTACAAATTTTAGAAGTTTAAACATGCTCGGTTGATTGAATGAAAAATGAAGCAAGAATGTAGTCTAAACATTTACTACCTTGAGAAGGAAGTTAGCATGTTCTTCACCTTAGTGTACTTCCACAAATGAACAGTCTTTGTTACTATATTTTTTTTATCTGGAGTTGCCAATGAGAAAAATTGTCAAGAGTCTCCTTGAAAATCAATTTCACTTTAGAAGATGAAGGTATAGGATAAGTGATTACGATACTGAATGTGAGACATTAGACCATTCTTATACCCTTGCTTGTTAGTTCAACAAAAGGACAAAAGGGTTACAAACACTTAAAAAGTATGCATGTGTATTCTATTAGTTAATAGGGTGCATATGATGAAAATGCATGTTTCCTTTTTACAACTTCTTATTCCAGTAGTCCTTAAGATAGATGTTGGGAACAATGAGTGATTGTTATAGAAGTTATACTTTTATTTGTTCGAGATTTATGAGGACTTGCTAACCATGTACAATTATATGTTTGGTCAAAATGATTTTTGTTAAAGGATAAATTATGGTTGTTCACGTAATGATCGTGTAGATGCAAATCAAGTGTTGTCAAAGAGTATGTTTGTGGTACGAAAAGGGTATTGGAAATATACAACCAATATGAAATGGTGATGCATGTTAGTAGGACGCTGTAAGTGTCCGGCATCTTTATGTTACCGAAAGGAATGATTGTTTTATAATTATTATGAGTTAAGGAAAACACTGATGACATGGAATTTCCATCGTAGATCAGAAGCAATCTTTAAAATAGTAATCGATGTATAAGATTTTATGAAACAAGTAAAAATGATGTTTAGGCACATGTTACATATATAGTTGTTCTTATGATTTAATTATCTTTATACGACTAACACTCTAAATGAGTTGTCAAACAAGTTTATTCCTACACATCACTGCCTTACAACTGTCAATAGGTACATGTGGGACATATAGATTCAGATTTAGTATAATGTGAGGATACAAGTAAACTGGTACCTTGGCATATGAAAATATTATAACAAGGAGATATGCGGTTGCCCTTACAAACATATATGGTTATCCTTATAAGGTACGCAAGTATGTTTTTGACAATTAGTTATTTCCTATATGCTGTTAGTGTATACAAATAAAGGTTTTTATAACTAAGATAGGAATTGTGTGGGAAACGGTGAAATCAAACATTCATATTGTCCATGGATCATCATAGGAAGAATGTTATATCATATTCAAAGCACTAGGTAATTCGATAAGCTAGTTAGGTGTAGTAGGAAATAATAGCTTAGATGATAACGTATGGATATTGTAGCAAGAAAGATGATTTTCTATAGTCGATTTTGTATTTAAAAGTGATACTAACAAGTGACATTTTGGTAGATGGTCAAATTTATGTGGAGCTTGTGGAAAGGCAAGAGCATAAATATTATGCATGGTAAAATAAGGGGGTGAGGATTTGAGATCCACATCACAACTATTACTTATTCTTTTAAATTTTGATAATTTTTGTTGAATGAAAAAAAACTCGACCCAAATTGGTCATAGTAATCATATGGTTACCAAATGCAGTATGACGAAATAACTAATTAAATTGAAAGATATTTTTCTAGACTCAAGCAAGGCAGCTTGAGGGAAAATAAATTCCGGGACTCAAGCGAGAAGGCTTGAGGGGAATTGTGTAAGAGTGCAGTAATGGCACTGAAACACTCCCTAGAATCAATGAGTTGACAGCCGCTAGGATTCTCGAGGGAATCGGCTGGCTGTAAATACCTAGGCAAACTATAAAAAAAAAAAATGCATATGCGGGAGGCAGGACGCTGCTTAGTATGCATGAGAGAAAGTATTGTTGCGTGAGCACCGCGGTGTTAGGCAAGAAATTTGTGAAAGAATTGTTGTGTGAGCACTAAGGTGTTAGGAAAGAATTCATGGATCAAGTGAATGATGTGTTTTGATTAAGTTAACAGTCTACATTCTTGGATCACTGAAACTAAGTGTGCTTGTGATAATAAAAACACCAAACAATGTCTAAAAGATATTCCATAGATTGCGAATGTTATGTTACAATACATGACTGAGTATTTATGCTTATGAGTTTGATTATGGAATTCATGATAAGTTTTTACGGTTTCTTTGAATTGTAGTTTTGTAGTTGAAATACCGGGTGATTGATAATGACTTGCCAAAAAAAAAATTCATCAAAGACCAAAGATGGTCAAAATAGAAATGAAGAAGCAAGGAAAAAGGTGACTCAAGAAGAGAGGACGAAGTGCTAAGATGTATGAACACCTAGGACGGTGTTATTTTTAAAGGGGAGTGGGATGTGATATCCTTCTTTTTTATAACCTATTGTTTTGTAAATATGTGATAATTGTAAGTGCCCCGAGTGAGGAGCTCAAGGCCAAGGCCCCACCTGTGGACCTTGAAAGCATTTCTATGTTATTCCTAAATATTATTTTCGATTTAGGAGACTAAAAGGAAACGCAACTAACGATGAGTAACTAAATGCATTAAAGGGAAGAGGAAAAATGGCTTGGAGGCCATGAATGGTTAAACTTAGTCTTAAGTACTAAACTTAAGTTATAGTAGTCTTAAGGAGCACCTTCATAGAACTCACTATTCACTATAGGTATCTAAGTAAGATGTTAGGCCCTATTTTGTTAGTTAACGATTAATATTAATTATCTTAACTACTGTTAGGTATCACTTTTAGCTTTAACAAAGATGCAAGCTACAAGAGGAAAGCCAAAAGCTTTTCTTAAATACTACTTTAAGATCAAGGAAGGATGAAGAATACTTCTTAAAAATAGAGTGTAAAATCACATTATAAAGAATGATTTGTATGAATAAATATATATTGATTATGAGAAAAATGATACGGTGGTGAAGTCATTGAGTATTATGGTTATATAAGAAGACAATATTCTTATAATAAGATCCTTGAAATTAGAAAAATAAAAAATAGATTTAAAATGACAAAATAATAAAGGGAAGACAAAAATCCCATAAGATAAGTAAAGTGTTAACTTCTTGACCACTTGTGAGAAGGGCATGCTCAAATGGTATAATCTCCTAGAAATATTCATGGGTGATGTACCTGAGGTAGAAGTAACGTCTTTACTTAATTTTTCCAAGTGTCTAATGCTCAAGGTTTGATTTGTGAGTAACTATACTCAACCATTGTAGAAGTTTGAGAGAAGGTTAAATCATATATTTATATATGCCTACTAAATCGTCTTGGATATAAATCTCGAATTAATGGTTGAGCAGAGTAATAGTAGGATGGAGTGATTTGAGTAGTGGATGCGCCACACCCCTTGTTTGTCTAGAGTTGTCCTCATAGCAATTATGAGCAAATATCAACAAATCAGGGTTTTGTCTTGTTGGCGGAGAGTTCATCTCCGAAGGCTTGGTGGGGAGCTAATTGTGAAAGAAAGACCTTTTGGCAGATGGACTCTCCAAGACTAGCAATAACCGAAGTTATTTAGGGGAGCACACAGGAGTAGTAAGGGGGGAAAAACGCTGGTGGCTTGATGGTGCAACTGGAGAGGAAAGTTCGCAGCAGTTGTTGAGGTTTGATTTGAAACATGGAATTCGGCGTTGAAGTATTTTGCATCTACCTAGAATCATCTGTGGGGATTTTCACAGCTGGATTCTAACTTTTCATCAGATTAGAATCTCTCCGTAGTTTTGCCTTTTTATTTTAGAGTCAAAAGACATTATTGGGATCTCTATCAAGATGCATTGTATTGTGTCGCATGATCAAAACTTAGATTGATATCTGTCGAGATCCTTTGTTATGTTGAGTCGAAACCTTACCTATATCTATGTCAAGTGCTGCATAAAGCCAGATTTTTAACCCCGTCGAGATCCTTTGTTAGGTCGAGTCGAAAAACTTGAGCTTGATTTCCGTTAGTGCTTCTTGGAGCCAGATCTGGGGAATCTATCCAGATCCCTTTTTTCTATACATGCTGCGTTGAAAACCGTAGTCCTTGTTATATAGTTTCCCTTTTTCATTTTTTTCCATTTCCATCGTGGAGGTGCAGACTGGTATACATAGTCTATAAATTATAACATGTAGAATGAGATTTACATATTAATTGCATGGTTATGGAATGGATGAAATCGTATTCCTTTTCATAGGTTAATTACCTAGCTGGATACTTAAGTGCATGGAGATGGTATTTTCTGGAATCATATTCCTTCATGTATATTTTTATAGAATAGAGTGCAGGGTAGTATCTATTCTACCTTTAATTCTCATATGGATCACCAGGGCAGCATCCAAACTTCGAAACCTCTGCACATTAGAATTAGCACCCACCTATCGGACCTCTGTATGGAAACAGAGAGTTCTGGTCAATATTCGTTTCTTACCTCTTCTTTTATTGTTGATCTCTATGAAATAGAGATAACGAGCAAGTATAAGAGGAATAGCTGCCTTGATGTGGAAACAGTGAGTTTTGATATATAGAGAATTTTGACCTTGATGAAAGGGTATGGATCTAAAAATGGATCGCCTAGGTTTTGTGAAGCACATTGTGATAAACCTTTCAGGAAAAGAACATGCATAGGACTGTGTGATCCACACATCAGGGTTTAATTATATGAACTAATGTAGGATTTTCCATATGGGTGTTTATACCGAAATCGATCTGATCGACTCCACAGCCAGTGTTAGTATTTATAGCAACTCGAACTAGGAGCCATGGTTTATTTCCATGTCGTATACTATTATATCTTTACAATACTTTTGAAAAGTGTCGGACTAGATACATGGTTTAAAAACCTCTTAGATGGTAAATAGTACATCATTGTAGGACATTGTGTAGGGGAGAGCAGGATCCTAGTTTATTTGCTATCTGGATTCGTAAATCCTTGTAGCTTAAATGTCCGAAATAAATCTATTAATTTATTATAAATCTTGATCATCTTGAATTCCTTAAAAGGAACTTGTTTAAGATTTTAATTATTAGAGACAGATCTCTGTAATCGTTTCAATGTTAGTGTTGAATACCTCAAAGTATCCTCGATGAGGGAGGCGAGGAGAAAGTGGAAATTTGCCACAATTGTATTACTGATGTAAATCTCTTTGATTATAATTTGAAACATCTTTGCTACATGAATCATAATAGTATATGTGGAAAACTTCTATTTTACTAACGTGTTAGTGTTAGTTGCTTAACGTCTAGTTTTCTGAAAATAATACCAGCTATGACGGAGATGTTAACATACTTGATTATGAAGTAAATGTGTTAGATAAAGTCTTTAGCTTATGAATCGACTTGGTCACGTTCTTAATAAAGTATGGAATGTATGGTGAAAGTGTAAATGAAATTATTGTAACAGCTGCTGTGCAGAATTCCTTTGGATTTATGAATAATAAAGATGACCTTCTTGGTGGACGTAGCCCTCGGTGTTGGGTGAACCACATGTATATGATCTCTTCATGTATGGTGCATAATGGTGTGTTTATGAGTATTGTTGGCCTTGTCAAAATGCCATGAATAATTATCATGGCGTTCATGCAAAATTATTATAAGTGTAGGTTTCTTATGTGAATCTTAAGTATATTTGTGTGGAATGGCTATCGTGTTGTCATTGTGGAGACTTATAGTTATGTTTTAAGGTTTTGGAAAGTTAGTGAGACAAATGGTTAAGCATTATATGAAGTCGTTCATAGTTAGGATAATAACTCTTGATTTTAGTAGTGTCAGTAGTTTTGAATAGAACTTCTATGGCTGAATATGATGATCAATGTATTATTCTCTTTTTTTCGAATGTCGTAAATTTAATCAATGAGGTTGACTTAGTTTGTATTTAAACTTCATGGTTGAATGGAACAGATGCTGGCTAAAGCCGTGTGCATAAGTTTTCTTGTTAATGCTATTAAGAAGAATTTGTTATTTGGGTATGTCACACTTAGATAATCTAAGTCTAAAGATATATAGACTAGAGAGTAATTATATAGAACGACCATTATGGCGTTTAAATTGGTAAGGATTATTCTTTTTAATTTTACTACTTCAGTAACTCACATAAATGGGTACGTTACAAATTGTTTCCAGGCCACAAAGAAACAAGTCAACACAATCTCAAAAATACAATAAAGTAAAAGTAGGTTTTAAGGTTTTTTGATAGGTTTTCTGGTTATAAAGTTTGGGAGCAAACAGGGTATACATTCATGAGCAAAATAGGAACTGAATCATAAGGAAAAGAAGACAAAGGTGCATAATATATTCACCAAAATCCAACAGAGCATAATATTGAAGTTCATTCATAAAAGATAATCATTACCAGCATACAGACATAAACTAGCAATGAATTTATCAGTTAAGCAACTAAACAAGTTAAACAATGAACCCAACATATAAACTGAAGGGTGAAAAGGATCATATATTTCATAATTCTATCAAAAAATACATATAAGAGTCATGTACTTAGCTCATCAACAAGTCTTGCAGACCTCCTGAAGTTCTCCCAAAAATCGAAACCCTCTTCTGTCCCCTTGTCCTTCTTTTATAGTTACAAAGAAGTAGTTCTATCATCCCTTCATTAGGTCGAAATTGAAACTACACAGCAGTTACATTAACTAACTTTCAACTAATTGACTAAAAATAGCAAATCGGATTCCTGGCAAATATGGCGAATTTCTTGAAAATAGGTGTCAAAGAAGCCTCCATATCTCTCAATTCATGACACCTGTGTAAACACTGAGAGAGGTTTTTGTGAATGGGTCTGTGATGGACAAAAAACTCTCTTGGTGTATAAAAATTCATCTCCAATTGATCAGAATCTGCCCCGCAAGATAAACACTAAAACATGAAAATATTAAATATTTAAAAACCCTGAAACGTAGGCTGCAAAGATTAAACTGAATCTTTCAAACCTTGACATCTGTTGCAAAACGGAGAGAGGTTTTTGTAAATGGGTATGTTATGAACAAAAAACTCTTTTTGTTTTCAAAAATTCCACTCCATCAGCTCGTGGTATTCATTCAACTTTAGTAACCCAAAACAGGAAAAAACAGAGCAGAATTCTCAATAATTTTTTGCATTTCAATATCATTGGTTAATTCTTATTATTGTCTTGCTGTATATGTTTAAAATCAATCTTTGAGGTATTTGATTGTTCAATTTATCTGTACAAGTGTCTTCGGGTTTCTAATTTGCTACCAGCTGGCAGGATGAGCAAGCCCTAATTTCTCTGTAACTGTGAAAACCCACGAACTCTTCAATAACTGCAGCTTCCGGATTTTAGGCACATGTCCTCACTCCACTTAGTATCCAGTTTCATGATGCTCAAGTGAAATAACTTATTTCACATCAAACTCGGTTCATACCTCTTCCTGTCATTATACGCTCAGTTCTAGCTAATGATTACCACGATCTCTTCCTCGACACAGTCACACCTGCTTTCATGATGATTACTGGAGCAACACGTATCAACACCCTTTAAACATGCGATTAGTCACTTAGAAATGAAACCCATGCAAAAATTCAGCTTAAAGACGGTGATTTTGGGTGACGCAATATTCTTGTAGCGCTGCTGTGTTAATTTTTTATGGTTGCGCTACAGGAATAATTTGGATTCACTTTTGGTGCTATTTTAACCATTTCTCTTCTATTTTAAATGATGACCTATGCTCTTTGAGTATATTTGTGACATCCTTAATCAATATAAGTCCTATGGATCCCTTCAAACTCTAAATAATAAATAATAAAAATCTAAAGGCAAAAATCAAAAGTTTCACTTGAAAACCAAAAAAAATTCCTAAACGAAGCAAATGAGAAAAATTAAGCAAATGAGGCAACTTAAAATAAAAATCACACTCAAAATATAAAATTAAAGGAAACAAGATCATGACTTAACACCTTGGTAGGATTATTGCTAAAGGACTAAACTTGCATGATCTAGTGATTGCAGTTCAAGAAAATAAAAAGAGGTACTATAAAGAAAAAACCTCAATGTAAGGTTATCTTCATCCATGTGCTTGATCTTATTTATGGAAGAAATATATCATCACCAAGTAAGAGAAGTAAGTAACCACCAGTATTTTCAAGCTTGATAAGATATATATAAACATTTTAATATCACTTCTCTAATGGATACCCTATTAGATGAGTTAGATGCACCTTTTAATTTCACTAACATGTCAGGATATCTAAATGATATTCCAAATATTAGACAATTACGTAATTTCAATGGAATAAATGATATCAATGTTGATGATCATCGGAATGAATTTATGAAATACATGAAAAGGAAAGGCACCATATTAACTGATGTTTATTGCAGGTGCTTTACTCTCTCATTGGAGGGTGAATCCAAGAAATGGTTTACATGTTTTCATAATAAAATCATTGGTACTCTCAAGAAATTCATTAGAGAAAAATTGGGGCCTAAAATGTACCTCCAAAGTAAAATAATAGTTAAAATAATAAAATAATATTTATGAATTTTGAAGGAAGAGAGAAAAAACTACTTTTTTTCTTTGTACTTTCAACATATCTCACTGTGGTTTTACACAAATTTTGAGTCAGAGCACTTGCTGGATGCATAATTTAATTTTGCATCCAATGAGTACCTACACTACATACTTTTGAGGGACATCACCTTATGAAAAATTATAAACACATAAAAACAAGTGCTACTTCAAGTAACACTTGTTTTATGTATTTATCATTTTTCGTGGGGTGGGGTCCTCAAAAGTATTAAGTGTGGGTACTCACTGGATGCAAAATTAAATTAGTAACACTTGTTTTTTATGTATTTCTCATTTTTCGTGGGGTGGGGTCCCTCAAAAGTATGTTGTGTGACTACTCATTAAACATGGAATTAAATTCCACATCCAATAAATGCTCCCTCTTGAAATTTTAGTTAAACCATGGGCAGATAAGTTGAATCTACAACTTAAAAATGTAGTTTTTGAATGACAAATATGCCAAGTCAACCACTATGGTTGACTCTTTTTCTTGAAATTCTATTAGTTCTTGAATTCCAACTCATCAATGACTCTTTTTCTTATGAGGTGGATCATTTTATTATGATGCCCATTATAAACCCCAAATTTTCTCTAATGTAAAAATGTGTTCTACAAGAAGTGGGATGAGAGGAAGGATCCCTAGTTTTTGTACTGTGATCTTATGAGTATAAAAATGAATGAGAACAACTCCATTTATCAATTCCATAGGAGATTCAACAAAATTGTGCGAAGGATTCCCTACAATCATAAGACAAATGGCGATATCATACTAGCATATTATATAAATGAATTTCAATGGGAGTTCTTTTTTCATTTAAATATGACCAATCATTAGTATTTGGGAACAACTAAGAAAAAAGTGAAATATCTAGCCAAAAAATGGAGGGTGTCATGAAAGCTTGACATATTGCTTGACATATTGCATTCCATAAGATGTAAAGTTGAACAAAAACCAAAGTGTAATACCCCAATTTTGACCCTTATGAAATATTGGCTTTTAATGTAAATATTGTATACATGCAATGTATGTTTCCCTAGCATGGAGTGTAACACCCTGTTTTGACATTACTACCTGAACTACTATTATATGTTGTATCTGTTTGATTGCGAGACCTCATCGGTTAGACGAAACTGTGGACATATGGTTCTATTATTTTTCCGATATATATATGTGTGTGTGTGATGATAGTATTATGATCGGTAGTCATGTTTAGATATGTATCATGTGTTAATTATGTCTCATAAATGGAAATTACTAAATGATGGGTATGTGGATACCGTTACAGTTATATGTTGAAATAATGAATGTTATGCCAGGTGTATGGGGAATAAATGAGTTTATTGTTGTTATGTTATGATTAAATATATGTGTACATGTCGAGGACTGACTTATAGGTTGAAACAGCTAAGTGATAGCTGGATCCTACGAGGTGGGAGGGCCTCGGGGACATGGACTTTGAAAGATAAAATGGTATGCGAGTGATGCATTATTTACTTTCGTGTGGTTATTATGTTGTTTATTATGATGTATATTATGACATGGGTGGGGTAGGGTTTTAGAAAACTTGACTGCACAGATTGCTTATACGATGACAGACCGAGTACAAGTGCAACGCTGTTGTTATGTTGAGTAGACATAGTCCCTTGTTCCATTAGGGGGGTGGAGGCTTTACCCACCATTCATCCCCGAAACCCAGAGTCATGGGAGGGCTGTGCTACGATGCGCTCCCCAAGGTGTGTGATGATGACAGGTGGTTTCCTACTGGGGAAGCTTGGTCGATGTAGTCGACACTTTCTCTTACGGGTTCTAGCTGGAACCAGTCATGACTCAACATTTCAGGGTAGTCCAGCAGAGGAGAAGATAGGATGTGGAAGTTAGTGATGATGTAGGTAGATAGGTGTAGCGTGAAGTAGTAGTGAAAACAAGATCTAATTGTAGGTGTGTAAAACCCTTGGTTAGTATGTGTCGTAAATCAGAGATATATGAATTGTCCTAACTTGGATTTCAGTTAGTTAATGGATTTGTACCTTGCAAACTACGTTTAGAACTTGTGTCAGTAAAGAACAAGTTTCATGATTATGATTGATGTGTGTGAATTATTACAGTTAGTGTACTTATGCGAGGTATGTAAGCAGTAGCTACACTTACATAACTCCCCTACATATTTATGGATTTTGTGAAATCTTGCTGAATAATAATGTTAATTATTGTTGATTAATGTTAAAAATGTCGATTAAGGTTAATAATGATGATTAATGTTAATAAAGTAGATTAACGATTAATTATTGTGGATTAAGGTTAACAAAGTCGATTAGGTTAATAATGTTGATTAATGATTAATTATTGTCCATTAATAATTAATTATTGTTGATTAATAAACAAAGCTAAGGTTAACCTAGGTAGTGACTAATGCAATTGATTGGAATGCTTGATTGATTGTTAATTAGTTTAATTACAACTAAGGTGCAATTAATATGGCACCATGTAAATGAGTCGATTATATCTTAGTTAATTTTTATTTAATTAATATAATTACACATTGATAATGATATGAATTACATTGATGAGAATATTCATAATTGATAAATTGAATTAGTTGAATTTACAGTTAAAGGGAATTAGCATATTAGAAATATTATAAATCATTGATTAAATGATTAGGTTAATAGTAATTAATCAATAGACAATTGTTTTTAATTAATTAGACTGGTGAAGCGTGAAGGTTTAAAACTCCTAGGGTTGGTGGGTGAGCCAACCCCAACCCCAAACTTTAACATAAAGATAATGTAACATTTATTATTAAATAAAAAAATTTAACTTTGAATAAGAAACACATGTTTAAAAAAATGATTGTTGTAAGTTGTGTAGGTAAACCTCATAAAGAGAGGTGAATATTAAATTGTCTAATTATTAAATTATTAATATTTCATTGGAATGGTTCGAGGGAGCTGACTGAGTAGTAATGACGGGGTTGGGACTTTATTAATGGGAGGATAAGGCATTAATGGAGGGGAAGAAGAGTCGGAAAACATAGGATAAAGGGAGAAGTGAAGCGAAGAAAGGGGGATCGTGTTTTTTTAACTTAAATAATTTTGATAGAATTTTTTGAGAGAAAGGGGAGAATTTTCAGAGCAGAGCTGAAAGGGGGTTTCTTGTTGAAGATTTCTGAAGGGATATAGTAGTTTGGCTTGTACTCGGTTTGGGCTCGGGGGTCCAAAGGGGTACCTTTAGAGCTGGGTGGTCGGTGAGACATCACCAGTTGGCAGGGTGGAAAGACTGCTTTGGGCTGGTTGAGTTTCGAAACTTTGGGGAAGGCTTTTGGTTGCAGGTAACAGCCAAGGAAAACAGTAAGGCATTCAGCAAAACAGGGACAACAATAAGGGTGGATCTACTAGCTAACTACAGGTATTTTTCAGCAGGTATGTTTCTCGTTTCTACCTTGTCAAATTCTGTTTTAAGTTAATTGAAAAGGATTTTATGTTGTTATTATGTTCTATTACTCCTATACAAACATAACTAGTTAGAGGTAGATATACTGAAATTTTAAATGTAGATTTCATTATTTTTACAGGCATGAAATCGAAACAAAACTAGAAACTAAGAACAAAAACAAAATAAAAGAGCTGACCAGAATGTAAACAGTGAAATACTTAGATTTTATTGGGAGATAAGGGAGACCCAGGTTGGGGTCCTTACATGGAGCTCAAAGGCAAGGCCCCGCTAGTGTATGATCGGATTTTATTTAGAATGGAAAAGTATTTGATATTTTGTTATCCATGTGCTATTAAGCCATGGAATATTGTAAATGATGTAAATATTTGATATTGGAATAAAATACCAAAACTGACTATGGAAGCAACGAATGAGAAGGGGCCATGTGTATTCCACTAGGGAGTGGTGAGGGGGTTGTGGGGACAAACCATATGCTTTCAAATGTCATTGTGAGAACCCATTTGACTTTCCTTGCTGACATTTAATTCTGTTGTAAGGAAGTTGTTGAAGATTTCTGTCCATGGCTTCAATGGAGCATGGACAGCCCAGAAATTCGTATGGCAGAGTATGGGCTCTGTTTTCTTATACCACAAGTCACTCTACCTCATGGGAATGGGTTCTTCCTCATTCACATTTGATTGTGGAAGCAATCAGCATCAATTTTCATCCATTACGAATTTCCAGCAATGAGAAAATCCAGAAATCGCAACTTTGTAAGAAACCATGTTTTGAAGAGCCATAAACACCCTGAATTTTATATTGACAGTGAAAACCAATTGGGGATCCATAGATATGAACCTTAAGGCGAAATTGAGAGTATTAGATACCCTGAAATCCATTGGAAAACCCAGTTTTTACAGCCTAGAAATCAAGTGACGGGATTTAGTTATTGGATGACAGAATTGTGAAAGATCCAAGTGTTAGCACCGAGTTTTTTCAGCACAAAGACCTAGGGTAAAAGGGAATGGATGTCTCAAAAATTCTCGGGAAAGGGTCTGAAATTGCATTATTTTTCAAGGATAGGTGCTAAGATATGATAAAGGGTTAATTTGGGGGTGTTAAACATAAGAACACCCTAGAATTGCAAAAGAAAGGGTTAAATGAGACCAAACAACCGAAAAGGGGACCAAATACTATAGTCCTAAGGAAATTAATGTGCAGGGTAGAGTGTGGGTAGGATTGCACCGTTGATCACGAGGGCAGAAGAGATCAACGCCTGGCATCGATCGTCACATGGCCAAACTACAAGGCAGAAAGAGGGAATAGGCTGTTGCGATGGATGGTATTGGCAGTGAAACGCGTCACAAATGGAAAAAGCGGTAAGCCAAACCACCTCAAGCATGTGCGATACCACCAAGGATGAAAGGTAAGATGGATGGCCTCATGGACGACCATGTTAAACCAAGGAATATCCTATGGTTGAAGGCAGAGTTCGGAAAAGTGCAGGTGTAATATGACAAAAGAAACGATTTAGATTAGCTTGAGAATATCGATATTCCTCATCGATCTTCACATTGAGGAGATTCCCATGAGATAAACGAGATGGTTGTTGTGATGGGCCCAACCTTTTAACAGGTGGCAGCATCAAGGCTTGTCGCAAGGATGAAAAGTGGTATTGAAAAGCACTCTGAATATTTGCGATCCCACTTTTGCAGGCACGTGTTATCGAAATGAACGGTGGAGATCAGAACATGGGAAATGATCCAACGTTTGGAAAGGGAAAGAGGTCATGTCAATAAAGGGGTATCATATCTGACGGTCCAGATAGTTGCTCAAGAGATCAATGTAAGAGAGAGGTGGACGGATGGAAAAGAAGACCGGAGGTTAAAAGAGAAAGGTTTTATATATGAGGATGCACACAAAGGTTGACATTTGTGTTTTGGGACCTGTCGGGGTCGGAAGCCTCCGAGCGTGTGGAAGATGGGGGAAAGAGATAGGAGAATTTGTTCTCAATTTTTCGTAGGGATAGGTAAAGCTTCATGGTTGTCGTTTTTACAAATCTAAGTTGGTTCATGGCAGGGAATGGATGAAGAATTGGTGTCTAATGGACTTAGGGTTAAAATCGCTCAGCAAGATAGGGTTTGGATGCATTTGATACAGGGTCTCGACCGTCGATGCCTGGAATTAATAAGAAATTGGAGGGTTCAGATGTGCATAGAGCACTCAAGCTATTTTCCAGGTATAGGCCTCGACCGTTGGAAGTTTCATGGAATTCATGCGTTCTAGGTGCCCGAATATGAGAGTTTGTTCCAAGGAAGTCCATTGTCACTGTGTAGAGGTGGGTTTTCTCCTTGGGAACCGCCAGACCTTTTCAACCACCTGTATTGAACTTGATATAGAAGGTTAAAGGGGCCAGCCACCAAAATTGGTGGAGGTGATAGAATCATAAATTTGGGAGCGCTACGAGCGCTGGTATGGTGCTAGCAGGCATGGCAAGTTATAGTTTGGTCGACGCAAGAGATAAAAGTGCTGTAACAATAGGTGATAGAGGTGTGGGTAGAGAGTAAATTACTTCAGTGTATTATCAGGTGGCCTGATAAGTTGCGAGGATGATGTGACCCACGTCATTCAACGGACAGAAGGGAAATGAGGTGAATTTTAGTGACGTAGACAAGGCCAAGTGGATAGGTGGCTTAAAGGCATCTCTACTACCACCAAAATGATTGTAAATATGATGGAGGGCTTCTCAGTGCCATCATATGTTCCTTTGTCTATCTAGAGATCCTTGCCAAGCATGTTTCACGTCAGCTCGAGCCTTGGGCATCATTGTTGCTCACCTGGGAGATTCGGTCAGGTTATCATGGCGAATATCGCCACACGTAGTTGTTGTCATCATGACGACGGTTATAGATATGGTCCTTACGTCCCCTGTTCGAAATTGGTATATGGAGAAGATGGTGCACCTGGCAGTTCATGCATAATTAAGTTGGAATTGGAGCATGGAAAAGGAGAAGGAATACATAGTGGTTTTCATGCCAGAGTAGGCATGGTCTGAGGTGGAGGAAGAGCATGCTTGTTTGTCTCCTATTGTATTCGACCACGTAGAATCCAGCTTTGCTAGTGAAGATGAGGAGCTTGAAAGATGACAAGTTTCCAAAGGATTCCGTCGTCGAGGAAAGAAAGAGCCTCCTAAAGAGGAGCAGGGCATCCATCAAGACACAGAGATTCTCAAGTATTTTGTGATCCCCACTGAGGAAGTGACACCTTCCCCTCTAGCAGACGAGTCGCAAGTGGAAAGCTCTTTGAAAGTAGAGGAATTCTTCGATTCATAAGGCCAATTGAAGACTCAGGAGTAAGGTGGTGCACTGCTCATGGTACTTTTGTTTCCCGTCTTAATAAATCAGTTTTGAACTTGACACATATGTAATATTCCCTATTTGGGGCAGTCAAGGTGGTGGCATAATTTTGTTTGTTTCCTAAGGACCAATTCAAGGCTGAAATCCTATAAAATCATTGTAATAGAAGAACTAAGGGTTGGAAAATCATTTGGGTAAGGCTTGAGGGGCGAGCTTGGTTTCAAGACATTCATACTAATACAATGTGCAGTGCCTATGGTAGAATTTTTTGCAGAGATTCTTGTGTTGCTCTAACTTGTAGTTAGTTTTTTCCTTCTTCTCTATGTGCATGTACTTCCTGTTATGCCTTTACATTATGTTTTTCATTTAATGTCTGAGATCAGTGTATAATAACTTAGAATTCTTGGAAACAATCTCTTTTTATTATCTCAGGTATTCACCCAATATTGCTACTAAAGTTGATATTGAATTCATCTTTGTTGGATGCTCATATCAATGGTCTATTCTTATTTTCTTATTTTACCACCAGAAAATAGTAGTACGACGGCAAGTGGGTGGATACCTTGCCTCTATTCGAATAGTCCACACTATGCCACTATTATCTAATTTATGTGTAATTCCTTGACTCCATCGCCTAATTGTTTTTCCTTGTAATTATCCCTCCAATGCTTTCACACAATTCGTCCTATCAGAAATTTGGCCTTATTTGTACGTTTTAATTGAATATTTTGGAGAAATGAAGACTGGTGTGTTTGTTCATCGTTGATACCTTTGAGTATTTCCAGTTGTTTCATAGATTCGTAGAGAGATCCCTCTCAGACTGCTTTGGGTTAGTAGCATAGATCTAAAGTGGTTAGTGGTTACCCCGATTCTGCCCTTCCACAACCTTGGGATACGTTTTGGGTGTTAACAAATTGGCGTCGTTGCCGGGGATGAATGTTTTATCATCCCTGGGAGAATGACAAAGTTTCAGATTTGATTGTTGATGGTGGGCAGTAGTCAGACACCAGAAGGGTTTCATATCATCCACCTGGTGACTCCACTCATTATTCAAGTTCAACCTACATACTCCACTGGAGAACGAGCTCAGCTGCTTGAGACATGGAAGAATTAAGGCCCAGGTATCAGAGTATCAATTCGTTCAAAGAGGTCTTATTCTTCTGTGTTGGTATCCTTTTTCCCTTATGTATATATATGAAAAAACAATTGTCTCACCGGAGAGCTCTAGGTCATGAGAGGGCCTCCTTTGTATATCCTTCACTTGAATTAAAAAATTTACATTCCCCTTTCACCCCTAGAGTTGATCTCATCCTCTCTTTTGAGACATGTATAAACCATAACCGGCCTTATGAATTCTCTGAGAGTAAGGACAATGATATTACCCCCGCACGTACTCCTTTGCCTTCCCAAGATCAGTTGAGATATATCCCTTTAAAGCTGCCCCTTGTTCTTCATGAATTTCCCCTAGACTACCGTAAATACCTCCCTATCTTCGATGGAGAATCCGAGATTCTTACTGTAGAGAAACATCTTCAAGCTTTTGAGCATTTTCCGGATCTCTTTGAAATAGAACATGATGATGTCTATATGAGGGCTTTTGCAAAATCCATCCAGAGAGACGTGAAGAGATGATTCAAGCATTTGTATCCTGAGTGTATTGATACCTCAGGAGAGTTGTCTGAAGCCTTTTTGGGGTTTTGGGGCAAAAGAAGACCATGGGACCTAGTTCTTTCAGAGTTTTACTCTATGAGGAAGCAAGAAGATGAAACCATGTCTAGCTTTAATAGGAGGTTTCCAAGATTCTATTATGACATGCCAAAATAAATTCAGACCCTAGAGAATGCTGCTAAATTGCACTATGCATCTTTTTTTCCTCCTGATTTTTATTTACATCTTTTGGAGAGAAGGTCTTCCAATTTGCAGCTTATGTTCCTTGATGCATTGGAGGTCAAAGACAATATTAGGATGTCTGGGAAGTGATCAAGGAAATATAACGATGAAAGGAATGAAGAAGAAATGAGGTTCAAAGAGAGACATGAACAGAGGGATCTTGCCTTACAATCCAATCTTTCCCAGAATGAGCAGAAAATTGATCGATCCAGTGATTTGCCAGAAGTAGGAAATTCCGATTTGTTTTATGAAAATTGCAGTTAGTCTTCTGAAGCTTTTGTTGTTGATGGTCCCAATGAAGGTTTCGGCCCACCCAAGTTTGATGAATATGAAGGAGATAGTTTAGGGAACTTCATAATCTTTTTTGAAGAAGAGGATAGGATGAACCTTCGCATGGTCAGTTTCACCAGTCGGGAGGACCAACCAAAGAAGGGAATCCGGTGGCAGGTCCTGAATCCACCATTGATATCCATTAGAATATTGAGCTCGAAGGTGGTGAAACCCTTTTCCCCAAAGCTGATTCATTCACCAGAATAAAGGAAATCCTTAAAACCATGAATGAAGACAGCTGTGAAATGCTCCAGGGGGAACCTCGCCATCAGTCGAGAGAGGAAACATGAGCTAGCAGTCAAGGGTTTCCTTAGGACCCCTAGTAGACAAAGGCAATTTTTCAAGTTAGAGATGAAAGGGAGTACAGAGTCCTTGAAGAGGAGTATAGGACCCTCGAGGAAGAATACATGATCCTTGAGGAAAAATATGGAATTCTTGAAGAAAGTCTCAGTTTTGGTGTATACCTTCTATAGGTTGACTTGATTGCTGAGAGGCTAGAGGATGACCACACTGACCCACATGATTCTTATACGGAGTCCACTCTGGGGGAGGGAGACGATTACATACTCCTTGAAGAAGTTTTCGGCCTTGGCCAATATCTTCAGCCAGCTAACCAGATAATCAAGGTGCTTGAGGGATACGAGGCTGGGCAGCCAGATGTTTGTGTAGGTCTTTCAAGCTTGGAGTCTAGGTTTCAAGAAGAATGGCCGTTTCCAGACCCTTTTGAGAGATAGGATGAATTTCCTTTTCAATTTCCAGAGCAGAACTGGGTTTTCAACCCAGGGATCATAATTATCCTAAAAAGAGAGGTGTTCCAAGTCGCTCGTTTCGGTCACACTAGGGCATGCGGATGTCTCAATAGGCATGATGTTCGGTTTGTGATTGGAGTTTTTCAAAGGTACACAATACCTAGGCTTGACATGAACACCTCAGGAAATGAATGGCCTACTCGCAGCTCTCCCGAAAGGAAATCTGCTAAGATGCAAGAGGGATGTAGAGCGTACTGTGTTTTTTATGATCTGACGGAAGATTTCATTAGCTGGAATAAGTGTTTTGTTTTCACTCAAGGGGTCCTCGCCCGTCACCATCGCCAAGCGCCATTGACCCTCGATGTTCTCAAAGTAGTCAGGCATGATGAGAAGATTCGCCTAGGATGTTGGTTGCTGGACTAGTTACACTGGCATTTTTATATAACCTAAGAGCCCCGACCTGTCGAATATAATAGCTTGTCTATAAATAAGCTTGACAAGGAAAGCATCTCTTTCTGTTTTTTCCAGTTTGTTTTTAGAATGCACAGTTTCGATGTTGAGTTTTTGTTTCAAGAAAATTTTCAGTTTGTAGTATGAAGGGCACTTTAGCTTGGGTAAAAAGCACAGCAAGGTACACCCAATAGCGGGTTTTCCCATATGTTTGTCATGAATGTTTTCAGGCAAACCCTCCCAAGTGTTGTACCGGAAAGGTTTTCTTGCAAGAGTCACCCAATGGATCAGCCACCCGGTCTACGAGGTTCTTTGTTACCTCGTAGGGAGGATGGCATTCTCAGTTGGAGCCAATTGTTAGCACCCAGTTTGTTAAGCACAAAGACCTAGGGTAAAAGGGAATGGATGTCTTGCAATTCCTGGGAAAGGGGCTGAAATTGCCTTATTTTTCAGGGATAGGTGATAAGATATGAGAAAGGGTTGATTTGGGGGTGTTAAACATAAGAAGACCCTATAATTGCAAAAGAAAGGCTTAAATGCGACCAAACAACCAAAAAGGGGACCAAATACTTTAGTCTGAAGGAAATTAATGTGCAGGGTAGACTGTGGGCAGGATTGCACCGTTGATCATGAGCACAGAAGAGATCAACAACTAGCATCGATCATAGCATGGCCAAACTACATGGTGGAAAGAGGGAATAGGCTGTCGCGATGGACGGTATCGACAGACAGATGTTGGAAGTGGAACACGTCATAAATGAAAAAAGCAGTAAGCCAAACCACCTCGAGTGCGTGCGATACCACCAAGGCAAAAAGGTAAGATGGCTGGCCATGGTAAACCAAGGAATATCCTACGGTTCAAGGTGGAGTATGGAAAAGTACAGATTGAATGTGACAAAAGAAACGGTTTAGATTAGATCGAGAAGATCGACAATCCTCATCGATCATCGCATCAAGGAGATGCCCATTAGATAAACGAGATGGTGGCTGTGATGGGCCCAACCTTTTGACAGGTGGAAGCACCAAGACCTATCGCAAGGAGGGAAAGTGGTATTGAAAACCACTTTGAATATTTGCAAAGCCACTTTTGTAGGCACATGTTATCGAAATCAATGGTGGAGATCGGAACATGGGAAATGATACAATGATAGGAAAGGGAAAGAGGTCAAATCGATAAAGGGGGATCACATCTAATGGTCTAGATCTTTGCTCAAGAGATCAATGGAGGAGAGAGGTGGACGGATGGAAAAGAAGACGGGAAGTTAAAAGAGAAAGGTTATATATATGAAGAGGCACACGAAGGTTGAAATTTGTGTTTTGGGACCTATTGGGGTCGGAAGCCTCTGGGTGCGTGGAAGATGGGGTAAAGAGACAGGAGAAGTCATTCTCAATTTTTCCTAGGGATAGGTAGAGCTTCATGGTGATTGTTTTTACAAATCTAATCCTGTTCATGGTAGGGAATGGATGAAGAATCGGTGTCTGATGGACTTAGGGTTTAAATCACTCAGCAAGATAGGGTTTGGATGCATTTGATATAGGGTCTCGGCCATCGATGCCTCGAATTAAGAAGAAATTGGAGGGTTCGTATGTGCATAGAGCACTCCAGCTACTTCCCAGGTAAAGGCCTCGACCTTTGGAAGTTTCATGGAATTCATTCGTTCCGGGTCCCAAATCTGAGGGTTTGTTCCAAGGAAGTCCATTGTCGCTGCATAGAGGTGGGTTTTCCCCTTGGGAACCGCCAAACCTTTTTGGCCTCCTGTATTGAACTTGAGATAGAAGGTAAAATGGGCCTACCACCAAAATTGGTGGAGGCGATAGAATGGAAAAGTTGGGAGCGCTACGAATGCTGGTACGGTGCTAGCAGGCATGGCAGGCTATAGTTTGGTCGATGCCGGAGATAAAAGAGACAGAACAACAGATGATAGAGGTGTGGGAGAGAGTAAATTACTTGTGCGGACTATTGGGTGGCCTGAGAAGCTATGAGGATGATGTGACTCGCGTCATTCAACCGATGGAAGGGAAATGAGGTGAATTTTTGTGATGTAGACAAGGCTAGATGGATAGGTGGCTTAAAGGAATCTCTATTGCCACCAAAATGATTTTAAATACAATGGAGGCCATCTCAACGGCGTCATATGTTCCTCTGTCTATCTAGAGATCCATTCCAAGCATGTTTCACGTCAGCTCGAGCCTTGGGAATCATTGTTTCTCACTTGGGAGGTTCGGTCAGGTTATCATGGTGAATATGGCCACACGTAGCTACTATCATCATCATGACGGTTATAGATATGGTCCTTATGTCCCTTGTTCAAAATCGGTATATGGAGAAGGTGGTGCACCTGGAAGTTCGGGCATCTTTTAGTTGGAATTGTATCATGGAAAATAGGAAGGAATCTATAGTGGTTTTCTTGCCAAAGCATGCATGGTCCAAGGTGGAGGAAAAGCATCCTCCTTCATATCCTATGGTATTCGACCACATAGAATCCAGCTCTGCTAGTGAAGATGAGGAGCCCGAAGGATGACAAGTGTCCAAAAGAGTCCGACATCAAGGAAAGAAAGATCCTCCTAAAGAGGAGCAGGGCATCTAGCAAGACACCGTGATTCTCAAGGATTTCATGATACCCATTGAGGAAGCAACACCTCCCGCTCCAGCGGATGAGTCACAAGCGGATGACTCTTTGAAAGTAGAGTATTTATTTGATTCGCAAGGGAAATTGAAGACTAAGGAGTAAGGTGGCACCCTACTCATGGTACTTTTGTTTCTCGTCTTAATCAGTCGGTTTTGAACTTGACACGTATGTAATATTCCCAATTTGGGGCAGTCAAGGTGGCACCATAATTTTGTTTGTTTCCTAAGGACCAATTCAAGGCTGACAGCCTATAAAATCATTGTAATAGAAGAACTAAGGGTTGGAAAATCATTCAGCTAAGGCCTGAGGGGCAAGCCTGGTTTCAAGACTTTCATATTAATACAATGTGCAGTGCCTATGATAGACTGTTTTGTAGAGATTCCTATGTTGCTCTAACTTGTAGTCTGTTTTTTCCTTCTTCTCTATGTGCATGCACTTCCTGTTATGCCATTACATTATGTTTTTCATTTCATGTCTGAGATCAATGTATAATAACTTAGAAATCTTGGAAACAATCTCTGGTTATTATCTTAGGTATTCACTCAATATTTCTACTAAAGATGATATTAAATTCATCTTTGCCAGATGCTCATATCAATGGTTTGTTCTTATTTTGTTCTTTTACCACCAGAAAATAACAGTATGACGACAAGCGAGTGGCTACCTTTCCTATCTTCGAATAGTCCACACTATGGCATTGTTATCTGATTTATGTATAATGGCTTGCCTCCATCACCCAATTGTTTTTCCTTGTGATTATCCCTCCAACGCTTTCACACAATTCATCCTGTCAGAAATATGACCTTTTGTGTATGTTTTAATTGAATATTTTGGATAAATGAAGACTAGTGTGTTTGTTCATTATTGACAACTTTGATTATTTGCAGTTGTTTCATATATTTGTAGAGAGAGCCCTGTCAGACTGCGCTAGGTCAGTAGCACAGATCTAAAGTGGTTAGTGGTTAACCCGATTCTACACTTCCACAACCTTGGGGTACGTTTTGGGTGTTAACACCATGTGTGAATGACTGAGAAGAGGTTGGGTTTGCTTGATAAACCTAGTGAAGGATATAATCTCAAGGAATTAGTGGTTGGGCCTTTTTATGACGACCCTAAATAGAAATGGAGGAAAGGGACGCTTGAGGGATTGTGCAGCAGAGAAGGGGACCTTCCTTGTGTTGGGTGTGGTAGATATTGTGGGTGCCATGACTATTGAGTTCATTTGAGATGCTTGTAGCTCTGTGGTTGAGCTCACTGGCTTAGCATTTCCCTCCTTTGTCTTTTGTATGCTTGATAAACCCAACTCTATGTTGGATTAGCATAGCTATTGAGTGAAACCATGGCTGTGAGTGAGCCCATTTAGTTCCTCCTTAGTGGATACACAACCCAGCTCGGGGGTGATCTCTTAGATGAAAGGATACATGCTGGACAGAGATCTATGGTTGGGTGGAACGTTGTTCTCACATAGCCAGTTGTTTAAGCAGCTTCATCTCAAAGATAAGTAGTCCCTGTGGTTTAAATTATGATGATTATGTGTTATGTTCTGAATGTTAATTGTCCATGTTAACGAAATGAAATGATTATCTTAATGCAATTGATATGAAGTCTGTGCATAGCATGGGAATGGAATTGAATTCTCTGCATGCTGATTCATCATATTCCTGTGATAGATATGTTGACGCATTTCTGTTTCTGAGTGTGCAAATATGATTTAATTCCGCTGTGTTTATATTAAGTATGTAATTGTATACACAATTATTTTATTTTATCCATGAATTTCTTAGTAATTTATGGGGCTGAGATTGCCAATAAGCCCGGTATGTTGATCATGTTTCCTTCCTGGCACTGGATTGATGGAAGGGGACATGACACAAAGGCTAATCCACCTCTAGTTAGTGAAGCTCCGAAGATTGCTATAAGCATCATGCTCAAAGAAATAAAGAAGTTAAGAATTGACTTTACTCATCAAATCCCCACGTTGTAGAATATGATGCTTCAATTTGGGATAAATCCATGGTAGGACATGTTTCCCCCAATAAATTTCATTGGTTGTCCTATAAATAATGGAAGAAATCCTTGATCATTGGAAGTAGCTAATATTGTTGGTAATTTCCCACACTTTTGTTGGTATTTTCAATACTTTCATGTTATGAGATGCATATGAAGTTAATTGTATGTCCAAAATGATTTGTGCATACCTTTGAAGTTTTACTATGGTTTGTGAAGAATTCGAGACTCCTTTCCCACCAATTTCACCTCAAAAACTAGCCTCTAGAAGCTACTATTCATTAAGATGCCTATTCGAACCTTAAAAAAATATAATGCTGCTAATATATTCTTCATAATTTCCTATAATAGAGCCAAGTCTGATACCAAGAATTAGTGAAGGTTGTACATTAATTGGAATAGCATCTAATGGCATACCTAGGGGGGATCTCTACTTCTCAAATTAACTAGTCTTATTCTGAAACTTCTTCCCATGAAATTCGCATACCATGGATGGGTATACCATTTTTTTTTTATGTCTTATATGTGTGTTAATATGTCCTATTCCCACTCAATAACTTCCTCCCCAAATTTGAAATCCTTTGGAGGTGTTTGGAACCAATTGTAAACAAAACCCTAGAGTCAAAACAAAGTGAATCCAAGGAGTTTCCTTTGAAGGCATATTACCTTGGGACATGATTAGGTCACATCATATGAATAGTTTTTTTACAGTTTATTGGAAATGTTTGAGCACAAATACCCCGAAATTCCTTTCAGGGAACTAGCACAATTGAAGCAAACTGGAACCCCTAAGGAGTACACGTTGGAATTACAAAAACTATCAGTTAAGGTTGTTGATGTATCTATGGTTCAATTGGTATTTCTGTTTACTGAAGGATTGGCCAAACCTTTGAAATCTTTAGTTAAATCTCACAAACCTACTTCATCGAAAGATTCCATGAACTTGGCAAGATATCTGCAAAATGTGCTACCCAAGACAAAGTATCCTCCCAAGATGAATTTTCCTTCTAAGTTCAGATTTGACAAGAAACAATCGCAAACAGATTAATTTGGGAAGGACAAGAAAGAGGTTCCAAGCAAGGAATAACTCAGAAGAAATAAACTATGTTACACATGATTTCAACGATGGGTACTGGGGCATAAATGCGCTAAGGGGAAAGCACAATTCATTATAGTATTTTCTGATGATGAAGGGGACATGGAGGAAGAAGAACAACTTTTGTCCCAATAAGAGGGATATGAAACAACAGAATAAGATCATACATCACCCGGAAAAGGGAGAATGGACGTGCTTTCAAGAGTGCCTTGTTTTCGCACCATTCGATGCAAGGGAGTGGTAAAAGGGCATAGAGTTTCGGTATTGGTAGATGGACGAGCAATTCATAGCTTCATTGGTGCAGCCTTGGTGGAAAGAAAAAAGATACCTTCTGGATCATTCCAAGGGTTCACAGTCATCATTCCAAGTAACAATTCTATGGAATGCAACACATGGATTCCAAATCTACAACTCACCATAGGAAATTACACATTTTATGATAGCTTCTATGTGGTGGATGTTGTTGATACAAATGTGGTTTTGGGAGTACAATGGTTGTACTCTATAGGAGAGCATACAATGAACTACCAAATATCTGAAATGAAGTTCAAATATTCGGAAGGAATACAAAGGTTAGTGAGAGGAATGCACACCTATCCTAACCAAGTGATGTCTTCCCACAGTATGAGGTCCATAATGAGACACGGGGACATTGAATGGGATGTTGAATGTTTAATAACTTCCACCAAGCCAAACATAAATATTGTAGAACATCCAAGGGAGATAAGGAAACTACTAGACAAGTATGAAAGGGTTTTTGGAGACCTTCCTCCTCGAAAGACACTTGACATAAGAGTTTAGCATACCATTGTTTTGGAGGTGGGTACTTCACCTATACAAATATCCCCATATAGACACCCAAAAATGTTTAGAGATGAGATTGATAAAGCTATTCAAGAGCTCTTGGAAGTGGGGATCGTTAGACCAATCTCAAGTCCCTTTGCTTCTTTAGTTGTCTTGGTGAAGAAAAAGGATGGAACCTTAAGGATGTGCATTGATTTTAGAGATTTAAACAAGAAGACAATAAAAAATAGATATCCCATCGACCCTTGGATAGATGAGCTCATGGATGATTTATTTGGACCAAATTTCTTTCCCAAACTTGATCTTAGATCTGGTTACCATCATATTTGAATGAAGGAGGAGGATGTGCAGAAAACTGCTTTCAGATGTCACTATGGTCATTAATCACTTATAATATGAAATGAGAACTCGACACAATTCTTGTTTTTCTCTCTCCTAATTTTAGTAGCTATTTTTACCTCCATTTAAAAAAGGGTTGACACTAGTATCACACATTTTCATTTTGAGAGATTTTTTTGGGCCTTTGAATTATCTTTGTCGTAAAATATTTTTAATTTCTATTTTCAAATGTGTTTTCAGAAATTTAACAAAATAACATACATTTATAAGCAATTTGTAATGAAAAACATATACATTTTTCATTTTTTTGTATAAAATAAAACATTTTTATGGACAAAATAAGACACTTTTATTGACGAAATTGTAAAAAAATCCAGAAAATAAAGACATTTAAAACCATTTTCAGATAGTTTTTGTATAAAAATGATACTATTTCATATTCTTTTTCTAAGAAGTGATGATTCACATAATCCAAGAAAAACTATACCACATATTTTTTAAAAACATATTAAAAACAATATATATAGAAATTTTATTTCTAAAATAAAGTATAAAAGTCAAAACATTACTTATGTATCATATCAAAAAAATGTCAAATTTAACATTTTCTTCAAGATATGAAACTAATCAACAATATCATGCAGGCCAAATTATTCATCGAAATTGGAATTTTCTGGAGCTTGTATTTCTTCAGGGACATCAGTGTCCTCCTCCATTAGGTCTTCTATGTCTGCAAGATTCCCAAAGTGCTCCTTTCCAAACACACCTCCTAATGGGGTTTGAAAATCTTTTAACATCTTTGCTACAAGTGTTTCACTAAACTCTCCTTTCTTCAAACCAACTTCTTATAGTTCATCTGGAAGAACTTGAATGGAATTAACTCTTTGCTTGATGGAATTGCATTGCAGTGGAGCATTATCAAAGGATATGCAATTTATTCCTTTCTGTAAGGAGCATACTATCGTTGCACCTAATAACCAAAAACAAACAAAAAAAGTTAATTCAAATAGCATAAGGAAGCATAATTTAAAAGAATAAAATAAGGAAGAATAAAAAAAAAATACAACTTGAAATATGCTTTTGTATGTAATCATAAAGTTTACCTGAACCCAAGAACAAATCTAAGACCCAATCTCCTTCTCTTGAAAATTTATCTATGAGATAATTAATCAATGCATGTGGCTTTTGATAGATGTTTGCAATCACTCCTTTCAAATCCCTTTCTTCATATGTTATTTTTTTAACAACCACATTAAAACTCAACAACTGACTATATTTTCCTTCGCTCTTTTCATTAATTAAAAGAGATTCAAAGTCTCATTTTTGTCCAAGTTGCAAGATATATGTTTTCAATATCACTTAGAAATTGATCACTATTGGAGCTACAAATATTAGGCTTTTTCCTATAACAAAAATATTAAAAAAATTAATTAACTTATCAACCAATATAATTGGATTATAAATTCAAAAACTTGATAATATGTGTGCAAATATCTTACCAATAAAGTTGCTTCCTTGTTTTTCCTTTACCCTAGAAGGATGTCAACAACCCCCCTAATTGTGTGCTTGAATGGAAAACAACAAATCTCCATAGTGGTGATGTTGTGAATGTTAGGATATTCCTATACTCCATCCTAGTCCTACCATCATTTTCCTTATTTGCATTTTCAGTCTTGCATGCATTCTGCATGCATACATGCAATTGCATGCATCCCAGTCATCAATCCCAGCACCTAACCTCAGTTAGCCAGCCCTCGGGAGCTTCTCACTGATCAGTTTTATCCCTCCTAGAGCTTAGTTCGCCCTTGTTCCTTGATTTAAGGAAGCCACTCGTCGTCTCTCACCTACCACTCAATTGCACTTTAGTTAATTGAGTGATTTTTAGTTCTTTCCTTGATTTAAGGAAAGACTGGCTCTCAACTGACTGTATCACTCCGATGGACCTCCAGTGAGAATAGATTGCCCATTCTGACTCTAGTTAGTGCCTCCATGTGCTAGTTACACTTAGTCACACCTACCACACTCAGTTAGACTCAGTTTGACTGATGGTTGACAGTTACTTGTGCATTGATGACTCCACTGATGATGAGATAGACTTCTAGTTGTGCTTTGATGACACTCCAGTGATCTTTTGATCACTCCGTGAAGGCTAATTCGAATTGCCACCTTGGAATTTGAATCGTCATGCATTGTACTACATATTTGTCCATATTGTGATTAATGAATTAGCGTGTGTGAAGTTATTTTGCTTCTATCCGAGTTCTACTGTATTATTATTCTGTTGCTCATTTTACTACATTGACCACTCTTAATCTTATTCCTAAATTCTATTCTTGTGAGGTATACATCATCTCTTAGATATGCTGTGAGGATTTTCACATGGTATCAGAGCATGTTGAGAGTATTGTTTATCTCCATTCCTGAGACTTTTTTGCAGGTTATTATCAAGATTTCTAGCGCAGCAGTTGCATCAGTTTCTGCATTTTTATTGCAGCAGTAGCAGTTACAAACTTTTCTATTGTTTTTGTAGGTCTTCTATAGCTTTTATGTATTCAAAAGAAATCCCTCCTCTTTCGCCATTCAACTATGATGAATTGAAACCAAAGATGATAGCACATTTGAAGAGAAATGGTCTCTTTGATTATTGTTTTGAAAGAGAGTTTGAATCCTCTGAAGAAGAGTATGACTGGTTAAATGAAGGTGAAAGTGTCAGTGCATCCATGTTGTTTGCTATGTCTCGATGCATGGTAATCCACTTCCTTGATTTTGATGATTATGAATCTCCAAAAGAGCTATGGGACCATCTAGATGAAAGATTTGACAGATAGGATGAAGCGATTGGTCCAAACCCTTTCGAGAGCAAGCAAATTGTTGCATTTTCCCTTCTTGATGATCTCATTGATCATGAATCAGTATCAAACATATCTCGTATTGAATTTGTCCACAAAGAAGAAGAACTTGTAGATTCTACACTCATGCTCCAAATTTCTTCTATTTCGAATTCTGTGCCAGCTCACACTCTAGAAATTGTAGAAGGTCCTAAATCCTCTCTTGCACCAGAGTCTGTTGGTTTGGATCATGATCTATTGAATGTTTCGTAGGTCAAATCAGCCATTGGAGGTAATGCATTCACTCTCCTTGATCACTCACCTCTTATGTACTACAATATGATCAGTATTTCATGATTTCAAAACATTATTGAAGATGATGGCCATTGCTATTCACTTGGGATAATTTCTCATGCATTTACTAGTTTTGATCTCACCTCTAATGGTTCACAGGAGATCTCAAGAAACCATGATTCAAGTCTTCGATCTAATTTGGATTCTAATCAATCACTACTTCGGATAATTTTTCATGCATATGACGGTTTTGATCTCACCCCTGTTGGTTCAAAGGAGATCTCAAGAAACCATTTATAAAGTCTTGGAGCTGATTTGGATTCCAAGCAATCACTGTTATTTGATGGTTCTTTTTGGCATAATCTCACCCATGATGGTTCGAAGGGGAATACAAAAGACTATCTGCACATTCATAGATTTGATCCTACCTCAGCTGATTCGAATCATAGGTTCAAGGATCATCCTCATATTCTTGGATTTGTTCTCATCACATTTGATATGAAGAGAAAGTACAAGCACATTCCTTTTGACCATGATCCACTTCCTCCCAAGAAGAAGATACCTCCAGACATATGACCAAGCATCACACCTGCTTGAGTTTCAAGCATTTATTTTTGTGTGTGCCTTACAGTCTATTTTGAGGGGGGGTATTTTTCTCATGAGTTTTTCCCCATTTCCTCGATTTATTAAATGTTTCTATATATTGTATTGGGTGACCTTTGGTCTCAGTTACCAGGGCCCAGGATGGATTAAGAGTGGGTGTTAGGATATTCCTATACTGCATCCTAGTCCTACCAGCATTTTCCTTATTTGCATTTTTAGTCTCTGCATGCAACATGCATTCTGCATGCAGCATGCATTCTTCATGCATGCATGCAATTTCATGCATCCCAGTCATCAGTCCCAGCACCTAGCCTCAGTTAGCCAGCCCCTGGGAGATTCTCACTAATCAATTTTAGCCCTTCTAGAGATTAGTGTGCCCTTGTTCCTTTATTTAAGGAAGCCACTCACCCTCTCTCACCTACCACTCAGTTGCACTTCAGTTAATTGAGTTATCTTTAGTTCTTTCCTTGATTTAAGGAAAGACTGGCTCTCAACTGACTGTATCACTCCGATGGACCTCCATGGTGATGTATTTGTAACTTAGGAATGTATTTCATATATGCATATTGTATTCCTATAGAGATGTTATTCTTCCTCTACACGGAAGTGTCTGTATTCCTATAGAGATGTTAGTATTCCTCTATACGGAAGTGTCATCATTTATATTGTAAGTGTTGTAACTTATACTTGATGGGTTATTATACCACCTTGATGTGGTCGGCCATGTATAAGTCATGTGGGTTAAAGGGTTATTAGACCACCCTATTCAGGTTCGGCCCTGTCAGCATTATGCTATGTGGTTAAGTTAAGTCCGACCTAGTAAAGGTTATTAGGCAAGTCAAGTCATGTATAAATAGAGTGCGGGAGGCACTCTATTTGATCATTCTATTCTTCACACATACACTCATTGGAGAGTGGTGCACTAGTGGAGGAGGAGAAGCTACTTCTAGGAGGACTATCTGTTGTACTTGGGTTGTATCATTTCTATATCTATCTCTGAGGAAGTTGCAGGGTTTTTCACCTTCTTGGTTTTCCCCTGTGAAACTCTGTGTCTCTTGTGTGCTTACTTTATTGTGTCCATGATTGATATGCTGTAGATATGCTATACATGTTATTCTCTTAGTTAAGATCCTATATCAGATTGTAAATTATGAAAAACTAACATGGTATTTGAGCTAGCCTAAAAGAAGGCATGGTATGGCATATATCACACTTGTTGCACTTGCAAAGCTAGGGCTTGATGTAGAAAAAACCAGTCATCGTAGCACTTTTGCTATAAATCCATTTTGGTGAAGTTTCAGGATCCAAACATTTTACAGGTCAAAGAAAAGATCCCAATGTACCTTGTGTCTGAAGCACAACTTCTAGTTCGTTGTACTTTGTGTTTTATGATCTGTACAATCTAGGGTTTCTACCTCTTCCAGATATCAGTCATAAACAAGTGACCTAGGAAAAAAGGTCAGAACTTGGGCTAGGAAGCTCAAAATGAAATTTAGTAAAAAGTGATAGGTAGCGAATGGACTATAAGTTCACAAGCCAAAGGTTCAGAGGCCTAAAGTGAACCAGTGACACGTGGCACTCCATACAAATTTTCTCTCTTGCTTTATCCCATAAACAGGTCACATTACGACACTTGGCATAACTCTCTCTTTGAGAATCCATTTGAGGTCAGACCTATGGGGTTGGAAATATAACTGGTCAGGCTACCACATGAAGCATTTTTAGGCCCTGTAGATTTGAAATTTCAGAGTTACACAAGAAACAATCAGGTGCATATTTCTGTCAAAACAGAATTGGATTATGATCACCTTCATTCATGGCTTCGGGAATTTAGGGTTTTGGAGAAAGTTGGAATTTTTGTAATCAGAGACCACAGCTGGATGATCCTCATCAAAAGAAAAATTCAGCGACCAAGATCAAATTTTTTGGTTGGGCAGAAGGCCGAGCTTGATCAAACCCTAGTTTGGGACTTTGATTGGAAAAGTGGAAAATTAGGGCTTCTACAAAAGTTGGAATTTTTGAATTCTGTGACCATGGTTGGAAGCTCCTCAAGAAAATTGAATTTTAGAGATTTGGATCAAACCTTTTTGTTGGGTGAAGCTTCGGGAAAATCAAACCCTAAATCAAGGTGCTCCCTAGTGAATCTAGAAATCTAAAAGGCAATTTTGAGGGGTGAAACTTTGCAGTTTTCAAATTCTGAGTATACCAGCTTGACCAGCTCAGAAAGACACATATTTTTATCCTTTCAAAAGTTTCAAATTCAAAGTTTCAATTTTTAGGGTTTCTCTAACAAACCCTAATCCAGCTTTAGATCCAATTTCTACAATTCAAGTGGATTGGGTTAATCCTAGAAAATAATGGATTGGTCACCTGCATAAGTGAAGAAGTTCCTATTTCAGAGGGAGATGAGGCCAAGGCCTTACATAAGAATATTACAAGAAATCTCGACAGGTATGACTTATCCAGGTATGTTTCGAAATCTGTTCATGATTAAGTTTATGATATGTTGGTCTTCATTGAGATTAGTACAATCTTGATTAATTTTAGACTTGTCGTATCACCTTAATAAAAATATGAATGTATGATAGAAGATATTCATTGATTAGGGTTTTGACACTTATGATTGTACTAATGCATTGTGGTGTTGTATGAGGTTGATGTTGTCCTCTAACATGAAAGGTACATCAAGAAAGACAAATCATGTTCTAGTTCAAGAAAATATGACCATGGTGACATGAAGACAAGGATTCATCCATTGTCATGGATCACATAGAATATCTACTTACAAGGTATGTATAACTTGGCTCTATAATGGTTAACCTATGAGATATGCAAGTTACTAGCACAAGTCATTGAAGAAAACAAGAAGACATTATGCAGGTATGTTAGACATAACTAGCTAGTATGCTAATCCAGGTATGTTTTTCCTCTATCAAGTTAGAATCCTACCTTGTGATAGGATCTCTTATATAAGTATACTTGGTATGATTGATAATGATTATTCATGAAGTTATAGGTTTGAGTAATCATGGGTTTAGGCATATTATGCTTTTTGCTTTGATTGATGATATGACTAAACCAGAAAAGTCCTATGGTCAAATAGGAATATGCATGAGTAAAAGAATTGTGATAAATTATCTGTGTATGAAATGATCTTACTTAGAATCATAATGTTTTATAGTATTGAGATTATACTAATGAATGTATGATTTTGTATAAGAACTCGAGGATAACACAATGATGATGCTAGTAAGTATGCACAATGATCGAGGATGGATATAAGTTCAAGGACACTTAATCCAGGAAGCAAAGATCAAGAGGGCGCACACTCCAGTAGTTCCTACATGGAAGCAAACATTGAGAGGGATTCCACCCTACAACCAAACAAAGATAGTTATTTGAATTGTCATTTCTTGCATACTTGTTTGTTTAAATAATATTGTTCAATATGCTTATGTTCCTAGACGTAGGTTGTGTATTATGCATACTAGAATAATTGCACTAATGAACAATATACTACTAATATGCATGAATGGGTAAGTGGCCTATGGCACTGTACAACATTCCATTTCTACTTGTCTAGAATGAAACCTCTTTGCTGACATGTTGGGAGTTGTGCACACTCTTAACAATGTTCTTGTAGAGATTGGAAGGCATCTAGAAAGTTACGGGATATGGATAAATGTTGTATTGAAGCATTGGCTAAAATAATTGCATGACTGTATGACATATTTCTTTACATGTAAGAATTTGTTCTGAAAACTATGAGATGTCTCTAATCTTGGAATATAACTTGTCTTGTAGGAAAGATCGTATACGAGCACCTACAAAAGAAGGACTACAACATTTGTTCCAGCAATAAAGTTATCTATTGAAGATATTGAAGTTCCCAGGATCTGGGATGAAGTAATGGAAGAATGCCATGATCGGTCGATCATGAAGAATGATGTTTGGGATGTGGTCCCAAGACTAGATGGGAAGTCTGTGGCGACTTTCAAGTGGATCTATAAGATCAAGCATGCTGCAGATGGGAGCATAGAAAAATAGAAGGCAAGGTTTGTAGCTCGTGGCTTCTCCCAGAAAGAAGGGATTGATTATGAAGAGACCTTTGCTGCTATGGCCAGATACACTTCCATTAGATCAGTACTTTCTCTGGCTGCAGTGATGAAATGGAAGGTACACCAGATGTATGTAAAGACAACTTTCTTGAATGGTGTAGTTGAAGAGGAAGTGTATGTGGAGTAGCCACTCGGGTTTGAGACACATGACCGAGAGTCACATGTGTGCAAACTGACGAAAGACCTGTATGGTTTGAAACAGGAACCCAGGACTTGGTATGGCAGGATAGATGGCTTCCTATCCAGTTTGGGATTTACCAAGAGTAAAGAAGATTCAAACCTTTACAACAAGGTTGAGGAAGGCAATCCAGTGATACTACTATTGTATGTGGATGACCTGTTTGTAACAGGTGAGGATAGATTGATTTCCAACACGAAGAGGAAGCTTGCTGCCAAGTTTGAGATGAAGGACTTCGGTATGATGCACTACTTTCTTGGTATGGAGGTGTGGCAGAGTGTAGATGGAATCTTCCTTGGACAAGGGAAATATGTAGTAGAGATCCTGAAGAGGTTCGGGATGATGGACTGCAAGGCCATGGCCACACCTATGGCATCGGTCCTGAAGCTTCTGTTTGATGCTTCATCTGGGTCGGTTGATGCTACGATGTATTGTTAGATGATTGGGTCCTTGATGTACCTGACGAATACGAGACCAGATACTTGCTTTGCGGTGAATACCTTGAGCCAGTACTTGACAGATTTGAGACATGTTCACCTAATAGCTACAAAGCATATTCTGAGGTACCTGAAGGGTACAGTTGAATATGGGCTCAAGTATGAGGCGAATCAAAAGTTTAACCTAGAGGGTTATGTTGATTTAGATTGGGAAGGAAGTGCCATTGATTGGAAAAGAACTTTGGGGTGTTTCTTCAGTATGGGATCCGGTATGATATCTTGGTTTAGCAGGAAGCAGTCCTGTGTGGAATTGAGTACAGCCGAAGCTAAGAATGTTGCTACTTGTTTGGCTAGTTGTGAGGCAGTGTGGATTAGGAAGCTACTATCTGATTTGTTTGATCTCCATATGAGTGCTACTTGTATATATTGCGACAACCAGAGTTGTGTGAAGTTATCGGAGAACCCAGTGTTCCATGACAAGTCGAATCACATTGAGATCAAGTATCACTATATCAGGGATATGGTGCAGAGAGGAGCAGTGAAGCTCCTGTATGTTGTGATGGATGAGTAGATAGCCGATGTGTTGACCAATCCCCTGGCCAGAGTGAAGTTTGAATACTTCAGAGGGAGACTTGGTGTACTTTAGATCGATATACCTTCCAAGGGGAAGTGATGAGTTCAGAGACACAGATGCACACGAGCCATTCTCACATAGTGGTAGGAAATTCCTCATATGGTGTAGATGTAGGGAATGGATCCATTCTTACATGGTAGTAGGAAAGTCCTCCCATGGTAAGATGTAAGGGCTGGAGCCATTCTTACATGGCGGTAGGAAAGTCCTCCCATGGTAAGATGTAAGGGTTGGGGCCATTCTTACATGGTGGTATGAAAGTCCTCCCATGGTAAGATGTAAGTGCTAGGCCATTCCGGCATGGTGTTAGGTTGGTCCTCCCATGGTAGTTGATGTACGTGCTAGGCCATGGACAGATTGTGCAATTTTCATGTAAAAGATCCTAGGAGATCCGATAGGTTGAGCAGTGAGCTTGTAAAAGTCCTGGGATGCTCTTTCGAGGTTTAGTTGACGCACATAATAAGTCCTAAGGATTCCACAGTATGGATAGTGATGATGAATACCTACAGGTGGTGGGCCTACATCCAGTATGAAAAAGGGATCACTCTGTAGAACTTGCTATGACGAGTAGATGAAAGATTGATTGAGATAGCAGCAGCAGTGACGATGACGATGATTCAAGGACGATGATCCAGAGAAGAAGACTTGTGCTAGCAGATCTGTGTCGAGAAATAGCTTCCTAGTTAAAAGGGAGTGTTGATGTATTTGTAACTTCGGAATGTATTTCATATATGTATATTTTATTCCTATAGAGATGTTATTATTCTTCCATACGGAAGTGTTTGTATTCCTATAGAGATGTTATTATTCCTCTATATGGAAGTGTCGTCATTTATATTGTAAGTGTCGTAACTTATACTTGATGGGTTATTAGATCACCTTGATGGAGTCGGCCTTGTATAAGTCATGTGGGTTAAAGGGTTATTAGACCACCCTATTGGGGGTCTCCCCTATCAGCATTCTCCCCTATCAGCATTATTTTATGTGGTTAAGTTGAGGCCGACCTAGTAAAGGTTATTAGGCAAGTCAAGTCATGTATAAATAGAGTGTGGGAGGCACTCTATTTGATCATTTATTCTTCACACATACACTCAGTGGAGAGTGGCGCAGTAGTGGAGGAGGAGAAGCTGCTGCTAGGAGGACTATCTCTTGTACTTGGGTTGTATCATTGCTTTATCTATCTCTAAGGAAGTTGTGAGGTTTTTCACCTTCTTGGTTTTCCCTGGTTAAACTCTGTGTATCTTGTGTGCTTTCTTTATTGTGTCCATGATTGATATGTTGTGCATGTTATTCTCTCAGCTAAGTCCTAGATAAGATTGTAAATTCTGAAAAACAAACACTCCAGTGAGACTACTCTTCCCATTCTGACTCTAGTTAGCTCCTCATGCGCCCTCCACTGAGCCTCCTTAATTCAGTTAGTGCCTCCATGTGCTAGCTAGACTTAGTCACACCTACCACACTCAGTCAAACTCATTTTTACTGATAAATGATAGTTACTTGTGAATTGATGACTCCACCGATGATGAGATAGAATTCTAGTTGTGCTTCGATGACACTCCAGTGATCTTTGATCACTCTATGAAGGATAATTTGAATTTCCACCTTGGCATTCGAATCCTCATGCATTGTACTACTTATTTGTCCATATTGTTATTAATGAATTAGTGTGTGTAAAGTTATTTTGCTTCTATCCGAGTTCTACTGTTTTATTATTCTATTGGTCATTTTACTGCATTGACCACTCTTAATCTTATTCCTAAATTCTTTCTTGTGAGGTATACATCATCTCTTAGATCTGTTGTGAGGATTTTCATAGTGACATCTACAAATTCTGAAACCATTTTATTGAATGATTGGTAAGTATAAGGCTCACAATCATAAATACTGTTTCGGATATTGTAACCATGAGGGATAACTGCAATAACTAGTGTGTACTCCTTTTTAGGAACAAGATTTGTAATGTCTGTACAGTCACTTAAACTGACTTAATATTGAACAATGTCAAGGCCATTCCAAATATAATGATCAAGTGTATCATCAAGGTCAACGTTTTCAAGTCGTTGTCTCCTTTGTCATTCTAATTTGTCTCTTTGGATATGAATTTTGAAGGACTCTGGTACTCCATCTGTACTCCTCTATGGCATATTCAAATGAAAATTATCTCTATAAGTAATAAAATAGAAATGAATTGAACTAGCAAATAAATAAAATAGGATGTATCATATATCAACATACCTTCTAGAATGCAACAAAAATTTATTTTAAGGTCTCTATTGAGCTTGATTCTGGATAGTTTCATTTGACATCATCCCAACTCTTCTCATTCAACGTTATAACCATCTCCTCTAGTATTTTCATGTAAATATTGTGACTAGATAATGAAACAATAAAGAATGTTTACAAAACCATATCTAATAATATAACAGAATATGTATAACATAACAAAAGTTGTAAACTCTAGAAAAAAACATTGTGCCATTAAAAAAAAATCAACTTACGTGTCAAATTCATTGTACATTTTCTCCATGGATAATTCACCTGACTTTACCCATGATAGTATTGTAGCTATTAGTGTTTCATCCTTCACACATTGCATTGTTCTCCAAGGTGTAATAGTCATTTCTTCTAGCAGATTCTTGACGTCAGGACTTCTCTTACCACTGCTCCATGGAACAACTTTACTCTTTTCACTTTCTAATTTTTTATGCCAATATTATCCCACAAGATAAATATGTCATCAATCAAATCCCATGTTTTCCCAACTCTAAATGCCAAATAGAAATAGGAATCTACAACTCTGAATGCATCACTTTATTTGGCATTTTTTTGTTTCACATTATCCTATTTAATAGGGATACCTATTTCAAGACAAAATTGTTTATGAAAACTTGCATCAACCCTATATTTCCCGCCTCCACACATTTATAGAAATTCACTGTGGATAAATCTCACCCTTTGAATAAATGTCATAGTGTACCTATATTCATTATCTGTGTTATGATCCCATGCAAACAAGTTTGCTTCTACATCTTTTAAACCAACATAAATGATGCATTTAATTGTTTCAAAAATAAGGTTATTGGGATATTCTTGCATCAAATCTCTTATTTTCTCTATAGAATGATTCCCCCCAAGAAAATAATATTTGTAATAAAAAGTACATCTTGTTCGATCAAATTCATCTCTAGTAGGAAAATCTTTTGGGTCAACAAGGACTAGGTATTCAACCACACGTGCATAGGGATTCTGCCTTGTTAGGAACCCGTGTCAACCCTTCTCTTTATTTTGTTAGTATATTGTTGTTGGATGCATATGATTTGTAAGTCATCCCGTAGTATTTGTTGAGCCATAGTTTGTATTAGCCCATGGTATTGACCCATAGTATTGGATCCATATGCTTTGTAAGTCGTCCCATAGTATTATATGTCCCATGGTATTGACTCATAGTATTGGGCATAGATTTAATATATAAGTGTGTGTTGAGGCCAATGAAGGCACCATGAAGTTATTTGTATTGAGCTTGCTCAAAGGAGGTTGCCCCCTCGAAGTGGTCTGCGATCAATAAATTGATTCTGAGTTCTTTTATTACTTTTATCTTGTGTATTTTCATGAATCAATTGTTGCAAGTTCTTCACATCTGGTATCAAAGCACTTTCTTGGGATCGTTGGGTGGAATTTCTACCAAATTTTTTTTTCACATATGTTGTAGGTTCGGATCTGGGAATAATCCCTATCTGCTTAACCGTGGGAAGTACTTGGGCATAATCCCTAAAACTCATTGTGAGGAGTACCATATGAACCCCAAAGTTGGTGGCTGATTGAGAGGACTTGACAGCAAAAAGGGAAATGACCCCTACCTCATTGACTAGTTCCCACCCGTGAGGTAAACCAAGAGCCATCGTTTGTGGCAAAGCGGTTATCAATTTTACCTGAGCTGTGGAGTGAGGGGTATTGCCCCAATACGCAATCTTCTAGACAACATTGGTGGCCGAGTGAAACCCATGAACCAGTAGTAAGCTGAGCATACCTAGGTCCATATATATTTTCAGCTGAACTGTTGGCGATCATTGCCGCGTCGTTGCAAATCCATCTGCTTCCGATCACTTACGCGCCATTATAGATACAACCATTTTGATATCCATTCTGAAATTCATTTCAGATCCATTTCGATCCGTTTCAGATCTAGTTGTTTTCGATCCATTCCAATCTGCTTCAATCCCTCCATTTCTGATCCATTATGAAAAAAAATATGTTTTTTCGCCATATCTCCCTTGTTTTCACTCTGTTTCCCTTGAAACTTCCTTGACACCCCTATAATCCCATTCTACATATTTCAATCCTAAGGACCCTATCCAAAATCCACTTCCCAAATCCAAAAATCCCACATTTACCTATTTTTAGGGTTTGCCATAACTTCTTCGACTTTCACCCAGTCGCCTTCAAATTTTACCACAAAGTTCCTTTACTATTTCTGCTTCATTGTCCCTCTTTGCCAAATTTTCTCATTCTTTCGCCCCGCTTCTGAAATCCTCCTTTTCTGCTTCCATGTCCATTCAAAAGTGTCCAAAACCTAGTCAAACCCACATTACCCATTAGATTTTTTCCAAATCCAAATTTTCCTTTACTGAAACAGTTTTTGTTTTTGTTTTTCTATCCACTAAAAAAAAAACTCCTGGTTATGGTTGTCACCCACGCAGGAGAAAAAACCATGGAGGAATCACTTGTAGCCATCCAAACCAAAATCCAAGATCTGGATGAAACATTTCTCAGCCTCCATCTTTAGCATGCAACCATGAACAACAACCGACAACCAGAATCTTTTACAGCCACTGGGTTCTCTTCTTCCAACAATTTTCATGGGCCGAAGCTTGAATTTCCTTGCTTCAATGGTATTGATCCGACTGGATGAATATACCGAGAAGACCAATATTTATGTTTGCATAATACTTTTGATGTCCAAAAATTTCCACTTCCATCCTTTCATTTTGAACAAGAATCCCTTCAATGGTACCGTTGGTACATTAGAGCTCATCACGAGCCAAATTGAACAGATTTTTTTGAACTCCTTTTGCAAAGATTTGGTCCTAGTGCTTTTGATGACTTCACAGGAGCACTCACTAAACTTCGCCAAACTGACACTATGAGAGAGTATTAGACAAAATTTGAGAAACTAGCCAATCGCACAGAAGGATTGTCTGATGAATTCTACAGGAGTTGTTTTATCAGTGGTCTCAAGGACGAAATTTGCTTAGAGGTTAAAATGTTCTGTCCCATGTTGATGCCCAATTTTGTCATCATTTTTTATTATCAAACATGCTCTGTTGGCATTATTTTCACTATTTCTGATATGATAAGTCATACTTCTTTCCATTCAGACCACCATTTGAACTCAGGTATGAATATTTCATAAATCTTAAGTGATTATAATTATTTTATGGTTTATTAACGTTAATTTAACATTTCTCGACCCACTTGGCACATAGACCTTTTCTTGCAGGATGTGGTTTTCAAACAGACTCTCATTCAGACATGCGTTCACACTGAAGATGCCTAGTTGCATTTGGACCATCGTTCATCCCTTTGTTCACACCTACGGATTCATTGATTGGAATAATCTGGGGCACAAAAGGAAAAAATTGTGACACGGGTTCTGTTGGCAACGTGGCCCTCATGGTTTGTGAGCCTTTGTTCTAGAAGATCCTTGTTCCTATTAGCCTAGCTTGACAACGCATCATCTGCCCATGTTAAAGAGAATCAATGCACCAGCTGCTCATGTGAAGAGAACCAACATGCGTGGATTGTGGGAGACAGCCTGTGTGTTGTATTGAGTCGTTCCTATAGTTATTAAGACCTTGTTGATGCCCCAAAAATCGCAGCATCAAGCAGCAAGGGATTCTCCGGCTACCATAAGATTTCAAGATTCTTATTCTTTCTACCGGTTGCAGCTCGATCCACCGTTTATGTATTTTATTTTAATATGATATGAAATTGCCTAAAGCTAAATGCATGTAACTAATCTAAATTAATCTAAAATAGTATAAGCAAATCTAATCTATCCTTGCAAGGAGCAAATTGTAAATATGAGCAATTTACTGAAAGGAACCTCTAAAGATTACATGGATAGCCATTTAATTCATAAAGAAGCATTTTCAGCAAAAGGTTAAATATATTAAAGATAGCTTTAATTCACATTAATACATTCAATTACTCATTTAGGAGAAACATCCTTGTAAAGAAAAGAGTAAGATCATTCATTGCATAGAAATAATTCAGAACAACAAAGAAAGATCTCACTGTAATATATGAATGTCACAAGAATAATCTAGCAGGCATTCAATACACATTTCCAGGAAAAAAGACATCCTCTACAGGCTCTTATTAGGCAAAATTCGCTTTCTTGGAGCAAGTGCAAAGTAGTTTGTACAAGCTTAGAAAATTCCTTTCCCCTACCAAAAGTCCTTTACACTATTCACTAATCATCTATTTATAAGTTTACAAAATGCCTGTAGGGATGCTACTTGTCCCTTTACAATTTTCTTTTAAAAATTCTCAAGAATAAAGCAATTTGTGGCCTCCTCTTATAACGGAAAAACAGACAGTTGTCCTTGTGACTTCACGTTTTGACCATAGGGACAAAGAGAAATAAAAAAATCAAAACAACGCATCATGGCTGATGCAGCAAACTTTGGGGTGGTGCCTCTGCTGGTGATGATGTGCCTATTCTAGTTGCTACTGCTTCTACTGTCTTCTTCTCTTCCTCTGCTATATAACTAAACCATACACCAGTGTCTCTTATAACAATATTTGCTGGTGATGGGAGCAAGATTTTTTGTGAAGTCACATGTTTATCAAGCTATGCTTCAATACTTTGAAGTCCTGCTATTGCTATCTGGTGGACCCCCTTGAACATGTGATTGTGCACTGATGATAGCCCAATGTAGTGGTGGAGATCATATGTGGATAACACATAAAGTTTCTTTACATACTCCATTTGAATGTCCAGCTCGTCTTTTAAATCAGACAGGCGTTGATCTTTACTTGGAAATTCATCAAGGGTCTAGAGAAAAACAACCTTACACTTTTCATGCACTTCATGAATCTTTTGATACAGGATATTACCTTTCCCCATTGTACCCTGGATCTTAGCAATTATATTGGTGCCACAATTCTTGCAAAATTCCATGAGGGCTACATCTTCCTTAAAACCGGCTACAAATTTGAACGGGAGGTGTTTAGGGAAATCTTCCTTCCCTCCTCTCCACTCCATCTGGCTGAAAATGTTTGCTTTTACTTTAGAGTACTTGTTTCTAAGCGTAACAACCTCATCATTAACCTCCTTCATTCTATCCAACATGCTCTTGAGTCTGGAAACGTCCTCAGTAATTAGTTTTTGCGTGGCATGGATTGTCTCAAGATGTCACAAGACTGTTCGTGAAAGGGAGACATATCCATTGCCCTGCTTTCTACTCACTCTAGTTGCTCAACCATTGACTGTTTATCTTCTTCCAACTGAAAAAATCTAGCTTTGGAATCATTCTTTTTTGCCTCATGTGTAGTGCCCAGGTTTTTCAGCAGAGCACTGGGTAGCATTTATGAGTCAATTTTCTATGTATTAAACTTTACTTAGGTGTAAGGAAGTAAATTTCCAATCTAATCTTCCATTTCTGTTAAATGAGATTTAGTTTACTGTCTTGTCCTTATTGTCCATACATGCATATTTTAAAATAAACTAACATATTACTATTTTCTTTTCAGCAATTTGTTCTAGCACATGAGTATATTCACAGAAAATAAGCAGGAAATAGCAAAGTATTTGCAAGTTTCAGATTAAGTCTCAGCATAATAATTAAATTAATACAAATAACAAGGAAATTACCTGATGCTGATGCTAGTCGACCGTTGGTTGTAGCAAGTTATGATTTTGTTCTCATAGACAGCCAAAACGATGTGTCCACCCTACCGATCAGCTATTATCTTGCTGACCCTAGGAAATCAACGGATTTCCTAGCCCCCGAGCCCACAGACCGATAATCTTGACAACAACTTTCCATAGCTCAATGGTAATAATTCGCTGAGTTAACCCCCTCCTCAGACTTTCTTTGAGTTAACCCCCTCCTTGGCATTCCTCCTTTTTCACAAAACACTAAGTGTTTCTCTCCTCCAAAAACCAACCCCCTTACTACTATCTAAAACCCTCCCTTTATAGAAATATTTTTCCTCCATAAATTCATAACTCCTTCTCACTCCACCGCCCCCAAACTCCCCTCTCGAGCCCCTCAAACATTAACTCCTTTCCTTGTATTTAATGTTATTAATGTCATTAGTAAAATATTATATAAATAGTTGACCCTATTATGTCTAACTTAGAATGGAAATACCCACACTTAATTATTTATTAATCAATATTTAAACCTTACCTATATTGCAATTGTTACGACATGGATTGTAATATTATTAAAATAACATTAAGTAATAATATTTAATTTAAATCCCCACAAAGTAACAGTAAACGTTGAATTTAATAAAAATGTCTTTTTAAATCATTTGTTTATCACAATGTTTACCAACAAGTAATACATAACTTAATTGAATTGTTTTACACACCTTAAATAACTTTATATTCATTATCTGAGTTCGATCAATGCATGATTAGCATAATTACTTACGACGACTTATACATTTATTCAACATATTAAGTGTTTGTATATCGATACTAATGTACATGTGCAAGGTGTGCATGCGTGGCCAGCGTATGCACAGATCATAGATGTACTATAGACAAACCCCATCCCGCCTATGCATACTTGCTAACTAGTAGTATTATTTACCCTTACGTAGAAGAACAAGCATAATATATATATAGTACAATTACTTTAACATCCTCAGTTATTTAACAGTTAATTCTTTATGATTTCACATCATTAGCTTTATCTTTACATTAGTTTAATCAATCAGGTACAAGGAAGGGTACCTACTACCACTAACTCAGAATCAAGGAATACCCAACCCTCAACAGTACTAACCAACACATCCTCCCATCATAACCTACGTCCAGCATCCTCCCTATCCTTCCTCTGCTAGTACAAAAGTGGTCGTCGGACTCACCGATCTGACCACATAGAACTTGAGAGCGATAACGTCGGCTGAATAGCGGACCTGTCCTCCCCTAGTAGGCATCCGACCATCGTCATCACAACTACATGGGGAGCGTGTCTCAGCACGTCCCTCCCACGACCTCGGGTATCATGGAAACATAGGGTGGGAAACACATCCACCCCGCTCAACATACCGGGCCTACGCCCTTATCGACTCGTACCTTGCTGCTATCAGGATTATTAGTTTGTGTTATCGTATCATCGTTTTTGGCTGGCTTAGGCTTACTGTATGAACATGTTCCTTTCCCAATATATCCAATCAAGTAACTGGCTATCCCATAGCCCTTGTGTCCTGTAGGTTAGTATTTCGCAAAGTACAATTCATAGAAGCATTTCCCATTGATCGTCAATTGATCCATGTTATCAAAATCATTTATTTCATGTATCCTTTTTAGTTCATCATAGATGCGTACGACATATAACTCTTCAATAATTTATATAAGAAGATGGTATCCACATACCGAATCATATAGTTAACATCTTATTAATGAAAACATATAAACATATACTGTAATCGTAAAATAAAGAATTCATATGATAATCGTGACATCGTAACCGCATAACATAGTAACATCATAATCCGGGTGAAATCACTAAACAAAGTAACATTATATAATGAGGTCCGTCATGTCGTAATATGGTTTACTCATTCGAGGTGAGTTCAATAGATAATAAGAAAATAAAGTATAGTGTGTCTTAATTGATAAATGCATGTAATAAAATATGGGGCGTTACATCAAGTACCATCATCTGGATTGGCAGGTGCTTTTTTTCTTCTTCTAGGTGTTGATACTTATCTGACAACTCTTTGTGGTCAGAAGATAGGTGATTATATTTTTTAACCACAAGGTTCCTATAGGCCTGCTCTTCAGCCACAGTATGCTGCAGTATATGAGCTCTTCTCTTTTTTGACTCGAGCTCTTTAACCATGTCGATCACATTATCTTCGGTTGCTTTTGCTGTCGCCACAACGGCAGATGCCATGGCCACGGGAGCCGTATTTGTATTTTTCATAATAGTGGTTTCTCGCTGGGTGACAATATCCAAATGAAAAGGTCTCTTTAACCTTGTGTCTTACTTTAGGACTACAGACTTTCTCTTCTTATAATATACAAATTTATCCCATCAGGACACAGTATGTTCTTTGGATAAGGTGAAGGGGATGATTGGAAGATTTCTTATATGGATGTTTGCCTTTGCAGGTAAGGTATATAACATCTGAGATGAGTCTATATCCATATCCTGGGTGTTAGAATCACCCGCTTGTGCATCTTGGCTGGCCTTAATCTCTTCTTCGGCTTTAAGCTGCCTTTCTTCTTCAACACTTTGCTCTTCTTTGGCTTTAAGCCTTCTTTCTTCTTCAGCACTTTGCTCTTTCTCAATCATCTCCCTCTCTTCTTGATCCTTGGCAGCTTGCTACAACCTAGCTTTTTCAATCCTAAGAGCCTATTCCTGCTCCCTTTGCAACTTATCGGCAACAATTTTCTGGAATCTCTCTGCCTCCTCTTTCAACCTTTGCTCTTCACGTGTCAGGACCTCAGCTACTTCCCTTTCTTTCTGTAGGTTGGCTTCTCGGGCTGTGGTAGAGATAGAGCTGGCTCCACCATTGTGATGAAAAATCTGCACTTCATTCATATTACTGATTCCTCTTAAAGCCTCCTCTTCATTGTCATAGTAATGTGCATAATCGAAGTGAACATGCAACTCTCTACAGTGCTCCGTAACTTTGTTATGTGTATCATTTCTATGAAAGAGTGCTTCTCCGAAGTGGAAACCTCTTAACCCTTTAATGAACTCTTCAGCTGCTGCAACCCCCGATAACTTATAGGATCCTATATAGAAAGGAAAAGGAGGGAAGGAAGCCTTATGTAGCTTATTAAGAAATCTGCCCACCCCATCAAGGAAAACTTGTTTAACTGCTTCTTTCAGGACTATGAAATCAGTGGCATATCTTGGTAAGATGTATGGTGTCTTAGAACCTCCAAACATTCTGATATAGGTACCTTCTTCTGAGAAGTAGAAATTGCCATAATTTTCCATGACTTCCATTGCATTCTCCGATAGGAAATTGGGTTCTTGATTGAACATCTGCTCATACAGAGGCATAATGAATTCTTCACATATGAACTTATAGTGCACCCTGTAATTTTGAGCCCACAGTATTTTATAAGCAGTATATACCGGGGTTTTGGACTGATCCCATAAGCAACCTAACTTAGGGAAAGGGAGTTTTGCCAAGATGTAATCAATGAGATATGAAGACATGAAAAAATCTGACTTTTTTCGAGCTAGACCTTCTTTAGCTACAGCCACAGTGGATGCCAAACTATCTAAGAGGATAGTGGCCCAATAAAAAACAGTTCCCTTAAATGCTATGTAGTGGATTATGGCGGCCCACTGAATCCTATATACAGCTCCATTAGGCATGCTGAAAATTATGCTTAACATAAGGGAAATCATCCTAAAAGGGTGTCTCAGGCTCTGAACTTCATACTCATCATTGTCTCTCTTTCTTAGTTGTTTTCCCATGATTAACGACCGTTTAGCTATTTCAAAATTATTCATCTATCCCAGCCATGCGTCGTCCAGTTCCTGCTGGGGACGTGGGAACTTGTAGGTTGCTGCAATATAAGCTGGATGGAATGAAGCGAATGCCTCTCCCTTGCTGTCATGCAACACTCTTGTTTTTGTGTTGGCGTGCCCCAATATCCACCCGATTACTTCTGAGCAAGGGAAGAGCTCAGGCCGTGTAGAAGCTCTGGATATGCTAGAGTCCCTGATGTTTAGGTAGATTTTCTCTTCTTCTAAGAGTACCCCTGGGATATCTTGGTCTCTGAGCATCTGGTAAATATCTCCCCATCTGACCTTAGGAAGGACGCCTGTGGTGCACTTAGTGTCTTCAAACAGAGTTTCAATTCTCGGCTCTACTTGCTCCGGTTCCACCATTTTAGATTTCTTTCTGCTACCCTTTGGCATTGTAGCTTATCTCTGTCAAGCAACCATACGTGAATGGAAATAAGATTGCAAATAATTGCGTAGAATAGAGCAAGACAGGAAAGAAACGGGACTAGCATGATAATGTATAATCATAACTATAATGATGCATGCTGGGGAAATAAACAAAACGCAAATTACTCAAGAAAAACACATTATGGTTGTCTAACTTGAATGTTCTAGGGAGGTGATGTTGGGCTCAAATACTTTTGAGCTGGCACATGGGCGCGGTTATAGGTTTGCGTTGTCGAATAAGAACATTTTGCTGGCTAACCGGATTGGGAAACCTATGGGGCAGAAGTGGCTGTAAAGTCTACAATTGCAGGAAACTTTGAAAACAAAAGATGGTATACGACGAATTCCCACAGGCCATGCAATTGACATGGCGAAAACTACCCGAGAAAGTTTCGACATACATTTAGGACAAAACTAACAGTAGAATTACATGCCTGGCAACAAGACGACGGCCTAACAGGGTTCGATGCAGCAAACAAGATGAGCTGGAGAAAACTTAAACAATATCCAAACGACGTCCTCTAGCAACTCGATTCAACCAACGGCATTCAAAAATAACCCTTAGCACCTTTATAATGAGGTCCACATGTGTGGCAACTAATGGGTAGGTGGCGGGAATTTAAAATGGTGTTAAGAATGCGTACGGTGGGTCAAATCGCCATAACTAGCATTTAAGCCTAACCGTCAAAACCGGTGGGAAAAGGGGAGTTTTGTCTGCTATTGCGGGATGAAATGCTGAGTTCTTCCGAAGTTACGGTGAGCACTCGCAAGTTCCTACCACTATGCAGGAGACTTGGCATTTGAACGAGGCATTCACCCATTGCGACGAATGTTCTTAAGTTGGTCCGCCGTTGCGGGAAGATTCAACGAGTTCTTCCACAATTTCGGATGATTTTTGTAAGTCTTTTCCAAAAAAAATGAAAGATCGAGGGACTTGGTATGGAGGCACCCGTTGCGGAAAACCTTCATGAGTGCTTCCACCATTGTGGGTGAACATCTCAAGTACTTCCGAAATATCGGATAAACGTAAGTGCTTCCACCGCTGTGGGTGAAAATCCTAAGTGCTTCTGCTGTTGCGGGAAAGAATCTCAAGTTCTTCCGATGTTTTAGATAAGCGTAAGTGCTTCCGCTGTTGCGGGAGAAAAACTTGAGTTTTGACTTAGAAGAAAAAACTACAACTCGAAAAATATTTCTCATTAAAACAAAACTAACTACAGAAAACTTTCCAAAGGAGACTTAACTCTTAAGCAAACTTTATAGGAAAAGAGAAGGAGGGGCCCAAATGTCTACAAAAAAGAATTGGGGGGGATGTTGCTGTAAGAACAATTGGTGAATTGCTGGCGAACACAGATCTCTGAAAAACTCTCTCTCATTCATCGGAAATTATTTTAAAAGCTGTTCACCCTATGTGCAACAATCGGTTTGAGCATTCGAATTTCGGCAAAGGAAGTAGTCACTTTATCCGTTGTTCATTGTGAAAGGGGAGATTTGATGAAGACGTCCTTTAAACCTTCCAGGGGCCAGAATATGAGGTTCATTTTAGAAGATTCATCTTTCAGACGACCACTATCATCGGACTCCATAGGATTGTAACAACATCTCGTAGACAATATTCTCTTGCTCCTCATTCCCATGCTGCTTGCAACCTTTTGGATATTCATGTATTTGACAGCTTTTGTTGTTTGAGCCTTCCAGAAATAGTTTCCTTAAAATTATGATCTTTGATTTTGGTTCTTCAATCCATAATGCCATTTTGTGTGAGCGAGAGATTTTATTTATTTATCAAGCTTCACGAATGGAGAAGAACCTAACTTCAGTTGAGTCTTTTGGATAGATTTCTTGACTTGAATGTTTTGCTTTTATCTCAGCTGTGCTTTGATTGAGGCGAGAATTTCTGGAAAACAGACTCTTGATTACAAGCCTTTTGGCTTTAGATTTGCAGCATGGAGTCATTTCAATACCTTATGCCTTCGAGATGTGCTTCCTTTCCGTCGGTCCAATTACAAGGATCTTCTTGAGATGCTTATAAATGTGAGGGTGGATGGGGCCTGAAGATAATGATAAAGATAATCATAGATCTATGCTATTATAACAAGGGTTAGTGCGAACAACAGAATAGGATCTCTTCATTCTGGAGAATGATCAACAAAAGCCAAAATGCATGAATAAACATTCTTTTGAGGATACATTTTCGGCTTCACGAGTTGTGAGATTTCTTGAGAGATTCATATTCACAAAAGGCTCAATTGCAGGGCTAGTGAAAAAACAAACTATACAAAGAAAAGGGGAAAGGGAAAAATCAAATGCTGAGAAAAGAAGACAACTTGGTTGAAACAAAGAAAACAAGAGACTAAAGTAAAAATACAAGAAAAGTTATATTTATGTATAGAAAACCTCAACTAGACTATGCAAAGTATTGTTTCAAGGCGAGGCCATTGAGAGGAAGGGTCACTTCCTCTCCCTGGAGGTCTGTTAGCTTGTAAGTGGATGGGCTGAGCTTTGCAACAATTTGGTAAGGGCCTACCCATAAGTGTTGGAACTTCGTGTGCATTCCTTTGCCTTTGTGATTATGGTCCCATTTAAAAACTAAATCTCCTACTTCAAAACTTCTTTTACCAGACTTCCTTTTATCGAACCATCTTTTGACTATATCTTAGTGTTGGTGGAATCGACTTTTAGCTTTCTATCAGGTTTCTTCAAGTTGAAGTAGGGTGTCAGTGATGGATTGCAAAACCTGGCTACCAGACCCTCGAGAGGCTTGGGACAACTGCAAGGATGGAAGCAAGATGTTCGGAGGGAGGATGGATTCCTTGCCATAGACAAGGGTGTAAGGGGAAACCCCTAATGCATTCTTTGGAGTCACCATATTTGCCCATAAGGCATTTGGGAGAGCTATATGCCAACTTCGCTAATTTTCGATCACAGTTTTCTTGAGGATTCGGATGAGATTTTTGTTTGAAGATTCAGCTAGTCCGTTTCCCTAGGGGTATTAATTGGCTGAATAATGCAATTTAATTCGCATTTCATAAACAAATTCATTTATTTTAAAATACGATAAATAAGTATCATTATAAAAAACTAGGGAAATTCGAACCCCAAACTTGATTATGATGTTCTCTTTCAAGAAAGCAATGATTACATCTTCATTGACCTTGCGTAGTAGGGTAGCCTCTGTCCATCTAGTGAAAGAGTCAATGGCTGTCAAGATGTATCGATGTTGCAAAGAATAATTTGGCTTTATCTCTGTGATGACATCTATACCCCATTGTTCGAAAGGTTCTGGGATGATAACCGGCTGCAAGGGCCCCGCTACCTTTGGTAATTTTTCAGCACTCCTTTGGCATACATCACAGTTCTGTGCGTAAGTATGGGCATCCCAGAACAAAAGGGGCCAGTAATAGCTGGATCTCATTATTTTGTGAGCTATTGTCTCCCCTGAATAATGTCTACCGGCCAGGCCATCGTGTAACTCTCTGATGACTTTACCTGCATCCTCCTTCTCTAGGCATCTGAGAAAAAATCCATCAATTTTTTTTCTAAAAAGTATCCCATTTATGATATGAAAGGGTGATGACTTTAAACAGAGGGTCCTTATTTTCTTAGAACTCCAGTGTTCTAGTAGGTACCCTTGTTGCAGGTATTACACTAAATCCCTATACCATGATTCGGGAGCTGTGAATATGGGACATACTTCGACTGAGTTCAGCTCGGCTTCGTTCTTCCAATCTTGCTCTTTGTCAATTGAATAGAAATTTACATAGGCCTTGTCCTTTAATGATGGTGTTTGGTTTAAATTCTAAGTCATACTCTTGAAGAGCTGTGACCCAATTTCCCCTTCTTTCTCCCAACTCGTTTTGAACGAAAAGGGATCTGATAGCTAGGTGGGGAACTATAACTTTAGTTATGTTCTTAAGAATATATGGTATGAACTATTTTACTGCTTTGAACACAACATATGCTTATTTGTCGACCACAGGATAGTTCAGTTCAACACCTTGCATACCATTGCTCATAAACGAGATTGGGTATTCGTCCCCTAACTCCGTCTTTTGCATGAGCACAGCTGCGAGAGAGTCATCTGAAGCAAAAGTATACAAGATAAAATCTCTGTCAAAATCTAGGCTTCTTAAGGAAGGGGCATTAACTATGGCTGCTTTAATATCTTTGAATGCATCCCTTTCCAACTCTGTCCATTTGAACTGTGTGCTTTGCTTGACCATTTGCTGCAAAGGTTTAATAGTTTGTGTGAAATCGGGGACAAATCTTCGAACAAAATTGATAGTGCCCATGAATGATTGCATAGATTTTTTGTTATGGGGCATGGGAATTTTATTGATAACCTCGATTGTCTCTTGATCTATTGAAATTCCCTTCTTTGAAATGATATGACCAAGAATTTTACCTTCAGGAACAACAAACACACTTTTCTTGGGGTTTAAAGAAATACCCTATTTTCAACAACGATAAAAAAAAATGTTTTAATTGAACAACATGGTCTTCTATTTTCTATGAAAAAATGGTCACATCATCTAGATAGACGACGACACAATGGCCACCCAATCCTAGGAATGCGATGTGCATTGCTCGCTGGAACATGGCTTCCATGTTTATTAGGCCGAACGACATTCTTCGGTATGCGAAAGTTCCCCTCTTGGTGTGGAAAGTAGTTTTAAGGCGGTCTTCTTCAGCTACTAATAATTGATTGTAACCAGAGAAACCATCAAAAAGAGAAAAGAGTTATGATCCTGATACCATCTGGAGAATTTGTTCCATTGAAGGGACGGAATAGTTATCTTTATTTGAAACTCTGTTCAGGTTCCTGAAGTCAAGACATAATCTTATCTCTCCTGACTTCTTTCTTATTGGAACTAGGTTAGCAACCCACTTAGAATGTCGTACTTTAAAGATTATCTTAGCATCAAGTAACTTCTTCAATTCCTTTTGAATTAGAGGTTCAAGAGTAGGATGCATCCTCCTCAATTGTTGCTGAAATGTATTGACTCCTACCTTGATTGGTATAATATGCTGAATAATGCGGGTGTCATATGTTTTCAAATCTTCATAAGTCCATGCAAAAACATCCTTATATTGACGAAAAATCTTGATGAACTTATCTCTTTCTCCTGGTGAACAACATTTTCCAAGGTTAACAAGTCTTGGTTTAGCTTCGGTACCCATATTTACTAATTCGTGTTGCATTGATGAGCTATTGATCTTGGTAGTTGTTGGCCTTTTGAACTTGCTTTGTAAATCAAATAACATTTCAAGTGACCTCACCCCTTTGGGAATGAAATTACCTTTAGCTACATCTTTCTTTTGTAAATCCGCATCATTCTCTTCTTCGTCTATCATAGCTTCTTGGAACATGTCTTTATTTGTTAGAAAACTGACAATCTGATTGTCATCATTGAAAACACTGAAGTTTGTGATATTGTCAGGGACAGAGGGCCTGAAAACCAATTCAATTGAGCATTTATTATTAGTTGACACCAATCTGGAAGCGGATGTTGCTAATAAATCAGCAGCAGCATTCTGCATTCTAGGAACAAATTTTATATTGAAAGCATCAAAATGTGTAATTAAATCCCATACCTCAGCCTGGTAACCTTTCAAATGAGGTGAAAGACAGTGAATGGTATCTCTTACCTGCTTCACAAGTATTTCTGAGTCGCCAAAAACTTTCAGGTATTTAGCATTACATCGATGGCTTTCTTCAATCTGTGGACTAAAGCTTCATATTCAGCAGTGTTATTAGTACAATCAAATTCTAATCGATAGGACAAGAAGTACTTATTCATTTCTGGATCCATTAGAACATAACCAACTCTAGATCCTTTCGAAGTTTTAGAACCATCAAAGTATAGAGTCCAAAAAACATTGTTTGGTCTAAATAAGTTAGCGTCTTCATGATCTAAGTCAGTGACTAAGGTAACTATGTTACAATCAATATCATCAATCCGAGAAAAATGAAGGAGATCAGTCTGTTTATCTGATTCATGGCTAATCGTTTTAGACTGATAATTACCCAAATCAATTTCTAAGAAATAATTTCCCAAGACGAAAGATGAGAAGGTTACAGCTTCATTCTTTCCTTCTAGTTGAGTTACATTCTGTTTCATATGTGGTCCCCTTAAAATTTTAATCTGATTCTGCCTATTTTGATATGGTAACAATAAATGAGACCAGTTAATCGCAAAGTAACCATTTAGTTTTGTGGACCATTCCCTGCTTAATATTAAATCGTAGGCTTCAAGAATATCAACTACCATTATATCAGTGAACTGACATACTTTAGAATATGCTGATAATCTAATCAGAACATCTTTCATTTCCCCAATAACCTTAACAGTGGTCCTATCCAATTGAATGATCTGCGCAGAAGATGGAATCAGTTGACCATTCATTTTCTTACAAATAGATAGTGGCATAACATTCGAAGATGCTGCAGAATCTAGAAGACAAGTGTGCACATTGTGATTGAAGATTTCAAAAGTTAAGAGGAAAGGCAATGTCTAGGATTTGGATTTCCCGCCGATACTGGCTTCATTATTTTGAGGGTGTTCTTGAGTGTCCGCTAATGGAATGCTGAGCTGGGACTGAAGAGCTTGCAACAACTTGTTTTGTTGCTGGGGAAAACTACACATATCGAATATAAAAACATTTGATTTTACTTTATTTATATCTTCAATGATGTCATATCCCATATCACATTCATTTACAACTCTTGTTTGATTGTCTATCTTGTTCAATGTGACCTTTGGTTGCTGGACCATTGCGTTAATGTTTGTCTATTTGGAAGCTATTGGGTTAACTTTAGGTTGACAAGGAATGACTGTAATGTGTCTTCTATGAACTCTTTGGAAATTTTAGGTTTGAGAGTAGTCGAGCTTCGAGCTGGATCTGCAATGGGACCTTTACTGGGGGTGTTAATGTTTACAGCAGAGATTGTGTTCTCCACAGGATTGTCCTCTAATAATTTAGTTAACGGTACCCAATCCCATAATACCATAGTGGTATCTAGAGAAGGTTCGTCTACTTCAAGGTTTTGTTCCTTTGGAGGATCATCTTGATCTGGAATCTGTGAATCTAGCATTTGGTTCATTACTAAACTCATAGAATTAATCCATTGCGGGCAGCTCTTTTCAGAGTGCAGCTCTTGATGAAAGGTACATAAATGTTCCATTCCTATTTCATTTAAATTTAAAACAGGGAAAGTGTTAATAGGTGGATGAGGTTGGTCATTTTCTTCCATTTTCTTGTAGAAAGGTTTGAAAGGCTTCCTAGATGTACTATCCGCCTTATCTTTCTCGAGATCTACAATTTTATTGGACAATTTCTGCATCATCTTAACTATGTTTTCCATGTCTACTAATGACTCTTCTTTATTCCTAGTATGCAGCAGAGGTTTTCTATTAGTTGTTGGCTTTGCTTCTGCATCTAAGGCATGTTTAGCAATGTTATCTGCTTCCTCTTCCACCTTTCTTGCTTCTTCAAAGTTTTCTATCAGGGTTGTTTTCTCAGTTCTTTTAACGAATATTGCTATGGGACCTTCAAGCGTTGTTGTATAGTATTCAACTAAAGATTCTTCTGTAGGTTTAGTTGCTTCACTGAAATTATTCAAAAGTGTGGTGAATATTTGGTTAAAGTCTTGGACCTTTTCCTTCTTCTCCATTCTCATGGACAATAATTCTTTCATGAGTGTAGCTACAGTTTTTTTTATTTCCATACTTCTTTAAAAAACAATTTTCAAATTCTTCCCAATTGAAAATTGAGCTAGCTTGTAAACTAAAATACCAAGAGGAAACTTTGGGTTTGAATGTGTATGGGAAAAGCCTCCATACTACATCTTCATGCTACACATTTAAAAGATTCAAAGCCAAGTGTTAACACCCAAAAAGTGTTCACTACCTCATCTACCACATTATATGGCTCATTTGTCCATTTTCCTACCATATTTCCCTTAAAATCCCAAAAAATCCCATTAAAAAGCCTCCAAAGAGCCTAAAATGCCTCCAAAAGGCCACAAAACCATCAAAATAGCCTCAAAAAGGCTAAAAAAAACCCCTTTTCCTCCAAAAATAGCAAAAATCCCCTAAAAAGAGAATAAAAAATATAAAATAATGAAGAAAAAGAGGAAAAAACCCTATACAGCTGCCCTAAACCATGTGTTTCCTAAAACCATGGGTCAGCACTCCACCACCAAAAAACTATAAGTAGGTGATCGAGATCCCACATTCAAAAAATACACAATCAAGTATACCCTTACTCTGCCAAAATCTATCTCGAAACCCTAGTTCACCATTAAACTACTTTCATCTTGAGAGCCCCTTTTGGCCCATTTCCACCATTGGAGAAAGAGAAGGAGCACATTGGAGCTTGGAGCAACCCTCTTGGACATTGCAAGGAGCTTCATCAACCTTCACATTGAAGGTAATATTAATACAAAACCCTTGTTTACAAATTGTTGTTTATTTTTTCATGCACATGTTTTAGAGTAGTTTCTATTTCTGTTTTAGCTTAATTATTTACATTTACTGAACTGCTACTAAGGAGTCCCTTCTCCTTAGTAGGTGCTCATTTGCACAAGCTAGGGGTAAAACCCTAGCTACAGTTTTGGCGACTCCCCTAGATTTTGAATTTCTGGTTTCCGTTTAAAATTTTTTCCCTTTCGGCTGTCCGTTTCGACCGTCGTACATCGCGTTTTTTCCCTCTGCAGTCGCGTCCCGACCGCGTCTTTCAGGCCTTTACCTACGACCCGACCGCGTCTCTCAGACGGTTTCCGACGCCCTGCCGACGGATTCAAGTCTCTTACCTGCGATCCGACAACGGCTAATTAGCCTTTTTACTGCGATCTGACTGCGCCTGTCGGCCATTTTCCCGCGTCCCGACTGCGGCTTTCAGCCTCTTTCCCGCGTCCTCACTGCATCTGTTAGCCTTTTTGCCGTGACCCGACTGCATCTTTTTCCCTATTTCCTGCGTCCCGACTGCGTCTGTTGGCCCGAAAGCCGCGACCTGACCCCATCTGTTTCCCTCAAACCCGCGGACTGCCTGTTCTGATTCGCAACAGAGCCGCGGTCTGATTTCTGCATTTTTCCTGTTTTGAGCCCAGGCCCTTTTGCTGCAATATTTTCTGCATCTGAACAACCCCCTGTCCTACCTGCAGTCCCACTTCCTTACAGCCTTTCTGCAACATAATTTCTGTTCCCTTTACAGAATTCTTTTAAAATTTCAGTATTTTTAAAATCAAAAAATTTTGCAAGTTAAAGTTTCAATTCCAACATTATTGACAGTTGGAAGTTGTCCCCCTTGTGGCACTTCTATTTTGGGTTCATCACCTCACGAGCACACACTCTGTCACATAATTCAAGTGAGCCTTAAAAAGTACCTAACTAAACCAACATTCTAACCCCACTTGGGGAACACAAAAGAATATTTGTAGTTAGGTAGGGTTGAGGGGATAGGCTTCCAATAACACCCCTCGGTCACTTTCACTTGAGACATAGTTGTTGTCCAAATAGGGAACCAAAATCCGCTAGTACTTTTTGGCACGGTCACGACCAGTTTATCAGAGGGCCTCTCCCTTAGGAGGGTTGAAGTCAGGAGAATGGTTCCGGAGGCCTGAGTTGAATACCGCACTCCATTCAGTAACCGAAGGGATACCTTTCTCAGTTCGCGGGATATCCCTGTATAGGGGTATTGCGGTAAACAGACTAAACGGCAGATTCACCTTTCTGGACGTGTCATGAACGGGGTATCTTAGTTGCCATTCTTCTAGGATTGACTACCCGGTATCCCTCCCGGTAGGGGGATATCATAGCCACTTGGCTTTCCTACTCATATTGTCTGACTTGGACTTCATCCCCTTGCAGAGGATATGTTTAGTTGAGTCAGAATACTTTTAGTTAGGTGTTTGCATGCTCCTTTACCTCCCTTTGGTCTAGTGAGTCCACCATTTTTTCTTTTTAGGAAACCTGCTGCTTGTTGGTATTCCGACCATCTTTGTTGATACTCCACCTATTGTAGCACAGCTATTGCAGTGGGTGTTTTGAGTTGGTTGTTGGCCTGAGTGCCTTGTTTTTTAGCTCTCCTTCTGCACACTCGGTTGCATTAGGCTTTTTTGAGCTATTTTTCTACTCACCTCAACCCACAGAGATTTGACACCATCCGTCACCATTGAGTCCCCGAGACATTCTCGGTGCCTCAGGGGCGAGCCCCCACAGCACGGTTCTCTTGACACCACCCGTCATAGATTCTGATCATCATCCGTTGATACCACTCATCACAGATCTAGAGCCTTGTCACTTGACTCCACTCGTCAGCGACATAGGACTCCGTCACCAGATATTGACGCTCCTTACTTTACCTCTGATTCTGACGAAGAGTCTGAGAACCCTATTTACACTGCCCCTACTAGCCCCATGGCTGGCACGACTTCCACTCCTTTTGTTATAGGAACCATTGGTGGCACATCCACCACTACACCAGTTACTACACCTATTTTGGGTATGCCCTCCATGGGGCCCCCATCTACCGTTCCCCTCACGGTACCTATTCCCGCAGCAGGAATACCTATCCCCACTACATCAGTGGCTCACACTACCCATGGTGGTGCAGGCCCATCCTATACTACCTCAGTTCCCCCACTTGGGGGCACCATCCCAAATCCTGTACCTCCACTTGGGGGCATTGGCCCCAGCTTGGTCCAACCCACTGCTGTGTCACATCCTTCCTCCAGTTTGCCATTCATGGCTAGCCTCAACCTACTTGACTTGGCCAGATTGACCAATGACCCTATCCGACATGACCCTGCGTGGCCTCATATGCCTACCAAGCTCCCCTCTGACATCCCTAAATTCGAGGGTAAGGCCGGTGAGGACCCACAAAATCATATCATGTCTTTCCACCTATGGTGTTCCTCTAACTCTATAGTGGACGACTCTGTTCGCCTCCGTCTCTTACAGCGCACCTTCACTGGCTCTGTAGCCAAGTGGTATATCGAGCAACCTCATGGGACCCATGCCACGTTTGCTTCCCTTGCCTCGACCTTCCTACAGTTCTTCCAGTTGCTTGTCCGGTATGATGCGGGCGTTGAAATCCTCCTATCCTGCAGACAAAACACAGCTACCCATATCACGGACCACATCCATGAGTGGCGTCGACGCCGTAGCTTATGCAAGATCAAACTAGACGACCGTATCTTCCTAGATTGGTTCCTCAAATCCCTTCTCCCTGTTATTGCTAAGGATGTAGCTTCCAAAAGACCCCAGTCTGAAGAAGAGGCCACCCTTAAGGCACAGCAGTTCGACCTCATTTATGCCCATTCGGGTTACCTTTATACCATTATACCTGACGCCCCTTGCGGTGAGTCCTCCCAGCACGATGCACCGGGGGCATCCCACGCTGCAGATGGTATCATTGGCCGTGTTTCTTTGCATCCCTAACCATTTTCTATTACACGTCCTTCCCCTGGCCCCGACCTTTCACGGGATACCTCACAGTCTGGAGCAACCAACTAATATGCTCCCATGACACATCACCACCACCATGGACCCGCATGTCCTCCTCAGTGCTTCGATCACGCGACTCCCGCTTATGCCCCCCAGTCACACCTCAGCCTTACTACCATCAGCAGGCTGCCCCAGCTCATGTGCCTTCAGAGGCCCAACCTGCTTATTATCCGCCATAGGTAGCCCCTGTGGCAAATCCACAACCCGCTCCGCAGCCATATCAGCAACCCCCTCAAGTTGCTGCACCTGCTCAGCCTCCCCCTGCATATCATCCACCGCAGCCTGCTCCTGCACCTGCGCAACCTCAGAATCCACCTGCTGCCCAAGGGCAAGTTTACGCCCAACAAAACCCGCAGCAAAACCAGAACAACCAACGCAACCAGGGCCAACAGAACCACGGCAAAGGCCGTAATCATGGGAACAACCAACCTGCAGACCAAGCTGGTTAACCAGCTAATCCCCCAGACAACAACAATGCGGCCCCCGCTAATCAAAACCCTGATCGCCCACCCAAGCAGGCTAAAAACCCCAATTTGCGAACGAACCACCCTTGTTCTATTTGCGGGGTCTATGGACACTACACGCATGCTTGCCCACACTTAGAGCGAGCTCGGCAGCTCTGGGTTGACGATGCACACCGCCAAGGGCATGCAGCTCCTCAGGCGCCTCCTAACCCCCCTCAACATCAGCAGCCACCTTTGGTGCTGCAAAACCCATTACCAACCCAAGGCGTCGTGAACACTCAGCCGTCGGCTCCCCCTCAAGCCAACGTGCAACCCCAACAGCAAATCACGTACGCTGCTCCCGATCAACCCGTGTTTGACTCGGGAACTCACCACTTGTTGATGATGTCATCCACTGACGTCAACCTTCAGACCCGTTGGAACCAATATGGCTCCACCACTGAAGCACCTCCCACTGATAAACCTACTAACGCTCATCCCACCGATCAAGCGTTATGCAGTCCTCCACCTCCACTAGATGGCGCTCCCAAAGCCCCTCGTTTCCCACTTCGTCGTATCAACAATAACCCCAATGCACGTGCTGCGTCAAACTACAACATTGTAGACAACCTAGCCCAATCTCCCGCAGCCATGTCTGCATTAGAAGTCTTGAAGAACTGCCCTTCCCAGCGCAAGACTTTACTCTCTGCCATTGGGGGGATTGACCCAAATGATTCGAATTTGATGGCATTTGATTTAGACCAGTCTGAACCTCGCATGCCTTCCTCCTTAGCATTCCAAGTTTCTGTTTCCGTTCGGAATCTTGTCATCCATCGATGCATCATCGATGAAGGTGCCTCCACATGCATCATGTCTACGTTCGTGTGGCAGAAGTTGGGATCCCCCACTCTCCACCAGTCCACCACTGCATTACATGCCTACGACGGTCATTTGGCTCAGCCCCAAGGCCTCCTAGCCAATGTCCCCGTCCAGTTAGGTGGCAAAACTGTACTCATTGACATTGAGGTAATCAATGCCCAATTGGACTATAACCTTTTACTTGGTCGCAGCTACATGTATGCCATGCGGGCGGTTGCCTCTTCCGTCTTTCGCACCATGATGTTCCCCCATGAGGGACGCGTGGCTAAGGTTGACCAGCTCACCTACTATGATCCCAGTGCTCCCGCGGCACCTGAAAATGTTCTCCCCATGGTTGAACAACCTGTTTCTCGTGCCACCACCTCATTTATTTCTTCTACGGGGCTCGGAGTTTACTCAGACGTGCCGATGACCTCCACCTTTCAATCCATTCCTCCCCCGTCATCTACGTCGGAAATGTATGACTTATGTACCTTGTCCCACGACAACCAACCACCTAACAATCAACCACCCTTGTTGCCTAAACCACCATTGGTACCTAGCCACATTGGTGTTACACCCATCCATACGATCCCCTTCCTAGTCCCTCCATCGGGAGTAGTAAGCGCCCCGGTCATGGCTACCCTTAGCCTCCCTGGGTTAACTTTAGGATTACCCGTATGGTATCTTTCACCTCCCATTTTCCCGCCGACACCAGACGTCATCCTCCAACCGGTGTAACCCATGGCTACTACCTCTCAGCCACCTCCTGGTGTCTCTACCCCTTCGTCCTCCATGACTCCACCTCCTACTCCCAAACCCACTGGGGGCAGAGGTCCACAACCTTACACTGCTGTACCACCTCCCAAGACAGTAAAAAACCCTCCAGTATTTCGTGCTCCTCCCAAATGCTCGTTGTGCGACGAGTTGGGCCATGCGACCCACCAATGCCCACAGTTACCAGCATTGCAGAAGCACATGCAGATGCTCGACGATGACCCCAACATCCCAACTGTCGAACTAAACCCCACCCCTAAGCCCAAAGACAAATCCTTGCATACCAACCACCCCTGTGCTATATGCGGTGTTTACGGGCATTACTCCCATCATTGTCCCGATCTCCCGGATTACAGAGCGGCTCTCTATGAAATGAACAATTTGGATCTTGAGACGGCACCAACTACTATTGAAGAGATTCACCCCCCAATCTCACCCCCATCCGGGAAGGTCAACACCATTTATATGATCTCTTCAACCACTACCTCCTCATTAACCGATTTGACGACGCAAACTTTTCATACCGATGAGGAGATTCTTGAGGCCCTCACTTCCCCGGAGTATCCCTGGGATGACATGCACCATCGTTCGTATTTCCTTCCAGAAGCATCTTCCTCTAGCACCGCTACCCAATTTGCGGTTGAATCCAAAGACTTCCTCCCCACCAAGGTAGACTGGTTCAAGGACCCTATTCCTGCTCCTGATGCCTTCGAGGAAGGTAACATGGCCAACATCTCACCCGTCATCCAAGTTGATATCGCTGCCCTAGGACGTGCCCCTCAACTCATCACTTTAGGAGCATTCTGCAGTAAAAAAGAGATTGAGGACTACATAAACCTTTTCAGAGAATTCCGTGATGTCTTTGCCTAGTCCTATACTGAAATGCCCGGTCCTGACCCCGCCATTATAGAGCACCACATTGACACATGGCCTGATGTACCCCCCGTCCGTCAGAAACAGCGTCCTATTCCTCCCTCAAAGTTCCCAAGATGTGACCCTGAACTCATTACTTTAGGAGCCTCCTGCAGCGAGCAGGAGATTGAGGACTACAAACAACTCTTCCATGAGTTCCGTGATATCTTCACCTCCCCCTTCGAGCCGCGTTTGCTGACACTCGAACAAGCTGATGAAGACCGTCGTGCCACTCTTCAGAACATCGAGGCTGCCAAGAACCGTTCCAAAGCCAGTTACGACAAACATGTTCACCCTCGAACTTTCCATGAAGGAGACCTCGTCCTCGCCTATGACCAAGCCCACGGAAAAACTGGCAAAGGGAAGTTTGAATCCATGTGGCAAGGCCCTTACATCGTGCAGACCTGCCTAGGCAAGCGGGCGTACATCCTAGCCGACTCCGAAGGCCATCCTTTGTGCAACCCCCGTAATGGGTTGTATCTTAAGCATTTTTTCCCATAAATGACACCGCGACCTCGTTGGTCCGCATTGTACAGTTTGCTATCTTTTTGTTTTACACATATCCTCCACCATTGGAATCAGCACGCCGAGACCGTCATGATGGTCACCTCGTTGCATTATTTTTTACCTGTCATTTTTTGCCCATTTTTCAGATGCCACTAGTCGCCTCGATTTGCATGCCACATCGGCTGTTCTCCATTTTTCACATGTTTTATATCATCGGATTCATTTTTCTGAGCTGGTGATGATGCTTGAGATCATTTCTCGCTCTCAACCCCCGATTTTTTGGGTATTTTTCCAAAACGCCCTCGTCGCCTCGGTGTGCGTTCCACATCGGTCGTTACCCGTTTTTGACATCCTTTATATCGTCGGATTCATTTTTCCGAGCTCATGATGATGCTTGAGATCATTTCTCGCTCTCACTTGGTACAATTTACACATTGTGTACCGACACCTTGCTGCCTCGGTTTGCGCACCGCATCGGCCGCTATCGAATTGTTCCACATTTTTACATGAGCCATTCACTCCTGTCATACTGCAAATGTTTCATTATTTTGCCACCATTTCATCTACCTCGCAAGGAGGCCCACCAGTGTTCCCCCCTACCCTCGTTCTTGATCATCATTACTGATCCTTGATTGAACACTTCCTCCTTGCCTGGCCATTCCTTTTGTTCGGTATAATTTTATCCCTTTTTCGGGCTGGACAAGTCCTTTACGAAAAAGGCACTTAGGGAGTTTCCGTTAAGCTCTTTTCTGACTCCTAAAAGAATGAAAAGATCGCCGAGCAATCTTGCTTCCTTTCATGCTCGTTAAAGTACCTGAAAGGGCGTCTATCTGGTATAAGTTTAACCCTTTTCCGGACCTGGTAGACTAATTATGAAAAAGAAATACTCTAGTCACACTGGCTAGAAGAGTTCTTCATTGCATCCTTTTATGCTTCTTTGGGCCTTGGAGACTAAATCTATGAAAAAGCAACCCCCTGGAGTCTTCTTATTTGCTTTCAGACTCCCTAAAATTGAAAGCAACCACGAGCATGAACTGTCCTGGGATCGTAAAATCCACACGACAGTACCATTCCATTACTTCAGAGTCTTCTTATCGCTTTCAGACTCCTTAAAATTGAAAGCAACCACGAGCATGAACTGTCCTGGGCTCCTAAAATCCACACGACAGTATCATTTTACACAAACTTCTTAACCCATGAAGAAGTCCCCACCCGTGCCTCTTGGCACTACGATCGATCATCTCGGCAGCACTCCCAATCAGGTCGCCTTTGTTCAGAGTATTCTGCAGTATTCTGCCATTTTATATCAGCTAGAGTCTCCCTCAGACCAGTCACCCTCCCCGATCCACTACAGCTATGATCCCTTTCCCCTCAGTCAGTTTCATATGCTGCCAGATCATGCCCATTATCATACTCTGAACAAAGGAAGTTTGAGTCCACTCACTCTACTTGCCCAGTTGTCACCCCCAGTTTGTCAGTCCTGCCCTCAGTACTATCACATTTCGGTTCTCCACCTCGCGCTTCTGTCAAGGAAACATCATTGCCTTGATAGTTGCAGGTCTCCCTCTGTCGACGACAACCCCTCTATTCCAGAGGATAGGCCCAGAGGTCCCTACGCCTTGGACTTATCACCATCTGTGGTAGGTTCCTACGGACCGTTCTGAGAGGAGTCATCATTGCCTCTCCGAGTGGTTGTTTCTCACATGCTCGACTTCAGCACCTTGGTCGCATCGTCGAGAATCACGTAGGGTTACATCCTTTACATTATGTGTCGAAGACCCCGGATTTCCCCTGACTCTAGCACATTGGTGAGTCACTTCGGAACACCTAGTCATATGTTCCTGTGGATGTCCGGGCTGCGTTGGCGTTTGTATTCGGAAGCCATCCAGTTATATGCTTCCTTGAGTACCCGTTTCAGTTCCAGTTCAGTGTACCATTGAGAGTGTGACCCTTGTCACTCTGATCCAGCCGATCATCAGTTCCCTTGGTACCACATTCAGCAGCACTGTTGATATTCCGGTGCACCAGTTTTTCAGCTTACACATGGTCAGCCCAGCAGTATGTCCCAGATTTGTGTCTCCTCTGGACACCTATGATGTACACAGTGATTATCTATGTATCTTACAGGTCCCCATTTTTCGGGCCTCACAGTTTTGTTTATGTATCTTGATACGAGCATGGGTATGCCCACCTCGTCCATATATTGAGATTATTCCTCAGTCAGTATTTGAGGTCATGTATATGTCAGGTCCCCATTTTTTGGACCCCATTGTTATTTTTATGTTATATCCTGATACGAGCATGGGAATGCCCGCCTCGTCCATGTGATCAGATGATTCCTCATCCATTATTGAGGTTATGTACTTTTAGTTCTTACAGTTGTTCGGGATCGTCATTCCGAGCTTCGGTTTGTTTCTTCTCTTCTCTCCACACCTAGGAAAACCATTCATGACTTATTATGTCCATCGACCATACGATGATCTCCTGCCCTCGCACATCAGGGGGCAATCTGTTAACACCCAAAAAGTGTTCACTACCTCATCTACCACATTATATGGCTCATTTGTCCATTTTCCTACCATATTTCCCTTAAAATCCCAAAAAATCCCATTAGAAAGCCTCCAAAGGGCCTAAAATGCCTCCAAAAGGCCACAAAACCATCAAAATAGCCTCAAAAAGGCTAAAAAACACCCTTTTCCTCCAAAAATAGCAAAAATCCCCTAAAAAGGGAATAAAAAATATAAAATAATGAAGAAAAAGAGGAAAAAACCCTATACAGCTGCCCTAAACCATGTGTTTCCTAAAACCATGGGTCAGCACTCCACCAACAAAAAACTATAAATAGGTGATGGAGATCCCACATTCAAAAAATACACAATCAAGTATACCCTTACTCTGCCAAAATCTCTCTCGAAACCCTAGTTCACCATTGAACTACTTTCACCTTGAGAGCCCCTTTTGGCCCATTTCCACCATTGGAGAAAGAGAAGGAGCACATTGGAGCTTGGAGCAACCCTCTTGGACATTGCAGGGAGCTTCATGAACCTTCACATTGAAGGTAATATTAATACAAAACCCTTGTTTACAAATTGTTGTTTATTTTTTCATGCACATGTTTTAGAGTAGTTTCTATTTCTGTTTTAGCTTAATTATTTACATTTACTGAACTGCTACTAAGGAGTCCCTTCTCCTTAGTAGGTGCTCATTTGCACAAGCTAGGGGTAAAAACCTAGCTACACCAAGTAAAAAATCTTAAGATGATCTTCAGCAGATATGACTTTACCAGGGTCGTATTTGGGTAAAATTTTCTCTATATTTTTAGGCAGATTGTGGAATGCCCATCTAGATTTAATGCTCCTCTTGCTCTCCAAGTAGGTATAGCCATGGCTCTGTGTGGAGAATTAGGTGGAGAATCATGTGGTGAATTAAGTGGAGTGTTCTTTAGAGTGAAAAGTTCTCCAAGATTTTTTGGATCTTCAAAATTTTCTAGTTTTTCAAGATCGACTTCTTTCAGAGGTTCTGTGATCTCTTCCAAAGATAAATTTACAAGTTCTTCAAAGCTCTGCACAAGAATTGAGTCACGGGTGTACTGTCTTTCTCTTGTAGGGGCTTTTCTTCTAGGGAGAAAGGTTATCTCGTTTAAGCTGCCTAGTTGTTTAACGTAAGCTCGTGTATGTCTTCTCAAATCAGCTACTTCAACAAAAGGTACAACATACAATGTTTCTTGTAGCTCAAAATCAGAATTGGGATTTTCCTGATTTTCTTGATTTTTTGGGATTACTATCTCAAGCAGGTTTTCATTAGGATTTGCTTGACAGGAAGGGTCTCCGCTGTCAGCCATGCACTTCAGGCCCTCTTTCTAGCGCCAAAAACTATTGATGCCCCAAAAATTGCACCATCAAGCAGCAAGGGATTCTACCCAGTGAGTAGTTCCAATTAGATTGCTCACCGTTTGGCGCGGGGAATCCGTCTGGTTAATGGTTCTGGCTACCATAATATTTCAAGATTCTTATTCTTTCTATTGGTTGCTTCCCAATCCACTATTTATGTATTTTATTTGAATATGATATGCAACTGCCTAAAGCAAAATGCAGGTAGCTAATCTAAATTAATCTAAAACAGTATAAGTAAATGTAATCTATCCTTGCAAGGAGCAAATTGTAAATATGAGCAATGTACTGAAAGGAACCCTTAAATATTACATGGATATCCATTTAATTCATAATTAAGCATTTTCAGCAGAAGGTTAAAGATATTAAAGATAGCTTTAATTCACATTAATACATTCAATTACTCATTTAGGAGAAACATCCTTGTACATAAAATAGTAAGATCATTCATTGCACATAAATAATTCAGAATAGCAAACAAAAATCTCACTGTAATATATGAATGTCACAAGAATAATCCAGCAGGCATCCAATACACATTTCTAGGAAAAAAGACATCCTCTCCAGGCTCATATTAGGAAAATTTAGCTTTCTTGGAGCAAGTGCAAAGTAGTTCGTACAAGCTTAGAAAATTCCTTTCCCCTGCCAAAAGTCCTTTACACTATTCACTAATCGTCTATTTATAAGTTTACAAAATGCCTCTAAGGATGCCACTTGTCCCTTTACAATTTTATTTTAAAAATTCTCCAGAATAAAGCAATTCGTGGCCTCCTCTTATAACAGAAAAAAGGACAGTTGTCATTGTGACTTCACGTTTAGACCACAAGGACAAAGAGAAATAAACAAAATAAAAACAACGCATCATGGCTGATACAGCTAACTTTGGGGTGGTGCCTCTGCTGGTGATGATGTGCCTATGCTGGTTGCTACTGCTGCTTCTGTCTTCTTCTCTTCCTCTACTATATAACTAAACCATAAACCAGTATCTCTTATAACAATATTTGTTGGCGAGGGGAACATAATTTTTTGTGAAGTCACATGTTTATCAAGCTCTGCTTCAATACTTTGAAGTCCTGTTATTGCTATTTGGTGGACCTCCTTGAACATGTGATTGTGCACTGATGATAGCCCAATGTATTGGTGGAGATCATCTGTGGCTAACACATCAATTTTCTTTACATACTCCATTTGAATGTCGAGCTTGTCTTTTAAATCGGACAGGCATTGCTCTTTACTTTGAAATTCATCAAGGGTCTGGGGAAAAACAACCTTACACTTTTCATGCACTTCATACATCTTTTGATACAGGCTATTACCTTTCCCCATCATACCCTAGATCTTAGCAATTAGCTTGGCGCCGCAATTCCTGCAAAATTCCATGAGGGCTACATCTTCCTTAAAACCGGCCACATATTTAAACGAGAGGTGTTTATGGAAATCTGCCATCTCTTTTCTCCACTACATCTGGCTCAAAATGTTTGCTTTTACTCTAGAGTACTTGTTTCTAAGCCTAACAGCCTCAGCATTAACCTCCTTCATTCTATCCAACACGGTCTTGAGTCTACAAACCTCCTCAGTAATTAGTTCTTGCGTGGCATGCATTTGTTTCAAGATTTCATAAGACTGTTCATGAAAGGGAGACATATCCCTTGCCCTGCTTTCTACTCGCTCTAGCTACTCAACCATTGACTGTTTATCTTCTTCCAACTGAAAAAATCTAGCTTTGGAATCATTCTTTTCTTCCTTAAGTACCATCATCTGGATTTCCAAGTGCTCCTTTTCTTCTTCCAGGTGTTGATACTTATCTGACAACTCTTTGTGGCCAGTAGACAGGCGATTATATTTGTTCACCACAAGGTCCCTGTAGTCTTGATCATTAGCCACAGCATACTGTAGCATATGAGCTCTTCTCTTTGTTGACTCAAACTCTTTAACCATGTCAATCACATTATCTTCGGTTGCTTTTGCTGCCACCACAATGGCAGATGCCATGGCCACGGAAGCCGTATTTGTATTTTGCATACCAGTGGTTTCTCGCTGGGTGACAATATCTAAATGAAAAGGTATCTTTAACCTTGTCTCTGACTTTAGGACTACAGACTTTCTCTTCTTATAATATACAAATTTATCCCATCGGGAAACAGTATGATCTTTGGATGGGGTGAAAGGGATGATTGGGAGATTTCTTATATGGATGTTTGCCTTCGTGGGTGGGGTCTGTACCATTTAAGACAAGTCTATATCCATATCATGAGTGTTAGAATCACCTGCTTTTGCATCTTGGATGACCTTAATCTCTTCTTCGGCTTTAAGTCGGCTTTCTTCTTCAGCACTTTGCTCTTCTTTGGCTTTAACCCTTCTTTCTTCTTCAACACTTTTCTCTTTCTCAATCATCTCCCTCTCTTCTTGATACTTGGTAGCTTGCTTCAACCTAGCTTCTTCAAGCCTAAGAGCCTCTTCCTGCTCCCTTTGCAACTTATCGGCAACATTTTTCTGGAATCTCTTTGCCTCCTCTTTCAACCTTTTCTCTTCACGGGTCAGGACCTTAGCTGCTTCCCTTTCTTTCTACACGTTGGCTTCTTTGGCTGTGGTAGAGCTAGAGCTAGCTCCACCTTTGTGATGAAAAATATGCAATTCAGTCATATTACTGATTCCTCTTAATGCCTCCTCTTCATTGTCATAGTAATGTGCATAATCGAAGTGAGCATGCAACTCTCTGCAGTGCTTCACAACTTTGTTTCGTCTTTCATTTCTATGAAAGAGTGCTTCTCCGAAGTGAAAACCTCTTAACTCTTGAATGAACTCTTCAGCTGCTGCAACCCCCTAGAACTTATAGGATCGTATACAAAAAGGAAAAGGAGGGAAGGAAGCCTTATGTAGCTTATTAAGAAATCCGCCCACCCCATCACGGAAAACTTGTCTGACTGCTTCTTTCAGAACCATGAAATCAGTGGCATATCTTTGTAAGATGTATGGTGGCTTAGAACCTCCAAACATTCTGATATAGGTACCTTCTTCTGAGAAGTAGAAATCGCCATAATTTTCCATGACTTCCATGGCATTCTCCGACAGGCAATTGGGTTCTTCATTAAACATCTGCTCATACAGAGGCATAATGAATTCTTCACATATGAACTTATAGTGCGCCCTGTAATTTTGAGCCAACAGTATTTTAGAACTAGTATATACCGGGGTGTTGGACTGATCCCATAAGCAACCTAACTTGGGGAAATGGAGATTTGCCAAGATGCAATCAATGAGATATGAAGACATGAAAAACTCTTACTTTTTTAGAGCTAGACCTTCTTTAGCTGCAGCCACAGTAGATGCCAAACTATCTGAGAGGATAGTGACCCAATCAAAAATAGTTCCCTTAAATGCTATGTAGTGGATTATGGGGGCCCATTGAATCCTATATACAGTTCCATCAGGCCTGCCGAAAATTTTGCTTAACATAAGCGCAATCATCCTAAAAGGGGGTCTCAGGATCTGAACTTCATACTCATCGTTGTCTCTCTTCCTTAGTTGTTTTCCCATGATTAACCTCCTTTTAGCTATTTCAAAATTATTCCTCTATCCCAGCCATGCATAGTCTAGTGCCTGTTGGGGACATGGGAACTTGTAGGCTATTGCAATATAAGCCGGATGGAATTAAATGAATGCCTCTCCCTTGCTGTCATGTAACACTCTTGTTTCTGTGTTAGCGTGCCCCAATATCCACCCGATTACTTCTGAGCAAGGGGATAGCTCAGGTCATTTAGAATCTCTAGATATGCTAGAGGCCCTAATGTTTAGGTAGATTTTCTCTTCTTCGAAGAGTACCTCTGGGATATCTTAGTCTCTGAGCATCCGATAAATATCTTCCCACCTGACCTCAGGAGGGATGCTTGTGATGCACTTACTGTCTCCAAACAGAGTTTCAATTCTCGGTTCTATTGGCTTTGGTTCCACAATTTTAGCTTTATTTCTGATACCCTTTGGCATTATCGCTTATCTCTGTCAAGCAACCATACGTGAATGGACATAAGATTGCAAATAATTACATAGAATAGAGAAAGACAGGAAAGAAACGGGACTAGCATGATAACGTATAATCATAACAAACTATAATGCTGCATGCTGGGGAAAGAAAGAAAACGCAATTAACTCAAGAAAAACACATTATGGCCGTCTAACTTGAATGTTCTAGGGAGGTGATGTTAGGCTCGACTATACTTTTGCGCGGGCACATGGGCGCGGTGATAGGTTCGCGTTGTCGAATAAGAACATTTTGTTGGCTAACCGGATTGGGAAACCTATGGGGTTGAAGTGGCTGTAAAGTCTACAATTGCAGGCAACTTTGAAAACAAAAGATGGTATACGACGAATGCTCACAGGCCATGCAATTGACATGGAAAAAACTACCAGAGAAAGTTTCAACGTATATTTAGGACAAAACTAATCGTAGAATTACTTGCCTGGCAATGACATGACAGCTTAACAGGGTTCGATGTAGCGAACAAGATGAGCTGGAGAAAACTTGAACAATCTCCAAACGGCATCCTCTACCAACTTGATTCAACCAATGGGATTCAAAAATAACCCCTGCCACCTTTATAATGAGGTCCACGCATGTGGCAATTAATGGATAGGTGGCAGCAATTTAAAACAGTGTTAAGAATGCGTATGGCGGGTCAAATCGTCATAAACAACATTTAAGCCTAACCGTCAAAACTGGAGGGAAAAGGGGAGTTTCATCCGCCGTTGTGGGATGAAACGCTGAGTTCTTTCAAAGTTGTGGCGAGCACTCGCTAGTTCCTACTGCTACGCGGGAGACTTGGCGTTTGAACGAGGCATTCGCCCGTTGCGGCGAAATTTCTTCAGTTGGTTCACCGTTGCGGGAATATTGGATGAGTTCTTCCGCAATTTCGGATGAATTTGGTAAGTCTTTTCCAAAAAAAAAACGAAAGGTCGAGGGACTTGGTAAGGAGGTGCCCATTGCAGAAAAAATTCATGAGTGCTTCCGTGGTTGTAGGTGAACATCTCGAGTTCTTCCGAAATATTGGATAATCGGAAGTGCTTCCGCCGTTGTGGGTGAAAAGCCTGAGTGCTTCCGCCATTGCAGGAAAGAATCTGAAGTTCTTCCTATGTTTCAGATAAGCATAAGTGTTTCAACCATTGCGGGAGAAAAACTTGAGTTTTGAATTAGAAGAAAAAACTACAATTCAAAAAATATTTCTCATTGAAACAAAACTAAGTACAGAAAACTTTCCAAAGGAGACTTAACTCTTAAGCAAACTTTCTAGGAAAAGAGAAGGAGGGTCTCCAATGTCTACAAAAAATAATTGGGGGGGGATGTTGCTGCAACAACAGACCTCTTATTTTTAGAGAGGTCGACCAATGAAAGGGTTGACCTTCCCTCCCATTGTAAAACTATATAAATACATCTTAGGTTGAGAAACGAAGTTAGTTAGTTAGAGAGAATAGATGTAGAGCCAGAGAAAAACGTTGTGTAACTTTTTCAGTTAATGGAAATTTCTAATTTTAGTTGTTGATGATTAAATTCATCTTCTGTTGGTGATTAATCTAAGTTAGACAATCCTTGATTGTTGATAAGGGCCCCTCAACAACCAAAGGTTTTTCATTGTGTATATTTTGTTATTTCGTTTTTGCAGATAAGTAGTTTTCATTTTCAGTATATGTATTTAATTCAATTTTTTCTGTAGATGTTGTTTCTCTGTTTCCTGTAATATTTTTTGTTGTTGTTAATACACTTTAAATTTTCAGAATTTAAACTAATTGGTCATACTTAGTTCCTTTCAGCTTTCCTTTCAACTTTTCCATTGCAATTAGATAGTGTTTAATTAGTTTAGTATTTCAAGTTTAGTTTATAGACAAATTTAGCCTTGTTAATTCTCCTATAGCTGTAGATTACCTTAATTTATCTTTTAACTTTGTTTTATTATGAAATAGAAATGGTTTTCTTTCCTTAGATATAGATTAGTATATTTGATTTTCATTATTTCATCTTTAAACAGTTCATTTACTGCTTTGCTTGCACCATAGAATAATCTGCACGAACCAACTGGCATTAGGATCGTTTAATTTGCTCATTTTGATAGTTTACACCACTTTTTGTCATCTGGACTGTCATTCAAACTATATTTCCGACTGCCATCTGGACTGTCATATGAAATTTAATAATTTCTGTTTTGTTTTTATGCTTGTTTAAAGTTCAGTTTTTTAGGTTTTTGAATTGTATTATTTCCTGTAGTTAACTAGCAGTTGTATATGTAATTAGGACTTTGTTTTGAACTACATAGAGTTTCAATTAAGCTCGAAATCCATTCTTATTTCTTATTCATTTCCTTAACCCTGCTTTAGTTTATTTTTCAGATTAGGTTTCTATAATTAATCCTTTGTCTTCTGATTTCTTAACTTGTTTCTATTTTAGAACTCATTAATTTCATTATTAGTTTAGTTTACTTCATTTTTATTAAGGTTGATTTTGGATTAAAACTAGATTTAATTTAATTTCTAAAAGTTTATCAGTTTTTCATGGATTTTAGTTCTAACAAAGGATCTACTCTTCTCATTTACATAGTTAGAGAAGATGTTCATGGATAGGATTTGATTAAGAAACAACACATCTTTATTAAGTTTTCTACTTGCTTCTAGATCAAACTTATTTCCAAGTCATTTTCATAAGCCTAGATTTCTTTAAACATGTGTTGGTAATTATATTTTATGCTTCACCTTTGTAGGAAAGCATAGACATTTGCACGCCTTTGATTTCAAAGTAGTCATTAGAAATACATGTTCTTGGTTTCTTGTTAATAGATCAATTGTTAATAACGTCTCATTCCAAATCAGTCTTAGATAGCATAACTAGAGATTTTCAAATGTTATTTGCTTATGGATAAAGAATAGATTGCAATGTTTAAGATTAATTGCAATTGGTCAATTTTTGGCTTGCATCTCTTTGTAGAAGTTAAGCTAGATTTACTTCCGTTATGTTTGCTTGTCACATTTGAAAGTCATTTCGATAGATTTTCTCCAGTTCCTATTACATTCGACACATTTCCTCAGAATCCTCAAGGAGAATGGAATTAGGTAGCTTAGCTTAGTTTTGAGTATTTGTTAAATGCACGAATAGTTTAACTGTTGAATTTCTTAGGTTCATTAAGTAGTTTGTAATCTTGCTTCAGATAATATAGTTTCTTATTTCCATAGTTAGTTGTAATCTGAATCATTTCATTGATAGATTTATGAATTCATAGTTATTGCATGGTAGTTAGTCTTTCAAATTCCTAGATTAGAGTTTGAATAATTGATTAGTAGTTTCCATTTTCATAAGAGTAGTTTGCTTTTGATCAAGTCTTGTTTCCTAGATAGTATTGTTTTTATATTTTCAGTTATTGTTCATAGAGTAAAGTAGTATAGATTGATACGATTATGATCTATTGCTTTAGTTAGGTCTAATCAGTTTAGTAGTTGTATCTTTGAAGTTTGACCAATTTTTTATTTTGAAATACTTTTCGATCTTTTCATTTTTAAACATTTCTAAGGTCGGTCGAGCCGATGTCTTAGGTACCATTCTACCTCAGCATATATTGTGCCACAACTCTAAGAATACCAACCCTGGTCGAAAATTAAATATTTGGTGATTCATTAAGATAGTAAATACACCCAACATTTTGGCGTTGTTGCTGGGGAGTTGTAGATAGGTAGAATTTTCTTCTTAAAACTTAGTGATAGGCAAAATTTTCCTTTTTGAAACTTAGAGATAGGCTAGTGGCGAGCGAGTGGTTAGACGAGAGGTAAGGACCTTTGCATCTGTTATGGAAGGAATCCCCAAAACCCAACAATATTAGTAATGCAATTAGGATTTATTTCAGTTTTAACTTTGTTTTCATGAATAGGTATAGAGACCCAAAAGGTATATACATTAAAACTAGCCTTCCTACTAAAATCCCTACTAACCTTTACTGGGGGCGTGCCACCCCAACTACTAACTCAGCAGAAAGGTATCGAAAAACACCTAATGGGGATAGTCCTACTTGGAAAGCTAAGGAAATCCTTTCTGGAAACTATTTACGGGAAACCATAGAGACATCAGAAAAACCAGTCCATAAAGAAACACCACTAGAAGAACCTCACGTTCATATTGAGACTGAACTTAGACAAGAGGAAATTAAAAAAGATAAATCACCAGAACCTCTTAATCCTCCATTAGCTTCAAAACCCAAAGACACTACCTTCGCAATAGTAGGTGGTCCAAACCTAGTAGACGTTGTTGATCCTGCACAAGTAGACATTCTTTTTGAAAATTTTGTGAAGATAGTTGTTTCACACATTGAGATAACAACTGTGGGACCTTCAAAACTGGACTCCCATGTAGTTGGTAATTCCTCTCCTAAAAAGAGGAATACTATCCCTAAAAAAAAACATTGGGACATCCCATATTCACCAAGAAAAGAAAAACCTAGGTATTCTCTCTTTGGAAATCAGTTTTTCATGGAGAATGAAAATCAAGATCATGTCTGACAAGATGAAGACGAGGGATAGGTTAGAACTGAACGTACTTTTGGGTTCCCCATCTTAGGCACCGTACAAGATGTAACCATGAAAAAAATCCCTCTCTCCTCACTACCAACCTTTTATGGAAGATTAGTGAGGATCTAGATACATTCTTATTCGAATTTGACATTTTGTGTAAGAGCTATAACTACCTACAAGATGGCCAAAAGCTAAAACGTTTTCCAGCCACATTAAAAGATTCTTCTATTCGATGGTTAATGGGGTTAGGAGAATCTAGTATTAGAACTTGGGAAGACATGAAGACTGCATTTCTATGGAAATATCAGGATTACTGTAAACCTAAGGACTCTCGCAATGATATTTTCAAAATACAACAACTTGAAGATGAGAGCCTAGAATACTATCGTGAAAGATTTAACTATGTGTGACATAAATCAAAGTATAGTGATCTTCGAGAAGATGGAGTAAGAACACTCTTCCTTAAGGGAATCTCAGAAGAATTCTTAGAAAACCTTAATCTCATGGCAGCAGGAGACATCTCTCATGAGTACTTCACACAGATTTGTAAGATGTGTAGGAGTTACTCTAGAAGCAGAGGGAAAAGTTGGAGACACTTTCAGGAATCTTATACTAGAAACCTAAAAGGAGATACATCCAGTCTTGGTGGAGTTACAAGGGTAGAATTGGGAAACCTATTAGAAAATTTCAAAATAGATATCTTAGGAGCCATGGGTTCTCAATTAGATGCATTACAAGCTAAAAAGAGACAGGATGAAGAGCATGCACCGATGAGTATTTTTTGTCCTAGGTGTAGAACTAAACATCCCCAACAGGAATTTCCATTGAATAATGTCTCAGTATGTCACCTTTTCACAGAAGAAAATCCAACTAATAATTGTCCATCGTTGCCTAGGTTACGAGCTATATACAAGAGTGGAAATTTTTGTGAGACATCTAGGAGGCCTTAGAAACCTAGAGATCAACCATCATATTAGGATCCATCATTACAATTTCCACCCTATTACCATCCTGATCAACCTCCTCAACAGTGGAACACTTCAAGTTGGAAAAATTGGCCACCTGAGTATCCTCCTCAAAATGCTCAATAGCAGCAATGGGCACATGGATGGAGAGGACAAGCATATGCTCAACCACCTCCTCCTATGCCTATATATCCCTACCCACCTAATATCCAACAAATCTTTCCTGGATTTGTACCTCCTTCACTACCCCCTATCACAAATCATCCTCACCATTTCACGAACATGAATCCCCCAAAACCCACAATATTACCTGCACAACTGGTACCAAATCCTAACAATAAAGCAACTCAAGATCTTAACAGCATTGGGTTTCTACCTCTTCCATTATATGCCATTTCAACCACGCCAGTGCATGATATTTAACTGCGATCTAGAAGAGTTCTGCAAGATCATCCAAAATCATCAGTTGTTGTCCGAGAAGAGAATGAAGAAGAAGACATACCTAATGAAATTTTGAATGATTCCATTCTCGAAGATGTGTTTATTCCTAAATCTTCAACACACAACCATTCTCATAAAGAAGTAATTACCGGAGAAAAAACACCTGATTTGGCATATGTAATGCACCTGCCACTTTCCAAAGTGCATTCTTAGGAATTTTTGCTGACCTTATACATGATTGTGTAGAATTTTACATGGACGACTTTATAGTTTATGGTAATACCTTCCAAGAATCCCTTGATAACCTTGAAATGGTTCTTATCCAGTGCCAAGAAACGAACTTATCCCTTAGTCATGAAAAATGTAAGATGGTACTAACTGAGGGCATAGTTTTGGGACATCGTATCTCTCTTCAAGGAATCAATGTGGTTCCTGCCAAGACATAAATAATTGTTAATCTTCCTCCTCCAAAAACTTAGAATGAGGTAAGGTGATTTCTTGGCCATGCAGGCTATTATAGATGTTTTATTGAAAACTTCACCAAGATAGTTGCACCCATGTTAAAATTACTTATGAAAGACACATATTTTCAATGGACTGAACCTTGTCAACATGCCTTTGAAAGTTTAAAGGCAAAGATATCAATGGCACCAATACTTAGGGGCCCTAATTCGTCCCTTCCCTTCCATATATCCACCGATGCTTCCGACATGACTATAGGAGGAGTCTTAGGTCAAAAGGAAAGACAAAGATCATATGCCATCTATTTTTCTAGCAAAAATTTGACTCCTGCAGAATCAAAATACATTGTTACTGAAAAAGAGTTTCTTGCAGTAGTCTATGCTATTAACAAGTTTTGTCACTATATCATAGGATATGAATTTTTTGTACACACACACCACTCTGCCATTAGATTTTTAATGAACAAACAAATCACCAATGGCAGGGTGACTGGGTGGCTTCTTTTATTACAAGAATTTAATATCACTGTTGTTGATCATCCCGATTGAGAGAATGTGGTAGCATATTTTCTCTCTTGAATTCAAATTGATGATAAATCTTGTCCTATCGATGATAGCTTTCCGAATGAACATTTGTTTGCTGTGTCTGTTTGAACCCCTTGGTTTCTAGACATAGCCCAATTATTTAGCAACTGGAAAGATACCAAACCATCTCTCCCCACCTGAGAAACATAGGATCATAGTCCAAAGTTCTAATTATTCTTGTGTGGATAATGATATTTTTCGTACTGGTCATGATCTTATTATTATACGATGTGTATGAGAGGATGAGATGGTAGAGATACTCCATGCATGTCATGGTGGACCTTGTGGTGGGCACTTTTATGATAAGAGAACAACATACAAAGTGTTAAACTATGGATTTTATTGGCCAAGCATTTTTAAATATGCTTCCAAGTATGTCAAGGGATGTGCCAGTTGTCAAATACTGGTTAGACCTATGCCATCCGATGAGATTCCCTTACAACCCCACGTTATGATTGAGCATTTTGAAAAATGGGCTGTAGATTTCATTGAGGCATTTTCCCCTATGTCTCGCAAGAATAAGTACATCCTATTCTGTACAGACTATGTCACCAAGTGGGTGGAAGCTAAAGCCTAATTCTGAGCCACAGAAAAATCTTTGGTAGAGTTTATATATGAAGAAATATTTACCCAATTCGATGTACCTAGGAAAATTGTAATCGATCAAGGATCTCAGTTTACCTCCAAGTTGATGAAAGAGCTTACTGAAAAATATGGTATTATACAGTGTAAATCTTCACCATATCACCCACAAGCCAATGGTCAGATAGAGTCTACAAACAAGGTATTAGAAGCCATCCTGACCAAGACTATCTAGTTACACCACAAATACTGGGAAGATAGGCTTCTAGAAGCCTTGCGGGTTTTTAGAATAACTTGGAGGAATACCACTGGCCACACACCTTATAGTTATGAACTTTTATATGGTAAACAAGTTCTTCTACCTAACGAATTTCAAGTAAGAACCTTTCGTATGGATGCACAATTAGGGATGGATCTGGAAGAAGCATAGAAGTAACGAATCCTACAAATAAATGAATTAGACGAGATTAGACAAGATGCCATTCAATGTACAATTCTAATACAAAACCAACACAAAAAGTGGCATGATAAATATATTAAACAAAAACAATTCAAAACTGGAGACTGGGCATTACTTTTTGATTGAAGTTACAAAAACTTTAATGGTAAATTAACTACTCGTTGGATGCGTCCATATGAAATTGTTACAACTTTTGATAACGAATCTGTTGAAATTAAGACAATTGATGGTTTGCAAATTTCCTTTGTTGTAAATGGACATAGACTAAGACTTTATCATCAACCAATATCTAAACAAAACTTTGTGTAGAATGCCTTACAACAAAAAGAGATGGAGCTAGTTGAAGAGGAAGTCATTCCTCCTTCTCCTGGTTCTTGAATTATTTTGGGTTATCTTTATTTGTACATATCTAAATATATTTTTGTTTCTTTAAATAAATAAGAGTCATTTATAACAATTGATTGCATTTATATAGGAAATTCATTCTTATGATCATCTTATGGAATTTTTTCAATTAAAACAGGAAGACTCTTGTCCCTTCCCTAATTTTGATAAATTTCATATGACTTTTCTTTATACATATGTTTTTGTTTTGAATAAATTTGAATCAATTAACAAGTAGTTTTGAAGTTTGATTACAAGAACCTTATATTTGTAATCATCTCATAAAATATTATTTGAAAAAGGGAATTTCTCTAAAAAAAACTCATAATGCATCTTAAATCCTCTTTTGATTATTGTTAAAAATTGAAAATTTATAGTGAAAAGATAAAGTGTTCTTTATATCATTTCTAACCACTTTCTTCTATGATTCTTTTGATTAATTTTTTTTTATGCTTATGTATATGGTATTTGATTCAAACCTACGCATTCCTGATTTATCATTAGAATAGTTGCTTAAGACGTACTTTAATAATCATGTTTTTTCAAAGATATATTTGACACCTATGGACTACTAGTTAATCTGAGACTCATTATCAAAACTTGTCTCTTAAGCATTTTTTTTAAAGGTATCCCAAGAGCAAGTGATATTTCTACTTGTGGGGAACACTACTAATCCTTTATGATGAAGATAGACTGAGAGGTAAAGGGAAAACCTTAGGTTATTATCTTTTGGCATGATCTATATGTTAAGTTTAGCCTAATTTCACAAGCAAGATCACTGAAAGGAACACAATCAAAAGATAGACACATATTTAACCTGGGAAACACTCATGGGGTAGAAAGCCTAGCAAACCTTTCCTCAATATAGATAATCAACCAATACAAAGATGTAGTCCTCAACAAGAGCTCCTTCTCCTCCTATGCAGATTTCTCGCTCCCCTATGCACCAATCACAAGTGAGTGAATGAGTAAGAAAAATGAGGAACACACCTCTTCTATTTATACTCAATTCCTAACTAAATTTTCACCCTAACATGCCCGACCTCTCCTAAAAGAGTCTAATAACCTGTAAACAACTAACTCAAGGCCGACCTCACAAGGGAGATCTAATAATGCTAGTTACCACACTCTCTCGGAGGAATAAACATCTCCGAATATATAATAAGGTTTGCATGGAGGAATGAAACATATCCAAAATAATAAAGTACAAATATAATATTCTTAGAAGTTACAATATTTCAACACTCCCCCTTAACGAGAAGGATATTATAACAACATCTGCAGGAGCAAGGAGTCATCAACTACATATTACATGATACATCTATAAATCATTGGAAGCTTTCTTTTTACATCATCAATCACTCAAGCAGTTACTGGAACATCTTCAATACTAGAACATCAACATCTTCAGTACTGAATCTTCATCTTTTGCAACACCCGAACAACCACAACAACATTAGCATTTGGATCCTCTCGATCAATGACATCATCATCTGGATCCTCACGATCAATAGCATTGTCATCTAGATCCTCATGATCAATAGCATCATCATTTGGATCCTCACAATCAACAACATTGTCATCTGGATCCTCACGATCAATAGAATCATCATCTAGATCCTCACGATCAACAACGTCATAGCAGCATACCCTGCAATACACATGATCCATTTAAAACATCACAACATGTCTAGGGACGATGTAGTCCACTCATCAACTTAGACCAAGTCTAAGGACCCCTTTTTCTAAGACATATGTATACAGATCAATTTAGGGACCGAAGTTTGGGGATGATACAATCCCCTCTCATCCATTAGGGACCAGTTCTCAAAAACATCTATCTATGGATCTATCGAAGGACCAAAGTCTTGGGATGATACAATCCTCTCGTCCACTGGGGACCACTTCTCGGAGACATCTGTCTACGGATCTATTCAAGGACCAAAGCCCTAGGATGATACAATCCTCTCATCCACTAGGGACCACTTCTCAGATACATCTATGTACGGATCTATTCAGGGACCTAGGTCAAGGGATGATACAATCCTCTCATCCACTAGGGACCAATTCTCGGAGACAGCTGTGTATGGATCTGTTCAGGGACCTCAGTTTAGGGATGATACAATCCCTCCTCGTCCACTTATAAAAATTCTAATGACCATACATCGACCTCATCGTTGGAACATGTAAACTCATCATCAACCTCATCGTCGAATAGGTAACCTCAACATCGACACAAGTATCCACATCATCAATACAGTATCCTCATCATCGATACAATATCCTGATCAATACAGGTATCCTTATCATTGACCTTACTGTCGATGCAGGAAATGTCATCATCGATACAGGTATCCACATCGATACTAGTATCCAAAAATATCATCATCAACCATATCACTCCCCCTTTCAAGGAGGGTCCTTCTGAAATACACCAAACTTGTCTCGAAAATACTCAAACGTTACTCAAGATAGAGTTTTGGTAAACACATCAACGACTTGCTCGTCAGTGCTCAAATACTTGAGCTTGAAAGTTCCTTTCTGCACCATATCGCGTATATAGAAATATCGTATCTCTATGTGCTTTGACTTATCATGGAACACTAGATTCTCTATCATCTTGATACAACTCTGGTTGTCACACAAGATCATAGTGGGGTCCATCTCTAAGTCAAACAATCCCGATAACAACTTTCGAAGCCATACTGCTTCACAACTAGTAGAGCAAGCAACTTGTTAGTGATATTCACTGTAAAAAAAAAGGCGTTAGCTGAATTGGAAGCTATGTCTGAAAGATGATTGGAGGAATAAAATTATGCAGGTAGAGGTCGCTAGAGGACGTTTCCTTGGTAAAAAACGCAGTAAAGGTTCATTATATCAGCTCGCATAATCCAATGTTAAAGGGACTTTTCAGGATCCATGAATGGCCTATTTTTCCAAGGAACGAAATGTCCCTAACTAAAAACCACCATTTACACGTGTCATCCTCTCAGCATTTCAGGATCGTCAAGATGGTTTTCCAAAATGGCTTCTCGAGGGCCCTAAAACTAGCCGGTAAAGCCGCGTAAGTATTTTGAAGCACATACAATCCTACTAACGAGCAGGTTTGGAGAGGGACCCATCCCCAGAGTTGTGTGTTTCTAGACACTCATCTCAAAATAACTTGGTAGGAGATCGATCATTAAAAAAGCATCAGGGTAGAGAAGATGTGCGAAGTATATAGCAAGTAGCCCCTCCCTGGAATGAAAACCACTGTTTCCACATGGCGCCTCTAGATTCATTCAGGGGTTCTAAAGGGGGTTCCTAAGACAACTTTTCGAAGGGATTGAATACCATAAGTGGTTTCTATTTTTATCATCTTCACTTTTCACGCTGAAATAGCCCTCTCAAATAATGATTAATGTTGTCAGCATCGTATTAATTTACATCTCACTCTCTGCATGCAAAACTTGAAAGGTGTTTGCAGTCAGGTTCTGAAAGCAAAGGGTTTGGAAGGGATTGAGGAAGGAAGAAGTATTGGTCTATGAAGCATCATTCAACAATTGTATGGTCGCAACCACGTCCTTGTTATGCCAAAGAGAGTCGGAGAAGTGTGAAAGAAGTTCTTTGCAGTTCTGAAAGATTTATGTCGTGGTGGCACGTTTCTCTTTGTCCAAGCCAGACATACTATTTTGATCATCAAAATGGTCCTGGGTTATGGTGAGGCTGATGACCAAGTATTTTATTCATTTATGTTATTTGTAACAAACTATGTTAAGGAGTATAAACTGTCTTTCTTTAAGCTTTTGAGCTGAACAGATCGTAATAGATTCTGTTTTAGAATAGGAAGGCTATATATAGCCAAGTAGGCGATATCCAAAAGGTCGGCTCTCTGATGTAAGAAGTATTACTTCTATGTTTGATAGTTGATCAATATACAGGAACATATTATTACTCTATCTTGTAGCTAATGAATTCAAAGTTTTGATGTGTTGAGTTAGTATCTTCTTCTATTTTCCATCCCTTCCATTTATATATGATATGCAGAGCTTTTCTGAGTTTATATGAGCGCATATGCTTAAAATTACTTCTTCTTTGGTAATTGGTGATTGAAATATTCAGGCTAATATACCTTGAAGTGATACCCTCATATTAATCAGTGGTGTTTTGCTATTCATTTTGTTTAGAATGTTGAATTCCTTCCTTAGGCTCAACATGTTCTTCTGCAAATGTAATATAAAGATTTACTTACACAGTACCTTTATATTGCACCATTCCATTTTTCATATGCTACCAAAAGTCTGATTTCTTTGCACATTGAAATACTACCCATTAATGTTTCAATATGAGAATTCTACATTATTCCTATCAGATTGTTTTGGGCTTCAATAAAGTTTTTCAGAAGTGATTATTGATGTCTAGGCACTGTTCTAAAAAACAACTTTAGAACATCTCTAAGACTAACATATTTTTTGGTGCCGTTGACGGGGAATGCAATCAAGAAGATAAATCTTTCGTGGGTATAATGACAAAATTGTATGCTCTCAGTTTTATAATGGATAAAATTGAGGTGCAAGCTGTAGTCCACCTGGAAACTCCACAATAGAAAATGTGGCATCTGGACGAAGACACACTCACCAGAACCCCAGCCACGAAGAATTTGTGGCCCTAGAAGTTTCAATTTCTTGGTGACACAGACGCAGTAGATTCCAATCTACTTTGCCAAGCTACCAGTGTAGATTCTCCTCCCTGTTGTTCAGCCCGCAGTTTCACCAGTCCGATTCTATTATATGAACCCCTAATAATGACCCTTTTCAGCAAAATCCAGGTTCTTCCTTCCGTCATGGACCTCTGCAATTGCCCACACTCATGAATGACAAGCCTACTCATTATTTGAAGCTGCTGCCAAAGTATGATGGTAGTAGAGAGACATCTATCGAAGATCATGTGGATTGGTTTCAAGATTTCACAGAGAATATCCTGATCAAGCACGATGATGTATTCATGAGGATTTTCACCCAATCGTTAGGAGGTGAAGTCAGAAAATGGTTGAGATCTTGACCTAATGCATCTATTAGCACTATGGAAATATTGGAGTCCACATTCATCAAGAAGTGGGGAGTTAAACAGGATAGTTTATATTATTTGACAGAGTTTTCCACCCTGAAGAAAAGTGGCTCTGAAAATGTGGTCAATTTCACATCAAGATTTAATAAGCAATATTTCAGAATCCCTGAGGACATTCATCCTACTAAAGCCGCAACTCGGGTAACTTATGCAGTTTCCTTCCCACTGAATTTTTCCATAACATTGAGAGAAAGAATACCAATCTCATTCAGTGACATGCAAGATGATGCCATCGACATCGAAGGAAATTTGAGAGCGTGAGGAAAGATTAAGATGACGAATGAGGTTGAACCCAGAGATAAAGGAAAGGCCAGGGAAGAAGGGGTATCTTCAAATATCATATAATCTCAGGATGCTAAGATTGAGAGATGACTCGTATCATAACAAACCTTTCAAACAAGGTCACTAGAATGGATCTTGAAGGTAGCAGTCCCAATCGACAATCTTCTCCCCATCCTCAAAATCAGTTTAGAAGACCCTTTAATCCACAGATGGGGTATAGAGAGAAAAGAAATGATGAACAACCACTCAGACCTCCTGCTCGTGAAAAGGAAAATAATATGATCAGTGTTGCAGCGGAGAAAGATTATGATGATTTTGAGGAACAGTTAAATTGGGTGGAAGAAGATTCACACCTCATGCATCTCACTAGAGAAGACTATGAAAGTTCACAGTTGTATGAAGAAGATAGCTTGGATATTCTATGTACCCAAGAGAGTATTGATTTCCTTGAAGATCATCTAGCTTCTTGTAGTACTCAACCTAAAAAAACACCAAAGAGGTATAATTTAAGCCAAGGTTAGAAGCTGCACCCGAGCAAAATGGACCTATGACTAGAAAATCCCCACGGAAGCTAGATCAGATGAAGCCTCCTGAAGTAGCTCCTGTATCCAAAGTAAAATTTCTCTCTAAAGATAAAGAAGTCGAAGTCAAGACCCCATAGGTTCCTAATTTTCTAGGCATAAGCCCCCACAAGAGAATAGAATTGATCCCTAGAGAAGGGCCTACCCCTTTCAGTCTAGAGCAAGAGCTAAATAAACTGAAAAAAGTGGTCCCTTTAACTAAGTTGATAAGAAATCCGTAGGGCCAGATAGACAAGATGCTGCATAGAGCCGAAGGCACAGACCAGCAAGATACCATAAACCTTAATGATGAGGATCCCTCTTTTCAGTGTGGCCGACATATTGATAATAAAGAAGAACCCACTGCCCTATTTTACGTCGCTCTGAATGTGCATGATAAGAATCTTCACAATTGCATGCTAGGTTCGGGAGCATCCCACAATCTAATGCCCAAAGTTATCGTGGAACAATTGGGGTTGGAAATCACTCAGCCATATCATTATCTTTACATTTTTTATTCCAAAAAGGTAAAATGCATAGGGATGATAAACGATATGGTGGTTACTATGGCCCAGATACCAACAAAGAGCATAATGATGGATGTAGTAGTAGTCGACATCCCTTCTAAATATGGCATGCAATTGTTGAGAAGTTGGGATAAAAAGATGGGAGGAACCGTGCAGATGGATATGAAATACTCTATGATACTCGTTTTTGCTGGGGAACAAGGCGGTTGTACAGAGAGGCCATGTTCACATATGTCATAAATGACCTATATAGTCCTACGAACTATCCTATATTTGCCTTTGATTAAAATATGGGTTGCTATAGATTATCAGTAGAAGGTTCAGCCGAAGGCGAGGCCACACATATTCAGGCAGTGGAACCAGCTGCTGAAAATAGCCGAAATCTAGTATGGAGACTTTTTTTCGATGGAGCATCTGCCAAAAATGAATCTGGAGTAGGCGCAGTATTGACGTAACCTTTGGGAGACAAAGTCAACCTATCATACAAACTTGATTTCGACACCACTAACAATGTCGCGGAATATGAAGCACTCATCGTAGGCCTCCGAGCGGCAAGAGACTTGAGAGTTACTAATCTAGTGGTATTCAGAGACTCAAAGCTTGAGGTGAATCAGATAAAAAACATTTATCAGACTAAACATCCCAGACTTAGAGCATCTTGCCATCTGGTGTGGGATCTCATCGACAACTTTTTTTACGCCTTTAATATTACTTTTGTGCCCTGAGAAGAAAATCAGCAGGTTGATGCTTTGGCCATGATGGCGAGCTCCTTCAATCCTCCCAAGAAGCCTAAGCTAAAGTATGAAGTAGAAATGAGATACCACCCCTCCATCCCTGATAACGTTAAAAGTTGGCAAGTCTTTGAAGATGACCAATAGATCACGCATTTTTTGCAATTGGTCGGAGAATTTTCAAACACCAAGGTTGACGATGACTCTGAAGAAGCTGAAGGAAGTAATGAATGGGTAACATATCCTGGGAGATATGAATTCATGCAACAAATCATAGGTCATAAAGTGCTTCAACTAAAAAACAATTTTATACCGAAAGACCTTGTTCCTTTAGAACAATTGTTCGACAAAGATGACATCCCAGTCAAACCAGCAATACATCTGACCACTGAGGCCGTGCATGAAGTAAATCTCGACACTGAGGAAGACCCCAAGTTCATCAAGCTATCTGAATCCCCTAATAAAGACGAGAGGCAAAGGTATGAAGAATTGTTTAAAGAGTATGCTGACGTTTTGCCTAGAAATATGAAGACGTCAGGACATATGATACCTCTATAATTCAGCATAGGATCTCTTTAAAGCCTGATTCTAAACCAGTAAAACCGAAGTTGAGACCGGTGAACCCTATTTTGTTACCAGTCATTGAGAAATAGGTGAGGAAGCTTCTAGATGCAAAAATTATCATCCCTCTAAGGTACTCGGAATGGGTGGCAAATCTTGTACCGATCAGAAAGAAGAACGGTGAAATCCGGTTATGCATCGATTTCAGGAATCTGAATAAATGCTTGTTGAAGGAAAATTACCCCTTACCCAAGACGGACCACATTCTACATAGAGTGGTAGGATCAACCCAAGTCTCTATGATGGATGGGTTCTCAGGCTACAATCAGGTAGCAATGCATATTGATGATCAGGAAAATATGACTTTTACTACACCATGGGGAACATTCATGTATGATAAAATTCCTTTTGGACTTTTGAATGTTGGGGAAACATTTCAAAGGGACATGGAATTAGAGTTTGTGGGCGAAATAGACAAATTCATTGTCATATACCTTGATGACATGACAGTTTTCTCTAAATATGATCAGGATCATCTGCAACACCTGAAAGGAACTTTTGAGAAGTGCAGAAAGTATGGTTTGTCGCTTAACCCAAAGAAGTCCTTTTTTGCCATGACAGAAGGAAAGTGGCTTGGTCATATTGTTTCTAAAGATGGCATGAGAATAGATCCGGAAAGAGTTGTTTCTATCAAACTGATCTATCTCCCACGAAACAAAAAAGAGGTACAATATTTTGTTGGTAAAATATTTTTTTATGAAGATGTATTCCTAACTTTGTTGAAATAATGAAAGAAATCACTGATATGCTAAGGAAGAATGCTAAGATAAAATGGACCACATCTGCTAGAAATTCTTTCAAACAGATAAAAGATTCATCGGGAGAAGCACTTGTTCTGACCAACCCAGACTACACCAAGGATTTCCTAATTTTCTCTTTTGCCTCTTTCACCATAGCAACAGTCCTACTGCAAAAAAATCAGGAAGGGCATGAAAAACCCATTGCTTTCTTCACCCGATCTTTGAGAGATGCAGAGTTAAAATATAGCACGATGGAGAAATAGGCCTATGCACTTGTTAAGGCACTAAAGTCTTTCAGGAGTTGTGTTTTGCATTCCAAGATCATCGCTCATGTCCCAGGGAGTACCATTAAGGATATCTTATGTCAGCCTGATAGTGAGGGAAGAAGGGGGAAATGGATTTCCAATATCCAAGAATATGATATGGAGATCAAACCCACTAAGTTGGTAAAAGGATAGGGGTTAGCTAAGCTGTTGGCGGAATCCAATCATCAAGCGTTAGAGATTAATTTGATCGATCAATTAATTGATCAAGGAAATGAAGATGGCCAAGAGAATATTCCTGATCAGGTGGCTGAAAATTTTATAAACTCCAAATGGTATAAAGATATAGTCTATTATTTGGAGCCTTGCTCATCCCCCAGAAATGGAAAAATCTAAAATAAGGTCTCTTAAACATAGAGTTGTTAAATACTGTATTCTGGATGGATACCTTTTTTGGAAAGATCCACTGGGCATCCTACTTAATTGTATTGTAGAGGAAGAAACAAAAGGAATAATTATTGAGTTCCACAAGGGTATGTGCGGAGGCCACCATGCCTGGAGAGTGACCATGCACAAAATTTTGAGGGAAGGTTATTTTTGGCCTACTCTGTTAAATAACACCAGCAAGGTCATCTTGTCATGCAAAGAGTGCTAGATGTTTGCTGGGAAACTAAAACTATAGCCTCTACCTCTAAAACCCATAAGGGTGGAAGCACCTTTCTAGCAGTGGGGTCTTGATTTTATCGGAGAGATAAACCCCCATTCTAGTGGTTAGCATAGATGAATTCTTATAGGTACTGACTATTTTACAAAATGGGTGGAAGCTATTCCCACTAGGAATGCAAATGAATCAGTAATTATCAGTTTCTTGGAAGAAAATATTTTAGCTAGGTTTGGTTGCCCCAAAAAAATACTTATGGACAATGCCCCAGCTTTCAAATCACACAAGATGATGAACTTTTGCCAAAATTACAATATTGAGTTGATTCATTCAATGGCATATTACCTAGAGGGAAATGGCTTGGCTGAATCTTCTAATAAAAGCTTAGTAAATATTATTAAGAAGATGCTCAATAAAAATAAAAAGGCATGGGACTCCCAACTAAGGTTTGCATTGTGGGCTGATAGAATGAGTGTCAAACGCGCCATAGGCACATCACCGTTTCAGTTGGTTTATGGGAAGGAAGTTGTCCTCCCAATTCAACTTGGTCTCCTCGTGATGAAACTGTTACAGTCTGAAAATGAAGAGTAGGACGATATGGAAAGAAGGATACATCAGTTGATAGAGATCCAATAGGTTAGAGAGCAGCTGGATGACTCCACCAAAATCTACCAAGATAAGATGAAAGCAACATTTGACCGTAGAGCTATCGCTCGAGATTTTCAACATGGGGATCTTGTTCTTAAATGGGATGCTAGAAGAGAGCCAAGGTATAAACACAAAAAATTTGAAAACTTGTGGCTTGGCCCATTTAAAGTCATCACAATCCATGACAACAACACTTACGAGCTAGCTCAACTAGATGGTGAAAGTTTCAGAAACCCTGTAAATGGTAGATTCCTGAAACGGTTTTTTCATTATTTATTTCTCATACCCTTCCTTTGGAAAGATTCATTGTATCATATTGTGAAGCATTTTATTTTGTTTTGTTTCTATTTTTATCATGAACTGTTCTATTGTCATCTTCAGAATATTCCTCTTAAAAGCCAGGTTGTCGGCAAGCAGACATGACTCCACATCCCAATGAGTTAAAAGGCACAAGTCTATTGTTCTCAACCTCTCTGCAAGGGAGGAGGTTGTCCCCGCTGAAGCCAATGTTAGTGATATTTGTTGTCAAAGAAAAGGCGTCAGCTGAATCAGAAGCTATGTCTGAAAGATGATTGGAGGCATTAAATTACGTAGGTAGAGGTCGTCGGAGCATGTTTCCTTTGTAAAAAGTGCCGTAAAGGTTCGTTATATCAGCTCACATAAGCCAATGTTAAAGGGAATTTTTAGGATCCATGAATGGCCTATGTTTTCCAAGGAACGAAATGTCCCTGACTAAAAACCAACATTTACATGTGTCATCCTCTCAGCTTTTCAGGATTGTCAAGATGGTTTTCCGAAACTGCTTCTCAAGGGCTCTGAAACTAGCCGGTAAAGCTATGGGAGTATTTTGAAGCACGTACAATCCTACTAACGAGCAGGTTTGGAGTGGGATCCATCCCTAGAGTTGCATGTTTTTAGATGCTCATCTCGAAATAACCTAGTAGGAGATCACCGGTTAAAAAAGTGTTAGGGTAGAGAAGATGCACGGAGTATATAGCAAGCAGCCCCTCCGTGGAATGAAAACCATTTTTTCCACGTGGAGCCTCCAGAGTCATTTATGGGTTTTAATGGGGGTTCCTAAGACCACTTTTCAAAGGGCCTGAATACCATAAGTGGTTTCTATTTTTATCGTCTTCACTTTTCACACTGAAATAGCCCTCTCAAATAATGATTAATGTCATCGACATCATATTAAGTTACAACTCACTCTCTGCGTGCAAAACTGGAAAGGTGTTTGCATTCATGTTTCGAAAGCAAAGCGTTTGGAAGGGATTGAGGAAGGAAGCAATAGTGGTCTGTGAAGCATCGTTTAGTAGTTTTATGGTCACAGCCATGTCCTTATTATGCCAAAGAGAGTCAAAGAAGTGTGAAAGAAGTTCTTTGCAGTTCCAAAAGATTTACATCGCGGTGGCACGTTTTTCTTTGTCCATGCCGAACGTACTATTTTGATCATCAAAATGGTCCCGGGTTATGGTCAGGCTGATGACCAAGTATTTTATTCATTTCTGTTATTTGTAACAAACTCTGTTAAGGAGTATAAATTGTCTTTCTTTAATATGTTGAGCTGAACAAATCATAACAGATTCTGTTTTAGAATAGGAAGGCTATATATAGCCAAGTAGGCACTAGCCAAAAGGTCGGCTCTATGATGTAAGAAGTATTACTTCTATGTTTGATAGTTGATCAATATACAAGAACATATTATTACTCTATCTTGGAGCTAATGGATTCAAAGTTTTGATGTGCTGAGTTAGTATCTTCTTTTGTTTTCCATCCCTTCCATTTATATATGATATGCAGAGCTTTTCTCAGTTTATATGAGCGCATATGCTTAAAAGTACTTCTTCTTTGGTAATTGGTGATTGAAGTGTTTAGGCTAATATACCTTGAAGTGATACCCTCATATTATTTAGTGGTGTTTTTCTATTCATTTTGTTTAGACTATTGAATTCCTCTCTTAGGCTCAACACGTCATTCTACAACTGTAATATAAATATTTACTTACACAGTACCTTTATATTGCACCATTCCATTTTTCATCTGCTACTAAAAGTCTGATTTCTTTGCACATTCAAATACTGCCCGTTAACTTTTCAATTTCATAATTCTACATTATTCTTGTCCGATTATTTTGTGCTTCAATAAAAAATTTCAGAAGTGAATATTGATGCCTAGGAACTATTCTAAAAAATAGCTTTAGAATGTCTCTGGGACTGACACAGCTATGTATTCCGCTTTAGTTGTGCTGAGAGCCACACTAGACTGCTTCCTGAAACCACGAGATCATGGAAAATCCTAGACAATAACATCCACCCGATGTACTCTTCCTATCTGATACACTTCCTTCCCAATCAGAATCTGTGTAGCCATACAATATGAAGTCATGATATCCACGATAATATAGACCAAAATCTATTGTACCCTTTAGGTACCTCATCACATGCTTTGCATCTATCAGGTTAACTTGTCTAGGTTCTACTAGATATTGACTCAAGGTGTTCACCGCAAAGCATATATCTGGCCTTGTATTCATCAGGTATATTAATGACGCAATAATTTGTCTATACATAGTCACATCCTCTAACTCTGAGGAGTCATTAGCTAACATATTCAAGTTGGAATCCATGGGAGTGGCCATGGATTTACATTCCAACATATCAAATCTTTTCAAGATTTCCATAGCATACTTTCCCCAGTTGAGAAAGATTTCTTCTAGGCCTTGCCATAGTTCCAGACCTAAGAAGTAATGCATCAATCCAAGATCGTTCATCTCAAACTCTGAAGAGATATTCTTCTTGCACTCGACAATATGTTTCTCATTTCCCATTAGAAATAGATCATCCAGAGATAGAAACAATATGATAGGTTCATCATCCATAACCTTGAGATAAATATTAGGATCAACTTTACTTTTGGTAAAGCCTAAACTTGTCAACAAACTGTCAATTCTTACATACCAAGCTCTGGGAGCTTGCTTCAACCCATACAAAACCTCCTTCAGTTTACATATGTGGGTTCCTCTATCTTCAACCTCAAATCCTCGTGGTTGTTCTATGTACACTTCCTCTTGAATTACACCATCCAAGAAAGTTGTCTTCACATCCATCTGGTGTAATTCCCACTTCATCATGGATGCAAGTGCCATGATGGTTCTCATGGAAGTGTACCTTGCAACTGGTGCAAATGTCTCTTCATAGTCAATTCCCTCTTTTTGAGAGAATCCTCTAGCCACAAATATTGCCTTATAATTTTCAATGCTACCATCCATAGCATTCTTTATTTTGTATATCCATTTGGAGGATACCACACTTTTGTCCTTTGGCTTGGGAACTATATCCCGAACATCATTCTTCATTATTGACTGGGACTCCTCTGTCATTTCCTCTACCCACTCTTTTTTATGAGCTACCTCTTCATAACTAGTAGGCTCTTGGTCTACAAGATCACACATCAAAGACACATAGTTGGTGAATGGCTTTGGTTTATTGCTCACTCTAGTGGAGCCTTCAAGAGCTCCATACTTTTATGCACCTAGTATAATGTCTCTTGCCCATGTTGCCTTTCTCTTTCTTGATATGTTTGTGATAGGGGGTTGTTGTGGTTATATTATGTCATGGTCTTCAGGTGTTACATCTTTAGGGGTGGGTACAGCCTCTACAATTCTGGGAGCTGCATCTTCTTCATATGCTTCTTCATACTGACACTTCCTAGATTTTTTGAGAGCTACCTCTTCATCAAATGTCACATCCCTACTAATATCCATATGGTGGAATCTTGGAATGTATATTCTAAATGCTTTGGATGCTTCAAAATATCCAACAAATATTCCCTTCTTCCCATAAGGATCTAACTTGGTTCTCTTTTCTTTTGGAACATGAGTATATACTAGGCATCCAAATATCTTGAGATGACTTACCTCAGCCTTCTTCCCTATGAACACTTGTTCCAGGGTCTTGAATTCAAGAGTAGTATGAGATAGTCTATTATGCACATAGACTATTGTCCTAGCTGCTTCATCCCATAGATACATAGGTAGGTATTGATCATGTATCATTGTCTTTATTGCTTCCATAATGGTTCTATTCTTTTTCTCTGCAACACCATTTTGTTGAGGATTGTAGGGAATGGTTAGTTCCCTCTTGACTCCATCTTCTTTACAAAAGAATTCAAAATCATTCAAAGTATATTCTCCGCCATTATCTGTCCTGATTATTTTGATCTTCTTTTGTAAATGATTTTCTATCAAGGTTTTGAACTCCTTGAACTTTCCAAAGACTTCATTCTTTCCTTTTAGAAAGTATATCCAAGTCTTTCTTGAATAGTCATCAATAAATGTAAGGTAGTATTCATATCCACTCAATGATGTGGAAGGCATTGATCCACATACATCGCAATGAATCAATTCCAAAATACTTTTAGTCTTTGTTTCACTCTTTGGAAATAGATTCTTGATATTCTTCCCTTTTGCACATCCTTTGCATGTGCCATCATGATTAATCTTCAAATTTGGTAGTCCTATGACTACTTTTCTCACATGAGGTAGTGATTTGTAGTTAATGTGAGCAAGCCTCTTATGCCATAGCTCACTTGGGCTAGTGGCTTCATGAACAAGGGCACCTTTTGGATGTTCCTTGAGTTTGTATAGACCTCCTTCCTCTTCACCAATAACATTTGCATCCTCAATTGATTTTCCGTTGGACCACATGAGTACTTGTCCATCTATGAATGCAACCCTATAACCTTTCTTATCTAAATTTGAGATAGAAAGTAAGTTCTTCTTCAAACCTGGTACATATAAAATTTCCTTCATCTTCAATGGAGTTCCAGAATCAAGCTTGTAGCTTGCTTCACCAATTCCATTTATGGGATATTGATAGTCATCTCCTAAAGATACTTTCTGTGGAGAGGTCTTCTCTTCAAGTTTTGTAGGAGTTTTCTTTTGATATGTCATATGTTTTGAAGAACCACTATCAATAAGCCATGTATCTTCTCCAGGTGTTACAGACCCAAAGAATGCAGAGAATAGAACATATTCTTCTGCATCTTCTTCTTCTATTTTAGCTCTTTTCTTTTGAGGCCTTTCCTCTTCTTCTTCTTCTTCACTATCATATTTTTCTAGGTGTGCTTGATGTATTCTATGCTGGAAGCCCTTCTTCTTCTTCTTTGAAGGAAAATATCTAGCAAGGTGTCCTATTTTATGACAATTGAAACATTGGAATGATGAGTAGTCTCTTCCTTGATTGGTTCCTCTTTTCTTCTGAAATCTTTGTGGAGATTGAGACTCCTTGTGACTATCTTTATTGAAGTAGGATTGATTCCTTCTTCTATTGGTGTGGGTGGCCAAGGCTTGGTCATCTTCTTTGATCAAGGCTTCTCTGTTGGAAACCCTAGCTTCTTCTTGAATGCAACCTCCCATACCACATCAAACTTCATGCTTTCCTTTCTAGCACACATAATTTGGATGAATGACTCCTAAGATCTAGCGATACCATTAAGAGCAGTCATGTCTAGTTCATCTTCATCAAGGGTATCTTTAATGGCATCTAGCTATTCCTTGAACTGGGACACCCTTGAGAAATAATATTGATTAGATTCTCCTTGATTCATCTTGGTGATCTTCAATTGAGCTCTCGGGTTCATCTTCCTATTGATGTTTTTTCCTTCATACATTCTAGAAAGGGAATCATACATTTCCTTTGGGGTCTTCTTGGATGCCACTTGGGGAATCAAGTGCTCCTTGATAGAATCAATAATGATTCTCTTTTCCCTAATCAATTCCTTCCTATACTTCTCTTTGGCTTCATCTTCTTTAGGTTCTGCAACCTCATCTTTGATATATTGGGAAAGATCATTCTCTTCAAGAATGAGACCAATCCTATATTTCCATGCTCGGAAATTCTTTATACCCTCTAGCTTGTCTTCAAGCTTAGTGCTTGGAGCCATCTTATCCACTGGGTCACGGAAATTGATGTTTCTCAAAAGATAGAATAACACTTACCAGGAGATGTGATTGATTGGATTGAGATAATTGGTGAGCTCTGCTTCTGGAAACTTCAACTTTTCACCCTTCAAATATGATCAACAAATTTCAGATCTACAACAGAATGTTTGGTTTTCTGGTTTGCACCTTTTCTGGTTTTCTGGTGCATAGGTGCGTGCTTTTTTTGGTTTACTAGTTTTCTGGTCCAGAAGTCAAACTAGGATTTTACAAAGCCTGGGGTTATACCAACTCAAAAATTTCGATCTAGGGATCAAAATTTCAATTTTGATCTAGGGCTCAAAATTTCAATTTTGAGGAGGGCTATCCAGCCATGCATTCAGATTCCAAAAATTCCAGCTTTTGCAGAAACCCTAATTTTCACCGGAGGAGGCGAGAGAGGTATTTTCACCTTGTGAAAGATGTCCTATTCAACCTGGCCTTGATACCATGCTAAGTTTAGCCTAATTTCACAAGCATATCACAAAAAGAAACACAATCACAAGATAGACAAAGATTTACCTTGGGACACCCTCATGGGGTAGAAAACCCAGCAAAGCTTTCCTCAATATAGATAATAAACCAATACAAACATGTATTCCTCAACAAGAGCTCCTTCTCCTCTTATGCATATCTCTCTCTCTCTTATGCGCCAATCACAAGTGAGTGAATGCGCAAGATAAATGAGGAACACACCTTCTATATTTATATTCAACTCCTAACTCACTTTTCACCTTAACAGGGCCGACCTCTCCTAAGAGATTCTAATAACCCCTAAACAGCTAACTCAAGGTCGACCTCACATGGGAGATCTAATAACCCTAGTGTTAACACCCAAATTGACCCTAGGTTGTAAGAAGGGTAATTCGGGGTAACCACTAACCAATCTTTTGATTGATCTTACTGACCCAACATAGTCTGAGAGGGCTTTCTCAATAAACTAATGAAAAACTAGAAATAATCAAGGGCGTCAATCATGAAAAAGGAATGCCATCATTCATTATTTAAGATGTTCTATTAAAACATACACGGAAGGTCAGATTTCTGTAGGACAAAATATACTCATGTAAACCAATGGTTGGAGAACAACAAGGATCTATATTGGGCAATGGAGTCAATTCAAGTATAACATAAACATTATTATCAAATGCTTAGCAGATACATCTACAAGGTAGCAACCAACTAGTAGTCAAAGTGATTTAATTGGCGAGATAGAAAAAAGATGGACAATCCATTCATATAAGGCATACGCAGATGAATCCTATACCAACTTTAGAAGAAATATTGTGTGAAATACTTGGTAAGAAATGAACAAGGAATAATTTCTATGAATCTCATTCAGATACTACACTGAACCAAGTATGAAGGAATATTAACAATATGGATTGACAAATGAAAGAAACACATATCACATAGGAAAAAGAAAAAAAAACCAGACTACCAGACTGATTACACAAGAATCTATGAAGAACTCATGTAAGCTTCTGACAACTTTCTTCAAAAATATATCCCGGAATAACAATAGTGTACAAAATATGTGAAGCTCCAAAAAGTTCTCAACCTTTTCCATTTGAAAATACATGGAATTTATAGTGGCCTAGAGTCTCATACTCAGCCCATTTAAAACATAAATTAGTTACAATATAGGGACACCTCATCATAGTTTAGATGTCACTATCATAAAACATGAAATATAACAAGATAAACCTAACTGCTTTCTTGCATTTGTCGATATGCCGTTAAACAATAAAAGATATTTAAAGTATCTGTCTAATGGTGAAACTTCATTACATAATGGGAAACCCACTTCCACGTCCTGGAAAATCAAAATCCTAAACATAATACAAACTTTCATATCAAAAATAGGGTGATATTTAAAAAAATGCATAGATCCAAGATTTAAGAGCTAGCAGCGGCCAGTGGAGCGTGATAGGCATATCTCATCTTTCCATATTTCTCTACAGGTATCCAAATTTTAGGTGACGGATGTCATAACTTGTCATCTCTTTCTCCAGAACTCTTATGTCAAGTTGATCAACCGAAAACATGGGTGGAAGTCCTTCACCAATAGAGATCAATCTGTACAACATCTTGAACTCTTTGTCCATCTTATCCATCAGGATTTTCCCTGAAAGTGGCTGGCCCAGATGTTTGAACTTGGAATGATCCATCCATCTACTAATAATCTACTTTTTATGTTCACTTTGGGGAATCAATTTTTTCCTTTCATCCCAAAATGCAGGAAATCCTTTTCTACTAGTCCTCCAAACTGTCCTTTGAACTCTGTTAACTGTTCATTCATTTCAATTGCTTTGGCCTCCACAGCTTTGACTAACGCATACTTCCCTAGGATTCGTTTTGATGCCACAATGGTTGTGACCCTATCCTTGATGCTCAAATCTATGACATCCTTATATGTCAAACTATTTAAAAAGGTTATAGCATTATATGCAGTCTCCTTTTGCCTTTTGTGCAACTTTTCCTTCATGGAAGTGCAACTCTTAAAGACATCAGTGACTATCTTCTCTTTTGTCCTCATGAGACCTAGATAAGGTCTGAACCTCTCAGCTTTTTGGATAATTAAATCCCAAATCAAATGCTTGCACCCCTGCATAGCTGCTCTCTCTGTAATCTGCTAGGAAAACTTGTTGTTAATTGTTACAAATTCCTTATATTTTACCTGTAGGTCATTTGTCCTTCTTTCCCTTTCGTCATTTTCTTCCTTCAATCTTTGATTCTCCTCCTTTAGTTCTCGTATTTCAATCTCCTTTAGGTTGATCTGGGACATGGCTTGTACAATGCTGTTAGTACCATTCTTCTGCTTATTTGGGCCTTTGCTTTCCTGCTATGAACATATACTTGACAAACAGCTCTCCAATTCTTCAATTCGACTCTTCAAACTCATCTTCTCTTTTTCCCAACATCCTTCTTTCCCTAGAAACCTTAGCAATTCAGCTTTATTATTGTTGATCTCCCTACTTAAATCTTCTTTTTCTTGTATTAACTTTGTCTCTTCAGGAGCTTGTATCAACTGGGTGTTGGGAATTTTCATTCTCTTTTGCAGGTTCTGGATCAAATTATCTTTCTCTATAAAATCTTCTTGCGTACTTTGCCTCTGCCATCCTCCTCAATTAAATCAAACTGCAGCTTTTTCACACAATGTTGAAGTGCTTTATTCTCTAACCTTTCATGTTTTAACCGGGCCTCCATTTTATTTACACTAACTTCCAAATTAGGGATCTTCAAGGCCGCTTCCACTAAGTCATCATATAGACCTTCTCCAATTTTCCTGTGAAATTGAATCCTTCCTGGCAAGGGTATTTTCTTCCAGTTTATTCTTGCTTCTGTCATTTTTTCTTTATCGGATATCATTAGATTGAAAGTGCGTGTCTTGATATCCCTTCTTGTCATCAAAGACGTCTCTGTTTTTGAGAAACTCCTTACAATGGGCATTAGTTCAAAAAGTTTCTGTGTAGATGCTTGCTTATTTTTCCCATGATACTTAAACATATCTTCTTGGGATGGAAATTTACTATCTTCACTCCCTCCCGCTGCATCTTGGAATTTATATTCCTGGACTTAGATAATTGGGGTTGATAACCCTTCTTTCTACTCCTCTATATTATCTATCAAGACAGTTGATTCTTCTAGTGTTTCAACCCTTAGTCTTTTCTTTTCACTTTCTTCTTCTTCTTCTGTTTCAATGATTTCTTGTAATTCTCTCTTCCCACCTACCTCCAGAGTGTTAAGTAGCTGGTCTGTCTCTATCAGATCATCAGTCATGAGCAAATCTTGGACTTGTAAATCTAGGTCATCTTCCTCTTCAGGCTCATATTGCAATAAATTCTGCCCCTTCAACAATCCTTCATCTTCTTGGTGTTCAAATGGCTTCAGACCATTTTTCTTCTTCCTTTCGGCTATGATATGTAGAGGATCCTATGCGATTGCTACATCTTTTCTGAACCCCATATTTCTCAGCAATTTCTCCACTTCACTAACAGCTTCTTTAAACTTTACAATAAAAGGGCCAACTTGCCAAGGGAGCTTGATATCAAAACCTTTCTTATATTTCCCAAATTGTTCCTCTTCTGCAATTAGCCTCTGCCTAATGAACTCCAGGGAAAAAACCCTCCAAGTTAAAAATGCTGGCAAAAAGTATGGTTTATGTACAAAACCATATACCCTTATCACTGTGGCATCTTTCAGCAAGAACAAGTCACCCACGGTTAGTTCATCTTTCAACTGCATTAGAGTTTGCATTTCTGGTAGCACTCTGGGTAGTTCCTCTTCAAACATAACTTTGTACACAACAGATAGAATGTAGTTCATGTAATTGAAAACATTATCCTCTAAATTCCCTGTAAAGACTATCTGAGAGAAACATAACTCGTCTGTGCTGCTAAGCAGAATCATCTTAGTCAAATATGCCTGAAACTGAAAAAATATGGTATTTTTAAAACAACTCAACTGTGCATGGATTTTTTCTGCCAAAAAATCCTCAAACTTGAGGGATGGTAGTGACTCACTTCCCGCCTCCGGGGAACTAACGTTGATCCTGAATAATGGGCTCAGTTGTACTTCAGTTATCCACAAGTCTGAGTCTAAATCTAAAAATTGTGCTAACAAAGAAAAAACCAATTGGGTGTGGTCATTAAAAAGGTTGACGTCCAGCGGGTAAGGGGTATCTGTAATCTCTACATCAGGCTTTAAACAAGTGACAAGGAAAGCTTTACAAATTTTAGGGGAAATCTGCCTATACAGAGTAACAGCCGTTTCTTTAGAGAAACTTTCGGGAATTAGGGTTGGCGACTTGGGAACGGCAAGGGTACTTCGGATGATGGCAACATCAACACTACAAATGATTTTAGACCTTTTGGCGTTCATAATTACTCATTGGGGTTCTGAGTAATTCAATGAACACCATGACATGAACTCTGGGAAAGGCATTGTCTGTTCCAGGAAAAAGAAGATGAAAAAGGACTGATGGACCCTATTGACATCTATCCCTTGTTCAAGGAGAGATTTCAACCTTCTTTTAACCTCTTCTATAGGGAGCCAAAGGTTTGGGTCAAACACATCACAGTCTCTATCTTCTAGGGTCGTTCTCACCTTAGAACTAGTAGAAACTTGTTCATCTGCCATTCTATGACTATAAAATAGATTGCATGTTGCAAACAAAGGGGTTTTGGAACCCTATTTGTCACGGGAAGCCTGAGAGAGACCTTCTGGCTGTCAACCTTTTCGGCTTCTGCGCTTCCAGAAGATTCCAACTCCAAGAGGTCCAAGAAAGAAATGTCTTTTTTACACATGCCTCGTTATATATATAAAAAATTTCTGAATAACTTCCGCTCAGCTTAGCTAGTTGTCTTGCTTTTGTTAAATTTTTAGTATTAAATAACAATACTATAGGATCTTTGCTGAGAGAATAACATCTACAGTATATCAATGCATAACATTCATAATATGACAAGCATCACAAGCATCACAAGAATCAAAAGCATAGAGACAAGAGACACAGAGTTTCCGTGGGGAAAACCCTAAGGTGAAAAACCCCACAACTTCCTCAGAGATAGAGAGAGCAATGGCTCAACCAAAATACAACCAAATAACACTGAGATAGTCTCCTAGCAGATGATCCTCCTCCTCCTCACTAGTGTGCCACTTTTCAGAGAGAGAGATAGATACTTTTTCGAGTGAGTAAAATAGAGATCTCCTATCTCTATTTATACTCACCTTTTTGCCCAGTGACTTACTGGGGCCGACTTGTCTACTTAGATACATCCACATTATATTATATATAATTCCGGGCCGACCCCAAATGGTGGTCTAATAACCCATCGGCAAGTTCACACACTTGCGACACTTGTCAATCCACATGATGACACTTCCTTATAGAGGAATAAGACATCTCTTATAAGGGTACAATAAATATATATAAAATATACAGATGAAATACATTCCGAAGTTACATATACATCAACACTCCCTCTTAACTAGGAAGGTATTTCTCGACACAGATATGCTAGACAAGTCTTCTTCTCTGGATCATCGTCATCGATGCATCGTCATCATCATCGTCACTGCTGCTACTATATCAACCAATCTCTGTCTCTACTCGTCATAGGAAGTTCTACAGAGCCAGTCCTTTTTCATACTGGATGTAGGCCCACCACCTGCAGGTCTTCATCATCACTGGCCATACTGTGGAATCCTCAGGACTAATTACGTGCGTCACAAAACCTCGAAAGAGAATCCCAGGCTGTTACGAGCACACGGCTCTACCTATAGGATCTCCCAGGGCACAAATTACATGTGACCTCACCACAAAACCTCGAAAGAGAATCCCAGGACTGATTACGAGCACAAGGCTCAACCTATCGGATCTCCCAGGGCACAAATTACATGTGGTCACCACAAAACCTCGAAAGAGCATCCCAGGACTGATTACGAGCACACAGCTCAACCTATCGAATCTCCCAGGGCACAAATTACATGTGGTCATGGCAAAACCTCGAAAGAGCATTTCAGGATGTTACGGGTACACAACTCCGACCTGAAATCTCCCAGGGCACAAATTACATGCCATAGGACAAAACCTCGAAAGAGCATCTGCCAGATATCCCAGGGCACAAATTACATGCCATAGGCAAAACCTCGAAAGACTATCTGCAGATCTCCCAGGGCACAAATTATATGTCCTCCCAAGCAAAACCTCGAAAGAGCATTTGCCAGATGTCCCAGGGCACAAATTACATGCCATAGGCAAAACCTCGAAAGACCATCTGCAAATCTCCTAGGGCACAAATTACATGCTTATCTGCACAACCTGATCCACGGCCACAGAGTATCAACCTGATACTCACCATACATCATCCTGATCATCATCACTGCAACGTCATGCTGCATGTCATATGGAGCAACATTCTGAATCTCATCATCTATGATCATCCTGATCATCACTGCAACATCCTGCTGCATGTCATCTGGAGCAACATCCTGAAGCTCGTCATCTATGATCATCCTGATCATCACTGCAACATCCTGCTGCATGTCATCATACCTGATCCACCTGATCATCAATGCATCTACCTGATACATATCATCATACATGATCCTCCTGATCATCAATGTATCCACCTGATACAAATACAAGTACATGATACATATCACCATACATGATCCACCTGATCATACAATGTACCCATCTGATACATATACAGATACATGGTCCAAGCATCCAACATGATGCATATACATACACATGATCCAACTGATCATATCCAGCATCCAACATGATGCGTACATACATACATAAAAATGATCCAACTGATCATATCCAGCATCCAACATGATGCGTACATACATACATAAAAATGATCCAACTGATCATATCCAATCAGAAACCAGAACATCATCCTGATGCTCATCATCCAGCGCTTACATCCACAGCCATGTGAAGGATCCTCCTTCCAACATGCTTGGAATGGCTTCAGCAAATGTGTCCATCACTTCTTCCTTGAAGTGTCCTCGATCTGAAGAACGCCAAGCCTCTCTCTGAAGTACTCGAACTTTACCCTGGCTAGTGGCTTCGTCAGCACATCTGCAATCCGCTCGTCTGTCGCAACATATAGGAGCTTCACAGCTCCTCTCTGTACCATATCCCTGATATAGTGATATTTGATCTCTATGTGTTTCGACCTGTCATGAAACACTGGATTCTCGGACAGCTTCACACAAATCTGGTTGTCACAGAAGATACCAGTAGCTTCCAATGGGAGATCAAATAGCTCAGACAGTAGCTTCCGTATCCATACTGCCTCACAACTAGCTGAGCAGGCTGCAACATACTCTGCCTCAGCTGTACTCAGTGCTACACAAGACTGCTTCCTGCTAAACCAAGAGATCACACCTGATCCCATACTGAAGCAACATGCAGATGTGCTCTTCCTATCTGCAGCACTGCCAGCCCAATCTGAATCAACATAACCCTGCAGGTTAAACTTTTGATTCACCTCATACCTGAATCCATAATCCACTGTTCCCTTCAGGTACCTCAGAACATGCTTTACAGCAACCAGGTGAACACTCCTCGGATCCGTCAGGAACTGGCTCAATGTGTTTACAACAAAGTAAATGTCTGGTCTCGTGTTCGTCAGGTACATCAAGGACCCAATCATCTAACGATACATAGAGACATCAATCGGCTCAGATGAAGCATCACATAGAAGCTTCAGATTCGATGCCATAGGTGTGGCCATGGCCTTGCAATCCATCATCCTGAATCTCTTCAGGATATCTACTGTGTACTTCCCTTGACCAAGGAAGATCCCACCTGCATTTTGCCACACCTCCATACCTAGAAAATAGTGCATCATTCCCAAATCTTTCATGTCGAATTCAGCTGCAAGCTTCCTTTTAGTATCTGCAATCAATCTATCATCTCCTGTCACAAATAGGTCATCCACATACAGTAGTAGAATCACAGGATTCCCTTCCTCAACTTTGTAGTAAAGGTTGGAATCTGCTTTGCTCTTGGTAAATCCCAAACTAGATAGGAAACTGTCCATCCTACCATACCAGGTTCTGGGAGCTTGCTTCAAGCCATACAAGGCTTTCTTCAGTCTGCACACATATGACTCCCTGTCATGTATTTCAAAACCAAGTGGTTGTTCCACATATACTTCCTCTTCAACTATACCATTCAGGAAAGCAGTCTTGACATCCATTTGGTGTATTTTCCATTTCATAGCTGTAGCCATGGCAAGTACTTTTCTGATGGAAGTATACCTGGCTACAGGTGCAAAAGTTTCTTCATAATATATTCCCTCTTTCTGAGAGAATCCACGAGCTACGAATCTTGCTTTGTATTTCTCCACACTTCCATCTGCAGCATGTTTGATTTTGAAGATCCATTTAGAAGTCACAACAGACTTCTCTTTAGGTCTTGGGACAACATCCCAAACATCATTCTTCATTATTGATTGGTATTCCTCAACCATGGCATCCTTCCATTCTTTCTTTTCTGCTGCTTCTTCATAACTGGAAGGTTCTTTGTTCATAATGTCACAGAGTAAAGCAACATAGCTGGTTTGTGATTTGGTTCTTTTCTTTGCTCTATGTTCTTCTTCTGGAATACCAAATCTTTCTGCATCTTGAATGAGCTCTCTAGCCCATACAGGTTTTCTCTTGTGAGAGTTATCCTCATAGGGTGGATCTATAGATTCTTGTGGATCTTCAAACTCATGAACAGCTTCTGGAACTGCTTCAGTCATGGGAGTGTCCTGAAATCTTGTTTCCTTAGGTTCTTCATAAACTTCAGTAGGTGCCTTCCTTGATTTGATGAATGCTGAGTTTTCATCAAATGTTACATCCCTGCTGACATCAATCTTCTTGAACCCTGGAAAGTATATTCTGTAAGCCTTTGAGCTTTCACTGTATCCCACAAAAATACCCTTCTTTCCTAAAGGATCTAGTTTAGTCCTCTTTTCCTTTGGGACATGAGTGTACACTGGACAACCAAATATTCTGAGATGACTGACTTCAGGTTTCTTACCAGAAAAAACCTCTTCTTGTGTCTTGTTGTCCAATATCTTGTGGGGTGTTCTGTTCTGCACATATACAGTTGTTCTAGCTGCTTCTACCCATAGATGCATAGGAAGATCTTGGTCATGCAACATTGCCCTTGCTGCTTCCATGATAGTTCTGTTCTTCCTTTCTGCAACACAATTCTGTTGAGGATTATAAGGAGCAGTCAACTCCCTCTTAATCCCTGAATCACTGCAAAGCTTCTTGAAGTCATTTGAGGTGAATTCTCCACCATTGTCGGATCTGAATGTTTTGATCTTCTTGTCAGTTTGATTTTCCATCAAGGTTTTGAATTCCTTGAATTTATCAAGCACCTCATCTTTTCCCTTCAAGAAGTATACCCAATTCTTCCTGGAGAAGTCATCAATAAATGATACATAGTAAACATACCCACTCAGGGAACTGGATGACATAGGGCCACATACATCTGAGTGGATGATTTCCAGAATGTCTTTTGCCTTGCTTTCACTGCTTGGGAAATCCTTCTTAGTGTTCTTACCTTTTGCACATCCTTTGCAAACACCTTCATGTTTGGTCTTGATTTCAGGAAGACCCTCTACTGCCTTGCTTGCAATTGGGAGTGCCCTATAGTGCATATGAGCAAGTCTTCTATGCCAAAGTTCACTTGGCTCCATGGATTCATGCACCATGGCATGTTCAGGTTGTCCCTTCAATTTATACAATCCTCCCTCTTGCTCTCCAATCACTACTGCATCATCTATGGTCTTTCCCTTTGGCCACATTAGGACTTGGCCATCAACAAATGCAACCCTCATACCTTTTGCATCTAAAGCAAAGATGGAGAGTAAGTTTTTCTTGAGCCCCGGTACATAGAGGACTTCCTTCATCTTCAGAGATTTTCCAGAATCTAGGTTGTAGGAGGCTTCACCACTTCCTTTGATTGGGTATTGATAATCATCCCCAAGTTTCACCTTATGGGGTGATTCATGTTCAGAAAGGTTCACAAAAGATTCCTTGAACCCAGTCATGTGTTTGGAGGCCCCACTATCAATCAACCATGGGAGATGGTGCCTGTGAGTGCAGAGATCAGAACATACTCTTCTTCACTTGATGAGTCATCATCACTACTACTTTCTGCCCTAGCCTTCTTCTTTGGAGGTTCATCATCTTCGGCAGCATGAGCATGATATCTTCTTTTGTTATTCTTTTTCTTTTTGTTGAAGTTGTTGTTGTTGTCTTTCTTCTTCTTGGGACAATCTGAAGCAAAGTGTCCCTTCTCATTGCAAGTGAAGCATCTGAGATCTTTCTTATCTTTACGATAATGGTGGTGAGAGGATATTCTATTATGAGATGATTCCTTCTTGGATTTACCTCTTTTGGTGTGAGCTGCAAGAGCTTGATATTCACCTCCCATCTTTTCTTCACGGGCTATAAGTCTAGCTTCTTCTTGAGAGCATTCTTCCCGAAGTCTACTGAAGGAGATCAACTTCTTTCTTGCACAAATTCCTTGAATAAAGGAATCCCATGACCTGGGTAGGCCATTTAGAGTGGTCATCACCACTTCACCATTCTCCACCATTTCATCCACTGCTTCTAGTTGTTCCTTGATCTGGGAGACCCTTGAAAAATAAGATTGAATGGTTTCTCCATTCTGAAACTTTACTGCTTTCAATTGGTTCTGCAGGGTCATCTTTCGATTTATGTTCTTTCCTTCAAATAGCTTGGTCAAGGATTCAAACATCTCTTTGGGTGTCTTGAGAGAAGACACATGGGGTATGAGATGGTCTTTGATAGAATCAGCAATGATTCTCTTTTCCTTGACCAAGTTCTTCTTGTGTAATGCCTTGGCCTCTTCATCCTCTGGGATAGGGATGTCTTCTTTCACATATGAGTCCAACTCATTCTCTTCCACTATTATCCCAATCCTATACTTCCAGGCTCGGAAGTTATCAGCCCCTTCAAGCTTATCCTCAAGCTTGGTGTGGAGAGACATCTTTAAGAGTACTTCAAATGGAAATAGAAAAGATTTAGGACTTACCACTTGAAGTGCTGAAAACTGGATCTGGTCCCGGATTAAGGTTTGTCAAAGAAACCCTAAAAATTCAAAATGTGAATTTCAAAATTCCAAAAGGATAGAAAGATGCGCCTTGGAGAGCTGATCATCCTAGTACATTCAGAATTTGAGATCAGCAAAGTCTTGCCCTCCAAAATTTCCTTTTTGTCCTCCTGGGTTCACTAGGGAGAGCCCTGAATTAGGGTTTGAGTTTCCCGGAGATCTACCCAGCCAAAAATCTCGATCCAAAGCTCAAACCTTCGAATTTTGCAAGGAGCTTCCAGCTATTCCTTCAGTTTCCAGAAATTCCTATTTTTTTGGAAACCCTAATTTTTAGGGCCAAATCTGAAAATGCTCGGAACTGAATTCTGATTGGACAGATAGATGCGCCTTGATGAGTAGATCCAATATACTATACTGAATTTCAAAAATCTATGGAGAGAAACTCAATAAACAAGGAATACAAGCTTCCGTCACTGCAAAATGTCTTCTTCTCAGTTAAGCTCTGATACCATGTTAAATTTTTAGTATTAAATCACAATACTATAGGATCTTTGCTGAGAGAATAACATCTACAGTATATCAATGCATAACATTCATAATATGACAAGCATCACAAGAATCAAAAGCATAGAGACAAGAGACACAGAGTTTCCGTGGGGAAAACCCTTAGGTGAAAAACCCCACAACTTCCTCGGAGATAGAGAGAGCAATGGCTCAACCAAAATACAACCAAATAACACTGAGATAGTGTCCTAGCAGATGATCCTCCTCCTCCTCACTAGTGCGCCACTTTTCAGAGAGAGAGATAGATACTTTTCCGAGTGAGTAAAATAGAGATCTCCTATCTCTATTTATACTCACCTTTTTTCCCAGTGACTTACTGGGGCCGACTTGTCTACTTAGATACATCCACATTATATTATATATAATTCCAGGCCGACCCCAAATGGTGGTCTAATAACCCATCGGCAAGTTCACACACTTGCGACACTTGTCAATCCACATGACGACACTTCCTTATAGAGGAATAACACATCTCTTATAAGGGTACAATAAATATATATAAAATATACAAATGAAATACATTCCGAAGTTACATATACATCAACATCTTTCCCATCCGTCGATCTGTTGGCCATTGTTTCTAGTCCGTTGATCCAATCCCTCATTTAACTTTATCTGATTTGACATCTTTTCATCTCCACCATAGGATCTTCTATTGGCTTTAAATATTAGCCATCCATTGTATCTAACATCTTATAAGGATATGGTGGTATCGCTACCCAACCTCTAGTTTTAGGTTACCACTTAATATTCCTTGTAAGGTGCTCAGGTGGTGACACCTGGCAGATGGTATGTACCCTCGCAACCACCTTCTCTGCTTATCTGGGGTGCAATTTCACCTTGCGATGATCGTCGAAGAGCATTTATATTGTCCTTTAACGCATCAATGGCGGGGAGCTATCCAAGTGTCTAGTTTTCAGCACTCTCATCACTAGATCCCACTATGTTATCAATCTTGCATCTCTTATATCCACCAGCCATAGATCTAATCCCTTTTTTCATGAGTCGTTGATCTTCCCTAACCCCCTTGTTGATGTGACAACTTTTCCTTCGTGCCGTCAGATCTCTGACCATGCATACTGCACCGTTGATCTTCTACCCTGCTGTCCTACTGCGATGGTATCGCAATCCTTCTCACGGTTTTCACTTACCGTCGAAACGTTCATGCGAGGGCTCCTTTGGTTGTCATCTGTCCTGGCAGTTTTTCTCTCGAGACCACCCTCCTGTGATCTTTTCTGTACAACTTCACGATCCGAGGGTGATCGGGAGCCGTGGATCTCTTTCGTGCACCGAATCAATGGTTGGGACCTGTCCGATCTTTAACTATCACTTTATTTTCTTTTAGACTATAGATTATTGGATTTTTTACCCATTTTTTATTATTTGGGATAGCTCCTTATGCCTAAAGTGCGCAACCCGAACATGACTATGGAGGGGGGTTTAACCATCTCTTCAAGGAATTCACCGGTGGAGTCAGTCCTCCCCTTTAGCTTTGTGCAAAAAAATTATAGGTTCCAACAACTGGCTCCAGCCAGGGATGCTATCCTCCCTGCGAGGTAGAAAAGAACTCCATAGACTAAGTGACTAGTCCATTGGGCAGTTCAAACTCCAGAGTCAACAACTTCTTCTGATTTCTTAGAACTGCAATTGTATCTGCCGCATATCTAGGTTGCCCACACATGAAAAGAAAAAGGATCTATGGCTAGCCTTCTAGACCTTATCCTCTTTTCTTTAGGGTTTCAAGTCTTTCAAGTTTGCCGTAATTTTTTTTTTTTTAAATGTAAAAGAAATGAAAAATATATACATAGGCTATGGTAGATGAAATACCTACATCCCTTAGGATAGGTAATGTTATAAGAATCTCCCATTGACTGAACCTCCTGACTAGGCATATCTGTCTTGATGTTCCAAGACAAAAGAATTTATTCCTCAGATTGTTGCAATAACATACGGTCCCATCCACATGTGGTCAAACTTTCCATGTTTTTCTTTTTTAGGGGTGTTCCACTTCAGAACTAGGTCATTAACCTAAAAATAATCTTCCTTCGTTTTTTGTCGAAAGCCTCCTTCATCTTTTCTTGAAGGCTTTCTACTTTGCCATATGCCTTCCTTCTTAGCTCATTTAGCTCAACTATTTGATTTACTCTTCTTTGCATGTGATTTGGTTCTTCTTCTATTCCCTGTAATAACCTCATGACAGGAAAACCTAGGGATGCTCGAAAAATCACTTTGGCTCCATACACCAACTGAAATGGTGACATTCCAATGGCTCTTTTTGTGCTGATTCTTTCGGACCACAGAGCATTCTTTAACTTTGTATGCCAAAACCTCTTGTTATCTTCTAACAACTTTTTAATGATCCTTACCAAGCTCTTATTTGAAGACTCTGCTAGTCCATTTCCTTGAGGGTAATAGGTTGTGCAATGATTTAGGCTAATATGGTACTTATGGAAGAAATTAATCATCTTTTTGGAACAGAAAGCTAGAGCATTATCAGTCAAAATTCTTTTGGGGCATTTGAATCTGGACAGGATGTTATCTTCCAAAAAATCCATCATTACTCCTTCAGTCGCTCTTCTAGTAGATATGGCTTCTATCCATTTGGTAAAATAATCAGTAGCCGTCAGGATCCATCTGTGCTGTCTAGAGCAGTTTGGGTTTATTTACCCAATGAAATCTAAACCCCACTGTTGAAAAGGTGCTTCCACTATGATAGGATGTAGAGGAAGGGAAACAACCTTTCTTTTTCCATAAAAAATATAACATTGGTGACAAACCACAGTTTCTTTGTAAACATCGGTAAACATTGTGGGCCACTAAAACCCTACCCTCAGAATTTTGTTTACTGTCGCCTTCCTGGAATGGTGTCCTCCATAGTCCCCTTTGTGGAATTATTCTTTTATGCATTTAGCCTCTTCTTCAAGCAAACAGTTTAGCAACGCCCCTCTAGGGTCTTTCTAATACAGGTATTGGTTCATGATATAGTACTTGGCAGCTTTTAGTTTTACAGACCTGGCCCTGCTTTTATTTAACCTTGTAGGTGCTTGTAAATTCTGCAGTAAAAAAAAATGTCAGTGTACCAAGGGGACTCACAGAATTCAAGCTTCACCTGTATGCTTGTATTTGGCTGGTTAGGATGGTCCTCCAAAAAATTTAGCTACAAAGAGTCACAATTTTCTCCAGTCATTAATTTTGCTAACCCTTGACCTTTCACCAGTTTGGTGGGTTTTATCTCCAAATCATATTCCAGTAATATTGCAATCCATTTGGCCCTTCTGCCTTCAGGATCAGACTGGGTCAAATGCTTTTCACAGCGATATTAGGGACATAAACAATGACGCGCGAGTGTATAATATAGACCCTGAAATATTTCAAAGATTTTATGAGAGCATAAGCCTATTTCTCCATGATATCATATTTCAGTTCCCCTTCTCTCAGCACTCTGCTGAAAAAAGCAATAGGTTGCTCAGCATTTTGGTCATTTTTTTGCAATAGCACTCCAGCTATTGTATGTTCAGAAGCATTAGAGAAAATTAGGAAATCCTTGGTATAGTTTGGGCTAGCCAACACCGGAGCTTCAGTGATGGTTGTCTTGATTCCTTTGAAATAATCTCTCGCCTCCCCAGTCCACTTTATTTTATTTTCCTTTCTTAACATATTTGTAATACTTCTCATTATTTCAGCAAAACTTGGTATGAATCTCCTTAAAAAACCCACTTAGCCAATGAAAGATTGTATTTCCTTTTTGATTCTAGGCTCTCCTACTTTCTGAATAGCACTGACCCTCTCAGGATCAATTTTTATCCCATCTTTGGTGATGATATGCCCTAAAAGCTTAGCCTCATCCAGAACGAAAAAGGATTTTTTGGGATTCAAGGAAATGCCATATTTCCGACATTTTATGAAAACTCTCTCTAGATGCTTGAGATGTTCTTCATTTGATTTTGAAAAAACTGTTATATCATCCATATATACCACCAAAAAGTTATCCTTTTCTTCAGCAAACGCAATATCCATAGCTCTTTGGAAAGTGGCTCAAGTGTTGATCAGACCAAATGGCATCTTAGTGTACATGAAAATTCCCCAAGGAGTTGTAAAAGTGGTTTTCTTTTGGTCTTCTAGGTGCACTTTAATCTGATTATACCCTGAGAAACCATCCATGGTGGAAATTCTTTCGGTCCCCACCACCTACTGTAAAATATGCTCCATTTTAGGTAGAGGGTAATTGTCTTTCATCGACGCTCTGTTGAGGTTCCTGAAATCAATACAGATTCTAATTTCTTCACTTTTCTTCTTGACAGGGACCAAATTTGCTATCCATTATGAGAACCTTAAGGTAACAATTATCTTTGCATTGAAAAAAATTTTGACCTCTTTCTCTATGATATCTGTTAACTTAGGATGTATCCTCCTTAATTTTTGCTTAAAAGGATTCTCACCTGGCTTAAGTGGAATAGCATGCTGTATGATTGAGGTATCATACTCCTTTAAGTCTTCATTGGTCCAAGCAAAAGAATCAGTGTGTCTTTTCATCAATTCTACATAGCGTCCTTTTTTGTCAGCATGTAACCTTTCAGACAATTTTACCATGCGAGGGTCTTTCTCTGTACCCAAGTTTTGATATTCTACTGATTTGCGGGAAGGTTCAAATTTTGGGTTTTTAGCTGCATCATCTTGATCAAATAGCTTTTCTAGGGGTATTAGACCTTTAAGGATGTAATTATTCTTCAATTGGATAACATCCTTGCTGCCCATCCTGTTTTTCCACCCTTGGTTTTCAGCTTCTTCTTCAACATTCTCTCCCTCTACAAGGTTTTCCAGGTTCTCATTTTCAGTATCAATATGCACATTTGCAAACTCATTAGAAAGTTCTAAAAATATACTGAGCTGTAAGTCATCCTCAAACACCTTCCAATACTTAGAATTATCAAGGATAGAAGGCCTGTTTATTATTTCAACCTCATACTTGGTTTGGGAGAATATTGGGGTCTTAAAACCCCCAGTAGTAGTTTCCAAGGAATCTGCTACCTCATTTTCATGCCTGGGGATCACTCTAGTCTTATGTTCTGTGAAAAAGTTGCCAAAGAAATCCCAAACTTCATTTCTATATGTTCTCATTCTTGGGTGTTTGGCTTGATAACTATCATTTACCTGGTTCACTACTAACGCAGAGTGTCCAAACACTTCTATCTTATTAGCTCCCAATTTTTTTAGAGCCCGCAATCCCAATAGCAATGCTTCGTATTCGGCAACATTATTAGTACATTCAAATGTCAGCTTATATGAAAGTTCCCTAGACTCGTTGGGAGGAATGATCCAAACCCCTGTTCCAGCACAATTTTTGCTCACAGAACTATCAAAATACATTTTCCACCAGCCTTCTTCATTTTTCTCTCGCTCAGAAGCTTCATACCTGGCTGCAAATTCCTTATCTTCATCAACTTACATATATGGGGGAGGGTTAGGATCACAACGAGGCCCATCAATAAAAAAAATGAAACAACCCATGTCTGTATCAACTACATATATAGGGTGATTTTCAGGCTTGCTTTTGCTGTCGACAACATATTCCATCCTGTTTTCCCTATATAATCTCCTATTGGCTACAAAAACGTGAATTTTGGCATAAGATAAATCCATCTGCATAGTTCCTTTCAACTTTGAAACCCAAGATCTTGACAAAAGCATCCCAAAATTTGCAGGCACATCAGCCACCACCACATCCATCATGACACTTTTAGTAGGGAGTTGGGTTAGAGTCACTACCATGTTCTTAATCAGTCCCAAACATGGCACTTTTCTGGAATCAAAGGAGAAAAGGTCTTGGTATGGACTAGTCACTTCTAATCCTAGCTCTTTCAACACAGATTTTGGCATCAGGTTATGAGATGCCCCAGAGTCTATTAAGGCATTGTGCAAGATTTGATCATGGACATTTAGGCTTAAGTAGAAAGGAGGGACTTCTTCATCACCTGGTTCCTCCAACTTAGATCCAACTATTATGGTAGGAGCATCATTAGATAGCTCCAGAATATCATGTTGGCATTCATTTTTCCCTTTAACCATCTTTGTTATTTCTTCCCTGTACTCATTATTTTTCAGTAGCTCATTAAGAGGGATGGAGGTATTTACTTTTGAAAGTTCAGCTCTGAGACTAAAAGTGGGGGCAGGTTTGATTATCTCTGTGACTTCTAGTGGTTTAACTTCATTTGAAGGTTGACCACCTTCTTCTTTATTTTCAGGTCTCTTATTTGCAACAGCTCCTTGTTGTTTCTCTTTTGGCTCTTCTGCAGCCTTTTGGGTGATTGGAGGTTGGTTCATTGGAAGCTTTCCTTTATTCATGTTAACTTCTCTATTTCTCAATTTTAGCTTTCTTTGAAGATCATTCATAGCATTTTGATAACCCCTTAGGTATTGCTCGAATTCTAACCCACGTTGGTTACTAGTACTTTCTTTGTTAAAGAAGTCATGTTCCCTTTCGGTCGAGTATATTTCATGGTCTAGGGAGTCAACAAAATGAATATGGGCCTCAATGGGCTCTTCAGGTACTTCATTATCTACCATATTTTCAGCAAAACGAGGACGCATTGGCTGTTCTTCAAGATTTCTCTTATTCGTGCAGGAGGTGGTGGTCTTCTAAAGTTTGGATTTCGGATCTGGTTTTCATGATTCTCTCGGGGAGGAGGCTTGGTATCTATGGTCAACCTATCCATCAAATTTTCCATGGATTTCAACATGGTATCAATATTTGCATCGTTGGAAGAGGATGAGGTAGAAGTTTGGGTCTCTTGCTTCTTTCTTTCAGCCTCTGTTTTACCCTTTATTTTTCCTGAGGCCATCATATTTGCCTCTACCTCTAGGGAATATTTCAGCAGAGCGGGTAGGGAGGTAGATTTTCTTTCCCTTAACGTACATGGGAAATCTCCATCAAAGGAGTCTGTAAAATGGAGTTTTGGAGCGCCTGCTGAGGGCATTAGGTCGTCTGGGATAGAATTGTATGCCCTCATAAATCTAGCAGAAAATTCATGCACAGACTTGAAACCTCCTTTCTTGAGGTGATTGTACTGGGACAAGACTAAGGCAAGACTTCCTATGATTTCCAATCTCTCTAAGAACAGTGTCTTAAATGCTACAAAATCATTGATGGAAGCATCTGGTAACAACCTGTACCATTTCTTAGGTTCTCCAAACAAACTTTGAGCAAATAACCTCATCTTCACATCATCATAATCTACTTCCTCCAAATCAATAAAATCTTCAAACCTGTCTGCATGCTGTCTGGAAGAAAAATTTCCCTCTCCATCATAGGAGATGATCCTTTGTGCATACTTTTGGGGTAGATAATGTAAAACAGCTGGTAGGGCTAAAGGTGAAAATCTAGCAGCCATGATTACAGGAATATTTTGGGAAAGGGGTGGGATATTTTGGGAACAGGGTTTAGCTTTTTTAGCTTTGATAGTATCTAGTAAATTACGCCAGATAGGATCTAACAAGTAGGATTCAATATTATTAAGAACTCCCTCACCTAGGGTTAGATAGGATTCGGATATTGATCTTGATAAAGGTTTCCCAATGTCAATCTCTATATTTAATTCTTGAAAAACAGGTAATCTTTCATCACACACAATTATTTCACTGTTTGAAGTACTAGCTTTATCTTTTTCAGTTTTTCACCTAAGCAGACTTTCTAGATTATAAACAACTAGTAGAATTTCAGAAATAGGATTATGTCTGGTATGGATCTTTCTTGAGGCCAGGATTCCTTGTCGAGATCTCCTTCAGAACTAGAATTTAGCTTCAGCGGTCTTTGCCAGTGGAGTTCTTTCTTGAATATCAGTCTTTACGAGTGGAGTCGCTAGGGAAAAATTATACAACCTTCAAAAGTATGGAAATATCTGTTTGCCAACAGGGATCTCTCTTTTCTTCGAATATTTTATAATTCTTTGTCGTTCTTGCAAGGAAAACAAGAAAAATTGCGTTCCCGGTCAATGATGCCAATTTGTTAACACCCAAATTGACCCCGGGTTGTAAGAAGGGTAATTCGGGGTAATCACTAACCAATTTTTTGACTGATGTTACTGACCCAACATAGTCTGAGAGGGCTCTCTGAATAAACTAATGAAAAACTGGAAATAATTAAGGGTGTCAATCATGAAAAAAGAACACCAGCATTCATTCTTTAAGATGTTCTATTAAAACATACACAGAAAGTCAGATATCTATAGGACAAAATATACTCATATAAACCATTGGTTGGAGAACAACAGGGATCTATATTTGGCAATGGAGTCAATTCAAGTATAACATAAGCATTATTATCAAATGCTTAGCAGATACATCTACACAAAGGCAAGGTAGCAACTGACTAGTATTCAAAGTGATTTAATTGGCGAGACAGAAGAAAGATGGATAATCCATTCATATAAGGCATACGCAGATGAATCCTATACCAACTTTAGCATAAATATTGTGTGAAATACTTGGTAAGAAATGAACAATGCATAATTTCTATGAATCTCATTCAGATACTACACTGAACCAAGTATGAAGGAATATTAACAATATGGTTTGACAAAGGAAAGAAACACATATCACATAGGAAAAAGAAAAAAAACAGACTACCAGACCGATTACACAAGAATCTCTGAAAAATGCATGTAAGCTTCTGACAACTTTATTCAATAATATATCTCGGAATAATAACAGTGAACAAAATATGTGAAGATCCAAAAAGTTCTTAACCTTTTCCATTTGAAAATACATGGAACATATAGTGTCCTGGAGTCTCATACTCAGCCCATTTGAAACAGAAATTAGTTATAATATAGGGACATCTCATCATAGTTAAGATGTCACTATCATAAAACAAGAAATATAGCAAGATAAGCCTAACTGCTTTCTTCCATTTGCCAGTATGCCATTAAACAATAAAACATATTTAAAGTATCTGTCTAATGGTGAAACTTCATTACATAACGGGAAACCCACTGCCACGTCCTGGAAAATCAAAATCCTTAACATATTACAAACTTTCATATCAAAGATAGGGTGATATTTAAAAAAATGCATACATCCAAGATTTAAGAAGTAGCAACTACGAGTGGAGCATGATATCTATATTTCATCTTTCCGTATTTCTCTATAGGTATCCAAAGTTCAGGCGTCGAGATGTCATAACTTGTCATCTCTTTCTCCAGGACTCTTATGTCAAGTTGATCAACCGAAGGCATGGGTGGAAGTCCTTCACCAATAGAGATCAATCTCTACAACATCTTGAACTCTTCATCCATCTTATCCATCAGGATTTTCCCTGAAAGCGGCTGGCCTAGATGTTTGAACTTGGAATGGTCCATCCGTCTGCTAATCATCAATTTTTTATGTTCACTTTGGGGAATCAATTTTTTCCTTTCATCACAAAATACAGGAAATTCTTTTTCTACTAGTCCTCCAAACTGTCTTTTGAATTGTGTTAACTATTCATTCATTTCATTTGCTTTGGCCTCCACAGTTTTGACTAACGCATACTTCCCTAGGATTCTTTTTGCTGCTGCAATGGTTGTGACCCTGTACTTGATGCTCAAATCTATGACATCCTTATCTGTCAAACTATTTAAAACGTTTATAGCATTATATGCAGTCTCTTTTGGCCTTTTGTGCAGCATTTCCTTCATGGCAGTGCATTTCTTAAAGACATCCGTGACTATCTTTTCTTTTGTCCTCATGAGATCTAGATAAGGTCTGAACCTCTCAGCTTCCTGGATAATTAAATCCCAAATAAAATGCTTGCACCCCTGGATAGCTGCTCTCCCTATAATCTGTTGAGAAAACCTGTTGTTAATTGCTACCAAATCCTTATATTTTACCTGTAGGTCATTTGTCCCTCTTTCCCTTTCATCATTTTCTTCCTTCAATCTTTGATTCTCCCCCTTTAGTTCTTGTATTTCAATCTCCTTTAGGTTGATCTGGGACATGGCTTGTACAATGCTATCAGTACCATCCTTCTCCTTATTCGTGCCTTCGCTTGCCTACTATGAACATATACATGACAAACTACTCTTCAATTCTTCAATTCAACTCTTCAAACTCATCTTCTCTTTCTCCCATCATCCTTCTTTCTCTGCAAACCTTAGCAATTCAGCTTTATTATTGTTGATTTCCCTACTTAAATCTTATTTTTCTTTTATCAACTTTGTCTCTTCGAGAGCTTGTATCAACAAGGTGTTGGGAATTTTCATTCTCTTTTGCAGGTTCTGGATCAAATTATCTTTCTACAACAACAACTTCTTGCTTTCTTTGCCTCTGCCATCCCACTCAATTAAATCAAACTACAGCTTTTTGACATGCTTCTGAAGTGATTTTTTCTCTAACCTTTCATGTTTTAACTAGGCCTCCATTTTATTTATAGTAACTTCCAAATTAGAGATCTTCAAGGCCACTTCCACTAAGTCATCATATAGGCCTTCTCCAATTTACCTGTGAAATTGAATCCTGTCTGGAAAGGATATCTTCTTCCAGTTTTTTCTTGGTTTTGTCATTTTTTCTTTATTGGATATCATTAGATTGAAAGTGTGTGTCTTGATATCCCTGCTCGTCATCAAAGATGTCTCTATTTTTTATAAATTCCATACAATGGGCATTAGTTCAAAAAGTTTATGCCCAGATGCCTACTTATTTTTTCCATGATACTTAAACATATGTTCTTGGGATGGAAATTTACTATCTTAACTCCCACCCGCTGCATCTTGGAATTTATATTCTTGGACTTGGATAACTGGGGTTGATAACCCCTGTTTCTACTCCTCTATATTATCTATACGGACAACTGATTCTTCTATTGTTTCAACTCTTAGTCTTTTATTTTCACTTTCTTCTTCTTCTTTTGTTTCAATGATTTCTTGTAATTCTCTCTTCCCACCTACCTCTGGAGTGTTAAGTAGCTGGTCTATCTCCATAGGATCATCGGTCACGATCAAAGCTTGAACTTGTAAATCCAGGTCATATTCCTCTTCAGGCTCATATTGCAATAAATTCCGCCCCTTCAACAATCCTTCAGATTCTTGGTGTTCAAATGCCTTTAGACCATTTTTCTTCTTACTTTCGGCTATGATATGTAGAGGATCATATGCGATTGCTACATCTTTTCTGAACCCCATATTTCTCACCAATTTCTCCACTTCATTGACAACTTCTTTAAACTTTACAATAAAAGGGACAACTTGCCAAGGGAGCTTGATATCAAAACCTTTCTTATATTGCCTGAACTGTTACTCTTCTGCAATTAGCCTCTACCGATTGAACTCCAAGGAAAAACACTCCAAGTTAAAAATGATGGCAAAAAGTACAGTTCATGTACAAAACCATATACCCTTATCACTGTGGCATCTTTCAGCAAGAACGAGTCGCCCATGGCTAGTTCATCTTTCAACTGCATCAGAGTTTGCATTTCTGGTAGCACTCTGGGTATTTCCTCTTCAAACATAACTTTGTACACAGTAGATAGAATGTAGTTCATGTAATTCAAAACATTATCCTCTAAATTCCCTGTAAAGACTATCTAAGAGAAACATAACTCGTCTGCACTGCTATGTAGAATCATCTTAGTCAAATATGCGTGAAACCAAAAAAAATTGGTATTTTCAAAACAACTCAACTGTGCATGTTTCTGCCAAATATTCCTCAAACTTGAGGGATGGTACTGACTCACTTCCCGCTTCCGGGGAACTAATGCTAATCTTGAATAACAGGCTCTGTTGTACTTTAGTTATCCACAAGTCTATGTCTAAACCTAAATATTGTGCTAACAAAGAAAAATCCAACTGGGTACGGTCATTAAAAAGGTTGACGTCCAACGAGTAAGGGGTATCTGTAATCTCTACATCAGGCTTTAAACAAGTGACAAGGAAAGCTTTATGGATTTTAGGGGAAATCTTCCTATACAGAGTAACGACCGGTTCTTCAGAGAAACTTTCGGGAATAAGGGCTGGTGACTCAAGCACGGCAAGGGTACTTCGGATGATGGCAACGTCAACACTACATACGATTTTAGACCTTTTAGCATTCATTATTACTCGTTGGGGTTCTGAGTAATTCAATGAACACCATGACATGAACTCCAGGAAATGCATTATCTGTTCCAGGCAAAAGAAAATGAAAAAGGACTGATGAACCCTATGGACATCTCTCCCTTGTTCAAGCATATATTTTAGCCTTCTTTTAACCTCTAGTATAGGGAGCCGAAGGTTTGGGTCAAACACATCACAGTCTCTGTCTTCTAGGGTCATTCTGACCTTAGAACTAGTAGAAACTTGTTCGTCTACCATTCTATGACTATAAAACAGGCTGCACATTGCAAACAAAAGGGTTTTGGAACCCTACCTGTCATGAGAAGCCTGAGAGCGACCTTCTCCCTATCGTCCTTTTTGGCTTCTGCGCTTCCAGAAGCTTCCAACTCTGACAGGTTGAAGAAAGAAATGTTTATTTTACACATGCCATGTTATATATATAAAAATTTTCCGAATAACTTTCGCTCACCTTAGCCAGTTGTCCCTCTTTCCCATCCGTCGATCTGCTGGGCATTGTTTCTAGTCCATTGATCCGATCCCTCATTTAAATTTATTTGATTTGACATACTTTCATCTCCAGCATAGGATCTTGTATTGGCTTTAAATATTAGCCATCCATCGTATCTAACATCTTATTAGGATATGGTGGTATCGCTACCCGACCTCTGGTTTTAGGTTACCACTTAATCTTCCTCATGAGGTGCTCAGGTGGTGACACCTGGCAGACGGTATGCACCCTTGAAACCACCTTCTCTGCTTATGTGGGGTTCTCTTTCACCTTGCGATGATCGTCGAGGAGCGTTGATCTTGTCCTTTAACGCATTTAGGACGGGGAGCTATCCAAGTGTCTAGTTTTCAGCACTCTCACTAGTGGAGCCCACTATGTTATCAACCTTGCATCTCTTATATCCTCCATCTGTAGATCTGATCCCTTTTGTCACGAGCCATCGATCTGACTTGAACTCCATGCTGATGTGACAACTTGTCCTTCGCACCGTCAGATCTCTGACCATGCAACCTGCAGCGTTGATCTTCTACCATGCTTTCCCACTGCGATGGTATCTCAATCCTTCTAGCAGTTTTCACTTACCTCCTTAACATTCACTTATCCTGGTGGTTTTTTTCTCAAGACCATCCTCCTGTGACCTTTTATGCGAGGGTGATCCGGAGCCGTGGATCTCTTTCGTGCACCCGATCAACGGTTGGTACCTATCAAAGCTTTAACTTTCACTTTATTTTCTTTCGAACTATAGATTATTGGCTTTTTTACCCATTTTTTATTATTTGGGCTAGCTCCTTATGCCTAAAGTGCCCAAACCCTTTCTTTTTCTCATTATCTCCTTCCCAACAGACCTACTTCTTGGCCTTAGCAACCTGGACATGACTATGGAGGGGGGTTTAACCATCTCTTCAGGGAACTCACTAGTGTAGTCAATCCTCCCCTCCAGCTTTGTGCAAAAAAATTATAGGTGCCAACACCTAGTTACCACACTCTCTTGAAGGAATAAACATCTACGGATATACAATAGGGTTTCCATGGAGGAATAAAACATCTCCGGAATAATAAAGTACAAATATAATATTCTTAGAAGTTACAATATTTGAACACTATAATATAGGCTATTATAACTAAAGTTACTCATAAGGTTCTCTCTAAATATTTCAACTATGTTTTTAGCAAGATAAATACACTATAGTGCCAACTGGCTTCCACATTCTAAAATCATTATATGAAGAAAACCTGCCGGGGTACTGAACAGGCTCACTGGCAGCGGGTCCATGCAAAGTAAAATCTTAAACAAGGAAGCTTGGTAAATGCAAGTAAACCCACTGGGGTACTGAATAGGATCCCTGGAAGCGGGGCTATGCTTACATGGTACCAAGATAAACCCACCGGGGTACTGAACAGGCCTGGTGGTAGTGGGGCAATATCGAGTAAAAGGGATATGGTTAATGCATTACTATGCACATGGCTCATCTAAAAGAAAACTGATTACATGAATACATGTTTAGGCCAATTATTTATACTGTCATTAGGGAATGGCTATAAGTTGGACTTGGACCCTGTCATTTAATTCAAACAATACCTAGGATATGGTTATCCTAGAAGTGGGACCCATAACTATACAAATCTAATGAACTCAGGGTCAAGATTATCTATATTTTTTGGATGACAAGAGATCTTTAAAATGAGTCAAGGATGACTAGTTTTCCTATGGTATCTTTCGCATCGATTGCACTATCATTATTCATATGGTATTCCTAAGCATTGTTATTTTATGATGAATGTGCATATATGAATCATCTCCATTATTAGTCAGTATTTCTTTTTCTTACAAAAATAACAACATTTTAGAGTTATTGGTTAAACTATTAATTGAAATATTTGAATAGCGATCAGTTATTCTTTGATGGCTTGAGGACATGCCATATTTTTGGTTTGGGGGAGGTTCATAACTGTCTTTATTTTATGATTATTTACCTAAAATTTCATCTATCTCTGATAAAATGATATGTGTTTCAGGAATAATGCAAGTAGCAAAAGATTGTTCTGACCCATGATAAATAAAAAAGAGCGCGACTGAAGTTTTAGAAAAGTAGGTTTACATCGTCCTTTTGTGTGCTGGAAGCCCTAGAACAATTCTCTGCATAATCGACAGCAGTTAGATCTAGCAAAGCACATTTTTTATAGAAGGTCCATATGAAGGGTCGAATGGACGGTCGAATGACGATCTGAATGAAGTGACGAATGAAGTGAATGAATGAAGATCAAAATGAAGTGCCAAATGATGATCTGAATGGAACCATAGCTTATAATAGCATGATTAAGTATGATAAGGTATCTAATTTTTGAATTTTGCTGGTAAATCTAATTGACTAACCATAGTGGGGATTAATCAAACATCATCTTTGCACACGATCTCATTCCTTTACTCATCTCGACTTCATTAAATAAATCGATTAATCATGTATTATTGCAATTTTCAGAATCATTATATGGCTATCATATGGTTTTAACCTTTCATTAAGTTATATGCATGCGATCTATCATTGTATTAATCAAAAGTCATCATGTTTTTCTATTTCGCCTATGCTCATAATCTCATGATGAAAATTACATTCAACCTATCCAAAATTTACTTTGGACATGGTTGAATATGTCATAACCATACAAATTCACTAACGCATGCATCTTTATGATGACACATGATTCAAGATTTCTAAATGATAGCGTGATCATTCAAACGTGCTAAATCTCTTCTCATGATCATTCAACCATTCAAACAGATCACATTTTAAACCAACTCCTGCATATTTTTTACCTTCATTATGTCCTCTCTCGTCCTCTCTGAGTCCATCTAGCTGCATTCCCTATAACCCTTGTATCCCTTGCAACCATATACCTCTGTCTAACAATGCAGATCCGCTATGAGCCTGAAATCTATCAGGATTTGCTCTGTATCCCTGAATTCAAAGCTTTCTGTGAGATTTTTCTTTGAGTAGGTTGGGGCCCGTTCCTCCATCTTCCCTAGGGACACGATTACAAGATCTCATTGCTATTTTCCAAAGGATTCAATGGAAAAATGACTAAGGTTGGCCACCTTACTTTTCCTGTAACAAAGGGTTCTATTGCATTGGCCACAAGGCTTCCCAGGGAGGGTGCTCATTGGCACAAGCACCTCTTCCTCCCACTGCCGACTCATGAATTTGCTCTCAGGGTCGAGTACCAACACATTGAAGGCACAAAAGGGTTCCCCCAGGAGCGGATTAAACCAGAATACATCGAGCCCTTGACCATCATCATCCGATTGATCACCTGTGAAGGTAAGTTTACAATCTTCAAAGCCTGCCACCTCATATTATTAGCTCATTTTATTAATGATTAAGCCCTAAATTTTCCATTTTATTTTCTGAAAATCCTTGAGAAAATGTCAAACCAGGTGAGGAAAAATGTAGGTAACCCCACTGGTGTATTGGAGAAAAATCACTATGGCTTGGGAATACCACAACAGACAGATGACTACGAGAAATATACTCATTTCTCAAAACAATGATATTATAAATGACAATGTTAAAATAATGGAGAAATGTAACAAACCTCAATCCAATGTTTGATGTATATCCCCATTGGTGCTTTCAATCCGCACACATCCAAGCACTTGTAATCTACAAATTAGTCTTGAAAACCAATATCTAACAAGTACGTGTGATATATAAATGACATTAACATTATCAATAACAATGGTCCATAATATCATAAGCAAATGTAACCCAATGTATAATAAATGACATTCACACCATGAATGGACATGAATATGAGTATTTTTATTAATGAACAAGAAGAAGTACAAAGTGATATGAGCTCTTGCCGAAAACCAATCTGAACCAAAATCTAGATCAATCCACTTGTGCCTCCACCACTTCAATCCTCCATGAAAGGCAAACTCAAACTAGCAAGGAGTTTGGAAGGTGAACATAACTGGTTCACAACTACAAGGATCAATGAGTGCAGACTCAAGATAGGGAAAAAATACACTAGAGTTCCTTTACTCTTCTCTTCCTCCTCCCATCCATATGCCATATGTGCTCAATATATAGTCCTCTCAAAGGTAGGTGAAAGGACTCATCGAGATGTTACTTGGGAAGATGGAGAGCCAAAGGTCACCCAATGACCACTTTTTGGGAGTAAAAAGTAATAAAATAGTGGTTTTTACCATTTTACTTGATACACATGGGCTATAGGGATGCAACTCGTGGGTACACATGCTATAGTGATGCAACATGCGGGTAGGAACAAAAATAGGGTAAACTGGTATCACTGAAGGTTGAAAATGGATCTGAGTCACTGAAATGGATCCTATAGGCCAAAGAATGTTGATGCTCACAAGGTGGAAGATTTCTATGTAACTGATGCCCCCTAATGTGTGAGGTCAAAGACTGAAATGTGATACGATGGCCGAAATACATTATAAAACTCAGAAGTGGAGTGATGGAGACACAAGTGGAAAGAACGACTCACTTGTCATAGTACAATAGTATCTCTGAATACATGTTGATATAGTACAACAATCTAATACAATGGCCATGAATAGGTAGTACATCAGTAAATATATGTCACAAGTGATCATAGCCATGATCCCTCTACAGTAAGATATGGTCTTCTGCTGAAAAGAAGACATCTGGTGCAAAACTGGAGGTACAAACTGCTGAATTCTGAGAGGTGATATCTTAGATGTAAAGTCAAAGTCATATGTAGCATACTGAATTCCACAATCGCCCGGGGTCTTCTACACAAGTCTTCGATGGTGCAAGTCTCATCAAGTGAATAAAGGAGTTGGGGTAGAACCTAATGAGACATCATCTGATTACCGGTCATTGATGTATACCGTTAATAGACACGAGATGACCCACCAATAATGAAAATGGGCATCAAGGCACAGAGCATAATCATCAGAGTGTGAATAAATGGGTTGAAGTCAAACACTAGGATGAATCTATCGATCAAGGGACATTGATGTATTCCCAAAAATGTCAATGGCAAGAGAACCTACCACTAATGACTACAAGCCTCAAGGTACTCAACCGAACTCTAAGCCTCAAGTACTGGAATAAATGAGTTGAAGTCGATGGAATGAGACTCGTTGGAAGGAGGGAATTAAGGCATCCCCCATCAACTAGCACGAGGTAACATCAATGCCGAAAGATTTGGAAGATCTCAGGTGAAATGGACTGACTTAATAAGGATGGCCGACATGCAATAGTCAAGATATTTGAGGAGTGGTCGACATTGGTTTCAGGACTTCCTTTGAACAAGAGCATGAGCAGATGGATAGACTCAGGCAGCATAGACTTGATATAAACTATGCAATGTAGGAGGCATTACAAAGGGTTCCATAATGACTGGAAGCTTAACCAATCGGTGGAGAAAACTGAGAAACAAGTATAGCTCCTAAGGCCCAACTATAGTCCTGACTCATAATGTATGGAGTGGAATGAATGCTCTGTTCAAAGGTGACACAACAACTGCCAACAAGAAATAGTGACCATAATCCCGTCTGGATTTTTGGAATATTTGATTTTTTTGTCCTTTTTCATATTTGGGAAAAGCTTGAAAAAGAACAAAATTGCTTATATTACAACAAGTGAGGGAACGAGTGTCAAATAACTAGCAGACTAGTCCCAAGTAGTGAAACATACCTATGCTCAATGCAAGGAAGTGCATGCAGGATGTGGACACTCGGGGGTGTGTTCCCTTAGGGTCAAAGGGTCATCAAATTGTAAAGGGAAAATATATAAGCTCTGCAAGGCTTGACAGGGAAAAGTGCTCAGGCACCAGGCTATCAATTGAGTAAGCAGGAGCCGGCACAAGGCTCAAGCGGCAAGCAAGATGATGCAATGCAATCACAACATGATATAACTGAGAAGTTCTTACCTGAAAAAGTGTAAAACAATGAGAGAAGAAATCCTCTAGTCACGTATGAATAGACTATACCTTTTTTGTAATTAATCCACAAAGGTCTGGAAAAGGGGTAGACTTATACCTAAGTGAATGTTGCTTCAAATCGTTTAACGAGTCTGAAATGACAAGTATACTCGGCAATCTTGTTTGATTTTGAAAAAGTCTAACAAGGGCTTAAAAAAGACTTTATAAAAGTCTTTTCCGTAAAGGTTTAACGAGCCCGAAAAAGTAAACTCGTGACCTCATTACTTTTTTTAACGAGCTCAAAGGAGATATGGAAGAATGCTCATAATGAGAGCAGACGAGTGTTAGGGACATGCGAGACTAGTTCCAAGCACATGGGACAAAGCTATGCATAATGCAAGGAACATGAGCAAGACAAGGACACTAAGGGGGTGTCTGCGAATTTGGGTAGTAATAGGTTCAAATGCATCATAACAATGGGGAGGCCTAAACCTATATGCGAGGTTCTGAATATTCCTACCATGGCCGAAGCAAATGTCGAAAAGGACCAGCAAACAAGTATAAGTCCAGCTAAGAATCTTGTCTCGAAGAAGCATAAGTACCAAGATCATCTCTAAAACGTACGTAAAGAAAAATCTGATACAAGTCAGTATGGTAGAAAAATTTTCAACTTCACTATTGTTAACCTCAAACATAACGCGGGTAGAGGAAGGTGCCATAGTACCAATACCTGAGGGATCAAAATAAACATCTTCAAAATGAAGAGCAAAGCTGAAGGATGTGAAGGAATATGCAGTGGCAAATTCATCATCACAGGAGTTGGAAATTTTAGAAATAGAATCGAACTCATCAAGATCACCGATTCGGGGATCTATAGGAGAGTCTGCAGACTCATCACTAGGGAGATCAGAATTTAATGTCAAACCGGGGCTAGACAAAACTATGCCTGGATCAAAATCCAAATGCATGGCAGGTTGTATTATAGGCTCATCTTGTTCAATAAGAACAAGGGGAGCAGGGGAATGAGATCTATGATAAATACCCCCCCATGGCTTGTCATCACCACCCATGGCCTCAATAAAAAATTCACCTAAAGGTAAAATACCATCGAGAAAATCATGTGAACACGATGAGTTGGCTGCCCAAACTGGCAGCATAACGGGATCTTCTTCACCTATCTAGGAAGAAGAGAGATCCGGATCTGCAGTGGTTTGTTGGATGTGATCGTAAGTGATCTCCTCTACAGATAAGGGCATAGACATCCCGATGTGCACAATGTCTCCAGACATAGAATCCACGGATGGAAAAATCCATGGATCATTACAATATGAAGTCCAGAATGGCATACGTTTTGAAGGAGGAGGCGCATTATCGGAAATGGTTCCAATAAAATTCATAGGTGCAGAATGGTTAAAAGTTCCCATCAACAAGGGGTACATTCCAACACCTATGTTCCCAGTTTTCGACTGATAATCAGAAACTTGCGAGACTACTGATCCTATGGATGCTATGGAAGGAGTGCCAACATAATCCAGCTGATCGCTCATCACAATCTTGCCTTCATGGGGAAAGCAAATAACTCAAAATAAAGTAGACGTGACAGCCTTCATAGCGTACATCCAGTTCCGACCCAGTAAAAGGTTGTAGTCAATGGGCGCATCAACCACTTTGAATTCAATAGGCACGGACTTACCTCCCAAGGAGACAACAAGGGAAGGGATAATTTCATGCGGCGTAAAATATCTACCGTCAAATGTAGTGAGTGTAGTTCTAGATGCGAGTAGAGGAGGAGAGCCAAGAGCTTTCCAACAAGTTAATGACATTACTGACACGGAAGCACCTTCATCAACCATAGTACGTTTGACGAAGCTCTTAAGGCAAACCACCTGGATTTGAAAAGCCACGTGGTAAGGCAAGTGAGCTTGGACATCAGTAATATCGAACTTGATAACACTAGGACTTCCCCCATCCTGAACTCCTAACGCACTCAAAAGGGCATGCTTCTAAGAAGGAAAAGCTTGCAAAAATTCAAGAGTCGACATGGCACATGGGGTTTTGCCCAAATCTTCTACGATGGAGTAGTTCTGGGTGGCTCGAGCATTAGGATTATGTGTGGAGCACTTGAGAACACCTTTCGGTATCCGCTGCATAATAGAAGGCTTCTCGATATGCAAGGAATTATCAGGAGGAGGGGGAGGCTCATTCCCCAAATTTGGTTGAGGTGCACCATAATCACATTGAAGAGTAGCAACACAAACCTCTGACTGAACCATATTCACACATCCATAACCACTAGTATTGGAAAAAGACGTTGTCGTTTCATTAGTAGCATAACTAGTGGTGGGAGCATGTGAAGCCATGTTTTGGTGATGAGGTAGGGGATCCTTCAGCATATATAGGCTCTGTTCCAAATGATTCAATGCTTCTTCAATACGAGGACATAAGTGAGTAAGATGATCCTCCCCACAAAGCTTGCAAGGGAATTTCACCTTACGCCCACGTTTACGATCCTCGTCGGCATTACCGCCTTCCTGAGGAGGGTTAGCATTCTCTTTATGAGGAGTATTATGATTGCTATTATTGTTACTTCCATTGTTTCCACCCCTATGACTATTTCTCCCGTTTTTCTTACCACCAGGCTGCTGGTTACTTGATGGTTTCGTTGATTGCACATTGTGTACATCAGATGACAGATTGGAAGTGGACAAGGTGTGAACCTGTCCGGGAGCAGACTGGTTTAGCGACAAATTTTGCATTTGATTAGCTAACAAGTCTACAAGGCGAGTGCATGCGTACCCCATGATGGCATCGACATTGTTAAGATTCAATAAGCTAAGACAGAGAATAGCAGCATTACATTCCATTTCTCAATAATAGCATATACAGGATCACTGAAGAAACAACAAGCATAGCATAAACACAAGAGACAGAGATTTATCCTGGGAAACCCTCATAGGGTAGAAAACCCAGTAAAGCTTCCTCAATATAGATGACCAGCAATATACAAAGATGAAACCCTGAGACATGATCTCCTCCTCCACAATAGCATACCTCTCCTCCACAAGTGCGTTATCCTCAAGTGAGTGTGTGTGTCAAATGAGGAACACACCTCCTCTATTTATACACTACACTGACATGTATTTTACAAAGGTACACGTAGGCTCGTATTTAACCAATGGGTTAAATACCCCACTACAACTGACTGGGCCGACCCCTCTAGGGTGGTCTAATAACCCTTTGACCCACATAACATATATAGGGCCGACCCCCACTAGGGAAGTCTAATAACCCGAGTTACCACATTCCGACGGAGGAATAAACATCTCCGGATATACAATAAGATCTTCACGGAGGAATGAAACATCTCTGGAATAATAAAGTACAATATAATATTCTTTGAAGTTACAATATCTCAACACTCCCCCTTAACGAGAAGGATATTATAACAACATCTGCACGAGCAAGGAGTCATCAACATCATACATGATACATCTATAAATCATTGGAAGCTTTCTCAACATCATCAGTAACTTAAGCAGTTACTGGAACATCTTCAATACTGGAACATCGACATCTTCAGTATTGAGTCTTTATCTTCTGTAGCACTTGAACAGCTACAACAATATCATCATCTGGATCCTCACGATTATCGTCATCACACGATCATCAGCATCGTCATCTCACTCATCAGCATCGTCATCGCACGATCATCAGCATCGTCATCTCACGATCATCAGCATCGTCATCGCACGATCATCAGCATCGTCATCGCACGATCATCAGCATCGTCATCTCACGATCATCAGCATCGTCATCACACGATCATCAGCATCGTCATCACACGATCATCAGCATCGTCATCACACGATCATTAGCATCGTCATCACACAATCATCAGCATCGTCATCACATGATCAACAACATCGTCATCTAGATCATCACGATCAGCAGCATCGTCATCTAGATCATCACAATCAGCAGCATCGTCATCTAGATCATCACGATCAATAACATCGTCATCTAGATCATCATGATCAACAACATCATCAATACAAGTATAAATATCATTAATACAAGTATCCTCATCAATACAAGTATACACATCATCAATACAAGTATCCTCATCAATACAAGTATACACATCATCAATACAAGTATCCTCATCAATACAAGTATACACATCATCAATACAAGTATCCTCATCAATACAAGTATACACAATAGCAGCATACCCTACAACACACAAGATCCAATTACGGGATGATCAATCCCTCTCACTTTAGGACATAGGTCCAAGGATGATACAATCCTGATCCACTTACGGGATGATCAGTCCCTCTCAGTTTAAGACAACTCTCATGTCCATGGATGATGCAATCCAGATAAACTTACAGGATGATCAATCCTTATCACTTTAAGACACCTCACCACGTCTAGGAACGAGGCAATCCCAATCTATTTACTAGATGATTAGTCCTTATCACTTAAGACATCTCACCATGTCTAGGGACGAGGCAATCCCAATCTATTTAGAGGATGATTAGTCCTTATCACTTTAAGACATCTCACCATGTCTAGGGACGAGGCAATCCCAATCTATTTACAGGATGATTAGTCCTTATCAGTTTAAGACATCTCACCATGTCTAGGGATGAGGCAATCCCAATCTATTTACAGGATGATTAGTCCACTCAATCTCATTTAGGACTATCCTTCCTTTCGAAATTACTGGATTTACTGTCCAAGGATGATTTAATCCATTCAATTCATTTAGGACTATCCTTCCTTTCGGAATTACTGGATTTACTGTGCAAGGATGATTTAATCCACTCAATTCATTTAGGACTATCCTTCCTTTCGGAATTACTGGATTTACTGTCCAAGGATGATTTAATCCACTCAATTCATTTAGGACTATCCTTCCTTTCGGAATTACTGGATTTACTGTCCAAGGATGATTTAATCCACTCAATTCATTTAGGACTATCCTTCCTTTCGGAATTACTGGATTTACTGTCCAAGGATGATTTAATCCACTCAATTCATTTAGGACTATCCTTCCTTTCGGAATTACTGGATTTACTGTCCAAGGATGATTTAATCCACTCAATTCATTTAGGACTATCCTTCCTTTCGGAATTACTGGATTTACTGTCCAAGGATGATTTAATCCACTCAATTCATTTAGGACTATCCTTCCTTTCAGAATTACTGGATTTACTGTCCAAGGATGATTTAATCCACAACCGTACATTTAGGACCAACGTCCAAGGATGACTTAATCCTCAACCATACATTTAGGACCTACGTCCAAGGATGACTTAATCCTCAACCGTACATTTAGGACCTACGTCCAAGGATGACTTAATCCTCAACCGTACATTTAGGACCACGTCCAAGGATGACTTAATCCTCAACCGTACATTTAGGGCCTACGTCCAAGGATGACTTAATCCTCCACCGTACATTTAGGACCATGTCCAAGGATGACTTAATCCTCAACCGTACATTTAGGACCTACGTCCAAGGATGACTTAATCCTCAACCGTACATTTAGGACCTACGTCCAAGGATGACTTAATCCTCAACCGTACATTTAGGACCACGTCCAAGGATGATTTAATCCTCAACCGTACATTTAGGACCTACGTCCAAGGATGACTTAATCCTCAACCGTCCACCAAGGACTTCATTCTCGAAGACATACGTCTACGACTCTTCTTTAGGACTGAAGTCCAGGGATGATCCAATCCCCTCACATGTTCACCAAGAACTTCATTCACGAAGACATACGTCTACGGCTCTCTTTAGGATTGAAAGTCCAGGGATGATCCAATCCCCTCAATTCCACCGAGGACTTCATTCTCGGAGACCTTACATCTACGGCTCTCTTTAGGACTGAAAGTCCAGGGATGATCCAATCCCCTCAAGTCCACCAAGGACTTCATTCTCGGAGACCTTACGTCTACGGCTCTCTTTAGGACTGAAAGTCCAGGGATGATCCAATCCCCTCAAGTCCACCGAGGACTTCATTCTCGGAGACCTTACATCTACGGCTCTCTTTAGGACTGAAAGTCCAAGGATGATGCAATCCTCACATGTATTCTCATCAATTACTATCGATCCTGGGAACCCATACAGAACCTGATTCACACTTCTTCTTTAATTACACCATTAAGCGAATGGTCTTATCTAGCCACTTGGAGCAAACATCTCATCATGATTCTCTTCTTCTTTCTAAGAGAATCTTTTAGCCACAATCCTTCTATAGTGTGTTTGATTTGAAAATCCTTTTTTTTTTTTTTTTTAACATCCATCGCTTGTTCAGTGTTCATCATTCATCATGATCTTTCCTACAAATCAAAATTAAGTACATGATTAGTAATACTTCATAATCATCAAATCATATTGACATGATAACCTATTATGCATACAGATATCATTTACATAGTTATGCAACTATTTTGACCAATACTTTGGCACAACACTTTCCCATATCTTGTATGCATACAGTGGCTATCTAGATGCCTTCCATCTCTACCAGAACATACTATCGAGAGTGTGCACAGCTCTCAGCATGTCAGCACAGAGGTTTCATTCTAGACAAGCAACAATGGAATGTTTGTCCAACTTACCAATCATATGCATATTAGTAGTATACTGTTCAATGCTCTATGAATGTTTACACTCAGCATCATATATTCTAGGAATACAAATATGCATACAACCTATTACAGGCAATATCATTTACTATTTCAAATAACAACTCAAATACTTATCTTTTATGTTTGTGTGGTTGCCTCCCACTTGATATTCTGTATGTCTTTTGAACTTCTATTCATTCTGTACCACTGTGCATGTTCAAGTGTCATCCTCATGATCTCATACACAAACATACACCCATTAGTATGTTCTAAATGTTATCAAAACATTATAGTTCTAAATAATCTTGAAAATGTATAGTCATGATTATAGTTAATAAACATTAGTATTCAAGATTTCAGGGAAGTCTTCTTTTACTCATGCATATCATCAATCAAGATAAAAGACATAATATGCATAATACCTTGATTACTAACTTTATGAATAAGCATAACCAATAATTACATAAGGGATCCTAACACAAGGTAAGATTCATGGGAAACATACCTGGATTAGTATACCTACTTAGTTATGTACAACATACCTAAACAATCTCTTCAATGATTTAGAGATCCTGAGCTAGAACCTGCATGTCTCATAGGTTAAGCATAATATACCAAAGTCATACATACCTCATAAGTAGAACAAATATTATGGATGAGTCTTTGTCTTCATGTTTTCATGGTCATGGAACTTGATTTGTCTTTTGTGATGTACCTGTATCTTGTTAGCAGACAACATCAACCTCACAAAACATCATAATGCATTAGTACAATCATATAGCCCTAATAAATGAATGTCTTTGATCATTCACATGCATTCATACTGTTACTAGGGTGATAAGACAATTCTAACATTAATCAAGATTGTACTAATAAATAATATGAAGACAAACACGTCATGAACTTAATCAAGAATTAGATTTCAAGACATACCTGAGCCTCCTTAAGTCATACCTGTTGAGACTTCTTGTAGTCTTCTTATGTAAGGCCTTAGCCTCAACTCCCCCTGAAACTTGATCTGGAGCTTGATTAGGGTTTGCTAGAGAAACCCTAAAAATTCAATCTTTGACTTTCATACTTCTGAATGGATGAAAGAATATGTCTTGCTGAGCTGATCAAACTAGCATACTTCAATTTTGGAATTTCCAAAATTTGACACCTCAAAATTGCCTTTGAAACTTCTGGATCTTCTGGACAGGATCCCGAACTAGGGTTTGATGAAGCCCACCCTTCTGCCCAAACAAAAGGTTCGATCCAAGGCTCTAAACTCTTATTTTTCTTAGGAGCTTCCAGCCGTGTTTACAGACTTCAAAAATTCCAACTTTTGCTGAAGCCCTAATTTTCCATCTTTCCGATCAAAATCCCGAATTGGGGTTTGATCAAGCCTAGTCTTCCACCCAACCAAAAAATTTGATCTTGGTCTCTAAATTTCGATTTTCCTTAGTAGCATTCAGCCGTGGACTCCGATTCCAAAAATTCTAACTTTCTCCGAAACCCTAAATTCCAGAAGCCATGAATAAAGGTGCTCCAAAAATAATTATGTTTTGACAGAAATATGCACTTGATTATTTCTGCTATAAATCTGAAATTTTTGCTCCACAGGGTCTGAAACCCTTTTTTTGTAGTAGCCTGACCTGTCATCTTTCCATCCTGACAGGTCTGACCACAATTGGGTTTCCTGAGAGAGAGTTATGCCAAGTGTCGCAACATGACCTGTTTATGGGATAAAACAGGAGAGCGAACTTGTACGGCATGCCACGTGTCACTGTTTGAACTTCGGCCTCTGAAAACGTTTTCTGAGATAGCTCAACCTGTTATATTTCCATCTTGACAGGTCTGACCTCAATTGGATTCTCTGAGAGAGAGTTATGCCAAGTGTCGCAATGTGACCTGTTTATGGGATAAAACAGGAGAGCGAACTTGTATGGCATGCCACGTGTCACTGGTTCACCTTCGGCCTCTGAAAAAGTTTTCTGAGATAGTACAGTCTGTGTACTACCTGTCACTTTTTATGAAATTTCATTTGGAGCTTTCTATCCCAAGTTATGACCTTTTTTCCAAGGTCACCTGATTTTGACTCAGATCTGGAAGAGGCAGAAACCCTAACTTGTACTGATCATAACTCACAAAGTACAACGAATCTGAGGATGCCCTTTGGATACAAGGTACCTGAGGATGTTATCTTCGACCTGTAAACTTTTCAGACCCTGAACCTTCGCCAAAATGGATTTATAGCGAAAGTGCCACGATGACTGTTTTTTGCTATGTAAAACCCTAACCTTCAAATTGTCGTAAGTAAAGCAAGTGTCGTAAGTGCCATACCTTGTCTTCCTTCAGGTTATCTCTGATACCATGTTAAGATTAAATATGCTAAGACAGAAAATAGTAGCATTACATTCCATTTCTCAATAATAGCATATACAGGATCACTGAAGAAACAACAAGCATAGCATAAACACAAGAGACAGAGATTTATCCTGGGAAACCCTCATGGGGTAGAAAACCCAGCAAAGCTTCCTCAATATAGATGACCAGCAATATACAAAGATGAAACCCTAAGACATGATCTCCTCCTCCACAATAGCAGACCTCTCCTCCACAAGTGCGCTATCCTCAAGTGAGTGTGTGTGTCAAATGAGGAACACACCTCCTCTATTTATACACTACACTGACATGTATTTTACAAAGGTACACGTAGGCTCGTATTTAACCAATGGGTTAAATACCCCACTACAACTGACTGGGCCGACCCCTCTAGGGTGGTCTAATAACCCTTTGACCCACATAACATATACAGGGCCGACCCCCACTAGGGAAGTCTAATAACCCGAGTTACCACATTCCGACGGAGGAATAAACATCTCCGGATATACAATAAGATCTTCACGGAGGAATGAAACATCTCCAGAATAATAAAGTACAAATATAATATTCTTTGAAGTTACAATATCTCAACAGGCATGTGGTCCAGCAACTGACATATGCTCATGTCTTGTTCTCGGTGCGTCAGGAATAATGTCATACAAAATGCCAAACTGAGAATAAAGTAGATCTAACTACTGGACTTTCAAGATAGCTTGTACCTCAGTCACAATGTCGGACATCAAAACATCCTTAGCAATGTATGGGAGTAAATACTTAAGGAACCATTCCAACAGGAACTCTGGAGGAATATTGGCTTTCACTAATCTCTTCCGCTGACACCACTCTTGAACATGGTCAGAAATATGTGTGGCCTTATTCTGACGGAAGGTGGACAACAACTCAGTACCAGTATCATAACGAATCGACAACTGGAAATGGTCTAAGAAAACCAAAGAAATCTCATTGAATCCCCTATAGGTCTTTCTGGGCAACTCCACATACCACTTCGCGGTTGCCCCCATGAGGGTGCGTTGAAATAGTCCTAATCGAATGGAATAATGATTCAAAGAGTTGGAGGAGCACCAAAGGTGAAATGCCGTGACATGATCTCCCAAGTCATCACCACCTTTCCCTTCAAACTTTGGAATGTCCGAAGGGAGCTTGGTAGGGACTGGGGGCCAAGTAGAGTCGTGACACATCGGATCATTCGTGAGCTTTGAAATATCCAGGAGATTGAAGCGTGCAAGGAATGGGAGATGTGGCTGGAAATCTTGATTGTAAGCTCCCATAAAAGGTTGGTTGAATGGAACTGTGTTATACGATGGACCAAAACCTTGACCATGAGGATTAAACTACTGATACTGAGGACTTGACGGCCCATAGGCTTTCCCATGGCCATAAGATGGATAACCACCCCCTGCCTAACCCATTTGAGAGTAAGCAGGTATATGTGCATTTTGAGCACCATATTGGGGTGGTGGGTGATACTGGTGGCCAGCACCGACTGTGTTGTAGTAAGGGTTTCCACCATCGGTATGGGGCCTGTATGTATTATTCATAGTGGAAACCATGTTGTATTGACTGTAATGGCATGGTATGTTTCCACCACCAATATCAGGATTAGCTTGAGCAGTCATGTGATGACCATAAGCATGCAGGGTGTGACCAGTAGCAGGGTTGGTGGTGTGATGTCCATGTGGATAGGAAATATTCCTACCCCCTACATTATTATTGCTAGCGGAGGCAATGGACTTAAAAGTATGCAGTATGTGTCCACCCCCGTGGTTGGGAGGAACGGTATCATGTGCAAAAGCAGTCCTGGGTTGACGAGTAGTGACATGTGTATTAGGTGGTGGATGGGGAGTCGTGTTTCGAACAACATTCTGACTAGGTTGGGTATTTCTAGGAGGTGTTCATGTTATAACATTATCATGGTTAGGAATCTAACCAGTCCCCATACTATGTGAATGGGTGGACAACGTAGTGCCCCCAGTGGGTATAGTATGGCTAACACTTTGACTAGTGCCAGCATGATTACCAACCATAGTGGAAGGTTTGACAGTATTCTGACTAGGCATACCAAAAGAGAGTGCGGTGGGGTTAACCATAGGGTCGGAGTCATCATGAGTCTTAGGCCTCCTATATCTAAAATCATGTGGAAACGAAGGAACGAAAGGATCGTCCTGTTATTCCTCCTCGGGTAAGTCGGGCACCCCGTAAAGATAATTATCTAGATTTGAAGGATCAAATAGAGCTCGGTCAAGTGGATTATGCCAAATGTAACCAGGTTGAGTCTCAGGTGGATCACCTCCCCAATCCTCACGAGGAGTTTGGGGATCGGATGTATGCTTAACTCTACCTGAAGGAGTAGAAAGGTCTTACCCGATATCGGGATGTGCAGCCATGTAGTCCTCAACGAAGTATCATAAGAATATGAATACTCAGAGGGAGCCCTTCGGCATCCTCTAGCAATACATTGTGTAACCAAAGCTGGCTTTAAACCAGCCAACCGATGGGACCGACAGAGAGTAGGTCTTTGCACCACGTTCTCTCCGGAGAGAGACACAGTGTCTCTTAAAGGCAAACTATCGATCAAAAACAGTAAATCAAAAGCACACACCTAGAGAATATATAGCCAAGAGCAGACAGACAGAGTGGCTAAATGAGATCCCGACACTAGAGCCAGTATGTCTCTCCTGGGAGAGGCTTGAGACTTCCAAACTATAGCCGGAGGTAACAGAATCAATTATAGAGACACCCAGGCTTCATTGTGTCGATAGGGTCAAGTCCACTGCACGAACACAATTGTGCTGTCCAATCCCTATCTGACTCAGGACACAAACAACATAACCACTGCAAGTACCTTGTGTCGTACCTAGGTAAGGAAACTATGTCTACCGCAATATAACCAATGCTCAAGGGGATAGTCGCAGGTGGGGCCCGTTGTATGGGAAGGGTAGCTAAGCCTGAAGCACAAGAGGACGAATCTCCGGTACCCCTAGATACGAACAAATCCTTGATATATCTCCCACATTCAGTCGGTATCAAAGGGATAGATCCTCAACCAACCTCCTGTGACCTCGTGCTTAACTCTGGATTGAGTAGTGCGTTCCTGAGAACCCCAATCTATACCATGGATTCCTTCACTCCCTGGTCAGACACCTAATGTTTCGTTTAGTAGTCTTGGATTGTTAACTCACAATGATCTATTCCAAGACTCTAAACCTATGCTAGTTGGTGTACCCTATAAATAAAATAAGTCTAATCAATTTTATGATTAAGCATAAATTTTAGTGGTTTTGATTACTCAAGGGATATGGTCGTGAAACTAGTGATGTGTAGACTCAAAAGTATGCAACATCGTCCAATCCTAGACTCATCTATCCAATACAACAATGTCACTAATATGCAAAATCAACCAACAATTCTGAAATAAATATGCAAACTTTTATCTTTTCAATGCACAAGCAGAACCTAAAATGAAGGAAACAAGCACTCAATGCAAAATGCAGTACATGGAAATAAAATATTTTGTATTTTCTCTTATAAACAGAAAGGAAAATGCAAAAAACTAAATGAATATTTTTGTAATTTTTCAATATATATGGAATGAAAAAATGCAAATAAAATCCTACTATTCAATCACTGAAGTGCCGAGAAGATCACTAAGACAACCCAGCATATCCTAAACAACAAGACTCAGCTAAAAGAAAGTGCTCAAAAGGAAGAAACTGAGGCTAAAACCAAAGATTGGTAAAAACCAAGAAGGCTCAACTAAGAGAAACGAAGAGATCTGGTCACAACCAAGGCATGAAACAGTCAAGAAAGAAGCCAACAAAGACTCAAGAACCAACCAAACTCACCCAACAACAACCAATAGCCATAACAACAAAATCCGGAGTTACACGCTACTATCGAAGGAATACCTACAGGTACCCACGAGCAGTAGTGTAAACAGAGGTAGGTATACATGGGTATAACTAATCCATCCCACGAGTGAGGAAAAGCAAATGGTCAAATAAAGAGTCTAGAGGCTCAGAAAAAACAAGTTTTCTACAGTGTATCTTAATGGCCAATCAGTGACACAGAGCTTCGATAAACAACAACTCTAATTATGGACTAATGCTCAAAATTTTTCCCAAACATGGATGTTTTCCCTAGTGGTGTCGCCATTTCTATATTGGAGAAAAATCACTATGGATTGGGAATACCACAACAGACAGATTACTACCATAAATCTACTCACTTCTCAAAACAATGCTATTATAAATGACAATGTTAAAATAATGGAGAAATGTAACCAACCTTGATCCAACGTTTGATGTAGATCCCCATTAGAGCTTTCAATCCACGCACATCCAAGCACTTGTAATCTATATAACTTCGGAATGTATTTCAACATTTGATGTATATGTAACTTCGGAATGTATTTCATCTATGTATTTCATATATATTTATTGTACCCTTATAAGAGATGTGTTATTCCTCTATAAGGAAGTGTTGTCATGTGGATTGACAAGTGTCGCAAGTGTGTGTACTTGCCGATGGGTAATTAGACCACCATGTGTGGGGTCGGCCCTGAAATATATATTATATTGTGGATGTACCTAGCTAGACAAGTCAGCCCCATAAGGTCACTGGGCAAACAGGTTAGTATAAATAGAGATCAGGTGAGCTCTATTTAGATCATTCGAAAAAGTACATCTCTCTCACTTAGAAAGTGTCGCACTAGTGAGGAGGAGGATTATCTGCTACTAGGAGACTATCTCAGTGTATTTTGGTTGTACTTTGGTTGAGCCATTGCTCTCTCTATCTCTGAGGAAGTTGTGGAGTTTTTCACCTTAGGGTTTTCCCCACAGAAACTTTGTGTCTCTTGTCTCTTATGCTTTTTATTATTGTGATGCTTGTCATACTTATTGTGATTGCCATGCATTGATATACTGTATATGTTATTCTCTCAGTAAAGATCCTAGAGTATCGTGAATTAATGCTCAAAATTTAACATGGTATGAGAGCTAACCTGAGAAGAAGACATTTTGCAGTGACACAAACTTGAGTTTCTTGTTTATTGGGTTTCTCTCCACATATTTTGGAAAAGCAGCATAGTATATTGACTCTACTCATCAAGGCGCATCTATCTATCCAATCAGAATTCAATTCCGAGCTTTTTTAGATTTGGCCCTAAAAATTAGGGTTTCCACAGAAAAAGGAATTTCTGAAATATGATGACATAGCTGGAAGCTCCTTGCAAATATCGAAGTTTAGAGCTTTGGATCGAGATTTTTGGCTGGGTAGATCTCCAGGAAATGCAAACCCTAATTCAGGGCTCTCCCTAGTGAACTCGGGAGGACAAAAAGACAAATTAGAAGGGTAAAGCTTTGTTGATCTCAAATTCTGAATGCACCAGGCTGATCAGCTCATCAAGGTGCATCTTTCTATCCTTTCAGAAATTTGAAATTCACATTTTGAATTTTTAGGGTTTTTTCGACAAACCCTAATCCAGGACCAGATCCAGTTTTCAACATTTCAAGTGGTAAGACCTAAATCTTTTCTATTTCCATTTGAAGTACTCTTTAAGATGTCTCACCACACCAAGCTTGAGGATAAGCTTGAAGGGGCTGATAACTTCCAAGCTCAGAAGTATAGGATTGGGTTAATCCTGGAAGATAATGAGTTGGACTCATATATAAAAGAAGACATCCCTATCCTAAAGGATGAAGAGGCTAAAGTATTGCATAAGAAGAACTTGGTTAAGGCAAAAAGAATCATTGCTGATTCTATCAAAGACAATCACATACCCCATGTGTCTTCTCTAAAGACACCCAAAGAGATGTTTGACTCTTTGACCAAGCTATTTGAAGGGGAGAACATAAATCGGAAGATGACCCTACGGAGCCAATTGAAAGGGTTAAAGTTTTAGAATGGAGAAACCATTCAATCTTATTTTTCAAGAGTCTCCCAGATCAAGGAACAACTAGAAGTAGTGGATGAAATGGTAGAGAATGGTGAAGTTGTTATGACCACTCTGAATGGCTTACCTAGGTCATGGGACTCCTTCATTCAAGGAATCTGTGCAAGAAAGAAGTTGATTTCCTTCAGTAGACTACAAGAAGAATGCTCACAAAAAGAAGCAAGGCTTGTATCATGAGAAGAAAAGATGGGGAATGAAGATCAAGCTCTCACAGCTCACACCAAGAAAGGGAAGTCTAAGAGAGAGCCATCTCACTCCAAGAAATCTTCACATCACTTCAAAGAAAGAAGAATATGCTTCACCTGTAATGAGAAAGGACATATTGCCATAAATTGTCCCAAGAACAAGAAGGACAACAACAACTGCAAGAAGAACAAGAAGGGCAGCAAAAGAAGGTTTCATGCTCATGCTGCCGAGGATGATGAACCACCCAAGAAGAAGGCTAGGGCAGAAAGTGATGATCTCTGCTCTCACAGGTAACATTTCCCATGGTTGTAATGATTAGTTGATTGATAGCGGGGCTTCCAAACACATGACTGGGTTTAAGGAATCTTTTGTGAATCTATCTGAACATGAATCACCCCATAAGGTGAAACTTGGGGATGATTATCAATACCCAATCAAAGGAAATGGTGAAGCCTCCTACAATCTAGATTCTAGAAAATCTTTGAAGATGAAAGAAGTTCTTTATGTACTTGGGCTCAAGAAGAACTTACTCTCCATCTCTGCATTGGATGAAAAAGGCATGAGGGTTGCATTTGTGGATGGCCATGTCCTAATGTGACCAAAGGGAAAGAACATAGATGATGCAGTAGTGATTGGAGAGCAAGAGGGAGGTTTGTATAAATTGAAGGGACAACCTGAACATGCCATGGTACATGAATCCATAAAGCCAAGTGAACTTTGGCATAGAAGACTTGCTCATATGCACTATAGAGCACTTCCAATTGCAAGCAAGGCTGTAGAGGGTCTTCCTGAAATCAAGACCAAACATGAAGTTGTTTGCAAAGGATGTGCAAAAGGTAAGAACATTAAGAAGGCTTTCCCAAGTAGTGAAAGCAAGGCAAAAGAAATCCTAGAAATCATCCACTCAGATGTATATGGTCCTATGTCATCCAGTTCTCTAAGTGGGTATGTTTACTATGTCTCATTTCTTGACGACTTCTCTAGGAAGACTTGGGTATACTTCTTGAAGAACAAAGATGAGGTGTTTGATAAGTTCAAGGAATTCAAAACCTTGATGGAGAATCAAACTGACAAGAAGATCAAAACATTTAGATCCGACAATGGTGGAAAATTCACCTCAGGTGACTTCAAGAAGCTTTGCAGTGATTCAAGGATTAAGAGGGAGTTGACTACTCCTTATAATCCTCAACATAATGCAGTTGCAGAAAGGAAGAACAGAACAATCATGGAAGCAGCAAGGGCAATGCTGCATGACCAGGATCTACCTATGCATCTATGGGAAGAAGCATCTAGAACAGCTGTATATGTGCAGAACAGAACACCACACAAGATATTGGACATCAATATACCAGAAGAGTCCTTTCTGGTAAGAAACCTGAAGTCAACCATCTCAGAATATTTGGTTGTCCAGTATACACTCATGTCCCAAAGGAAAAGAGGACTAAACTAGATCCTTTAGGAAAGAAGGGTATCTTTGTGGGTTACAGTGAAAGCTCAAAGGCTTACAGATTATACTTTCTAGGGTTCAAGAAGATTGATGTCGGCAAGGATGTATATAAGTTCAAGGACAGCTAAGCCAGGAAGCAAAGATCAAGAGGGAGCACACTCCAACAACTCCTGCAAGGATGCAGATTTTCAGAGGGAGTTGACCATCTTCCTACATTCCACAACAAAAAGGTGTAGAAGAAGCTACTTCAGTAGCTCTTGCCAGGAAGCAAATACTCAAAGGGAGTCCACCCAACAAACAAACAAAGATAAGTATTTCAATTATCATTTCTTGCCTATTTTTGTTTAAATAATATTATGCTTAGGAGATGTATTGTGCATATTAGAATGATTGCATGTGATGGGTAAGTGGCATATGGCACTGTACAACATTCCAATGCTACTTATCTAGAATGAAACCTCTTTGGTGACATGTTGGGAGTAGTGCAAACTCTTAACAATGTTCTGGTAGAGACTGGAAGGCATCTAGAAAGTTGTGGAACATGGATAAATGTTGTATTGAAGCATTGGCTAAGATAAATGCATGACTGCATGACATATTTCTTTATGTGTAAGGAATTTGTTCTGAAAATTATGAGATGTTTCTAATCATGCAATTTAACTTGTTTTGTAGGAAAGATTGTATATCTTCACCTACAAAATAAGGACTACAACATTTGTTCCAGCAACAAAGATATCTATTGAAGATATTGAAGTTCCCAGGATCTAGGTTGAAGAAATGGAATGCCATGATCCATCGATCATGAAGAAGATGTTTGGGATGCAATCCCAAGACCTGACAGGGAGTCACGTGTGTGCAGATTGAAGAAAGCCTTGTTTGGATTGTAGCAAGCTCCAAGAACTTGGTGTGATACAAAGAGGAAGCTTTTTGCTGAGTTCGATATGAAAGATTTGGGAATGATGCATTATTTCCTAGGTATGGAGGTGTGGTAGAGTGCAGGTGGGATATTCCTTGGTCAAGGGAAGTACACAGTAGATATCCTGAAGAGATTCAGGATGATAGATTGCAAGGCCATGGCCACACCTATGGCATCGAATATGAAGCTTCTATGCGATGCTTCATCTGAGCCGGTTGATGTCTCTATGTATCGTCAGATGATTGGGTCCTTGATGTACTTGACGAACACGAGACCGGACATTTGCTTTGCTGTGAACACATTGAGCCAGTTCTTGACGAATCCGAGGAGTGTTCACCTGATTTCTATAAAGCATGTTCTGAGGTACCTGAAGGGTACAGTGGATTATGGGCTCAAGTATGAAGTGAATCAAAAGTTTAACCTGCAAGGTTATCTTGATTCAGATTGGGCAGGCAGTGTTACGGATACGAAGAGCACATATGGGTGCTGCTTCAGTATGGGATCAAGTGTGATCTCTTGGTTTAGCAGAAAGCAGTCCTGTGTAGCACTGAGTACAGCTGAGGCAGAGTATGTTGCAGCCTGTTCATCTAGTCGTGAGGTAGTATGGCTACGGAAGCTACTGTCTGAGTTATTTGATCTCTCGTTGGATGCTACTGGTATCTTCTGTGATAACCAGAGTTGTGTGAAGCTGTTTGAGAATCCAGTGTTTCATGACAGGTCGAAACACATAGAGATCAAATATCACTATTTCAGGGATATGGTGCAGAGAGGAGCTGTGAAGCTCCTATATGTTGCGACGGATGAGCAGATTGTAGATGTGCTGACGAAGCCACTAGCTAGGGTGAAGTTCAAGTACTTCAGGGAGAGGCTTGGTGTTCTTCAGATCGAGGACACTTCGAGGAAAAAGTGATGGGCACATTTGCTGAAGCCATTCCAAGCATGTTGGAAGGAGGATCCTTCACATGGATATGGATGTAAGCACTGGATGATGAGCATCAGGATGATGTTCTAGTTTCTGCTTTGTATGATTAGTTGGATCATTTATATGTATATGTATGTATGCATCATGTTGGATGCTGGATATGATCAGTTGGATCATTTATATGTATGTACGCATCATGTTGGATGCTGGATATGATCAATTGGATCATTTATATGTATGTACGCATCATGTTGGATGCTGGATATGATCGGTTGGATCATGTGTATGTATTTTGTATATGCATCATGTTGGATGCTTGGACCATGTATCTATATATGTATCAGGTGGATACATTGTATGATCAGGTAGATCATGTATGTTGATGGATACATTGTGTGGATCATGTATCTATGTATCAGAGGGATACATTGTGTATGATGATATGTATCAGGTAGATACTTGGTGTGCATCAGATGGATGCATTGCATGATCAGGGTGATCGTGGATGACGAGCTTCTCCACATGACATGCAGCAGGATGTTGCAGTGATGATGATCAGGATGATCATGTGTACATCAGGATGATGTATGATGAGTATCAGATGATACTTTTTGGCCATGGATCAGGTTGTGCAGATGAGCATGTTTGGGAGATCCTATAGGTCGGAGTTGCATACCCGTAACAGCTTGGGATGCTCTTTCGAGACATTGCTCTAGGGGGACATGTAATTTGTGCTCTGGGAGATCTTCAGGTCGGATTTGTGTACCCGTAACATCCTGAGATGCTCTTGTGAGGTTTTGTCCTATGGCATGTAATTTGCTCATGGGAGATCTGGATAGGATGAAAAAGGACTTAGATGCTTCAGCCATGTTTTGCCATGACCACATGTAATTTGCTCCTGGGATATCTGGACAGGTTGAAAAAGGCCTCAGATGCTTCAGCCAGGTTTTGTGGTGGACCACACATAATGTGCTCCTGGGAGATCTGGACAGGTTGAAAAAGGCCTCAGATGCTTCAGCCAGGTTTTGTGGTGGACCACACGTAATGTGCTCCTGGGAGATCCGACAGGTAGAGCTGTGTGCTCGTAATAGCCTGGGATTCTACAGCCAGGTTTTGTGACGCATGTAATAAGTCCTGAGGATTCCACAGTATGGCCAGTGATGATGAAGACCTGCAGGTGGTGGGCCTACATCCAGTATGAAAAAGGACTGGCTCTATAGAACTTCCTATGACGAGTAGAGTCAGAGATTGGTTGACATAGCAGTAACAGTGATTATGATGATGATGATGATCTCGAGAAGAAGACTTGTCTAGCAGAACTGTGTCGAGAAATACCTTCCTAGTTAAGAGGGAGTGTTGATGTATATGTAACTTCGGAATGTATTTCATCTATGTATTTCATATATATTTATTGTACCCTTATAAGAGATGTGTTATTCCTCTATAAGGAAGTGTCGTCATGTGGATTGACAAGTGTTGCAAGTGTGTGTACTTGCCGATGGGTTATTAGACCACCATGTGTGGGGTCAGCCCTGAAATATATATTATATTGTGGATGTAACTAGTTAGACAAGTCGGCCCCATAAGGTCACTGGGCAAGCAAGTTAGTATAAATAGAGATCAGGTGATCTCTATTTAGATCATTCGGAAAAGTACATCTCTCTCACTCATAAAGTGGCGCACTAGTGAGGAGGAGGATTATCTGCTACTAGGAGACTATCTCAGTGTATTTTGGTTGTACTTTGGTTGAGCCATTGCTTTCTCTATCTCTGAGGAAGTTGTGGGGTTTTTCACCTTAGGGTTCCCCACGAAAACGCTGTGTCTCTTGTCTCTTATGCTTTTGATTCTTGTGATGCTTGTCATACTTATTGTGATTGTCATGCATTGATATACTGTATATGTTATTCTCTCAGTAAAGATCCTAGAGTATTGTGAATTAATGCTCAAAATCTAACACTCAAAACAATGCTATTATAAATGACAATGTTAAAATAAAGGAGAAATGCAACCAACCTCGATCCAACGTTTGATGTAGATCCCCGTTGGAGCTTTCAATCCGTGCACATCCAAGCACTTGTAATCTGCAAATTAGTCTTGACAACCAATATCTAACAAGTACATGTGATATATAAATGACATTAACATTATAAAAACTAATGGTCCAGAATATCATAAGCAAATGTAACCCAATGTATAATAAATGACATTGTTGGCGGGCAAATCTACCCTATAGCAAGGAAACTAATACTATCAACTTGGTTGGGGTGACAGGTAAGTGTATTGATGCTATTATAGAGACATTTGCAAAAAGAAATAAGTAGTAGATCTTGGGAACACACCTTTCAATCGAAGTTTGATCCTAGCCTTGACTTGATCTCGTGTTCAACTTCCAAATCCACTTTCCCTTCAGTAAACCTGCAATAAAAATACCTTTCTCAAAACATTTTGGGCAATATATAAAGCTTGAAAGAAACAAAAAGAATGTTTAACATTCAGCATTGACCAAAACAGATCCAAATTAAGATGCCATTTCATAACACATTTAAATTTGAACAAGAAAGACACTTCAACCTTTATTTGTCAAAAGTAGAATGATGAACAAGTATACCTGATCATGAAACAGGCTCCTGCAACTTGATTCTAGGCTCTTGCTCTTCTCTGGCTTGGATGTCTCCAGCATCAACTCCTCCAATGTCTTAAAGTTTCTCCATTAATTCATCTCAACATCTAGGTTCTCTAGCTATAATTTCTAACCCTTCTCCTTTAACCTTCTTTGTATTTATAGGATTAAAGAAGTAGTTTAGGTCGATATGTAGTTATGGAGGAAGTTGGGGGAGTTAGGAAACTACTATCAACTAGTCCTCCTCGAGGAATTAATTTATTTTTTAATCATCTTTTAAGATGTATGCGACTCTTGTTCAGTGAAGTAGCGTATAGGGCGCTACCTTATTGCTTAACAACTAGCGCTCATTCGATTTTAAATGATGAGCACTACTATGCTAAGAAGGAGTAGCGTATATTTGGATATAAAGGCTACTATGATACACTGGAGTAGCATATGGGTGCTAGTCTCTTTGAGTAGAGTAGCGCTCATATCTCAAAATGATATTTTTTGGGGTTTTCCAGTAATGTCAAGAAATAGAGTGAGTTGACATATCATCCAAGGTCAACATGCTTCTCCATCCAAGTTGTCCTTTTGTGTGATCAGCAGCTCAGGGTGATCACGGACAGAGAGGTGCAAGTTTGACCTATAACAGATTCCCCCTAATGTGTGAGGTCAGAGGGAAACGATGGCTGAAATACATTATAATCCAAAACCAGAGGAGGAGCAAAGAAACCGCAGAAAACAAGTCACAAGAAACCTGCAACAAAGATCAAAGTTAGCGAGCAATTACATTTTTGACATCTTATAGATGTGTAGTGTGATACAACATGATCTCCAATACATAGAAAGGAGATGTATATAAAGCATGGCCACTTGGAATACAAGCGTGGATCCATGTCAAACTGAGAGATCATTGTCATAACAACAAACTGGATCTATGTCTCATGGAAAGCCGAATATAAGTAAGGCTCAGTCTTGTGCAACTTGGGTGATAACAAAATGAGGTAATGTCATCCGAAATCCCAAGGTCTTCATCCAAAAACAACCCTAGATACAAACCCTAACCATGTGAATAGATGAGCTGATAGTCGAACATGGGGGGTATCGTTTGATTACCGGTCATTGATGTATACCGTTAACAAATGCGAGGACTTCCACCGATAATGATGATGGGGTCCAAGGTACCAAGTACAATTCGCCAAATGTGAATAGATGGACTTGGAGTCGAACACTTGGTAATCCTGTCGAAGAAAAGACATTGGTGTATTCTCATCATTCAACAACGAGGAAAATTGCCACTGGTGACTGCAATCTCCAAGGTACTAACCGAAACTCTAAACTTCAATCCCAGAATAATGAGTTGATGTCGATGGGAAGAAGTCCTTTGGAAGGGAGGCCTTAAGGCATCCTCCATCATCCAACTCGAGGAACACTCAACTGGTAAGAGATGATAGGGAATAATATGTAACAAGACTGACACTAGGAAGGCCGACACATGAGGTCAAGGTAAACTGCAGAATGGCCGACACAGGGTATATCCTTGAACATTGAGCACGACACAAAGTGACTTAGGCAGTTTCTGACATAATGGGGTAAATAAGTCTGAAATGTAAGAGACATTAGCAGACCCTCCATATGGTTAGAAGAATAACCAACCGGGGGAGTAAATAACTCAGAGGAAAGGTTCACCCTGAGGTCAAAAACAAAACCCAAACTAACAAGATAGACTCATGTAGGTGCTGTGTTCAAGGATAGAACTTGACTGAAACTGCCTTTGACAATGGAGATATGATATGTCTTTCCCGTTCCTTATTCTTTTTGGATAAAATAATACCCTTCTTGTTGTTTTAATGAGTCCAAGAAAGAATGAAAACTCAATAGATCCAACCATGTAAATAGTTTAACGAGCCCATGGGAGGAAGACTCGGGACCTTCTTCATTATTTATAGAGTTCGAAGAAGAGATAGAAGATTACTCTATATTTACTGATCTCTGGATTTTAATATCGAGCCGATATCTGTTCTTGCTCGCTGGTGTTTTCAATTTTGAGTCTGAAAAACTTAAACAATAACTTCATATATCTGCTCATGGATTTTAGTATCGAGCCCAAGCAGATTAATGCTCGTCGGTGTTTTCCTGTTTATAGAGTCTGAAAAACTTAAACAATCCTCTTTTCACCTATCCATGGATTTTATATCGAGCTTGGATTGGTCTGTGCTCAGCGGTGTTTTCTTGTTTACAGAGTTGAAAATTTTATAAACAGTCCTCTACTTACCCTCTCGTGGATTTCACATCGAGCCCGAGTAGGTGAATGCTCGCTTGGTATTTTCATGTTTAGAAAGCCTGAAAACCCTAAAGAGAGGCTCCAAAAGGTCCTTTTTTATATAGTTAGTCTCCTCCCCCGAAAAAGTATAAAACAATGAAAGGAGAACTCTTCTAGCGCATACAAGAGTATACCTAGAGTATACCTTTTCCGTAGTTAATCCACTTAGGCCCGGAAAAGGGATAATTCTATACCTGAGTGGATGAGCCTTCGAGTACTTTAACGAGCTCGAAGAGGACAAGCTTGCTCGACAATCTTGTTTAGGGTTAGATAGTCGAAACAAGAGCTTAAAATGACTTAAAGGTCAACTTCTAGGATCATAGCTTCATAGTCTGCCAAAACTAGGTCTTCAACAAAATATTAGTCGATGCGGCAAAAATCTCGAATGATATATGAATTTGAAATATTTAGCTAGTAGACAAGGTATATCATCAAGAAATTTTAAACTTAGGAGACGAATCCGACAACAATTAAGTGAAAATTGAGCTTGGATTAGTGTTACACCGTATTGTGTGTTTCAATTAATTAATTGGGGATTTTTGAAAAGTTTGAAACTATAGAAAATTAACAATTATGGGTAAAAATCAAAATCCAATTTATATTTAATTTCCTTGTTTAAAAATCAATTTTCAATATATGTTGTAGGGCAAAAATTGGGGCAACATTTTGCAAATATCAAATCTCCATTGCGATCGAACAGAGCATCCAACCATCAAACTTCCTCCACCAAGTAAGTTGAAATCTCCTTGACTTGCATTTTAATGGTTTATTTTTCAATTTTTGAGCAAAAATAGCTTTGCAACGCAATGTTCATAAGCATTTCTGCGCGGGAGCTACTGTGTAAATAAAGCAGTAGCGTATAAACTCGATGGGCGCTACTTTGCTCAAGCAGAGTAGTGCCTACACGCAACTGTGTAGTATACACAGTAGCGTACATACTTGAAAACTTATATACAAGTGCCGAGACTCAAAAAATTTTGGTTTTTTGTGTAGGATGGTCCTTCAATGGAGGGAGAGGAAGCATGAGGACATGGATAGGTTGGCCATGCAAGATCCTGCTACCCTCCATGCTATCCAAAGATGCAGTTTGTTGAAGTTTTACCGAACCGTAAACATGAGGGATTTAAACAAACTGTTTCGAAGACTGATTCAGTATTGGGATGTGGATACCCATACTTTTGTCATCCGTGCGCAAACTCTGGAGCTTACTGTTGATGACATATACTTTATTACTGGTCTCTCAAGGAGAGGAGATGTGATCAATCTGAAAGGGTCTTCTCGTTTGGGTGCACGATCAGTGCAAGAATATGTGAATACATTCTATGTTGCAGAAAAATCGGGAAGCCAAGTCTTGATTTCAACTATTGATGGTCTCCCTTTGAAAGGGATAGTGAGCATGATCAACCGAGTAGCCGGTAGTGCATCACAACACTTAGCTTCCAGGCATTCTATGCATATTGGTGTACAATGCTTGCACGGTCATGTTTATGATTGGAGTACTAGTTTACTAGCAAACATTAAATCTCAGTTGACAGGTTGCAAATCCAGCACAATGAAGAATTTTGGGTACTGTAGTATTTTGTGTACTTTCTTCTTTGAGAGGATGCCTGCTATTAGATTGGGGATGCCTTTACCTTAGGTTAACCCCCGTGAGCCCAGACTAGGCCATTGGGGTGACATTTTCCTCCGCCAGGGTGGTGGGGAAAGTCACTATTGTTATCATACTGATGATTTCTGGGGGTGGTGGGAGAGGCAAGTGCCCGCTTTCGAGTAGTTTCCATATGCTGGATTGGATTTCTATCATGATCCAGAGCTGGTTCTTCCTCTAGGTGGAGCCTGGGAAGATATTGGTATGTATAAATTTTGAGAATTTATTTAATTTTTTCAAACTTTTTCAAATATTTGATTTTTATGAATGAGTTTTGAAGTTCTAATCAAGTGTCATATGCAGATGTTGGGCCTGTTCGTTCTGAGGGACATCCTACTATCTATGTGAGGCCAGCTGATATTACTACAGCAGATGCTAGTTTGGGAACCCTGGAGAGAAAAATAAGTCGGTTGACTCATGAGATTCCTGCATGCCGTATGGATCAGATACCTGTTGATATGCAGGAAGATGTTGTTGGGGTGCCCCTAGCATGGCTTAGGGTACTGCGGAGGGTTGCTAGGCTAGTCATATGCTATCGCAATGTGGTAGATGATGATGAGGTCCCTCCTTCTCCATAGGAGAAGAAAACATCTTATGTATATATTTTTGAGGCTACTATGCCCAACTTTTGTACTTTTATGACTTGACTTGATAAACTCGTGACTCAAAACTCATATTTTTTGATACGGTACCGGTTATATACACTATCGGTTATTTACATGTGTATGCATTTTAAATTTATGTGTGCAATGTTGTTTATGACAGTGTATGATGCAAATGCCAGTCTAACACATAATTTGCTAATGAATCAGCTAAAGTGTTTAAACTTCTCGGAATGTGTTCATATCTGATAGAATGAAATTGTCTTTCCAAAAGTCTATCTCGTAGAAACTGATGTAGCAATCCTGGATCTCTAATCTGATAGACACCTGTTAACTGAAATACAATTAATTGTGAGTCAAGCCTTACCTCCAGGTATGAAATGCCATGACTGAGTGTATCTAGGAGAAGTTCTATAACTGCACTGTATTCAGCCGCATTATTCGTGGTAGGTCCCAAACAAACCCCCTCCGAAGAGACTAGTTGGTCAGCGGGTGAATAAATGACCCAAGCTGCTGCTGCCAACTGACAGGTGTGGCGACTGGCGCCATCAGCAAATCCTAAGAAATGTTCGGTTGACATCTAGTGCACGAAACGATAAACACACATAATATTACCTAACGAGCATAACAAAACTAGCTTTACAAAAATATACAGCTATGTTACAAGAAAAAGTATTTCAGCCTAGGTGTAGTACTTCTTCACTTAGGGTCAATGCCTGGATCCTCCTCATGAGGCCGGGCAAAGGTGTTATGGAAATCACGAAAAATATTGGTATACGGAGTGATTTCATCCAGATAACATCCCGTTTCAAAGAAAATGTTTCTATTGACCCCAGTGAAAATGTTCACCAGAGAGGTATGTAATCTATTTGCTTCAACAATACCAACTTGTGAAGGAGTGAGATCAGTATTCTCATCGGGTGGTGAACAAAATTCACCTCTCTCTAACAAGTTAAGAAAAGGAAACAAGAAGGACGCGCGATCTATATGTTCACGAGGATGGTCCGGGTCGTTCAAGGCTTCTAACATTTCCTCATCAGAAGGTAAAGTAATTTCTGAACTGTCGAGAGAATGGATCGGGTCTGGCATCTGAATAGTGGCACAATCTATGTTTGACTCGACAGACACCAATGGATTCGACATATGTCCTGTTGTAGCTTGATGAGAATCCAAGTGGGTAACTTCTACAACAGGGGTGGGCTCGGAGGGGTTTGTATTAGTTGAGGGAAACTCAGGATCAGTTGTTGAACTAACCATGGAAGTTTCAGACGATGAACATCCCTCAGTCCCAATGAATAAGGTAGGAGCTGGTAGGTCAAAAGTGTCGATTAGTGACCCGTAAAGTCCTGCTCCTAAACTCTCGCCAACCGGGGTGGTTTGATCAATCAATGGAATCGTGGTTCCCGAAGAAGTCTGGTTATTTTTCTGAGTGAAAGAAAGTTGATCAACAGTAACGATCTTACCTTCAAATGGGAACATAACCACTCGAAAAACTGCTGATGCTATAGCTCGCATGGCATAAGTCCAACTCCTGCCTAACAACATATTGTAATCAAGCGGAGCATCTAGAACTTCTACTTCAACCGCAACTGTCTTACCAGCCAAAGTGACATCAAATGATCGCAAAAATCCACGTGGACGGAAATTTCTGCCATCAAATGTAGTAAGCAGTGTGTTGGAAGGGGCTAACTCAAGAAAACCTAAAGCTTTCCAACATGAAATTGACATTACGCAAGTCGACACTCCCTCATCTACTACAGCTCGTCTGATGGTCATTGGACCATGAACGACCTCAATCTGAAGGGAAACGTGATAGGGTAACCCGTATTTGATATCAGTCATATCAAAACGCGCAGACATGTTGAAGGACTCCATACTCCCAATAGCTGCCAGAAGTGCATTTCGTTGTAAAGGACAACTCTGCAAGACTTCTAGAGTAGACATGGCACAAGGGGTCTGGGATAAATCTTCAACCACATTGTAGTTAGAAGCAGCCCGTGTGTTGGGATTGTGTGATGCCCTCTTCAAGACACCTTTCAGAATCTTGGGCATTGGGTCCACAGGTATGTGGAGTGGAGTGGAGGATTCAGGAATCTCCTTATCCTTTTTTCGTGCTTCCGGGGTATAGTTCTTGGCTCTAGTTTGCAAAAGTGCATCCGAATTAACCATGTTTATAAATGTTTGATCAACCAAAGCATGCGAAGTGCCCCTAGTTTTGGAGGTGCCAGAAGTTGAGCCTTGCCCTTTAGGAAATGGATCTTTCAGGACGGCAGGCTTCTTTTCTCTTAAGAGCTTCTGGGCTTCTTCAAGCAGAGGGCATTGGTGAGTAAGGTGGTTCTACTTGCAAAGTTGACAAGGGAACTTAACCTTCTTTTATTCTTTGTTACCCGCTTTGGCATTGTCTTTTTGGGGCTTTTGTTGGTTCCCCTCTCCTTTCTTGCCCTTCTTTTTGTTGTTGGGATGCCGAGAGCCCTTTTGATTGTTCTGGACCTGATTGACAAGCTTAGAAGTAGAAGGAGAGGTTGTTATAGAAGAAATATCTACAGTCGATTGTTTGAAAGCTAAGGCATGGACCTGTTTGGTCAGTTCTTCGAAGGCTGCAGAGTCAACTGAACCCACTATGCCATCATCATGTGGTCCAGGTTTGGGTCTACTCAGATCAGTGTTTGATCTCGGTGCGTCAGGTATAATCTCGTATAGTAAACCAGATTGTGCATATACAAGGTCTAACTGTTGAGTCCTTAAGATGGCTTCTTCTTCATTGGATACTCCAGATGTAGCTACTTCCTTAGAAATATAAGGAAGGAGTGATTTCAAGTACCACTCAAGAAGGAATTCCATAGGTATGTTGGCCTTAATGAGCCTCTTCCGTCTTTGCCACTCCTGAATGTGGTCAGGTAAGTGACTGGCTTTATTTTGTCTAAAAGTAGACAAAAGTTCTGTTCCGGCATCATACCAAACAGGAAGCTAGAAGTGATTCAAAAAGACGATTGCTAGATCCCCAAAACAAGAGAAAGTAGCCACAGGTAGCTCAATGTATCATTTGGTTGCAGGACCAGTTAAGGTCCTTTGGAACAATCTCAATATGATGGAATCCTCGTTTAAGGAATTTGAAGAACACCATAAGTGGAAGGTAGTGACATGGTCACCAGGGTCTTCACTTGCTTTGCCTTCAAACTTTGGAATGTCTGAAGGCAACTTGGTGGGAACTGATGGCCATGTGGCATTATGACACATAGGATCATTTGTTAGTTTAGAAAGGTCTGGCAAATTCAAAGTTGCTAGAAAAGGTAGACGAGGCCGGTAAGATGGTACTTGATAAGGGGAACCACCCATCGTTTGTCCCATGAATTGTTGGTAGGGGTTGCCCCCAGCCATCTGGTGATAAGGGTTTCCCCCGGCCATGTGTTGATAGGAGTTGCCACCTACCAACTCTTGATAGGGGTTTCCCCCAGCTACTTGTTGGTAGGGGTTGCCCCCAGCTATTTGCTGGTAGGGGTTGTCCCCTGCCATCTGTTATTGTATGAAAGAGTTATTAAAATTTCCCCACCCATACGAGAGTGGATTAGTGCTTTGCGGGTTCGTCCACTGTGGCTGGGTGTTAGCCCCGCCATTTTGCTGGTTAAAGATATTACCCCCTCCCCCTGAAAATAAGGAAAAAGGGACATTATTTGCAGGTATACTACATTGGTTCATGTTAGGGCCTACAAAGGTATTGAAACCAGTAGAAGCTGATGTGGACGGTGCAGTCATGGTGCCCATGACTGGTATGTTTGCAGAAGCACTTGGTCCTACCACAGGTGTGGAAACCCAAGTACTAGGAATCTGATATAACGGTTGAGAAGGAGAAGGTGTTGCACAGTTGGCCATACTTCTAGGTCCAATAGTAGGTGTAGGAATAGATGCCATCGTTGTAGAACTAGGCATACCTAATGTACTAGTGTTGAAACTGAAAGATGGAGTAGGCAGAGATGTGGTTTGTGCCTGACTTGGTGTAGCAGTAAAAGAAGGGTTAACTGTGTTGGTGTTCATACCTAAAGTGGGAGTTTGGGGAACCCCCTATTCACCTCCTAAGTTAGACATCAGATGTCCGGGAAAGGAATGATCTGCACTGAAAAGGGGCTGCTGGAAACCAACAGGTGACAGAAGCGTAATTCTAGTATTAGTTAAAGGAGGATTGAAAGGAGTGCTATACTCCGTGGAAGTAAGATCTTCCACCTCAACTGTACTAAAGTGTTGCTGATCTGTGGTACTTGGTAGTGGTTCCTTAGGAACCTCAATTTCAAGGTTTTCTGTTACAAGATATTCTTCAGGTAATTCAGTTTCAGGAGTAACTTCTGAAAAAATACCGGGGTTTACCTGCTGTCGTCTAGTTGGCTATATAGGTTCTGTTCTAAGTGGTCGAAGGTTTTGAAACCTCCTCGATCTACGAAGTTCTTGATTCTCCGTGATTATAAATATAAAATAATAGACTAGAACCTAGTGGCCACTACAACTAGGGGGCAAACAGCATGCCAACTAAAAAAAAAAAAATCCTAAGTAAACAAACCAGGCAAACAAAGATGCCTTCTGTAATACCCCCTTTCTGACTCTTAGGATGTATTAGCATTTAATGTAAATAATGTGTACATGTGATGTATGTTTTCCTAGCGTGGAGCTCAAGGCCAAGGCCCCGCTAGTGAAAGCCTGAATTTTGATTTAAACGGCAAGCATTGATATTTGATGCCCGTGTGCTCTTAAGCCATGGAAATTGTAATAGGATGTAAATAAACATCATGCAATATAAAATTTCAAGACTAGCTATGGGAGCAACGAATGAAAAGGGGCCATGTGTATCCACTAGGGAGTGGTGAGGGGGTTGTGGGATTGAACCATAGGCTGCCATATGTCACCTATAGAAACCATTTGACTTACCTTGGTGACATTTATTTATGTTGTAAGGAAATGGTTGAGGAAGTCAGTCCATGGCTTCAATGGAGCATGGGCAGCCCAGAAATTCGTATGGCAGAGTATGGGCTCTGTTTTCTTGTACCACAAGCCACTCTACCTCATGGGAGTTGCTTCTTCCTCATCCCCATTCCATTGTGAAGGGGACCAGTACCATTTTCCATCCAAAAACAAATTGCTAGTAGAGTGAAAAACCAGAAATCGCGACTTTGAAAGGACCCACGTTTGGAAGAGCCAAAAACGCCCAGATTTGGCATTGGACAGTGAAATCCAATGGGGAATCCATAGATATGAACCTTGGGGCGAAATTGAGAGTATTAGATACCCCGAAATCCATTGGAAAACCTAGTTTTTGTAGCCCAGAAATGAAGTGACGGGATTGAGTTATTGGATAACAGAGTTGTGAGAAATCCAAGTGTGGATGTATGAACAGGGGATGGGATTGCTGAGTCCAGCTTGAAGTGTATGTGGCTCTGGGATTGAGCTCAGGGGACTAGCATCCTCCTCCATTTCCCATTGCACGCTTGAAAAACCCAACTGTGTGTTGGCTTAGCATGGCTGTCTGAGTGAAACCCTGACCGTGAGTGAGCCATCTAGTTCCTCCTTAGTGGATACACAGCCCAGCTCGGGGGTGATCTCTCAGTTGAAGAGAATACAGGCTGGACAGAGATCTATGGTTGGGTGGAACATTGCTCTCACATATCCAGTCGTTGGACATTTGCGTTGCAAGATAAGTGCTCTTTGTGGATTAAATTATATACAATCTGTGTTCTGCAAAGTGGTATTTGAATGATTATTCTGCATGTTAATGAAATCAATATGAAGTAGCATAAGAAGGGGATTGAGTTCTCTTCCTGTTGATTGCTTGAGATAAATATGCTGATGCAAATCTATGCTTCTGTGTATTATTATGTTTAATTCCGCTGTGTTTATGTTGAGTTGAATCTGCACACAGAAGTTTTTAATTGTTATGAATTTATGAGAAATAATATTGGGGCTAAGTTTGCCAAAAGCCCCGGTGTGTTGTTAATGTTTCCTTCCCTGCATTTGATGATGGAAGGGGATGTTACACCTTCCGAAGAAGAGTCTGGGATGATGAGGGCCCATAACAGATCAACGAAGGAAGAAAGACAGTTACCCGGGGTCCACAATACAATGACTAAGGGTGCAAGCGCTGGAATCACCCAACCGCCCTCCCAAAAACCTGCAAGGGGTTTCCTCCCACGTTTGTCTTAGGTACAGCAGATATACCCTCTGCTGTCACATGTGTATGAACCTAGAGTCTGATACTAAGGGTACCACTGTTGAATATTGTAACTTCTAAGAATATTATATTTGTACATTATTTATTCCGGAGATGTTCCATCCCTCTGAGGTGATTCTATTATGTATCCGGAGATGTTTATTCCTCCAAGGAGTTGTGGCAACTAGGTTTATTAGACCCACCATGTGGGGTTCGTCCCAGTTAGTTATAATAGGGTATTTAACCTAATGGTTAAATACGAGCCTACATGTACTTGTGTAAAATATATGTCAGAGTAGTGTATAAATAGAGGAGGTGTGTTCCTCATTTGACACACTCACACACTTGAAAAAAGGAGCACTTGTCTGGGAGATTTGCTAAGGAGGATTAGAAGGAGGGAGCACATCTTGTATTTTGGTTTATCATCTTATTGAGGAAAGCTTTGCTTGGTTTTCTACCCCATGAGGGTTTCCCGGGATAAATCTGTGTCTCTTGTGTTTATGCTATGCTTGTTGTTTCTTCAGTGATCCTGTATATGCTATTATTGTGAAATAGAATGTAATGCTGCTACTTTCTGTCTTAGAATATTTAATTTTAACATGGTATCAGAGCTAACCTGAAGGAAGATAAGGTATGGCACTTACGACACTTGCTTTACTTACGACAATTTGAAGGTTAGGGTTTTACATAGCAAAAACAAGTCATCGTGTAACTTTCGCTATAAATCCATTTCTGCAAAGGTTCAAGGTCTAAAAAGCTTACAGGTCGAAGATAACATCCCCAGGTACCTTGTTTCCAAAGGGCACCCTCAAATTCGTTGTACTTTATGAGTTATGATCAGTACAAGTTAGGGTTTCTGCCTCTTCCAGATCTCAGTCAAAATCAGGTGACCTTGGAAAAAAGGTCATAACTTGGGATAGAAAGCTCCAAATAAAATTTCATAAAAATCGACAGGTAGTACACAAACTGTACTATCTTAGAAAACTTTTTCAGAGGCCGAAGGTGAACCAGTGACACGTGGCACGCCGTACAAGTTCGCTCTCCTGTTTTATCCCATAAACGAGTCACGTTGCGACACTTGGCATAACTCTCTCTCAGAAAATCCAATTGAGGTCAGACCTGTCAGGATGGAAAGATGACAGGTCCGGCTACTGCAGTAAAAGTTTTCAGACCCTGTGGAGAAAACATTTCAGAGTTATAGCAGAAGCAATCAGGTGCATATTTCTGTCAAAACAGAATTATTTTTAGCACCTTTATTCATGGCTTTCAGAATTTAGGGTTTCAGAGAAAGTTGGAATTTTTTGAAGTCTGTAACCATGGCTGGAAGCTCCTCAGAAAAATAAGAGTTTAGATCCTTGGATCGAACCTTTTGATTGGACAGAAGGGTGGGCTTCATCAAACCCTAGTTTGGGTTCCTGTCCAGAAGATCTAGAAGTTTCGAAGGCAATTTTGAGGGGTCAAATTTTGGAGATTTCAAAATTGAAGAATGCTAGGTTGATTAGCTTAGCAAGACACATTCTTCCATCCATTCAGAAGTATGAAAGTCAAAGATTGAATTTTTATGGTTTCTCTAGCAAACCCTAATCAAGCTCCAGATCAAGTTTCAGGGGGAGTTGAGGCTAAGGACTTACATAAGAAGACTACAAAAAGTCTCGACAAGTATGACTTAAGGAGGTTCAGGTATGCCTTGAAATATGATTCTTGATTATGTTCATAATGTGTTTGTCTTCATGTTATTTATTAGTACAATCTTGATTAATGTTATTAATTTTCTTATCACCCTAGTAACATTATGAATGCATGTGAATGATCGAAGACATTCATTGATTAGGGCTATATGATTGTACTTATGCATTATGGTGTTGTGTGAGGTTGATGTTGTCTGCTAACAAGACACAGGTACATTACAAAAGACAAATCAAGTTCCATGACCATGACAACATGAAGACAAAGACTCACGAGGTATGTATGACTTTGTTATATTATGTTTAACCTACGAGACATACAGGTCCTAGCTTAGGATCTCTAAATCATTGAAGAGATTGTTTAGGTATGTTGTACATAACTAAGCATGTATACTAATCTAGGTATGTTTTCCTATGTCATGTTAGAATCTTACCTTGTGTAAGTATACTTGGTATGATTGGTTAGTAATCAAGGGTTTATGCATATTATGTCTCTCATCTTGGTTGATGATTTAACTAACTAGATCAAACAAGAATATGCATGAGTAAAAGAAGACTTCCTCGAAACCCTGAATACTAATGATCATGACTGTACATATTCAAGATTATTTAGAATTAGAATGTTTTGATAATATTGAGAATATACTAATGAATGTATGTTTGTGTATGAGATCATGAGGATGACACTAGTGTACACTTGAGCATGCACAGTGGTACAGAATGAATAGAAGTTCAGAATACATACAGAAGATCAAGCGGGAGGCAACCACACAAACATAAAAGATAAGTATTTGAGTTGTTATTAGAAATAGTAAATGATATTGCTTGTATGCATATTTGTATTCCTAGAATATATCATGCTGAGTGTAAACATTCATAAAGCATTGAACAGTATACTACTAATATGCATATGATTGGTAAGTTGGACAAACATTCCATTGTTTCTTGTCTAGAATGAAACCTCTTTGCTGACATGCTAAGAGCTGTGCACACTCTCGATAGTATGTTCTGGTAGAGATGGAAGGCATCTAGATAGCCACTGTATGCATACAGGATATGGGAAAGTGTTGTGCCAAAGTATTGGTCAAAATAGTTGCATAACTATGTAAATGATATCTGTATGCATAATAGGTTATCATGTCAATATGATTTGATGATTATGAAGTATTACTAATCATGTACTTAATTTCAATTTGTAGGAAAGATCATGATGAATGATGAACTCTGAACAAGCGATGGATGTTCAACAAAAGATTTACAAATCAAACACACTATAGAAAGCTTGTGGTTAAGAGTTTCTCTTAGAAAGAGGAAGAGAATCATGATCAAATGTTTTGCTCCAAGGGACTAGATAAGACCATTCTCTTAATAATGTAATCAGGTTCTGTATGGGTTCCCAGGATCGGTAGTCAATTGATGAGCTTAATGATCATCATGGGTGATGTGGATCTCAACCTTTTGCTACAAGGTTGAATATGGGTTCTATACACATATGACATGGATGCAAGAAGGAACTCACCACAGAGTACGAATGATTTTGAGGCTCATATTAGTAGACCCATCTGACGAGAGATGGCACAGATAGATATGCAGAAGATCACTCAATGCTGAGTGTGAATAATGGACAATTGACAGCTTCATGACAAAGCTTGGGCTTTACCAGAAGTAAAGTTGTTCCTAACCTTTACCTTAAGGTTGTGGATGATGAACCTATCATACCATTATTGTATGACGATGATCTCTTTCTGACAAGGAATGAGAAACAGGTCATGAAAATGAAAGATATCGGATTAATGCACTACTTCTTAGGTATAGAAGTATGGCAAGATCCAAAAGGAATCTTTTAATTCAAGGTAAGTATGCTGTGAAGTTTCTAAAAAGATTTGATATGTTGGAGTATAAAGCCATGGCCACTCCCATGGACTCCAACTTGAAGTTGTTAGTTAATGACTCATCGTATTTAGTGGACCTAACCCTATATAGACAAATCATTGGGTCATTGATGTATTTAACAAATACTAGGCCAGATATATGCTTTGCTGCAAATACCCTAAGTCGGTATCTAGCAGAACCTAGAAAGGTTCACGTAATAACTACAAAGCATGTAGTGAGGTACCAAAAAGGTACATTAGATTTTGGTCTATATTATGTTGGAGGTCATGAACTCTGTTTACATGGTTACTCAGATTCTGATTGGGCAGGAAGTGCCTCAGACAGAAAGAGTACATCAGGTGGATGTTATAGTCTTGAATCTGCCATGATCTCATGGTTCAGCAAGGAACAATCTAGTGTGTCTCTCAGTACTGCTAAAGCAGAATATATATATAGCTGTCTGCTCTGCGAGCTGTGAAGCAGTGTGGCTTCAGAAGCTATTATATGGAGTGTTTGACTTAGAAATGAATTCCACTATGATTATATGTGACATTCAAAACTGCATCAAGATAGAAAATCTTGTATTCCACGATAAGTCAAAACACATAGAGATCCGATACTTCTATATACGAGATATGGTGCAGAGAGGAGCTATCAAGCTCGAGTATATAAGCATTGAGGATCAGATTGCTAATATCTTGACTAAACCTCTATCTCGAGTAAAGTTTGAATACTTCCGAGACAAGCTTGGTATAGTCCAGAAGGACCCTCCTCGAAAGGGGGAGTAGCATAGTATCTGATAACAAGTCTGTCTCATCAATGATGAGGTTACCTATTTACTGCACCTAGTTACTTAGAATTATTTAGATTTAGGAATATTATATTTTTTCTTTTGATGATAGATGTATACATGCTTTTGATGATAGATGTTATGCATGTTTTGATGATGAGGATACATGTTTTGTTATACATGTTTTGATGATGAGGATACATGATTGACACATGTTTTGATGAAGTTCTTGGTAAACATGTGAGGGGATTGGATCATCCCTGGACTTCAGTCCTAAACAAAGCTGTAGACGTATGTCTTCGAGAATGAAGTCCTTGGTGGAATTGAGGGGATTGGATCATCCCTGGACTTCAGTCCTAAAGAGAGTTGTAGACGTATGTCTTCGAGAATAAAGTCCTTGGTGGACTTGAGGGGATTGGATCATCCCTAGACTTCAGTCCGAAAGAAGAGCCGTAGACGTATGTCTTCGAGAATGAAGTTCTTGGTGAACATGTGAGGGGATTGGATCATCCCTGGACTTCAGTCCGAAAGAAGAGAAGTAGACATATGTCTTCGAGAATGAAGTTCTTAGTGAACATGTGAGGGGATTGGATCATCCCTGGACTTCAGTCCGAAAGAAGAGCCTTAGACATATGTCTTCGAGAATGAAGTCTTTGGTGGACTTGAGGGGATTAGATCATCCCTGGACTTCAGTCCTAAAGAGAGCTGTAGACGTATGTCTTCAAGAATGAAGTCCTTGGTGGACTTGAGGGGATTGGATCATCCCTGGACTTCAGTCCTAAAGAGAACCGTAGACATGATGTCTCCAAGAACAAAATCCTAAATGAACAGGTAAGGGGATTGGATCGTCCTTGGACTTTGGTCCTGTGAATTGAACCGTAGACATGAGGTCTCCGAGAATTGAATAGGACTAGATCGTCCCTGAGCTTCGGTTCAAAAGGTACATGATAGGACTGGATCGTCCCTGAGCTTCGGTTCAAAAGGTACATGATAGGATTGGATCGTCCCTGAACCTCAGTTCAAAATGTACATGACAAATCCTAGAATTGTTCTAGGTTACATCCAGCATGAAACAGGGTTGGCTCTGTAGATATGATACATCCAGCATGAAACAGGGCTGGCTCTGTAGATGTGATACATCCAGCATGAAACAGGGCTGGCTCTGTAGATATGATACATCCAGCATGAAACAAGGTTGGCTCTGTATATGTGATACATCCAGCATGAAACAGGGTTGGCTCTGTAGATATGATACATCCAGCATAAAACAAGGCTGGTTGTGTAGATGTGATACATCCAGCATGAAACAGGGCTGGCTCTGTAGATGTGATACATCCAGCATGAAACAGGGCTGGCTCTGTAGATGTGATACATCCAGCATGAAACAGGGCTGGCTCTATAGATGTGGTACATCCAGCATGAAACAGGGCTGGCTCTGTAGATCTAATACATCCAACATGAAACAGGGCTGGCTCTGTAGATGTGATACATCCAGCATGAAACAGGGCTGGCTCTGTAGATGTGATACATCCAGCATGAAACATGGTTGGCTCTGTAGATGTGATACATCCAGCATGAAATAGGGCTGGCTCTTGCATGAAACAGGGCTGGCTCTGTAGATGTGATACATCCAGCATGAAACAGGGCTGGCTCTGTAGATGTGATACATCCAGCATGAAACAGGGTTGGCTCTGTAGATATGATACATCCAGCATGAAACAGGGATGGCTCTGTAGATGTGATACATCCAGCATGAAACAGGGCTGGCTCTATAGATGTGATACATCCAGCATGAAACAGGGCTGGCTCTGTAGATGTGATACATCCAGCATGAAACAGGGCTGGCTCTATAGATGTGACACATCCAGTATGAAAAAGGACTGGCTATGTGGCGGTAAATCCTAGATCTGATCTAGGTCACATCCAGTATGAAAAAGGACTGGCACTGTGGTTGGGATTGGATCGTCCCTAGACATGAGACTTGTCTTAAAGAGATAAGGATTGATCATCCTAGAACTTGATCTGGATTGCATCATCCATGGACCTATGTCCTAAAGAGAGCAGGATTGATCATCCTGTAATACGATCGTGTGATGACGATGCTGATTGTATGATGATGATGCTGATCGTATGATGACGATGCTGATCATATGATGATGATGCTGATCGTGTGATGACGATGCTGTAGATCGTGTGATGACGATGCTGATCGTATGATGACGATGCTGATCGTGTGATGACGATGCTGTCGATCATGTGATGATGATGCTGATCGTATGATGACGATGTTGATCGTGTGATGACGATGCTGCCGATCGTGTGATGACGATGTTGATCGTATGATGATGATGCTGTCAATCATGTGATGACGATGTTGATCATATGATGACGATGCTGCTGATCATGTGATGACGATGCTGATCGTATGATGACGATGTTGATCGTATGATGACGATGCTGCTAATCGTGTGATGACGATGCTGATGATCGTATGATGACGATGTTGATGATCGTGTGATGACGATGCTGATGATCGTATGATGACGATGCTGATGATCCTGTGATAACGATGCTGATGATCCTGTGATGACGATGCTGATGATCGTGTGATCGTGTGATGACGATGATGATGACGATGCTGATGATCAAGTAATATCAACTCTGATGATGTTGATGTTCCAGTAACTAGTTGAGTTACTGATGATGATGAATTGAAGAAATCTTCCAATGATATATAGATGATGTAGTCAATGACTCCTTGCTCCTGCAGATGTTGTTATAATATCCTTCTCGTTAAGGGGGAGTGTTGAATATTGTAACTTCTAAGAATATTATATTTGTACATTATTTATTTTGGAGATGTTCCATCCCTCAGAGGTGATTCTATTATGTATCCGGAGATGTTTATTTCTCCGAGGAGTTGTGGCAACTAGGGTTATTAGACCCACCATGTGGGGGTCGGCCCAGTCAGTTATAATAGGGTATTTAACCTAATGGTTAAATACGAGCCTACATGTATTTGTATAAAATATATGTCAGAGTAGTGTATAAATAGAGGAGGTGTGTTCCTCATTTGACACACTCACACACTTGAAAAGAGGAGCACTTGCCTGGGAGATTTGCTAAGGAGGATTAGAAGGAGGGAGCACATCTTGTATTTTGGTTTATCATCTTATTGAGGAAAGCTTTGGTGGGTTTTCTACCCCATGAGGGTTTCCCAAGATAAATCTGTGTCTCTTGTGTTTATGCTATGCTTGTTGTTTCTTCAGTGATCCTGTATATGCTATTATTGTGAAATACAATGTAATGCTGCTATTTTCTGTCTTAGCATATTGAATTTTAACAACCACAACACCGAAAACTTCTGGGGGAACAGTCACCGGTCGAATCAGAAAGCGTTGGCAGGGTAGCTAATCCTGAAACTCGAAAGAGTCCCCAATACACAATCCGATTCTGGCGTATGCTCGAACAGAAAGTAGGAGGAGTATTCCCACAAACTGATCTCGCAATGACCTACTGCATAGATCCCAGGCAAGTTTTGAGTGAGGTGGGTTTACCTATGATATTATTACTACTATTTTTGCGCAATGTGTGATCTTGGGTGGTTTAAGGTGATTTAAACCCAAGATCCTAACCAAAACTAGTTGGTGTAGTGTATCCCTAAAAAGAAAAAATGTTTCTAGTTCATTTTATTAACAAATTTTAGGTTTGTTATTACTCAAAAAGGGTAGTGCTTTTGTGTGACGTGGTTATAACAAGAAAACAAAAGTGCAATAATATCAAAACTTTCTACAACAAAGCTCTTTTCATTTTTCCATTTACTTCTTTCCAAAACTGAAAATCTAAGCAAACCTACTTAAAATTTTTGTTTTCTTTTTTGAAATTATACAAAATATCCTAAGTTATCTTGTAACAACAAAAACAAGTTCTATTTAAACTTAAAATACCAATTTTTTTTGCTTTTTCAATAAACGAAAAAGAACTATATAAAAATGGGAAGGAAAATAAAACTTTACGTGAAATATGTGTAAGTATGGCTAAAAAGTTCTTGGGCTTATAGCTGTCGAAACCCTAGCTCGAAAAAGACTTGATCTACAGGGTTTTTTTGCAAAGAAAAAGCCTCTAAACTTGGAGACAAAGTGGGAAAAAACAAAGGAGAAAGACACAAAAAGACTGACCTAAAATATCTACCCCTAGCAAGACCACTATGCCAAGCAAAAGTAGACAAGCAAGCTGCCCTATTAACACAAAGAAACTAGGAAATGACTCAGCCTACAGCTGTTTAGATGCACTTGCAACCGGCAAAAGACAATAAGTCTAGGAAGAATGGAACTCGACCAAAAAGAAGACACCCTAGAGGCTCTACCAAGGACCAAACCCTAAAACAAAGGATAGGAATAGTAGAGAGCAGACAAACGTCACCACAAACAGCAGATACAAGAGTATGTAGGTTTGTAAGCTAGCAACAGGTAGTCAGGGTCTAAAAAAGTGGAAATTCTCAACACCAAACACTCCCTAGTCTTCCAAAAAATCACAGACAGTCCAAACTTTCAAAGGTCAACAAGTGATTCAAAAAGATGGAAAAACTTTAGGAAAAGGTTCTATGACTTAACCAAAAGTTAAAAACCTCATGCAACCATCAAAGGGATCCTACAACAAATTCAACAAATCATTAAAAGGTTAAAACACAAGCAAACCAAAAATAGAATGCTTCATAAAGTGTACCCTACTGTGTAGTAGGGAAACTCGCGCTCCTGCTGAAACGGGTGCTACTGTATATATAGCACAGTAGCATATGGGTGCTACTGTATATATAACAGAGTAGCACTCATATCTCAAAGGCTTGAAAACTGACTTTGGAAGGCATCAAAAAATGATGAAAGCAGACAAGAAACAGGCAAGGGATACCTATAAAGTTTCTCAACACATCAAAGAAGTCAAAACAATCTAAGAAGACAAACAAGAACAAGGTTTCCTAGAGCCAAAACTCAACTTTACCCAGTGGAGTCGCCAGTCTATTGGCGGGCAAATCTACCCTATAGCAAGGAAACTAATGCTATCAACTTGGTTGGGGTGACAGGTAAGTGTATTGATGCTATTACAGAGACATTTACAAAAAGAAATAAGTAGTAGATCTTGGGAACACACCTTTCAATCGAAGTTTGATCCTAGCCTTGACTTGATATCGTGTTCAACTTCCAAATCCACTTTCCCTTCAGTAAACCTGCAATAACAATACCTTTCTCAAAACATTTTGGGAAATATATAAAGCTTGAAAGAAACAAAAACAATGTTTAACATTCAGCATTGACCAAAACAGATCCAAATTAAGATGCCATTTCATAACACATTTAAATTGGAACAAGAAAGACACTTCAACCTTTATTTGTCAAATGTAGAATGATGTACAAGTATACCTGATCATGAAACAGGCTCTTGTAACTTGATTCTGGGCTCTTGCTCTTCTCTGGCTTGGATGTCTCCAGCATCAACTCCTCCAATGTCTTAAAGTTTCTCCATTAATTCATCTCAACATCTAGGTTCTCTAGCTATAATTTCTAACCCTTCTCCTTTAACCTTCTTTGTATTTATAGGATCAAAGAAGTAGTTTAGGTCGATATGTAGTTATGGAGGAAGTTGGGGGAGTTAGGAAATTACCATCAACTAATCCTCCTCGAGGAATTAATTTATTTTTTAATCATCTTTTAAGAAGTACGCGACTCTTGTTCAGTGAACTAGCGTATAGGGCGCTACCTTAGTGCTTAACAACTAGCGCTCATTAGATTTTAAATGATGAGCGCTACTATGCTGAGAAGGAGTAGTGTATATTTGGATATGGACGCTACTATGATACACTAGAGTAGCGTATGGGCGTTAGTCTCTTTGAGTAGAGTAGCGCTCATATCTCAAAATGATATTTTTTGGGGTTTTCCAGTAATGTCAGGAAATATCTAGTGAGTTGACATATCATCCAAGGTCAACATGCTCCTCCATCCAAGTTGTCCTTTTGTGTGATCAGCAGCTCAGGGTGATCACGGACGGAGAGGTGCAAGTTTGACCTATAACAGACATTCACACCATGAATGGATGAGAATATGAGTATTTGTATTAATGGACAAGAAGAAGTACAAAGTGATACGACCTCTTGCCGGCAACCAATCTGAACCAATATCTAGATCAATCCACTTGTGCCTCCACCACTTCAATCCTCCATGAAAGGCAAACTCAAACTAGCAAGGAGTTTGGATGGTGAACATAACTGGTTCACAACTACAAGGATCAATGAGTGCAGACTCAAGATAGGGAAAAAATCCACTAGAGTGCCTTTACTCTTCTCTTCCTCCTCTCATCCATAAGCCATATGTGCTCAATATATAGTCCTCTCAAAGGTAGATGAAAGGACTCATCGAGACATTACTTTGGCAGATGGAGAGCCAAAGGTCACCCAATGACCGCATTTTGGGAGTAAAAAGTAATAAAATAGTGGTTTTTACCATTTTACTTGATACCTGCGGGCTATAGGGATGCAACTTGTGGGTACGCATGCTATAGTGATGAAACATGTGGGTAGGAACAAAAATAGTGTGAACTGGTATCACTGAAGGATGAAAATGGATCTAAGTCATTGAAATGAATCCTACAGGCCAAAGAATGCTGATGCTCATAGGGTGGAAGATTTTTGTGTAACAACTGGTAGTTTATACCACCACTATCTCATTAAAATATTGATCATTCACCAGTTGAAGGAAAAGGGGAAAACATGGGAAAGTTTTGTGTTTAAAGTACTGAACCCCCATTTGGTCAACAAGCCCCTTGACAAAGCCTATGGCTCTCGAAACCGTCATTGATTTCAAACTCGTGCTGATGAGCTTGCTCAAACCTCTGCCCAAGCAAAAAGGGATACTAAGTCTGTGCAGTTTAATGACGGTACCTCAGGAGAAATGAACCTTGTCCATTCATCCTCTTCTCATGAGATTCTCCATGAGGACACAACCACGAAACCCCCACTCTTTTCACCAATACCCACTAAATCTAGGAGGTAAAATTGTGATCAGTCTATCGACCAGACCGTCGTCGAGTCTGTCATTCAGCCCGTCATTCAACCGGTTCATTCAGATAGCCTTGACAACCAGATGAATGACCCTATCCCTGAAACATCCCGTCTTACATTAGACAATGTCTCTGCCCATTTTCTTGAAGTCCCTATCCTTGAACTTACTTCTGCACACATTGAAGACAAGGTTCTTGAAGAATGAACCACCTTTGTTGATCCTGAAACATGTCTAAATGGATCAAGCCCTCACAATGATCCTGAGTATTTTGCAGAACCATCTATCCCAATCAATCAGACTGTGGATAGATTTACCTAGGATGTAGCCTGATTAACAAGCTAGAATGAGAAATATGTTGATATAATTTATGATCTGCATGAAGAGAACAAGAAACTGCATTTACAAGTGAAAAGTGTCGAAGACTTAAACAAATCCATAACATCTTCTCATGACTCTCTCCGGATGAGGCACGATACCTTGAGAGCCCAAGCCAGAAAGTTTAAGCCTAAATCTACTTCCTCTTCTAAGTCGAAGGCAGCTGCTACCGTAGCTCAGCCTTCTTCCTGACTTCCTTTGTTGTCTGCTGAGTGGGACCTGGCATATCTCCAGTTTGGGGGAGTGTTGATGCCCAATTTTTGTCATCATTTTTTATCATCAATTATGCTCTGTTGGCATTATTTTAACTATTTTTTATATGATAAGTCATACTTCTTTCCTTTCAGACCACCATTTGAACTCATGTATGAATACATTTGAATATTTCATAAATCTTAAGTGAATATCATTATTTTATGGTTTATTAATGTTAATTTAACATTTCTCGACTTGCTTGGCACATAGACCTCATTCTGCAGGCTATGGTTTTCAAATGTGTGTTCACGCTGAAGATGCTCAGTCACATTCAGACCATCGTTCAGCCCTCCATTCACACTTGCAGATTCGTTGGATGGAATATTCTGGGGCACTAAAGGAAAAAACCGTGACATGGGTTCTGTTGGCAACATGGCCCTCATTGTTTCATGAGCCTTCGTTCTAGAAGATCTGTGTTCCTGCTCACCCAGCTTGACAACTTATCAACTTCACACATAAAAGAGAATCAACACACCAGCTGCTCACATGAAGAGAACCAACACATGCGGATTGTGGGAGATGACCTGTGTTCTGTATTGAGTCATTCCTGTATCTATTAAAATTTAAGACCTCCTATTTTTAGAGAGGTCAACCACTGAAAGGGATGACCTTGTCTCCCATTGTAAAAATATATAAAGATGGCTTAGGTTGAGAAACGAAGTTAGTCAGTTGGAGAGAATTGACTCAGAGCCAGAGAAAAACGTTGTGTAACTTTTTCAGTTAATGGAAGTCTCTAATTTTAGTTGTTGATGATTAAATTCATGTTCTGTTGGTGATTAATCTGAGCTAGACAATCCCTGATTGTTGAGAAGGGCCCCTAAAAAACCGAAGGTTTTTCATTGTGTATATTTTGGTATTTCTTTTCTGCAGATTAGTTTTCATTTCCAGTATATGTAATTAATTCAGTTTTCCTGTAGATGTTGTTTCTTTGTTTCCTCTAATATATTTCTTGCCGTTAATACACTTTACATTTTCAGAATTTTAATTGACTGGTCATACATAGTTCCTTTCAACTTGCCTTTCAGCTTTTCCATTGCAATTAGATAGTGTTTAATTAGTTTAGTATTTCAAGTTCAGTTTATAAACATATTTAGCCTTGTTAATTCTCCTGTAGCTGTAGATTAGCTTCATTTACCTTTCAGCTTTGTTTTATTATGCAATAGAAATGGTTTTCTTTCCTTAGATATATATTAGTGTAGTTGCTTTTCGTTATTTCATCTTTAAATAGTTCATTTACTGCTTTGCTTGCACCATAGATTAACCTGCACAAACCAGTTGGTGCTAGGATCATTTAGTTTGCTCATTTTCATAGTTTACATCATTTTTTGTCATCCAGACTGTCATACGGACTTTAATAGTTTCTATTT